>CM067845.1:559654608-560994608 GCA_034509565.1 Triticum monococcum
AGGCTCCGATCCAGCAAAGCGTCGAGGAAGAGTTCCGTCAGCACGACGGCGTGTTGACGATCTTGATGTACTACCGACGCCGGGATTCGCCTAAGCACTACAACGATATGATCGAGGTGGAATTTGGTGGCAGGGGGCACCGCACACGGCTAAGGAACGATCTCAAGGATCAACTTGTGTGTCTAGAGGTGCCCCCTGCCCCTGTATATAAAGGATGAAGGGGGGAGGCTGGCCGGCCAAGCTAGGAGGCGCAGGAGGAGTCCTACTCCTACCGGGAGTAGGACTCGCCCCCCCCCCCCAATCCTATTCCTAATAGGATTCCCCAAAGGGGAAGAGAAAGAGAGAGGTGGCCGGCCCCTCTCCTAGTCCTAATAGGACTAGGAAGAGGGGGGGAGGCGCAGCCCTATGTGGGCTGCCCTCTCACCTTTCCACTAAGGCCCATGTTGGCCCATTTGGCTCCCGGGGGGTTCCGGTAACCCTCCGGGTAATCCGGTAAAATCCCGATTTCACCCGGAACACTTCCGATGTCCAAACATAGGCTTCCAATATATCAATCTTTACGTCTCGACCATTTCGAGACTCCTCGTCATGTCCGTGATCACATCCGGGACTCCGAACAACCTTCGGTACATCAAAATGCATAAACTCATAATAACTGTCATCGTAACGTTAAGCGTGCGGACCCTACGGTTCGAGAACAATGTAGACATGACCGAGACACGTCTCCGGTCAATAACCAATAGCGGTACCTAGATGCCCATATTGGCTCCTACATATTCTACGAAGATCTTTATCGGTCAGACCGCATAACAACATACGTTGTTCCCTTTGTCATCGGTATGTTACTTGCCCGAGATTCGATCGTCGGTATCCAATACCTAGTTCAATCTCGTTACTTCCAAGTCTCTTTACTCGTTCCGTAATACATCATCTCACAACTAACATCTTAGTTATAATGCTTGCAAGGCTTATGTGATGTGTATTACCGAGAGGGCCCAGAGATACCTCTCCGACACTCGGAGTGACAAACCCTAATCTCAAAATACGCCAACCCAACATCTACCATTGGAGACACCTGTAGTACTCCTTTATAATCACCCAGTTACGTTGTGACGTTTGGTAGTACCCAAAGTGTTCCTCCGGTGAACGGGAGTTGCATAATCTCATAGTTATAGGAACATGTATAAGTCATGAAGAAAGCAATAGCAACATACTAAACGATTGGGTGCTAAGCTAATGGAATGGGTCATGTCAATCAGATCATTCAACTAATGATGTGACCTCGTTAATCAAATAACAACTCTTTGTCCATGGTTAGGAAACATAACCATCTTTGATTAACGAGCTAGTCAAGTAGAGGCATACTAGTGACACTCTATTTGTCTATGTATTCACACATGTATTATGTTTCCGGTTAATACAATTCTAGCATGAATAATAAACATTTATCATGATATAAGAAAATAAATAATAACTTTATTATTGCCTCTAGGGCATATTTCCTTCAACAATGGTCTGTGTTGTTTCATATATAATACTTATCTCCTTGTTTCAGTTGCTCGATTGTAGCGAATTCAGCGAGCTAGGGTTTGATACGTCTCCAACATATCTATAATTTATGAAGTATTCATGCTATTATATTATCCGTCTTGGATGTTTATTGGGCTTTAGTATGTACTTTTATATTACTTTTGGTGCTAACCTATTGACCCAAAGCCCAGTGCTAGTTTCTATTTTTTCCCTTGTTTCAGTGTCTTGCAGAAAAGGAATATCAAACGGAGTCCAAACGGAATGAAACCTTCGGAAAAGTTATTTTAGAATGAAAGCAATACATGAGACTTGGAGTGCACGTCGGGAAAGAAACGAGGGAGGCACGAGGTAGGGGGGCGCGCCCACCCCCCTCGGCACGCCCTCCACCCTCGTGGGCCCCTCATGACTCCCCTGATGTACTTCTTCCTCCTATATATCACCATATACCCTAAAATGATCAAGGAGCAGAATAGATCGGGAGTTCCGCCGCCAGAAGCCTCCGTAGCCACCGAAAACCAATCTAGACCCATTCCGGCACCCTGCCGGAGGGGGAATCCCTCTTCGATGTCCATCTTCATAATCCCGATGCTCTCCATGATGAGGAGGGAGTAGTTCTCCCTCGGGGATGAGGGTATGTACCAGTAGTATGTGTTTGATCTCTCTCTCTCTCTCTCGTGTTCTTGAGGTGATACGATCTTGATGTATCGCGAGCTTTGCTATTATAGTTGGATCCTATGATGTTTTTCCGCTCTACTGTCTTGTAATGGATTGAGTTTTCCCTTTGAAGTTATCTTATCGGATTGAGTCTTTAATGATTTGAGAACACTTGATGTATGTCTTGCCGTGTGTATCTGTGGTGACAATGGGATATCACGTGATTCACTTGATGTATGTTTTGGTGATCAACTTGCGGGTTCCGCCCATGAACCTATGCATAGGGGTTGGCACACGTTTTCGTCTTGACTCTCTTGTAGAATCTTTAGGGCACTCTTTGAGGGTCTATGTGTTGGTTGAATAGATGAATATGAGATTGTGTGATGCATATCGTATAATCATACCCACGGATACTTGAGGTGACATTGGAGTATCTAGGTGACATTAGGGTTTTGGTTGATTTGTGTCTTAAGGTGTTATTCTAGTACGAACTCTAGGGTTGTTTGTGAAACTTATAGGAATAGCCCAACGGATTGATTGGAAAGAATAACTTTGAAGTGGTTTCGTACCCTACCATAATCTCTTCATTTGTTCTCTGCTATTAGTGACTTTGGAGTGACTCTTTGTTGGATGTTGAGGGATAGTTATGTGATCCAATTAAGTTATTATCGTTAAGACGACTTGCACTAATGAAAGTATGAACCCTAGGCCTTGTTTTACGCTCACTTTTATCATTAGTTACCATGCTGTTTTTATAATTTCAGATTACAAAAACCTTTATCTACTATGCATATACTACTTGTATCACCATCTCTTCACCGAACTAGTGCACCTATACAATTTACCATTGTATTGGGTGTGTTGGGGACACAAGAGACTCTTTGTTATTCGGTTGCAGGGTTGCTTGAGAGAGACCATCTTCATCCTACGCCTCCTATGGATTGATAAACCTTAGGTCATCCACTTGAGGGAAATTTTCTACTGTCCTACAAACCTCTGCACTTGGAGGCCCAACAACGTCTACAAGAAGAAGGTTGTATAGTAGACATCAAGCTCTTTTCTGGCGCCGCTGCCGGGGAGGTGAGTGCTTGAAGGTATATCTTTAGATCTTGCAATCGAGTATTTTTAGTTTCTTGTTTTATCACTAGTTTAGTTAATAAAAGAAAATTACAAAAAAATGGAATTGAGAGTACCTCATATACTTCACCTTTTTAATATCTATCATGAAAATAAGGATTCCTATAATTGTGCTCATGTGCTAGAAGAAGAATGCATTAGAATGTTTGGCACTAAATATTTGAATGATGAGCATGATTGCACTGTTGTTAGTATGAATTCCTTGAATATCTATGATGCTAATGATATGCAAAGCCACAAGCTTTGGAAGCTATGTGATGGTGTCGTGGACTAGGGGGTACTCACCACATCGTCTCCCGATCTATTAGATTGGGCCGAGGACCCCCGTGGCCGTATACTCATGGGCCAGTTCGGACGGCTGCCACATACAAGGAAGATTCCACAAGACTTGGCGATCAAGACAAGGACTTCTCCCCACCGGCGAATTCGGCTAGGACTCTTGTTATCCTAGGCCTCCGGTGCATTATATAAACCGAGGCCAGGCTAGTCGATAGATGTACAATATATACAACAATCATACCATAAGCTATCTTCTAGGGTTTAGCCTCCTTGATCTCGTGGTAGATCTACTGTTGTACTATCCATATCATCAATATTAATAAAGCAGGACGTAGGGTTTTACCTCCATCAAGAGGGCCCGAACCTGGGTAAAACATCGTGTTCCCTGCCTCCTGTTACCATCCGGCCTAGACGCACAGTTCGGGACCCCCTACCCGAGATCCGCCGGTTTTGACACCGACATTGGTGCTTTCATTGAGAGTTCCGCTGTGTGATCGACAAAAGGATCGATGGCTCGCCTGCAGATCAACTGCGACTTCGGCATCCTTGTCACCAGCTCGAATGGTCACCTTGGTTCGACCAAGAATTGTGCCCCGTGTTCGGATCACCATGTTCGGACGAGGGCCTTCATCAACACCAACTTCGATCTCTATCAAGATCATGGAGGAATTGTCCATGGAGCTCGGAGGCTCAACGTCAACATTGCCCTCGGGCGACTGTGCTGTTTTTCCGGACAGCGAACGCGTATACGCCGCCACCGCCTCCTCGAGCATCGCTTTAACGATCGCTTTGGTGGAATTGTGCGGAATCGAGTCTACAACAACCCTGGAAAATTTCTTCGAGTTCCGATGGAGGAATCTCTGGCAATCTATGATATACCGAAGCCCTGTCAAATCTAGACAGGAATCTGGACGAGATTAGGGCGTGGTGTCCAGCTTCTAGCTCGGACGTCCTTTGAAAGATCCAACCGTTGATCGGCTGCGGAATTCCTATATCTAGCACCTCTCAAAATTTCAGCTCGATCCGACCGTCCAAACTCCGGGAACCTTCCGATTAGTGCATCACTTTTCGGATCTGTTTTCTGCACGAAAACGAATCCGACCCGAGTTCGTCTTTTTTATGAACAGGATTTTGGACATCCCTTTTAAAGAAAGTTTTGTATGGGGTATTGTGTTTTGTTCCCGAACACATCCCACTAACTTTAAGATCTTTTGAACATGATCTTCAACATCATGCTGGTGTCAAACCAGTCCGGCAATATTGCTCCATGGCTGCCGACCTGCGGTAGACACGTCGTCACTTTGTTGAGCCGAGCTCAAATTCTTCAGATCATCATCTCGGCAAGCCGAACAAGAGTCCGGCATTGCGAAGGATAAATCATCACCAACATCGCCGCCCCACGGATTACACGGAGCGGGCATACCGACATCACCACACGGTCGCTTCATCAAGCCGGCATCGACCACGTCACGACCTGCATCGGCAGGGCCGCACCATTGCTTCTTCAAGCTGGTGTCCATCACGCCGACCTACTTCGACTCATCGGCTGACATCGAGGCTTCGCCATCTCTTCATCAACCTACTCCGGTAATGGGCGTGCGGATCGAGTCCCAATTTTGGGAATCACCTTCCTTCGGATTGCTACAACAAATAAACTAGGTGCTATTAATCCTAGTATTTTTTGCTTGTTTGGGTTCAAGTTTTCCCAAGGAATTATTACTCTGATTTGTCCATCATATGTACACAGGTCTATCAAATGGTGGCCGCATTAACGACGGTCGCATGGTGGTCCGGTCAGTCTCCGTACATAGTCCAGCGAATGCCGCATCCGGAACTCGGACTGACCTGCGAATTCAGGCTTTGCCACGCCTTTACCGCATCACGCCGACGCCCTGCATCGACATTGACTTCGGCGCCGGGCCATATTTCTTTTATTACTCACTTTGCATAAATTATTTATTATGCAACATTTTTTTTAATTATCATTATTACTATTATCTCCGGTTTGCACTATTTTTTGTGCACAGGAAAACGATCCGGGGACTTCGGCGTCACTCTGCCGGTCTGCATTGACCGTGCTATGTCACCACTTTGTCGTGTCGAGCTCTCCGCTCCGCCACCTCGGGACCGGCTTGGGGGATGGAACCTTGCCCCGCATCAAGCTCGGACCGCATCATCAATACCGAACACATTAACCAGCTAAGTCGCTTTCATGCTCAAAGCTTTAATTTCTAACTTGCGTTTGGTTCGACCAAGCATTATACTTTTTTGGAAAAAAGTTGCTTCTAAAAAATTTCCTTGTCCAAACTTTGTTTGTGACGCATAAATTCAAATACCCCATTTACATGGGGGCTTCCTTTATGAAACTTTTCCTGTTGCATATGATTATATTTGTACGGCTTCGTTCCTTGTTCGTGTATTATGCCACAATATGCACCATATTGACTTAAGCGATTTGCAAGCTGGGTTGCCTTGCTCCTATGTTTACCCCTACGTTCCCGATTGTTCGGCTAGGGAGTAAAGGGAGCACCTCTGTGATTGTCACGATCGGGTCGCCCGAGCCGGACCTCCGACTGGGTGAAGCCGAAAGCTAGCGCTCTTATAGTTTTCAATGATGGTCGGCACACAACGGAACTCATGAGTACAAAAAATCTATTGCACAAGTCTCATAATAACAATGAGCACCGAAGAAAGGTATCGGTGGGGGTACTATTTTCTTCGAAGATGCTTATTACACTTCACGGTAATATAGCATAAGTTCCCTGAGCGCGCTTTGTCTGTTACAGCCTTATGGCCTGATTGCCTGGTTATTGGAAACACCGTCGATATTCTCGACCGATGGAGTACATAACACTTTTCGGTCCTTGATCGAAGAGGGAGAAGCTGACGGTCGGTCAAGACGCATTTAAAGTTCGGTTGAACATAGATATGATATAAGTACTTCGGTACATGCAATCATTCTTCTACCCAAGTCACTTGGGGGCTCGTAAGTTTACTTGAGCCGTTTTATAATAAGTGCTTTTTTCTTGGTTCTCCAAGCTTTTTGGCACTTTTAAACTATTTGTGCTTTTCCAGCATTAGTCTTGCAGTGCAACGCCGGACACCCTTAGGGATTCGGCAAAAACATTCTCAGATATTGCTATATATGCATCGGTTTCGAATTGTGTCTTCGGTCAATAGTTGGGTTGCCCGGCTCCTGCACTTGCTTCCTACGTTCCGTTTTTTCGGCTAGGCGTGCAAAGGGAGAACCACTGCGATTGTGCTTCCAGCTCACATGGTTAAGCACCTCAGTGGAGAAAGCTGAAAACTGACTTTCACAATAAGCGTAAACTGGTCAGCGATCCGATGACTATGTTAAATGATGGGCCATTCATAACATTGGCCGAAGTGTTTACGGCTTGACCCCGACTGTCGCCGAACATTACCGGGGGCTATTAACTGGCCTCCCAAACTAAATCCTCAATATTTTGCTCTTACATTAGAGCTGAGGTTTAATGATCATGCTTAGCATGACAACCCAAAGAAAGGAACCGATAGCGGGACTATTTCCTTTGGAAGACATTTCTTCTGTTAAACACTGACATAACTCTCTGCGTACCTTTGTTTATAAAACCGTATGGCCAGATTGCCTTTTTTGTTGTAAATCTTTGCCCTCATAAAGGCTTTATAAAGTAGGACAAACACTCCTCGGCTACTGGCCGAGGAGGTGGAAGCCGATGGTCGGTCAAACAAAGTTTTGTACAATGTGGATCCGAGCATTAATGACGTAAAGTACTTGGGTACATAGAGTCATTACACATAATTTGTGATTTTACTATGGATATTGATCCTTAATTCGGCCACCCGTGCCCGCATTAAGGCTCGGGGGCTACTGGGCTTCGGGCTTATTATTTACAAATATTAAAGGGGAACATCGATCCCCTGATCTAGTGTTGCCACCTGACCAGTGTCTCGGGGGCTACTGCATTGCTTGTCCAATGGAGAAAAATTTATGTGCAATATAGTTTCCGAGGAGATTTTGATCCTCAGGTTGGTCGGCCGCACCCAGCCTGAGTCTTGAGGACTGAGCACGCCGCTTTTGTGTCCCGAAGCGGTCCGGCATTGGTGCTCGGCCGCAAAAGATACCACGAATGCAGTCCGGTGTTAGAGCTCGGACGCAAGAGGGCACTGCCTCCCGGGAACAACTTCGAACCTGAGGTGTGGCATAAAAATAACAAGGCATTGATAAAGGCCGGAAACTTAAAGGGGCTCCTCGGATACCCGACGTGTAAACTCGTCGAATGCATTTCGGCGATCCTCAAGATCGAAGATAAAGAAGATTTGTTGAACCAGTTTTCAAGACCGGCAACCGAAGATGAAGAACAGTTCGAAAGAATTGAGGAGCGCCCCTAACTTGAAGACCAGTTCAGGGGGCTACTGACGGTGTCCTGGACTAGGGGGTTTTGACGCCGACACTATGTTTGATGAAGATGATATTTTTTATCCCCCAAGTTTTGATGAGAAAATTTATTATGATGAAAGCATGCCTCTATCTATGATCATTATTGTGATGACACGTATGCTCTAAAGAATAACGATAACCATGAAACTTGTCATCTTGATCTTAATTTTCAATCACATGATAGTTATTTTGTTGAGTTTGCTACCACTATTATTCATGAGAAGAGTTTTTCTTGTGTGGAGAGTAATAAAATTTCTATGCTTGTAGATCATGAAAAGAGTGCTTTAGGTGCTTGTTATATTGTTGAATTCATTCATGATGCTACTTCAAATTATTATGAGGGAGGAATATATGCTTGTAGGAATTGCAATAACATCAAGTTTCCTCTCTATGTGCTTAAAGTTTTGAAGTTATGCTTGTTTTGCCTTCCTATGCTAGTTGATTGTTGTTCCCATAAGTTGTTTGATCACAAAATCCCTATGCATAGGAAGTGGGTTAGACTCAAATGTGCTAGTCATATTCTTCATGATGCTCTCTTTATGTTTCAATTCTTATCTTCTATGTGAGCATCATTGAAATCATCATGCCTAGCTAGGGGCATTAAATGATAGCGCTCGTTGGGAGGCAACCCAATTTTATTTTTGTTCCTTGCTTTTTGATACTTTTTAGTAATAAATAATTCATATAGCCTCTGTTTAGATGTGGTTTTATGTTTTAATTAGTGTTTGTGCCAAGTAGAACCTTTGGGAAGACTTCGGTGAAGTCTTTATGATCATGCTGTAAAAAACAGAAACTTTAGCGCTCACGAGAATTGGTGCCATTTTTTACTGGAGAGTGCTATTTAGTTAATTATTTATACATATGATTAATAGACAAATTAGTCAGGTCCAACAATTTATTTGAGAATTTTATGAGTTCCAGAAGTGGTTGAAACCTACAGATTACTATAGACTGTTCTGTTTTTGACAGATTCTGTTTTCATCGTGTTGTTTGCTTATTTTGATGAATCTATGAGTAGTATCGGAGGGTATGAACCATAGAGAAGTTGTAATACATTAGATATCACACCATTATGAATTTAGAATGAGTTTGTTACAGTACCTTATGATGGTTATTTGCTTTCTTATAGTAACGGAGCTTACGAGTTTTCTGTTAAGTTTTGTGTTGTGAAGTTTTCAAGTTTTGGGTAAAGATTCGATGGGCTATGGAATAAGGAGTGGAAATAGCCTAATATTGGGGATGCGCAAGGAAACCCAAGGTAATATTCAAGGACAACCAAGAGCCTAAGCTTGGGGATGCCCCGGAAGGCATCCCCTCTTTCGTCTTCGTTCATCGGTAACTTTATTTGGAGCTATATTTTTATTCACCACATGATATGTGTTTTGCTTGGAGTGTCAATTTATTTTTTTAGGATTTCCTTTATTTTATTTAGAACAATGTTTTTCATCTTTTATTTCAATAAAAGTGGCATTGATAGCCTTTACTATGCCTATTTTACAAGTCTTCATGTTCCTGTTTGAAAACAGAAAGTTTACCGCTGTTGCAATAATTCCCTAGAAAAGTCAGAATGTGATAAAAATTTTAAACCTTTTGCATATTAAGTTATGATAAATTTACTACAGTGGGAATTTTATTTCGTAATTTTTGGAGCTAGGGAAGTATGGATGTTGCTGCATTCTTTACAGACTGTCCTGTTTAGGCAGATTGCTGTTATGTTTGCATTGTTTGCATATGTTTGCTTCCTTAATGATTCTATTTGAGGATAGGACTATTAAATATGCATAGGCATTTAGTATGCAATGTTGAATAATAATTTTAGTGATTTTCTACCGAAGAGTATGATAAGGTTTTTGCAATGGTTTATACTAACTTATCTCATGAGTCCTTGTTGAGTTTTGTGTGGATGAAGCTTTTGAGATTTAGGGAGACCGTGATATGAGAGGAATTAAGGAGACACAAAAGCTCAATCTTGGGGATGCCCAAGGCATCCCAAGATAATATTTCAAGAAGTCTCAAGCGTCTAAGCTTGGGGATGCCCCGATTGGCATCCCACCTTTCTTCTTCAACAACTATCGGTTAGTTTCGATTGATCCTAAGTTTTTCCTTCTTCACATGATGTTTGCCATTATTAGAATGCCATTTTATTTTGCTTTGCTTGCTGTTTGAATAAAATATCAAGATCTTAAATTATTAAATGAGAGAGAGTCTTCACATAGCTACATAATTAGATAAACTGCTCATTGATCTTCACTCATATCTTTGTGGAGTAGTTTGTCATTTACTCGTGTGCTTCACTTATATCCTATGACTAAATAGTTGAGTCAGCGAATATCATAAATCTGAAATTATATATGTTTCATATGCTTATCCCATGGGGAGTGATGACTTCACATATAAGAAGTAGAAGTGGTAAATTTAGTGAAGGTTAGCAAACATTGTATTGGTCACTTGAACAATTCATTAAAGAATATTGAAGGAAGAGAGATTTCACATATAAATATACTATCTTGGACATCTTTTGTTGTTGTGAGCACTCATTAAAATATGACACGCTAAAAGGTTGACCTTGGACAAGGAAGACAACGTAATGGGTTATGTTTTCTTATATCTGAAATAAAGTATATTGTCATGGATCATCCAACATGTTGAGCTTGCCTTTCCCCCTCATGCTAGCCAAATTCTTCGCACCAAGTAGAGATACTACTTGTGCTTCCAAACATCCCTTAAACCAGTATTGCCATGAGAGTCCACCATACCTACCTATGGATTAAGTAAGATCCTTCAAGTAAGTTTTCATCGGTGCATGCAATAAAAATTGCTCCCTAAATATGTATGATCTTTTAGTGTGGAGAAAATAAGCTTTATACGATCTTGTGATATGGAAGCAATAAAAGCGACAGACTGCATAATAAAGATCCCTATCACAGGGGACAATAAAGTGACCTTTCTTTTGCATTAAGATTTTATGCATTCAACTATAAAAGCGCATGACAACCTCTGCTTCCCTCTGCGAAGGGCCTATCTTTACTTTTATCTTCTACCCTTATGCAAGAGTCATGGTGATCTTCACCTTTCCTTTTTACATTTTATCCTTTGGCAAGCACATTGTGTTGGAAAGATTCTGATATATATATCCAATTGGATGTAAGGCATCATGAACTATTATTGTTGACATTACCCTTGAGGTAAAAGATTGGGAGGCGAATCTACAAGCCCCTATCTTTCTCTGTGTCTGATTAAAACTTTGAACCCATAAATATCGCGTGAGTGTTAGCAATTGTGAAAGACTACATGATAGTTGAGTATGTGGGGTTTGCTAAATCAAAGCTCTGACATAGACTCTTCCTGAAAATAAGATGAATTGTAATTGTTTGATGACTGATAACATGGTTTGTTAGTTTTCAAGAAAGTTTACGATCTATACTTTAACATGTGAATAGCTTACTACTTGATCATGAGAAGCTTTATGAAATGAACTATTGTTATGATATAATGATGCTAGAAAAGGTGATTGAAATTATCATTGATCAAACTTGTACACCTGCTATCATTCACACTTCATAAATTATTTCTTTTATCATTTACCAACTCGAGGACGAGTAGGAATTAAGCTTGGGGATGCTGATACGTCTCCAACGTATCTATAATTTATGAAGTATTCATGCTATTATATTATCCATCTTGGATGTTTATTGGGCTTTATTATGCACTTTTATATTACTTTTGGGACTAGCCTATTGACCCAGAGCCCAGTGCCAGTTTCTGTTTTTTCCCTTGTTTCAGTGTTTCGCGGAAAAGGAATATCAAACGGAGTCCAAACGGAATGAAACCTTCGGAAAAGTTATTTTTGGAAGGAAAGCAATACAAGAGACTTGGAGTGCACATCGGGAAAGAAACGAGGGAGGCACGAGGTAGGGGGCATGCCCACCTCCCTGGGCGCGCCCTCCACCCTCGTGGGCCCCTCGTGACTCCCCTGACGTACTTCTTCCTCCTATATATATCCATATACCGTAAAATGATTGAGGAGAAAAATAGATCGGGAGTTCTGCCGCCAGAACCCTCCGTAGCCACCGAAAACCAATCTAGACCCATTCCGGCACCCTGCCAGAGGGGGAAACCCTCTCCGGTGGCCATCTTCATCATCCCGGTGCTCTCCATGACGCGGAGGGAGTACTTCTCCCTCAGGGATGAGGGTATGTACCAGTAGCTATGTGTTTGATCTCTCTCGCTCTCGTGTTCTTGAGGTGATACGATCTTGATGTATCGCGAGCTTTGCTATTATAGTTGGATCCTATGATATTTTTCCCCCTCTACTCTCTTGTAATGGATTGAGTTTTCCCTTTGAAGTTATCTTATCGGATTGAGTCTTTAATGATTTGAGAACACTTGCTGTATGTCTTGTCGTGCGTATCTATGGTGACAACGGGATATCACGTGATTCACTTGATGTATGTTTTGCTGATCAACTTGCGGGTTCCGCCCATGAACCTATGCATAGGGGTTGGCACACGTTTTCGTCTTGACTCTCCGGTAGAAACTTTGGGGCACTCTTTGAGGTTCTATGTGTTGGTTGAATAGATGAATCTGAGATTGTGTGATGCATATCGTATAATCATACCCACGGATACTTGAGGTGACATTGGAGTATCTAGGTGACATTAGGGTTTTGGTCGATTTGTGTCTTAAGGTGTTATTCTAGTACGAACTCTAGGGTTGTTTGTGACACTTATAGGAATAGCCCAACGGATTGATTGGAAAGAATAACTTTGAGGTGGTTTCGTACCCTACCATAATCTCTTCATTTGTTCTCTGCTATTAGTGACTTTGGAGTGACTCTTTGTTGGATGTTGAGGGATAGTTATGTGATCCAATTAAGTTATTATCGTTAAGACGACTTGCACTAATGAAAGTATGAACCCTAGGCCTTGTTTTACGCTCACTTTTATCATTAGTTACCTTGTTGTTTTTTATAATTTCAGATTACAAAAACCTTTATCTACTATCCATATACTACTTGTATCACCATCTCTTCGCCGAACTAGTGCACCTATACAATTTACCATTGTATTGGGTGTGTTGGGGACACAAGAGACTCTTTGTTATTTGGTTGCAGGGTTGCTTGAGAGAGACCATCTTCATCCTACGCCTCCTACGGATTAATAAACCTTAGGTCATCCACTTGAGGGAAATTTGCTATTGTCTTACAAACCTCTGCACTTGGAGGCCCAACAACGTCTACAAGAAGAAGGTTGTGTCACTACTAGAAAAAGGGCTATAGATGGGATTGACACTAATGGCGCACCAGACAAGCGGTGCGCCATTAGTATATACTAATGGCGCACCACATTCTGATACGCCATTAGCGTTGAAACTACTAATGGCGCATCTGGCCCAGGGTGCGCCATTAGTATAAAAAAAAATTTGAACTAGTGCGCCTGTCCAAACATACTAATGGCGCATCCAGACACAGTGCGCCATTACTAGTTGTAACTAGTAATGGCGCACCTGTCGTGAAGTGCGCCACTAATGTTATTTTTTTATTATATTTTTTATTCCTTATTTTGCAAAACTACTAATGGCGCATTGTCCTGCAGTGCGCCATTACTAGTTTAAGCTAATAATGGCGCACTGTGGGACAGTGCGCCATTAGTATTTTTTTTGCAAAACTACTAATGGTGCGCCATTAGTAATCCCTCCCCTGCCTCGTCTCACCCCGGCCGTGCTCACTTCCCCCGCCGCACCCATCCACCTCCCTCACCGTCCCCCCTCCGCCTCTACCTCAGCTCAGCCAGGCCACGCGACGCCGAGCCGAGCGACGCCTCCCTCGCCGCCCCCCCTCCGCCCGCGCCCGCACACTCGACATCCTCCCGCCCAAGCCCCTCCGCCCGTGCCCGCACCCCCGACGTCTTCCCTCCCCCAGGTGATTCCTCCCTTCTCCTCTACCCCCTCCCCTGCAAACCCTAGGGCCACCTAGAGCTAGTAGCTAGATTGACGGTGATGGTTAGGAAGGATGGATCATGCCTTGATCGAGGGCAAACATTTTTTGGGGATTTGGTTTACTTGGTGCTGCCTATGGACACTTTGGTGCCCTAATGCTTTGCAAAAGTGAGTGAAATGGGCCGCTAGTGAAATGGAGCACTCCCAATCAAATTTCTACTATTGGTCTCCTATAAAATTATGAATCATGCAATATACCTTGTTACTAAGTGCATAATCAAGTGCCCTTTAGTTATTCACTATTTCAGAATGTCTTATGCTGACATCTACTCTCAGCATATGACTCTAGCAGCTACTTGTTGTACCTATTTTGTTTCATGCAGTACTGAATTTGTATGCCTATGCTTGATAATTTTGTTTCATATAGCTTTCTAGCTCCTTATGGGGTTGTTCCTCTTTACAGGTGTGTTAAACAGGGCTTTGTGTGGTCATATGGAGTTTATTAGGTAGAGAAAGTACCTTGTGATTTTTCTAATTTTGGACATATATCAAGTCTCACCAAGACATCTTCATTACAACACTCAGCTTATCCAAGACATCTTCATTACATTCTAGACAGGATAGAAGCCTACTTTGTTTAGAAACAGAGTCAGAATTTGAAAAGGAAAACCCTTAAGCTAAACATACAACAAGCATTGACAATATAAGTGGAGACACTAATTTTCTCTGACTTGTGGAGGCTCTAATCCTCAGGGATCATGGCTAAAATAATTTTCCATGCCTGATTAGTGATTATCTTAATTAGTTTGTAAACTGTAGAGGTGGTTAGGCTCTGGTTAAAAATAAAAACAATAACAGAAGTTTTGTATTTTCTAAGTAAAAAATCCCAGTCAAGGACAAACTGTAGAGGTGGTTAGGCTCTGCATTAGTTGTTTTGTGCTTCAAGTGTCCCAGTCAAGGACAAACTGAGTGGTTGCAAAATAATATTATGTGGTCAATGTGGATTTACTATTTTCTGGTGATAGTTCTGAACTGGTAAATAAGTTAACATGCGTAAGTGAGACTTGGCATTTTAAAGCTTAGGGTCTTCAACTTAAACCATGAATTGGGATGATAATGTTATTTTTCCTTCTTAACAGAATGGTGTCATAATCAAAACAAAGCTGCTGCAAATGCATACCTTTTTTTACAAGTGCATCTGCACCTTCTGATCCATTTAGAGTTATCATAAATATATTTCCAAGGTTTTTTTCATTTCACTGTAGAGTCTTTGCTTCTGGACTCAATGCACATTCATCAGTCATAAGAGATAAATACTAGTAAGTCAAGGGCACCAGAATTTGATAATGCCTCTTTTGAGAAGTATGTCTATTGATTCAAAATTGATGATCATCTTGGTCTATGTCGGTGAGCTTGTGTTATGCACTTCTGCGTTTGACAAGTAATGACTTGCAAAGATGATGATCATCTTGCTAGTTTCCTGGGTTTTGTCTCCGACCATTGTGTCGTGATGAATTTGCAGGTACCCCGAGAGGCCCTTGAGTTTGCCGGAATGTCGATTAACTTCCGTTCCGGCAAATTCAGGTACTCCATGTGTCCTATTTTCAGCAAAGGTCATGCTGAAATTTTCCATGAATTTTAGCATGACTTTGCTAAAAATAGGACATATGGGGAACTTGCGACTAATGCATGGGCCGGGGTATCTTAGTACTTAATTAAGTAGGATCAACTGCCCATTTATTCTTGCTGCATTACCATAGGTTTTAGGGTGCCTCGGTGTCGATAAGAACCTAAATGATGAAAGCTTAGGCTTTTAGGGTGCCTCGGCGTCGACAAACCCTAAATGATAAAACCTTGGCTTTTAGGGTGCCTCGGTGTCGATAAGAACCTAAATGATGAAAGATTAGGCTTTTAGGGTGCCTCGGCGTTGACAAACCCTAAATGATAAAAGCTTAGCTTTTAGGATGCCTCAGTGTCGACTAACCCTAAATGATGTAGTTTTGAATTATGAACGTAGGATATGTCGTCATCGGACGATGAAAGTCTCCCGGCGGAGTGCGACTGGTGCCACGACGATCGAGGTCTGTGCGACATGCCTCACCTGGACGATGATCGGCGCTTCAGCATTAAGCTCGAGGAGACCTTCGAAGTTGAAATGGTACACAACGACGACAAGTGTTATTTTCATTATTAAGCATGACTTCAACTATTTCAATGTGTAATTTTCATCTTTTACAATTCGAGTATAGCTTATCCCATGCCATGCAAGACGCTATGTCTTGGAGAGGATGGATTTTGAAGACCATGAAATTTCTGAAACAAAGAAAATTCACCTAAGGACTCATCACGATGTGGACTTTGAAGTAAATCTATATAATTCTGAGAGCGTAACCCATTTTGGTTGCAAAAATTGGGAAGCATTTTGCAAGATGTATGGTTTTGATGAGGGTATGCTTATCACCATGGATCTTGGTAATCCTGACATCAACCAAGACAATATGGACATTTGGGTCCTTGTTGATACGCCTCCAGTTCTACCGCTATGTGAGTTTCTCAAACATAGTTATTAGCTAATTTATATTGTTTATTTCAAAATAGTTGACTGCTTATTTCCATTGATAGCTTATTTTTATTGTTCAAAGAATGTGCGGGAGATGGTAGACAAAACCCACTACACCGATGGCTCCGAATTAACAACTTACAAGGAGAAAAATCATCTGGTCGGATTTTGTACTGACATTGAAAATTACATTATCCACAAACAAATTCCTCAACATTATGGTAAATACGTGCCACTAGTGCATGTGTTCAACTACGGTGACTACCATGGAGATACCCTGGTAAGATTTTTACTATTACGACATCCGTGCATCTTTTGCATACTTCTAAAACTAGTACATCATTGCTAACTATGAAGTTATTACTATGTTTTTCAACAGATAATCCTGGAGAATTGTGTGCCTCATATGATGTATCTGAAAGGTAGTGTTAATGTTTTGAACATACAGCCAGGTCATCCTACGAATCTCAACTGTCCATACCAGATTTCTAAAAGAAGTGGAGACATGAAAATCAAAGGATGGAAAAAATGTATGGACAGTCGTAAGGAGCTTCTTGGAAGCAAAAGGAAGCGAAGCGCAAGAATTGGAGACAGGATGTTCTCCATTCTCCATAATGGAGAGTCAGGGTCTATATTGTTTTATGCTATTTTAGCTTAAATAGGGTATTTAGGTCCTGCCTAATACTGATGATCATGTGCTGATGAATAATTAAGTAGGGTTGGTTCGAAGACTATCAAGATGATGATCGTATGACTTGTTATGAATAACGAGTAGAAGTTGTATGATGATGATTAGTAGGACTTGTTAGGAATAGTATTACTTCCGACAAACTCGATACTCGCGGTCTTGAGACTTGTAATGTTTTATCTTTGTTCGGTCTTTTCAATTCGGAGACTAATATGATGAATTGTATTCGGAGACTAATATGATGAATTGTATTCAGAGACTAATCTTTTATTGTATTCGATGAATCTGTTGTTGATGTGTGCTGTCTATATTTTGTTCAATTATACATTTTTAACCTATGCAAAAAACAGAAAATAAAATAAATAAATAAAACCTAATATTCATACTAATGGCGCATCACATCACAGTGCGCCATTAGTATGCCGAAGTTACTAATGGCGCATCCTGTTGTCGCGCGCCATTAGTATGCCAAAGCACCTGGGTATACATGGCCCCTGGGAGGCATACTAATGGCGCACCATGGACTATACTAATGGCGCACCGCGTGGTGCGCCATTAGTATACCAGATACTAATGGCGCACCAGTGGTGCGCCATTAGTAAAATATACTAAGGGCGTGCTACTAATGGCGCACCACTAATTTGGCCATTAATGGCCAAATTAGGTGCGCCATTAGTAGGCCTTTTCCTGGTGCTTTCCGTAAAATGCTTGCTAAATATGATGTTAATCATAGAATTGCATCCCCTTATCACCCACAATCCAGTGGTCAAGTAGAATGGAGTAATAGAGAACTCAAATTAATTTTGCAAAAGACTGTTAATAGATCTAGAAAGAATTGGTCCAAGAAACTTGATGATGCATTATGGGACTATAGAACTGCATATAAAAATCCTATGGGTATGTCTCCGTATAAAATGGTCTATGGAAAAGCATCTCACTTACCTCTCAAACTAGAACACAAGGCATATTGGGCTATTAAAGAACTCAACTATGATTTTAAATTTGCCGGTGAGAAGAGGTTATTTGATATTAGCTCACTTGATGAATGAATAACCCAAGCCTATGAGAATGCCAAATTATTTAAAGAAAAGGTTAAAAGATGGCATGACAAAAGGATACAAAAGCGTGAGCTTAATGTAGGTGACTATGTATTGCTATACAACTCTCGTTTAAGATTTTTTGCAGGAAAACTTCTCTCTAAATGGGAAGGTCCTTACGTTATTGAGGAGGTCTATCATGTCGGTGCCATAAAAATCAACAACTTCGAAGGCACAAATCCGAAGGTGGTGAACGGTCAAAGGATCAAACATTATATCTCAGGTAATCCCATAAATGTTGAAACCAATGTTATTGAAACCGTAACCCCGGAGGAATACATAAGGGACACTTTCCGAAACGTTTCAGACTCCGCAAAGGAATAGGTATGCGGTACGGTACGTAAACCGACTCCAAAACAGTTTTTAAGGCAATATTTCTCTGTTTTGGAATATTTAGAAAAATAGAAAAATAAGAAGCAGTCTGGGAAGGACACGAGGCCTCCACGAGGGTGGAGGGCGCGCCCTACCCTATTGGGGGTGCCCCCTACCTCGTGGGCACCTCGTGTGCTTTCCGGACTCCGTTTTCGTACACGACATGTATTTTGGTCGGTAAAAATTCATTATATAATCTCCCGGGGGTTTTGACCTCCTTATCACGCAAAAATCTCATGTCTTTGTTTCGAGCTGTCCTACTGCAGATTTGAGCAACATGTCGTCCCAGGATTCGGAAGGAGAGAGCTATGTGGATGATTACCTTGCAGATCCTAAAGTCTATGGGGATGTGGAGCATTGCGGTTGGACTACGGAAGAAGAAGAGGACTATGAACCGAAGGGAAAGGAGGAGACGAGCTCAGATGAAGATGAAGTCCCACGACCTCAACCTGGGGACATGCATGTGGAATTCAAAAAGTCAAGCCTCCCTGACAGAATAAAGAAACCTAAGATCGAGTTTATCCATTTTCTCCTCTTGCAGGAAAACAAACAGGAACTATGCAAAAAGGTACTAAGCCTAGAGCAGGAGATCGAGGACCTAAGGGACCAAAATTTTGTCCTCAAGCGCAAATTAAAGAAGAATCCCACTCCATCATCAACAACTCCACCTTCTTCATAAACAAAGGAGACATAATCACATGGGTATGGGCACTCCCCTTGGCAACCGCCAAGCTTGGGGGAGTGCCCCGGTATCGTATCACCATCACTTTTATCTCTACCATTTTCTTAGTTCGATCCTTTTGGTAATATCTTGATCTAGTAGAATATAAGTTTTTAGTATGATCTAGTTGTGAGTTTTGCTTTATTATCCTTCTATGTAATCGAGTCAGTGAGCTATATAATAAAGATTAGTGTTGAGTCAAGGGCTTGATTATTTTGCCATGATCCTAAGTGAATAAAAGAAAAGAGAAAGAATAAAAAGAAACAAAGAGATCATATGGATCTTATGAAGAGTAATGAGCTCACATAGAAAAAGTATGATGAATAAAAGTTGTTGAGGGTCGACAAACATAGTTTTGGTCATCATTGCAATTAATAGGAAGTAATAAAGAAAGAGAGGTCTTCACATATAAATATACTATCTTGGACATCTTTTATGATTGTGAGCACTCATTAAAGTATGACATACTAAAAAGTTGACGTTGGACAAGGAAGACAACGTAATGGGTTATGTTTTCTTACATCTGAGATAAATTATATTGTCTTGGATCCTCCAACATGTTCAGCTTGCCTTTCCCCCTCATGCTAGCCAAATTCACTGCACCAAGTAGAGATACTACTTGTGCTTCCAAATACCCTTAAACTAGTTTTGCCATAATAGTCCACCATACCTACCTATGGATTGAGTAAGATCCTCCAAGTAAGTTGTCATCGGTGCAATGTAAGCAATAAAAATTGCCCTCTAAATATGTATGACTTATTAGTGTGGGGGGAAATAAGGTTTATACGATCGTGTGATATGGAAGAAATAAAAGCGACAGACTGCATAATAAAGGTCCATATCACAAGTGGCAATATAAAGTGACGTTCTTTCGCATTAAGATTTTCTGCATCCAACCATAAAAGTGCATGACTACCTCTGCTCCCCTCTGCGAAGGGCCTATCTTTTACTTTTATCTCCTACCTTGCATAAGAGTCATGGTGATCTTCACCCCTCCTTTTTATATTTTATCCTTTGGCAAGCACAGTATGTTGGAACGATCCTGGTATATATGGCTAATTGAATGTGAGTCTTCATGAACTATTATTGTTGACATTACCCTTGAGGTAAAACGTTGGGAGGCAAAACAATAAGCCCCTATCTTTCTCTGTGTCTGATTAAAACTCCTTACCCATAAGTATTGCGTGAGTGTCAGCAATTGTGAAAGACTATATGATAGTTGAGTATGTGGACTTGCTGAAAAGCTCTTATGCATTGACTCTTTCCTATGTTATGATAAATTGCAATTGTTTCAATGACTGAGATTATAGTTTGTTAGTTTTCAATGAAGTTTACGATTCATACTTGATATTGTGATTGAATTATTACTCTAGCATAAGAGATTATATGACAGGAATTATATAAGTTGTTCTAAGAATGATCATGATGCCCTCATGTCCGTATTTTATTTTTATTGACACCTCTATCTCTAAACATGTGGACATATTTTTCGATTTCGGCTTCCGCTTAAGGACAAGCAATGTCTAAGCTTGGGGGAGTTGATACGTCCATTTTGCATCATGCTTTTATATCGATATTTATTGCATTATGGGATGTTGTTACACATTATGTCACAATACTTATGCCTATCCTCTCTTATTTTACAAGGTTTTCATAAAGAGGGAGAATGCAGGCAGCTGGGATTCTAGGCTGGAAAAGGAGCAAATATTAGAGACCTATTCTACACAGCTCCAAAAGTCCTGAAACTTCACGGAAGACGTTTTCAGAATATATAAAAAATACTCAGCGGAAGAAATTCACCAGGGGGGCCACACCCTGCTCACGAGGGTGGGTGCGCACCCTACCTCCCTAGGCGCGCCCCCCTACCTCGTGGGCCCCCTGGTGGCCCTCCGGTGGCCATCTTCTGCTATATGAAGTCTTTCAATGGGAAAAAAATAATAAGCCATCTCCTTGGGTGAAACTCCGCCGCCACGAGGCGGAACCTTGGCGGATCCAATCTAGGGCTCCAGCAGAGCTATTCTGCCAGGGAAACTTCCCTCCGGGAGGGGGAAATCATCGCCATCGTCATCACCAATGCTCCTCTCATCGGGAGAGGGCAATCTCCATCAATATCTTCATCAGCACCATCTCCTCTCAAAACCCTAGTTCATCTCTTGTATCCAATTCTTGTCTTCAAGTCCGGGATTGGTGCTAGTAGGTTGCTAGTAGTGTTAATTACTCCTTGTAGTTGATGCTAGTTGGTTTAATTGGTGGAAGATCATATGTTCAGATCCTATATGCATATTAATACCCCTCTGATTATGAACATGTTTATGCTTTGCGAGTAGTTACGTTTGTTCCTAAGGACATGGGAGAAGTCTTGCTATTAGTAGTCATGTGAATTTGGTATTCGTTCGATATTATGATGAGATGTATGTTGTGTCTCCTCTGGTGGTGTTATGTGAACGTCGACTACATGACACTTCACCATTGTTTGGGCCTAGAGGAAGGCATTGGGAAGTAATAAGTAGATGATGGGTTGCTAGAGTGACAGAAGCTTAAACCCTAGTTTATGCGTTGCTTCGTAAGGGGCTGATTTGGATCCATATATTTCATGCTATAGTTAGGTTTACCTTAATACTTTTGTTGTAGTTGCGGATGCTTGCAATAGAGGTTAATCATAAGTGGGATGTTTGTCCAAGTAAGGGCAGCACCCAAGCACCGGTCCACCCACATACCAAATTATCATAGTACCGAACGCGAATCATATGAACGTGATGAAACTAGCTTGACAATATTCCCATGTGTCCTCGGGAGCGCTTTACATCATATAAGAGTTTGTCCAGGCTTGTCCTTTGCTACAAAAAGGATTGGGCCACCTTGCTGCACCTTATTTACTTTTGTTACTTATTTCTCGTTACAAATTATCCTATCACAAAACTATTTGTTACTACTTATTTCAGTACTTGCAGGGAATACCTTGCTGGAAACCGCTTATCATTTCCTTCTGCTCCTCGTTGGGTTCGACACTCTTACTTATCGAAAGGACTATGATAGATCCCCTACACTTTTGGGTCATCAACCAGCTCAGAAAGCCAGGAGTGCGAGGTTCAAGAACTCAAGGCACAAGTGGCGCAGATTCTGGAGATTGTCGAAGAGCAAGTGCGAGACCGACTCGGAGCGACGATCACCGCCATTATGCCTACCTTGCTTGAGGGGCTGCAGGCGTGGATTACGAGCGGCCAACAGGGGCCGCCCCCGATTCCCAGCTTCACGGGCAACAACTCGCACAACGCGCCGGCGGCGCCATTGGTGTCTCTGGCGGAGGCTGCATTGGTGTCTCCGGCGTCGGTGCCAGCATTGGAGCTTAATGCACCCGGATGTGGGAAGAATACGTCGGCCTGCACCTCGGCGGCAAGCGGCCCCTCTGTCACTTGCACGCCCGCCGTTGGCGGTGCCTCGACATTAGCACAAAACGACGCCATCATGGTAACTAAGCCTCTCAGCTGATGACTTCATCTCCTTGCCTTTGACTGGGCATCCCTGACGCCCTACATGTTTTCGCAGTGTGCCGCCAACATTCCATGCACTCTCCTGCACTTCGTGAACGCACGAGTTGATCGATGTCGCCAAGGCCAGAATCATTCAACCGGGCAACCACCTGTTCCACGGTAATCCGATGCCACCCAACGTGTATAGGGTTCAACTGGTTCGAGTGTTGCGGGGCTGCGACGACTTGTTACCTTCGTATCGACCCCGAGGGCCGACGAAGATGATGTGATGACCCTCAGCTCCTACATAGGCTGGTCCATGCTTTGGCCGAAGAGCCAGATTCGTTTGGGGGTGGGGGACACCACCCCACAGACAACACCGCCAGTCGTGCCGGCGCCAAGCCATGGCAAGACCGCTGCAACGCTACCGGAAGACGATGACGAACATATGGCCGATCCGGACATGCATATGGCACAGGATCCGGACGACGATGATGGTACATTTACCAGGGTTGATAAGTACTTCAACGAACATGGGTACGATGACGAATTCTTGGGGCCTCCTTCTCAAGAACCCAACCCTGCAAAAGACGATCACGATCTAGCTGGTACCGTGGAGAAACCCAATTGCAACAGGCGTCGTCTGGCGTTCAGTTCTCAGGAGACGCCTCCAGCTGCCGCCTTCACCGAGCCTCAGATAGCCGAGGTGCAAAGTATTATCAGCCCCAACACACTCAAGAAGGTGGTCTCTGAGCAGAACTCGATCCCATTACAGCAGAAGAAGAAGGGACGAAAAAGAAAGAATAACAAGGGTGCGAGCCAGCCGGCACCGAGTACGATCCGTGCTCAGGACGGGCCACCTTCATCTAAGGATATCTCAAGGAGGGTGCATGTGGCGGGTAGGCCGATGCTACCAACTAATCTGCTCAATGCTGCAACCGGTGCTATGCAGAGTCTGCATGATAGTGTTCTTTCTTTGGAGAAGCGGCGTCTCTCCGAGAATGATGTGGCATACCCGGTTTTCGTGGCCAAGGTGCCAGAGGGCAAGGGCTTTGTCGATAGTGCCATCGGGGGTATGATCGTCCTGCGGTTTGATGACATCTTCGCTATGTTTAACCTTCATCCGTTGCACTACACCTTCGTTCAGCTATTTTCTCTTAGTATGGAGATGCGGATCAGTAGAGACAAGACCTCGGACATCCTGGTAGTCAACCCATTCTACATGTGTGCCAAGATCTTGGGTAGCGTTGGGGACCGGCAAGTCGCGAGTTCATACCTCGAAGGCGTCATTCTGGCGAACCCAGATAAGGATAACTTCCTCGTGCCTTACTTTCCCGAGTAAGTCATCCCCTCACCACCCCGTAATATATGATTTCTTAGTTTTCGATCGTTCTTTTTTTTCTAACATTCCGTGTTTTGTGCAGTGACACACATTGCACACTCATCCTCTTAAGCCCAAACTATTCCATGGCCATGTATTTCGACTCGGACCATCAGTCAAATAAAGACTACACAAATATCAAGAAAGTTCTTAATGATGTTCTCCCTGGCTACGCCAAATCTGGAGGCACCTTCAGGAGGCCAATTCTTAGGTACGGCAAGCACGTGTTCACCCACATAACGACGTTCCCCTGTGTCAAGCCACCGCCTGGCGGTCAGAAGGATGCCTACTACACCCTCCATCACATGCGGGCGATCGTACAGGACCATAATCAACTTCTGGTACCAAATAGTCTCAAAGATTGGGCCACACGCTTGTCGGCAATCCAGGACGCGGACCTCAGACAAGAATTCTTTCGCATCCAGTCGGAGTTTGCGGAAATCATCCATCAAGATGTCCTTCATACCTCGGGGCAGTTCTACCTCAGATATCAACAGTCCAATAGTGAAATAGAAACAACGCTACGAATGCAGGCTGACAACGATCGCGATTTCATGACCATCACGAAAGACGACGGCTTCATCCACACTCCGATCCCTGAGTCGAGTCGAAAGTAGTGATGCTATGTAGTTCTAAAATATCGATTAGCTCATGTTGTAATTAAACTTTAATGAACTTTTATGTCTCTTTGGTTTGGACAGTCGTTCAAGTTATATGTAATCGATGCTATTTATTAGTAGGACCATGAATCATGCTATTAATGTGTTGCTTTTTTCTTCAGATCCTTTTGTTGCATACTTATATATTGCTTATGTATTGTCTGTGAATTGCTACTAACTTTTTGTTTGTCTAGTGCATAGAGATGCCGTCATATGTCGTGTACAAAGGTAAGGTTCCCTGAGTCTACGATGACTGGGAGGAGTGTCGGAGACTGGTTCACCATTTCAGCGGTAACAGTTACAAAGGGTACACCACTAGGGAGGAGGCGGAAGCTAGATACACGGGCTATCTAGTGGGAGAGAGGAGGGACGGAGGAGGAACCGGATGAAGACCAGTTTCATCGCGATGATGCTCATCGTGATGACCGCAACTCTCTTATATGTGATGGTAGTTTAGATGATCGATATCGACTTGTAATGTGAAGACAAACTTGCTACTTGCGGTCTCGAGACTTGTAATGTTCTAACTTTGTTCGGTCTTTTGTATTCGGAGACTAATCTTCTATTTGTATTTGATAAATCTGATGTTTATATGTTCTGCTATCTATATTCTATGCAGTAATATATTTTGTAACCTGTGCAAATATCAGAAAAGAAAAAAGAAAAAAAATCCTAATATTCATACTAGTGGCACACCATACAACACTTTAGTGGCGCACTGCAATAAACATACTAGTAGCGCACCTAGCAGTGCACCATTAGTATGTCCCCGGGTGCGCCATTAGTAACCCAGAGCACAAGGTAAATATGGCCCCTTGGGAGGCATAGTAATGGCGCACCAGGGGACACACTAATGGCGCATTGCTAGGTGCGCTACTATTATCAGGGATACTAGTGGCGCACCAGGGGTGCGCCATTAGTACTTGTTTCTAGTGGCGTGTTAATAGTGGCGCACCTGTAGTGCGCCATTAATGGCCAAAACAAGTGCGCCACTAATTAGCCTTTTCCTAGTAAGAGACATCATAGATTTAACTATAACCAATAAAGTACGGTTATGATGTTCGGACACACCATTATGCTGTGGTGTTCCATGTGGTACGAATTTGTGAAACTGTTCCACATTGTTTTAATTGAAGACCAAACTCATAACTCAAATATTCGTCTCCGCGATAAGATCGTAGAAACTTTATTTTCTTGTCATGATGATTTTCCACTTCACTCTGAAATTCTTTGAACTTTTCAAATGTTTCAGACTTATGTTTTATCAAGTAGATATACCCATATCTGTTAAATCATCTGTGAAGGTCAGAAAAATAACGATACCGGCCACGAGCCTCAACACTCATCGGACCGCATACATCAGTATGTATTATTTCCAATAAGTTAGTTGCTCGCTCCATTGTTCCGGAGAACGGAGTCTTAGTCATCTTGCCCATGAGGCATGGTTCGCAAGCATCAAGTGATTCCAAAAGCCGAGCATCATGGAGTTTCTTCATGCGCTTTACACCAATATGACCTAAACGGCAGTGCAACAAATAAGTTGCACTATCATTATTCACTTTGCATTTTTTCTTCAATATTATGAATATATGTATCACTATGATCGAGATTTAATAAACCATTTATATTGAGTGTATGACCATAGAAGGTTTTATTCATGTAAATAGAACAACAATTATTCTTTGACATAAATGAATAACCGTATTGCAATAAACATGATCCAATCATATTCATGCTCAATGCAAACACCAAATAACATTTGTTTTAGGTTCAACACTAATCCCGAAGGTAAAGGGAGTGTGCGACGGTGATCTTATCAACCTTGGAATCACTTCCAACACACATGATCACCTCGCCCTTAACTAGTCTCTGTTTATTTTGCAACTCCCGTTTCGAGTTACTACTCTTAGCAAATGAACCAGTATCAAATACCGAGGGGTTGCTATAAACACTAGTAAAGTACACATCAATACCATGTATATCCAATATACCTTTGTTCAGTATGCCATCCTTCTTATCCGCCAAGTACCTAGGGCAGTTCCACTTCCAGTGACCATTTCCTTTGTAGTAGAAGCACTCAGTTTCAAGCTTGGGTCTAGCTTTGGGCTTCTTCACGGGAGTGACAACTTGTTTGTCATTCTTCTTGAAGTTCCCTTTCTATCCCTTTGCCCTTTTCTTGAAACTAGTGGTCTTGTTAACCATCAACACTTGATGCTTTTCTTGATTTCTACCTTCGCTGATTTTAGCATCGCGAAGAGCTTGGGAATTGTTTTCGTTATCCCTTGCATATTATAGTTCATCACGAAGTTCTAGTAACTTGGTGATAATGACTAGACAAATTTGTCAATTACTATGTCATCTCGAAGATTAACTCCCACTTGATTCAAGCAATTGTTGTACCCAGACAATCTGAGCACATGCTCATTGGTTGAGCTATTCTCCTCCATCTTGTAGGCAAAGTACTGTCAGAGGTCTCATACCTCTTCACACGGGCATGGTTATGAAATACCAATTTCAACTCATGGAACATATTATATGCTCCATGGCGTTCAAAACGTTTTTGAAGTCTCAGTTCTAAGCCGTAAAGCATGGTGCACTAAACTATAAAGTAGTCATCATACCAAGCTTGTGAAACATTCATAACGTCTGCATATGCTCCTGCAATAGGTCTGTCACCTAGCGGTGCATCAATGACATAATTCTTCGGTGCAGCAATGAGGATAATCCTCAGATCACGGACCAAGTCCACATCATTGCTACTAACATCTTTCAACATAGTTTTTCTCTAGGAACATATCATAAATAAAACGGGGAAGCTATACACGATCAATTGATCTACAACATAGATATGCAAATACTATCAGGACTAAGTTCATGATAAATTAAAGTTCAATTAATCATATTACTTAAGAACTCCCACTTAGATAAACATCCCTCTAGTCATCTAAATGATCACGTGATCCAAATCAACTAAACCATGTCCGATCATCATGTGAGATGGAGTAGTTTTCAATGGTGAACATCACTATGTTGATCATATCTACTATATGATTCACGCTCGACCTTTCGGTCTCTAGTGTTCCGAGGCCCTATCTGCATATGCTAGGCTCGTCAAGTTTAACCCGAGTATTCCGCGTGTGCAAAACTGGCTTGCACCCGTTGTATGTGAATGTACAGCTTATCACGCCCGATCATCACGTGGTGTCTCCGCATGAGGAACTGTCGCAACGGTGCATACTCAGGGAGAACACTTATACCTTGAAATTTTGTGAGAGATCATCTTATAATGCTACCGCCGTACTAAGCAAAATAAGAAGCATAAAAGATAAACATCACATTTAATCAAAATATGTGACATGATATGGCATCATCATCTTGTGCCTTTGATCTCCATCTCCAAAGTACTGTCATGATCTCCATCGTCACCGACATGACACCATGATCTCCATCATCTTGATCTCTATCAACGTGTCTTCACATGGTCGTCTCACCAACTATTGCTTTTGCAACTATTGCTATTGCATAGCAATAAAGTAAAGCAATTGTATGGTGCTTGCATCTTATGCAATAAAGAGACAACCATCAGGCTTCTGCCAGTTGCTGATAACTCTGTTACAAAACATGATCATCTCATACAATAAAATTTAGCATCATGTCTTGACCATATCACATCACAACATGCCCTGCAAAAACAAGTTAGACGTCCTCTACTTTGTTGTTGCATGTTTTACGTGGCTGCTACGGGCTGAGCAAGAACCGTTCTTACCTACGCATCAAAAACCACAACGCGGTATAGTGATTGCTTTTTGATCTTTAGAAAGAACCCTGTTCATTGAATCCGATTCAACTAAAGTTGAAGAAACTGACACCCACCATCCACCTATGTGTGAAGCACGTCGGTAAAACCAGTCTCGTGTAAACGTACGCATAATGTCGGTCTGGGCCGCTTCATCCAACAATGCCGATGAATCAAGAATCAACTAGTGACGGCAAGCAATATGTATATACCCACGCCCACAACTCCATTGTGTTCTACTCGTGCATATAACATCTACGCATAAACCGGGCTCTGATACCACTATTGGGGAACACAGTAATTTCAAAAAAAATTCTACGCACACGCAAGATCATGGTGATGCATAGCAACGAGAGGGAAGAGTATCGTCTATGTACCCTCGTAGACCGTAAGAGGAAGTGGTATGACAACGCGGTTGATGTAGTCGTACGTCTTCATGATCGACCGATCCTAGCACCGTAGGTACGACACCTCTGCGATCTGCACACGTTCGGCTCGGTGACGTCCCACGAACTCATGATCCAGCAGTGTCGAGGTAGAGCTTCGTCAGCATGACAGCGTGATGACGGTGATGATGATGCTACCGGAATAGGGCTTCGCCTAAGCACCGCTACGATATGACTGAGGTGGATTATGGTGGAGGGGGGCACCGCAGATGGCTAAAGATCAATGATCAACTTGTGTGTCTATGGGGTTCCCCCTCACCCGTATATAAAGGAGTGGAGGAGGGGGAGGGGACCGACCTCCTAGGCGCGCCCCAAGGGGAGTCCTACTCCCACCGGGAGTAGATTTCCCCCTTGCCTTGTTGGATTTAGGAGAGAAGGAAGGAGGAGGGAGGAGGAAGGAAAGGGGGCAGCCCCTTCCCAATTCGGATTGGGCTTGGGGGGGCCTCCTTTGCTCCTTTCCCCTCTCACCCACTAAGGCCCAATAAGGCCCATATACTTCTCGGGGGGTTCCGGTAACCTCCCGGTGCTCTGATATACTCCCGTTTTCACCCGGAACCATTCCGATGTCCAAACATAGGCTTCCAATATATCGATCTTTACGTCTCAACCATTTCGAGACTCCTAGTTATGTCCGTGGTCAAATCCAGGACTCCGAACTACCTTTGGTACATCAAAACACATAAACTCGTAATACCGATCGTCACCGAACGTTAAGCGTGCGGACCCTACGGGATCGAGAACTATGTAGACATGACTGATACATGTCTCTGGTCAATAACCAATAGCGGAACCTGGATGCTCATATTTGTTCCTACATATTCTACGAAGATCTTCATCGGTCAAACCGCATAACGGTATACGTTGTTCCCTTTGTCATCGGTACGTTATTTGCCCGAGATTCGATCATCGGTATCTCAATACCTTGTTCAATCCCGTTACCGGAAAGTCTCTTTACTCATTCCGTAATGATACATCCCGTAACTAACTCATTAGCTACATTGCTTGCAAGGCTTATTGTGATGTAAATTACCGAGAGGGCCCAGAGATACCTCTCCGACAATCGGAGTGACAAATCCCAATCTTGATCCATGCCAACTCAACAAACACCATCAGAGACACCTGTAGAGCACCTTTATAATCACTCAGTTATGTTGTGACGTTTGGTAGAACACAAAGTGTTCCTCCAGTATTCGGGAGTTGCATGATCTCATAGTCATAGGAACATGTATAGTTATGGAGAAAGCAATAGCAAGAAACTAAACCATCATTGTGCTAAGCTAACAGATGGGTCAAGTCAATCACATCATTCTCTAATGATGTGATCCCGTTAATAAATTGAAAAATCATGTCTATGGTTAGGAAACATAACCATCATTGATTCAACGAGCTAGTCAAGTAGAGGCAATACTAGTGACACTCTGTTTGTCTATGTATTCACACATGTTGTAAGTTTCCGGTTAATACAATTCTAGCATAAATAATAAACATTTATCATTATATAACCCCCCCGGGCCAGTGCTCCTCTGAGTGTTGGTCCAAACTAGAGTCCTTTGCAGCGCCCCCTCGGGGAAACTCGAGGTTTGGTTTTAGTTGTACGGAGCGCTCAGCCGGTGTGCCCTGAGAACAAGATACGTGCGACTCCTATCAGGATTTGTCATCACATCGGGCGGCTTTGCTGGTCTTGTTTTACCTTTGTCGAAATGTCTTGTAACCGGGATTCCGAGTCTGGTCGGGTCTTCCTGGGAGAAGGAATATCCCCGGACAAATGGATGCAGAGGGAAGCCCAGTCCGCAGAGGAAATGGGGGAGGAATATCACCCTCTCATGGGGCCTGGGAGTGGGGATGAGCTGCACCGTTTCGGGAAGCCGGTGCGCGATGTCGCTGGCCAGATATCCGGCCTTCCTCAGCTTTTTTATGTGTCCCTCCGTGACGGAGGAGACCATCCACTTGCCTCCCACTCCGGACATGGCTGGAGAAGGTTGAGGTGAGGAGTGCGGACTTGGGCGCTGGAGCTCGAGTGCGCGAGAATGGATAGGCGAAGGAGGAAGAAAGCGTAGGTGAAAAGGTGGATCCTTGTCCCCTTATATGGGTGGATGCAACTACATGTTCCCACCAGCCTGATGAAACTCGCTTATCTCCCAACCGCTGTAATCAAAGGCACGGTTGGGTTACCCACGCCCGTATTGATGAGAATCCCGGAATAAGGGGACACGATCTCTGCTTTAACAAGACGTGCCAAGGAAACCGCCTCGCATAACGCACTGAAATGGGACAGTAAAACGGTTCGAATAAAAGCTTGGCCGTGGTGTGATGTCACACAACGGAATACGTCAGCGGATTAGATTTGTGTAAATATTATTCTCTCTATGGCAATATGTGGAAACCTTATTTTGCAGAGTCGGACACTACTTTTGTGTTCAAAATCTTCTATGAAGTACTTGGAGGAGGAACACGTCTTGCAATGTCGAAGACAATTTGCGCGCCGGACTCGTCGTCATTGAAGCCTGGTTCAGGGGCTACTGAGGGAGTCCTGGATTAGGGGGTGTCTGGATGGCCGGACTATACCTTCAGCCAGACTCCAGGACTATGAAGATACAAGATTGAAGACTTCGTCCCGTGTCCGGAAGGGACTTTCCTTGGCGTGGAAGGCAAGCTTGGCGATACGGATATTCAGATCTCCTACCATTGTAGCCGACTCTATGTAACCCTAACCCTATCCGGTGTCTATATAAACCGGAGGGTTTTAGTTTGTAGGACAACATACACATCAGCAATCATACCATAGGCTAGCTTCTAGGGTTTAGCCTCTCTAATCTCGTGGTAGATCTACTCTTGTAATACCCATACGATCAATATTAATCAAGCAGGACGTAGGGTTTTACCTCCATCGAGAGGGCCCGAACCTGGGTAAAACTTCGTGTCCCCTGCCTCCTGTTACCATCCGGCCTAGACGCACAGTTCGGGCCCCCTACCCGAGATCCGCCGGTTTTGACACCGACATTGGTGCTTTCATTGAGAGTTCCTCTGTGCCATCGCCGTCAGGCCCGATGGCTCCTACGATCTTCAACAGCGATGCAGTCCAGGATGAGACCTCCCTCCCCGGACAGATCTTCGTCTTCGCCGGCTTCGCATTGCGGGCCAATTCACTTGGCCATCTGGAGCAGATCGAAAGCTACGCCCCTGGCCGTCAGGTCAGATTCGGAAGTTTTAACTACACGGCTGACATCCACGGTGACTTGATCTTCGACGGATTCGAGCCACTGCCGAGCGCACCGCACTGTCCCGACGAGCATGATCTAGCTCTGCCGCCGAACAGTGCCTTGGAGGCCACACCCGCATCGGTTCCGGTCCCTAATTCGGAGCCAACTGAGCCGATCGAGGATGGACGGTTGGACGCCACCTTAGGGGCTGCGATCCCAACGGCGATTGAGCCGAACACCAGCCCCACACTGCGCGAGACTCATGACTCCAAGGAGCCGGACTCTTTTCGGGACTCCGAACCCTCCGCGCCCCGGCCTATCGAATCCGATTGGGCGCCGGTCATGTAGTTCACTGCCGCGGAGATCTTTCAGCACTCGCCTTTTGCCGATATTCTGAAGTCACTGAAGTCTCTCTCTTTATCAGGAGAGCCCTGGCCGGACTGCGGCCAGCGAGGTTGGAATTCGGACGATGAAGAAATTCAAAGCCCACCCACCACCCACTTTGTAGCCACTGTCGACGACTTAACCAACATGCTCGACTTCGACTACGAAGACATCGACGGTATGGACGCCGATGAAGGAGATAATGAAGAACCAGCGCCTCCTAGGCCCAGGAAATCCACCTCGACATATGACATATACATGGTGGACACCCCAAAAGAGGGAGATGGCGATGGAACAGTGGAGGATGACCCCTCCAAGAAACAGCCTAAGCATCGACGTCAGCGGCGCCGCTCAAAATCCCGCCAAAACAAACACGGTGATTCCAGCACGGGAGATAATAACACTCCGAAAAGCGCCGAAGAAAACCCCCTCCAGCAAGATTTAGCACAGGAGGATGGAGAAACCAGCCCTCATGAGAGAGCGGCAGACAGAGAGGTCGATGATGATAATTATATGCCTCCCTCCGAAGACGAGGCAAGCCTCGACAATGACGAATTCGTCGTGCCAGAGGATCCCGTCGAGCAAGAGCATTTTCAACGCAGGCTTATGGCCACGACAAGAAGCCTCAAGCAAAAACAGCAACAGCTCAGAGCTGATCAAGATTTGCTAGTTGACAGATGGACTGAAGTCCTTGCGGCCGAAGAGCATAAACTCGAACGCCCCTCCAAGAGCTACCCAAAGCACAGGTTGCTACCCCAATTAGAGGGGGAAGCACTCGATGCGGCCGACTAGCCACCTCGTGGCCGCGACAGAGAGGCCTCTCGACCCTCCACTCAAGCCGCACCCCATACCAAGGCATGGGACTATGCGCAGGACTTACGAGATATGTTGGAGGACAAGGCTAAACAAACAAGATCAATCTACGGATCGCGTGGGCGCCCCACGGCTCGAGACGGCATCCGTCACGCCGGCCACAAATTCGGCAGGGCCGAACACAGTAGACAAGGCTCACTAGAGCTACGTCAGGATATAGCCCAGTACAGAGGCGCCGCACACCCACTCTGCTTCACAGACGAAATAATGGATCATCAAATCCCCGAGGGTTTCAAACCCGTAAACATCAAATCATATGATGGCACAACAGATCCTGCGGTATGGATTGAGGATTATCTCCTTCATATCCATATGGCCCGCGGCGACGATTTCCATGCCATCAAATACCTCCCACTCAAGCTTAAAGGACCAGCCCGGCATTGGCTTAACAGCTTGCCAACAGGATCAATCAGTTGTTGGGAGGACCTGGAAGCCGCATTCCTCGACAATTTCCAGGGCACTTATGTGCGACCCCCAGACGCCGATGACCTAAGCCACGTAATTAAGCAGCCAGATGAATCGGCCAGGCAATTCTGGACATGGTTCTTAACAAAGAAAAATCAAATAGTCAACTGCCCGGACGCTGAGGCCCTAGCAGCCTTCAAGCACAATATCCACGACGAGTGGCTAGCCCGGCACCTTGGACAGGAAAAGCCGAAATCTATGGCAGCACTCACGACACTCATGACCCGCTTTTGCGCGGGAGAAGACAGCTGGCTTGCTCGTAGCAACAATATAACCAAAAACCCTGGTAATTCGGACACCAGGGACAGTGGTGGCAGGTCGCGTCGAACCAAGCAGAAGCGCCACATTAACAGCGACAATGCTGAGGATACGGTAGTTAATGCCGGATTCAGAGGCTCTAAATCCGATCAGCGGAAGAAGCCATTCAAAAGGAATCCTAGGGGCCCGTCCAGTTTGGACCGAATACTCAACCGCTTATGCCAGATACATGGCACCCCCGAAAAGCCGGCCAATCATACCAACAGGGATTGTTGGGTGTTCAAGCAGGCAGGCAAGCTAAACGCTGAAAACGAAGACAAGGGGTTGCATAGCGATGACGACGAGGAGCCCCGGCGATCGAACAACAGGGGACAGAAGGGTTTTCCCCCACAAGTGCGAACGGTGAACATGATATACGCAACCCACATCCCCAAGAGGGAGCGGAAGCGCGCGTTAAGGGACGTATACGCGATAGAGCCAGTCGCCCCAAAGTTCAACCCATGGTCCTCCTGCCCGATCACCTTTGATCGAAGGGACCACCCCACTAGCACCCGTCACGGCGGCTTCGCCGCATTGGTTCTAGACCCAATTATTGATGGATTTAATCTCACTAGAGTCCTTATGGACAGCGGCAGCAGCCTGAACCTGCTTTACTAGGATACAGTGCGGAAAATGGGCATAGATCCCTCGAGGATTAAGCCCACCAAAACGACCTTTAAAGGCGTAATACCAGGTGTAGAGGCCAACTGTACAGGCTCAGTCACACTTGAAGTGGTCTTCGGATCTCCGGATAATTTCCGAAGCGAGGAGTTAATCTTCGACATAGTCCCATTTCGCAGTGGTTATCACGCACTGCTCGGGCGAACCGCATTTGCTAAGTTCAATGTGGTACCGCATTACGCATACCTTCAGCTCAAGAAGCCAGGCCCTCGAGGAGTAATTACAGTCAATGGAAACACCGAACGCTCCCTCCGAACGGAGGAGCACACGGCGGCCCTTGTGGTGGAAGTTCAAAGCAGCCTCTTTAGGCAGATCTCCAGTCCGGCCACTAAACGACCGGACACCGTCAAGCGTGCCCGGAGTAACCTACAACAAGACCGCCTGGCACGATCCGAGCAGGCGTAGCAATGCGGCCCCAACCCCAATCCTCACAAAAAGGTGACGCCAGTACTTCGCATACATAACTAATCTCTAGAGGGAGGGGCACAGGGGGAGGGGCACCACCACGGCACGCCCGAAACACGGCTTAAACCGCACCAGGGGCTGCCGATTTTTTAAATTTTCTCTTACTTTCAGGACTCCACTCTTCGGAAGGCATGTTCGGCAGTTCAGTTGCCGCACAAACGATGCAAGAACCAGGGAAGCAGCCAAGCCACGCCGCATTACGGAACTCCCAGGTGGTCTCTATCACGAGCAGTATACCTGTTTCGCACATTATTCCGCAGCTTGCCCCAGGAGCGGACATGTTACATTGTCCAACCTTTTGCTTATCGCATTATTTGTATCGTTCTGCTTTGACCGCAGCTCTTTTTAATAAACAATGCATAGCTTTTGTCTATTTTTGCATTACCTTTTTTATATATTTATATATGTTCCTTAACGACATGTTGCACCCGTACACTTTGGTATGGGCAAAATACGCTAGGGGCTTCCGTACCCCTCAACATGGTGTGAGAAGTCCGAACACTTTAACAAGTACGGCACCCCGAACTTATAGCATTATATGCATCGGCTCCGAATCATGTCTTGGGTCAATAGTTGGGTTTGCCCGGCTCCTATGTTTTGGTGCCTTACGTTCTGCTATATCGGCTAAGGTAGCACTAGGAGAACCACTGCGATTGTGCCCTGGTTGAGCTGGGTCGAGCACCTCAGTGGAGAAAGCTAAAACTGACCGTCATGATGAGGCGAGAGCTGGTCGCTGTTCGAGAGGTTTTTTCGAGTCCCTAAAGACTTATGCCGCTTAGGGCGAGGAGCCGGCTCTGTCTGGCCAAGGCGTGGATAGCGCCCCGAACTCGATCTTCCGAATACTAGGGGCTTCGCCGAAATTTAAAATTATAGAATTCTATGGCTAAGTGAGAGTGTTCACGCATTATAGTCCGATTGCCTCGTTCGTCGGGCTGAGCGCCTCCCTCGAAGGACCCAAATATGGGAAAAAGAGCGCCCAGGTTTATCCCCGAACACCCCAGCACTAGCGGCAAGGGGGCAGAAGCCGACGACTCGCCATCTCTAAGTATTGATAAACAGCCGCACAGAAGGTAATATTTTAAATTCAAACAGGATTGCTTAAGCGCATATGAACAAGTTTTCAGTGCACAGGACAAAACGAGCGAGTTTTACTCAAAATTTACATCCATAGAACATTCCTCCGCCACAAGGCGGGCACCCTTCAGAACATCCTTATAATAATTTTCGGGCTTATGATGCTCTTTCCCCGGCGGTGGCCCGTCCTTCACAAGCTTCTCAGCATCCATCTTGCCCCAGTGCACCTTAGCACGGGCAAGGGCCCTACGGGCACCTTCAATGCAGACGGAGCGCTTGATGACTTCGAGCCTTGGACAGGCCTCCACCAGCCGCCGCACCAGCCCGAAATAGCTCCCAGGCTGAGCCTCTCCAGGCCACAGCTGAACAATGAGGCCCTTCATGGCCTGTTCGGCCGCCTTGTGGAGCTCGACCAGGTGCTTCAACTGGTCGCTCAAGGGCACGGGGTGTCCGGCCTCAGCGTACTGAGACCAGAACACCTTCTCCATTGAGCTTCCCTCCTTGGATCGATAGAATGCGGGGGCATCAGATACACTCCGCGGAAGGTCTGCGAACACGCCTGGAGAACTCTAGATTCGGGTAAGTAACAAGTAACTCACGCTTATGTGTTTACTTTGCATAAGAATGCCTTACCCGCTGCTATCTTCTTCACCTCATCCAGCTCCTGGAGGGTCTTCTGGGATTCGGCCTTGGCAGACTTGGCACTTTCAGTAGCCGCCGCGAGTTCGGACGCTCGCGTCCTTGAGTCACGCTCCAAACTCTCATGTTTTTCCATGAGAGCCTAGAGCTCTTGCCGCACCTTGCCAACCTCGGCATCATACTTTTCTCGCTCAACGTGCTCCGCGGCCGACCTATTCTCGGCCTCGAGCAACGCTTGCTTCAGGGTCGCCACCTCAGACGTGGCCCCTACAATAGCCACGATAATCCTGTCATTTTTTGAAATTGCACCTTTTTATATATACATATATTTAATTTAAACAAGGTATTTCTTACCTTCATTGTCCTCGAGCTGCTTCTTGGCACGTCCGAGCTCTTGCTCGGACCGCTCGAGGTTCTGCTTTAGCATGTCCACTTCCGCAGTCAGTGCGGCGGACGCCAGCAGGGAAGCCTGCACACGCATATTGACTCTTTTTCGAGTCCTGCGATTTTTATTTGATCCTCCATTTGGCTTTTCTTTCCGAACGCCAAACAGAGCATCAAGGGCTACTGTCTATGCGGTAATGTTATTTACACATTATTTACTTACCTCAAAGCCTGTTAAAAGGCTTGTACAAGCTTCAGTCAGTCCGCTCTTGGCGCACTGAACCTTCTGGATCACCGCACACATAATAGTGCGGTGCCCCTCGTCGATGGAGGCGCCTTGGAGTGCCTCCAACATATTGTCCGGCGCCTCCGGTTGGACGGAGGTCGTCGGCACAGTGGGCCTACTCCTCTTCGAGGGAGGTTCCCCGCCGGACTCTGGAACCTTTGAAGGTTCCGGAGCGGTGTCCGGCCTAGGGCCGGACTTGGAGCCCTGAGGGGGTTTCGTCCCCTTTACTCCTGGAGTCCGGGAGGTCGCCTTGCGGCGCCTCCAGGACCACCTCCTCCCAGATTGGACCCTGTTGGGACAACACTTCGGTGTCGTCCGTAGGGCGAGGGGAGGAAGCCGTTGGCAGCGATTTCACGTCCGACAAGTATAGTGAGCCGCTCGACGACGCGTCGAGCCGGTCTTGGGGTGGGCTGCATAAACATATTTGACATAAGGGAAAGCTGTGCCATAAACGAAAACTATGAAATTACTCCGGTATCCGGATACTTACGATTTCGCCAGGGGCTTGGCCCTGGGCGGCCACTCTTCTTCGCCGTCGTCGGCGTTGGTGGAGTAGTCCGGAGGAGGGATTCTCCCTCTCTTGGACCCCTCGGCCTCCCCAGTTGGGGCGGCCTTCCTTTTCTTCCCTTGCCCCGCTGGAGGGGGAGGGGTCTCTTCTTCCTCCTCCTCATCTTCGTGGGAGGAGTGCGTCTTGGATTCGTCGAATGATGAATCCGACACCTCCGGGCGCCGGGCACTCTTTCGAGTCCCCTTGGCCTTCTTCTCTGGCACCACATAGGGTGCCGGAACCAGCAGCTTTGCAGTTGAGCGTCCGCTGGGCCTTCGGGCAAAGGAGTCGGACAGTTGATCTGTCCGGACGTCACCTGCCAATCCTGTCAAAGGAAAGGGAGCTTAGATCCCGCATGGAGTCAAACTATGAAACACTGATACCCTGTGAAAGGAAAAAGACAGCTTACCGCAAGAGCGTGACGCTGTGCACTGAAACCGCGATCCTCAGTAGCGGATGCGGGAGCCATGGCGCCCTTGAAAAGCACCTTCCAGACATCTTCGTACGTTGTGTCGAAGAGCCTGCTCAGAGTTTGGTGCCGCGCCGGGTTGAACTCCCACAGGTTGAAAGCCCGTTGTTGACACGGGAGGATCAAGCGGATGAGCATAACCTGGACTACGTTGACAAGTTTAAGCTTCCCGTCCACCAAGGTTTTGATGCATGTTTGGAGTCCGGTCAGCTCTCCTTTTTTACCCCACGACAGGCCCGTCTCTTTCTAGGACGTGAGCCACGTTGGGGGTCCGGACCGGAATTCAGGGGGTGCGACCCATTCGGCGTCGCGCGGCTCGGTGATGTAAAACCACCCCGATTGCCACCCCTTCAGGGTCTCCACAAAGGAGCCCTCGAGCCATAGGACGTTGGCCATCTTGCCAACCATGGCCCCGCCGCACTCCGCCTGGCTGCCGCGCACCACCTTCGACTTGACGTTGAAAGTCTTAAGCCATAGGCTGAAATGGAGGCGGATGCAGAGGAAAGCCTCGCACACGACGATAAACGCTGAGATGTTGAGGACAAAATTCAGGGCCAGATCGTGGAAATCCAGGCCGTAGTAGAACATGAGCCCCCAGACAAATGGATGCAGAGGGAAGCCCAGTCCGCGGAGGAAATGGGGGACGAATACCACCCTCTCATGGGGCCTGGGAGTGGGTATGAGCTGCCCCGTTTTGGGAAGCCGGTGCGCGGTGTCGCTGGCCAGATATCCGGCCTTCCTCAGCTTTTTGATGTGTCCCTCCGTGACGGAGGAGACCATCCACATGCCTCCCGCTCCGGACATGGCTGGAGAAGGTTGAGGTGAGGAGTGCGGACTTGGGCGCTGGAGCTCGAGTGCGCGAGAATGGATAGGCGAAGGAGGAAGAAGGCGTAGGTGAAAAGGTGGATCCTTGTCCCCTTATATGGGTGGACGCAACTACATGTCCCCACCAGCCTGATGAAACTCGCTTATCTCCCAAGCGCTGTAATCAAAGGCGCGGTTGGGTTACCCACGCCCGTATTGATGAGAATCCCGGAATAAGGGGACACGATCTCTGCTTTAACAAGACGTGCCGAGGAAACCGCCTCGCATAACGCGCTGAGATGGGACAGTAAAATGGTTCGAATAAAAGCTTGGTCGTGGTGTGATGTCACACTACGGAATACGTCAGCGGATTAGATTTGTGTAAATATTATTCTCTCTATGGCAATATGTGGAAAACTTATTTTGCAGAGCCGGACACTACTTTTGTGTTCAAAATCTTCTATGAAGTACTTGGAGGAGGAACCCGCCTTGCAATGCCGAAGACAATTTGCGCGTCGGACTCGTCGTCATTGAAGCCTGGTTCAGGGGCTACTGAGGGAGTCTTGGATTAGGGGGTGTCCGGATGGCCGGACTATACCTTCAGCCGGACTCCAAGACTATGAAGATACAAGATTGAAGACTTCGTCCCGTGTCCGGAAGGGACTTTCCTTGGCGTGGAAGGCAAGCTTGGCGATACGGATATTCAGATCTCCTACCATTGTAACCGACTCTATGTAACCCTAACCCTATCCGGTGTCTATATAAACCGGAGGGTTTTAGTCCGTAGGACAACATACACATCAACAATCATACCATAGGCTAGCTTCTAGGGTTTAGCCTCTCTGATCTCGTGGTAGATCTACTCTTGTAATACCCATACCATCAATATTAATCAAGCAGGACGTAGGGTTTTACCTCCATCGAGAGGGCCCGAACCTGGGTAAAACTTCTTGTCCCCTTCCTCCTGTTACCATCCGTCCTAGACGCACAGTTCGGGACCCCCTACCCGAGATCCGCCGGTTTTGACACTGACACTATTCCTTGCAAGACTGACCCATGTAGGAATATGAGCTTCAAAATCCAAAGGATGACTCTAACTCTTGATGGATTACATCAACATTGAGCATCTACCACAAGTTCAACTACATGATCAAGTTCAACACCACAACCCAAGGTAAGTCATTCCATAATACAGAAGCTTTGCTCCAAGACATGAGCCAAAGTAACTCAACAAGATGAGAATATATCAAGATGCTTAAATGAAAAATGGTAACCCCATTTTGATCTTAACGATGAGTATGACCTATGATCAAGTGATCTCACTTGGCTCCTAAGTCAATATACCCTAACATAGGTGACTATGTCGCCGACCACCCCTAGATGAAGTTCTCTAGTGTTCTTTTCTGGTAGATACATTTCTTTTGCATTTCTTCTTACTATTGTGTTTCCCTTCTAAAACAAAAAAAAACTTCATCTAGATTCTTCTTATTTCATTTCTCTTTCTGTTTTGCATTTTGTAAATTCATTGCAAATCCTATCAAATTCCTTGAAAATCTTTGTGAAAGTTCTCCTGCAAGTGAGCTAAGTTGACAAAATCTTTCCTCTGCATTGAACTCGGTTCCACCAATTCAAGCCTATTGGCTAGACCAAAGCACAAGGTCTACTTGAGCAACAGTTCATCGATTGTACTGAAACGGACTACCTCGGTCTCACCGGTATGCACCTTCAGTGACTCTGTTATCTCGGAGTCACCAATTAAACTGGACTAGTGCCACTAAGTTCACTACTGAGAAAGTCTTTTACCATCTTAAAGTATCTATCTCTTATCAGATCCACTCAATGTTTCTTTCCCTCTACCTACATCTTAAGCTACATTCTGCTTAGTTGTGACTCTCAAGAACCACACTCACTTAACTCATATCCATGAACACTACCCTTCTTGGAAATTGACATCAAAGGGGGGAGAGCACATCAAAGCTTATGTATATAACAAGAGAGAGAACATCAAAGCTCTTCTAAGATAGATGCATTTTCATAAGAGGGTAGAATTCACATATCATTAAGAGGGGAAAGATATGCCAGTCATATTTTAATCCTTAATTTGCTCTGAGCATACTTTACTATAATATCCTTTTGCTCTGATTTTATCTTACCCTAACTACTCCCATTATCAAATGTTAAATTCACGGGGAGAGGAAAACTTATGTTTTGGGAAGAAAAAACCTTGGAATTTATTGCAAATCTTTAAACCTTTGGGGACATGTCTACATTCAAATGAAGTACTCACTCCATGGTACTCATATATTAGATGTCATCCCAGTCTTGGAACTCTCGTGGACCTTGAAATCTTTCTTGCTTGAAGTTCTCTTCTGTTATTTAACCATGTTTTCTCAAGTCTACTTCTTCAAGAGTCAGATCAAGAACCACAAGGTAAGTTTGTGCATCACACTCATGTGCATGATGATCTACTGCTTTTGAACATACTGTTTGCAAGAGAGAGTCATAAACATGAAGGTACACCTCACTTCACTTTCTGCTCTGATGCATATAGCCAAGATACATGTAACTCATTACTTGCTCTGTCTTGATGTGCATTCACATGTTGTTTCAATTCTATCATTACATGATTTCACATATGTAGGGGGAGCTTATGCATGTTACATGGTCTTCCAAAGCTTTACTTACTACTCCTCATATCATTTACTTAAAGCTTTGATGTATGTTGTCATCAATTCCAAAAAAGTGGGAGATAGAAAGCACAAGTGCTACCTGGGTGATTTTAGTAATTAATGTCAACATATCATTTGTTGGACTAATAGTTTTAGAGAGAATATTTTAGATAAGTTCAATAGTGGAGTGGCAAGGACAAGAGGATGTGGAACCCCTTCCAAATGCTAAGGATAAGGATTGGCAAAATCTCAAAACTCTTCATTTCTATTTTGGTGATCCAACATCACAATGAGTCCATAGGAAAGACAATACTATTAAAAGGGGATGAGGTGTTTCTTAATGGTCTACTTGCTCAAATGCTTAGTGATATTGCTCCAAAACCCTCAACCACTTTCTCCATCCAAATATGTCAAAACCCTAAACTCCAACTTGGCCCTACCGATACTTTCTATCCGGAGCCACCGAGTTCATCTTGACATAGCCACTACCAGAAACCCTAACAGTTCGGTCACACCAATACGGATCTCTGTCTCACCAACATGGCCTTGCCGACACTCTGTGACTTGTTGCATTCACTTCGGTCCCACCGGGTTTATGCAATCAGTCCCACCGAGTTGGCTTCACAGATTCTCTATTGCCCGTTGCACTCAATTCGGTCCCACAGAGATGGTGCAATCGGTGCTACTGAGATGAAGTTTTCCCTAAGCCCTAGTACATCGGTCCCACCGAGTTGTTCCAGTCGGTCCCACCGAGAATCCGAACATTCATATTTTTGTACAGATCGATGCTACCGAGTTTACTAATCGGTGCCCCTTCTTCTCATATAGGAGAGCCATCAGAACGTGCCTACACTTCCACCATCCATTTTCTGAGAGAGAACCCCCTACTCATGTGTTGAGATCAAGAGATTTCATTCCAACCATTTGAACCTTGATTTCTAGCCTTCCCCAAGTTGCTTTCCACTCAAATCCTTCTTCCACCATAGCCAAATGTGAGAGAGAGAGAGAGAGAGAGTTGAGTGCTGGGGAGACTATCATTTGAAGCACAAGAGCAAGGAGTTTAACATCAACACACCATTTATTACCTTTTGGAGAGTGGTGTCTCCTAGATTGGTTAGGTGTCATTTGGGAGCCTCCGTCATGATGTGGAGTTGAACCAAGAAGTTTGTAAGGGCAAGGAGATCGCCTAGTTTGTGAAGATCTACCCGAGTGAGGCAAGTCCTTCATGGGCAATGGCCATGGTGGGATAGACAAGGTTGCTTCTTCGTGGACCATTCATGGGTGGAGCCCTCCACGGACTCACGCAATTGTTACCCTTTGTGGGTTGAAGTCTCCATCAACGTGGACATACGATAGCACCACCTATCGGAACCACACCAAAAATTCTCCGCGTCTCCATTGCGTTTGCACACTCCCATCCCACCCCTTTACATTCTTGCAAATTGCATGTGTTACTCTTTCCGATGTCTATACTCTTGTCATGCTTGCTTGAGATATATTGGATGCCCTTTCACATGTGCTAAACTCAACCTTACTTGAAGAAATTAAAAACTGCCACTTTTACTTGTTAAGGGTCTAATCCCCCCCCCCGGTCTAGACCCATCTTCTCGATCCTTTCACATGGGTCGTACTAATCGTGGACCAAAGTCGAAACGCAATTTAGGCCATAAACGGGCCAAAATTCAGAACCGTCTATTTATGTTTTCAGGCCATAGTGGGCCGTTAACAAGCCGTAAGACAACACATGCTTAATTCTATCGACGGACATAACAGGTCGTTAATGGGCCATAATACATGACGAGATGAATAAGGCCCAATGATCAATGGGCCACAGACGGGGCGACTGTAACCACGGGTTGAATTTGGCCCATTAGCGGAACATGCCAGTAATGGACCATAAGTAATCAAGGGCCGGAAATGAGCCCAAGAATATAGGGGCCTTAGAAGGCTGAAAGATAACACGGGGTAGAAATGGCCCAACTGAATCATGGGCCATTAATGGGTATACAACAATTTATTGTTTATTATGGGCTAGAGTCACCACGGGCCGTTAAAGGGCCCAGAGATACAAAAGGCCTAATATGGGCTGAAACACGTCATGGGCCATGCATGGGCTGAAGGTGACAACGGGTTGAAATTATATTGGACAGCGCTCATGACGCTATTGGGCCCAATTCGAAAAGGCCATAACGGGTCATGAGTTAACGGGCCGTTTGGGCTATATGCGAACAGGCCGTTAACAGGCTTTCCATGGGCCGGCTCGTTAACTTTTGACCATGTCAAACGGGCCGGCCTTTTTAACCTGAATGGGCCACTGTTGGGTTGTGTCACGTGTCGACGTATCATAAGTGCCTCATGTCCATTGCACGGTTGACATCTATCCCAACACGGAGCTGGCATGTGGTTCCTTGGGCCAATGAGAATTTTACATGTGGAAAATTGTCATTGGTCATGGTTGTTAACGGGTGATCGGATCCAAAACCGGACCCGATAGCTTAACGGCGACCCGTTATGATGGATGCCACGTGTCTGTTAACCTTGACGAAAGCACTTCCATGACTCTCATTTATCGTCATGGAAGTGGACACTTCCATGATGATAATTTGAGTATTCTCATGGAACACTTCTACGACAGCACAAGTATGACTATCTTGATTCTGTCATAAAATCGTCATGGATGTACATGCATAACAGAAATCGTGACCTACTATGACAAACACGTATCATCACGGAAGTGTTTTTTTTGTAGTGCATCAATGGCGCATATGTCGACACCGTATATGGCCACACGTCAAGCCAGCGACAGCGCACGTGTACATACCTTATGCAGCCACATGTCAACCCAATGACGTCCACGTGTCATCTTATGATTGGTCCACGTGCCATTCTATGATTGGCCCAAATCTCGTCTAGTGGTTGGCCTATTTGTGGTGCTGATGGTCCAGATGTCAACTAGCTGACAACACACATGTCGAGCTACTATTGGTACATGTGTCAACTTCTCGAGGTGTGGAAGCAGCCCATCGTCCGACGTTTCACATGGTGTCACGCTAAGGAGCAAAGTTGACGTCACCCGACAATCCTGAAAGGGCAATGATTGGCCTAACACACGTGTCAACACTATGCCGACACGGTGGCAGCTAGTCGTGATGTTTTTTTTCTTCACAGCTAACCGGGCCGGGTAGGCCTCGGGTCCAGGCAGGGAGTCGAAACTCGTCATCGATCCATGTCGGTCTTGTAAAAATGTCGCACTTCCAATCTACGACGGGAGATTGGCAACGGTCCTCAAGACCGTCGCTATGAAATATGACTTCTACCACGGGCCAAAGCAGTAGCAAACCGGACGTGTTGTAGTGAAGAAACAAGACTCCAGTTTATTAAATCCAACAGGTAAAGTCTTACATGAAGCAAGCGTGTTGTAGTGAAGAAAGAAGACTCCAATTTATTAAATTCAATAGGTAAATTATTTACGTGAAGCAATTATTTCATGAAGCATTGGGAAATAATTTAAAAAACGCATGGCTTGCAACATTTACATGCACCATTAAAAGGCCCAACTTTACAAAAGCCAGTATGAAAACCCTCTTCCCCACATGTTTCTTGGCATTCGTCGTCCTGCGAACATGCACCTTTGAACTTGCCACTTGGTCCTTCACACAAGTCCTCCGGACAATGTTTATGGCCATCTGAATTTGAAAACTCATACATCAACATAACAAAATGGAAATAAGGCATGCGCTCAAAAAATCTAAAAATGCAAACAACAACAATTTGACTATTTTGATGGAAGTAATTTCAGGTAGAGCAGATTAATAGAATTTACCCGCAGCCATCACGAGCAGCAGTAGCATCGCCATGATGATGAGCGGGCCCAACTTTCGTGGCGACTCCATTCTCCCAATAGATGTCAATTTTTGTGAGCACTCGCCTACTCGTTACTTTAAGATCGAGAATGATGGCACCTGATAATTCTTATATACACATAGAGTAAACGCCATGGACGGAACAAGCGCCATGTGGCGGAGGACAAATGGATCTAGATCCTATCTATATACATATTGGCTAATTTTGGCGCCTACAAGTAACCCCTATATATGTAACTACCTAAAATTAGTTTTGAATAACCACCCGCCGAGGGTACTGGTCAGCAATCTCTCATTCTATTCTCAAACAAAGAAAGTTTTGAAATGCACCTCAGGTGCTATGTGACTCCTATAAAAAAATGCTCCCTCCGATCCTGAAAAAGTGTCACAGCGCTTAATACAATGTCAATTTATAATTTAGCCCTTCGCGCAGCTCACATCTGGGGCTCAAACAAAGAAAGTTTTGAAATGCACCTCAGGTGCTATGTGACTCCCATAAAAAAAATACTCCCTCCGATCCTGAAAAAGTGTCGCAGCGCTTAATACAATGTCAATTTACAATTTAGCCCTTCGCGCAGCTCACATCTCCCCAGATCTCTTGCTCGCCCAGCACCATGCTTATCTGCATCTCGCACGGATCCCCAGGCACGTCAACTCTTGGCGGGACGAGGAGCGTCTTCTCCGAGCAGCAACCTCCGCGCCAGCTCCTCCTCCAGCCTCCGCGCCTCGGGCTAGCTACTCCTCAGGCCAGCTCCTTTTCCTCATGTGCCTATGCGCCTTGGTGCCATTGATGGATGCATCTTCAAGTGCAGCTTCATCTTTGGCCTCCGGATCCTTCGCGGCATCGTCTTCCTCATCCGCCTCCGGATCGTCAAGTGCAGCGCATTCTTCCTCCTCAGCCTCCTGCACAAGATACCGCAGAATTTAAACAAACAGTGCTCTCTAGGAATACAAGACTTGAAGAAACTGAAGGAACAGCGAACTGTATGAATACTTGATGAAACTGCTAAAACAGTGCTCTGTATGTGAATACTTGATGAAACTGATGAAACAGTGCTCTGTATGAATACAAGACTAGATGGAACTAAATCATCAACTGGCTGTCAGTTTCAAACTGAACAAAATAAATTCATCATCCACTGCACCATGTTATGCTGCACCATCTACTGCATGAAGAAGATTCAACTGGAGTAGTTGGCTGTCAGTTTCAAACTGAACACTACTCCATGGCGTAGTTGTAAGTATTGCACGTATGCAGTGGCAGTGCCCACATCGATTTGCATCCATCAGTTCATCCAAACATGCATGCTCTGTCCGACCATTTTTCGGCGAAAAGACTGAAATTTTGGCAAGATGGACCTCGCAGCAGCAGCAGATTGGGCAACATCCCCTGGTAGACGTGCAGTTCTTCCTCCCCGGCGCCGTCGTTGTCGCCTTGTCCAGCGGAAAGAGGCACGATCACGGTCGCCGGGGATCTGGACCGGGCGCTCGGGGAACTTGGCGGAGCAGGATCCCGTGGCAACCGGCGGCAGGCATGTCCTCCTGCCTGAGGACGTCCTGGTGGCCTGTCCTCTGCGCTGCCTCCTCGCGTCCGGCCTCGCGGACACCGGATCCGGTGCGTCCGGACTCGCAGCCGAGGAAAGGTGGAGGGGAGGGAGGCGGCGGAGCAGAGAGAGGGAGCGCAGAGCAGGTGGAGTGCGGCTGCGGGCGTGGTTGACTCCCGTGTCTCGACAGGGGTGGAGTGTGGGTGGGCTGTTTTGCAAAATTACAACTTCTTTTTTCATATCAGAATATAAAGTTGAGACACTTATTTTGGTACGAAGAAAATATGTTTGTGCCTACTTTATTTTAAATAGGTTTGTGCATGTTTGTAGATGTGAATAGCATTCTTCATATTGGAAACAATGAAAAAGCCTTAACGACGAACATATCATGGTAGAGAAATAAGAATAACAATCTCGTGGTGATTTTACAACTGCCCCCTTTCCTCTCCTCCACGCCGCTCGCTAGGGGCAGCTCGGGTGGAAACCCTAACCACCGCCACCGCCGCCCCCTCTCCCTCATTCCCCCTTGTCGTCGTTGGCTCACGTCAGCGAGCAAAGCCCGTTGGCGGCTGGCGGCGGCGAGATCTAGCTCTCGCGCCCTCGTGTTGGTCTAGGGCTTGCCCCTCGGTGGTGCGGGCGGTGGAGTTGCTCACCGAGGGTCCCAGCCTAGGCTCACCGGGCGGCCTCGTTCGGGGGGCTGGTTTGGTGTGCGCGGGGGACGGCTGGGTTGTGTCGCACGCTGAGGTTGGTCAACTAGGCGTGGCCGTGTGTGCTGACGCTGGGTAGGCGACGTGTGCTCGCACGGAGGGTCACAGCGGGCGTGCTAGCACGATGGAGAGGTCGTCCCTTCCGCGACGGCGAGGTGGTCCTGGGCTGCGTGGTGGCTCCGTCGCGCTGCGGGCGGCGGTTCCTGATATGGGTGGATTCAGGCTCCGCTCAAATTTGGCAGGTTGGTGGCGTCTAGGGCAGTGGGTTGCACTTTCTGGAGTGGTGGTTGGGCGTGGCTGCCGGCAGGCATGGAGTTCCCGAGCCTCTGGGGCTGCAGGACATCATGGTGGTGTTGACGGCTGCGGTGGTGGCTCGGTGTGATGGTGTTGTCTCGTTCTTTCGGCACACAATTATGCGACTCCGTATGCGAGGTGCTACGACGGTGGTGGAGTGACTCCACATGGACGGTGTGCCCCATTCCGGTGGGCTGGGATGTAGGTGTGCAACAATTTGGACAAAAGTCTTGCTCGTCTTTGGCCAGTGCCAGTGGTGACGGCGCCTGTGGGTGTCGTGGCTCTTCTTGGAGGCGTCGTTGTGGTGTGTCGGCACCTTCCTCCCTCTCACTTGACTGGATGTCTCTGGACGACAGCCTATGTTCAGATCAGGATCGGCGATGGCGGTGTCCTCGATGTTGTTCCTTTGCTGGGAGCATTGCTTTGGGAAATATGGCTTGGAGGTCCTAGTTGGTGTTTCTTTGGTGCTCGCCGTGGTTCTAGATTGTTCGCCAAGGGCCCTATTGACGTCATCGTCGGTGAGTCCAAGATGATGACTTTCTCAGGTTGTCCGAGTCCCGCCACACCACCCATCTACCAACTCTTTTAGGCAATCAAAGGATGCATGGTTGGTCCGTCGGCAAGGAGAGCTCTTTTGGAGCTATTGCTCTTTGGAGGTGATCGGCGTTTGTTGAGACGAGGTTTTGTTGGTCAGTGTAGGACAAGCCCTTTTGCGTTGGAGTTTGTATTGTGGTGTTCATGTTGAAGTGGTGTTTGCTACTCACCGGCCTATGATGAGAGCTTACTTGAGTTCTTGTAATTTAGCCTCTTCCTTCTATAAAGTTAAGGCATGTAATTTACGTGCTCTCAAAAAAAAACAATCGGATGGTGTTTTCTCTATTATTTAAATATAAACTAGAAATTATCTATGTCTAATTTTGTCTATGTTATACTATATAGTACTCCTGATGATTGATGACACGAAAATAATGGCAGAAGTATGCCTAATATATAGGTATGTGTTATTTTCCACGATTCTATCATATATTCCATTTCAGGTACAAATGGTTGACATCTGATCACATTCCAGATCACGGTGCTAACTGATTTCCCCTGCACCTGCGTCGGCATTCTCTAATCATGCGGAAGATGGAAGTCACATCTCCTTGCATTCATGACCTTGGCTTGACCAGGCGATCTTGCAGTCTCGCCTCCACTAGGTGCTCTTTTGGTCTCCGTCAACCACTCACGCAGGTGTCGTTGATCGTATTTCCGTGGACAATTTTTTTTTTGGAAAAATTTATCCCCACGTTTTGCATTGTTTACTCTCTTTCCATTTGCAAAGATGGATGGTTTAACATGCATGGGCTCCAAAAAGTATGAGAGCACAATTTCCTTCTTCTAGAGGAATCCAACCGAACATGTAGTAATAAGCAATGCTAGAGAGGTTAGCATTCAAAAGGGTAAGCCTACCCTAGAGGAAGTAGAATTACCAATCCAGGATTCAACTCTTAGTATAGTTAGACTCCAGAAAATCCCAGTCCATTCCTCTAAGACAGGAGAAACTAATTGGTACCCCCAAATACTTCATAGGAAAATGCTCAATTTGGCAGTTGAAGTAGCAGCATATGTCTTAAGGATTTCAACACCCCCCCCCCCCCCCCCCAATAGGAAAATGCTCAATTTGGAAGTAGAATTACCAATCCAGGATTCACAACTCTTAATATACTTAGAGTCCGGAAAATCCCAGTCCATTCCTCTAAGACAGGAGAAACTAAATGGCACCCCAAATATTTCATAGGAAAATGCTATAGGATAAGATTCTTATAGGAAATTTTTCTTTAGAGCCCTTCTGTTCATAAAAATGGATTTTTATTCCTACATAAGATTTGTTCCTATCCTTCACATATCATAGAAAAATAAAAATGATCCTAGAGTCAATGAAAATATTGCTTTGGTGGGAACCAAATAACATCTCTTTTCCTATTCCTACTCATAGGATTTGAGATACATGTCATCTCATTTCCTACAAATTTCTTATTGCTATGATTATCCTATCCTATGAACCGAAAGAGGCCTAAGTATTGAGTAATAATCTAACAACACATATGGATGACATATTTAGCAGTAAGTTGGTATTCTTATAAATAACAAGACAATAGTAATGCATAACCAAGTCTGTTTAATAAATTATTAAAGATGATAAAAGTCTTTTCCGCGGTAACTGCGCGGGATGGTAACAAGGAAATAAACAGTGCACATTGCATATAGTCTGCAGTAACGGCAAGAAGTATAATTATTTCGATAATCCCAAATTGTAGACGACGCATCAAGCAGATAAAACGACGTTAGCATGGACGCCAGATTTGATCTTGTCGATGGCTTGACAGAGCAGGTTCCCCACATTCTCGGCAACAGCTTTGAAGAGATGCTCCGGTGGCTGGCCGCTCAGCAGCGTCTGGTACATGGTGGAGACGAGCGATCCAGAGTTGCTCCTGTGACTGCTGGAGGAGCTGGAGGAGCACATGGCAGAAGTTGGAGGCGCTCCTGGCTCGGCGTTGCCATCAGGGAGTACGACCACCCCAGACGGCAGGAGGGAGAAGGAGGTATTGGTACCGTTCATGACTTCCTCCACGGATTGGTCATCAATTGGAGCGTACGCCAACACCATGCATGAGGCGTCGATGGATGACTCTTGCAGGATCAGCTTGCCGTATGCTCCGTTGGAAGCCTGTGAGAATTGGATGAAAATTTTTGAGGACCATTAGAGGTTTGGGACACAACACAAGAGCACAACTTTCTAGCTATCAATCTTTACAATATTTCGATGCTATAGCAACAACAAAATATTAGTATGAAACTAGCAGAGTAGCCAACCGGACTTACAATGGTGCGCAGGAGAGAGACGGAGTTGCCATGGACTTCTCCAGTGCTAAAACAGCCCTCCTGGCGAATGGTGGAGGTACGTTTGGCGCTGATGTCCCACTCGGTTCGGCGATTTGCATCACAGAGGTAGTTGAACACGCGCTGCGCCGGTGTCCCGGGGAGCCATACCGTGGTCGTAGCTCTCAGCACTGCAGCACCTCTACCCACGGGGAAAGTCACCACGCGCACAGCCACCTCATACCTCTCGGCGCCTACGCCACAGCTGCCACGCCGCTCATCGACGCTTCTCCCTGGCTGGCTCCCCGGGCCGCATATCGCTTCGTAGAACTTCAGTGTCATCCGATGTGCTACCTCCAGGACGTTCTTCCTCCCCTCGGGCGTTATAGCAGCTGCTCCACCTTTAGGATCCGTCGATTACATAACCGTTTAGAACTTCGATTCTTATGCTGATGTTTTATTTATTCTCTGCTACTTGGTTGTGAGATGAGTCACTCACCAGATCTGTTGTTGAGGGTGTGAACGGGGTTGGTATGCAGGGAGGCAATGTACTCGCATCGCCTCTGGAGGGATGCAATCCAGCGGCATGCACCGAGTGCCCAGCCGGAGCGGAAGAGTGGATGGTGCAGCGGTGGTACAGTGGCCTCATCATGCACCATGTTCACGATCCATGTGACCTATAAAATCAATTGGGCGATCAAGTTTGTTTACATTGGCATGTGATCCATATTATAGCAGAATGATACGTAGTTAAATGCAACTTTGGTGACAATGGAAGAATGACAACTATGCTATCGCTATGTAATGCAGCGAAACGAAGGCAGTACCATTAGTTTTACAAGACAACATTATTTCAGTGTGCAAAGAAATGTAGAACTCGGTGCTTTAGCAAAACTGAAAGAAAATTTATGTAGCTTATGGTTTGTGTGAATGTGCATAAGCCAAGCATAGGTGGGAAATGTTACTAGCTCCATTTCACTCTTGACGGGGTTTTGTGTGCTTTACACTCGTACCCACAATTTGCTAGCCATGTTATCCAATGTTAAAACGATGCACATTGCTAAATTTTGTATAGAGATAGAATACCTGGCAATGGCCATTGCTCAACTCCTGGATATGGCAACCACTCGGCTGAAGCTTGCAGGCCGTGTATGTTGAAGGCGCGCCGTCATTGAGGCCCGCCGCCTGGTCACGAATTCCATCAACAGACACATCCACCACAGCCCATATGTTCTCCGCGATCTTCTGGCAATGCCTAATGAAGTTGATCTTGCGAACCGGCACCCGTGGCGACAGCACCCTCAGCTCTGCACTCATCTGCATGTGGACTACATAGTTAACATGGTACATGACGTATTGAAATTTGAAACAGTCAGCAGAGCGTTGCTTCTCACCACTTGAACCATCCCATCTCCAGAATCACCGGGAGTGATGACCTTGCTGGTGGTGGCACTTGCCACGATGCCAGGGAACGTCTGAGACCACCAGTCCTGCAAAAGACCCAACACGCACAAAGCCCTGTATGACTATTTCTCAAATATAAGTTTTACTGAAACTGATGGATGGAGGTCGGAGACAGGGCTGTACCGCGTTCATGAGGATGCCGACGAGGTCGGTGGCGGTGCACGATATGATGCCAGTCTTCCTAGTGCCGTCCGCACCAAATTCCATCTCGTGGTGCTCATTCGGGAACATCATTTTCAGGTACTCCTTGTAGTTGATCACCTCCACCTCGCCACCTTCCGCTAGCGACCACACTGGCGCACCCAAGCCCACAAGCACCTTCAACTCTTCCATAGCACAAGCAACATGTTGAATCGCCAAGGCGTTTCCATCGGTTTCAGGGTTGTCGCGGGCAATGCCATGGTCAGGAATCGTCACTGGATTTGGATCCGTGAGCGTGAGAGGAGCATGGGTGTCGACGACGGTGTGGTTGATCACTTGTAGCCTTCCACCGGAGACATTCTTAAGGAAGTCAGCGATACGCATGTGCGCGTCCTTGAGCATCACATTCTCGGCGTACAGGCGCTGCCGCTCCGGGGTGTCCTCCCCTCTGCATATGATGCAAATCTTGTTTTGCATAGCCGACATGAGTGCTTGTTTTTCAGCTTGGAGCCGGTCGTTCTCTTGCTGAAATTCCTCGGTCTCCTTCTTCTGGGCCTTGCTCTGCATTCATTAGTTTCAGGTACGCCCATGTAAGAAGACTCGAGACTATGTTCGTGATATGTTTGGTGTCGCAGAACAAATAGGTACAAAGGCACTAATAATGAAAGAGTGCTTTCCTACGAAGGCAGCATGAAAACAATGTGGTAAATCATGGCCAAAATACAAAAATAATATGATGCCATATTTTTGTCCATACTTGCTTTGTTAAAAGTTGAGGGGCCATGCCAGCTGTGTTGGCGTTCCTCTACTTGTGTTTGTCTCGACTGCAATCCATTTGGTATTTCCAAGAGAATGTGGACTAATTTTCCAATATGTAACACAATCCTAGATACCGGAAGGAAGATCAACTGATGTTGAACATCAGTTTTGACAACTACGACCTGAGCTCGTAGTAGTACACCTAGGTAATTTATTTTAGTACTCAAACAAAATCTGTCATGTACACGTAGGTAACACAATCCTAGATACCGGAAGGAAGATCAACTGACGGAGGGAGTAATACCTTCGCTCTAGTGGATATATATTTTTCCAAGGTTGTTCCACCTTCGCATCCACGAACAGCATACCCCTAACACAATACTAAACCTTGGTTTGTGTTTCTAGACTATTGTTTGTGTACCAGAGGATTTCAAATTTTGTCTCGCTTTGTTAGAATGTGATTTGTTATTATAATAATGATCACAAACATATCTTAAGTAATACAGTAAATTACTTGTATTCTCTAAAATGTATATTTATCTCATGCCAAAAATAAAAAGTTAGAAATCATAATCCTATGTGATTCTTTGCGCTGTTAATAGATCTCCTAACATAATATATCTACTTCTTATTCCTATATAACTCTTTCTGCACATAATAGATCTCCAAACATAGCATGACTACTTTTATTAGTATAATTAAATGTTTATGCCAGAAAAATTTTGGAAACAAAAATATATGATTATCTAAATTGATTAAATCTTAGTGAGATTTTTTCTAAATCAAGGGACATGGTATGGTTAATTTATTTCATTGTGTTTTATTCGTCTTTCATAATTATATTATATGTTGTATAATTTTTATAGTATTATTTTAAAATTATTTCAATTCTTGGTGGTATGAGTAAATATGCACTACTATAAAAAAAATGCACTACTAGAAAAATCATCATCGGTCATCACAGACGACTAGTAAGAACTCCATCACAGACGATGACTAGTAATAATTGGCGGTGACAACCGTTTGCTAATAACCTTGCCAACACTTATATAGACAGTTGTTGACAGACTACCCTACGATTACCTCTTTCATAGACGTGGTTTATGGCAGGCCATCTGGCATGCCTGGTATAACTATTTTTCAGTTACAAAATACTCCCTCCGTCCCAAAATAACTGACTTAACTTTATACTAGCATTAGTAATTGAGTCAGTTATTTCGGGAAGAGTAACTGTTTTAGGACGAATAACTGAGTAAGTTATTTTGGGACGGAGGGAGTACTACTTTAGTGATCTAAGAAGTCTTATATTTTTTTAACAGGGGGAGTATATTGTTACTACATACCATCTAAAAGTATGAGTTAAGTGTTCAGAAAAAAATTATGACTCACAAATTCGATACGGACGTGAATCTGCGGAAAGAAGATTCGGATGGTGCGCGCGTGGGCCACTCTACTAGTTCTATTTATTTAACAAAATAACATTGATTAGCAGTATCGGCACAGCTCTTTCACAACTTCATATCGTGATCATGTGACGAAATCTCATCTAGTTCACCGTGGGAGAGAACGATGTCTACCTTCCCCGAGTTGCGTCGGTTCTGGAACCAGATCTGGACCTGTGCAGGACTCAGGCCAGTCGTCCTGCTAAGCTCCAGCCGGCGCTTCTCATCTGGATGATGGCCTTCTTTGAAAGCACTGAATGTAGCATCAATGAAAATGGATCAGTACATGCGTACACGTCTATGTTCTTCAAGAAGCAAGATTTGCAAATTATGAATTGTACGTACGCTTCAAGCATTTGGATCTGTTCTACGGTGTGACGGCGCCTGAAATGCCGTTCCCGTGTCCCCGCCGTCTGGTCACCGTTGGCCTGTCCACCACCGTTGCCTTGATCTGCAGCTGCTGCGTTAGTGTTGTTGCCCATGTTGGCGGCGGCTCCAGGCAGGCCATTCAACTCAGCACCAAGGTTATGCTGGATAACCTGGTTGTCTCCGCCTGGATACCCGAGGCCAAGCCAATTGTACAGATCATTGTACTGCTCCGGCCACTCTCCGTCCATGGTGACCTGTTACAGTAAAACATCATGAGGACACAAACTAATCCTACCAATTATAGAAGCGAGGTATTAAAATGTGCTTTGTTATGAGCGCAAAGAAGTATAACACATGATAGATAAATGTTCTCCGTGAAACAATTTAAGAATTTCTATCAATGAGCAGTCAACAAATTTAGAATACAGCCCCAGTTCTCACGATAGGGCGAACCAGGTGCAAAATATTTGTGTTAAAGCTGATAAATTTTTTATTAGATGATCTATCACGTAGCGATACCGTCAACTTCGGTAGATCCCCGTGAAGTCACTGTGGTAAGTGAGAGTAAGGAATAAGCAACTATTGCATTCTAATTTGGATCTGAATCTCATGCCGAGCGAAACCACCCGCATTTAAAGCTGGAGGACCGTGCTTAAGTTTGGCAAATATTAATTTATACCTAAATATAGAGCTCTGGATGTGGACCAGTATATATATAGGGCATGATTAATTGTCCAGTAAACATAATTCTTCTAGAAAGAAAAGACATGGCACCAGCCTGCATGACCATCCCCCGCTCCGGTCTTCTCCGACGACGTCGCCGCCCCGCCGGCCCATATCGACACCTCTCTCGGGCCCGCAACAGCACCCGCCCGCACACCTGCACGCCCCTGCGTCGGCCCTCACTGTCACCTCTCCCTATGCCAGAACCACACGACACACATCGTCGACTACCCCCCTTTTCCTATTCATAGCACCCCGCCGGCCCGCATCGACGCCTGTCACGGGCACCGCAATAGCGCCCGCCGTAGACCTGCACGCCCCTGCATCGGCCCTCACTGTCACCTCTCCCTGCGCCGGAACCACACAACACTCATCGCCGACTCCCCCCCTTTCCTATTCATGGCACCCCGCTGGCCCGCATCGATGCCTCTCACGAGCACCGCAACAGCGCCCGCCTGCAGACCTGCATCGGCCCTCATTGTCACCTCTCCGTATGCTAGAACCACAGGGCACTCATCGTCGACTCCCTCATTTTCCTATTCATAGCACCTCGTCGTCACCCTGGCCCACCTCGCTAGCCCACCCCGCCATGCTCCTCTTCCCTACCGATATCATGTATGCTTCATGCCCTCGGTATGCCGTGGGTTGAATGGATGTGCTACCTCCAACATGTTGTGCCCCTCAATCCTAGACGCTTCACATATCGCGAGTCTGATCCACCAGAGATGGTCTTCCCTCAGACAAGGTATGTGTCCAATTGGGTCATAGATAATTTCGTATTTTCCTGGTCGGTGTTCCTAGTTCATATTATTAACATATGTTCATGAATGGGATTCAAAATGATTCTTATGTTTCGTAGCATGCTGCGCAGACTTACTTGGTAAATAGCCTTCCCTAAAAGAGGCAAGGTGATCACACCTGAAATTCCCTTTTGAAGGATATCCTATTTGACTTTTATGCCATACTTGACCAAAGCCATCGAGACTATATCCATCACCAGCAAGAAGAGAAGTAAAGCCATAATTTCTCCAATATAAGCCTGAAATATCTAGTACAGTAACAATGGTCGAATTGCCGCATAGCCCCCCCCCCCCCAATACGAATTTGGTATATCCTCGTTCTAAAGTTAGCGCACCATTGAGGTAAGTAAATATTAGTAGGCACACACGCAACCCATTGCAAGGAAGGAAAGAGCAAGAGCTAGGGCTAAGTGATTGAGTTATGGTTGTTGACTCGGAATTGTAAGCGGAAGAAGCATTCATGTGCTAGTTTCATCAACCCGAACATCGTTGTATCTCCTGCTAGGGACGATGGCGACTCCCGCCCCCACTCTCTCCACCCCCACCCATGGCGATTCTTAGTGATCTCCAATATGGCGGCGCCCATGGAGGGTCTACTCCACTGGGATTTCTCCCCTGGACTTGAGGTTGAGGCTTGGGTGCATCATCACTTCAAGTCCATGGTGCACTTCTGTCCTTCCCCTACTACTAAGGAGTTCTTTCTGGTATACCTGCATGAATACAGAAAACTTACCCTCTAGTTTAGGGTTCTTTATCCTCTCGGGGCGATCTCGCCGCCGTTGAGTTTTTCTCTCCCCTTCACAGGAGTTGGCTCGGATTAATCTTGGGGCGATCCTTGGATCGCTACCCATTTTTTGCTAAATCGACAAGGGTAGAAGGTGGATTAGGGTTTCTCAAAATACCTGGTGATCTGTTCTTCAGGTTAGGAAAAAGATGGCTGACAGAGAGGCATCGGAACTGGCAGGGGTGAGCTTGGTGATGGTTGAAACCTGTTGGTTGCTGATTGCTCGAGTGAACAACCATGAGATCTACGGGGCCCCATTGTATTATGACTACCTGTGCACATCATGGGGCACATGGCATAAAATTCAGTTTCTTAAGGTCGTGGCTTGTATGGACAATATACAAGTGCGTCTACAAACGTTAATACTTTTGGCCAGAACTTAGCACTGTTGGAGGATGTTGTACTTCCCAGTTCATTGGGTTGGAAAGATCACCACGCATATGGGGAAAGGTCAACTCATATGAGGAAAAGACCACCTAATCGTGATGTATACATCTGTCGGCGTCTGGGAACAGGGGTACCCAGATTTTCCTGCCTGCGGCCCACATCATGGCTCTATTGACGGCCTGGTATGGCCCACCTTCAGCATCAACAACTCAAGACCCTCGCGAGGGGTCAAGCCTCGCGAGGAGGACGACACCAAGACCTCCAGAAGGAGCAGCCTCCTCAGGCTGGCTCCTAAGGAGCAGAGATATCCATGCAAGCCTCACCTCGTGAGGTTCAGATGACGTGAGCCATGAAGAACAAGGCCAGGGGGGCGCCAGCAGGCGCAGGACAACAGTTTCCTCTTTGGTGCTAAGAAGGCAAGCGCAGGCGTGGAGTCCCGAGGAATTAGCCAAAGGTTTCCATTCTCGTGCAACAAGACCAAGACCGCCAGGACGGCAGGACGGAGGTCATCGCCGAGCCCACCGAGGCGTCACGACCAGAGGCTTTTTGCAGGCGAAGACTACTTTTGTCAGGATAACATGTACTAGTTGTCTCCCTTTGAATTTGGCCGTTCTGGGATCCCTTCCCGCCTTCATTTGGGAAAAGAACCAAGGCCAGTACTAGTTCACCCTCAGCCCCTCGAGGCCAATCCACCACAAAGCAGGAGTAGGGTTTTACACCGCAAGGTGGCCCGAACCTGGGTCAACTGTTGTGTCCCGTTTCCTTCCAGTTCATCAAGCTAGGCCGTGAGATTTGAGTAGGCAGACTGGGGGGGGGGGGGGTTGAGTTCTTCGCATGCACCCCAGAGTTTTAACCTCTCAAGGGTTTGTGGAACTCGAAATCCGACAACATCTCCAACTTGGTACTGATGGAACCAACCCTCACATCTATTGCTGATGGGCTTGTGGCGGGCAGAATTCAGACAGGGTCTGCTTCTCAGAATAAAGATGTTAACATGTTATCGGCGCCCTCCGATCTGGAGGGTCGCCGGGAGCAATGAAACTTCTGAGGTGGAACTGCTGGGGCCTTCTCAACTCCTCGGCAGTTCGGTCACTTTTTGACTTCCAGAGGCGTTATAACCCAGATGTGTTTTTTTTATCCGAGACGCACCTGGACAAAGCTAGGGCAGATGATTTGAGGAGAAAGCTAAATATGGATCACAAATTGGTGGTACCATGTTTGGATGGAAGAAAATGTGGGCTCCTGTTAGCTTGAAAGAAGGAGGTTAGGATATACTCCCGAGCTACCACTTTGGAATTCATTGATGTGTCGGTTGAGGAATCGGATGGGCAAATGTGGAGGATGACAGGGATATATGGCGAGCCCAGCTGGGAACATAAGGATCAGACCTACCGAAACTTGCGTGATCTTTATGCCCAGTCGGCACTACTGTGGATCATTGTAAGTGCATCTAGTGCCACCCCTAGTTGGTTTTGGAGTATTGACGACAAACCTAGTTGAGGGACTAACGTGTTTATGAGAATTGCGGGATAACACAGGTAGAAGTCCCTCACTGATTCGGTTTTCCTACCAGAGATGACCCCTAAAAATGTATGAAGACATTGAAGTCAAAGGTGGTATGTGAAGACATTCACATTGAAGACTATGACAAGAGAAGACATCGCATGAAGACTGTGGAGCTTGAAGACTTAAATCTTTCGTAGGTCTTTTTTCCTTCTTTGTCGAGTCATAGGAACCACCGTACTGTTAAGTGGGGTCCAAGAGAACCAATCAGAATGACTGAAGTGATGCTTAACCAAAATCCTATGTCTTCGAGTGAAGACTATGAGAGCGAATCTTGTCCAGAGTTGGACAAGTCAGCTTTGCTTGTAGCCCAAGTAAAGTTGCCGTGTGTGTTTGAAATCTGACTGTTGGAACATGTGTCAGTTCCTTAGTGACCCAGGGTCATTTCGGACAAATCAGGTCGGGTTGCCTAGTGGCTATAAATAGCCCACCCCCTACAACCATAAACGGTTGGCTGCTCAGAGTTAAAGTACGGCTGTTGTCGTTTGAGAGCAACCCACCTCGAAGCCTTTGAGAGGGAATTCCTTGCGAGGATAAAGTCCTAACCACCCAGAGCCAAAGAGTGTTAGGCATCACTTAAGTCGTCCTGTCTGTGTGATCTGAAGACTTATTACACTTGAGGACTGTGAATCCTCCAGTCGGTTAGGCGTCATGTTTTGAGCATCCAAGAGTCATTGTGGATCGCCGGTGAACGAAGTCTGTGAAGGTTTGGGAGTCTACCTTGAAGACTTACCAGAGTATTGGGCGAGGTCTGCGTGACCTTAGCTCAAGGGGAATACAGTGAGGACTAAGGGTTCTGAGTTGCGTGTTCTGGACTGGGTGTCCGAGACTGTGTGTCCTCAGGTTTAAATACCTAGCCGCCCTAACCAGACGTACAGTTGTCACAGCAACTGGAACTGGTCCAACAAATTATTGTCTTCAACGAGTCACTGGTTTCATCCTTCCCTTTCCTTTACTTACTGTTGGTCCTTGTGAAGTCATTGCATGATTGCATTATCTTTTGTCTTCACTGAGTGACTACTTGTTCTGATTGGCTTCACAATATCTTCCTACCTGATCCTTACTGCCTAGCTGCTATTAGTCATTGTGCTTTCACTTCTTTGGTTACTTGACTAAGGTTGCCTAGTGTAGCCTACCTTCCGCTGTGTGGTAATAGGTTTACTTCTATCATTTGTCTTCGAAACTTCCATGTTTTGAAGACTTTCTTAAAAATCGCCTATTCACCCCCCCTAGTCGATCACTAGCACTTTCAATTGGTATCAGAGCAAGGTACTCCCTTGTTCTGTGTGATTCGGTTTAACCACCTGGAGTTTTAGCTATGTCGACTGCAGGGATAATTAAAGTCTCCGCTGCGTGCCCGTCTTCGATGGAACTGAATATCCCCACTCGAGGAATAAGATGCGCATGCATCTTGAAGCCATTGATGTCGACCTATGGTATGTCGTCAAGAACGGCATTCCCAAGGCTGGCGAAGGTGTCACTGCTGCTGATGTCAAGAAGTTCGTTCAACTGGACTCTACTGCCCAGAATATCATCTGTGGTCATCTACCAAAGGACAGTATGGCCGTGTGAGTGCGTTGGAGACTTCCAAGCTAGTCTGGGACTGGCTCTCCATGGTCAACAAAGGCGTCTCCACCCAGAGAGATCAGAGAATGAGTGTCCTTCGCAACATCTTCAACCGCTTCAAGAGAAATGACAATGAGAATGTCTAGCTCACGTTTGATCGACTCACTAACATCACAAATGAGCTTCAAGACCTCGGCACCATTGAGATCACCAAGCATGAAGTCGTCAAGACACTCCTGAGATCACTTGAAAGTTCGTTTGACACCCTAGCCCTGATGATTCAAGAACGCCCTGATTTCAAGACACTCGATCCGTCTGACATACTTGAGAGGATCAACACACACGAGTTTCAGCTTTCTGAGAAAAGAGACATCTACAGTCCCAGCTATGGGCGAACTCGTGCCTTGAAGGCAAAAGTTGTCTCCTCATCCGAAGAAGAATTTGACAGCAGTTTTGATGATCCTGAAGACATTGGAAAGGAGCTTGCTATGCTTGTGAAGAAGTTGCAAAAATTCACCAAGAAGAAAGGGTTCAGAAAGTCTTCACGATCAAGCTCAAGGAATGATGAAGCTTCTGCTCATGACTACAAGAAGAGAACATGTCACAAGTGCAAGAAACCTAGCCACTACATCTCTGAGTGTCCATAGTGGGACAATGAGAACAACAAGAAGAAGAAGAGCAAGGAGTATGACTCCGACGACAACAAGAAGAAGAAATACTCAAAGTCTTCTTCCAAGTCTTCCTCAAAGTCTTCATCACACAAGAAGAGCTCATCTGGCAAGGCACGTGCGTTTGTTGGCAAGGAAATGGATTCTGAGGAGTCTGCTTCTGAGGAGGCGGAGGTGGAGTCTGAGGAGGAGTCCGATTCTGGCGTTGCGAGTCTGGCTACAGCATACGTTGCTAAGTCCATCTTCAACACTGAAGACAATGACTTCATCACCGACACCGATGCAAAGGACAAGGACTACTCCGCTCCTTCCTACTGCTTCATGGAACGTGGTGCCAAGGTAAACACACGCACTACTCACTATCAAACATCCAGTGACGATGAATCTGATTGTGATTCCAAACCTAGCTACAAAACGCTTGCTAAAATTGCAACTGAACAACAGAAAGCTATGGAACACATTCAAAAACTGTTAGACAAAAGCGATGATCTGTTAGACGCTGAAATGACTCGATCTCAGTCCTTAATTGAAGACATAAAAAATCTTCACGTTAAGTATGAGGAACTTGAAAGTCGTCATGAAACGCTCTCAACAACTCATGAAAGGCTGTCCTACGATTATCTTCAAAGGAAGCAAGACCTTGAGAAATTGAGAGCAGCTCATGAAGATCATCAAAAGGAAAACGAGTCACTTCGTGCCAAACAGACCAGTTCAGCTCAGGAAGGATTTGAACCACCATGTCTTAAATGCATTGAGCGTGATAACGCTACTTCTGTTGCTGAATGTTCTACTGCTGCTACTGTTGCAATATCTTCACCTGTCGATGTGGTAACTAACCCCTCTGCTGAGGATACCACTGCCATTGCCGATGAGAATGCTTGGTTGAAGACACTGCTTGAAACATGGATGTACAAAAGTCTCAAAGGGCATCAGACACTATGTGATGTCCTCAAAAGGCAGATTCTGAACCGAAACCCTAGGAAAGAGGGTGTTGGGTTCGAAAGGAAAATGAATGCCGATGGCTCTTACTGGAAACCTGAGTAGTACCCCAAAACCACGTGGTTTGCTACAAAGGAATCTTCAGCGGATCCATCCACCCTATCTGGCTTCACTTGTGCTAATCCCATTATTATTGATGAATCCTTTGATGCAAACTACAAACTGTTTAAGAATCAAAATGGTGAAGTGTTTTCCAGGTATATTGGTACTAACTGCAGGAATGGACCGCCTATGAAGAAGATCTGGGTGCCGAAAAGGTGTTTGGAGAATCTTCCTGTGAATGTCATCATGACACCACAGGTGAAGAAGACAAACCCCAGACCACAGACTTCATACGGTCCAAAGGCTTCATACAGACAGAGGACTCACCGGAGTCGCGCTAACGCAAATGTTTTGCAGGGAAGCCATACTCAGGCCTATGAATATGAGCGCGGTTCATCAAACCGCCATGCTCATAAGACCAAGAACTATTCTGCCTATTCTTATGAGTACCATTGTCCACCTGCTAGACTTTTTGCTAGGGCTCCAAAGCCAAAGTTCTCAGATGCTGCACTTAGACTCATTGCTTCAAAGCCACCCTTGAAGATGTGGGTGGCTAAGAAAGCTTAACTCTCTTTTGCAGGGAAAGGTCTCCAACAGAAAACCAAAATCGCCTGACGCTATTGCTGGGGACCTTAAACATCTTGTAGGGCGCAAGATCAAATGCCCAAATGGTCTTATTATGTACTTTGTTCCTGAATCGCTTGCTACTCACCCTATCAGTCCAAATCTCGATCTAAGCTTTCATAATCCACTGGTTCGTCAAATGTTTTTGCTTCACAATTCTCTTCGTGAAGCCTATCCCCCTAACTGCACTGTAGGGTACGACACCAGCTACTTCAGAATGGATTATTGATAGTGGGTGTACCAATCACATGACTGGCAAGCGAAGCCTTTTTATGGACTCAACCTTACGTCCATCCGACAAAATTCACATCACATTTGTGTAACGCCCCAGATATAACTTTCCCAATTTGTACTCCAACTCTTGCCGTTTCCGGCATTAAGTTATATTTATTCCTCGGGTTCGGGTCTTTGTCTCCGTGTTTTGTTTTCGTTTTCGGGCATCTCATATCATGTCATCACGTGCATTGCATTTGCATACATGTTCATCTCATGCATTCGAGCATTTTCCACGTTGTCCGTTTTGCATTCCGGCGCTTCGTTCTCCTCCGATGGCCATTTCTAGCTTTCTTTCGTGTGTGGGGATTAAACATTTCCGGATTGGACCGAGACTTGCCATGCGGCCTTGGTATGCTACCGGTAGACCGCCTGTCAAGTTTCGGGTCATTTGGACTTCGTTTGATACTCCAACGGTTAACCGAGGGACCGAAAAGGCCTCGTGTGTGTTGCAGCCCAACACCCCTCCAATTTGGCCCAAAACCCACCTAACTCTGCTCCATCGTCTCGTTCGTTCGATCACGATCGCGTGGGCGAAAACCGCACCTCATTTGGACTCTCCTAGCTCCACTTATGCCTATAAATACCCCCTCCATTCGGATCTCGTCTTCCCCGTCCAAACCCTAAAAAAAACATCTCTCCACAGATCCGCCGCCGACGGACGTGTCCGGCCCGCACCGGACAACGTCCGATCCCGCCGCCGCCAACTCGTGCTCGCCACGTGGCGGGGCGGTGCCCACTTCGCCGCCGACCGCGAGGGCCCGGCAGGCCCGAGGCTGGCCCCCGCGGCCCATCCACCGCGCGCCGCCAGGATCCCCTCGCCCGCGCCTTCGTCGCCGGCGCCGCTCGCCGCGCGCCGCCGCCCGCGTCGCCGGCCGCCATCGCAACTCTGGTGATGCCGCCCCAACGCCGACCACCACCGCCCGAGCCGGAGCTCACCTCGCCGCCGCCCGCCCGGCGTCCTCCGCCGCCGTGCGCCGTCCTCGGTCACCGGATCCGGCCGGCCCCGCCGCTCTCCCTCCTCGACACCGACTTCGGCGAGCTCTCCCACGCCGGCCATCCTCGAGAGACGCGCCGGTGAACAGTACCGCGAGAACCGGATCTAGATCTGAGCATCGGTTGATTTTCCATCCCCGAAACCCTAGTTTTTTATGCTATGTTTGACTGTTCATATCTCCGCATCCGTAGCTCCGTTTTGTACTTATGATATATCAAAATCTTTGTCTCGACGAGTACATCAATTCATTCCATTGCATCATTTGCATTTGAGTTCATCTTGATGCCCAAAATTTTGTTAGAAGGAGGCATCATGAGTTAAATTGCAGATCCGTTAGCTCATTATTGACTTTTGTCATTTTTGCCATGATTATTGTGTGCATGATATGCCTGTGACCCTTTGGGATGAATTGTTAACATTTTGTCTTCTTTCCAGAGGTGCCACCCATGCATTTTTAGGATGTGTGTGGTGTCTTGTGCAAGCTTGCAAAGAGGGGCACCTGAGTAATCTGTTTTTAGGGACTTAGTGATTTTCTCTAAGTCTGGGATGTTTTAGTTCATGATGCCATATGTTCGGCTTGTTTCCTAGTGATCCGTGCCTCTTTTGAGGATGATCAGTAAGGGAGTTTTGATATTTATGTTAGGATCTATCCATCCATGTCTTTACTTGCTATGTTAGAGCACCCTAGGTTGAGTCAATCGAGCTCAACTTTTGCATCGTTGTTAATTTGGGCGGATCATGAACTCTTTTGCGATTTTGCCGGTGCTATTGTTAGTGATCCATGCATGCTATACCATTGTTCTTGCCATGTCTAGCTAGCATTTTGTGCCTTATTTATGGATACATGCTTACCTTGCCATGACTTGCACCGTAGTGAGTGCATCGAGCTTGTTTACATGCCTTCGTGAGTTATAATTTCAGCATGTCTCACTTTTCACTAAGCCTGAAAACTGATTGTGTTTCATCTATGTTCGTGTGCTTGCTAGACTATTTTGTGAACCCTTTTGGCCCCAGGTCACTTTGGGTGTTTTGTTAAGCTTGTTGAGTAGCTCCATGCCATGCTCTTACTTGTCATGTTCAGGTTATGCTTCATGTTGTTTTGCTGCTCCGAAGAGAGCATCGTGGTCTGAAATTTCAGACTAGCGTTAATTTCGCTAAGTCTGAAATCTGTTTTGCATATTCATTTTTGCCATGCTTGTTTGAACCCCTTAATGGTTGAATTTGCCTATGGCTCAGTCCTAGTGATTTGTTAAGCATCTTGTGTACATCCCTGCCACGTATTTTGTTTTCATGTTTGGTGGCTGTAGCATGTTCATTTCGTTGCATTTCGGAGCCTACTTGCTGTAAATCGCAGATCGGTTCGTTTCGTAAAACGCTTGCCATTTCCAAACCGTATCTCCGATTCCCATGATCTTTATATCGTTTTCAGGGGATTTCTTCCCCTCTATCCAGTGGCACACTTGGTTTTCCATGTTGAGGCCAGGTTCATGCATTTCCTGTCATGTCTTTCATTTTGCACCCTGCATAGCATACCATCCTTGCATCTTATTGGTTGTCCTTGCACGTGGTTGATTGTATCCTTGTTGCTTGTTTGTGTTGTTGGGTAGAGCCGGGAGACGAGTTCGCTAACGAGGAGCCCGTTGAGTTTGCTTTTGAGGATCCAGTCAACTCTGACAACTGTGCAGGCAAGATGATCATACCCTCGAAATCACTACTATCTTTGCTATGCTAGTTTGCTCGCTCTTTTGCTTTGCCAATGCTACGATGCCTACCACTTGCTTGTCAGCCTCCCAATTGCCATGATTGAGCCTATAACCCACCATCGTCCTAGCAAACCGTTGATTGGCTATGTTACCGCTTTGCTCAGCCCCTCCTTATAGCGTTGCTAGTTGCAGGTGAAGATTAGAGCCGTTCCTTGTTGGAACATTTATTTACTTGTTGGGATATCATTATATTGCCATGTTATCTTAATGCATCTATATACTTGGTAAAGGGTGGAAGGCTCGGCCTCTCGCCTAGTGTTTTGTTCCACTCTTGCCGCCCTATTTTCCGTCATATCGGTGTTATGTTCCCGGATTGTTGCATCCCTTACGCGGGTGGGCTATAATGGGAACCCCTTGATAGTTCGCCTTGATTAAAGCTTTTCCAGCAATGCCCGACATTGGTTTTTACCATTTGCCACCTAGCCTTTTTTTCCCTTGGGTTTCCGGAGCCCGAGGGTCATCTTATTTTAACCCCCCCGGGCCAGTGCTCCTCTGACTGTTGGTCCAACTGTCAGCTGCCGGTGGCCACCAGGGGCAACTCTGGGCTGGCCTACCCATACCTAGGACAATCTGAGTGTGCCCTGAGAAAGAGATATGTGCAGCTCCTATCGGGATTTGTCGGCACATTCGGGCGGTGTTGCTGGAATAGTTTTAACCTGTCGAATCGTCTTGTTGTACCGAGATACCGAGTCTGATCGGTGTGTCTTGGGTGGAGGTCTATTCCTTCGTTGACCGTGAGAGCTTGTTATGGGCTAAGTTGGGACCCCCCTGCAGGGATTGATCTTTCGAAAGCCGTGCCCGCGGTTATGGGAAGATGGGAATTTGTTAATGTCCGGTTGTAGATAACTTGAACCTTAATTAATTAAAATGAATCAACTGAGTGTGTTGCCGTGATGGCCTCTTCTCGGCGGAGTCCGGTAAGCGTACACGGTGTTGGAGTTATGTTTGCGCAGGTTGCTCCCTAGTTTCTCGCTTGTGCTTTGCCTCCTCTTCTCGCTCTCTTTTGCGAATAAGTTAGCCACCATATATGCTAGTCGCTTGCTGCAGCTCCACTTATACATTACCCCTTTCCTACCTATTAAGCTTAAATAGTCTTGATCGCGAGGGTGCGAGATTGCTGAGTCCCTGTGGCTCACAGATTACTATTCCACCAGATGCAGGGACAGATGATACAGCTCCAGATGGCATGCTTGAGCTCAAGTGGGAGTACGACGAGGACTCTCAGCGTTACTATGTGTCTTTTCCTGATGATCAGTAGTGGTGCCCAATCGGGGTTAGATTCAGGGCCTTGTCGCATGTTGGGGGTCTTTTCTATTTTGACGCCGTAGTCGGGCCATGAGTGAATTGTATGATGTATGTTATTTATGTACTTTGATGTGACGTGGCGAGTGTAAGCCAACTATGTTCTTCCCCTTTATATTATTTATGTACATGGGATGTGTGATGATTTCCCGACTTGCGACATTGCTTTCAATGCGGCTATGCCTCTAAGTCGTGCCTCGACACGTGGGAGATATAGCCGCATCGAGGGCGTTACAAGTTGGTAATCAGAGCCTTCCCCGACCTTAGGAGCCCCCATTGCTTGATCGTTTTTAGCAGCCGAGTTGTGGCTAGAAAAATGTTTTGAGTCCTTAGGAATTATATATCGGAGAGCTTAGGAATTCTTTTTACTTCCCAGTCTCCTCATCGCTCTGGTAAGGCATCCTGACGTAGAGTTTTGACTCTTCTCTTCTCAAATTTCACTAAAAAAATTTTAGGATCACGCGAGTATCTTGGATTTGTTCCGATGGCTTATGATGAGAACACTGTCTTGGTGCCTCCTGTCAGGGGTTTAGTGGAAGTGTCCCGGGGAGTCGAGCTCTAAGGTGTTGTCATCATAATTTTATCGTTGCAATTATGGTATACTTGAGATCTGTTCGCGACATCAAAAATCTCCTTTATGCAGTTCGTTGGTGAGATAACCTCGACGCCACCCAGTACTGGGGCGGGAGTTCGGGAGTATCGCCATAACGTGTATAACGGATGCTTTTCGAAGGTTGAGGTAGATGGTTTCCGAAGGTTTCTTGGTTATGTGTTGAAGGATGGATACAACTGGATGTAGGATTTGCTAGCTTGGATGAGATATTATGCTTCCCCTGTATCCCCAACACCTGATTGCATAACCGGAAAGTGTCGGGAGTTTCATAGGTGGGAATTCAAGTAGCTCTTAGGATATCTTTCCGACAGATGTATGATATGAAATTGGGGTTCGACGTCTAGTGGTTCGCCTATTCACGGTCGATTTTATAGTGGCCTCGTTGTGTCTTAAAGAGTCCTTGGCTATGCTGACTCGGGGACGCTTCGTATGTCATGTGCACTGCCTTGTACATGATGGTGCTGTACGATCGAGCCCGTGTAGGTCCCACCACGAAAACTTCGGACGAAATCTCTATCATATGTTTGTTCCGGCTTATTTCGCAAGCCAACCCTTGGTTCTATTTTCAGTTGTGGTATTCGAGTTGCTTCAACGTCATATGTTGATTCCATCCCTCGTTGATGTACCTCTTCTACCTGAGTCTTCGTGGCTTCGCAATTTAGGAATAGGTGACCACTTCAAGAGAAGTGCATTCGTTCATTTTGTTCGGATGTGAAGACTTTTTGTTGCAATTTTCATTCCATTGGATTCACCTTCAATATTTGTCTATTTGTGTGCTAATGGTGGTCAACCTCTTCAGGATGGCTCCTCCAACGCGCACGACTCCGAATCCTGATCCGCCACCACCTCCGCCTCCACCGGAAGCATGGCAAGCTGTGATGGCCGCAACTAATGCAAATACACAGTTGATCATGCAAATCCTCCAAGAGCGGAATCAAGGCAGTCAAGGGAATCAAGGCAACAATCAGAACCATTTTGCTACTCTGAACCAGTTCCTCGCAAATGGTCCAAAGACGTTCAGCAATTGTGTTGAGGCTACCGATGCCGACGATTGGCTAGTGGATCTGGGCAAGCATTTTGAATGCAGCAATGTCAGGCCTGAAGATTTCGTCAATTTTGCTTCTTTCCAGCTCAAAGATCAGACTGCAGAGTGGTTCCAGCAGTACAAGGATTCCAGAGGTGGACGTTTGATCACTTGGGATGATTTCCGTCGTGATTTCCAAGCTCATCACATCCCTCAGAGTGTGACTGAAAGAAAACGTGAGGAATTCCTCAATCTGAAGCAAGGCTCTTTGTCTGTCTATGACTACAACAAGTTGTTCCAGAAGCTCGCCCGTTTTGCCAAGCAGGATGTTCCTGATGAGAAGAGCATGATCTATCAGTTCAGGGGTGGTCTCCATGAAGAAATTCAGCTCGCTCTTGTCCTTTTCGAGCCGTTGAGATATGATGAGTTCTACAACATGGCACTGAAGCAAGAGGCTGCACAGTTGAGGTGTGATGCTTCCAGGAAGCGAGTCAGAGACACTACACCTTCTTCCTCTACTCAGGTGGCCAAGCAGCAGAAGTATTGGCTTCCTCCTCCTCCGTTCCGTCAGCCGTATCAGCAGAAGAGAAAAGGTGGCAGTGGTTCTTCCCACCCACCCAACCCAGGCTTTCAGAACAAGACTTCGTCTCAAGCTCCAAGATCGAGTGCTCCGTACCACCGTCCGCTTTCTGAGGTCACGTGCAACAAGTGAGAATAGAAGGGTCACTACGCCAACAAGTGTTTCAACCTGAGGCGTCTTCCTCCTCCTCCTCCTGTCAGATCGGCAAGTACAGCTGTGGTCAAGCATAACCCCAAGTCTGCCAAGGTCAACTTGATGAACGCAGCTCAGGCAGAGGATTCGTCAGATGTCATCATGGGTAACCTTCCTGTTAACGATATTCCTGCAAAAGTTCTTTTTGACATGGGTGCTTCGCATTGTTTCATCTCGAGGCCATTTACATCTAGGCATGAATTGGTTTCACAAGTTCTGCCTAGCCCATTAGCAGTTGTTTCTCCTGGTAAGCGCATGCAGGCTAACTCCATCGTTCCGGATGTCACTATCACTTTGGGCGATTATAAGTTCTTGGCTTCTCCAACGGTTCTTGGTGATTTTGATATCGATCTTATTCTTGGGATGGACTGGCTCTCTAAACACAAGGCTCACCTCGATTGTGCGGCCAGGCAGATTCAACTGACTCATTCGTCTGAGGATGTAATTGTCTTTGCTGCTCGGGATAATACCATCCGGTTGTTCTCTCTCAATGAGAAGGGTGAATTGGATGCTATTTCGCAGATTCCGGTTGTTTGTGAGTATCAAGACGTCTTCCCAGAAGAACTCCCAGGAATGCCTCCGCACCGGCCGGTTGAATTTGTTATTGAACTTGAGCCCGGTACGGAACCTATGTGCAAACGTCCCTACAAGCTCGGCCCCGAAGAGTTGAAGGATTTGAAGAAACAACTCGATGTTCAAGAAAGAATGGGTCTCATTCGGCCTAGTACTTCTCCGTCGGGTTGTGGTGTTCTTTTTGTGAAGAAGAAGGATGGAACGGACCGACTTTGTGTTGATTATCGTCCATTGAACAAGAAGACCATCAAGAACAAATACCCACTTCCCAACATCAATGAGCTGTTCGAACAACTCAAGGGTGCCCAAGTATTCTCCAAGCTTGATCTCCGTATGGGTTATCATCAAATTCGCATTCGTGAGCAAGATATTCCCAAGACGGCTTTCAGGACAAGCAATGGGTCATATGAATACACTGTCATGTCTTTTGGCCTCGCCAACGCTCCTCCGACGTTCTCTCGCATGATGAACTTCATCTTCAACCCCTACACCAATGACTTCGTTTTGGTCTATCTCGACGACATTCTGGTCTTCTCGAAGAACAAGGAAGATCATGCCAAGCCCTTGCGTTTGGTTCTTGACAAGCTCAGGGAACATCAGTTCTACGCCAAGTTCTCCAAGTGTGAATTTTGGCTCGATGAGGTGCTTTATCTTGGTCATATCATCTCTGCCAAGGGCATTTCCGCGGATCCTGAGAAGGTGTCTGCAATTGTTAATTGGGAACCTCCTCAGAACGTGAAGCAACTCCGTAGCTTCCTCGGTCTCGCAAGCTACTGCCGAAGATTCGTTGAAAACTTTTCCAAGATCGCAAAGCCTCTCTCAAATCTTCTTCAGAAGCACGTCAAGTACATTTGGTCTTTGGAGTGTGATATCGCTTTCAACACTTTGAAAGAGAAGTTGATCACTGCTCCAGTTCTGACTCCGCCTGATGAAACCAAGTCGTACGAGGTCTTTTGTGATGCCTCTCTCCAAGGTCTCGATGCTGTACTGATGCAAGAGAAGAAAGTTGTTGCTTATACCTCTCGCCAGTTGAAGCCTAATGAGAAGAACTACCCCACTCATGATCTTGAGTTGGCGGCAGTTGTGCACGCTTTGTTGACTTGGAGACATCTTCTATTGGGAAGGAAAGTGGATATTTTCACTGATCACAAGAGTCTCAAGTACATCTTCACCTAGCCTAATCTCAACCTCAGGCAAACTCGATGGGTCGAAATGATTCAAGAGTACAATCCGAGTATTGAGTATACTCCAGGCAAGGCCAATGTGATTGCTGATGCTTTGAGCAGGAAAGCATATTGCAACAGTCTGATCCTGAAGCCTTATCAACCCGAGCTTTGTGAAGCTTTCCGCAAACTCAATCTGCAAATTGTTCCTCAAGGTTTCCTCGCCAACCTTCAAGTCTCTCCTACCTTGGATGACCAGATTCGCCAAGCCCAGCTTCTTGATGCTATGGTGAAAAAGGTGAAGATTGGTATTGCAAAGAATCAGTCCAAGTACAAGTGCTACCGACTTGATGACAAGGACACTCTCTTCTTCGAGGATCGAATTGTTGTGCCCAAAGGTGAACTTCGTAAAGTGATCATGAACGAGGCTCACAACTCTCTCCTCTCCATCCACCCTGGGAGCATGAAGATGTATAAGGATCTGAAGCAAACTTATTAGTGGACTCGAATGAAGCGCGAGATCGCTCAATTCGTGAATGAATGTGATGTCTGCAGAAGAGTGAAGGCAGAACACCAAAGGCCAGCAGGTCTCCTCCAACCTCTTGCCATTCCAGAATGGAAGTTTGACCATATTGAAATGGACTTCGTGACTGGGTTTCCAAAGTCCAAGCGTGGCAATGATGCTATATTCGTTGTCATCGACAAGCTCACCAAAGTGGCTCATTTCCTGCCTATCAAAGAATCAATCACTGCAGCTCAATTGGCGGAACTCTATACCTCTCGAATTGTCTATTTGCACGGTATTCCTCAAGTGATATCTTCAGACCGTGGCAGCATCTTTACCTCCAAGTTTTGGGATTCTTTTCAGAAGGCCATGGGCACCAACATTCGCTTCAGCACTGCTTTCCATCCTCAAACAAGCGGTCAAGTCGAGCGTGTCAACCAGATTCTTGAAGATATGCTCAGTGCTTGTGTTATCTCCTTCGGCATGAAGTGGGAGGATTGTCTTGCTTATGCTGAATTCTCATACAACAACAGTTTTCAAGCAAGTTCGGGCAAGGCCCCATTTGAACTTCTGTATGGTAGGAAATGCCGTACCCCTCTCAACTGGTCTGAAACCGGTGAACGTCAGCTACTGGGTAATGACCTAATCACAGAGGCAGAAGAAATGTGCAAGGTCATTCGTGATAACCTCAAAGCAGCCCAATCCTGCCAGAAGAGCTAATATGATAGTAAGCACCGTGATTTGGCTTTCGAGATCGGAGATCATGTCTACCTCCGCGTCTCTCCTATGAAAGGAACTCGTCGCTTCGGTATCAAAGGGAAGCTTGCCCCTAGATACGTCGGACCTTTCAAGATTGTCAGCAAGAGAGGCGACCTCGCCTATCAACTCGAGCTTCCTTCAAACTTTGCAAATGTTCATGATGTGTTCCATGTCTCCCAACTCCGAAAGTGCTTCAAGATGCCTGAATGCACCGTAAACTTCGAGGACATTGAGCTCCAGGAAGATCTCTCCTATCATGAGCACCCAGTTGCAATCCTTGAAGAGACTGAACGCAGAACTCGCAACAAGTCAATCAAATTTCTCAAAGTCAAGTGGTCACACCATTCCGACCGTGAAGCTACCTGGGAACGCGAGGATCACCTCCTTTCTGAGTACCCGGAGTTCTTTCAGTCCTAGATCTCGGGACGAGATCTTTTCGTAGTGGTGGAGTGTTGTAACGCCCCAGATATAACTTTCCCAATTTGTACTCCAACTCTTGCCGTTTCCGGCATTAAGTTATATTTATTCCTCGGGTTCGGGTCTTTGTCTCCATGTGTTGTTTTCGTTTTCGGGCATCTCATATCATGTCATCACGTGCATTTCATTTGCATACATGTTCATCTCATGCATTCGAGCATTTTCCCCGTTGTCTGTTTTGCATTCCGGTGCTTCGTTCTCCTCCGGTGGCCATTTCTAGCTTTCTTTCATGTGTGGGGATTAAACATTTCCGGATTGGACCGAGACTTGCCATGCGGCCTTGGTTTGCTACTGGTAGACCACCTGTCAAGTTTCGGGTCATTTGGACTTCGTTTGATACTCCAACGGTTAACCGAGGGACCGAAAAGGCCTCGTGTGTGTTGCAGCCCAACACCCCTCCAATTTGGCCCAAAACCCACGTAACTCCGCTCCATCGTCTCGGTCGTTCGATCACGACCGCGTGGGCGAAAACCGCACCTCATTTGGACTCTCCTAGCTCCACTTATGCCTATAAATAACCCCCCTCCATTCGGATCTCGTCTTCCCCGTCCAAACCCTAAAAAAAACATCTCCCCGCAGATCCGCCGCCGACGGACGTGTCCGGCCCGCGCCGGACAATGTACAATCCCGCCGCCGCCAACCCGCGCTCACCACGTGGCGGGGCGGTGCCCACTTCGCCGCCGACTGCGAGGGCCCGGCAGGCCCGAGGCCGGCCCCCGCTGCCCATCCACCACGCGCCGCCAGGCTCCCCTCGCCCGCGCCTTCGTCCCCGGCGCCACTCGCCACGCGCCGCCACCTGTGTCACCGGCCGCCGTCGCAACTCCGGCGACGCGCGCCCCAACGCCGACCACCACCGCCCGAGCCGGAGCTCGCCTCGCCGCCGCCCGCCCGGCGTCCTCCGCCGCCGTGCGCCGTCCTCGGTCACCGGATCCTGCCGGCCCCGCCGCTCTCCCTCCTCGACGCCGACTCCGGCAAGCTCTCCCATGCCGGCCATCCTCGGGAGACGCGCCGGTGAATAGTGCCGTGAGATCCGGATCTGGATCTGAGCATCGGTTGATTTTCCATCCCCGAAACCCTAGTTTTTTATGCTATGTTTGACTACTCAGATCTCCGCATCCGTAGCTCCGTTTTGGACTTATGATATATCAAAATCTTCGTCTTGACGAGTACATCAATACATTCCATTGCATCATTTGCATTTGAGTTCATCTTGATGCCCAAAATGCTGTTAGAAGGAGGCATCGTGAGTTAAATTGCAGATCCGTTAGCTCATCATTGACTTTTGTCAATTTTGCCATGATTATTGTGTGCATGATATGCCTGTGACCCTTTGGGATGAATTGTTAATCATTTTCTCTTCTTTCCAGAGGTGCCACCCATGCATTTTTAGGATGTGTGTGGTGTCTTGTGCAAGCTTGCAAAGAGGGGCACCTGAGTAATCTGTTTTTAGGGACTTCGTGATTTTCTCTAAGTCTGGTATGTTTTAGTTCATGATGCCATATGTTCGGCTTGTTTCCTAGTGATACGTGCCTCTTTTGAGGATGATCAGTTAGGGAGTTTTGATATTTATGTTATGCTCTATCCATCCATGTCTTTACTTGCTATGTTGGAGCAACCTAGGTTGAGTCAATCGAGCTCAATTTTTGAATCGTTGTTAATTTGGGCAGATCGTGAACTCTTTTGCGATTTTGCCGGTGCTATTGTTAGTGATCCATGCATGCTATGCCATTGTTCTTGCCATTTCTAGCTAGAATTTTGTGCCTTCTTTATGGATATATGCTTACCTTGCCATGACTTGTACCATAGTGAGTGCATCGAGCTCGTTTACATGCCTTCGTGAGTTATAATTTCAGCATGTCTCACTTTTCACTAAGTCTGAAAACTGATTGTGTTTCATCTATGTTCGGGTGCTCGCTAGAGTATTTTCTGAACCCTTTTGGCCCCAGGTCACTTTGGGTGTTTTGTTAAGCTTGTTGAGTAGCTCCATGCCATGCTCTTACTTGTCATGTTGAGGTTATGCTTCATGTTGTTTTGCTGCTCCAAAGAGAGCATCGTGGTCTGAAATTTCAGACTAGCGTTAATTTCGCTAAGTCTGAAATCTGTTTTGCATATTCATTTTTGCCATGCTTGTTTGAACCCCTTAATGGATGAATTTGCCTATGGCTCAGTCCTAGTGATTTGTTAAGCATCTTGTGTACATCCCTTCCATATATTTTGTTTTCATGTTTGGTGGCTGTAGCATGTTCATTTAGTTGCATTTAGGAGCCTAATTGCTGTAAATCGCAGATCGGTTCGTTTCGTAAAACGCTTGCCATTTCCAAACCGTAGCTCCGATTCCCATGATCTTTATATCGTTTTCAGGGGATTTCTTCCCCTCTATCCAGTGCCACACTTGGTTTTCCAAGTTGAGGCCAGGTTCATGCATTTCCTGTCACGTCTTGCATTTTGCATCCCGCATCGCATCCCGCATAGCATACCATCCTTGCATCTTATTGGTTGTCCTTGCACGTGGTTGATTGTATCCTTGTTGCTTGTTTGTGTTGTTGGGTAGAGACGGGAGACGAGTTCGCTAACGAGGAGCCCGTTGAGTTTGCTTTTGAGGATCCAGTCAACTCTGACAACTGTGCAGGCAAGATGATCATACCCTCGAAATCACTACTATCTTTGCTATGCTAGTTTGCTCGCTCTTTTGCTTTGCCAATGCTACGATGCCTACCACTTGCTTGTCAGCCTCCCAATTGCCATGATTGAGCCTCTAACCCACCGTCGTCCTAGCAAACCGTTGATTGGCTATGTTACCGCTTTGCTCAGCCCTTTCTTATAGCGTTGCTAGTTGCAGGTGAAGATTGGAGCCGTTCCTTGTTGGAACATTTATTTACTTGTTGGGATATCATTATATTGCCATGTAATCTTAATGCATCTATATACTTGGTAAAGGGTGGAAGGCTCGGCCTCTCGCCTAGTGTTTTGTTCCACTCTTGCCGCCCTAGTTTCCGTCATATCGGTGTTATGTTCCCGGATTGTTGCGTCCCTTACGCGGTTGGGCTATAATGGGAACCCCTTGATAGTTCGCCTTGATTAAAGCTTTTGCAGCAATGCTCGACATTGGTTTTTACCATTTGCCACCTAGCCTTTTTTTCCCTTGGGTTTCCGGAGCCCAAGGGTCATCTTATTTTAACCCCCCCTGGGCCAGTGCTCCTCTGAGTGTTGGTCCAACTGTCAGCTGCCGGTGGCCACCAGGGGCAACTCTGGGCTGGCCTACCCGTACCTAGGACAATCTGAGTGTGCCCTGAGAAAGAGATATGTGCAGCTCCTATCGGGATTTGTCGGCACATTCGGGCGGTGTTGCTGGACTTGTTTTAACCTGTCGAATCGTCTTGTTGTACCGAGATACCGAGTCTGATCGGTGTGTCTTGGGTGGAGGTCTATTCCTTCGTTGATCGTGAGAGCTTGTTATGGGCTAAGTTGGGACCCCCCCTGCAGGGATTGATCTTTCGAAAGCCGTGCCCGCGGTTATGGGCAGATGGGAATTTGTTAATGTCCGGTTGTAGATAACTTGAACCTTAATTAATTAAAATGAATCAACTGAGTGTGTTGCTGTGATGGCCTCTTCTCGGCGGAGTCCGGGAAGCGGGCACGGTGTTGGAGTTATCTTTGCACAGGTTGCTCCCTAGTTTCTCGCTCGTGCTTTGCCTCCTCTTCTCGCTCTCTTTTGCGAATAAGTTAGCCACCATATATGCTAGTCGCTTGCTGCAGCTCCACTTATACATTACCCCTTTCCTACCTATTAAGCTTAAATAGTCTTGATCGCGAGGGTGCGAGATTGCTGAGTCCCTGTGGCTCACAGATTACTATTCCACCAGATGTAGGGACAGATGATACAGCTCCAGATGGCGCGCTTGAGCTCAAGTGGGAGTACGACGAGGACTCTCAGCGTTACTATGCGTCTTTTCCTGATGATCAGTAGTGGTGCCCAATCGGGGTTAGATTCAGGGCCTTGTCGCATGTTGGGGGTCTTTTCTATTTTGACGCCGTAGTCGGGCCATGCGTGAATTGTATGATGTATGTTATTTATGTACTTTGATGTGACGTGGCGAGTGTAAGCCAACTATGTTCTTGCCCTTTATATTATTTATGTACATGGGATGTGTGATGATTTCCCGACTTGCGACATTGCTTTCAATGCGGCTATGCCTCTAAGTCGTGCCTCGACACGTGGGAGATATAGCCGCATCGAGGGCGTTACAATTTGCTGACACTGGTAAAAGTAAGGTACTGGGTCTAGGTAGAGTTGCAATCTCAAAGGATCAACACATGGATAAAGTCATGCTTGTTGAATCCCTTGGTTTCAACTTAATGTCTGTCTCAATGCTTTGCGATTTAAACATGATTGTGATGTTTGGAAAATATCGTTGCCTTGTTCTAATGGAATCTGACAAGTCTCTAGTGTTTGAATGGTATCGGAAAGATGATTTGTACGTGGTAGATTTCTCAGTAGGACCATAGCTAGCCGTATGTCTTCTAGCAAAAGCTTCAGAATGCTGGCTCTGGCATCGGAGGCTAGGGCATGCTGGCATGAGGAACCTGCACACCCTTGCAAAGAAGAAGCATGTCATAGGCATCGAGGGCGTCAAGTTCAAGAAAGATCACTTATGCGGTGCCTGTGAAGCAGGAAAGATGACGAGGGCCAAGCATCCCTCGAAGACAATCATGACAACGACTCGACCCTTTGAACTGCTCCACATGGATCTTTTCGGTCCCACTCATTACTCAACTCTTACTACTACTGCTTGTCTCTATGGCTTTGTCATTGTTGATGATTATTCTAGATATACTTGGGTGCATATAATCCTTTACAAGACTGAAGTGCAGGATGTCTTCAGACGCTTCGCCAATCGAGCAATGAACAACTATGACGCCAAGATAAAGCACATCAGAAGTGACAATGGCACTGATTTCAAGAACACTGGCCTAGATACATATCTTGATACTTTGGGCATCACACATGAATTCTCAGCTCCATACACGCCACAACAGAATGGCGTCGTCGAACACAAGAATAGAACACTTATTGAGATGGCCCGAAGGATGCTTGATGAATACAAGACTCCAAGAAAGTTCTGGCCTGAAGCCATTGATACTGCATGCCATACAATCAACCGTGTTTATCTTCACAAGCTTCTGAAGAAGACATCCTATGAGCTCCTTACTGGCAAGAAGCTAAATGTCAGTTACTTCAGAGTATTTGGCGCCAGGTGCTGGATCAAGGATCCACATCACACTTCAAAATTTGCACCAAAAGCACATGAGGGTTTTATGCTTGGATATGGAAAGGATTCGCACTCCTATAGAGTCTTCAATCTGTTTCATTATAAAGTGGTTGAAACAGTGGATGTGCGGTTCGATGAGACTAATGGCTCACAAAGAGAGCACCTGCCAAATGTGCTAGATGAAGTTCCATCTAGTGAATCAATCAAACTCATGGGAACTGGAGAAATCATACCTTCTGAAGCTCAACCTGAAGAGGAACTTATCATCTCCGCACCTGATCAACCTGAAGACAATGCTCAGCCTGAAGACAATCCCTCTAACAATGACAATGATCAGCAAGAGCAAAATCTTCGCCCTGTACATCCTCGTGTTGCCAATGAAGTGCAGATTGAGAGAATAATTGATAGCATCAATGCACCCAGTCCACTCACTCGTTCTAGGGCAACACAAATAGCAAATTTCTGTGGGCACTTCGCATTCGTCTCAATAACAGAACCCAAGAAAGTTGAAGAAGCCTTCATGGAACCTGAATGGATTCAAGCTATGCAAGAAGAGCTTCAACAGTTTGAGCTGAATAATGTATGGGAACTGGTTAAGCGTCCTGATCCTCAGAAGCACAATATAATAGGCACCAAATGGATATATCTCAACAAGCAAGATGAGAATGGTCAAGTTGTCAGAAACAAAGCTCGTCTCGTTGCTTAAGGATACACTCAAGTTGAAGGGATTGACTTCGATGAAACATTTGCTCCTGTGGCTAGACTTGAAGCTATCCGCATACTGCTGGCCTATGCAAATCATCATAATATTCTTTTGTATCAAATGGATGTGAAGAGTGCCTTTCTCAATGGCAAGATTGATGAAGAGGTGTATGTTGCACAACCGCATGGTTTTGAAGATCCAAAACATCCTGACATGGTGTACAAGCTCAACAAGGCACTATATGGCCTCAAACAAGCCCCTTGGGCTTGGTATGACACACTCAAATACTTCCTGAAGAGCAAAGGATTCACACCTGGTTCCCTCGACCCTACTCTCTTCACGAAGACATATGATGGTGAACTGTTTGTGTGCCAAATATATGTGGATGACATTATCTTCGGCTGCACCAATCAGAAATACAGTGAAGAGTTTGGATATATGATGCAGGAGCAATATCAGATGTCCATGATGGGTGAGCTGAAGTTCTTCCTTGGTATTCAAATACGTCAGCAACGCAACGACATCTTTATATCTCAAGAGAAGTATCTCAAAGATTGCGTGAAGAAGTTTGGTATGCAAGACTACAAAGGCTTCATGACACCAATGCCAGCCAAACATCATCTGAGTCCCGACGACAATGGTAAAGAGTTCGATCAAAAGGTATACCGCTCCATGATTGGTTCTTTACTTTATCTATGTGCCTCTAGGCTAGATATTATGCTTAGTGTTTGCATGTGTGCTCGATTCCAAGCGGCACCAAAGGAATCGCATCACTTAGCTGTGAAGCAAATTCTTCGATATTTGGCTTACACCCCAACTCTAGGATTATGGTATCCAAAGGGCTCAGAGTTTGATCTGGTTGGATTCTTGGATGCTGATTATGCTGGTGACAAGGTGGATCGCAAGTCTACATCAGGCACATGTCATTTTCTGGGACGATCACTTGTATGTTGGTCTTCAAAGAAGCAGAACTGTGTATCTCTCTCGACTGCTGAATCTGAATACATTGCTACTGGATCTTGCTGCGCTGAGCTTCTGTGGATGAAGCAAACGCTCAAAGACTATGACATTCTGTAGCGACCCGACCCGAATGGATCAAGTCTCTGTGCTCCGGTGTCATCCCTGGATCAGTAATGCTGACACCACACAATACTTCGAAGGATTTATAGCAGAGTAGCAATCACACACTTATTACATCGGTGTCTCAACGGAGACTTATTACAATAAATATGGCTTAAGGCCATCTAATATCGATAACAGCGGAAGACTTGGAAGATAAATGGGTCCATCAACTCCAACGGCATCACTGAGTATAGAACCACGACCTAAAAGCACCTTACTCATCGTCTGAAAAGTCTGCAACATGAAAGTTGCAGCCCGAAAACGGGTCAGCACATGGAATATGCTGGCAATGTAACACATAGAGAGTAATGGAATGCAACAACTATACTATATGCATATTTGGCTGGTGGAAAGCTCTATGGTTACAGTTTTGCGTAAAGCCAATTTTTCCCTACTGCAAAGGAATAAATTTGTTTCACTATCATGGTAGTTGAACATCGAGAATGGTTGACAGCATTCCGATCCCAATTAAGTGAACAATTAAAACCCAACAATATTAATTTGAATCAACATGATGAGATTCACATGATATTCAAGTACTAGATACTCAAGATGTCCATAGCTGGGGACACGGCTAATCATGATTAGTTTATTACACTCTGCAGAGGTTTGCGCACTTTTCCCCACAAGACTCGATCGCCTCCGTTGGGTTTCTCGCAATACACGGTGTTTGAGAAAGGGATGACCGAGACACAGTCTTTCAGAAGCGCTAGCACCTTACGATGGATAGACCGGTACACCTACTTTCCCCTACATCTGCTAGTCTACCCTGTAAGAGTTCGCACGACTTAGTCAACTATGCCAGAGCCCATAATGGCTTGTGGCTGCACACGGAAGTATTTAGTATGAAAGATATTATGATCCCTTTGAGCCTGGGTGGCGGTCCAAAAGAAAAACAGGCAAGTCCTGATAGACATCAGGTGCCTCAATCCACCCAGATGTGTGTTTAAGTTGCCACCTTAGATAAATCCTTAAAATTATCAAACTCACATCTGTCATGGATATCACTCACCCAATCCACGTCTACTAGCATAGCATGGCATAATAAGCAAACGTAGAAGTAACTCCCAAAGGTTTCATAAGAAACAGGTAATAGGTACTACCTCATCTACTTCCCATCCCACAATTTAATTAGATCCTAATCATGCAATGTGTGAGGATGGATCTAATGCAATAAAACTGGGTTGTAGAAAAGGTATGATCAAAGTGTTACTTGCCTTGCTGATGATCTGCGAGACCTAGAGATTCGAAGTAACAGTCGGCGCACTCCGGGTAATCTATCGCAGACAAACAACAAGCATACAATAATTACTCATCTAATGCACAGGTAAAACTCGAACAAGAGATCAAACCAGAAAGTTCAACTTAAGAACTCCGGTTGCAAAGAAAGAAAGAACCGAACAAAGCAACGGAAAACAAACGGCGGAAGAAAACAACTCGGTTCTAGCAAGTTGAAACTAGGTCAATATTTACAGTAGCAAAAACTTATTTAAGTTGATTAGTCAGAACGGCGGTTTCGAAACGAAACTCCGGGCGCTTGAATCACCTGATTCCGATAAACGAGCGGGGAGATAAACTAGAACGAAGATCGGATCTGAGATCACGATCGCGGAATAAATCCGATGGAAAGAAAAAGAAGAACGGTTAAACGAACGGACGTTCGTTAACCTAGAATAACCGGTGATCACGTTCGTTAGGATGAACGGTCCGGCGAACGGTTGCTAAACAACTAGACCGGAAAAGAAAACGAAAACCGATCTAGGGTTTTCGGAAGAAAACCGAAACAAAGAACGAAAGAAAACCGGAACGGTTCTTTTAAAAAAAACCGAACCGAGGGGAGGGGTGGCGCGGCGCGGGGGCTACCTCGGCGAGGGGCTCCGGCGGCGGTGGCGTTGGGCGGCGGCGGCGCTAGGCGGCGGGGCTGCGCGTGGGCGGCGGCGCAGCTCGGGGTGGGAGGCGGTGGTGGCTGCGGCTTGGGAGGGGAGGGGGGGGGTGTTGGGTATAAATAGGAGGGGGGTGTTGCTTGGGGGAGGGGGCAAGATAGAGGCGGCGGCGGAGTCCTTCTAGGACTCGGCCTTGGCGGCGGCGGCTATGCGCCGGCGCGCACGCGCGAGGAGGCCGGCCCGGCCGGCTGGGCCTTGGCGCAGGCGGGCGCTGCAGGGATTTTTTTTAAATCGGTTACGCGCGCAGAAAAAACAAAAGAAAGAAAATCTAAACGAACTCTGAAGAATCTAAAGTAAATTTTCCCCGACTCCTAAAAATGAGTGGAACAAAATGAACTTTTCTCGGGGCCTAGAATGCAAATTTTTTTGAAACACGTATTTTTCCCTAATCCAAATAAATGCAAATAAACTCCGGGAAAAAAAATCCAAAATTTGATTTATTTATTAGATCTTCATTTTTCCTAGATTTGGGAAAGTCATATTATTCCCCTCTCTCATATTTGATATTTGGGAAAATAATTGAAGATGAAATAAATAAATCAATTGATCCTCTTTTCAAAATTTGAGAAAGCTCAAATATGAAAATGACGAAATCTCCAACTCTCTCCGAGGGTCCTTGAGTTGCGTGAAATTTCTAGGATCGACCAAATGCAAGAAATATGATATGCAGGATGATCTAGTGTATAACATTCCAAATTGAAAATTTGGGATGTTACACATTCATCTGAAGCAAGTGCCACTCTACTGCGACAACGCCATCAAGATTGCCAACAACCCAGTTCAGCACTCGAAGACAAAGCACATTGAAATTCGTCATCACTTTCTCAAAGATCATGTTGTGAAGGAAGATATTGATATCATACACGTCAACGCTGAAGAACAATTGGCAGATATCTTCACCAAGCCCTTGGATGAGAAGAATTTTGCAAGTTATGGTGTGAGCTAAATATCTTGGAATCCTCAAATGTTCTGTGATCAGGCACACATCCTAACACTTATGCATATTGATGACTTAGATGTGCAACACACGAAGTGAAGTATATCTTCAATCAATGAAGACATACACTCCAAGTGTGAATACAGTAATGTGGAATTTGACTTCGGAGCGCCACGATAATTGTGCGCCGTGTCTGGGTCTAATACTTCCTATACGGTGGGTAACGCCACCACCAAATTCTTCTGTTTGAAGTGTTTTACCCATGGCATTACATTTGCTATGTCTTCACATTTGTTTTGGCTTCAATCTCAACATGTCTTCATGATTATATTCACTATGCTGATTATATATAGATATACTAGTGTTCTGTCCTCTACAACATTCACTTATAGCTATGTCTTCTTGTTGAATCTTTTGAACTAAGTGAATGTGATCGGACCCTAACCTCTCTATGTTTTCTATCTCAAACTCTATCTCTCCAAATCATATGCATTCTCTTGAAACTGTCAAATGTCTTCTCTGCGTCCTTGTCAGCAGAAGATACAGAGACAAACATTAAGTCCGCCATCAATGCTAATTCGTTCACCTGAAACCCGGAGAAGTGGGAATGACCACCCGACAATCCAGGCGTGCGTGGGAATGTGGAACATCCTTCAATATGTTGCATGATGGCCATGTGTCCTTCAGATGTGAATCGCCAGGGGCACCTGTGTAATAGCACTGTGCCGTCCCTGTCCCTATAAATACACGCCTCACCATAGTCATTATCCTTTCTTCCACTCTCGCACGAACCCTAGCGCCACCGCTAGCCGTCGACGACGCCGACGACGAAGCGCTTAGCTGCCGCGACCTCTCCGACGCCGACCGCGGACATCGTCTTCTCCGCCGTCGCCGTAGGTGTCCTCCGTCGCCAAGTTAGGGCACGGACGATCGAACTGCTCGGCCTCCTCTTCCACCCCGTCTAGCAGTTCTTCGTTTGGTAAATAAAACTTCCTTTTTACGGCCCCTTTGATCCTATAGATTCGTCAGTTTCTACCACAAGCAGTTTCTGTTCACACCAGTTGGATCTATTTCATACTGCATCTCATAATATGCCTAGTATGTTCGCTTATGCTTCACAAAGTAGTTAGATTCCTCACTTGTACTGATCCATGGATTCATACAAATCTAGAACCAACTCCTTATCTATGAGTGAATGTCTTCGCACGATGAGGTCAATGTCTTCTAAACTGATTAATCTTCAAAATCTTCTGAGAATGCATATGACCTCTTCCCCTTCCCTCGCACCTTAATGCTGTCTAAAAGTGCAACTATCCCTAGGTGGTTTTGGTAATTCATAACAACATATAGCTCATTGAGCTAATGCTATTCCAAGATGATTATTTCAGGAAAGCTCAATGATTGGCATGGCATGGATGTGAAAGTGGAACCCTCAAAATGCTAAGGACAAAGAATTGGCTCAAGCTCAAAAGTTCAAGACTCCTCATTTTATATTTTAGTGATCCAAGATCACATTGAGTCTTTAGGAAAAGCCAATACTATCAAGGAGGGATGAGGTGTTGCTTAATGAGCCTCTTGCTTTATGTGCTTAGTGATATGCTCCAAAATCCTCAACCACCTTTCCATATCCACAAATGACCTAAACCCTAAGCCAAACTCGGTCATACCGATTCTGTCAATCCGGCGCCACCAAGTTTCACTTGTCATTTGCCACTGCCAAACCCTAGCAATTCGGTCCTACCGATAAGGTTCTCGGTCTCACCGAGATGGGCTTGCAAACTCTCTGTTTCCCTTTGGTAACTTTTTGGTCTCACCGAAAGAGCGAATCGGTCCCACCGAGAATGCAAGGTAAACTCCATGTTTCCTTCTTGTAACGTTTCGGTCTCACCGAAAGAGCAAGTCGGTCCCACCGAGTTTGCCTGACCAACTCTCTGGTTAGCTAATTGCCGAACTCGGTCTCACCGAGTTTGTGCGATCAGTCTCACCGAGATTACGTTATGCCCAAACCCTAACCGAATCAGTCCTACTGAGTTGCATCTCAGTCCCACCGAAATTCCTAACGGTCACTAGGTTTACTATTTCGATCAGACCGAGTTTTTTGATTCGGTCCCACCGAGAATGGTATTATGTGTGTAATGGTTGGATTTTGTGTGGAGGCTATATATACCCCTCCACCACCTCTTCATTCGAAGAGAGAGCCATCAGAACACATACATCATTCCTACTCATATGTTCTGAGAAAGAACCACCTACTCATGTGTTGAGACCAAGATATTCCATTCCTACCATATGAATCTTGATCTCTAGCCTACCCCAAGTTGCTTTCCACTCAAATCTTCTTTCCACCAGATCCAAATCCTATGAGAGAGAGTTGAGTGTTGGGGAGACTATCATTCGAAGCACAAGAGTAAGGAGTTCATCATCAACACACCATTTGTTACTTCTTGGAGAGTGGTGTCTCCTAGATTGGCTAGGTGTCACTTGGGAGCCTCCGACAAGATTGTGGAGTTGAACCAAGGAGTTTGTAAGGGCAAGGAGATCGCCTACTTCGTGAAGATCTACCGCTAGTGAGGCAAGTCCTTCGTGGGCGATGGCCATGGTGGAATAGACAAGGTTGCTTCTTCGTGGACCCTTCGTGGGTGGAGCCCTCCGTGGACTCACGCAACTGTTACCCTCCGTGGGTTGAAGTCTCCATCAACGTGGATGTAGGATAGCACCACCTATCCGAACCACGGGAAAACATCCGTGTCTCTAATTGCGTTTGAATCCTCCAAACCCTTACCTTTACATTCTTGCAAGTTGCATGCTTTACTTTCCGCTGCCAATAAACTCTTTGCATGCTTGCTTGAATTGTGTGATGATTGCTTGACTTGCTCTAAGATAGCTAAAATCTGCCAAGAACTAAAATTGGGAAAAGGCTAAGTTTTTAATTGGTCAAGTAGTCTAATCACCCCCCCTCTAGACATACTTTCCATCCTACAAGTGGTATCAGAGCTTTGGTCTCCATTTGGCTTGATCTTCATAGCTTTTTGGTGGTCATAGCCTTGGTTTCACAACCTAGGAGAGTATGGCGTCTAGCGAGGGAAATTATCACCGTAGAGGTCCTTACTTTGATGGCACTAATTTTGCTAGTTGGAAGCATAAAATGAAAATGCATATTCTTGGACTTAACCCCGCCATATGGGCTATTGTTTGTGTTGGCTTGCAAGGTGAGTTCTTCGATGGGAGGGAACCAAACCGTGAAGCTACCGCGGATGAGTTGAAGATGTTGCAATACAATGCTCAAGCTTGTGATATTCTCTTCAACGGATTGTGCCCCGAAGAATTCAACAAAACCAGCCGCCTTGAGAATGCAAAGGAAATTTGGGATACTTTGATTGATATGCACGAAGGTACCGACTCTGTCAAGGAATCCAAGTTGGATGTGATCCAAAGTCAACTTGACAAGTTCAAGATGAAGGATGGTGAAGGTGTCACTGAAATGTACTCTAGGCTTGCTCTCATCACAAATGAGATTGCCGGCTTAGGAAGTGAAGAGATGACCGATAGATTCATCATCAAGAAGATCCTAAGAGCCTTGGATGGGAAATATGATACCGTGTGCACATTAATCCAAATGATGCCCAACTACAAAGATCTCAAGCCAACGGAAGTAATTGGAAGGATTGTTGCTCATGAGATGTCACTCAAGGATAAAGAGGAACTTCACAATAAATCAAGTGGTGCCTACAAAGCGTCATGTGAAGCCCCCACATCATCAAGTGAGAAACAAAACTTCAATGAAGAATTGAGCTTAATGGTGAAGAACTTCAACAAGTTCTACAAGAGTAGAAGCAAAGATAGAAGCTTCAAGTCAAGGTCCTACAATGACAAAAGATCGTCTAGTCGAGGGCGAAACTGCTATAATTGTGGAAGACCCGGACATTATTCCAATGAGTGTACGGCTCCCTACAAGAGAAGAGAAGATTCTCCAAAAAGAAGAAGCAAAGAATCTCCACCAAGAGAGAGAAGGAGTAGAGATGATCGTTATGAACGAAGATACTCACGGAGAAGCAATGACTCGGAAAGGAAGGAAAAATCATCAAGGAGCCCTACAAAACAAAGACATCAAGCTCATGTTGGTGAATGGGTATCCGGCTCCGACTCCGACAGCCACTCCGAGAGAAGTTATCACTCCGACTCCGAAGATACTCAAGATGAAGGTGTTGCCGGTCTAGCACTTGTGTCAACCAACTCCTACGACATATTTGACTCCCCAAATGAAGAAATTGGAAGATGCTTCATGGCCAAAGGTCCTAAGGTAACACACCGGAGTACGTTGATTTTAATAGTGATGAAGATGACTTGTTAGGTGATGATGATTTGCTTGTTGACAACTCTAGTGATGAGTACTATGATGAAACATCCATTAATCATGCTAAAACGAATGACAATGATAAGGAGAAGATTGAGGCTCTAACTAAAGAACTAAACACTCTTAAGTTAGCTCTTGAAACTATCTTCGAAGATCATCGAGAACTTTTAAGAGCTCATGAGAAATTACGCTTTGAAAAGCTCAATCTTGAGCAAGAGCATGAGTTCTTAAAAGCAATCAATGATGATCTCCGCAAGAATAGCTCTTCTTACATTGCCAAGCGTTTACTATTATCCACTTACATGCCTCAAGTCAAGACTAGTAACAAGAATAAGAAAGATTCTTCCTCTAGTAGTAACAATGATCATGCTAAATCCAATATTGTTGCCTCTAGTAGTTCTCTTGATTCCAGTAATGATTCTCTTAGCCAAGTTACACTTGAGCAAGAAAATAGCTTATTGAAGGGAATTATAGAGAAAGGTGTTTACAAGAGCCTTGCCGGAAGTAAGCAATTCGAGGAAATTGTGCGCAAGCAAGGAATGCACCGGAAGAATCAAGGTGTTGGTTTTGAACGAAAGTTCAATGCCAATGGAGTTGAATGGGAAGAAGATCAATACCCCAAGACAAAGTTTGTTCCTCAACAAGAGAAGTATGACACTTCTTTCAAGGGGACACAAGCTCAAGATGATCTTCCACCACAAGACTACAAGCAAAAAGGCAAGGACAAGCTTCAAGAGGAGATTGATGCATTTGAAGAAGCTCCTAAGACCTTAGTCAAGTGGATTCCCAAGACTACTTCAAGTTCCACTACATCAAGTACGACTACAACTCCAAGGATTCCCATCAAGATGGTGTGGATCCAAAAGAAGAAGAACTAGAGAGTTCTTGAGGGTGACTCCGCCAACATACTTCACTCTTATCATTTTGGCAAGAACAAGTGCAATCAACTTCCACATCTTACACTAGTTCAAGGAGTCACAAACCCTCTTGTTGGTAAGACAAGGGACAAGGTAACCTAAAGTTTTCATGGACATCATCTTGTGTGTGCATCACTCTATGTCTATGGATATCCGTGTTTGTTCCTTGTGGGACTAACCCATGTAGGTATTGAAAGTGCAATTCACTCAAATGGATAGCTCCAAGTGATCTACATCAACATTGAGCATCCACATCTTCAACATCTACATGAAGTCATCATCGACAAAACCCAAGGTTAGTTCATCCCTCTTAGGGGGGATATCACATCTAGGGGGAGTTTTACTCTAAGACTTGAGCTAAAGCAACTCTAAAGATGTAAATACAACAATGCTTTATGTAAAAGTGGTAACCCCACTTGAGCTTAAACGATGAGTATGACGTATGATCAAGTGTTCTCACTTGACTCCTAAGTCAATATACTCATATATAGATGACCTAGTCATCGCAAATTGCTTGATAGATGCTAGAATTGGTTGTGCATGCTTTGCCACATATTTCATTTGCCATCTTATTGTGTGAGCATGTTGGTTGCATATTTTACTCATTCGAGGACATCCACTTGTTGTTTTGATTGTTTGGCTTTCTTCTTTTGCCAAGTGGATGGACAAGAATGCCTAAGAACCTCCTCTAGCTATCTATGCTTTTCTCGTCTAAAACTCTATTCATGCTGCATCACAAAACTTGATCAAGTCAGATTCGAACCACTCTGTGTGAGGAGCGCTCGGAGTCCCCGATTCTTCATAGACTTAAACTTCCAAAACCTCTTTATGAATCTCGGTCTGACCGATACTCCATTTTCGGTCCTACCGAGTTCATTAAGTTGATCTAGGTTTTCGATCTCGGTGCAACCGATTTGAACTTTTCGGTCACACCGAGTTGCAATAACTGCACACAATTTTGCATCTCGGTGCCACCGAGTTGTTCCACTCGGTCACACCGACAGGGTCGGGCTATATATAGTGATGGGCAAAATTTTGGAAATTTCTCTGAAACCTCTTCGCCCGCGCGATAGCCTGCTCTGCCTTCGTGGTCTCCGGATCATCCTCTCGTCGCCAGCAGCCTCCAGTCGCTGGTCTCCGCCGCCGTCAACGGATTTCTGCCCCGCCATTGCCGACGTAGCGAGTCTCCGCCAAACTAGGGTATGGACTCGATCTTTGTGCTATTCTCCACTCCGATTCCTAGCACATTGTGATCATTATGATTCTTGCCACGATTGAAACACTCCTATCCAGTCAATGATCTCGTAGAATAGGTTTAATTCGAAAATTTTAGGGATAGGTTTCTGCCGAAACCATCTCGGACCCACCGAGTTGAAAAACTCGGTCCCACCAATCTGGCTTTTGCCATTGCACAAGTGAAACTCGGTCTGACCGAGAATAACTTATCGGTGCGACCGATTTTGGAATTCTGTGAAACCCTAGCAGTCTCGGTGCCACCGAACTGTGACTCGGTCTGACCGAGTTCACCAGTTCTGGTGCCAAAACTGCTTCGGTGTCACCGAGTTTGAAAATCGGTAGATCCGAGATGCTTTCTGTGGAAAACTAAAACTAAGTTTTTGAATTAATCTTTTGCAAAAATCTCTGCTTTTTTGTGATGCTCATCCACTCTATCTTATCCATAATCTATTCACAGGGTCAGCAGTCAGTTTGCAACATGTCTGATCAAAGTGACAGCCAGAATGTGTCTGAGCAGCAAGTTGTGATGAGTGAGGGCACTAGCCCCTCAAGCTCTTCTGATGATGGTAGCAGGAGCACCCCCAGCAACCTGCCTAAGGCTGCCACACATCAAAGGAAGAAGAGAACGTCTGATTCTGAGGATGAAGACTATGTGGCAGAGGAAGAGGCCACATCAAAGAGAGCTGAACTAGCTCAAGGAACCAAGCCAGGGCTGAAGATCAAAAGGCCAGCAGGCAGGCAGCCCATGTCAAAGGCTAGGGCTTCAACTGTGAAGCCTGCTCCCATTGAGCCCATTGCTGCTGACGACAAGAAAAGGAAAGAGAGGGTGAAAAAGACTATAGCCAGAGTGCTTGGGAAGGCCTCCATCATGGTCGATGAGGAGGAAGAAGAAGAAGAGGTGGCTGCACCAGCACCCAAGGCAGCCAAACTCATGGGAGATGCTATAAGGTCAGGAACAGCTGCATCCAAGACCAAGGAAGCACCTAAGGCTGCATCTAAGCCTAAGAGTGCACCCAAGAGAAACACACGAAGCATCCCAGCTGCAGAAAAGAACAAGGCCCCAATGCTTGAAGCTATCGAAGAAGAGGAAGAGAGTGTCCTTAGGAAACTCAAGCCCAAGATCCCAGACCACAACGATGCTCATCCTGTGGCTGAGGATATGAAGCTCAGGAGAGATTCAGGGATGAGGAAATGGAGAGAAGCAGATCCGTATGCTTCTAGGAGAAGGACTGCCGTGGATTACAGATTCCATACCAAGGAGCAACAAGATTTCTATGAGACTGTTTTGCTTGACAAGAAGCCGATCGTTTGTGACATGAGATGGGTCGACTGGACCTACATCAAGGACAATGAAGAGCACTACCCCGGTGTATTTGACAGCTTTAGTGCATGTGGAGTTGCAGACTTTGTTGGGCAGAAACTCACAAAGTGGAACGAGGAGCTGATCATGCAATTCTACGCCACAGCACACTTTTATCCGGATGGCAGGATCACATGGATGTCTGAGGGTACAAGGTACCAATCCACTATGGAAGAATGGGCGAAGTTGATCAATGCCCCAGAGGAGCAAGCTGATGACTTGGACATCTATGCCAAGAAAAAGATGGATCACAACTCCATGTCCAACATGTACAAGGAGATCCCGAATGAAGCGCTTGACACGTTCAAGTTTGGCTCAGTGCACTATCTGCTCTCAGGATTGCCTACGATCAACTGGATCCTTAGGCACACCCTTTTGCCCAAATCTGGAGATCACAAGATGATCAGAGGTCACGCGATCAACTTGCTTCATGTATTTGACGTGCCTCAGAAATTCAAGGTCATGAGTCTCATTGTGGAAACAATCAAGAGGACAGCTGCAGACCAGAAGAGGAGTTGTGGATATGCCCCACAGATTCTGGACCTCATCAACTCCAAGATGGGCACGGGCGTGTATTTATTGGATAAGGAACACCTGCCAATCCGCCCAGATTTTGAGGATAACCAAGTGGTTATGACTGAAAATGAACCCTCATCTGCACATGCACAAGCTCAGAAGGAGAAGGCGAGGAAGGAAAAAGCTGCCAGGATGCCTACTCAAGCAGAGGCATCTGATTACTTCTTGAAGACCAAACAAGAGTAGCTCAGTTACCTGATAGTGTCCACCCTGCGTATTGAGCAAGGACTTGCCACCCTGACTCAGAACCAGGCGAGCCTAGAGAGGATCATGGAACAGAGATTCTATGACATGGACATCAAGGTGACAGAAATTCAGACCGCCGTGGAGCAGCTTCAGGAGGACATGAATGAGAGGAGAGGCAGGACCACAACTGATGCTTTTGCCAGGGTGCCACGAGGTCCGAGGTCGTCTGCACTGCCAGTTGCTGACACCAGAGCCACAACGTCTGCACCAGCTACACCCTCCGTTCCACCAGCTCCAGCATCCACTTCAGCCTCGACTCTGACCACTTCTACTGAAGGCTTCGTCCTTGGCGTGCTCCGGACTCCACCACCACCTGAAGATCAAGCCTGAGCGTCGACTTAGCACTATGCATTTTCTAGGAACTTTTTGGTAACTTGTTGCCAAAGGGGGAGAAGATGTATAGATCATAGGCTTCGAGAGAGAGATAGAGTGTTGCTTTTCTCTCTTGTTTTTATTTGGTTGTTTTTCGAACTTTGTTTGCTTGTGTGTGAGATACTACGTCCTTATGTTTGTGAGACATCGATGATCAAGCGTTTGATCATAAGCTACACTTAATGTTTGCTTAATGCTTTCTTAAATATTATCATTCTATCTATCGTTTGTGATCATTCACTATTCTTGGTGATGAGTGCATGTATTTCAATCTTATCATTTTTGAGCGCTCCACCAAGATGTATGTGACATGGAAGAGTAACCCATGATTCTAACTCCATGTGCATTTGCAGTCCAAAGCAAATTTTAAATATGCACAAATTTAGGGGGAGCTCTTATTTGTCACATACTTCTCAAAGCGACGATATATTTCATGCTTATTATCATTTGTCGAAGCTTTGATCTATATGTTGTCATCAATTACAAAAAAGGGGGAGATTGAAAGTGCAACTATCCCTAGGTGGTTTTGGTAATTCATAACAACATATAGCTCATTGAGCTAATGCTATTCCAAGATGATTATTTCAGGAAAGCTCAATGATTGGCATGGCATGGATGTGAAAGTGGAACCCTCAAAATGCTAAGGACAAAGAATTGGCTCAAGCTCAAAAGTTCAAGACTCCTCATTTTATATTTTAGTGATCCAAGATCACATTGAGTCTTTAGGAAAAGCCAATACTATCAAGGAGGGATGAGGTGTTGCTTAATGGGCCTCTTGCTTTATGTGCTTAGTGATATGCTCCAAAATCCTCAACCACCTTTCCATATCCACAAATGACCTAAACCCTAAGCCAAACTCGGTCATACCGATTCTGTCAATCCGGCGCCACCGAGTTTCACTTGTCATTTGCCACTGCCAAACCCTAGCAATTCGGTCCTACCGATAAGGTTCTCGGTCTCACCGAGATGGGCTTGCAAACTCTCTGTTTCCCTTTCGTAACTTTTCGGTCTCACCGAAAGAGCGAATCGGTCCCACCGAGAATGCAAGGTAAACTCCATGTTTCCTTCTTGTAACGTTTCGGTCTCACCGAAAGAGCAAGTCGGTCCCACTGAGTTTGCCTGACCAACTCTCTGGTTAGCTAATTGCTGAACTCGGTCTCACCGAGTTTGTGCGATCGATCTCACCGAGATTACGTTATGCCCAAACCCTAACTGAATCGGTCCTACCGAGTTGCATCTCAGTCCCATCGAAATTCCTAATGGTCACTAGGTTTACTATTTCGGTCAGACCAAGTTTTCTGATTTGGTCCCACCGAGATTGGTAGATTGTGTGTAACGGTTGGATTTTGTGTGGAGGCTATATATACCCCTACACCACCTCTTCATTCGAAGAGAGAGCCATCAGAACACATACATCATTCCTACTCATATGTTCTGAGAAAGAACCACCTACTCATGTGTTGAGACCAAGATATTCCATTCCTACCATATGAATCTTGATCTCTAGCCTTCCCCAAGTTGCTTTCCACTCAAATCTTCTTTGCACCAGATCCAAATCCTATGAGAGAGAGTTGAGTGTTGGGGAGACTATCATTTGAAGCACAAGAGCAAGGAGTTCATCATCAACACACCATTTGCTACTTCTTGGAGAGTGGTGTCTCCTAGATTGGCTAGGTGTCACTTGGTAGCCTCCGACAAGATTGTAGAGTTGAACCAAGGAGTTTGTAAGGGCAAGGAGATCGCCTACTTCGTGAAGATCTACCGCTAGTGAGGCAAGTCCTTCGTGGGCGATGGCCATGGTGGAATAGACAAGGTTGCTTGTTCATGGACCCTTCGTGGGTGGAGCCCTCCGTGGACTCGCGCAACCGTTACCCTCCGTGGGTTGAAGTCTCCATCAACGTGGATGTAGGATAGCACCACCTATCCGAACCACGGGAAAACATTCGTGTCTCCAATTGCGTTTGAATCCTCCAAACCCTTACCTTTACATTCTTGCAAGTTGCATGCTTTACTTTCCGCTGCCAATAAACTCTTTGCATGCTTGCTTGAATTGTGTGATGATTGCTTGACTTGCTCTAAGATAGCTAAAATCTGCCAAGAACTAAAATTGGGAAAAGGCTAAGTTTTTAATTGGTCAAGTAGTCTAATCACCCCCCCCCTCTAGACATACTTTCGATCCTACACTGTCGCATGTACATGTCCGTGGGAGAATCCCTTGGTTCTCATAGTCTGCATTCATTTGCAGAATTCTTACAGCATCATATAAATTCTCCCGAAGCCAGTTCCTGTTTGACCAGCAAGAGAAAGCCTTTGAAGCCTTTGAACGTATTGAAGCCATTCCGTTTAAAGTTCATGGCTGCAGAAAAATCAGCAAGGAAGGGTGGCAGAAAGCGTCGAGGAGAAACATCAAGAGATCTGCCCGATGACCTCTTAGAGCTGTACAAGACAGATCCTGAAGAGGATTACAATCAGCGCAAGACACGAATCCAATGGATTCGACGATATTGGGCAGAACAGTGGTTCAAGTACAGGTTTGTGACAAAGGAATACGCTGAGAAGAATGCCATCAAGAGACCATGGGGAGACATCCTATACAGAAATCTTCAACCCAGGTCCAGAGATGAAGCCATTGAACAAGGCTTCCATCCTTGCATGGTCCGTGGACCACAGCCTGCGGATGCTGACCCATCGTCACTGCTATGGTGTCATGACGACGATCTATTCGAGCGCAACTTCCAGTTTGCCCAGAATTCGGCGAAGCAGAACAAGAAGTCATTGGGACTAGACTTCAACCCTGGTCCCTCTGCTCCCCGTGCCGATGGCACCCGCGAAGCTGAACCCAATCTTGTTGGGGCCTTCTACAACCTGGAAGGCCTCATCACTCATATCGTGGTTCAAGGGACATCTGTGGATGAGCCTGCAGATGACGCTAAATCTGATGAAGCGCCTACAACGCCGAAGCCAAAGAAACTGAAGCAGCCTAAAGCTTTAAAGCCTGCCTCAGCACCAAAAATCTCACGGGCAAAGCCACTGGCTACTGCACCTCCTGAAGACAGTGTGCAGTCTGAAGATCTGTCATACATCTCCAAGCCCCCGAAAGTCAAGATGCCTCTGCCACACACCAGCCAAGAACTGACTGCTGCTGCTATTCTGCGCAACGATGCCATTGATCTGTCTAGTGATGAAGATCTTGCAGATGACGCTCTTGAGCAACTGATCAAGAGCAAAGAAGAAGCAGAAATCTTCAACAATTTGTCTCTCTTTGACATGGCAATCATCCACGACTTCATCGATGAGTGGTTTGACACGCCCAACCTCAGCTTTGAAGACCTGCAACTTCCCATTGGCCTCAGTGTCGCCTTCCATGGCGCCATTGCTTCAGAGCTAGCTTTAGCTCAGCGCATCGTCGAACTGAAGCAAAAGATTGATTTTGAGAAAGCTTAGTTCAAGAAGCATATGGCCAAGCTCAGCGTGTAAGAGGTCAAGAACTTCAAGATCATGCTGCACGAGCTCAAAGAAGCCTTTCTCAAGAAGCGTGAAGAAGCTCAAGGTTCTCGTGAGCGCATGAAGAACCTGGCTGACAAGTGTGTACAAGCCTACAATGAGGCTGAGAAGCACAAGGCCCTTGGACGTCCTGGCATCGACCCCAGGATGCTTGCAAAGCAGAAGAAGAAGAAGCCAGCTGTGGCCGCAACCGACGCACCAAGGCAGGAAGCACATCCCATTGTCTTCCCAGCCAGCATGGCTGGCTCGAAGCCAAAGGCTAGGTCAACCGCTTCGGAACTGAAGAAGACAAGGACTGCTGAGGCTGAAGCCAGAAAGACGATACATTCTGAAGCCTTCGATGCTGCTCCCTCCAAGAAGAAGCGGAAGACCAAGAAGGAACGGGCTGCTCCCACAGAGCCCCTGGTTGTTGAACCTATCTCAATGGTTCGCCCTGCATCTACACACCAAGAGCGCCAACTGACTGTCCATGAGCCTGCTTCCACAGAGGCTCATGAAGCTGAAGACATTCCAGCAGCTGATCCCACCACTGCTGAAGACATTGGTCACCATGACAATGTTGACGATGATGTAGTTCTTCCTCTGATCGAGCACCAACAGGTATCATCGCCTGTGCTTACGCATAGCGAACTCAACAGCATTGGTCGTCCTCTGACGCCAATTGCTCAGGATGCATCATGGGCTGATCACCCACAACAACAAGTCACACCACCCCGGCAAGAAGAAGAAGATGACTTTGAGGTCCAGCCAACTCCATCTCCGAAGGCGTCGCCAGTGTTACGCAGGCTTCGCAAAGGACCAAGGTCTCAAGTCTCCGAGTTTGAGGCTAAAGCTGCTGAAGACATTCCGGCTGCATCAGCCGACGACACCCAAGAAGAAGAACATACCCCTACTCCCCCAACTACTGAAGAAGCTGTTCTTGAGGAGAACGTGTCTGTGCCCCACCCTCCAGCTCATCAAGTGGAGGTAGAAAATCTTGAGGCTGCCACCACCAACATGAATGAAGCCACTGACGTTGTCATGGTTGAAGCACATGTGGAGCCTACACCAACCCATGAACCAGCAGTCAGTGAAGCCAATGATGCTACTACTCCTGTTCCTGCGCCTGCTGCTGGTCCTCAGTTTGACTACCATATTGAGCATAGGCATCAGGTACAGAAGCCAATGCCAAGGTTGCCCCGGTTTCCAGGTCCTGCATCAGCACCTGGATCCTTCAATGTCAACGGCTTCAAAGCAGACAACACCTTCTTCAATAGCTGCAAGAACCCCTACTCAAGGGAACGAATATCTTCTAATCGGTTCTTGAGCTATCCGCAGCGAAGCTATTACTCCTGCATTCTGTACAATCAAGGTCGCATCTTCCCACATATGCGTCTTGACACCGAAGCAATAGCTGGTCTGCCCTGCTTGGAAGAAGCTCTAGATTGCTTCAAAGAGGTTGGATTGTTGCCTTTCATCACCGACCAAGAACGCTGGAACGAAGAGTTGCTGCTCCAATTTTATGCCACTCTTCACATACGTGGTTACAACAGAGATCCGAAGACTTGGGTCCTTGAGTGGATGACAGGAAATGTTCATCATGAAGCCAAAGCCTTTGATATCATTGAGCTTACTGGTCTGCCCACTCCTGGAGATCTCTATGAACCTGGATGTCAACTTCACAGTGAAGCTATGGAGAGCATCTTTCAGAAGCCTGAACCGAACATGAGTCGGATGCTCAGTATGATGAAGCCTTTGCCACAAGACGCTGCATATCCTAAGGAGTTCTTTGTTGAAGACCTTGAGTATCTGCCATGGACTATCTATCACATTACAAGGCGAACTCTCTGGCCCATCAAAGGACATTCTCCACATGCAAAGCTGGAAGGTGCAATGAAGACTTTGGTCTTCTATATTCTTCATGGCAAATGCTTCAACACAAGACTTCTTCATCCGTCAACTTGCTGCATCAGGATCTGATATTTTTGGCTTGAAGTTCTACGCTCCATGGATAATGTGGCTGATTAAACTCCACTCAGCTATCTCATATCAGCCATCTGCTCGCAATCATCGGATCTTTCTGCCTGATATGGATATGTCCGTTGAAGCCATTTATCGAGAGCCTGCCAAGGAACCTCTTAGTCTTCAGAATGCGGAGCATGAAAGTTTCACTCAAAACATTGAAGGAGTTGAAGCAGTCACTCGTGTTTATCCTCTGGCTGGAACTACACGTGCACCTCATCGTGCCCTTACTGAAGCCACTGAAAGCACTATTGCCCAACGGCCCAAGAAGCGATCTCGTGTTCTCAATGACCGAGAGCTTCTGGTTGCTCTTCATCAGAAACAGGATAGGCATCATGACTGGCTGAAGCGCCAAATGCAAAGCCTCTTGGTGGATGTTAACCGCATTCGCAATCTTGCCACCAAGAATGCCTTTGTTGCCCATGAAACCTGTCGGCGTACATGGAAAGGGCTGATGCTTATGTGCTCTGAGGATGATCTTCAAGAGGATGGCTTCTCTGAACGTTTCAAGTTTGACTCCACACCTCCCCGAAGGGCTGTGCTGCGACGAACTCCCTCTCTTGAAGACTCTGAGTTCTCTTCCTCTGCGGCAACTATGAATGCCAGAGTGATCGAGGACGAAGACGATGCTACTTCACCGCCCCCTTCTTCAGCACGCATCGACACTGTCCTAAGATCGTTTGCACCGCCTAACAACACCGACGACCTTGCTACTTCACCTACTCCTTATGGGAACGAGTAGATGCTCTATGTCTTCAAACCTTTTTGGTCCTTACTGACAAAAGGGGGAGAAGCATATGAGTTTGATAGTCTTCAAGCGGGTCCATATGGGCGGTTACTTTATGTTTTGCCTAGTGTTTACAACTCTCGTTTTGATACATTTGGTTCTTTGAGTTGTAACACTTAAACTCGATGGTCGTCTGCTACTTATTTGCTATTTTGTGATGCGATGATAAATTCCGCATGTGCGACGATAAATTCCGCACTTAGATCATTTTGTAGACGTCCATTTCTCATTATGCATGTCATTATCTTCACATACGTTTCATGCATGATGAACTGTATAAGTTGAAGAGGATTTCCACAAGTACAACCTGCCATGTGCATTTGCATTCCAAAAGCAAATTACTTCTATGCACATCTTCAGGGGGAGCCCTTGCAACTTATGAAGACAATTCCTTATCCTTTACAATTTCACATATTATATTCCCCATTGAAAACTTCAACTAGTTTGTCAACAATCACCAAAAAGGGGGAGATTGTAAGTGCATCTAGTGCCACCCCTAGTTGGTTTTGGAGTATTGACGACAAACCTAGTTGAGGGACTAACGTGTTTGTGAGAATTGCAGGATAACACAGGTAGAAGTCCCTCACTAATTCGGTTTTCCTACTAGAGATGACCCCTAAAAATGTATGAAGACATTGAAGTCAAAGGTGGTATGTGAAGACATTCACATTGAAGACTATGACAAGAGAAGACATCGCATGAAGACTGTGGAGCTCGAAGACTTAAATCTTTCGTAGGTATTTTTCTTCTTCTTTGTTGAGTCATAGGAACCACTGTACTGTTAAGTGGGGTCCAAGAGAACCAGTCAGAATGAATGAAGTGATGCTTAACCAAAATCCTATGTCTTCGAGTGAAGACTATGAGAGCGAATCTTGTGCAGAGTTGGACAAGTCAGCTTTTCTTGTAGCCCAAGTAAAGTTGCCGTGTGTGTTTGAAATCTGACTGTTGGAACACGTGTCAGTTCCTTAGTGACCCAGGGTCATTTCGGACAAATCAGGTCGGGTTGCCTAGTGGCTATAAATAGCCCACCCCTACAACCATAAACGGTTGGCTGCTCAGAGTTAAAGTACGGTTGTTGTCGTTTGAGAGCAACCCAGCTCGAAGCCTTTGAGAGAGAATTCCTTGCGAGGATAAAGTCCTAACCACCCAGACCCAAAGAGTGTTAGGCATCACTTAAGTCGTCCTGTCTGTGTGATCTGAAGACTTATTACACTTGAGGACTGTGAATCCTCCAGCCGGTTAGTCGTCGCGTTCTGAGCATCCAAGAGTCATTGTGGATCGCCGGTGAACGAAGTCTGTGAAGGTTTGGGAGTCTACCTTGAAGACTTACCAGAGTGATTGGGCGAGGTCTGCGTGACCTTAGCTCAAGGGGAATACGGTGAGGACTAAGGGTTCTGAGCTGCGTGTTCAGGACTGGGTGTCCGGGATTGTGTGTCCTCAGGTTTAAATACCTAGCCGCCCTAACCAGACGTACAGTTGTCACAGCAACTAGAACTGGTCCAACAAATCATTGTCTACAACGAGTCACTGGTTTCATCCTTCCCTTCCCTTTACTTACTGTTGGTCCTTGTGAAGTCATTGCATGATTGCATTATCTTTTGTCTTCACTGAGTGACTACTTGTTCTGATTGGCTTCACAATATCTTCCTACCTGATCCTTACTGCCTAGCTACTATTAGTCATTGTACTTCTTTGGTTACTTGACTAAGGTTGCCTAGTGTAGTCTACCTTCCGCTGCGTGGTAATAGGTTTACTTCTATCGTTTGTCTTCGAAACTTCCATGTTTTGAAGACTTCCTTAAAAATCGCCTATTCACCCCCCTCTAGTCGATCACTAGCACATTCAATCGTCATAGGAGATTTTAACGAAATTCTACTCATTGGAAAAGTACGGAGGGGCTCCCCGGCACCACTCATGCCTCAAGGCATTTTAGGATGCACTGTCAGAGTGCTCACTTGATGATGTTGGATATTGAAAGTGCGTTATATCGACTAGAGGGGGGGGGGGTGAATAGGCGATTTTTATGAAATTCTTCACTGAGGAATTTGCCGGTGAGGAAATTCCTTAGCGAAGAACTACTAGTAGCAGAATAAGTACTCAATAGTAAACATAACAGAATACAAGCATAGTCATCATAATGAAATGAAGATAGGCACAGAGTATAGGAAGCGTAGTCACAGGATAACACAGGATGAAGACAAACAGACTGAAGAAATTGAACTGAGGAAATTGAGAAAGTCTTCAGTCAAAGTCATCAGACACAGATATGAACAAACATACATCACAGTTATGAGGAAATGAAAGAGTTGAGGAAATAGAACCAGTAAGCTCGATGAAGACAATGATTTGGTAGACCAGTTCCAACTGCTGTCTCAGTAGTACGTCTGGTTGGAGCGGCTGAGTATTTAAACTCAAGGACACACAGTCCCAGACACCCAGTCAAGGACACTTAGTCCAAGACACCCAGTCCTCACCGTAATCTCCTTGAACTAAGGTCACACAAACCTCGTCCAATCAGTCGTGGTAAGTCTTCAGGCGACTTCCAAACCTTCACAAACTTGGTCACCCGGCGATCCACAATTCCTCTTGGATGCTCTAGACCATGACGCCTAACCATCTGGAAGAAGCACAGTCTTCAAAGGTAACAAGCATTGGATCCACTCAGGATCAATCTCTTCAGTGATGCTCAATCAGTTGGGGTTTGTAGGTGTTTGTATTTTGGGTTTTTGGTTTTTCCTCACTTGAAGATTTTCGCTCAAAGTCCTCGGAGGATGGGTTGCTCTCAAATGGCAAGTGTCAGTTTCCCTCGGAGCATCCAACCAGCTAGTGGTTGTAGGGGGCGGCTATTTATAGGCCAGGGAGCAGCCCGACATGATAAGACATAAATTCCCTTCAATGATATGACCGTTAGGTGGATAGATATTTTCGGACAGCTGGCGCATAGCATAACAACTGTCGGAATTTTGAGTAGCAAAATCATCAGGGCTATCATGTTCCTCACTGTGTAGGCAATCCGCACTGGCGAATTCCTAACTCCTTAGTCTGGACAAATTCCTCAGAGACCAGAAGAACTTCGTCTCTGTCACTGAAGAAATTGACTGAAATGTATGAGATTTCCAATGGCTTCACTCGAAGGGATTGGTAGGTGTAGGATTTTGAGTTGAGCATCACATGGAAATTTTTCCTTAGTATTTCCTCGACCCCCTTTAACAGTACGGTGTTTCCTATGACTCAAGAAAGAGAAAAACAAAACTATGAAAATGAAAGTCTTCAAGCTTCATATTCCACGCATGAATATCAAGTCTTCGCGGACACACCAATTTCTTCACTTTCAAAGTCTTCATGAAAGTCTTCAGAAATACCAAAATCTTCAGTCGAAGATGTTCATTTTTAGGGGTTGACTTTACTTGTAAATATCAAACTCCTCACAGACTTATAGACCTGTGTACACTCACACACGCATTAGTCCCTTAACCTATAAGTCTTCAATACACCAAAATCACTAAGGGGCACTAGATGCACTTACAATCTCCCCCTTTTTAGTGATTGATGACAATATAGGTTAAGTTTTCAACGGGGATAAACATATGAAGTGTAAATACTGATATTGAGGAATTTGATTGCAAGATATAGAAGAACTCCCCCTGAAGATGTGCATAGTGAGGAATTTGCTTTTGAAGCAATGCACACTTGAAGAGTTGAATCATGGAGATCTCCCCGTATATCTTGTAATTCATACACGCATATAATATGAAAATTTGAAATGCATGATGAAATATGGTGCCTGATGAAATTCAGCATGCGTGCAATAATATTAACGAGGAATAAGCATGCAGAGTAGTGCATCAAGAGTATCAAAGCATAGTGCATCAAAAGTATTAGAGCACCATCAAGTTTAAGATTACAACTCGATCCAATAAAGTTTCATAAGAACGAGAGTTGTAACTTAGCAAAGAAAAACGCCTATATAGTAGACCCGCTTGAAGACTAACTCATATTTCTCCCCCTTTGTCATCGAATGACCAAAAGGATCGAAAATGAGGACTAACGCCCCTGAAGATAATCATGTTGATGAAGGAGCACCAGCGTTGTTGGGGTCATTGGTTGATGTAGGGCCTGCCGCAGTGTCGTCCAAATCTTCATGTTCATCAGTGCCGCAGTGTCGTCCAAATCTTCATGTTCATCAGTGTCCAAATCTTCATGTCCACCAGAGAAGGAACCTTGACCTTCTTGAATTTCTTCGGTGGAGGTGTAGACCAGTCAAAATCTTCATTAAGACCCATGTTCTTCAGATGTTCTTCACCATACAGATGTGACAGGATTGCCCAGGTGTGACCGAAGACTTGATGGAGGTAGTAGTGGTTTTTCTTCACTGCATTGTGTGTGGCAGTCATGTTGTGAATACGTGAACCAAACTGATGCTTAACCCATTTGTGATTTCGATCCACCTTCTGGTGAAGACTAAGCAGAAGTTCACGGTCTGTCATCACGCGCGGAGCAGTGGCTTGAGGAGTGGACTTGGGAGCATTGGCAGAGTCATGTGTGGCAGAGTCATCATTGGTGTAATAAGATGCAGCTTTGCGAAACTGACCATCCAATGGATGAATGCCTTCATCAATTACAGCTGGTGCCTTGCCCTTTCCATCAACTGAGGAATATGTCTGCTTGAGGACTTCAATTTGGGGCAAGTAGCTGAGATGATTCTGAAAATCAGCTTTGTAGTTGAGTGAAGACCTTGTCCTGAGGAATCTCATGATCCAAGGTGCATAAGGCTTTAGCTCAAACGGAGACAGTGCAACATTGGCCATAGTCCTCATGAAGAAATCATGATAATTGATAGGAATGCCATGAACAATGTTGAATACCAGATTCTTCATGATGCCAACAATTTCCTCATCAGATGAGTCGTGGCCTTTGATAGGACTGATTGTCCTCGTAAGAGTACGATAGGTAGTTCTCGGCACGTACAACAATTCCTTCATGAGGAATTTGGTTCATGGTGCCTGACCTGGTTTCAAAGGCTTCATCAGCACCTGCATGTAATGATGTGTGAGCTCAAGTTCATTGTAGATGCAGCGAGCTTCTTCAAGGGGAGGACTGAGTGGTAGAGCACGAAGCAATTCAAAGGTTGGTGCAGTGTAGTGAGTGTTTTCAGACATCCAGTCCAGCACCCATGAATTCACATCTTCAGCATCTCCGGTGATGTGCAGTGTTGCATAGAATTGAAGAATCAGTTCTTCATTCCAATCGCAGATGTCAAAGCAGAAGTTGAGCAGTCCAGCGTCGTGAAGAACACTGAGGACTGGTGTGAAGCACGACAGAGATTCCATATCCACGTGAGGAATATGCTCATGGTAGAAAATCTTCTCCTTGTTGAATAGCACTGAGGAATACAAATTGGCTTGACCAGCAGTCCAGAAATGCCTCTTCCTAATGCGAGCAGAGTCATATGGGTTGTAATCTTCAAAGAATACGTGCTCGCCAAAGAAATCATCAGCCTTGAACTTTTGCTTGCGTGAGAATGGATCCTTTGGCTTCGGCAGAGGAGTGTCAGTGAGTTGCATCACGACCTCAGGAATCTCAATCACAGGTTCTTCAGGCTGAGGAATTTCCGGTTCCTCCTTAGTGGCAGTCTGCGTAGTTGGTTGTTCAGCAGCAGCAGTTTCTTCAGTGCTAGTGGCTGGAATTTCCTCATGGACAGATGCAGTGGGATGAATTTGTTCAGAGCCCATGTGAACAGTTTGTGTGGGGGACCGAGGAATTTGCTGTAGAGGGGTGAACATTGGAGAGTTTGGATGCTGACTTTCCCAGAATTCATCATTGATTACGGGTGTGGAGCAGCCAATGTCCACATCTTCATCTTCCATTTCTTCAATGCCAGCCTCTTCAGCTGTGAACTGAGGCATAGGCGAGGAGATGATAGGTGTTGAAGGGATCACATCCACTTCAATTTCTTCATCCAATGGTTCAGACGAAGCAGCAGAAGGAGTTTCTTCATCAGATCCGCTGGGGATCACATATTCTTCATCAAAAGGAACAAGGTCCTTTGATGGCCTGGTTGAGATGGGAATAGCATCAATCGGATGTGCAAATGAACTCGTAAGAGGCTTCATTTTCTTCGGAGCTGAAGAATCTGAAGCAGCTGATGCTTTCCTTTTCTTCACTATAGCACGCTTTGCAGCCTTGGTCTTCTTCACATCTGATGCAGATGGAAGGATTGGAGTTGAAGTTGGTGCAGGAGCAGCTGAGGAATCTAGTTGATTTTTTTCAGGCACAACTGATGTAGTTGCCCTAAGTTCTTCAGTTTCTTCAGGCGGACCACTAGTGGGTGCCCTGTCAATTTCTTCAGTGGCTGGAATGCAGTCATCAGCCCTGGAACTCACATTTTCTTCAGCAGCCTGATTTTCATCAGCTGTGCTAGCATGTTCTTCAGTTGGCTGAGCAGACGCTTCAGCCTGAGGAATTTCCTGTTGCATTGGGGTAGCAACATTTGAAGTGAACTGTTCAGTTATCTTTACAAATCTAACTTTGGCTCCTTGCCAATCAGCATAGTAGGCTTTGAAGTCATCGCTGAGGGTTTTGATTTCAGATTGGATTTTTACAAGTTCATCAGTTGTCATAGTGACAATGTTGTTCTTCAGAAATTTCTCCTTCTTGTACTGCGCTTTCTTGATCTGCCTGGCCTTCTCAAATTTCCACTTCTCTTCTTGAATGAAGTGGGTCAGCCTGTGACTTTGGCCAGGAGTCAGCTTGAAGTCAGGCAAGGGAGTGTTGGGGTCCTTGTGCCAATCATCAATGTAGTCGAGGATCAGCTTCGGATCCAAAAGCAGTGGCACTTCTGATCCTTTGGCTCTAGCGGCCCTGACTTGCCTGTCTCTGATGATTTCTGCAAGTTCATCATCATCAGCTTCGTCTTCATCAGACGACACTTGGAAGGCGACTTGCTTCTTTTGAGGACTTGGGCGTGGACCTCGTCCAGCAATGGCCTTTGTCTTCAGCAGTGAGGGGCCAGCTGAGGAACTTGGTGCAGCTGAGGAACTAGCTGAGACACCTGAGGCAATGGAGATGCCGACAGTCCTTTGGCATGAAGCTAGATGCACAGGTGCTGAGGATTTGGTCGGAACAGCTGAAGGCTTTGGCGGAGGAGCTGAGGACTTTGGAGGAACAGGAGCAACATGAGGAATTGGCCGTGAGGGCTTTGATGATTCTGGCTGTGAGGGCATTGCTGAGGAAGCACTTGGCTTATGCGTAGGCTTCTTTGACATAGCCTTCTTTGGCTTGACAGCAAGGACCTTAGCAGAGGCAGCAGCAGCAGCAGCAGAGTCTTCATTAAATTTCCTCACTGCTTCTTTGGCTTGCTTAGCCAAGTTGCCTTGGCGCTTGGCCCATTCATCAGGATAGTCCTCACCTCGCTTGAGGCTGGTGGGATCATCAATTTGGCCAGGTGCTAGTGGTGCTCTTGGGCATGGAGGATTGAGTGTGAATTTCTTCATGTACTTAGGAGTGACATATCTGTACTCCCTCCATTCTCTTGCCCATCTCCTCTCTATCTTCTATATGCGCACTTTGTGCTCATTCTTGGTTTCCTCAGGAGGTGTGCAATACCCAGCATATATGTCATCAGGGATTTCAAACGCAGTATTTACCTCAGGCCTCTTTCCTCCCTTCTGTGGCCTTTTACCATCAGGCATTTTCTTCAGTTGAGGAATTTGAACAATTGAATTCTTTGAAGAAGTATGCAACTTTTCTTTGAGGAACGCTGCAAATGAGTTAAGTTGATGAGAACCTAGTGATTCAGCAGCTAACATGTGTACCTGTGAACAGAGTATAGTTGCGAGGAATTTGGAGAGGTCATATGCGTTCTCAGAAGGTTAAAAAAACAAGTTTGAGGAATTTGACCAGATGAGTCTTGAAGATTTTCACTAAGCGTTCTTTGTCTTAGGTTCCAGAGTTGTATAGATCGAAGATCCACACAATTGAGGAATCTTGAAGAAAAATGATGCTTAGAGAAACGAATCAAGAATAGATGACTTTGTGAGGTGTTCATTATGTGAAAATATGAAGAAAAACACTTTTGAAGATTTTGTAGATAATCATTCTAATCAATGAGGGCAGTAAAAGTAACTTTTATTTACCCTGGACGAAGAACATGACGAACTGGAGTGAGGAGATGTGAAGTTCGTCTGTCCAGATCTTCCACGCCCTAACTTGGTGGAGGAAGACGGCTACGGCGGTGGTGGAGTGAAGATGTCCGCGGTCGGCGCGAGTACGTCGGCGACGAGGTCAAGGCAGTGAAGCTCTTCCTCACCGGCGGCGATGAAGTAATGGCGGCGCTAGGGTTTGAGGAAGCTCGAGCTGGAGAGAGAGGTCGAGCGGAGTAAAAGAAGTGAGGAAGGGAAGGAGGGGTATTTATAGCCACGGTGAAAAACTGCTCGCCCGAAGAAATTGGACGAACGTGCCCCTGACCCTTCTCATTTGCATGACATGTGTCACCCATGTAGTGAGAGGTGGAGATCGTGTTAGATCATGGGTGAGTGGATAAGTGTATCATGGGATGCGGAACAGTTTGAGCGGCAAAGCCGAAAATTTAGATAAGATAGATTTTAAAGTTCCGTTCGCAATTTCTTCAGCTGACAAGGACACAGTGAAGATTTTGAACGAGTTTCAAATAGAACGCACATGAAGAATTTGTGAACAGATTGGGTTGAGTATATCATAGAGGGGAAGGGTCCGATCACATTCACTTAGCAGAAAACCAACTTGAAGAAATAGCATTAAGTGAATGCTGTAGAGGACATAAACTCATATATATATAGCCAATGAAGAAAAACGACGGAACTAGTGAAGACTATGCAAAGTTGAAGAATATGAATAATTTGAGGAATTTCAACTTTTGGTGGTGGCATGACCCACCGTATAAGAATGATGATTTCAGACACCGCATATAATTATCGTAGGGTTCTGAGAATCAAATTCTTCGTTAATTTCTTCACACTAAGAGTGTTATTCTTCATTGATTGAAGTAAAACGTTTCTTCATGTGTTGCACATCTAAGTCATCAATTTTGCATAAGTGTTAGGATGAGTGTCCTTTTCAAAGAACATTCGAAGCCTCTAAGATATTTAGCTCACACCGAAACTTGCTAAATCTCTTCTCATCCAAGGGATTTGTGAAGATATCGGCTAGCTGTTCTTCAGTCTTCACATGCTCAATAGAAATGTCGCCCTTCAACACATGATCACAAAGAAAATGATGATGAATCTGAATGTGCTTTGTCTTCGAGTGCTGAACTGGGTTGTGAGCAATCTTGATGGCACTCTCATTGTCACAGAAGAGAGGCGCATTCTTCATGTTGACGCCGTAGTCCTTGAGAGTTTGTTTCATCCATAGCAATTGGGCACAGCAAGAACCAGCGGCAATGTACTCAGCTTCAGCAGTAGATAGTGATACACAGTTCTGTTTCTTCGAGGACCAACAGACCAAAGATCATCCGAGGAAATGACATGTACCAGATGTTGACTTGCGATCCACATGATCACTAGCATAGTCAGAGTCAGAATATCCAATGAGATCAAAAGCCGAGCCCTTGGGGTACCATAATCCAAGTGTTGTTGTGTGAGCTAGATATCAAAGAATATGCTTCACAGCCTTATGGTGTGATTCCTTCGGTGCAGCTTGAAATAGGGCACACATGCAAACACTAAGCATTATATCTGGCCTAGATGCACATAAGTATAATAAGGAACCTATCATGGAGCGGTATACCTTATGATCGAAGTCAATACCATTTTCATCAGTGCACAGATGGCCATTTGTGGGCATAGGAATTTTGACGCCTTTGCAATCTTGCATGCCGAATTTCCTCAGTACATCCTTGAGGTATTTCTCGTGAGATATGAATATGCCATTGTGTTGTTGACGAATTTGAAGACCTAAGAAGAATTTCAACTCTCCCATACTAGACATTTGATATTCTTCACTCATCATATAGGCAAATTCATCACTAAAACATTGGGCAGTATAGCCACAGATAATATCATCTACATATACTTGGCACACAAACAATTCACCATCATAAGATTTAGTGAAAAGAGTAGGGTCGAGTGAACCGGGTTTGAAGCCTTTCTTCATGAAGAGTTCCTTCAAAGTATCATACCAAGCCCGTGGGGCCTGCTTGAGGCCATAGAGGGCCTTGTTGAGTCTGAAGACTTTGTCAGGATTCTTTGGATCTTCAAAACCTGGGGGTTGAGCAACATATAATTCTTCCTCAAGCTTACCATTGAGGAATGCAATTTTCACATCCATTTGATATAGAGTGATATCATGATGGTTAGCATAAGCAAGTAATATGCGAATAGCCTCAAGTCTAGCAACAGGTGCAAAAGTTTCATCGAAATCAATTCCTTCAACCTGTGTGTAGCCTTCAGCCACAAGCCGTGCCTTATTCCTCACCACAAGGCCATTTTCATCTTGCTTGTTGCGGTAGATCCATTTTGTGCCGATGATATTGTGCTTGCGAGGATCTAGATGTTTGACCAGTTCCCAGACATTGTTGAGCTCGAACTGATGTAATTCTTCTTGCATGGCCTGAATCCACTCAGGCTCCAGAAATGCTTCATCTACCTTAGTGGGCTCTGTAATAGAGACAAAAGCATACTGCCCACAAAAGTTAGACAAATGTGAAGCTTTTGAGCATGTGAGAGGACCTGGCGCTTTGATGTCATTGATGATCTTTTCAACTTACACTTCTTTTGCAATGCGAGGATGAGCTGGTTGTCGTTGAAGAATTTGATCAGCGTTTTCTTCAGCATTTTCTTCAGGTGCATTAGCTCGATGTTCTTCATGTTCTGGAATGAATTCTTCAGCAGATTCTTCAGTAGGAATGACATCCTCAGTAGCCTTGAACTTGATAGTTTCCTCAGGCGCTGGTTCATCTATCACAGTAGGTAGGTGCTCTCTTTGAGAGCCATTAGTTTCATCAAACAGCACATCTACAGTTTCAACAAATTTGTGAAGAACGTGGCTGAAGACTCTGTAGGTGTGCGAGTCCTTTCCGTAACCCAGCATAAAACCTTCATGTGCTTTCGGTGCAAATTTTGAGTTGTGATGAGGATCTCTAATCCAACATTTAGCACCGAAGACTTTGAAATAACTTACATTGGGTTTCTTATCAGTGAGGAGTTCATAGGCAGTCTTTTTGAAGAATTTGTGAAGATATACTCTGTTGATGATGTGGCACGCAGTATCAATTGCCTCAGTCCAGAAACGACGAGGCGTTTTGTATTCATCAAGCATAGTGCGAGCCATCTCAGCAAGATTCCTGTTCTTGCGCTCCACGACGCCGTTCTGCTGAGGAGTGTAAGGAGCAGATAACTCATGAGTAATACCAAGTTCATTGAGATAGTCATCGAGACCAGAATTCTTGAACTCAGTGCCATTGTCACTTCTGATATGCTTGATCTTCACACCAAAGTTGGTTGAAGCCCTTGAGGAAAATCGTTTGAAGACTTCCTGCACTTCATGTTTGTAAGTAACAAGGTGTACCCATGTGTAGCGAGAATAATCATCAAGATAAACAAAGCCATATTGAGATGCTTCATTTGAAATAGAAGAATAATGATTAGGACCAAAGAGATCCATGTGAAGCAATTCAAATGGGCGAGTGGTGGTCATGATAGTCTTCGCTGGATGCTTGGCCTTGGTCATCTTCCCAGCTTCACAGGCTCCGCATAGGTGATCCTTGAGGAATTTGACATTCTCGATGCCAATGACATGATTTTTCTTCGCAAGTGTGTGCAAATTCCTCATGCCTACATGACCAAGTCGTCGATGCCAGAGCCAGCCTTCGGAAGCTTTTGCAAGTAAGCACATGGCTGGTTGTGGTCCTGTAGAGAAATCGACAATATATAGGTCTCCTCTCCTAAAGCCTTCAAAGACTTTGGAACTGTCAGCTTCCATAACCACAACACAACGGTACTTGCCGAAGACAACAACCATATCAAGATCACAAAGCATTGAGACAGAGATAAGGTTGTATCCTAAGGACTCAACAAGCATGACTTTGTCCATGTGTCGATCCTTTGTAATCGCAACCTTACCTAGACCCAATACCGGACTTTTGCCTTTGTCAACAAAGATGATATGCTTCAGATGCGACGGAGATAATGGAGCATCCATCAATAGATTCTTGTCACCAGTCATGTGGTTTGTACATCCACTATCGAGGGCCCGCTCAGTGGCTTTGGGTTGATCATCTTGCAGATGAATTAGTGCAGCTTACAAACTCATATACTTCACCAGTGAAGAATATGACATCAATTCATAAGATCAATTTCATCAAGCAAAAGAACTGGAAAAGCAATATGAGGACATGAGAAATGAAAGTTCATTTCTTCATGATTAGCCTGCATCCTATCAGGCATGCTCAGGTCTCCAACAAATTCTTCAGACGATTATGTGTGTTTGGGGACCCGACCTTGCAGAAGAGATTAGTTCTTTTTCTTCACCACCCACATCTGAAGGGGTGGCAAAGAGTTCATCATTCTACGAGCTCCATACGAGAAGGATGGCATAGAAGCCAGTCCATTTCGTTTCACATAAGAGGGGTTAGAGTAAGAATAAGAGTAAGCAGAGAAATTCTTCGAGGACTTATGGACATGATGATTTGAAGAATAATGCACATATCCATAATCCTTCGATCTTCCCTGCAAAACAGACGGGTTAGCACGATGATGTTCATATGAGGACTTTGATCCATATGAGGAATTTGGTCCGTATGAGGAATTTGATCTGGGGTTCCTATTCTTCACAGGTGGTGTCATGATGACATTCACCTGAAGATTTTCAAGACATCTTTTGGGAACCCAGATTTTCTGCATAGGGGAGCCGTTCCTGCAGTTAGTGCCAACATATCTAGCAAATACTTCACCATTCTGATTTTTGAATAGCTTATAGTTGGAGTCAATTGACTCATCATCAGAATGAGGAGATTCACATCCAAATCCAGATAAGTTAGATGGGTCAACTAGAGGTCCCTCTGCAGCAACCCATGTAGTTTTGGGGTACTGCTCAGGCTTCCAATATGTACCATCAGCATTGAGTTTCCTCTCAAAGGTGATACCCTCTTTCCTAGGGTTCCTGTTGAGGATCTGCTTTTTAAGCACATCACAAAGAGCCTGATGCCCTTTGAGGCTTTTGTACATGCCTGTCGTGTACATTCCTTCAGCCCTGCATCGTCAGTGATACTAGCAATGTCCTCAGATGAGGAATTAGTGATAGTAGAGGCATGTGAAGAATTTGAAACATTAGCAGCATTTGAACATTCAGGTGAAGAATTAGCAGATTCACGTTCAATGCACCTCAAGCATGGAGGAACAAATTCTTCCTGAGATGCGCTGATTTGTTGAGCAAGTAATGAATCACGCTCCTTCTGAAGATCTTCATAACTCACTCTTAGCTTCTCAAGGTCTTGCTTTCTTTGAAGAAATTCATAAGAAAGCTTCTCATGATCCGATAAGAGAGTGTTATGATGACTTTGAAGTTTGTCAAGCTTGGACTGAAGTCTATGAAGATTTTCAGTCAAAGTTTCAGTGCGATCCATTTCTTCACCCAACATGTCATCACTTTTATTTAGCATGTTTTGAACCTTTTCTAAAGCCCTTTGTTGTTTTATAGCAATCTTAGCAACTTTAGAATAGCTAGGCTTAAGGTTTTCATCAGATTCGTTCTCACTTGATTCAGAGGAGGTATATTTGAGTACCTTGGCACCCTTTGCCATGAAGCAATAGGTGGGAGCATAGTCATCATCGCCTTCATCAGCCTTGTTGGTGAGGTCATTTTCTTCAGGGTTGAAGATAGACTTGCTGATGAATGCAGTAGCGAGAGCTAGGCTCACCACTCCGTATTCGGATTCCTTAAATGACTCCTCTTCCTCCTTTTCTTCAGATTCAGCCTCAGAGTCCATTTCCTTGCCAATGAATGCCCTGGCCTTCTTGGAGCTGCTCTTCTTGTGATATGAAGGCTTTGAGGATTTTGATGATGAGGATTTTGTGGATTTCTTCTTTGTCTTTGCATCATCAGAACTGTAATCCTTGTATTTCTTCTTCTTTGATTCCTTTTCCCACTAAGGACAATCTTGAATGAAATGTCCAAGTTTCTTGCACTTGTGACAGAGCCTCTTCTTGTAGTCACCGGATGAGGAATCATTGCTCCTTGAGGATCTACCAAGGCGACCATGTCTTGAGAACTTTTGGAACTTCTTCACGAGCAGAGCCAGATCATGGCTCAGTTCTTCAGTATCACCAAGGCTGCTACCAGAGTCTTCATCTTCGGAATCAGATACTGCCTTGGCCTTCAGTGCACGTGTTCTGCCATAGCTTGAACCATAGAGATCTCTCTTTTCAGCAAGTTGGAACTCATGAGTATTTAGCCTCTCGAGAATATCAGCAGGATCAAGTGACTTGTAATCAGCACATTCTTGTATCATCAATGCCAGAGTGTCAAATGAGGAATCAAGCGATCTCAGCAATTTATTCACCACCACATGGTCGGTGATGTCAGTGGCACCAAGTGCTTGAAGCTCATTTGAGATGTTAGTGAGGCGATCGATGGTTTGTTGAACATTTTCATTGTCGAGTCTTTTGAAGCGGTTGAAGAGATTCTAAAGAACATCAACTCGAGAGTCACGCTGAGTTGAGACTCCTTCATTCACTTTGGACAACCTGTCCCAGATAAGCTTCGCTGTTTCTAAAGCACTCACTCTGCCATAATGTCCTTTGCTTAGATGGACACATATGATATTCTTCGCTTGAGAGTCGAGTTGCTTGAATCTCTTCACATCGACAGCATTCAGAGAAGGTGTGACCGAGGGAACACCATTTTCCACAACATACCAGAGATCGTTATCAATTGCTTCAAGATGCATTCGCATCTTATTCTTCCAGTAGGGGTAGTCCGTCCCATCGAAGGTAGGACACCCAGCAGAGACCTTGATCATACCTGCGGTTGGCATAACTAAAACTCCAGGCGGTTAAACCAAAATCACACAGAACAAGGGAGTACCTTGCTCTGATACCAATTGAAAGTGCGTTATATCGACTAGAGGGGGTTGAATAGGCGATTTTTACGAAATTCTTCACTGAGGAATTTGCCGGTGAGGAAATTCCTTAGCGAAGAACTACTAGCAGCAGAATAAGTACTCAAAAGTAAACATAACAGAATACAAGCATAGTCATCATGATGAAATGAAGATAGGCACAGAGTACAGGAAGCGTAGTCACAGGATAACACAGGATGAAGACAAACAGACTGAAGAAATTGAACTGAGGAAATTGAGAAAGTCTTCAGTCGAAGTCTTCAGACACAGATATGAACAAACATACAACACAGTTATGAGGAAATGAAAGAGTTGAGGAAATAGAACCAGTAAGCTCGGTGAAGACAATGATTTGGTGGACCAGTTCCAACTGTTGTCTCAGTTGTACATCTGGTTGGAGAGGCTGAGTATTTAAACTCGAGGACACATAGTCCCGGACACCCAGTCAAGGATACTTAGTCCAAGACACCCAGTCCTCACCGTATTCTCCTTGAACTAAGGTCACACAGACCTCGTCCAATCACTCGTGGTAAGTCTTTAGGCGACTTCCAAACCTTCACAAACTTGGTCACCCGGCGATCCACAATTCCTCTTGGATGCTCTAGACCATGACGCCTAACCGTCTAGAAGAAGCACAATCTTCAAAGGTAACAAGCGTCGGATCCACTCACGATCAATCTCTTCATTGATGCTCAATCACTTGGGGTTTGTAGGTGTTTGGGTTTTGGGTTTTTGGTTTTTCCTCACTTGATGATTTTCGCTCAAAGTCCTTGGAGGATGGGTTGCTCTCAAATGACAAGTGTCAGTTTCTCTCGGAGCAGCCAACCAGCTAGTGGTTGTAGGGGGCGGCTATTTATAGGCTAGGGAGCAGCCCGACATGATAAGACATAAATGCCCTTCAATGATACGACCGTTAGGTGGATAGATATTTTGGGACAGCTGGCGCATAGCACAGCAACGGTCGGAATTTTGAGTAGCAAAATCCTCAGGGCTATCATGTTCCTCACTGTGTAGGCAATCCGCACTGGCGAATTCCTAACTCCTCAGTCAGGACAAATTCCTTAGAGACCAGAATAACTTCGTCTCTGTCACTGAAGAAATTGACTGAACTATATGAGATTTCCAATGGCTTCACTCCAATGGATTGGTAGGTGTAGGATTTTGAGTTGAGCATCACATGGAAATTTTTCCTTAGTATTTCCTCGACCCCCTTTAACAGTACGGTGTTTCCTATGACTCAAGAAAGAGAAAAACAAAACTATGAAAATGTAAGTCTTCAAGCTTCATATTCCACGCATGAATATCAAGTCTTCACGGACACACCAATTTCTTCACTTTCAAAGTCTTCATGAAAGTCTTCAGAAATACCAAAATCTTCAGTCGAAGATGTTCATTTTTAGGGTCGACTTTACCTGTAAATATCAAACTCCTCATAGACTTATAGACCTGTGTACACTCACACACACATTAGTCCCTTAACATATAAGTCTTCAATACACCAAAATCACTAAGGGGCACTAGATGCACTTACAGATATGAAGAGGATATATTAACTTGGTGTCATGGCGGATTACGGGAAAGACTCGACAAGGCAGTGGCCAATGCTACGTGGTCGCAAGCCCACCCCTACGCCGGACTATGTAATTTAGAGATGGGGAAGTCTGACCACATGCCCATATTGCTAGACATTGAACATCTTGCTGGTGTGGCAAAAACTCGGTTGAGGCGTGAGATGAAGTTTGAGGCAAGGTGGCTTGATGAAGAATCTGCGAAGGAAATTGTCACTGCTTGACAAAAGTCTGTACACCATGGCCTTTATCCTACGGTGAGGGACAAGATGAACTCAGTGCACCGGGACTTGCATACCTGGGATAGCCGTGTCTTGAAGGCACCTAAAGTGAGGCTCAGGAAGGTGCAGAACAAACTTGAGGCATCGATGCGAGAACTATATACCACTGAAGCAAAATGAAACAGAAGGAGCTGTAATTCTTATTGAAAATTTAGATGAGCTAGATGAGATATATTCGGGTCAGAGGGGGCGAGTTAATTGGCTTTGACATGGAGATAGGAATTCATCTTATTTCCAATAGTTCTCTTCGGCAAGGAGGTGTCGAAATTTGATAAAGAAATTAAAAAATGGCAGTCATCTCTAGGTAGAAGGTGACGATAATCTCAAGCCTCTTGATACCGACTATTCACGAAACCTTTTTACTTCTGGTTTGGGAGAGATAGATGAAGGACTGATGTCTTCTGTTAAACCTCTTGTTACTCCTGAGATGAATGAATTTCTTATTTTATCGTATACGCGCAATGATGTACGGAAGGCTCTCTTCCAGATAGGGGATATTAAAGCCCCGGGGCCAGATGGTTTGCATGCAATATTTTTCAAACGTTTTTGGCATATCCTGGGAGTTGAATTAACTAATGAAGTTCTTGAAGCTATTAGTCAGAGGAAAATACCCTTTGGTTGGAACTCTACAAACATAGTGCCGATTCCAAAAGTTGACAACCCGGAGGTCATTACGCGGTGTAGACCCATTAGCCTATGTAATGTGGTATATAAAATTATCTCAAAGATGATGGCTATAAGACCGAAGAGAATTTTGCCAGAGATTATTTCCCCAACAAAGAGTGGTTTTGTTCTAGGAAGGCTCAACACAGGCAATGTGTTGGTGGCATATGAATGTTTTCACACAATAAAGAAGAAAACCCATGGTCTAGGAGCTTATTGTGTTGTCAAACTGCACATGAGCTAGGCCTATGACAGGGTTGAATGGAGTTTCCTGGAGAGAATAATTCGAAAATGGGTTTTCATGAGCAGTGGGTCCAAATGATAATGGAGTGTGTATATTTTGTCAACCATAAGGTGAGATTTAACAACACCGAGACAGAAGAATTTTCCCCACTAGAGGTTTACGGCAGGGTGATCCTAAAGGAAATATGCCCTAGAGGCAATAATAAAGTTGTTATTTATATTTCCATATATCATGATAAATGTTTATTATTCATGTTAGAATTGTATTAACCGGAAACTTAGTACATGTGTGAATACATAGACAAACAGAGTATCACTAGTATGCCTCTACTTGACTAGCTCGTTAATCAAAGATGGTTAAGTTTCCTAGCCATAGACATGAGTTATCATTTGATGAACGGGATCACATCATTAGAGAATGATGTGATTGACATGACCCATCCGTTAGCCTAGCACTTTGATCGTTTAGTTTATTGCTATTGCTTTCTTCATGACTTATACATGTTCCTATGACTATGAGATTATGCAACTCCCGAATACCGGGGGAACACTTAGTGTGCTATCAAACGTCACAACATAACTAGGTGATTATAAGATGCTCTACAGGTGTCTCCGATGGTGTTTGTTGAGTTGGCATAGATCGAGATTAGGATTTGTCACTCCGATTATCGGAGAGGTATCTCTGGGCCCTCTCGGTAATGTACATCACTATAAGCCTTGCAAGCAATGTGACTAATGAGTTAGTTGCAGGATGTTGCATTACGGAACAAGTAAAGAGACTTGCCGGTAACGAGATTGAACTAGGTATGATGATACCGACGATTGAATCTCGGGCAAGTAACGTACCGATGACAAAGGGAACAACATATGTTGTTATGCGGTTTAACAGATAAAGATCTTTGAGGGAGTCCTGGATTAGGGGGTCTCCGGACAGCCGGACTATATCGTTTGGCTGGACTGTTGGACTATGAAGATACAAGATTGAAGATCTACACTTGTACTACCCATATCATCAATATCAATCAAGAAGGACGTAGGGTTTTACCTCCATCAAGAGGGCCCGAACCTGGGTAAAACATCGTGTCCCCTGCCTCCTGTTACTATCCGGCCTAGACACACAGTTCGGGACCCCCTACCCGAGATCCGCCGGTTTTGACACTGACATTGGTGCTTTCATTGAGAGTTCCGCTATGCCGTCGCCATCAGGAAGGATGCCTCATCCCGTCTTTCAAGACGGCACTATTGCTGAGGGTGCTTTGGCTATCGGCCAAACTCTCCGGCTAGGTGGTTTTCTTATGACCGCCTGTTCGGCCGCTGCGCCGACGACGACTTCTCGGGTCATCGAAAGCAATCTTCACGTCAACTTGGAACTCGCCGAGCAGTTAGATCCAATGGAGCTCTCTTCCCTGAACGTGCTCTTGGATCGCATCGCCGCCCTGGGAGTCGCAACAAACTACGATCAGATTGGGCCTAAACCCGATCTGAGAGAGATCAACTCTCCCCAGGTCACGCATCACGTTGCAGTGGTGGAGGAACAATGCGGCAACCCTTTATCTATCTTAAGGACTAGCTATGTCCGGATTCCTGATCCCTCCAAGCCGGATACCCGCGGAGGGGAGGACGTCACTCAAGACCTGAACCTGGAGTTAGGCAGCAGGCTAGATTTATTGGAAAACCTCCAAGAATCCAAACCTCCAAGTTCAGAAACTCCTTGGCCCCTGAGTCTCAGATTGGGTGAGGATTCGGGTTCAATTCCACCCACCCACCAAAACATAAGCGATCTATCCCAAATTAGGCAAGAGCACAAAGAAACAGTACACCATTACTGAGCCAGATTCCTCCTGGTCATGAACAGGATAAAGGACTGCCGCGAGGAAGACGCAATTTCATTCTTCTGCAATAATTGCACGGACAAGGGAATCCTCAACGCCATAAGTCGCCGTGAAATTACACGCTTTGCCGACTTGGTGTCCATAGTACAAAAGTACTGTGCGATGGACAGCGCCTGGAAAACCGAAATAAAATTTTGGGATAATCCGGCCCTGAATACAAACCCAGTCCGAAATAAGGTGCATTATCACAATACACCTGGGTTAACTACCAAAAAGCAAAAGCCCTCTACAGGGCCAGTAACCGTACTGGAGGGATGGCTCAACGGACCCTACAAAATTCATAGTACAGCGGATGCAATACCAACGCACAGCCTTAGAGCATGTTGGATACTCCAGCAGGTGGCCAAAAGTGGTGAGGATCTACTCCTCCCAAATACCACAGAGCACCATCCTGTGGACAACAATACGGTGTTAACGGTCTTTGAGACCTTCGCGTCAAATAATAGACGCAAGCAAACACTCCGCAGCATGGCCAAAATCTGCCACATAGCAGAAATAAATCCTTGGAGTGACACGGCTATTACCTTCAATGCCAGTGACGAACCTAAATTCCGAACAACCCGAGCACCAGCCGCACTAGTCCTCAATCCAATCGTGGATGGCTTTCAACTCACCAAGGTACTCATGGACGGCGGCAGCGGATTAAACCTCATCTATGAGGAAACTCTTCAAAAGATGGAAATAGACTGGAGCTGCATTGAGCAAAGCAGCACAACGTTTAGAGGAATCATCCCCAGTCGGGAAGCACGCTGTGCTGGGAAAATCACACTAGATGTGGTATTCGGCATGCCAGAAAATTAAAGGTCCGAAGAAATTACATTCCAAGTGGCCCCGTTCAGCAGCGAATACCACGCTCTATTAGGACGGGAGGCGTTTACAACCTTCCAAGCCATACCCCATTACGGGTACATGAAGCTCAAAATGCCCGGGCCCAACGGAATCATCACTCTTGCTAGTGATCCAGACATAGCACTCCGCGCCAAAAATAAGACAGCCGCACTGGCCCTCGAGGCACTATCCGAAGCCTTCGCGGCCGAGGAACTAACTGCGCTGCGCTCCATGGTGAACAGGGACGACGTGATACTCGATAAAAGATCCAAGTCCACCTCCTTTAAACCGGCGGACGAAATAGTCAAATTCCAAGTCCATCCAACGAACCCTACAAAAACAGCTTCCATCGGGGCACAATTATACCCTGATGTCGACGCCGCACTGCGAGAGTTCCTACGCGAGAACTGGGACATTTTTGCCTGGCACCCTTCAGACATGCCAGGAATCCCACGCAGGCTGGCCAAGCAGAGCCTAAATATCCTAAAAGGATTCAAGCCAGTCAAGCAGGCTCTTCGGCGTTTCTCCGAACCTAAGATACAAGCCATGGGAGAGGAACTAGCCAAGCTATTGGAGGCCGGATTCATTAGAGACATAAAACATCCGGACTGTCTAGCAAACCTGGTGATGGTACCAAAGAAGGACAAATCCTGGCGCTTGTGCGTCGATTTTAAGGACCTTAACAAGGCCTGCCCAAAGGATCCCTTCCCCTCCCCCGCATCGATCAAATCATCGACGCTACCGCAGGACACGATTCATTGTGTTTCCTCGATGCATACTCCGGCTACCATCAAATTAAAATGGCAGAGCCAGACCAAGCCACAACGGCATTCATCACACCATACAGCCCATTCTGCTTCAACACAATGCCCTTCGGGCTCAAAAACGCCGGCGCAACATATCAGCGCATGATTCAGACATGTCTGGCAAACCAGATCGGCAAAACAGTGGAGGCATACGTAGATGACGTGGTCGTTAAAACTAAGCATGTCGAATATCTAGTAGATGACTTGAGGCTCACATTCGATAACCTCCGAACATATGACATCAAGCTCAATCCGGAAAAATGCGTTTTCGGCGTACCAGCCGGAAAGCTCCTGGGCGGGTTCATCATGACCGCCTGTTCGGCCACCGCTCCGACGATGACTTCTCGGGTCATCGAAAAAAGCCTCCACGTCAAATCGGCTCTCGCCGAACAGATGGATCCAATGGAGCTCGCCTCCTTAAACGAGCTCTTGGATCGCATCGCCGCCTTGGGAGTTGCTACGGACTATGATCGGATTGGGCTTAAATCCGATCAAAGGGAGATTAACTCTCCACCCGCCACCCATCATATTGCAGTGGTGGAGGAACAATGCGGCGACCTTTCCACTATCTTGAGGACCAACTATGTCTGGATTCCCGAGCTCTCCGAGCTGGACGCCCGTTCACGGGAGGACAACACCCAATCCCTAAACATAGAGTCAGGCAGCGGACCAGGATTAGCGAGTAACACCCCGGAATCGGAACTTCCAAAATTGGAAAGTCCTCGGCCCTTGGATCCCAGATCGGGTAGGGGTTTGGATTCAATTCCACCCACGCACCCAAACACAAGCGATCTTTTCCATATCAGGCAAGAGCCCCAGGAAACAGTACATCACTATTGGGTCAGATTCCTCCTTGCGATGAACAAGGTTAAGGACTGTCGCAAGGAAGACGCAATCTTATTTTTCTGCAATAATTGCACGGACAAGGGAATCCTTAACGCCATAAATCACCGTGAGAGAACACGCTTCGCTGACTTGACGTCCATAGTATGAAAGTACTATGCGATGGAAAGTGCCTGGAAAACTGAAACAAACTTTTGGGATAATCCGGCCCTGAATACAAACCCGGTGTGAAATAAAAGGGTGCATTATCACAATACACCCGGGTTAACTACCAAAAAGCAAAAACCTTCGACAGGGCGTGGAACCGTACTAGAGGGATGGCTCAACGGACCCTGCAAAATTCATAGCACAACAGATATAATACCAACGCACAGCCTTAGAGCATGTTGGATACTCCGGCAGGTGGCCAAAAGTGGTGAGGATCTTCTTATCCCAAATACCACAGAGCACCATCCAGTGGATAACAATACAGTGTTAATAGTGTTCGAGACCTTTGCGTCAAATAATAGGCACAAGCGGACACTCCCCAGCATGACCGAAATCTGCCACGTAGCAGCAACAAATCCATGGAGTGACATGGCCATTACCTTCAATGCCTGTGATGAACCTAAATTCCGAACAGCCCGAGCACCAGCCGCACTGGTCCTCAGTCCAATCGTGGACGGCTTTCGACTCACCAAAGGACTCATGGACGGCGGAAGCGGACTAAACCTCATCTATGAGGAAACTCTTCAAAAGATGGAAATAGACTGGAACCGCATCGAGCAAAGTAGCACAACCTTCAGAGGAATTACCCCCAGTCAGAAAGTGCACTGTGCTAGGAAAGTCACACTAGATGTGGTATTCGGCACACCGGACAATTACAGGTCCGAAGAAATTACATTCCAAGTGGCCCCGTTCAGCAGTGGCTATCATGCTCTTTTAGGACGGGAGGCATTTACAATCTTCCAAGACGTACCCCATTACGGGTACATGAAGCTTAGAATGCCCGAGCCCAACAGAATCATCACTCTCGCTAGTGATCCGGACACAACACTCCGCGCCGAAAACAAAACAGCCACATGGCCCTCGAGGCATTATCCGAAGCCCTCTCAGCCGAGGAATTAACCACGCTACGCTCCACAGTGGACAGGGACGATGTGATACTAGACAAGAGATCCAAGTCCACCTCTTTTAAACCAGCGGATGAAATAGTCGAATTCCAAGTCCACCCAACGGACCCTACAAAAACAGCCTCCATCGGGGCACAGTTAAACCCCACTGTGGATGCCGCACTACGAGAGTTCCTACGCGAGATTTGGGACATATTCGCCTGGCATCCCTCAGACATGCCAGGAATCCCACGCAGGCTGGCCGAGCATAGCATCAATATCCTAAAGGGATTCAAGCCGGTCAAGCAAGCTCTTCGGCGTTTCTCCGAACCTAAGAGACGGGCCATGGGAGAAGAACTAGCCAAGTTATTGGAGGTCGGATTCATCAGAGAAATAAAACATCCGGATTGGCTAGCAAACCTGGTGATGGTACCAAAGAAGGACAAATCATGGCGCCTTTGTGTCGATATCAAAGGCCTCAATAAAGCTTGCCCAAAGGATCCCTTCCCCCTCCCACGCATCGATCAAATCATTGATGCTACCGCAGGACACGAGTCATTGTGTTTCCTCGACGCATACTCCGGTTACCACCAAATCAAGATGGCGGAGTCCGACCAAGCCACAATGGCATTCATCACACCATACGGTCCCTTCTGTTTCAACACAATGCCTTTTGGGCTCAAAAACGCCGGCGCAACATATCAGCGCATGATTCAGACATGTCTGGAGAAACAAATTGGCAAAACAGTAGAGGCATACGTAGACGATGTGGTTGTCAAAACCAAACACGTCGACTCTTTGATAGACGATTTGAGGCTCACATTCAACAACCTCCGAACATATGGCATTAAGATCAATCCGGAAAAATGCGTTTTCGGCATACCAGCCGGAAAGCTCCTGGGGTTCATTGTCTCCAGTAGAGGTATTGAAGCTAATACGGCCAAAATCCGAGCGTTGTCACAGTTGGGTACCCCAACAGACCTCAAACATATACAAAAATTAACCGGATGCGTGGCGGCTGTAAGCCGCTTTATCTCCCGCTTGGGAGAAAAGGCATTACCCCTTTATCGCCTCCTCCGGCGCACCGAACACTTCCAGTGGACGGATGCTGCCACGGCCGGACTCAACGAAATAAAAGCCATGTTGGCAACAAACCCAGTCCTGGCCATGCCAAACATTGGCGAACCAATGCTATTATACATTGCGGCAACAAATCAAGTAGTAAGCGCAGTGCTCGTCGTCGAGCGAGAAGTGGACGGACACAAATTCCACCTGCAAAAGCCGGTTTACTATGTGTCCACTGTCCTTACTCCATGCAAATCATAGTACCCGTATTATCAAAAGATAGCGTACATGGTATTTATGGCATCCCGGAAGCTGCGACACTACTTTCAAGAGTTTTCGATAACGGTAGCCTCGGAAGTACCACTTAACGATATTATAAACAACCGCGACGCGACAGGCCGGATTGCCAAGTGGGCCATTGAGCTCCTCCTGTTCAACATAACTTACAAGCCACGGCGAACTATTAAGTCGCAAGTTTTGGCTGACTTCATCGCTGAGTGGACGGAAGTCGAACTCCCTAAGGAGTACGGCACATATTCAAACTGGATCATGCACTTTGACGGCTCCAAAATGTTGGCCGGTCTCGGGGCTGGCGTTGTTTTGACGTCCCCAACAGGAGACACCATTCAATACGTACTACAGATAATGTATACAGATTCCAACAACGCAGCCGAATATGAGGCCCTTCTACATGGTCTCCGGATGGCAGTATCCATGGGCATTCAACGCCTAGAGGTGCGCGGGGATTTGAACCTCGCGATATCCCAAATAAATGGAGACTTTGATGCCATGCCGTCCTAAAAATGTCAGCTCGGTTCAAGGGGCTCGAATTTCACCATGTGGCTCGAGAAAACAATCAGGCGGCGGATATCCTCGCCCGCATCGGCGCAAAACGCGATGCGGTCCCTCCCAACATATTTCTGGAAAGACTATTCAAGCCATCCGTAGCATGGGAAGGGGACACCGGTAACAACAGTCCAGACCCGGCCAAAATACCCGATACTGAACTCTCTGACACAATCGTAGGCTCCGCCACCGAAATAACACATTCAGCCCACGAAATAATGGCCACTATTGCCTCGTGGACAGAACCATTCCTGGCCTACCTAACTAGACAGGAACTTCCGGAAGACCAAAATGAGGCACGCTGCATAGTGCGGGGACCCAAGGCCTACAGGGTCCATGAGGGAGAATTGTACAAGAAAAGCACTACCGGAGTCCTTCAAAGGTGCATCTCCGAAGAGGAAGGGCGGAACCTTTTGGCAGAAATTCATGCCAGACTCGGCGGTCATCACGCCGCAGCCCAGGCTCTTGTAAGCAAGGCCTTCCATACAGGATTCTATTGGCCAACGGACCGGGCAGATGCACAAGACTTGGTCCAACGTTGTGCCGGTTGCCAGCTCTTTGCAAATCAAAGCCACATGCCACCCACCGCCCTCCAAACAATCCCCATTACATGGCCCTTCGCGGTCTGGGGGCTTGACATGGTTGGACCCCTTAAAGGGGGAACCCATAGGAAAATATACTTATTGGTCATGGTGGACAAATTCACCAAATGGATAGAGGCTAAACCGGTTAAAACAGCCGAATACGGACCGGTGATAGATTTCATATCCGGGGTTGTACACCGTTACGACATCCCCCCACAGCATCATCACTAATAACGGCACGAACTTCATGGCCGACAAGGTAAAACTCTGGTGCAGCAAAATGGGCATCAAGCTCGATTATGCTTTAGTCTATCACCCACAAACCAACGGTCAAGTTGAACGAGCAAAAGGTCTTATAATGAGCGGCATTAAACCTAGATTAGTGCGTTCCTTAACGGAGTCTGACACACATTGGGTAGAGGAGCTCGACTCCGTACTCTGGGGGCTGCGGACCACGCCGAATCGTAGTACTGGATATACACCGTTTTTATGGTGTACGGCGCAGAGGCAGTCTTGCCCTGTGACATAATTCATGACTCACCTCGAGTGGGCATGTACGAAGAAAGAGAAGCCGAGCTCGATCGGCAGGACAGTCTGGACACCTTGGAGGAAGAGCGCGACGTAGCTAAAGCCCGTTCCGCATTTTACCAGCAACAGGCTCGCAGATACCAAAGTAGAGAAGTACAGGCCAAAACTTATAACATTGGCAAACTAATTCTACGACTGTCGGAAAAGAAAAAGAACAAGCTCGAGCCCAAATGGGAAGGTCCCTTCATTATCGACCAAGTTCTGACCGGTGGAGCGTACCGACTGCGGGATGCATCGACTAGTCGACTCGAGCCGAACCCATGGAACGCAGCCAGGCTTCAAAGATTCTACGCCTAGCACCGGACTCTATGTTAGTCCCCTCCCTTTGTCCATTTTCTTCATATGCATCATCTGTCTTGTTTCCCTTTCTTTCTTTTTATTATTATTTCTCTAGGCCTTCAAGGGTCACCTTGTGCCTCACTCGTACATTACAGAGGCGCTAGCCGCACTCTTCATACCTGGGGGCTTCTTTCACAGAAGCTTAAATTATTTACCCGGGCCTCACGCCCAACACATGTGTTATACTTCCGCATGTACCTTTTTTCACCATTATATGCATCGATATGACTTAAGTTTTGGCCAAGTTGGGTTGCCTGGCTCTTGTATTTATGCCTTACGTTCCCGTTAATTCGGCTAGGGCATAAGGGGAGCACCTCTGCGATCGTTACCGCCGGGTCAGCCGGATGTGTACCTCAGACTGGGTGAAGCCGAAAGCTAGCGTTCTTAAGGGAATATTCGGTCCGTGAACAAAAGATGACTTTTATTTATTTTCCATAGCTGCCCCCAGATTATTTTTCAGCGCTTCTTATCGCAGTCTGGACATGCACTTTAGGGCATGCTTACCCAGGGAAAGGAACCCTTAACGGAACTATTCTCCCTAGAAGATGTTTCTTACTACCCATGTAATATAACATAACTAGTTGGGCACTTGTCTGATAAAGCACTAATGACCCCTACGCCTGGTCTCCACGCATGCCCCGGTTCTTACATAACCGAGAGGGTATTCGGATACACTCCGGACCGTCGGGTCCCGAGGTTGAAGCGAAAAGGTCCGCCATGACAAACGATCTACAATCCGGCTAGAAGGCATTATACATGTCACTTTAAATTACATAGTCAATTTGACTGGTTGAATTCCTCTTCAATACCATCCAATTGGCTGTCTAGTCTACAGTCCTGTTGGGAATACTTTGCGGCCAATTCTACTTGGCCGTACACTAAGCTCACAGGGATCTCCTTCCCATGGGGCCCCACAGGTCTGACTTCAGCCATGTGGTTCGGGTCAGCCTTCGTGTACCGTGTCTTCACCATTGCCCAGGCTTCCCTGGCGCCCTGATGGAAGGCCGATATCTTCCATAATCGGAAGCGCCGCCGCGCTCCCTTCAGCTTTTCTGCAAGCTCTCCAAGGCCTTCGGCTATCGAGACGGATAGCCACAAGGCCTGGGTGACGCCTTGCATCACCTGCCGAACTCATTCGTGTAGCTGTGAGAGCTCAGGAAGAAGGTCACCCGTTGAACCGGGCATTTCCTCGGCAGGATGACCTGTTAGCATACCTACAGACATAACTCTGTCAGCCAGCTTCCTCGCCGAACTCTTTTTCAAAGTTCGTTCAAGCACTTACTAAATATGCCACGTCGAAGCCGCCGATTCGCCTTAACAGAGTCCGACAGTTGGGCACGAATATCTTTTAGTTCCACACCCAGCTTGGTGTTGGCATCTAGGAGATCATTCTTCTCCTGCCTCACCCTCGTAAGCACGCTCTCACCAGCCTTCAGCTGGCGTAGGAGCTGTTGCTTATCCAGATTTACTCCAGCGTCATCTGCATTTTTATCGTCAGATCTGCATATACATCGCATCCTATATGACACTTATCATTCGAAGGATATATTACCAGAGGGGGTCTCTTTGGGCTCCCCCGCTGCGGCCAGTGCGGCCTGAAGTTGGGCTCTGCATTCTTCCAGCTCCTGGGACAGTTCAGTATTCTTTTCGGTAAGAACCTGCATAACAAATGATCGTTAAATTAGTTATTCTAACTATTTCAAGTCTCAGGGGCTACTGATATATATAATCACCAAATTTTCTCACCCGTATGTCTTTTACATACTGCTCCGTGCCTCTGGCTAGACCATTTTGAGCGGCACGAAGGTACGCATCTCCCGAGTTGAAGGCATCCAATGCCTCTTGGGAGAAACAAGCGTGACGAAGAACAGTCCGGCGACGCCTGTGGTTTATGGCACTTTCCACCTCGGAATTGGTGGCGGCCAGTTTATCCGCACCCTTTGTCAAAGGAGTGCCCGGCGCACGCCTCGTATTCGTTTCCGCCTCCGAATCCGGCCTTGGAGCTTGGCTGGTGGAGGCGCGATTAGTAGCCTCTATAGGTATAGTCCGGCGAGCGCTCTTTTTCCTGAAAAGAAGGCATGGGCGTTAATATGCCTCTGAGAATAATGTCTTGCAATAAAGACGGAGCGCCGTACCGCTGTGCCAGTGTCTCAATCCGGACTGCAGGTCTTTTTAGCCTGCCTGGCCTCGTGGTCCCTTGTTGGCTAGTCGCCGCAGGCTCGGCCTTCCGCCTTGAGGACCTCCCCTGCAAAACATGGCTGTTATACGGCAATCAAAAACACGCAAGGACGGATCCCTTTTCGAAGTGCTGGGACTTCGGTCTCAGTCACCTGTGAGGCTGGAAGTAGCCCAGGGTAATCGGCCGTAATGGCCACCAAAGCGTTCTCATTACTCAATTGGTAAAATACCCCATCGATCAGCTCCATAGATATGTCCGGATCCTCCTGGGAGGCCGGGTCAAGGGACCGTCCAGGGTCCTCGGGTTGTGGAGGGGGGTTGTTTATCTCCCTTACAGCCTGGCGCAGCTCCTTCGACGAAATCGCTAGACTGAATACTTAACTACAGGAATATGAAAGGATGGGAAAGAAAAAGTCTCCGCTTTCCCAGCTCGGAGGATTGTGCATAGAAAATCCGCCTTGTGGGTTTACACGAAGGAATTCCTCCTCTTCTCCCTTGTACAAAGTGGATAAGATCTTTATTAGATCAGCAACCGATCCTGGCCCTTTACGGCCGTGGTGGGTGGCGTCATCCCCCCCGTTGAAATCCCACATGGGGTGGCCTCTACATTGAAGCGGCTGCACCCCCTGCATAATACATATGGCCATGACTTCGATCATGGTCAATCCGGATCGAGCTAAAACACTTATCCGGCTCATCAGGTAAAGAACGTCCCTGTCATCTTCCTACAGGGAGCTCCATGGACGCCAGCTCCGGCGCTTCTTCAAAGGGGCGTTGTTGAACTCAGGAAGGCCGATTCTAATAGGATGCGGGAGGGGGACGTCTTCTATATAAAACCATTCCGAAGGCCAGTCTTCGGATGTCTTCTTTGGGGTTCCGGACAAGTATCCGGTCCCGGCAATACACCACACTTAGACTCCGCCCACTTTATATATTGACCCCTTCTGAGAACGGGGCACAAGGTAGAACAACTTCTTCCACAGAGTGAAATGAGCCTCAAAGCCCAAAAACAACTCGCAAAGGGCTACGAATCCCGTGATATGCAGCATGGAGGCAGGCGTAAGGTTGTGCAACTAGAGGCTGTAGAACTCCAGGAGCCCCCGGAGAAACGGATGAATTGGAAATCCGAGCCCTCATACCAAATAAGGGACAAGGCATACCCGCTCTCCCTTGGAGGGATTGGGAAGGCTCTCCGCTTGCTCTCCGCCATTATAGGTGGCAAGCCCGGCTCGAACCAGGACCATGTACGCTGGGGGAAGAAATCCCTTGGTCTGAAGCATCACTAATTTGCTGTGCAGGACGGAACATCTCTCCCAGTCTCCAGGCTTGGGGCTAGGGGAGCGAGAGGAGGAGCTGCATCGACCGGCCATGATGGAATGGATCTCCATCGAATGCGCTCCGATGAAGGCTCGCCAAGGGAGGATGGTGTGGTTTTGATCTGAATCCTCGTCTTTTTAATAGGCAGCTCATTCACACAGCTAGGGGGTAAATGTAAAAACACCCTGGCTCTTCACATTCGCTTGAAACGTGGAAAGTGGCCATTATTGGGCGTGGAAGCCAAGGAGTGCAACATTCACAAGAGGCCGGACAATATTTCTATAGGTACACGGAATTTGGCGAGGAACCTGCCCTGCAATGCCAAAGACAATACTGCGCGCCGGACTCATCGTCATTGAAGCCTGGTTCGGGGGCTACTGAGGGAGTCCTGGATTAGGGGGTCTCCGGACAGCCGGACTATATCCTTTGGCCAGACTGCTGGACTATAAAGATACAAGATTGAAGACTTCATCTCGTGTCCGGATAAGACTCTACTTGGCGTGGAAGGCAAGCTAGGCAATACGGATATGTATATCTCCTCCTTTGTAACCAACCTTGTGTAACCCTAACCCTCTCCGGTGTCTATATAAACTGAAGGGTTTTAGTCCGTAGGACAACAACCACAACATACAATCATACCATAGGCTAGCTTCTAGGGTTTAGCCTCTCCAGTCTCGTGGTAGATCTACTCTTGTACTACCCATATCATCAATATCAATCAAGTAGGACGTAGGGTTTTACCTCCATCAAGAGGGCCCGAACCTGGGTAAAACATCATGTCCTCTGCCTCCTGTTACCATCCGGCCTAGATGCACAGTTCGGGACCCCCTACCCGAGATCCGCCGGTTTTGACACCGACAATCTTCATAGAATATGTAGGAACCAATATGAGCATCCAGGTTCCGCTATTGGTTATTGACCAGAGTTGAGTCTCGGTCATTTCTACATAGTTCTCGAACTCGTAGGGTCTGCACGCTTAACGTTCGATGCCGATATATATTATGAGTTTTATGATTTGATGTACTGAAGGTTGTTCGGAGTCCCGGATGTGATCACGGAAATGACGAGTAGTCTTGAAATGGTCGAGACATAAAGAATGATATATTGGACGATGTTATTCGGACACCGAATAAATATCGGAGTGCCGGAAGTGTTATCGGAACCACCGAAGAAGTAATGGGCCTTATTGAGCCTAGGGGAGAGAGAGGGGCATCCAAGAGCTGGCCGCGCGCCCCCAATGGGCCTAATCCGAATTGGACTAAGGGGAGGGGCGGCGCCCCCTCCTTCCTTCTCTTTCCCCTCTCCTTCCTTCTTCTCCTAGTTGGACTAGGAAAGGGGGGATCCAACTCCTACTTGGAGTAGGATTGCCCCCCTTGGGCGCGCCCTATGAGGGCCGGCCGGCCTCCCCCTTGCTCCTTTATATACAGGGGCAGGGGGCACCCCATAGACACACAAGTTTATCTTTAACCGTGTGTGGTGCCCCCTTCCACAGTTTTCCGCCTCGGTCATATTGTCGTAGTGCTTAGACGAAGCCTTGCGTCGGTAACTTCATCATCACCGTCAACACACCGTCATGCTGACGAAACTCTCCCTCGGCCTCTGCTGGATCTAGAGTTCAAGGGACGTCACCGAGCTAAACGTGTGCAGATCGCGGAGGCGCCGTGCGTTCGGTACTAGATCAGTTGGATCACGAAGACGTTCGACTACGTCAACCGCGTTACTTAACGCTTCTGCTTCCGGTCTACGAGGGTACGTGGACACACTGCTCCCACTCGTTGCTATGCATCTCCTAGATAGATCCTGCGTGATCGTAGGATTTTTTTTGAAATACTGCGTTCCCCAACAGATCCATTCTCCCAGTCACTAATGGAATCAGAAGATTTGTCGTCCGCCCCCTCTTTGCCGTCAGCTAGCGGACGGCAAAGAATGGCTTTGCCATCAGCCAGCGGAAAGTGGATAACAAAGAGGCAGCAGATGTCAAAGAAGGGCTTTGCCATCAAACAACATTTTGCCGCCTGCTAGCTGACGACAAATCTTCTTTGTCGTCCGCTAGCTGACAGCAAAGAGGGTGTTTGGCCCAGTGGCTGTCAAGCCCTAACGGGCCCCCTCTTTGTCGTCCGCCAGCGGACGGCAAAGCGTCTGTCGCCCTTAGCTTGCAGACAGCAAAGACGATACGGACGACAAAGATTCAAACTAAGTTAACGACCCGCGCCCCTGCCGTCACCCTATCTCTCTCTCCCCTCCTCATGTCGGGTTGTAGGTGCGACATATGCCAACGGGTGGCTTATCATTGTGGGAGCCAGTAAAACATTGCCGGTGCCTGGAAACGGGATGAGGTGAAGACATGCACGCCGGCGAATCTTACCCAGCTTCGGGGCTCTCCATGGAGATAACACCCCTACTACTACTTTGCGGGGTCTCCGCATGATCACTAGATGGACAAGTAGCTACACAATGCTCCTGGAGCTGTTTTGGTGGAAGGAGGAAGAAGGGCACGACCTGCTCTCTTCTTCTCTCGGTGTGGTGTCTAGAACTAGCAGGGGTCTCTCTCTCTCTTGCATGGGTGCCCCTGGGGGCTCATATAGGCCTACCCCCCGGGGGTACAATGGTAATCCGGCTGGGTGCGGGGCCCAGCCATCTGTGACTACGCTCGCCGGCTTTTGCGCCTGCTGCTGGGGCCCGCCGACTGGTGGGTCCCGCCGGCTGCCAGCCTCTTGGTCGACAGGCAGGCCCCACGGTCCAGGACCTTGTCGGCGGCTGGTTACTGTTGCTCCATCTTGGTGACGTGGGCTTCATCGAGGTAGGCGTGGCTACAGTGCTACCGTCCGGAGGGCGATTGCTGTAGCCTCACTGTGTCTTGTCTCCTTAATGGGGCATCTCCTTCGAGGGAGGTGGCAAGCCGGCTGCGGGGAGCCGGCTCTTTCTTGGGCCGAATGGGGGAGGCGTGGCTGCCTTCGGGTGTCTCTCTGCCCGAAGGGGCCCACCGCCCATGGGCTGTACTGGTAGTCCATCGTGGATGACATCAGGGTCAACATGGCAACAATGCTGCGCCGGACGGGTCATGGCCACCCATACGGCGTGCTGTGCCGGCGGTGCTCCGGGATTCGGGGGTGGCAGGCTCCACTATAGCCACGCCCCGTCACATCGCCGTTAGGTGGATGAAAACTTTGAGGGTACGGTCTTGACCACTTTGTGGGAGCCGGCTTCTTGGAGTCAGCCTTCTCGCGGTCGGCTTCTCGAAGCCGGCCCTCCCGTGGCTTTCTTCGCGAGGGCTAAAGTCGGGCCGCCTTCCGATAGCCGGCCTGGGTGACAGCCAACAAGGGGAAGGCGGCCCCACGTCTTGGATTCTTGAGAGCCGGACGGGCTCGTAATTTTTTCAGAAGGGCCAGGGGAAGCCAGCTAGGCTACCCATGGCTATTTACTCCGACAGTAGTCCCCGAAGCTGATCGAGCTTCGAGGCGGACAGAGGGACGAGAAGCTTGGTGAGCTTCCTACCCTGAGGACCCAGCTTTGCCTGTGTATGCCGATTTTGGAGAGCTCCGTTTCTTGCAGGTGGGACCACGATCGACCCGCGAGCTGACCGTGGGCCTTCCCGCGGGCCACGTAGCAGTGAAACCCTGCCAGTGCACGCGCGCGACGAGACGCCGCCGCAGGCCTGGGCCCGCCACTCCTAGGCCTCGGCCCAAGCGCTGATCTTTTGCTGCCCACGCGGACCGCTTGCCTTCCCGTGGCGATTTTATTACACCATTAGGGTGTAATAATCACGGGACGTGGAGGAGCGGGCACAGTCGATCCCCACGTTCCCCCACGCCACGCCTCCTCGGCTCCGCCACGCGAGCCTATAAGTAGGGGAGGGAGGGGGAGAGACAGAGGTTCGCATGCTCTCCCTCACTCCGGCCCTCCTCGTCTTCCTTCTTCTTCTTGCTGCCGCCGCAGCCTCCCATCGCAGCGCCGCTGCGCCGCCACATCGTGTTGCTCCCATGGCGCTGTCAAGTTCGTGGGACCGCTCCAACGTCCATGAGGACCATATTGAATTCCTCCGCCGGACGCGGCGCCTGCCCGACGCCAACTTCGTGCGGGTCCGCCTGGCGCCGGAGAGGGAGATTTCGCCAGCACCGGAGGAGGGCGAGTGGGTTATCTTCCGCTCGCACTGCATGCGCGGCTTCGGCCTTCCGGCGAGCGGGTTCCTCCGTTCCTTCCTCGAATTCTACAACCTTCAGCCGCATCACCTCACGCCCAACACGGTGATGCTGCTGTCGGCCTTCGTCTCTCTCTGCGAAGGTTTCTTGGGGGTGCTCCCCAAGCTTGAGCTCTGGGGGGAATTCTTCCAGAGCAAACTCGGCACCATCGTCGCAGGCATGCCCACCCCCTGCGGGGCCTACATCGCCATGAGGTGGCCGGGTGAGAACAACCCGTTCTCGTCCATTCCGCTGATCCAGTCGGTGAAGATCTGGCAGAAGTCGTACTTCTATGTGAAGAACATCGCCCAGCAAGGCGACTACGTCAACTTGCTGGCTTACGTAGCCGGCCCGCCGGCTGGGAGGCAACCCTCATGGAGCTTCCGGTCCAGGTCATTGTCTCAGGCCGGGAACGCAGCCGTCTCCCGGCTTCGGGTGATGATCTAGTCGGAAGGCCTGACCGGAGCCGACTTGGTGGCCGCCTTCGTGGAGCGCCGGGTACTTCCTCTCTAAAGTCGGCCCCACATGATGTGTCAGATGAGCGGCCGCTTCGACCCAAGCCGGCTAAGCACCAGGGAGATGCCTCATTCGGAGGTGTCGTACATGGTGAATTACATCTCCAACTGCAATCTCGCCGAGGGCTGGCGATACGCCAAGGCGCCGTATTCTCGCACCACCCCTCCGCCCGTGGTATGTTTTTCCTCTCTTCTTTTTTTGTTGGTAGCCGGCCTCATCATAGCTGGCTTCTGATTAGTCGGTTCTCCCTTAGCAGAACCCTCTCCTTCTGCGGACGACCAGGGCCGCAGGGATAGAGCGCCAGTATGTCCCTGACCGCACGGCGGACGACGCCGACGGCCCAGACTTGGGAGCGGCCGCCATGGAAGACACCATTGTGGGGGACAACGACGAGCCCGGATGCACGGGGCTCACTGCCGGCTTCGAGGACTGGCCGTATGATGCCGAGGTCGAAGTCGTCCCGCGCCGCCAGCCCGCGCCTGATCATCAAGGCGCGGGCTCGTCCGCCGCGCCGGCTGTCAGCGGCGGTGCCCAGAAGCGCCGGGCCGCGTCGATCCTCTTCGGCAGCCGGCCGAAGAAGTCCAAGGCTTCCACCGCGGCGACCAAGGGAGATGTGGCGGCCGTGAAGGCGGCCCGCTTCCGTAAGGTGGTGAAGCAGCCGCAGGCGATCTCAGCGTAAGTCATTGAATGCTTGGACGCATACTTTTCATTCTTCTCTTTGATTGAACACTCTTCTAAACCTTTCTTTGCTCGCCGGACAGGGCGCCGCTTTCCCTTGAGCGGGGTCCGGGTGGCTCCGTAGTCGGGCCGACTGGAGGGTCTTCAGGCTCCCGCCACGTGGACCCCCGCGCCGACCTCAGGGAGGCCACGAAGCGGAACACCCGTGAGGTGCGGGAGGAGCGGGAGGCGGTGGAGCAAGTGGCCGCCCAGGCGGCGAAGGAGCAGGCCGACGCGGCAGCCAAGGCCCAGGTAGAGGCGACGGCCGCGGAGACGGAGGCGGAGGTTTCGCATAACCAGCCTCCGATGCTCGCCATTCCTTTCCGTGCCGTGGCCCCCGACATTCCATTGCCCCTGGCGGAGGAAGTCGGCCAAGACCCGCCGCTGATGGAGAGGAGGGAGGACTCCGTGGTCTTCGTGGAGGGGGCGCTGCCGGCAGCGCCAACCGGAGCGGGCCAAGGCAGCCAATCGGCAGCGGCGCTAGAGAAGCCGGCTGGGGGCGAGCTGGAGGTTGGAGCCGGCCTCGAGGTGCAGCCGGTAGCGCGCCGGCGCGCAGGGGGAGGCACCGCTACACCAGAGCCGCGCCGAGTTGCGGGCGCCGGCGGGACGGCGGAGGCCCTGGAGACGGCCAGCACCGCCACGTCCGAGTGGACTCCCAGCGGGGGGACGGGCGAGCTGAACGTGGCGGCCCAGGAGGTCTGGAGCCGGCTTCAAGCTCAGGCCGCCTTGCTGCAGCAGTACACCCAGAAGTTCCTTTCGACGCGGGCCACCATCCGGGTGAGTCTTCTATGCTTAGTTGCTTTGTTCTCTTGATTTCTTCCGTGGGGGCGCGTCAGCACACCCACTGGGTGTAGTCCCCGAGATTCAGGCCGACTGCTGAGCAGTCGGGTTGGATCTTCCCTGACGACTTTTTCCTCATTGGTTTTTTGTTTTGTCTTTCATGCTTGCAGGGGCCAATGCCGACTTGAGGGGGCAGCTCAGCGAGGCGCAGGCCACCCTTCGCGCCAAGGAAATCGAGCACGCCGGCTTGGTCCTGGAGCATGACCGCCTGGCCAAGAAGCTGGCTGACCAGGAGGAGAGCCACAAGGCGTCCCTGAAGAAAGCGCAGGATAGCGAAGCCGCCTTGAAGGTCGAGTTCGAGACTGAGGCGGCGTGCTGGGCTGAGACCCGGCAAGCGCTGGATGAAGGCTTCGGCCGCATCGAGGACTTGATCGACGGTAAGCCGCCTTCCTTGCTCCTTGCCTGCCCCTGGCCGCCTGATTTTTGCTCTGACTTGTGCTGCTCTTTGTTCTCTATGCAGACTACTTTCCCAGCTACTCCGTCCTCGCCGCCCAAACCATCGAGGCCCATCACGAAGCGCGCCGTCAGGCGGGGGCCGACATTGCGCCGGACGCGAATCGGACGCTTGAGGAGCAGCTCTTGGCGATCCAAGTGCGGCTGCAGCCGGCTCATCATATGCTCCGCCGCCTCCAACGTGTCGACGCGCAGATGTTGGCCGCCCTCTGGCCCGGCGAGACGATTCCCCGCACCCCGAGCCGGACTGCCAGCTGGCTGGAGATTGCGGTCAGCCGCTTTGAAGCTTGGAAGGCATCAGCGGCCCGTCTTGGAGCCGGGCGGGCGTTGGAGTTCGTCCGAGCTTGGTACCCAGGCTGAACCTGGACCAGCTGCGCACCTGGCGGCTGGAGGCCGACGCAGAGCTGGAGGAGGTATGGCCGGCTATCGCTCAGCATGCCTCGATGATCGTCGAGTGCACTGACATCAGCGTTTTTGCACCTGAAATCAATGATGACGGCGTTGCCCAGCCGGAGGAGTGGTTCGGGCTGAACTCGGCAGTGGGCAAGGACTCGGCAGAGGAGATCGCCTCCAGCGACGAAGGCGAAGACGACGAAGAAGAGGAAGGTGAAGACGTCGAGCCAGCCGGTGGAACAACCGGCCTACCTCAGGCTGACCGTGCCTCCAGCAACGAGGCGCACGCAAGCGCGCCTTCTGCGGGAGGCGGTGATCATGCTGAGGTTCACCAGCCGGCCACTCCTCCAGCCGGCACTGGCGTCTCCACCGACCTGCCCGGCTCGTTAGTCGCTCCACCGGCTTAATCTGCCGTCCTTGTTTTTTCCTGTTTGTTGCCTTCTGAAAAATTTTATTAAGCTTTCTAAGTTCCACCCACTAGGCGTGTATCCAAACTATGTTGAATGCTGGCCTCTTGGAGTTCTTTTATGTAAATATTATTGTGTGCATGTTTGGTTTCCATTCACGTATGCTTTTTATCCTTAGGCCTTTTCCTTTGCCGCCTTCCCTCTTTGGGGAGGCAAGTACTCGAGCTTTCTTGGATTGAAGTGAAGTGAATGGAAGCCGGCCGGCCGGCTACTCTGGTAGTCGGTCGGCGGTAGGAGGCAAACCGGCTTCCGTTATATTAGTCCGTTAGTCCCTAGCCATTTTTCATGTGGGCATCCTTTCCTGCTTTTAACTCTTGCCAGCCGGACAACCGGTTCTTCGAACTGCGACTTTTGGCAAGAGTTAAGCTTGGGTGTCGGCACACTACTTGTCTGACCGCAGGTAGGACTTCTAATATAACTCCAGTCGGCCAGTCCCCGGGCCGACTAGTCGAACCCGGTGCCAGACGGAACAAGTAAATGAAATGAGATGGTCATAAGCATGATACTCTTCATTTATAGATAAAAGATGGCAGTCCCCGAGCTCTCCTCGGGGGGCCTATTGTCCCGTACTTAGTACAAAAGTTAGCGTGATACATACTGCATTTCAACTGTAAAATCTTCGGAGGAGGTTGGTGTTCCATGGTCGTTCCGACTCCTTGCCGGAGTCGTCTCTCTTGCGTGCCTTGGGCTTCTGTGCGTCGATTAGGTAGTAGGAGTCGTTGCCTAAATATCTGCTGATGACGAAGGGGCCCTCCCAAGGGGCCGAGAGCTTGTGCTGGCCGGCTGTTCGCTGGATCAGCCGGAGCACAAGGTTGCCCTCTTGGAAGGATCTTGGCCTGACCTTCCGACTATGGTAGCGGCGCAAACCCTGCTGGTAGATGGCAGACCGGCTGAGGGCTAACAGCCGGCCTTCTTCCAGCAGGTTGACGCCGTCTTCTCGTGCTTCCTTGGCCTCCGCCTCCATGTACATGGTTACCCGGGGCGAGTCGAACTCGATGTAGGTTGGGATGATCGCCTCGGCACCGTAAACAAGGAAGAAAGGAGTGAAGCCGGTTGACTTGTTTGGAGTAGTGCAGACTCCAAAGGACAGCCGGCAGGTCGTCGAGCCAACAGCCGGCTGAACGCTCCAGTGGTACGACCAGTCGGGGCTTGATGCCGGAAAGGATGAGGTCGTTGGCTCGCTCGAACTAGCCGTTTGACTGTGGGTGGGCAACGGACGCTAAGTCCAGCCGGATACCTTGCGCTGCCCAGAAACGTGCCAAGGCTCCCTTGGCAAAATTCGTGCCATTGTCGGTGATGATGCTGTGTGGCACGCCGTACCGAGTTGTTATATCTGCGATGAATGTCACGGCAGTCGGCCCATTCAGCCTCTTGATCAGCTTTGCCTCAATCCACTTGGTGAATTTGTCCATGGCGACGAGCAAATGTGTCATGCCGCCGCGCGCCGTTTTGAATGGGCCCACCATGTCCAGTCCCCAAACGGCAAAGGGCCAGGTGAGGGGAATGGTCTTGAGTGCCGAAGCCGGCATGTGTTGCTTGGAGCTGAAAAGTTGGCACCCTTTGCAATGTTTAACCAACTCTTTGGCGTCATCCAAAGCAGTCGGCCAAAAGAAACCATGGCGGAAAGCTTTGGCGACGAGTGATCTTGAGGCCGCATGGCGGCCGCATTCTCCTTGGTGGATGTCTCTGAGGATTGCAATGCCCTTCTCTTGCTCGACGCATCGTTGGAGGACTCCAGTGACAATGCGCTTGACGAGCTCTCTATTGTCGATTGTGTATGCTCCGGCTCGGTGTTGGACTTGTCTTGCCTCAGTTTCGTCAGCCGACAGATCTTGGTTTATTAGGAAGTTGAGGATGGACTGAGCCCATGATGGAGCCGTGACTTCTCCTATTGCCAATGTGGCTACTGCCACCAGGGTGGGCAGGCTGGGTGGTGAAATGCTGGAGTCGGCCGCTGGCTGTTGTGTTGGTGCAGTCCCCGGGCCGGCTACCGCAGTCCCTGAGCCGGGTGTGGCAGTCCCCGGATTGGGCGTAACTGCGGAAATCCCCGAGCCGGCTACCGAAGTCCCCGGGTCACCTGCTTGGCTCTTCGAGCCGGACCCGGCCGCGTCGGGGTCAGGCGGCACCAAGATAGAATCGGACTCTAGAGACGGCTTGAGGAGGCATTGTAGAGCGACACCGGTTGGTATTGCTTGCCGAGTGGAGCCTATTCGAGCCAGGGCATCGGCCGGCTCGTGGTACATGGAGGAACTCGCATCCTTCAAAGTATCCACTGATTTGCTGAACCAGGAAGCGGTAGCTTGCCATATTTGCGTCCTTGGCGTCCCAGTCACCGGATGATTGCTGGACCACCAAGTCTGAGTCGCCATAACATAGGATCCGGCGAATGCCGAGTTCTTTGGCAAGCCGGAGCCCGGGTATGAGCGCCTCGTACTCGGCTACATTGTTGGAAGCGGCAAAGTGAATCTGCAGCGTGTATCTGAGCTTGTCGCCTTTGGGAGAGGTAAGGACGACGCCGGCTCCCAAACCGGTGCGCATCTTGGACCCGTCGAAGTGCATGCGCCAATGGGTGGAGTCGGGAGCCGGCGGCAGGTACTTGGTCTCGGCCCAGTCGACGAGGAAGTCGTCCAGTGCTTGGGACTTGATGGCGGTGCGGGGCTGGTAGAAGATCGTGTAAGGGGCCAGCTCGATGGCCCATTTTGCCACCCGGCCGGATGCATCCCAGCTGCCTATGATCTCGGCCAGCGGGGCGGTGCATACGACCGTGACGAGATGCTCTTGAAAGTAGGGCTTCAGCTTCTTGGCGGTGAAGTATACGCCGTAACACATCTTCTGGTAGTGCGGGTAGTTCTGCTTCGAGGCGGACAGTACCTCGCTCAAATAGTATACTGTCCTCTGGGCCGGCTGGGCTCGGCCCTCTTCTGGGCGTTGGACTACGATGATGGTGCTGACCACCCGGCTGGTTGCGGCAATGTAGAGGAGCATGGGCTCTTTCTTAGTCGGCGCCGCTAGGACAGGCAGCGTGGCCAGCATCTTCTTCAGCTCATGAAAAGCTTGGTCGTCCTGGTCATTCCACTCGAAGTGAGTGGTCTTCTTCATGAGGCGGTAGAGGGGGAGAGCTTTCTCTCCGAGCCATCTGATGAAGCGGTTCAGGGAGGCCAAGCATCCGGTGAACTTCTGGATGTCTTGAAGCTTGGTGGGAATCGCCATTCTCTCAATGGCCTTGATCTTCACTGGGTTGCATTCGATGCCACGTTCGGAGACCAGGAAGCCTAGGAGCTGGCCGGCTGGCACTCCGAACACGCATTTCTCGGGGTTGAGCTTGATTTGGAACCGGCGTAGGTTCTCAAATGTTTCTTTGAGATCTTCCAGCAAGGTGCCGCGCTTCTCCGTCTTCACCACAACGTCGTCTACGTAGACGTGAGCATTTCTGCCGAGTTTCTTGAGGAGGCACTTCTGCATGCAACGCTGAAAAGTGGCACCGGCATTTCTCAAGCCGAATGTCATAGTCAAGTAGCAGAAGGCTCCGAATGGCGTGATGAAGGCGGTCTTCAGGCAGTCAGCCGGATCTAACTTTATCTGGTGGTATCCTGAGTAAGCATCCAAGAAACTGAACAGCTCGCATCCGGCCGTGGAGTCTATCACTTGGACAATCCTCGGCAGGGCAAAGGGTTCTTTAGGGCAGGCCTTGTTGAGGCTTGTGTAGTCTATACACATGCACCACTTGTTGTTCTTCTTTAGCACGAGGACCGGGTTGGCGAGCCACTCTGGAAAGAAAACTTCCATAATGAAGCCGGCTGCCAGAAGCCGGGCTATCTCTTCCCCTACAATCCTTCTCTTTCCTCCGATAGTCGGCGGAGGGGCTGTTTGACTGATTTTGCGTCTTCTCGGACGTGTAGTTTGTGCTCGGCGAATTCCTTCGGAACACCTGGCATGTCCTTGGGGGACCATGCAAAGATGTCCCGATTCTCACGGAGGAAATCGGCGAGCTCGCCTTCCTATTTGCTGTTCAGGCTTGCCCCGATGACGGCAAAACTCTCAGGGTGCTCGGGGTCAAGAGGTATCTTCTTTGTTTCTTTGGCCGGCTGGAAAGATCCTTGGGCATCATACTCCTTGTGATCGGGGGGCAGGTTCGGCTGCTTGCCGGCCATGGCCATGACCCGGTCCAACATCTTCTTCTCTTTGGCAATCACAAGGGACTCGGCCAGCCGGCTGCTGGCGGCAGCGCACTCGGAGGACTTCTTGTAATCGCCGGCTATGGTGATGACGCCCTTGGAACTCGGTATCTTCATCTTGAGGTATGCATAGTGGGGAACTGCCATGAACCTGGCCAAGGCAGGTCGGCCAAGCAACGCATGGTAGGGGCTCTCTAGGTCTGCCACTTCAAACCAAATCGCTTCCCGGCAGAAATGCTCCTTGTCCCCAAAGAGTACATCAATCGTGATCTTGCCAATGGGGGCGCAGGACAACTCGGGTACGATGCCATGGAACACTGTCCGAGTAGGCATGAGTTGCTTCGTCTTGACATTCATCTTCTCCAGGGTGTCACGGTACAGGATGTTGATGCTGCTCCCGCCATCTATCAACACACGAGAGAAACGGGCGGTGCATCTGTCCGTCGCGAGGGTGGCTTCCAGGACCAACAAATAGGAGCCGGGAAACGGCATCATCTCTGGGTTGTCGGCCCGGCTCCAGCTGATAGGTTTTTCTGACCAATGCATGTGTCCGGCAGGGTTGGCGGCGACCACGTTGACCTCCTGGTGCTCTCGGCGTTTGCCGCACCGGTCTTCGGGCTAGCTTGTAAAGACGATGTAGGTCGCGTGCTCGTCGGGGAACTCATCGTGCACGGCTCTGACTGCGGGCCGAGCGGTCGGCGGCGGCGGAGCCGGAGGCGGCGGGCCGGCAGGCGGAGGTGGCGCGAGCCCTTCGCCTTTGGAGATTCGGGTGAGCCAATGGAACTTCTGGGTTGTGTGGTTGGGCGGCTTCGCGCCGCTGTGGAACTTGCATGGGGCGTCGAGAGTTTGCTCGTAGGAGAAGGCCGGCTGCCAAGCCGGCCGGCCGCCCTTGGGTTTCTTGGGCGCGGCCACCTGCCGATTGGCGGGAGGCGGCGCAGGGCCCTTGCGCTTGTGATCGTTCGGGTGTGGGCGTCGGCCGAAATCCCCTGCCGGCGTCTTGGGCGCCGGGTTGAGTACTTTCCCGGACGCGTCTACCCGGAGCTCAGTCTTCATCAAAGAGTCGGCGGTGGCGTATTTGTCCGCTATGTGCAGAAGCTCATCGAGGGTAGTCGGCTCATCGCAGAGGAGCTTGTGCTTGAGGAGGGTGCCTTCTCTGCACCCGGCAGTGAAGTATTCTATGGCTTGCACCTCGTGCACCCCCTCGCAAGAGTTGCGGAGCTTGGCCCAACGCGTGAGGTAGTCGCGAGTGGACTCGGCTGGGCCTTGCACGCATAAGGAGAGATACCTGGGCTTGGGAGCCCGCTTGTAGGTGCTGGTGAAGTTGCGGATGAAAGCTTCAGTGAAGTCTAGCCAGCTGTTGATGCTAAAGGGCTTGAGGCTTTTGAGCCAGGTCCATGCCGTGCCTTGTAGCATGAGGGGCACGTACTTCACGGCAACGCGCCTGTTGCCGTTGGCTATGCTAACCGCCGTGGAGTAGTCGATCAACCAATCTTCCGGCTTCACGGAGCCGTTGTATTTGGGCGTGTCTCTCGGGAGCGAGAACCCTTTGGGGAAAGGATCGTCGCGGATGCGGGGGCCGAAACAAGGCGGGCCGACATCGTCTTCTTCTTCCAGCGCCAGGGATCGCGTCAGGCGGTCGATCCGATGGCGGGCGTCGTTCGCGCCGACTCCTTCACGGCGACCTAGTCGGCTGCTGAGAGTCGGATGCGCCACAGGTGGCGGGGTGGGATATCTCTCTCCACGGGGCCGAGGCGGAGGCGGGTTGCCCCGCCATTCCACGGCTCGGGGATGGCCTTCTGCGTCTCGCTCGATGGAGATTCAGGTCCGGCTTCGGCTGGCAGCCGGCTCTTTCTCGCGCCGCGCGCGGGTGTTGCTCGTAGTCGGTGTCCGGGACGTCGCGCCGTGATCTCGGCACGGGGGAGGGCTTCCCGCGCGGGCGTCGGCTTCGTGCCGCCGTGCGGCCGCATCAATCAGCTGCTAGATGCGCCTGGTCATGTGGGGGAGTTCTTCGGCCTCCAATCCGTCCAACTCGTCTACGGCCGCCTGGGCGGCACGCAAGTTCTCGAGTGGAGTGTCATAGACTGGGCGGTCGACTCCAGCATGTCGGCGATGACAGCGCCGCGTTGCTTGACAATGCCAGCCCGGCTTGGCCCGCCCGGGGCCGGCGTGCCGAAGGCGGCACGGTCAGCTTCGCGCTGGTAGGCCTCAGTGAGGCGTCTCATGGAAGCCATCCTCCGGCCCTCCGTGAGGAGAGCGAGGCGGCGTGCCTCCAGTCCTTCGTCGTCGTCATCAGCCGGGAGCGGGATGGGCAAGTCGTGGACCACCGCGTGCGAGGCGTCGTGGGCGCTCTCATCAGCCATGCCGCCGTGGCCGATGACCATCACCTCGGTGGTGACAGTGTCGCAGCCATCGGTCCGGGGAAGCGGGTCGTTGTAGATCGCGACGTTGGTGGGGAAGGTGTCGAGTGAGGCCGTGTCGGAGTCGACAGGCATCGGGTCGGTGGAGCCAACCAATTCCAAATCCACAGCAGGCTCGCTGGAGACATGGAGCTGGCCGAGGAGGTTGGTGAGGTGGTCGGTGCCCGCATCGGAGGCGAGCTCGTCAGAGATGAGGGTTTCGTCGAGGAGATCGGCGAGGCTACTCGCCGTGCAGATGCTGGTGATGCCTTGCAGCGCGTCATGGCAAGCGCCATCGGGCGTGCCGGGCTGGCTACGCTCGCTGGGGAGGAAGAGGGTTCCCGTCCGAAACAGGTCTCCGGACGACGGTGCACCTGGCCCCACGGTGGGCGCCAAATGTCAGGTGGTAGGTGCGACATATGCCAACGGGTGGCTTATCATTGTACGAGCCAGTAAAACATCGTCGGTGCCTGGAAACGGGATGAGGCGAAGACATGCACGCCAGCGAATCTTACCCAGCTTCGGGGCTCTCCGTGGAGATAACACCCCTACTGCTGCTTTGCAGGGTCTCCGCATGATCACTAGATGGACAAGTAGCTACACAATGCTCCTGGAGCTGTTTTGGTGGAAGGAGGAAGAAGGACACGGCCTGCTCTCTTCTTCTCTCAGTGTGGTGTCTAGAACTAGCAGGGGTCTCTCTCTCTCTCTTGCATGGGTGCCCCGGGGGGCTCATATAGGCCTACCCCCCGGGGGTACAATGGTAATCCGGCTGGGCGCGGGGCCCAGCCGTCTATGACTACGCTCGCTGGCTTCTGCGCCGGCTGCTGGGGCCCTCCGACTGGTGGGTCCCGCCGGCTGCCAGCCCCTTGGTCGACAGGCAGGCCCCACCGCCCAGGACCTTGTCGGCGGCTGGTTACTGTTGCTCAATCTTGGTGACGTGGGCTTCGTCGAGGTAGGCGTGGCTACAGTGCCGCCGTCCGGAGGGCGATTGCTGTAGCCTCACCCGTCTTGTCTCCTTAATGGGGTGTCTCCTTCGAGGGAGGCGGCAAGCCGGCTGCGGGGAGCCGGCTCTGTCTTGGGCCAACTGGGGGAGGCGTGGCCGCCTTCGGGTGTCTCTCTACCCAAAGGGGCCCACCGCCCGTGGGCCGTACTGGTAGTCCATCGTGGATGACATCAGGGTCAACATGGCAACAATGCTGCGCCGGACGGGTCGTGGCCACCCGTACGGCGTGCTGTACCGGTCGTGCTCCAGGATTCGGGGGTGGTAGGCTTCACTATAGCCACGCCCCGTCACATCGCCGTTAGGTGGATGCAAACTTTGAGGGTACGGTCTCGACCACTTTGTGGGAGCCGGCTTCTTGGAGTCGGCCTTCTCGCGGCCGGCTTCTCGAAGCCGGCCCTCCTGTGGCTTTCTTCGCGAGGGCTAAAGTCGGGCCGCCTTCCGATAGCCGGCCTGGGTGACAGCTAGCAAGGGGAAGGCGGCCCCACGTCTTGGATTCTTGAGAGCCGGACGGGCTCGTAATTTTTTCAGAAGGGCCAGGGGAAGCCGGCTAGGCTACCCATGGCTATTTACTCCGACACCTCTCCTCTCTTCCCCCGCTGCTGCCCCGTCACCCCACCACCTCTTCGTCGCCACCCCCCTCACCCGGTCGCCGCCCCCTCCCTGCCTCCCCAACCTCTCCCGAGCCTCCCCGTTGCCGCCTCCCCGACGCAGCCACTAATGGACCGCACCCGAGGAGCGCCGCCCATCGCATCCCCCTCCCCGCCCCGTCGTCACCGCGCCACATCACCGCTCCTTCCCCGACCAGTCACCGTCGCCATCCCCCACGGTGAGCCCCTGCCACCCCATCTCCTATTTTTTCTGTTTTTTCTTCTTCTGTTTTTTAGTTTAGGTTTAGGTTTAATTAGTTTAGTTTTTTTATTTTAGTTACTTTAGGTTTAATTAGTTTAGGTTATTTAGTTTAGGTTTAGGTTATTTAGTTTAATTAGTTTAGGTTATTTAGTTTAATTAGTTTAGGTTGTTTAGTTTAGTTAGTTTAGGTTTAATTGGTTTAGGTTTTCTAGTTTAGTTAGTTTAGGTTTAATTAGTCTAGGTTATTTTGTTTAATTAGTTTAGGCTTTTTAGTTTAGTTAGTTTAGGTTTAATTAGTTTAGGTTATTTAGTTGTATTAGTTTAGGTAGTTATTTTAAGAATAAACAAAAAAGATGAAAAAAAGAAGTAAAAGAAGAAGAGGAAGAAGAAGAGGTGTCGGGGTGTCGTGTCGAGGGTCGAGAGGTCGGGGTGTCGTGTCGAGGGTCGCTGAGGGGTCGAGGGGTCGAGGATTTGCCATCCCGACCACGACCCCCTGACCCCGACACCCCGACCCCTCGACCCTCAACACGACACCCCGACACCCCAACACCCCGACCGCTCGACCCTCGACACGACACCCGACACCCCGACCCCTCGACCCTCGACACAACACCTCGACACCCCGATCCCTCGACCCTCGACATGACACCACCGACACCCCGACCCCCGGCACGACACCCCGACCCCCGAGGGTTGCCAATGGTTGAGGGTTGCCGTGGGGCACCCCGACCCCGACATGACACCACCAACACCCCGACCCCCGACACGACACCCCGAGATCCCGACACGGCACCCCCGACACCGACCCCCTGATATTAATTAGTTTATGTTATTAGATATTCAATTTTTTTATTATGTTCATGATGATGATACACACTATTTTTTTTATTATGTTTATGTTGTACTAATTTCGTTTACTCTTTGTCATTGCAGGTATTGACAGATGGTGGGCTTGGGCCGAGAGCGCTTCGATCCTCCTACCTCGGCGCGTGGGAGGGGTGTTATTATTGCACCCCAGAACCTTCGGAGAGCGCAGGTAGACAGCATGCATACACCCCCAGCACCTTCGGCAGGCGCTTCTTCTTCGGCCGGGAGAGGATGTCGGGGGAAGAACTGGGGTGCAGGTAGAGGTGGACGGGGCGCTGGGAGAGGTAGGAAGGTTGTTCTGCCTTCCTCGCCGCCACCCCCCGCTGAGTCTCCGGACCACCGGAGTGCTCCGTCTTAGGTGGACCCATCCGACCTAGACCCGTGTCAGACTCCGGTCCACGAGCCTCGGGTTGACGAGCCTCTGGTCGCCAAGCCTCAGGTCCCAGTGTCTTCCTCCCAGGAGACTCGGGTCCCATAGTATTCCTCACACGTGACACCGGAGACTAGCGACCATGCTGATGGTGTTGAGGAGACCTTATCTAAGTCTAGCTACAGCAAGGGCGAGCTGGTTGAGGACGGCAAGAAGGTCTACCAGTGTGGTGGTACTAAGATACCATCCGTGACGGCGACCTGCGACCAGAGGTGGTTGATTTAGCCTAACGGGGAGAAGTAAGTGCATTTGCTCCTTTTTAACCTTTTTGCCTTCATGTTTGTTCAAATTAATATCTAATGTGTTGGCCTTGTCATATTGCAGGGGTTGGATACAGGTAGATGGTGTCCGTAGACCCAACCAGTTCATTGGTACACTAGTCCGGCACCACTTCCCAGGGTGGGTCACGTTGCCCGGTGACGGTGAGCTTCCACAGCTAGCACTAACCTGGGAGTTGTACGAGACTAGCCCGGCCCCGCTGGGGGAGATGGTCGATGGTGTCGTGTGCGAGATGGTGGCCGACATTGTGAGACGACGGCTTTGGGTAATTTCTCCTTTACAAAATTAAAAATCAACAGTACCTAGTGATTGTACTAATGATCAGTGTTGTCTTGTCTGATTGCAGACCTTCTACAGGTGTCTTGAGGAACATGAGGCGGACGCGGCTATGGTTCTCGAAGTCGAGTGCAAGCACCGACTTCAGAACACATGGCACGAGGCTCGGGGGCAGGCTATCCGAGACTACTATGCCTCGACTAACATCAGGAGGGAGAAGAAGAAGTGCCACGCCAAGTATCTGAGTAAGGACAAGTACATGAAGGTAATTACCTATTCTTAAGGCCTTGCACTAGTTTCCTTGATTTGATTCGTAGGCGTAGCGCTGAAATTTCTCTTTGTCTAACTTAGGTGCCCCCCAGATGGTGTGCGGATAAGATGGACTGTTGGGAGAGGGTTGTGGATGAGTGGTGCTCTCCCCAATGGCTAGTCGTCCACAACAAGAACAGGGACAAGCGTGCCCAGATGCAAGGTGTGCCGCACCATCAAGGGAGCTCCAACCTGTTTGAGTATGGGGATCACTCGGTATGTGGTTCGAGCCCTTAACGATTCATGCAATTTCATTCTTCATGCTTGCTTTAATTACTGATTTACCATGTTCCTCTCTTTCAGGCACGACACAACAAGAAGGAGGTGCCGCCGCTCTACGACCACTATGCCATGGCCCACAGTGACCCATACAAGAATGCCAAGGCATTCTCGGAGGATGAACTCGATCATCCAGAGAGCTTCACCAACATCTTCTCCCACGACAAGCTTGTGAGGTACAGAGACTGGGGGAAGAAGATGAAAGGTGAGGAGTTCAACCCGAGCCAGAGTCCTTTTGATCCTGAGCTCGTGATGCTATCTGGTCATGGGAGGAAGCATGGCTCAGTAGCCATTGGGGATGGACTCATACATTGTCCTAGAAGTCTCCCGGAGATCAAGAAGCGCCAGACGAAGTCTCTTCCCGAGATAAGGCCTTGACCACGGCCAATGGAGCTCACTATTGAGTTTAGGGCCAAGGAGCTTGTGGCGGAGGCAACCAGGCAGGCGGAGGAGAAGGTGAGGGAGATGGAGGAGAGGACGGCTAATCTGTTGGAGGAGAGGAACCGGAACGACACGTGTCACCGGGCCCTATACGAGATCCTCCTGGTAAGTTTCTCCTGCATACTAGCCAAATCATGCATGTAATGCTCGTTTCATTACTAACTAATATGACTGACTCGTGAAAACAAAATGTGCAGTCCATGTGTGAGAAAACTCGCCAGACCCCTCCGCCGATGCCCCAGATTGCTATAACGGATACGGTGAGTTTCATTTGAATGGCCATTAGTTTCTAGTATTCACATTTCAGTTGCATCATGCTAACTAAACATTGCAAATGATCTTTCGTGCAACACGCCCCCCACAAAGGATAGATCAATCCTTCTCCCTCTTGCGGTGACGCAACCCCGACCGGTCCTTCACCTCCCGGATTATGGTAAGTTTTACCATGTGTTTTGCTTAACAAATGCTTTGTTAGATAGAAAATGGCATAACATCCTAGGATAGCTCAATAATGATCTATAGCTAGCTTAGCTAGTTCATTTATGACATAATTAGCTCACTTAGGTAAAAATGGCATAACAACCTAGGATAGCTCAATAATTATCTATAATTAGCTTAGCTACTTCATTTATGACATAATTAGCACACTTAGGTAAAAAATGGCATAAAAACCTAAGATAGCTCAATAATGATCTATATTAGCTTAGCTACTTCATTTATGACATAATTAGCACACTTAGGTAAAAATGGCATAATAACCTTGGTTTAGCTCCAAACTATCATATAATTAGTTTGTTTTCTTCCAAAATGACAAAATAACCTTACCTAGCTCCGAAATGATTGATTTTAACTAGGATAGCTCTAAAATGACCTACACTTACCATTTTGTTCTACAAAATGAATAAATATGCTTAGTTAGCTAAAAAATGGCATAACTACGTAGGTTAGCTCCAAAATGACCTATTTACCTAGCTTAGCTCTAAAATGACCTACACACTTAGCATTTTTACCTACCTTAGCTAGAAATGGCATTTTTACCTACCTTAGTTAGAAGAAGAAGAAGAAAGAAGAAGATTCTTCTTCATCTTCTTCTTTCTTCTTTTCATCTTCTTCTTCTTCTTCTTCTTCCTTCTTCTTCTTGTTCTTCTTCTTCGAGCTAGCCTTCTTCTTCTTCTTCTAACTTTCATCTTTCCTAATTTGCAAATTTGCGTGAGAGGAGGAAGCAGCTAGTATTGATGGAAACTTGTTGCAAACTTTTACTTGTGCTTGTGCTTCCTTTTTATTTATGGAAACTTGTTGGAAATATTGTTGGAAGCTTGTATATATATGTTCATGTTGTTGGAAACGTGTATATGTTGTTTTAAACTTATTGTTGGTATGATTGTTGAAATTATATTGAAATGTGTGTGTGTATATATGTGAAATTCTGTCAAATTGAATGAATTTAGGAAAAAAGGGGCTATATAGCCACTTCGCCGTCAGCTGGCTGACAGCAAATATTCCATGTGGCAGCTACCCGTGCAACCTGGGGTGTAGGGGCTGGCCTATTTGGCAGATTTGCCATCAGCCAGCAGACAGCAAAGGCCTTTGCATCTTTGTCGTCTGCTGGCTGACGGCAAAGCACGCCGTTAACCACTTAACGGACCTGAACTGCCACATGTGCTGTCCATGCTCTTTGCCGTCGATCAGCAGACGACAAATCCCTTTGCAGCTTTGTCGTTAGCCATCAGACGGCAAAGAGGCCTTTGTTGTAGCCTACTCAGCAGGACTTGTTGCCATCTGCCAGCTGACGACAAAGGTCTTTGCTGTCAGCCATCCATGCCTTTGCCTTCAGCCATGGCTGACGGCAATGTGCCTGATTCCTGTAGTGAGTTGATAACCCACGAGTATAGGTGAGGGAGTCCTGGATTAGGGGGTCCTCGGACTGCCGGACTATATACTTTGGCCAGACTGTAGGACTATGAAGATACAAGATTGAAGACTTCGTCCCATGTCCGGGTGGGACTCTCCTTTGCATGGAAGGTAAGCTTGGCAATTCGGATATGTAGATCTCCTCCCTTGTAACCGACTTTGTGTAACCCTAGCCCCCTCCGGTGTCTATATAAACCGGAGGGTTTAGTCCGTAGGACAAGGGCAATCATAATCATAGGCTAGATTCTAGGGTTTAGCCTCTATGATCTCGTAGTAGATCAACTCTTGTAATACTCATATCATCAAGATCAATCAAGCAGGAAGTAGGGTATTACCTCCATCGGGAGGGTCTGAACCTGGGTAAACATTGTGTCCCCTGCCTCCTGTTACCATCCGCCTTAGACGCATAGTTCGGGACCCCTACCCGAGATCTGCCGGTTTTGACACCAACAATAGGGGATCAATTGTAGCCTCTTTCAATAAGTAAGAGTGTCGAACCCAACGAGGAGCTAAAGGTAGAACAAATATTCCCTCAAGTTCTATCGACCACCGATACAACTCTACACACGCTTAACATTCGCTTTACCTAAAACAAGTATAAAACTAGAAGTACTTTGTAGGAGTAACGAGATACGTAAAGAAGCAATAAATTTAGTTTAGCGAGTGTGGAAAAGTGGTGGTAGGAGTTGTGAAATTGTCCCTAAGCAATTGACTACTTTACTAGACCGATAGCAAGTTTTATGTGGGAGAGGCCACTGCTAGCATGTCATCCCTGACTTGGAATTCTATGCACTTATGATTGGAACTATTAGCAAGCATCCGCAACTACTAACGTTCACTAAGGTAAAACCCAACCATAGCATTAATATATATTGGCCCCCCTTCAATCCCGTATGCATCAATTTCTATGCTAGGTTGAAGCTTCTGTCACTCTTGCCCTCCAATACATAGTCCTATCAACATACAACTAACCTTATGGTGTGATCCACGCGCGCTCTCATATGATGGGCACCAAAGGACAACAACATAACCACAAGTAAATTAGACCAATCATAGCAATTCGCCAATTACCGATAGGACAACAAAAATCTACTCAGACATCACAGGATGGCAACACATCATTGGATAATAATATGAAGCATAAAGCACCATGTTCAAGTAGAGGGTACAGTGGGTTGCAGGAGAGTGGACTGCTTTAGATAGATGGTGGAAGGTGATGAGGATGGTGGTGAAGATGACAAAGGTGTTGGTGTAGATCGCCGTCACACAATGATGGCCCCGACGGCGTTCCGGCGCCACCGGGAGAGAGGGTGTCACAGCCCTAGAAATCTTCTTGTAATTAGTGGCATTGCATCCATGCATCATGTCTAAATTCTGAAACTTGAATTGAGGAAAATTGAAAGCCTCAAAATTTTATTTAAAAGAAGGGCAAATAACCCTGGAAATGTATCCAATGTTTCCAAAATGCTCCCCAATGATGTTTAATATTTATGGCAAGGGTTTTGGTCCAAACCAAAAATATGGAACATTTTTGAGGAATTATTTTGGCCATTTGGATTTAAATCAATAAATATTTGAGTTGGATTTAATTCTTATATAAAAGAATTGCAGGTCCAAAAATCCTAAAAACCTGTGAGTGGCTTTGAATATATTGCATCAAGCCACATAAATATTTTCAGGAGCTACTAAATGATTTGGTCTGTGAACTAAATCAAAACATAATAGCAAAAATAGAAAACAGAACATAAAATAGAAAAAGCAGAGAGAGAGAGAAGGACTTATCTGGCCTTACCTGAGCAGCCCACCCACCTGGCCCAGGAGAGAAGCCGGCCCAGCCCACTTACCCCCTCGCTCGTCGTCTTCCTCCTGCCAGTAGGCAGGAGCGAGCACGCGCGCGCATCCGAGGAGCTCTCCACCTCCTGCATCGCGCTGGAGGCTGCTCCTTCGTCCTAATCCGCGTCTGGAGACGCGCGAGGCCCTCCTCTCACTTTCCCCTCATCCTCTGCTCTCTCTGGACCCTTTCCCCCTCCTCTGCTCTCTCTCTCTCTCTCTCACGATCGACCACGAGCACCGAGAGTGCCGCCGAGCTCGCCACGCCACCACCATGCCTACCTGGCTGCCCCTCATCGCCCTGGACTCCCTCTGCAGCGCCACAGCATCGCCTGCATCTCCCTCCCTCCTCTCTGCTTCCTCCCTCTCTCCCCAGCGCTCGCACCGCAGCCACCCGAGCGGAGACCGTCGCCGCCGACAAGCACCACCGCAGCCACCGTGCTCCCCTCACCTCTCCGACGCGTCCCCGAGCTCTGCCTCGTCCACCTCATCCTCTCCATCGACTCACGCGACGCCGGATGCCTCGAAGCGCCGCCATCGATGCCTTCTTCAACCTCGGGACCGCCGGCCATCTCCGTCAAATTCGTCGGCTCCGGACCGTCCCCGAGCCCACCGAGCTGCTCTACGTGACCCCAGTGAGCTCCTGCTCCGAATCCCCCTCCTCTCCGCCATTATTTCAAGCTCAATTTGCCGACTCCCTACTGACCGAGCTCAACGCCGCTCGGGCTCGTCGCCGGCGCCGCTCCGATGCCCATTTGGTCGCGCCAACGTGCCAAAGGACACCGCTGCATTGCGTAGTGCCTTGCCCGCGCTTTAGTTTGCGTGTTTGCTCGCTGCAGCCGCTTTCCCGCGCACAGCCGAACTCCGGCCGCCGCCCGGCTCATCGCCGCCGCGGTTACGCGCTGCCCCAGCTCCTTCCGTCTGCACCACGAGATGCGCGCGAGTCCCAGGAGCACGTAGATGCCCTCTGCCGCGAGTTTGGTCGCCCGTGGGTGAAACCCGAGCCGTTCCGCCGTGTCTGGCCTCGCCGACGTCGAGTCGCCGGCGGGTTTGACTCGTTTGACTGCGGTTGACCACTGGTTTGACCTTCCCTGACATGTGGGCCCAAGCCCCTAATTCGTTAACTCGAGATTAATTAGAGCTAACTAATTTAGTTAACTAAACTAGACACCGACATGTGGGCCCCACCCTGCTAACAGCCTGGTTAGGGTTAATTTAGCACTAACTAACTCAGTTAGTTGGCTGAGTCACTGACCAGTGCGTCCCACTGGTCAGGGTTGACCTGGACCGCGCCCGTTGACCGCTGACGTCATAGTGACGCAGTGCTGACGCAATAAACTATTTTTTGGGTTTAATTTAAATCAAGAAATTCCAGAAAATGCCCAAAACTTCTAAAAATCATAGAAATTCAACCGTAACTCCAAATAAAATAAATTATATATGTAAAATTATCAGAAAAATTCAAGGAATCCATTTGTACCATTTTCATGCATGTTTGAGCAAGTTAATCTCACTGTTTAGGATGAAACATGATTAGGGCAAATTTCATAATAGATTTGGAGTTGGAATTTGATATAGTTTTGAATTCCACTTCAATTAAAGTGACTTTCTATTGCATTAGCCCAAAACACATTCATATTACCATGTCATGATCATGCATCATATTGTTGCATTGCATTGATTGTGTCCTTCTCTGTTTGCCGGTAACCGTCCCCTCTCAGTCAACAATGTTTCCGACGATGTGATCGATGACACCGATGAAGAGCTATATTATCTTTAGAAGTGTCAGGCAAGCAAAACCCCCTTGTTCATTCCGATACAATCCCACTCTCTCGCTCCTGCTCTCTTTTACTGCATTAAGGACAACACTGTTTCAACTGTTACATGCTGCGGTAGCTGAACCCCTTTCCTCTGCATGACCTGTCATTGCCATAGTAAATAGATGAAACCCACTAGCATGAGTAGGAGTTGTTTGAGCCCTGATGTGCCTACTCATTCATGTTGTTGTCATGCCTGCTACTGCTTAGAGTTGGGTCGGGTCTGCTTCATCGGGGATGAATTGGAATGGTGTTGAACATGTCCTACGGTGTGTGAGATAAGTGTGTGAACACGATTTGGTAAAGGTAGCGGTGAGAGGCCATGTAGGAGTACATGGTGGGTTGTCTCATTGCAGCCGTCCTCAGGAACTAAGTTCTGTGTTTGTGATCCATGAACAGTTACTACCACACATTGGGTTCCGATAACTCGGCCCCTCTCGGCTTATTAATCAACTCGATCTCTGTCCAGGAGTTGCAACTAGTTTCTGGTGTTTGTAGGTAGTGTTAGTAGTCTACCAAGTGGCACCCGGTACAGGTGGGCTTGGGACAGACTAGGCACAGTGGCCCGGTGTACCAAGTGGCACCCGGATGGTGGGCTTGGGAACCCTGTACACATCGTTTGGGGCCGTGAGCGACACCCCGGCCGGATCTCCTTGCGGATGAAACCCGAATAGGCGATAAACCTGGACTAGAGACTTGTTGGTTAGTCAGGTCGTGGCCGACACCCTCGCCCGGCTTCCGCTTGAAGGTTGCCGAGGTACATGACGTGTACAGGGCGGTAAGTGGTGAGAGCGTGTGTGAAGAAGTACACCCCTGCAGGGTTATCATTATCTATTCGAATAGCCGGATTCCTCGGATATGGAAACTTGGACCCCTTGCATAGTTCATAGACAAGTGAAAGTGGATACTCTAAAATGCGCAAGATAAGCGTGAGTGCTATGGATGGTGTTCTCGTAGGGAGACGGGAGCAGATCCATAGTGGTGTATTGGTATGGTGAATTTGTGAACTCGTGTGCGCCACCTCAAAAGAGTTACTTGCAGTCGTAGTTCAGGTTAGCCACTGAGTCAAAGCTGGCTTGCTGTAGTTAAACTCCACCACCCCCTTTGTTGATACCGATGCATATGTAGATAGTTCTGATGTAAGTCTTGCTGAGTACCTTTGTACTCACGTTTGCTTAATTTATGTTTTGCAGAGAGACTTCAGTCCCGCTAGTAGTTCCCCTTGGACTTCGACGTTTAGCTCGTTACCTCAGCTACGATCTTGTGCCCTCGGCAGGATCTGGTAGATAGTGAGGCTTCTCAGCCTTCTTCATTTGTAGTTGTCTGTACTCAGACAAGTTAAGCTTCCGCATGTGCTTGTTGCTTGTGTGCTCTGTATGTTGGGTCATGAGACCCATGTTTGTAATATCTCGCTCTTCGGAGCCTAATGAATAGATACTTGAGTCGTAGAGTCTTGTTGTGATGCCATGTTGTATGTACTCATATCGGGCATATTGTGTGTATGATTGAAATGCTTGGTATGAGTGGGATCCGACAATCTAGTTGTTTATCCTTGGCAGCCTATCATATGGGGAAATATAGTCTAGTGCTTTCTGAGTGATAGTAGTCCGCTACAGCCCGGTTCACCGGAGTCCTGTTAGCCCAGCACTACTGCTCAGGACACTTGACTGGCCGGCATGTGTTTCTCTTCGTTCCTGTGTCTGTCCCTTCGGGGAAATGTCACGCGGTGACATCCGGAGTCCTGCCTAGCCTGCTACAGCCCGGGTTACCGGAGTCCTGTTAGCCCAGTGCTACAGCCCGGATTCACACGTTGTTGACCGACATGCTTGAGGTTGATTCATGTATACCCGTCCCCATGGGTTAGTGCCGCTTTGGGTTCACGACTAGCCATGTCGGCCCGGGTTCTCTGTCATATGGATGCTAGCGACACCATCATATACGTGAGCCAAAAGGCGCAAACGGTCCAGGGCCATGGTAAGGCGACACCCATGGGATACCGTGCGTGAGGCCGCAAAGTGATATGAGGTGTTACCGGCTAGATCGATGTGACATGGAATCGGGGTCCCGACAGAGGGGGAGAGGCCCCCCTCCTCCTCCTTCTTCTTCTTCCTTGACCTTCTCCGTAGATGGGAGAAGGGGTTCCCCAATGGTCCATGGCCTCCATGGCGGCGGAGGGGCGAGAGCCCCTCCGAGATTGGATCTGTCTCTCTGTCTCTCTCTGTTTCTGTGTTTCAGATTCTGCCCCTTTCACCGTTTCTTAAACTCCCAGAGATCCATAACTCCGATTAGGCTGAAATTTGGACAAGATTTTTATCCGGATATTGGCTTTCTTGTGGCGAAAGAAGCGCACCAACCACTTTACGGGATGTCCACGAGGGCCCAGGCCGCGCCTGACCCCCTGGGGCGCCCCTCTGCCTTGTGGCCCCCTCGGGCATCGTCTCGCGTTGACTCTTCTTCCCAAAAATCACATATATTCCAAAAAAATATCCATCAATTTTTATCCCGTTTGGACTCCGTTTGATATGGATTTACTACAAAAAAACATGCAACAAATAGGAACTGGCACTGGGCACTGGATCAATATGTTAGTCCCAAAAATAGTATAAAAAGTTGCCAAAAGTATATGAAAGATGTAGAATATTGGCATGGAACAATCAAAAATTATAGATACGACGGAGACGTATCAGCATCCCCAAGCTTAATTCTTGCTCATCCTCGAGTAGGTAAATGATTAAAAAGATAATTTTTGATGTGGAATGCTACCTAGCATAATCTTGATCATGTAATCTAATCATGGCATGAATATTAAGACACGAGTGATTCAAAGGAATAGTCTATCATTTGACCTTAAGATAATAATACTTCAAGCATACTAATAAAGCAATCATGTCTTTTCAAAATAACATGGCCAAAGAAAGTTATCCCTACAAAATCATATGGTCTGGCTATGCTCCATCTTCACCACACAAAGCATTCAAATCATGCACAACCTCGATGACAAGCCAAGCAATTGTTTCAGACTTTTAATGTTCTCAAACCTTTTCAACTTTCATGCAATACATGAGCGTGAGCCATGGACATAGCACTATAGGTGGAATATAATATGATGGTGGAGGTTGTGTGGAGAAGACAAAAAGGAGAAAGTCTCACATCGATGCGGCTAATCAATGGGCTATGGAGATGCCCATCAATTGATGTCAATGCGAGGAGTAGGTATTGCCATGCAACGGATGCGCTAAGAGCTATACGTGTATGAAATCTCAAACTGAAACTAAGTGGTTGTGCATCCAACTTGCTTGCTCATGAAGACCTAGGGCATTTGAGGAAGCCCATCGTTGGAATATACAAGGCAAGTTTTATAATGAAAATTCCTGCTAGTATATGAAAGTGATAACTCAAGAGACTCTCTATATGAAGAACATAGTACTACTGTGAAACACAAGTATGGCAAAAGGATAGTAACATTGTCCCTTCTCTCTTTCTTTCATTTTTTTCATTTTTATTGTTTTTTATTTTTTTGTAGGCTTCTTTGGCCTCTTTCTCTCTTTTTTGCGGGCTTCTTTGGCCACTTTTATTTTGATAACCTCACATGGGACAGTGTTCTAATAATGATGATCATCACACTTTTATTTACTTACAACTCAATATTACAACTCGATACTAGAACTAAATATGACTCTATATGAATGCCTCCGGCGGTGTACCGGGATGTGCAATAATCTAGCATAGCAATGACATCAAAAAAGGGACAAGCCATGAAAACATTATGCTAGCTATCTTACGATCATGCGAAGCAATATGACAATGATGCTAAAGTCATGTATATGATGATGATGGAAGTTGCATGGCAATATATCTCGGAATGGCTATGGAAATGCCATGATAGGTAGGTATGGTGGTTGTTTTGAGGAAGATATAAGGAGGCTCATGTGTGATAGAACGTATCGTATCATGGGGTTTGGAAGCATTGGCGAAGTTTGCACCAACTCTCGAGGTGAGATAGGGCAATCCACAGTACCGAAGAGGCTAGCAATGATGGAAGGGTGAGAGTGCGTATAATCCATGGACTCAACATTAGTCATAAAGAACTCACATATTTATTGAAAAAATCTATTAGTCATCAAAACAAAGTACTGGACGCATGCTCCTTGGGGGATAGATTGGTAGGAAAAGACCATCGCTCGTCCCCGACCGCCACTCATAAGGAAGACAATCAATAAATACCTCATGCTCCAACTTCGTTACACAACGGTTCACCATACGTGCATGCTACGGGAATCACAAACTTCAACACAAATATTTCTAAAATCCACAACTACCCACTAGCATGACTCTAATATCACCATCTTTATGTTGCAAAACTATTGCAAGGAATCAAGCATATCTTATTCAGTGATCTACAAGTTTTATGTAGGATTTTATGACTAACCATGCGAATGACTAGTTCCTGTCATCTCTCTAAATAGATATAAGTGAAGAAAAAGAGTTTAATCCTTTCTACAAAAGATATGCCCACGCTCTAATAAATATAAGTGAAGCAAAAGAGCATTCTACAAATGGCGGTTTTCTATGTGAAGAGAAACAGGCAATCCAAACTTCAAAATATATAAGTGAAGCACATGAAGCATTCTATAAAGCCATACTCAAAAGATATAAGTGAAGTGCAATGAGCATTCTATAAATCAACCAAGTACTATCTCATACCAGCATGGTGCATCAAAGAAAAGTGAAAACTAAATGCAAAAGACGCTCCAAGATTTATGCATATCCTGTGACGAATAAAAATATAGCTCCAAGTGAAATTACCGATGATTGTTAGAAGAAAGAGGGGATGCCTTCCGGGGCATCCCCAAGCTTTGTTGCTTGGGAGTACTTGAATATTTACTTGGGGTGCCTCGGGCAGCCCCAAGCTTAGGCTTTTGCCACTCCTTATTCCTTCATCCATCATGATCTCTCCCAAAACCTGAAATCTTCAATCACACAAAACTTAACAGAAAGTTCGGTAAGATCCGTTAGTATAATAAAGCAAATCACTACTCTAAGTACTGTTGCAAACCAATTCATATTTTGTTTTTGCATTTTAGCTACTGTAATATAACTTTTCCATGGCTTAATCCACTGATAGAAATTGATAGTTTCATCAAAACAAGCAAACTATGCATCAAAAACAGAATATGTCTTAAACAAGACAGTATGTAGTAATTTGAAAATTCACCATACTTATGGTACTCCAAAACTTCTGAAAAAATAGTACAAATAAACAATTTGTATATAAAGACATTGCAAAAAGTTTCAGAACCATTTGATGTTCCAGTAAAAATGTAAAATTGCGCACTACAGCCAAAGTTTCTGTTCTGCACCGCACAAACCAACAAGCAATGTAAACATCCTAAAGGCAAATCTTGGCACATTATTTTTATAATACAATGGAATTGTACAAGGGGATAATTTTTTTTGTCGAAAAGTTTCTATAATCAAGATTCACAAAGTTTCCGTGAGCATGAACAAAGTTCAAGGAGCTCCCCCACTTCAACAATGCTTGTCTCTCTCACTTTCACTTTCCTTTTTGAAAAGTTTTGGGTTCCCCTCTTTATTTTTTTGTTTTAAAGCTATATAAAAGCACTCAACAGAAATAAATGACTCTCTTAAACTTCCGGTTTGTCTCATAAAGGGAAGTGGCGTTCAAGAAGGAGATGGCGGAGGAGGAAGCCAGGTACCAGGGATTGTCGCTTGACTCATAATGGGAAATTGTAACGGGATCAAATTCATATGTTGAAATGGTATGCTTGGAATCTATGCTTGAGATATGATTATACTTGTTGCTCTAGGATGCATGCTCCACATCTTCCCTCACTGGTGCGTGTCGGTCCTAAACAAACGGTTTTTACCCCTTTCCGTGATGGCATTTGGAACCGTCGTCAAGTGAGTGTGTGTGATAGGGTGTCCTTCCCACACGACCCAGAAATCGTCGGGGATAGGCCCTCCCTGGACCCAGGCTGGGGCCGTGTACGATCGGGCAAGGCATCGAAACCCAATCATTTCCGTAGGTATGTACATCCCACATGGTGAATCCCAGAAATCATTTCCGTAGGTATGTACATCCCACATAGTGAATGCCAGAAATCATTTCCGTAGGTATGTACATCCCACAGGATAATCGAAGGAAATCATTTCCATAGGTATGTACATCCCACACGGTGAATCCCAGAAAAACATTTTTGTTCGTATGTATATCACACACCGTCAATCCAAGGAATACGTTTCTGTTCTTATGTACATCCCACACAGTCAATCCAGGGAAACGTTTCCGTTCGGACGTAAATCCCACACTGTTTTATCTGTGGGCTCGTGTGTGAAAGGTGTAACTATCACACATGGCCTTCCTTGGTTAACTGTTTGCTTTTATCAACTATATCACACACGATTTGATGAAGAAAACCGTGTGGCATTGGGCTATCCATCGCAACCGCTTTTACCGCTAGAACCATTTGCAAAGGTCCAAGACACATTTAGCAGGTTTATTAGTTTACAATTAATAATTCTTGTATTGAGAAAATTCACATTTCATATCGAATAGCTGTTTGCCAATTTCATATCAGGCACATAAATATATTATAACATCACAGTACGGTAGCTACATGAAAATAGCACAGTACACCATATAGCTAGTTCAACTTCATAAGAACAATATATTCATTTCCCTAATTGAGATCATCCAGGCTCGTCTTATCCACCTCTGCTTTTAGTTCAGTAAGAACCCGTTTTGCACAGGCCAACCGGGAAAGTTCCTCCTCCTTCGCCAACACCATCTTAGGAAAGTCTTTAAAAAAATCTGAGCTCATTCTCCACCTTCAACTTTTTATCCCGCATCTTGAAATATGCTTCAGCGTTTACAAGACTTTCTCTAACCTAGCTATGTTCACTTCCTCATACATGCTCCAGAGCTTCGTTAGGCACATCTTCAAAGACTGTGGCCACTCTTGATCAACCCACTCCAAGTAAGAACACTTCCGTTCATCCTATAATATTTAAAACTAGATTAGTAACAATTGTAGGGGAAATGGATTTATAGAAACATAGAAAATAACCAATGCTTATTTTGAAAAACTGAAGAAACATGTTAATTTTGACACATCTTCTCAAAAAGATCGATGTGCAAATGAAATAACTGGTACTGAGACAACAACCAAATTCTGGAACATCAGAAGCTATATTCAACTACAACGATGCTACAAGTTCTTACTCTTGTACAATAAATAACAAATTGAACATTTTATGAGGAAGGTAAATATAACTATAACAACATAGCGACAGTGTTTGGATGACAACAAATTGATACTAACAGGTTTGTACATGAACAAATTTAGTAACATAGAACTAATAGCACTAAGGCCGTCCACTATGTATGCCAAAACTGGTGTAAAGACAACTGTTGCTACATCTCGCACCGGTGCCCTGAACTGGCGAGCCGATGCAGCTTAAAAAATTTCAGGACCCGGACTCCGGAGCACGTAGTTGCTCCGATGCCCAGTTCCTTCGTGCCATAAAGATTTAGTATTTTACTGCTTGGATGCTCCGATGTGTGGACCAAAGTTGGCTGCACAAACTGCTGAAGAGGTGCCAAATAATGTTCTAATGGAACCACTGATGAGATGGCAACAATTTAAGATACTAGGTCCAAACTGTGACACTGTCTTAGGATGCGTTTGGTTGAAGGCGTGGCATGAATTGGTTGGGACCGTGAAAGTGTCTGAATCACATCTAACAAATGATTTGTAACAACGGAAGAGGGTCCAACCTTCTCTGCACATGCCGAAAACTTCCTCCCAGTGTCCACAGAATCAAACACAAGCAACTTCACGTATGGGGATTGATGGTAACAACGAGAAGATAGATCTTTAGCCATCCCGCTCCATTCGTTGCCATTGATGGTTTTGGGAGCTACAAGAGGAAGAAACGACTCAAATCGACCTCCGGGTAAAAATCCTCAATTTCAAGTCATAGCCCAAGAGAGAGAAGAGAGGCCATACCCAGGTGGTGAAGGAGTAGTCACCGGAGGAGGAACCACTGGAGATGTCTTTGAAGAAAACCATGGTGACCACAACGGTAGGATTCGAGATGGCGAGAGCAAGAAAGTGGCTATAGCTTAGCTAGGAAGGAAGGAAGGAGGAAACAGGGGAAATGTGACTTGTGGTCATGGAGAAAAGGGGGTGGGGAAAGGGGGAAGGGGGCGGGGGTAGATATTTGGGCGGTAGGCCAAAATTTTGGAAATGTGGAGGGAAACTTTCTGCGCGGTTCCGCCGGGCCATTCACTTTGTTGTGTGCATCGCAAATGATTCTTCTGCTTTACGCGCATGGGATGAGTTTGATAATTCAAATTTTCGTCTCAAGGCATGGGCACATTCACTTTGAACGCATGTGGTGCTGCCGGACCATTCACTTTGAACGGTAGTGTGCATCACAAACGATTCTTCTGCTTTACGCGCATCGGATGAGTTTGATAATTCAAATTTTGGTGGAAATTTCCCCAGGTACTTCATTTCATAATTTAACATCGCTTGCTAATTTGGGCAAACAAAAGAGCATACAGCAGACAGACAACACTTACCGAATCGAGCAATTTTAGTAATTACACAAAGCCAGTTGACCTAAACATTGCTCTAACAAAACACCAGCATTAAAAACGAAGCCTAAGTATGCATAATTAAAAATCCGCTGCCGTGCCGGCCTATGCATCGCCGGTGTGAGATGAGACGTCGATGACTTGTCCTGGCGACATGCCGCCGTTGGTGGACTCCGCGCCCCCCTGCTGAAGTCGACCGCATCCTCGTCCTCGGTGCCGTCCTCAAGGTTGTAGTACTCATAGTAGTGGCTGCGTCAGAGCTCACGTTGGCACTCCACCATCGATTCCTCAATGGACAGACTCTTCTCCACCACAACCCTTGGACACACGCAACTCCTCCTCCCGGTGCTCCTCGATCTCCGCCGCCTCCTGCATCGCCAGCTCCCGCTCGGCGACCTCATGAGGAAGCAGGTGCTCCATGGCCACCGCCGCCTTTTCAGACGTGGGCTGCATGCTGGAGTCTGAGGTGGCCTGGAATATCTTGGCGTGTGCGTCCTCGATCTTGGCGTGGATGGCCTCGACCCGGGCCTGGGCGACATCACAGGCATGGACGGCAGCTCGAGCACACTCGACATTTGCAGCCGCCGTCGCAGCAGTACCTGCAGCCGTCTCGGCTGCTGTAGCTGCCCTATTGGCTGCCGGAGACGCACTCTCAGCAGAAGCAGCCGCGCTCAATGCGAATACGGCGACACTCTCAGCGTAGGCGGCCGCGCTCTCGGCACAGGCGGCAGCGGTCGGGGGGGACGCGGCCATCGTACGGGCCTTCACGAAGCGTTTCTATGGTATCATCTTTACAAGAAGGGTGTGCGGGAATGGGGATCGGGATTCGTGATTCGGGGATCCGGGGGTTGCCTGCACTAGAGCAGATGAGCCGGCGAAGCTTAAGGATGGAGACTTAAATAGACCCGGATATTTTCATCACAAACGGTTCCTAGAAAACAACTGTGTGTGATGTTGTAGATATTTTTTGTTAGTTGTGAAAGATGCATTTGGAATAAAGTGCCAACGGATGGTGTTTTAAATGAACGAGAAATTTTGTAGTACTAATACAACTATCATGCCAAATTTTGGAAAATTCCAGGGGTCATTTGACCTTCTAAGACATTTAAGTAATTTTCTAGCCATTTAATGACCGTAATTGAAATTTGAACTACATGTACATGCAACAGGTGACCATAACGGTTTGACAACTCATATTTCGTGTACTTGTGTGTGATTTAGTTCCATGTGCAGTAAATTAGAAGGAATTTTCAAACATATTGGTCTAATGGCTATGACACAATTAAGCATGGTGTGACATGGCATTTTAATTCCAAAAAACTAAAAACATCAGAAACACATGAAACCTTGGTTGACGTAATGTCATGCCACCAAGATGATGTAGTAAAAACTTGGCACGTTTGACCAAAGTTTGGACACACACCCCTCACAAACCAGAGCAACTCACTAGAAGGCTCGTAGTTCCGAGAGGGAACAATGCATGTTTGATGACAAACGGGAGATAGCTTCCTCTTACGGCCTTCAAATTTTTTTCTACGTCTAACGTGCACTACTACAACTCTAATGTGAAAATTTTGAAAATTCTAGGGGTCATTTGACCTTTTAAACACATTTAAGTGATTTTCTAGATATTTAATGATCCTAATTGAAATTTGAACTACATCTACATGCAACGCCTAACCCGAACAGTTTGAAAAATTATATTTGTGTACTTGTGTGCGAGTTAATTCCATGTGCAGTAAACTAGAAGGAATTTTCAAACATATTTGTATCACGACATGGGCACATATGCATGAATACGTATGCATGGAGTGGCATGGCATATTCATTCCAAAAAAAATCAAAAACACATGAAACCTTGGTTGATGTAATGTCATGCCACCAAGATGATGTGTAAATTGGCATGTTTGACGAAAGTTTGGACACACATCCCTCACAAACTAGAGCAACTCGCTAGAAGGTTCATGGTTCTGAAAGGGAACAATGCATGTTTGATAATGAACGGGAGATAGATTCCTCTTACGGCCTTCAAATTTTTTTCTACGTCTAACATGCACTACTACAACTGTGACGTGAAAATTTAGAAAATTCTAGGGGTCATTTGACCTTTTAAAGACATTTAAGTGATTTTCTAACCATTTAATGATCGTAATTCGAATTTGAACTACATCTACATGCAACGCTTAACCAAAATGTTTTGAAAAATCATATATGTGTACTTGTGTGCAAGTTAATTCCACGTGCTATAAATTAGAAGGAATTTTCAAACATATTGATCTCACGACATGGACACATGCCTACGTATGCGTGGAGTGACATGGCATTTTAATTCAAGAAATAGAAAATTGATGAGAAACACATGAAACCTTGGTTGATGTAATGTCATCCCACCAAGATAATGTGGTAAATAAATTGGCATGTTTGGCGAATGTTTGGACATGCACCCCTCACAAACTGGAGCAACTCGCTAGAAGGTTCGTGGTTCCGAGAGGAACAATGCATGTTTGATGACGTACGGGAGATAGCTTCCTCTTACGGCCTTCAAACTTTTCCTACGTCTAACATGCACTACAACAACTGTAATGTGAAATTTTGGAAAATTCTAGGGGTCATTTGACCTTTTAAAGACATTTAAGTGATTTTCTAACCATTTAATGACTATAATTCAAATTTGAACTACATCTACATGGAACGCCTAAGCAAAACGTTTTGAAAAATCATATTTGTGTACTTGTGTGCGAGTTAATTCCATGTGCAGTAAATTAGAAGTAATTTTCAAATATATTGGTCTCACGACATGGACACATGCATACGTATGCATCAAGGGACATGGCATTTTAATTCAAAAAGAAAAAAGAAAAATGATGAGAAACACATGAAACCTTGGTTGATGTAATGTCATGCCACCAAGATGATGTGGTAAAGAAATTGGCATGTTTGCCGAATGTTTGGACATGCACCCCTCACAAACCGGAGCAACCCGCTAGAAGGTTCGTCGTTCCAAGAGGAAATAATGCATGTTTGATGACGAATGGGAGATAGCCTCCTCTTACGGCCTTCAAATTTTTTCCTACGTTTAACGTGCACTAATACAACAGTCATGTGAAAATTTGGTAAATTTTAGGGGTCATTTGACCTTTCGAAGACACTTAAGTGATTTTCTAACCATTTAATGACGGTAATTAAAATTTGAACTACATCTACATGCAATGCCTAACCATAACGGCTTGAAAAATCATATTTTTCTGTACTTGTGTGCTAATTAATTCCATGTGCAGTAAATTCGAAGGAATTTTCAAACATATTGGTGTCAAGGCATGGGCACATGCATGGAGTGCATGCCATGGCATTTTAATTCCAAAAAAATAAAAAATGACGAGAAAAATATGAAACTTGCTTGATTTAATGTCATGCCACCAAGATGATGTGGTAAAGAAATTGACATGATTTACGAAAGTTTGGACACACACCCCCCACAAACCGGAGTAACTCGCTAGAAGGTTCGTGGTTCTGAGAGGGAAGAATGCATGTTTGATGACGAACGGGAGATAGCTTCCTCTTACGGCCTTCAAAATTTTTGAACGTCTAACATGCACTACTACAACTGTAATTTGAAATTTTAGAAAATTCTAGGGGTCATTTGACCTTTCAAAGACATTTAAGTGATTTTCTAACCACTTAATGACCGTAATTCAAATTTGAACTACATCTACATGCAACGCCTAACCAAAACGGTTTGAAAAATCATATTTGTGTACTTGTGTGCGCGTTAATTCCTTGTGAAGTAAATTAGAAGGAACTTTCAAACATATTGGTCTAATGACATGCACACATGCATACGGATGCATGGACTGGCATGGCATTTTAATTCAAAAAAAATAGAAAAATGATCAGAAACACATGAAACCTTGGTTGATGTCTTGTCATGCCACCAAGATGATGTGGTAAAGAAATTGGCATGTTTGACCAACATTTGGACACACGCCCCTCACAAACCGAAGAAACTCGCTAGAAGGTCCGTGCTTCCAAGAGGGAACAATGCATGTTTGATGACGAACGGGAGATAGCTTCCTCTTATGGCCTTCAAATTTTTTCCTACGTTTAACGTGCACTAATACAACTGTCATGTGAAAATTGGTAAATTTCAGGGGTCATTTGACCTTCTAAAGATATTTAAGTGATTTTCTCACCATTTAATGACCGTAATTCAAATTTGAACTACATCTACATGCAACGCCTAACCAAAATGGTTTGAAATATCATATTTTTGTGTACTTGTGTGCGAGTTAATTCCATGTGCAGTAAATTCGAATGAGTTTTCAAACATATTGGTGTCAGGGCTTGGGCACATGCATGGAGTGCATGCCATGGCATTTTAATTCCAAAAAATTAAAAAATTATCAGAAAAACATGAAACCTTGCTTGATTTAATGTCATGCCACCAAGATGATGTGGTAAAAAATTGGCCTGTTTGACGAAAGTTTGGACACACACCCCACACAAACCGGAGCAACTCACTAGAAGGTTCATCTTTCTGAGATGGAACAATGCATCTTTGCTGACGGGCGGGAGATAGCTTCCTCTTACGGCCTTCAAATTTTTTCCTACGTTTAACGTGCACTAATACAACTGTCATGTGAAAATTTGGAAAATTTTAGGGGTCATTTGACCTTTTAAAGACATTTAAGTGATTTTCTAACCATTTAATGACCATAATTCAAATTTAAACTCAATCTACATGCAACGCCCAACCTAAATGGTTTGAAAAATCATATTTTTGTGTCCTTGTGTGTGAGTTAGAAATCATCAGATGATGTAAATATCGGGTGTTCAAAAAAGAAAATATAAAGATCTGGCAAGACAATCGGCCCCCACACGATTGGCAGTCTATCTCGCAGCTCAAGTTTGGTCGATGAATGGCGGGCATCTTTAATCAGACACAGATTTTGGCAATTATGTTCACACACGGATTTTGGCTATTATGTTCACACATGGATTTTGCTGTGGGAATAGTGTGTAATTCAAACTACAATACTCATAAATTCCGGCGACCGGAGTTTGTACTGTCCCCGTCGATCTATATTCCGGCCGCCAATTAATAGTACCTTGCTCACGTCGTCCTGCCTGCATTTTCATCTACATCCTCCCTCGCTCGCCCTCTCGCTCTCTCTCTCTCTCAAATCTCAGCCATGGCGCTGCCGGTCTTCCGACGAGGACACTCACTCGATTAGCAACGACGAGGACCCCTATGCGCCGCCTGACGAGGTTGTGCCAGACCCCCCAACTTTGGATTGATTTTGGGGCCAGTACAATCTTTGTTTGTGGAACTCGCTGCCGCTGGCTGAGAAAGCCAGGAAAGTGGCATTCAAGAAGGAGATGGCGGAGGAGGAAGCCAGGTACCAGGCGGCCTGTGAAGCCCGTGATACCGCCTCGAAAAAGGAGACGGCGGAGCTTTGGGGGCGGGCGCCTCATCGTGCCGATGAGGTGTACGGAGACGGTACTTCGCGAGGAAGGTCATAGGCGCTGGGTTCCTCGTCGCTGCGTGGAGGTGGGCTGATAAGCTCCAGCGTACTACCGACGAAGAACTCCGGTGGGCGCCCAACGAAATAGCAAGATCGGTCGCGCGCGTCCGCCAGCAAGAGGCAGATCAGTACATCAAGCGCTGTGAGGCGGAGGAGTCGGAGTACTGCCTCCGCACAGGGAAGACGCCGCGGACCAGGGAGCTACTGGCGAGGGGCTGCTGGAATACTCGCCCAGGAGGGATGATTAGTTTTAGTATTGTTCGTTTTCAATTTTATGCATTGTATCTAGTAGTTAAGTATCATCACGTATATGTGATGATATTATATATATATATATATATATTCTGTGATGATCTAATGAACAATTAATATATATATATATATTATGAATTCCATTTTATATCTATTTTTGTATACTAATTTGAATCTAGCTGTTATCATCCACATATATAGAATGGAAAGCGTATATACACACATTGAAACAGAACATATAAGAATGGAAAACAGAGTACACACATTGAAACAGAGCAATACTATGATTGCTGTGAATACAAATCTATCCACATCGAAAATAAAATGCGTCCATGAGACCATGACCAGCAGCCCTTGCCTAGGGTAGCTCTTGGCTCTGCCTGAACTCGTGCAGACGTTCGTCTAAGCGGTCGACATGCTCGCGATACATCTGGAGCGCGACCTCGAGCTCCAAGTTGGCTATTTCATCGAAGATCACCAGCTCGAGTATGCGACGGCCATGTTCCTCTACTGTGCCCAGGTGGACACCTGGGCCAAGGAGGCGGTCGAGCCTGTGGACCAGCGTGTGGCATCTAGCGGGCCGCGGACAAGGCGAACGGTGACACCCATGCGAACAGCGCAGCGGGCGTCCGGTGCAAGTACGGCGTGGCCAGCATCTGGTGCAAGTATGGTGCTGAAGGCCTCTACCTACTCCTGGCAAGGAATGGGGGTACTGACAAGACGTGTACCCAGCTGTGACGCCGTGTCGACAGCAGGCAAGCACCAATGGATCCGCTCTTGTTGGGCGGCGCCCCGCACCTCTCGCTCTATGGCGCTCCAACAGTCTCACCGTGCAGCGAGCCGTAGCCTATCGGCACAGATGCGCCTAGTTTGCTCTGCAGCGTGACATTGATCATGTTGTGCGGCGAGCTGCAGCCTGTCGGCGCTGACATGCCTATCTTGATTGGCGGTGCTCAAGCGCCATGCGGCAAAGGTCTACTCAACCCTGAAAATGACACGCATCACAACGTCGTCCATCGCGTTGCTGGGGAGCGCCTCGGCCTCGACGGGCCATGGCGCCTGCTCATTTTCCTCGTCGACGAGGTTGATCGCAGAGGCGGCGCTTTGGTGGGTTGGCATGCTTGGAAAAGGTGGGTGTCCTACAGGCTGCGCTAGTCGCCTCCGTGCGTCACGTGCCCCCTATGCGCAATATAGCAGGGTCGCGGGAAACAAGTGAGGAAATGGCGGGAAATGGTGGCGTGTTCATAAAACGCCATCAATTAATGGAAACTTAGCATCGAGCTAGCACAAGAAGTAGATGATGATCAGATGAACACAGACCACACTAGGGATCCTGTTGGTGATGAATTCATCAATCCCAAGCAGTTGAATACTAGCAAGCGTTTACCCACAACATGCATGGCCTATTCCATCACAAATAGGTCGGATGGATCAACAGTATGCCACGTATCCGGATGACCGCCCGTCCCACAATGGCCAATAGATGTTGTGTAGACAGAGCATATCTACGTCTTATTAGAAGCAATCGTCTGCGTTATTATCGGTCTTCGCACACATTTCTGATTACATACCTGTTTGCCACGTATCACACACATCTTGTTATATTGAACCGTTTCTGTTCTCTTGCCTAATCACAAACAGTTCATCCGAGTGAACCGTATGTTGTACATCGCACAGACCTTGATCGGGCTATCCGTTTCTTTTGTGTTGCCTAATCAAAAATAGTTTATCCGAGTGAACTGTATGTTGTACACCGCACACACCTTCATTTGGCTGCCCGTTTCTTTTGTTCCTCCTCATCGCAAGCAGTTAATTGAACTGAATCGTATGCCCTTCATTGCACACGGAACTAAAACCTGAACCGTGTTTGATGCATCCGTCATCGCAAACATTTTATACATTTCTGACTGTTTTCGTACACCACCATTTGCGATCATTGCATCACACACAGTTTCTCGAAGGGTCTCTGATCGTAGTGTCGCATTAGGAGCATCCTGCAGTAGTGCCTTTTCATGCAAATTTAATGATAATGAAACCTTAGCTTCTTATGCTAATGGTATATATGATTACTATAATGTGGAACGAATAGAAGAGTTTGTTGCTTTTAAGGGTGCTTCTGAAATTGAATCTCTGTTTTTAAAGTATGAAGATGATGACGATGATGCTGACTATAGACCTGAAAATATTGCTATTGTTAAATATTGCTATTATAATTATAAATACAATTGTGATATTGATGCATTTATTGAGAATATCTCCGTTTTCCAAGAAGAGATTAACATTTTGCAGGAGTATATGGAAGAAGAAAATGATGAAACTGTGAGCTCATTGGATGAAAAAGATGACGAACCTTTTGTCACCCCCATAATCGAGAAACATATCCTTATTCCACTAAGGATAATTTTAGCTGCTGTCTAGTGATCTACTCCTAGATCAGTATTGTTCTCCCTTGCCAAACTCAGTGTAGGGTATACAATAGATCTGGTACACATCATGGCATACTTTATAGAACCTATGGCTGAGGCATAGGGAATGACTTTCATTCTCTTTCTATCTTCTGCCGTGGTTGGGCTTTGAGTCTTACTCAATTTCACACCTTGCAACACAGGCAAGAACTCATTCTTTGACTATTCTATTTTGAACTACTTCAAAAACTTGTCAAGGTATGTACTAATTGAAAAAACTTATCAAGCGTCTTGATCTATCTCTATAGATCTTGATGCCGAATATGTAAGCAGCTTCACCGAGGTCTTTCTTTCAAAAACTCCTTTCAAACACTCCTTTATGCTTTCCAAAAAATTCTACATCATTTCCGATCAACAATATGTCATTCACTTATACTTATCAGAAAGGCTGTAGTGCTCCTACTCACTTACTTGTAAATACAGACTTCACCACAAGTCTTTACAAAACTATATGCTTTGATCAACTCATCAAAGTGTATATTCGAACTCCAAGATGCTTGACCAGTCCATAGATGGATCGCTGGATCTTTGCACTCTTTGTTACCACCTTTAGGATCGACAAAACCTTCTGGTTTCATCATACACAACTCTTCTTTAAGAAATCCATTTAAGGAATGCAGGTTTGACATCCATTCGCCAAATTTCATAAAATGTGGCAATTGCTAACATGATTCGGACAGACTTTTAAGCATCGGTACAAGTGAGAAAATCTCATTGTAGTCAACACCTTGAACTTGTCAAAAACCTTTTTCGACAAGTCTAACTTTGTAGATAGTAACACTACTATCAGCGTCCGTCTTCCTTTTGAAGATCCATTTATTTTCTATGGCTTGCCGATCAACGGGCAAGTCAATCAAAGTCCACACTTTGTTCTCATACATGGATCCGATCTCAGATTTCATGGCCTCAAGCCATTTCGCGGAATCTGGGCTCATCATCGCTTCCTCATAGTTCGTAGGTTCCTCATGGTCAATAACATGAACTCCAGAATAGGATTACCGTACCACTCTGGTGCGGAACATACTCTGGTTGACCTACGAGGTTGGGTAGTAACTTGATCCGAAGCTTCATCATCATCATTAACTTCCTCACTAATTGGTGTAAGCATCTTGAACTGATTTCAGTGAAGAAATACTTTCCAATTCGGGAGAAGGTACAATTACCTCATCAAGTTCTACCTTACTCCCACTCACTTCTTTCGAGGGAAACTCGTTCTCTAGAAAGGATCCATTCTTAGCGACGAATGTCTTGCCTTCGGATCTATGATAGAAGGGGTACCCAATAGTCTCCTTTGGGTATCCTATGAAGACACATTTTTCTGATTCGGGTTCAAGCTTATCAGGTTGAAGCTCATTCACATAAGCATCACAGCCCCAAATTTTAAGAAACAACAACTTGGGTTTCTTTCCAAACCATATTTCATAAGGTGTCGTATCAATGGATTTAGATGGTGCCCTATTTAACGTAAATGCACCTGTCTCTAATACATGACCCCAAAACGATAGTGGTAAATGGGTAAGAGACATCATAGATCGCACAATATCTAATAAAGTGTCGTTACGATGTTCGGACACACAATTACACTGTGGTGTTCTAGGTGGCGTGAGTTGCGAAACTATTCCACATTGTTTAGAATGAATACCAAACTCGTATCTCAAATATTCTCCTCCACAATCAGATCATAGAAACTTTATTTTCTTGTTACGATGATTTTCCACTTCACTCTGAAATTCTTTCAACTATTCAAATGTTTCAGACTTATGTTTCATCTAGTAGATATACCCATATATTCTCAAATCATCTGTGAAGGTTAGAAAATAAAAATACCCGCCATGAGCATCAACACTCATTAGACTGCATACATCAGTATGTATTATTTCCAACAAGTCTGTTGCTCGCTCCATAGTTCAGGAGAACGGAGTCTTAGTCATCTTGCCCATGAGGCATGGTTCGCAAGCATCAAGTGATTCCTAATCAAGTGATTCCAAAAGCCCGTCAGCATGGAGTTTCTTCATGCGCTTTACACCAATATGACCCAAACGGCAGTGCCACATATAAGTTGCACCATCATTATTAACTTTGCATCTTTTGGCTTCAATATTATGAATATGTGTATCACTATGATCGAGATCCAACAAACCATTTTCTTTGGGTGTATAACCATAGAAGGTTTTATTCATGTAAACAGAACAACAATTATTCTCTAACTTAAATGAATAACCGTATTGCAATAAACATGATCAAATCATATTCATGCTCAACGCAAACACCAAATAACATTTATTTAGGTTCAACACTAATCCCGAAAGTATAGGGAGTGTGCGATGATGATCATATCATTCTTGGAACCACTTCCAACACACATCGTCACTTCACCCTTAACTAGTCTCTGTTCATTCTGCAACTCCCGTTTTGAGTTACTACTCTTAGCAACTGAACTAGTATCAAATACCAAGGGGTTTCTATGAACACTAGTAAAGTACACATCAATAACATATATATCAAATATACCTTTGTTCATTTTTCCATCCTTCTTATCCGCCAAGTATCCTGGGGCAGTTCTACTTCTAGTGACCATTTCCTTTGTAGTAGAAGCACTCAGTTTCAGGCTGGAGTCTAGCTTTGGGTTTCTTCATGGGAGTGACAACTTGTTTGTCATTCTTCTTGAAGTTCCCTTTCTATTCTTTCGCCCTTTTTCTTGAAACTAGTGGTCTTGTAAACCATCACACTTGATGCTCTTTCTTGATTTCTACTTCGCCAATTTCAACATCGCAAAGAGTTCAGGAATTACTTTCATCATCCCTTGCGTATTGCAGTTCATCACGAAGTTCTAGTAACTTGGTGATAGTGACTAGAGAACTTTGTCAATTCCTATCTTCTATAGAAGATTAACTCCCACTTGATTCAAGCAATTGTAGTACCCAGACAATCTGAGCACATGTCACTGGTTGAGCCATTCTCCTCCATTTTGCAGGCAAAGTACTATCAGAGGTCTCATACCTCTCGGCACGGGCATGAGTATGAAATACCAATTTCAGCTCCTGGAACATCTTATATGCTCTATGGCGTTCAAAACATTTCTGAAGTCCCGGTTCTAAGCCGTAAAGCATGGTGCACTAAAATATCAAGTAGTCATCATACCGAGCTTTTGTCAAAATGTTCATAATGTCTGCATCTGCTCCTCCAATAGGTCTATCACCTAGCGGTGCATCAAGGACATAATTCTTCTGTGCTGCCATGAGGAAAATCCTCAGATCACGGACCTAGTCTGCATCATTGCTACTATCATCTTTCAACATAGTTTTTCTCTAGGAACATATCATAAATAAAACGGGGAAGCTATACACGAGAAATTGATCTACAACATAGATATGCAAATACTATCAGGACTAAGTTCATGATAAATTAAAGTTCAATTAATCAAATTACTTAAGAACTCCCACTTAGATAGACATCTCTCTAATCTTCTAAGTGATCACGTGATCCATATCAACTAAACCATGTCTGATCATCACGTGAGATGTAGTAGTTTTCAATGGTGAACGTCACTATGTTGATCATATCTACTATATGATTCACGCTCGACCTTTCAGTCTCAGTGTCCCAAGGCCATATCTGCATATGCTAGGCTCGTGAAGTTTAACCTCAGTATTCTGCGTGTGCAAAACTGGCTTGCACCCGTTGTATGTGAACGTAGAGCTTATCACACCCGATCATCACGTGGTGTCTCGGCACGACGAACTGTAACAATGGTGCATACTCAGGGAGAACACTTATACCTTGAAATTTAGTGAGAGATCATCTTATAGTGCTACCGCCGAACTAAGCAAAATAAGATGCATAAAGGATAAACATCACATGCAATCAATATAAGTGATGTGATATGGCCATCATCATCTTGTGCCTTTGATCTCCATCTCCAAAGCACCGTCATGATCACCGTCGTCACCGGCTTGACACCTTGATCTCCATCGAAGCATCATTGTCGACTTGCCAACTATTGCTACTGCTTAGTGATAAAGTAAAGCAATTACATGGCGATTGCATTTCATACAATAAAGCGACAACCATATGGCTCCTGCCAGTTGCCGATAACTCTGTTACAAAACATGATCATCTCATTCAATAAAATTTAGCATCATGTCTTGACCATATCACATCACAACATGCCCTGCAAAAACAAGTTAGACGTCCTATACTTTGTTGTTGCAAGTTTTACGTGGCTGCTACGGACTGAGCAAGAACCGTTCTTACCTACGCATCAAAACCACAACGCGGTATAGTGATTGTTTTTTGATCTTCAGAAAGAACCATGTTCATTGAATCCGATTCAACTAAAGTAGGATAAACTGACACCCACCAGCCACCTGTGTGCGATGCACGTCGGTAGAACCAGTCTCGCGTAAGCGTACGCGTAATGTCGGTCTAGGCCGCTTCATCCAACAATGCCGCTGAATCAAGAATCAACTAGTGACGGCAAGAAATGTGTATATACCCACTTCCACAACTCCTTTGTGTTCTACTGATGCATATAACATCTACGCATAAACCTGGCTCTGATACCACTATTGGGGAACGTAGTAATTTCAGAGAAATTCCTATGCACACGCAAGATCATGGTGATGCATAGCAACGAGAGGGGAGAGTGTTGTCTACATACCCTCGTAGATCGTAAGCAGAAGCGTTATGACAATGCGGTTGATGTAGTCGTACGTACGTCTTCACGATCGACCGATCCTAGTACCGAAAGTACGACACCTCCGCGATCCGCACACATTCGGCTCGGTGACGTCCCACGAACTAACGATCCAGCAGAGTGTCAAGGGAGAGCTTCATCAACATGATGGCGTGATGACGGTGATGATGAAGCTACCGGCACAGGGCTTCGCCTAAGCACTACGACGATATGACCGAGGTGGATTATGGTGGAGGGGGGCACCGCAGACGGCTAAGGGTGCAATGATCAACTTGTGTGTCTATGGGGTGCCCCCTGGCCATGTATATAAAGGATGGATGGAGGAGGAGGCCGGCCCTCATAAGGCGCGCTCAAAGTGTGGAGTCCTACTAGGACTCCCTAGTCCTAGTAGGATTCCACCTCCCACATGGAATAGGAAAAAGGGAAGGGAGAAGGAAGGAAGGGGGTGCCCCCTTTCCCTTGTCCAATTCAGGCCAGTCCATGGGGAAGGGGCGCGGGCACCCTTGAGGCCTTTCTCTCCTTTCTTGTATGGCCCATTAAGGCCCAATATGAATTCCCGCAACTCTCCGGTACTCCGAAAAATACCCGAATCACTCGAAACCTTTCCGATGTCCGAATATAGCCTTCCAATATATTGATATTTACGTATCGACCATTTCGAGACTCCTCGTTTTGTCCCTGATCTCATCCAGGACTCTGAACAAACTTCGGTCATCAAATCACATAACTCATAATAAAAATCGTCACAGAACGTTAAGCGTGCGGACCCTACAGGTTTGAGAATTATGTAGACATGACCGAGACTCTTCTCCGGCCATTGACCAGAGGGGGAACTCTCCACCCAACTAGGGCGAGGCCAAGGAAGAAGAAGAATAAGGAGGGGGCTCTCTCCCCCTCGCTCCCAGTGGCGCCCGAGTGCTGCCGGGGCAACGATCGAGACAACGATCTACATCAATAATCTTGCTACCGTCATCACCAACTTTCTCCCCCTCTATGCAGCGGTGTAACACCTCTTCTCCCCGCTGTAATCTCTACTTAAACATGGTGCTCAACTCCATATATTGTTTCCCAATGATCTATGGTTATCCTATGATGTTTGAGTAGATCCGTTTTGTCCTGTGGGTTAATCATGATCTTGGTTGGTATGATTGTATATTTTATTTATGGTGTTGTCCTACGGTGCCTTCCGTTCTCGCGCAAACGTGAGGGGCCCCCGCTGTAGGGTGTTGCAATATGTTCATGGTTTGCTTATGGTGGGTTGCGAGAATGACAGAAGCTTAAACCCGAGTAGGTGGGCTATGGCGTATGGGATAAAGAGGACTTGATACTTAATGCTATGGTTGGGTTTCACGACCTTAATGATCTTTAGTAGTTGCAGATGCTTGCTAGAGTTCCAATCATAAGTGCATATGATCCAAGTAGAGAAAGTATGTTAACTCATGCCTCTCCCTCGCATAGAATTGCAAGAATGATTACCGGTACTTGTTATCGATTGCCTAGGGACAAATAACTTTCTTGTTGACACAAACCCTTTTACTAAACACCTAACATTTATTATCTTGCAAATTACTTCTCGTTTTATTCTTCCAAAGTAGTTCTAGCATCACACCTACAAAATAGTTTCATACTTGTTTCCGATAAAAAAACGTCAAATGGGCGTAGAGTTGTATCGGTGGTCGATAGAACTTGTGGGTATATTTGTTCTGCCTTTAGATCCTCGTTGGGTTTGACACACTTATTTATTTAAAAAGGCTAGAAACTATCCCCTATACTTGTGGATTATCAGGGCAACGTTTTTACATTTCTGTGGGACTGCGGAAAGGGAGATTGGTTTCGCTATCCTCCTCATCCAACTACGTGCCTAATCCTCTCCAACAAGTAGTTAGTCCTAAAGAGATATCGCAGAGGTGATCGACTTCTATTTGTGTATGTTATGTTTCATCATCTAGTTCCACTATTATTGTAATCACACTGACTGAATATCTTTGCAAACATGGATGATCAGCTCAATTTTAGTGGAGCTGCACAAAATGATCGGAATGTGATGTCCTCCATACACCTCTTTTTTGGCTACTGGCCTGGGTGAAACTTGCTGCCAACCAATGAACATTGTGCCCAGGAAATGGAGCCATGCCGACGAACAACATCGATCAATTATATATTTTTCCTTATTTGTACACCTTCTCACAACTTTGTCTTCAGTTGTGATGTGAATATTGGCGCTGATCTGCAAACCATTGAGGTGCATTAGCAGCCATGGTGGTTTCATTTGTATTTGATGGAATGTTCTAATGAGATAATCTTGAGGCAAGAGGACACATGAATCCTAAGTTCAAACCTCTTTTCCTGCGGGAACCAAAGTTGACACCTTTGTAGCATCATAGTATAATTTCACTAAAATTATGCATACATATAAACAAATCCTGAAGTTAGCAATGCCAGAAACAATTCAACTTAGTTTTGCCGACATGTGGGACATCCTTCATCCGGCTCCACCTGCCATGCAACAATATTGAGTGCACAACTGCAGGAAAAGATTCACCCCGGTCGTTGCTCCGCCGTAGTAATGACTAGTGACCAGTCAAATCACAGAGCCCCACCTTCGCCACAGTAAGTTGCTCAGACGAAGCAACCACCATTTCTCTGTTCGTTGAATCCGCTGGTACTCCAATATTCCTAGAGTAATAAGTTGCTCAGGCGAAGGAACCATCACTTCACCTTTTCCACAGTAAGTACTACCTTATTTTTTTATTCTAGAAACAACCACACGCGAATATTGGACGGTAGCAGCACATCAACTAAATCAAAAATCGAAACCAACCAATGAACTACTACTAATGGTGAGCGTTTGCTAGGATCGTGTACTCCGTTTGTCCATGTATATAGGGCTTAATGCGTTTTCCGTGACTAACTTTGGCCCTCTTTGGATCCACGGGTTAGAGTTAGTTTGAGCTAGTTGGGGCTCAAATAGCCCTAAAGTATCCAAACATGAGGGTTATATTGGAGCAAGTTGCACCAAACCCACCAAAAAAACTATCCCACCCAAGAGGTGCTAATTGGAGACAGTTCTCATTGGGCCCACTAAAAAATCACTTTTGTGTCTGTATCCCGCAAGCCAATTGGTGCTAATTGGAGGTAGTAATTGTGGGGCCCATTGAAAAATCACTTTTCTCTCTCCATCAAGTGCATTTATTGTCAATCTAACCCTATCATCCGAACACCCCTTTGGCTATAGTTAGTTTGGGGTTATTCATGAGTTAGTCTAACCTCTAGCTAAGTTAGAGTATACAAACAGGAGCAGTATAGGACATGCAAGTTGCTCAAAGCATACCGTCAAATTCGTACGTGAAAGGATCTTTTTCTTTTTTGAAACGGAACGTGAAAGGATCTTCGAATGATATAATTTCCAAATTATATAAGATCTTATCAATAGTCAAAGGCAACCTCGAAGAACACATTAGGCCCTATATAAAATCTTGTCAATAGTCAAAACCAAGTGTTACTACTACACCAAACAAGTTCAAAACGACAAACTGGACCCACTCACGGCACGACACGCCTGTCTCGTTTGGTCCGTCGGTCAAAGCGCTTCCTCTTCTTGGCATAACAATAGAGTACAATAAATTTTTCAGAATGCTCTTGGCATGTCGCTAACATGTGATGAGTTAACTGACCTCAATAGATGGCAAAAATGACAGCCCGCCGCACTTTGAGAGAGATGAGGAGCGAGAAGTGATACGGCTTGGTAGATTACTAGAGCTAGGTGTCACACGGAGGCCAAGAATATGGTGATAACGTGGGTTGGCCATGTATGATGTAACTACACTCGGCTGCCGTGTTTCGTACTCTTCCGGTCTATTGTGGAGATGATTGGTTGAGTTTATATCGCTGAATAATATAAAATATTATTAGTGCAGATGCTCCACCGCAAGGTTCCTTGTTCCTTCTCGGTCGTCGGGAATCGATGTTCTTCCACTCTTTTTTTTTACGTGAGCTTTGTTCATCCTTTTGCCAGCACGCGGGACATCAATCATTAAGGTTCACGTGTCATGCAAGAAAATGGAGATAAGCAGTGCGTAAGTGAGTTGTGCAAAATGATGGCACCTAGTACTACGCAATATTTTTTCTCCTCGATGGCATGTGAATAGTGCACGTACTCAATGACGGAGCAGGGGATGGTAGCCATGGACATGGTTGGCCCTTTTGGGAGAGAGTACAAAATATTAACTTTGATGTGTCCCGTCAACTCGCAGAACGACGAGAAACACACATTGAATGACGGAGCATGGGATGGTAGCCATGGACATGGTCAACCCTTTTTGGAGACTGATGCACTACTTTTGATGTGTCTCGTCAACTCGCAAATGAGGAGAAGCTTTGCTTACTACAAGTACGACCTCTCCCTCGCTCACGCGCGCGCGGTGGCTCGCAGGACAAGGAGAAGCTTTTGCTTTATGATAGTGCACTTAATACAGGCGGTGGACGCGCGGCAGTTCATTCGGTGTTAGATTGCCAGAAGTATCTATATTCTAGTACGATCATCAGTGTTTGACTTTCGAAAGAGGCGAAGAACCAAGCACACAGTCACCTACTCACAGCATAACCGACCGTGTTTGCATGAATTTTTTAACTAGTACTCCTAACTGGTCATCACACGTGAGCCAATTGATAACCCACAAGAATAGGGGATCGCAATAGTTTTTCAGGGTAGAGTATTCAACCCAAATTTATTGATTCGACACAAGGGGAGCCAAAGAATATTCTCAAGTATTAGCAGCTGAGTTGTCAATTCAACCACACCTGGAAACTTAATATCTGCTGCAAAGTGTTTAGTAGCAAAGTAATATGATAGTAGCGGTAATGGTGGTAAAGGTAACGGTTGCAAAATTAATATTTTTGGTGTTTTGTAGTGATTGTAATAGTAGCAACGGAAAAGTAAATAAGCAAAGAACAATATATGGAAAGCTCGTACGCAATGGAACGGTGATGGAGAATTATGCCGGATGCGGTTCATCATGTAACAGTCATAACCTAGGGTGACACAGAACTAGCTCCAATTCATCAATGTAATGTAGGCATGTATTCCGAATATAGTCATACGTGCTTATGGAAAAGAACTTGCATGCCATCTTTTGTCCTACCCTCCAGTGGCAGCAGGGTCCTATTGGAAACTAAGGGATATTAAGGCCTTCTTTTAATAGAGTACAGGAAAAAATCATTAACACATAGTGAATATATGAACTCCTCAAACTACGGTCATCACCTATATGTATCCCGATTATTGTCACTTTGGGGTTAACGGATCATAACACATAATAGGTGACTATAGACTTGGAAGATAGGATCAAGAACTCTCATATATTGATGAAAACATGGCACTCGGGCCCTAGTGACAAGCATTAAGCATAGCAAAGTCATAGCAACATCAATCTCAGAACATAGTGATACTAGGGATCAAACCCTAACAAACTAACTCGATTACATGATAAATCTCATCCAACCCATCACCGTCCAGCAAGCATACAATGGAATTACTCAAACACGGCAGTGTGCATCATGAAATTGGTGATGGAGGATGGTTGATGATGACGATGGCGACATCTTCCCCTCTCCAGAGCCCCGAACGGACTCCAGTTCAGCCCTCTTGAGAGAGTTTAGGCCTTGGCGGCGGCTCCGTATCGTAAAACGCGATGAATCCTTCTCCTTAATCAACTAGCGAGCAATAATAATAAATCTCGGATGACAACACTTTCTCAAAACAATCATGATACAATATAACAAGATGGTATTTTGCTAGCCCTTTCTGAGAACGCAAAACATAAATGCAGAGCACTTTTAAAGATCAAGGACTGACAAGACATTGTAATTCATGGTAAAAGAGATCTAGTCAAGTCATACTCAACGTAAAATAATAGTAATGGATGCAAATGATAGCGGTGCTCTCCAACTGGTGCTTTTTAATAATAGGATCATGACTCAGCATAAAAGTAAATGGATAGGCCCTTCGCAGAGGGAAGCAGGGATTTGTAGAGGTGCTAGAGCTTGGTTTTGAAATAGATATGAATAATATTTTGAGCGGTATTCTTTCATTGTCAACATAACAACCAAGAGATGGCGATATCTGCCATGCTACACACATTATAGGCGGTTCCCAAACAGAATGGTAAAGTTTATACTCTGCCTCCACCAACAAGCATCAATCCATGGCTTGCTTGAAACAACGAGTGCCTCCAACTAACAACAGTCCCGGGGGAGTTTTGTTCGCAATTATTTTGATTAGTTTTGCATAGAGCATGGTACTGGGCATCCCGGTGACCAACCATTTTCTCGTGAGTGAGGAGCGGAGTCCACTCCTCTTGAGAATAACCTGCCTAACATGGAAGATACGGACAACCCTAGTTGATACATGAGCTAGTCGAGCATACAAAACATAATGTTTATTTGAAGTTTAGAGTTTGGCACATACAAATTTACTTGGAATAGCTGGTAGATACCGTATATAGGTAGGTATGGTGGACTCATATGGAATAACTTTGGGGTTTATGGAATTGGATGCACAAGCAGTATTCCCGCTTAGTACAGGTGAAGGCTAGCAAAAGACTGGGAAGCGACCAGCTAGAGAGCGACAACAGTCATGAACACGCATTAGAATTAATAAACACCGAATGCAAGCATGAGTAGGATATAATGCACCATGAACATAAATATCATAGAGGCTATGTTGATTTTGTTTCAACTACAGTCGTGAACATGTGCCAAGTCAAGCCACTCGAATCATTCAAAAGAGGATACCACCCTATCATACCACATCACAACCCTTTTAATAGCATGTTGGCATGCAAGGTAAACCATTATAAGCTCCTAGCTAATTAAGCATGCCATAAGCAACTACAATCTCTAATTGTCATTGCAAACATTTTTATTCATAATAGGCTGAATCTGGAACGATGAACTAATCATATTTACAAAAACAAGAGAGGCCGAGTTCATACCAGCTTTTCTCATCTCAATAAGTTCATCACATAATCATCATTATTGCCTTTCACTTGCACGACCGAATAGTATGGATAACAATAATAGTGCACGTGCATTGGACTAAGCTGGAATCTGCAAGCATTCAATTCAGGAGAGAAGACAAGGTAATATGGGCTCTTTGTCAGATCAACGATAATGGATATAAGAGCCACTTCAACATTTTCATTATGGTCTTCTCCTATCGACCCCCAAAGAACATGATAAGAAATAAAACTATTTACACGAGAAAGCTCCCAACAACCAAAACAAGAACGAGAAATATTCGTGGGTTTTCTTTTTAATTACTACTACAAGCATGGAAAGTAAACTAACTAAAAGCTACATCTATTTTTTGTTTTTCATAAGGTTTATTAAACACACAAGAAGAAAGCATAAAAAGGAAAATAAACTAGCATGGATGATACAATGAAAAAGTATGAGCACCGACAACTAGCAATGAGGGTGTGAACATGAATTTAATGTCGGTGAGAAATACGTACTCCCCCAAGCTTAGGCTTTTGACCTAAGTTGGTCTATGGCCACGGCTGGCCTGGCGGATATCCAAAGTTGTAGCTGGGGTCATACTGAGATGCAGCAGCTATTACCTCATGAGCTGCCGCTTGGAGATGGGCCGTCTCCGTCCTCCTTTTATACTCGTCCGCCTCCTCCCTAGTTATAACATATCTCCCTTTTGTCTGAAAATCAATGAAAGCAGGAGCAGGGACAGCGACATGATAGGTGCGTCGTGTGTCAAAGATTAGTCGTTATTGGAGGTACTGATCATTCCTCTCAACAAACTGATGACGAACCATGGGTATATCATACACACTTATGGGTATATCAAGAAAATTAGCTAGACGGCTTGCATAAATTCCACCGAAGAAATCTCCACTAAATTTATTATTATGCAACCTACGTGCAACAAGGGCTCCCAAATTATAATGTCTATCTCCTAATACAGCACTCCTGAGAACAATGAGGTCAGGGACACACAAGTTACATGCTTCGTCCTTACCATTTATGCACCTACCTATGAAGAGAGCAAAATAATGTATAGCAGGAAAATGAATGCTCACTATGGTAGCTTGTGTTATGTCTCTAGATTCCCCCACAATTATACTAGCAAAAAAATCTCTAAATTCAGATTTTTGAAGTTCATTAGGACTACCCATTGTGGAAGTTTGCAAGCAGTGTTAAAATCCTCTAAGTCCATAGTATAAGAATTTTCATAAAGATCAAACAGGGCAGTTTGAGAATTGAGTGATGATGAAAATTCAAACCATCTCACAAAGGAATCAGTGAGATAGTGGTATTGGCGGCACTTATCCGCCTCTAAGCTCCCAATATCAGCATTACGCACATATGCGTTAAATTCTTCCTTGATTCCTGCTCGATCCATAAAGTCCTCTAAAGGCCATTCACAAGCCCGCACTTGAGCTTCCCTCGGTGGTTCTTCGTCGGCATCGTGCATTGCGAGCCTGGGTCCTTGCTTCCATGAAGGACCACCTTGGTACATTTTCCTAAACATATTTCTTTCTCTGAAAAATTTCTGAAATTTTAGTAACTTCAAAATAAAAGTGAACCGAACTCAACAATATTAATAGCAACTACTCCTACAAGTGTCTAGAGGCAATATCATGCATCAAAACTACTTTTGACCATATAAATTTGACATGCAAGCTCAAGAATAGGGTCACCTAAGCGGCAAAAATATGCAATGAATAAAGCACTAGAACAAAAACTAATTGGACCATTGGAGGAGTCACATACCAAGGAACAGTCCCCCAAAGCAGTTTTGTGAGAGGTGCTTTGTTTAAGGAGATCGAAAATGGCAGCAAAATGAGCTTGGACTCGGGTTTGAGCTGGTTAGTGATGTGTGTGGGAGGAAGAAGGAGTGTGTGGTAGCTGGAATAAGTGGAGGGGAGTCACCGTGGGCCCACGAGGCAGGGGGCACGCCCTCCACCCTCGTGGCCAGGTGCTTGCTCCCCCTGCTGTGTTCTCAGTGCCAGATATTCTCAAATATTCTAGAAAAATCATATTTAATTTTCAGGGCATTTGGAGAACTTTTATTTTTGGGGAATTTTTTGTTGCATTGATAATTCAGAAAACAAACAAAAGTTACTATTTTTGCTTTATTTAATATAATTAATAGAAAGTAAAAGGAGGGTATAGAGAGTTGTGTTTTCTACATTCATCCATCTCATGCTCATCAAAAGGAATCCACTAACAAGGTTGATCAGGTCTTGGTAACAAACTCATTCCGAATAACATGGAAGCGGAGAATTTTCGAATAACACTAGGTTACCTCAACGGGGATATGCACATCCCCAACAATAAGAGTATCATATTTCTTCTTGACAGTAGGAAGAGGAAATTCAAAAGCTCCAAAAATAATCGATGGAATTTTTCCAATAGAGTTTATACTGTGCACTTGAGATTGTCATAGTGCTTAGGCAAAGCCCTGCGTCGGTAACTTCATCATCACCGTCAACAGGCCGTCGTGCTGTCGAAACTCTCCCTCGGACTCAGCTGGATCTAGAGTTCGAGGGACATGACCGAGCTGAACGTGTGCAGATTGCGGAGGTGCCATGCGTTCGGTACTTGATCGGTTGGATCGCGAAGACGTTCGACTACATCAACCACGTTACTCAATGCTCCGCTTTTGGTCTACGAGGGTACGTAGACACACTCACCCCTCTCATTGCTATGCATCTCCTAGATAGATCTTGCATGATCGTAGGAATTGTTTTGAAATGGTGCGTTCCCCAACAGTGGCATCCGAGCCAGGTCTATGTGTAGATGTTATATGCACGAGTAGAACACAAAGGAGTTGTGGGCGTGGGTATATACATATTTCTTGCCGTCACTAGTTGTTTCTTGATTCGGTGGTATTGATGGATGAAGCGGCCCGGACCGACATTACATGACAGCATTCATGAGACTGGTTGTACCGACATGCTTTGCACACAGGTGGCTGGCGGGTGTTAGTTTTGTTGGGGAACGCAGTATTTAAAAAGAATTCCTACGATCATGCAAGATCTATCTAGGAGATGCATAACAACGAGAGGGGAGAGTGTGTCTACGTCACCTCGTAGATCGAAAGCGAAAGCGTTTATCAACGCTGTTGATGTAGTTGCACACCTTCACGATCCGTCCCGATCAAATACCGAACGTACGGCACCTCCGCGTTCAGCACACGTTCAGCTCAATGACGTCCTCGCCTTCTAGATCCAGCAAGATGGGCGAAGTAGTAGACGAGTTCCGGTAGCACGAGGACGTGGTGACGGTGTTGGTGAAGAACAATCTCTCCAGGGCTTCACCTAAGCACTACGGAAACTATGACGGAGGATAAACTAGAGTGGACGGGGTTGCCGGCACACGGCTTGGTGTTTCTGATGCGTCTTTGGTGCTAGTACTGCCCCTCCATTTATATGTTGAGCCCTTGGGTTGAAACTTGGAGCAAAAGCCTCCTCGAAGTCGGTTTTCCCGAAAGGCAAGAGTCCCACTCGGACTCCAGGACCAAACGCCACAATCCTTGGCGTCTGGCCCGGACACCATGGGCCTCGGCGTCTGGGCCAGACGCCAGGGTCTCCGGCGTTTGGCCCCCTTGATCGAACCATATCATCCTATATATCAATCTTTACCTCCGGACCATTCCAGAGCTCCTCGTCATGTCCATGATCTCATCTGGGACTTCGAACAACATTCGGTGACCAACATACATAAATCATATAATACTATATCATCAACGAACTTTAAGCGTGCGAACCCTACGGGTTCGAAAACTATGTAGACATGACCAAGACATCTCTCTAGTGAATAACCAATAGAGGGACCTAGATGCCCATATTGGCTCCTACATATTCTACGAAGATCTTTATCGGTTGAACCGCATAACAACATACGATGTTCCCTTTGTCATCAGTAGGTTACTTGCCCGAGATTCGATCGTCGGTATCCTCATACCTAGTTCAATCTCGTTACCGGCAAGTCTCTTTACTCATTCCATAATGCATCATCCCGCAACTAACTCATTAGTCACATTGCTTGCAAGGCCTATAGAGATGATCATTACCGAGAGGTCCCAGAGATACCTCTCCGATACACGGACTGACAAATCCTAATCTCGATCTATGCCGACTCAACAAACACCATCGGAGACACCTTTAGAGCATATTTATAATCACCCAGTTACGTTGTGACGTTTGATAGCACACTAAGTGTTCCTCAGGTATTCAGGAGTTGCATAATCTCATAGTCATAGGAACATGTATAAGTCATGAAGAAACCAATAGCAACAAACTAAACGATCATAGTGCTAAGCTAACGGATGGGTCTTGTCCATCACATCATTCTCTAATGATGTGATCCCATTCATCAAATGACAACACATGTCCATGGCTAGGAAACTTAGCCATCTTTGATTAACGAGCTAGTCAGGTAGAGGTACACTAGGGACTCTCTGTTTGTCTATGTATTCACGCATGTACTAAGTTTCCGGTTAATACAATTCTAGCATGAATAATAAACATTTATCATGATATAAGGAAATATAAATAACAACTTTATTATTGCCTCTAGGGCATATTTTCTTCAAGTTTCTCCAACCTTAGTTGAATCGGATTCAATGAACAGGGTTCTTTCTGAAGATCAAGAAGCAATCACTATATCATGTTGTGGTTTTTGATGCGTAGGTAAGAAAGGTTCTTGCTAAGCTCGTAGCAGCCATGTAAAACTTGCAACAACAAAGTAGAAGACGTCTAACTTGTTTTTGCAGGGCATGCTGTGATGTGATATGGTCAAGACATGATTATATAAATTGTTGTATGAAATGATCATGTTTTGTAACACAGTTATCGGCAACTGGCAGGAGCCATATGGTTGTCTCTTTATTATATGAAATGCAATAGCCATGTAATTGCTTTACTTTATCACTCAGTGGTAGCGATAGTCGTAGAAGCAATAGTTGGCGAGACGACAACGATGCTACGATGGAGATTAAGGTGTCAAGCCGGTGACGATCGTGATCATGACGGTGCTTTGGAGATGGAGATCAAAGGCACAAGATAATGATGGCCATATCATATCACTTATATTGATTGCATGTGATGTTTATCCTTTATGCATCTTATTTTGCTTAGCACGGCGGTAGCATTATAAGATGATCTCTCACTAAAATTTCAAGGTATAAGTGTTCTCCCTAAGCATGCACCGTTGCGTCGGTTCTTCGTGCTGAGACACCACGTGATGATCGGGTGTGATAAGCTCTACGTTCACATACAACGGGTGCAAGCTAGTTTTGCACAAGCAAAATACTCAGGTTAAACTTGACGAGCCTAGCATATGCAGATATGGCCTCGAAACACTGAGACCGAAAGGTCGAGCGTGAATCATATAGTAGACATGATCAACATAGAGATGTTCACCATTGAAGACTGCTCCATCTCACGTGATAATCAGACATGGTGCAAGCATCTCGGAGTTGGAATATACACTTTGCTAAGTTGATCAAAGCATATAGGTTTATACAGACATGCGGTGAAGCCTGTATTTACAAGAAAGTGAGTGGGAGCACTACAGCCTTTCTGATAAGTATATGTGAATGACATATTGTTGATAGAAAATGATGTAGACTTTTCTGGAAAGCATAAAGGAGTGTTTGAAAGGAGTTTTTCAAAGAAAGACCTCAGTGAAGCTACTTACATATTAAGCATCAAGATATATAGAGATAGATCAAGACGCTTGATATATTTTTCAATGAGTAGATACCTTAACAATATTTTGAAGTAGTTCAAAATGGAACAGTCAAAGAAGGAGTTATTGCCTATGTTTCAAGGTGTGAAGTTGAGTAAAGACTCAAAACCCGACCATGGTAGAAAATAGAAAGAGAATGAAAAGTCATTCTCTATGCCTCAGCCATAGGTTGTATAAAGTATGCTATGCTGTGTACCAGACCTATTGTGTACCTCACCAAGAGTTTGGCAAGATGGTACAATAGTGATCCAGGAGTGGATCACTGGACATCGGTCAAAATTATCCTTAGTGGAATAAGGTATGTTTCTCGGTTATGGAGGTGACAAAAAGTTCGTTGTTAAGAGTTACGTCGATGCAAGTTTTGACATCGATCTGGATAACTCTGAGTCTCAATCTGATACATATTGAAAGTGGGAGCAATTAGCTAGAGTAGCTTCGTGCAGAGCAGTGTAGACATAGAAAAAATTGCAAAATAGATACGCCTCTGAATATGATAGACCCGTTGACTAAATTTCTCTCACAAGCAAAACATGATCACTCTTTGGGTGTTAATCACATAGCGATGTGAACTAGATTATTGACTCTAGTAAACCCTTTGGGTATTAGTCACATGGAGATGTGAACTAATCACATAAAGATGTGAACTATTGGTGTTAAATCACATGATGATGTGAACTAGCTAGATTATTAACTCTATTGCAAGTGGGAGACTGAAGGAAATATACCCTAGAGGCAATAATAAAGTTGTTATTTATATTTCCTTATATCATGATAAATGTTTATTATTCATGCTAGAATTGTATTAACCGGAAACTTGATACATGTGTGAATAAATAGACAAATAGAGTGTCCCTAGTATGCCTCTACTTGACTAGCTCGTTAATCAAAGATGGTTAAGTTTCCTAGCCATAGACATGTGTTGTCATTTGATAAACGGGATCACATCATTAGAGAATGATGTGATGGACAAGACCCATCCGTTAGCTTAGCACTATGATCGTTTAGTTTGTTGCTATTGCTTTCTTCATGACTTATACATGTTCCTATGACTATGAGATTATGCAACTCCTGAATACTGTAGGAACACTTAGTGTGCTATCAAATGTCACAATGTAACTGGGTGATTATAAAGATGCTCTACAGGTGTCTCCGATGGTGTTTGTTGAGTTGGCATAGATCGAGATTAGGATTTGTCACTCTGATTGTCGGAGAGGTATCTCTGGGCCCTCTCGGTAATACTCATCATTATAAGCCTTGCAAGCAATGTGACTAAAGAGTTAGTTATGGGATGATGTATTACGGAACGAGTAAAGAGACTTGACGGTAACGAGATTGAACTAGGTATAATGATACCGACGATCGAATCTCGGGAAAGTAACGTATCAATGACAAAGGGAACAACGTATGTTGTTATGCGGTTTGACCGATAAAGATCTTCGTAGAATATGTAGGAACCAATATGAGCATCCAGGTTCCGCTATTGGTTACTGACCAGAGATGACTCTCGGTCATGTCTACGTGTTTCTCGAACCCGTAGGGTCCGCACGCTTAACGTTCGATGACGATCGATATTATGAGTTGATGTCTTTTGATGTACTAAAGATAGTTCAGAGTCCCGGATATGATCACGTACATGACGAGAAGTCTCGAAATGGCCAAGACATGAAGATTGATATATTGGAAGGTTATGTTTAGACACCGGAATGGTTTCGGATGAGTTCGGGCATATAGCAAAGTACTAGGGGGTTACCGGAACCCCCCGGGGGCTTAATGGGCCTACATGGGCTTTAGTGGAAGAGAGAGGAGGCGCCAATAGGAAGGGGCGAGCCCCCCAAACCCAATCCGAATTGGGGAGGGGGAGCGACCCCCTATCCTTCTTCCCCTCTCCCCCCTCCTAATTGGACTAGGAAAGGGGGGAAACCTAATCCTAGTAGGAGTAGGAATCCCCCCATGGGGGCGCACCATGAGGCCGGTCGGCCCCCTCCTCCCCTCCTTTATATACGAGGGAGGGGCACCCCATAGACACACAAGTTGATTTCTTAGCCGTGTGCGGTGCCCCCCTCCACAGATTTCAACCTCAGTGATATTGTCGTGGTGCTTAGGCGAAGCCCCGTGTTAGTAACTTCATCATCACCGTCAACACGCCGTCTCATAACCCACAAGTATAGGGGATCGCAAAAGTTTTTGTGGGTAGAGTATTCAACCCAAATTTATTGATTCGACGCAAGGGGAGCCAAAGAATATTCTCAAGTATTAGCAGCTGAGTTGTCAATTAAAACCACACCCGGAAACTTAATACACTACAAGGATCCGGGTCTATTGCAACAAAATCGTTCGTCGCAATACATGTCGATTCGTGGCGATAAGTACCTATTGCCACGAAACACCATTCGTTGGCAGCCGTTGCGACTGGACACATGGTAATAGGTTATTTCCACAAAAAAGCAACCGCGGCAATAATGTGTGCTATTGCAACAACCATGTGGGAAGTCGCCACATGTTTTCCTGGGGAAACACTCACCTGATGCCACAATTTGCTTTGTGGAGATAGTTTTAATGCAACATGTAACGAATCATGGCGATTGCTAGCTCGTGGCGATAGACATTTGTGGCAACAACCTATCCCAACGACGCTCGTTTCGGGGTGCATACTCTTCCGTGGCAATAATCAATTGTGGCAATAAACTATGGCAACAATCCTGATTTTCATGGCATTAGGCATTTTGCCATGAATAGCTACTCTTGTCGCATTAGCATTAACGTATGGCAACAAATATTATAGTCGTCGTAACAGGAAATTGCAACATATTAGTTTTGGTGGTGATAAATAGGTATCACAACGGGTGAAATGTTTGTAGCGAGAAACTATTGCGACAATTTAAATATTCGTGGTGCTAACATTTGGCAACCAAAGTGAGTTGTGGCAATAGCCTATTGCAACCTAAAAAAATACAGGCATTCAATTACAATATTCAAAACCATACACATGATATGTAGATTCGTAAAATTCATAATTCTCATATCAAATATTCATCAAATGAAACTCAAATGTAATTTAGCCATCCTAATTACGTGCCAAGACTAAACTGTCTATGATCTTGAGCCCAGTGAAGCTAGTTCTTTGGATCCTGCAATCAAGAAATAAAAATAATAGTTCTAGTTAATGAGTCCAACATAGCATACGCCATACAATTATTCCATCCCCATTGTTAAAAAGAACTGTCGCCAGACTAACTGGAGTAATACTGTGTCAGCAAGCATGTAATTGAGGGATCAGAACAGTTTACCAGTGTAAATGTCTAAAGCATATGCACAAGTACATGTACTAAAAGCTTCCGGTGTTGATTTAAGTTGTGACTCCATCTATAGTTTCAGTTAAGTTCATGTCGCTAGCTAGCACATATTCATTTTTTTGAAGTTGTGACTCGATGCAGCAACAACGCATGGTGAAAGAGAACAAGCAGCTAGCTAATTATGAAGGGCAATGACATGCTCACTTGAAAGTGGACCATGAGTGTCAGTTTCTTTGTTTTCAACCTCTTGACATGCCTTGTCCTTAAAACGGAAAGAACAATTATAGCTACCGCATCAATATTGACACTATAAAAGATGAAACAAGAATAACACGATCAAACACATTAATAATCCCAGCTGATGTAAAAGCATGCCAAATGCACATCATTGAATAACTATAGAATAACCAAAAGTCAGTGTACTCACATAGACATCCTGGGACTCTCTGTTAGACCATGTTCCATTCTTAGTGTGGGTGAGTTCCCACAGAACATTCCAATCTGGCTCTTCTCCAGTTTCCAAGTTTCTCTGCAAGTAATATAGCAATGAGATGCTTGAAACATGAAACCATAGTTAGCAGCGAGGCATACATATTTACTTACACTCATACCTTCTCAAAACTTAGTTGCAAGTAAGATTTTGATCCAATTCTGTGTTTTGTCTTCTGTTTCTTACGCTTATCGGTGTTCTTTCGGCTGCGTTCCTATCAATTCATCGAAACCAAATGTAACCAGTCAGAAAAGCAATTTCATCTTAACACATAGTAGACAAAGAGTGATCTTAGAGATAACCTGAAATTATGAATCAGTGACAAAGTACTCAATCATCCATTCCCACTCTTCTGGATGTAAATCTTCCAGTAGATTAGCCAATCTAGCTGCATCTGTTTTGTATGCCTTGTAACTGGAGCTTAGAGTTGATCGCCAGCCTCTATATCGCCCTTTCGCAATTTTGAGAACGTTTTGTTTTGTTTCTGGTGTATCTTCCAGGTCCCATCTATCCTGTAAAGCATACAACAAATGAATATACATAAGCAGTGCATTATCCAAGGTAAAATAAGATAACACATGTGAAAAAGGTGGTATGCACTATGATATGAGCAACAATGAGTCGACGGATCCAACCATGTCCTCACTCCAATGAGCAGTCTTCAAGGTTTAGCAATTTAACCCATACTGGGATTTTATGCATTATAGCAAATGCTAGAGAAAACTTAAATGACAAACACTTTACCAGATCTGGTTTGTGTATGTTGTTATAGTTTCCATCCTTGTTAAGACAACATAGCCTTTCCTTCCTGCACACAAAATCAATCAAGGGACTTAGCATTAACAAAGCATTGCTGTTGTGCACCATTCAGATAGGTGATTATGAAGTAAGGACGTTGTGTACCATGAGCATCCTTCGTAGAATTCATCATTGTGCCCTGGTGTAGGTAATATCAGAATCTGAGTCAATTTAAGAAGAAACACAATACGTAAAGTGGGCATAAAATCAAACCAGTTTAACAAAAAAACAAAGAAAAAAAACTTTGTTGGGAACCTCCAACGAAATAACTACAAGGCCCCGTCTCACGCACGTCTCTTCCTCTCTTCTCTCTGTTCTCTTTCTCTTCTGGAGAAGATCCATTTATCTCTGCATGATCCAATCGCACTACCAAAGGTCCTGATTGTACCACACTGGGTCAATTCCTTCTCACTTTTCCCTCAAGTTTCTCACATCTCTCCTCTGCTTCTTTGATTCCAATTGTTTTGGGTGAACAATTCTTATTAGCAATAAAAAATAACACATGGGAAAGTCTTATGTATTAGGAGTAAAACCAATGTGCACGACTCTCATAGACAGCTTCCTGAACAACAACTTTTATCTTTACCTCCTCCTCTCTTGTGCACATACTCTGGTTTCTCAATCCAGAATGGATTTCACAGAACCTTAAGCATTTTTTGCCAATAATTACAGGAGTACCACTGGCTTTGGTTTCGCCATTGACAGAAACACATATATTTTTCAATAATATGTCACAAATAGTAAGCAAAATTTAGTTAAATGTAAAATCAAGAACTATGAAAGGGATAACGATTAAAGAGCACCTGCTTAAGATGCTTGCAGAATTAATGTGGTACATAATCTATTCAGTTACTGATAGGAAACCTAGATACCCATAAATGATTCACCTTTTGCTACTCATAGTGTGTTTTACTTTGTCACTCGAACTCAAGAAACATGAATGTGAGACAAGCAGCAAAAGTTGAACCAGATTTTACAGATAAATGGCGCAGGTATGTTCAGGGGGGCCATCATGTAGGCAGCTGCTACAGTGCTAGATAAGTAGGACTAGGATACGACAAAATCAAATCACAGCATCATTCTGAATAACAGTCAATTTGCAGAATGAGTTTGTCTACCATCTGATTCCATACACCCCAGCTTCAAAAAGACATTTATAAGTGATGATCATTTAGCAGGAAATGTAATTTTCTCTCTTAGCTAGTCTTATTGCACATACAGAGTTGAATCATGATCAAATATATTACTCACAGCTTGATGCTCACTGAAACACTTTTAAGAGATTCAGATAGCTCACTGAAACTAGGAAATGTACAGAAGAAACCTATATATTATGGAGTTCAGTCTTTCTCCACGACTATTGTATCTACATTATAGTTTCTGCAAATTTGCATCTCTGGTATATGAAGTTCTAAATATGAAAAGGTCTTAAAGAAAAATCACAGGCATGAACAAATATAACTGGATATGTATCCAACACATGGAAATTTTTGCATCCTACCAGTTAAGATCTGGAGGAGGGGCTAGGTAACTGGACTCAACCGGGACAGGCATCGCCTATGTTGGAAGAAGAACAGCGGGCGGCTCCTCAACAGCAGTTGGGGCCGCGGATCCTCGGGCGGACAGTCCTGCTGCTTCCCGGCGCGGGGGGATCGTTGGTGTCGGATGGCGTTGCTGCTCCTCGGTGGCGGACGATCCTCCTTCGTCGCGGATGGCGCTTCTGCTACAGCGGGCTAAGCGAAGGGAGACCGAGGGTCGGTGGTGGTGCCAGGGGACCGGCGGGTGGGTTGTGCCGGCGGTACGCAGGTCGGGGGTGGCAGCGCGCAGTTCGGGTGGAGGTACAGAGCAGGGTTAGGTTTACATGTGTGTTGTGCGCGGGCGGCACGTGAAAGAGAGAGTGAGAGCTGAGATTGATAGGCCTTTAGTGTGGAATTTGGGCTTTCACGTAGCGCGCCCATCGCGAGAAATACACTTTGGTTTGTGGTGGTATATATACATCCTATATGATGATTGGTTTTTAATAAAAAAAAGTCAAAATAGTTCAGAAGTTTTTTAAATAAACTTGACTTACTTTTGCACTAGTATAAAATTTTCTCAGAAAAAATAACCAATGTTGACTTCGTAGCAAAAAAGACAAAATTTATTTGCTATTATACGTCACTATTCACATTATATTGGCCAAAATTTTGTCTTTTTTGAACAGAAGTCAAAGAGGGATTTCTTTTTGTGAAAAATTTCTCACAAGTACAATGTAAGGTTAAGTTTATTTCAAAAATATTTTCAGATTTTTTTAATTTTTTTTGTTGAATTACTAAAAAAATCCATATAGGGTGTATATGTCCCCATATACCAAAAGTTCCCCTCCGCCTACCGCCCCCTTTCGGTGCCATAACTTTTGCGTGGGCCCAACCAAACAATCGCTGATACTTTCTTTGCCCTATGAATCAACGACACACAGTCTATCAGCGAAGGTGGTAACTGCCGACAGAAATTAGGTCGGTGCTCTGTTGAAGCTTTGGCGACAGATGATGTGTCATATGACTGCATAATAGTGATAATCTGTGTCTCGGAATAAATTGGGACAAAAAGGGTGTCTGCGTTGTACACTTATACCAACAGATGTATGTCGTTATCATTTTTTCCTTTTTGACCGGTTTTCCTATTTCTTCTTCGGTTTTTTTTCCTTTTTTCCGTTTTCCATTTTTTTCTTCCTTCTTTTCATTTTTTCTGTTTTGTGTTTGTTTTTTTGTTTTTTCGTTTCTTCTGAAAATTGTTCCGAAAGTTAAAAAAAATCGAGTTTCTACAAAACATTTGAAATTTTAAAAATGTTCATGTTTAAAAAATTGTTAATAAATTCAAAAACAATTCAGGCATTTCAAATAATGTTCTTGTTTTACAAAAATTGTTTGGAATATTTTTGTTCACATTTTTCACATTCTTTAAAAAATGTTCCTGTTTTCAAAAATAGTTCACAAATTCCAAAAATTCTTCATGTTTTCATTTTTTCACGTGTTTTCAAAAATGTTCCAGTTTCAAAAAAATTTGACAAGTTTTTATAAAATCGTGTTTGCAAATTTTGTTCAGGAATTTCAAAATATGTTCACATTAGTTTTGTTTTGAAATTTTAAAAAATGTTCTCATTTCAAAAAAACTGTTGAAGATTAAAAACAATTCTTCTTTTTCAAAAATGTAATAGCTTTTTAAAACTCATTCACAAATTTGGAAAGTGTTTGCGTTTCACAGAACATTTTGTTTTTTGGAAAAATATTGCTTTCGAAATTCCTAAGCTAATTCGGATATGCGTAGCATGTTCGGTTCTTCACATTTGATGGTGCTCATTAATAAGTTACAACTGATGGTTCAGCTGGTAGGAACACATCCTGTATAGCAGTGCATCATGTGATCGAATCCCTACAACTGCATATAGTTTTTTTTAGCTACAGTGCATGTTCAATTTTCGGTTGCTGTCTTCATGGGCCGGCCCAGTCTAAGCCCCGCCTATGCAAAATGTCAGCAACTTGACGCAGAGCGCGTCACATAGAAGGTCCCCTATAAGACCTCCCCGTAAACCGCCCAGGTGAAAGCGTCCACATTATTTTGTTAGTGCACGATGGCCGGCCCCACTTGTCATTGCCCCTGGAGGTCACCGTGGATGCCACCCGTGCCAGTCAGCCCCAGCGAGGCCTCAGGCCCGCAGGTCGGCGGCAAGTCTGTCAGATTTAGCTCCAGATCTGGATCTGGCAATTTTCATACCAGGGACCCTCTATTTTTGATTTCCATCTGGCAAGTCCCTGTTTGGTAGAAAACACCCTATTTCAAAATGGCAACGACTTGGCAATTTCAAATTCAAATTTAACAAATTAAATATGTATTCCTATCAAGAAAGTGTGTTCTATCCATTTATAACTTTTTCCATTGTTTCGGTTAGTTGAAATTGGTGCAATTAAAATATATTTTAATTACTCCTTAAAGCTTGCAAAAATCATAATTTAATATCTATAAATTCGAATAATATATTTTTCCACTGTTCTACTTGTAACTAATGCAACGTCACACCGATGTTGCAATATCTTTCTGAATATTACCACAAATAGTTATTCTGTTGAAATACCTAGTCTCTATTACAACAAAATGGTTGCCTCGCGCAACAGAATTTGTTTGTCGCAATATCGCTACCATATTGCGACGCTCATGCAGTTTGTTGCAATATTTAGACACTTTTTGCAACAATATTTGTAACTAATGCAACGTCACGCCGATGTTACAATATCTTTCTGAATATTGCCACGAATAATTACGCTGTTGAAATACCTAGTCTCTATTACAACAAAATGACTGCCCTCACGCAACGGAATTTGTTTGTCGCAATACCTCTACCATATTGCAACGCTGATACATTTTGTTGCAATATGAGGCCTCTATTGCAACAAAGTTAGTATTTATCGCGACCAAACTAAGTTATGGCAATATGTGCAGCCTATTACCACAACCGGAGAATTTGTGGTAATATTGCGCTTTATTGCAACAAAACGTAGTTGTAGCAATAAATTTTGTTGCAATAGACCGGAATACTTGTAGTGATATCTGCAGCAAAGTGTTTAGTAGCAAAGTAATATGATAGTAGTGTTAACGGTAGCAAAAGTAATATTTTTGGTATTTTGTAGTGATGATAAGAATAGCAACGGAAAAGTAAATAAGTGAAGAACAATATATTGAAAGCTCGTAGGCAATAGATCGGTGAGGGAGAATTATGCCGGATGCAGTTCATCATGCAATAGTCATAACCTAGGGTGACATAGAACTAGCTCCACTTCATCAATGTAATGTAGGCATGTATTCCGAATATAGTCATACATGCTTACGGAAAAGAACTTGCATGACATCTTTTGTCCTACCCTCCCGTGGCAGCGGGGTCCTATTGGAAACTAAGGCATATTAAGGCCTCCTTTTAATAGAGTACCAGAACAAATGATTAACACATAGTGAATACATGAACTCCTCAAACTATGGTCATCGCCGGTAAGTATCCCGATTATTGTCATTTCGGGGCTAATGGATCATAACACATAATAGGTGACTATAGACTTGCAAGATAGGATCAAGAACTCTCATATATTGAAGAAAACATAATAGGTTCAGATCTGAAATCATGGCACTCAGGCCCTAGTGACAAGCATTAAGCATATCAAAGTCATAGCAACATCAATCTCAGAACATAGTGGATACTAGGGATCAAACCCTAACAAAACTAACTCAATTACATGATAAATCTCATCCAACCCATCATTGTCCAGCAACCCTACGATGTAATTACTCACGCACGACTATGAGCATCATGAAATTGGTGATGGAGGAAGGTTGATGATGACGATGGCGATGGATTGCCCTCTCCGAAGCCCCGAACGGACTCCAGATCAGCCCTCCCAAGAGAGTTTAGGGCTTGGCGGTGTCTCCATATCGTAAAAGATGATGAATCTTTCTCTCTGGGTTTTTTCTCCCTGAAAGTGAATATATGGACTCCAGGTTGAGGTCTGTGGAGCATCAGGGGGCCCACAAGGAAGGGGGCGCGCCCAGGGGGGTAGGGCGCGCCCCCACCCTCATGGACAGGTGGAGGCCCCCCAGACGTGGATCTTCCTTCGAGTGTTTTTATATATTCCAAAATAATTCTCCGTTGATTTTCAGGTCATTCTGAGAACTTTTATTTCTGCACAAAAACACAATGGCAATTCTGCTGAAAACAACGCCAGTCCGGGTTAGTTCCATTCAAATCACGCAAGTTAGGGTCGAAAATAAGGGCAAAAGTGTTTGGAAAAGTAGATACGATGGAGATGTATCAAATCCCCCAATCTTAAACCTTTGCTTGTCCTCAAGCAATTTAGTTGATAAACTGAAAGTGATAAAGAAAAACTTTTACAAACTCTGTTTGCTCTTGTTGTTGTAAATTTGTAAAGCCAACATTTAAGTTTTCAGCAAAGATTATGAACTAACCATTTTCACAAAAACATTTAGGTCTCATGTTTACTCATATCAATGGCATAATCAACTAGCGAGCAATAATAATAAATCTCGGATGACAACACTTTCTCAAAATAATCAAGATATGATATAACAAGATGGTATCTTGCTAGCCCTTTCTGAGTCCGCAAAACATAAATGTATATCACTTTTAAAGATCAAGGACTGACTAGACATTGTAATTCATGGTAAAAGAGATCCAGTCAAGTCATACTCAATGTAAAATAATAGTAATGGATGGAAATGACAGCAGTGCTCTCCAACTGGTGCCTTTTAATAAGAGGATGATGACTCAACATAAAAGTAAATAGATAGTCCCTTCGCAGAGGGAAGCAGGGATTTGTAAAGGTGCTAGAGCTCGGTTTTGAAAAAAATATGAATAATATTTTGAGCGGTATACTTTCATTGTCAACATAACAACCAAGAGATGGTGATATCTTCCATGCTATGCACATTATAGGCGGTTCCCAAACAGAATGGTAAAGTTTATACCCCCCCTCCACCAACAAGCATCAATCCATGGCTTGCTCGAAACAACGAGTGCCTCCAATTAATAAGAGTCCCGAGGGAGTTTTGTTTGCAACTATTTTGATTAGATTTGCATAAAGCATGGGACTGGGCATCCCGGTGACCAGCCATTTTCTCGTGAGTGAGGAGCGGAGTCCACTCCTCTTGAGAATAACCCGCCTAACATGGAAGATACAGACAGCCCTAGTTGATACATGAGCTATTCAAGCATACAAAACAGGATATTTATTCGAAGGTTTAGAGTTTGGCACATACAATTTTACTTTGAACGGCAGGTAGATACCGTATATAGGTAGGTATGGTGGACTCATATGGAATAACTTTGGGGTTTATGGAATTGGATGCACAAGTAGTATTCCCGCTTAGTACAGGTGAAGGCTAGCAAAAGACTGGGAAGCGACCAGCTAGAGAGCGACAACAGTCATGAACATGCATTAAAATTAATCAACACCGAATGCAAGCATGAGTAGGATATAATGCACCATGAACATAAGTATCGTAGAGGCTGTGTTGATTTTGTTTCAACTACATGCGTGAACATGTGCCAAGTCAAGCCACTCAAATCGTTCAAAAGAGGATACCATCATATCATAACACATCACAACCCTTTTAATAACATGTTGGCATGCAAGGTAAACCATTATAAGCTCCTAGCTAATCAAGCATGGCATAAGCCACTATAATCTCTAATTGTCATTGCAAACATGTTTATTCATAATAGGCTGAAGCAGGAACGATGAACTAATCATATTTACAGAAACAAGAGAGGTCGAGTTCATACTAGCTTTTCTCATCTCAATAAGTTCATCATATAATCATCATTATTGCCTTTCACTTGCACAACCGAATAGTGTGGATAATAATAATAGTGCACATGCATTGGACTAAGCTGGAATCTGCAAGCATTCAATTCAAGAGAGAAGACAAGGTAATATGGGCTCTTTGTTAGATCGACAATAATGCATATAAGAGCCACTTAAAATTTTCATTATGGTCTTCTCCTATCGACCCCCAAAGAACAAGAAAGAAATAAAACCATTTACACGGCAAAGCTCCCAAGAAGCAAAAGAAGAATGAGAAATCTTTTTTGGGTTTTCTTTTTAATTACTACTACTACAGCATGGAAAGTAAACTAACTAATAGCTACAACTAATTTTTTGTTTTTATTAAGGTTTATTAAAAACACAAGAAGAATGCATAAAAAGGAAAATAAACTAGAATGGATGATACAATGAAGAAGTATAAGCACTGACAATTAACAATGAGTGTGTGAACATGAATGTAATGTCGGTGAGAGATACATACTCCCCCAAGCTTAGGCTGTTGGCCTTGCAGATATCCAAAGTAATAGTTGGGGTCGTACTGTGAAGAAGCCTCGGATTGCCACTGGTTGGCAATCACCTCCGGATCCCACTGATAATCAGACTGTCATGGAGGATCAAGTTGTGATTCCGGCTCTGGCTCTATAGGTGTTGTAGGCTTCCGGTAGGCATGAATGGCCTCCAACGGAACAAGGTACTTGCCTGCAGATAAATCAAACAAGGAAGGAGCGGGCAAGGTAATAGTCTCATGATGATTTTTGCCAAATATTAATTTGTACTTAAGCTACTTTTCCCTATTATTAACAATAAAATCATGTGCTACCATACTTGTCGGTGTACTAAAGTAGGGGTACCTTAGTATCCCGAACTTGTGCACGGGCAGTCGCTGCGTCCCGCGGCAAGGCTTGCCGGGCGACCGCCAAAATCCTCCGTGGTTCATTTGGAGCCATTCGAGAACAAAGTATACAAGGCCCCGGCAAGAGGAGCTTGCCAGGAGGGAGACAAGACCCCAGCAAGAGGAGCTTGCCGGGGAGGCCAGCCAAGACATATCAAGGAACTCGCCGCAGCACACCACGTGTCCCGGCAAGACCCAGTGAGCGACAAGCTCCTGGACGCGGCAAGATAATAACCGCGGCAAGGCACTTGCCGCGGCAAACTTCCATCCTGTACCTGCGCTCCAGCACATCCGCCAACGTGTCGCTCTGGGACCCTTCCAGGCGTACGTGGCGGAAGGCTGTGCAGCTAGAGGTACACGGTGGCAAGCAGCGCTAGCAAGATAGCCATCATGGCATGCAATGGCGTCCCTAGCGGTCCCTTTCTGCACCGTCTAGGCCACACAGACAAGCATTTAATGCCTTTGTCCCCTGCCGTCAGGGTTCGATATGATACAACTGTAGTAAGCGGTGGCGCCAACCACCACTCCTTTTACCTTTTTACCCTCATCTTTGTTGCCACCTGTCGGTGACCCCTTTGACATATAAAAGGAGGCCCATGCGCAACAGGGAGGGGGACGATGATTCTCACGCTCGGTCTCACTAGCCACCTAAGTGTATTGTAGCATTCATCGCTCCCGAGCAAGAACACAATACAAACCAAAGCAGGAGTAGGGTTTTACGCATCCGTGCGGCCCGAACCTGGGTAAACTGATTGCGTCGCTCGTGCGTTCACCTCGATCTGCTCTTCGTCGACTCTCCGCCCCCCTTGCCGAACCGAAAGGGGCCCCGGTCCGCCGTGGTCCCATAGGTGTCCGTGGGATCAGCACCCCCGACATCTTTGGCACGCCAGGTAGGGGGTGCGTCGAGGCTGTGAACCTGATCCGACGTTCGCACGAGCTGGATCTTCGTCACCTTCATCAACATGCCGCCGAAGAAGAAGATTTCGGAGGCAGCTGCTCCGTCTGCGTCGAGCCCACCACCGCCGGAGCGAACGGCTGGTGGAATGGGCGCCGGCATAAGAACGGGCGCCGATGAGGAGGCTCATGCTGCTGCCAGGTCCAAGGACAAGGCTGCGCCGCATATCGGTGGCACAGTCGGCTCCCACAACGATCGAGCACACTCCAAGACCTCGGCGTCCGTACACGCACCGCGCCCATCCCAGGAGGCGCGGGACCAGCAGCTTCATGGTACTCACGGTACCATACGTTTGCTAGGCCAAGATCAAGCCGGTGGATCCCAGAGCGCTCAAGGCCAGCATGCGCGCCAACATGCTGGCACGAGCAGGGCACGGTCGCCTGGACGAGGTACTTCTCCTTCTAACACAGTTAGAAGTCCGAGCATATCTCGCTCCTCGCACCGTTCGCCGCCGCCGCCCGCCACTCCGGCAGAAGCGTTGGCACGGGCCCAACTGCTCCTAGATTACCCTCCAGCGCCAGAGAAGATCGATGACTGGAGGGCCAGTATCCAGAGCCTCATCGGCTTCGCCAACGGCGACGACCCGCGGCAGCCGAGTGCATCACAGCCGCGGCAAGTCAGTCAGGCGCGAGCCGGTGGCAACAAGACCGGGGAGGGTGCAACCACTGTGCACTCTCCACCTAGAAGGCCAAGATCGCCGACTCGCCGGATCCACCTCGACAGCGACTCCACCGCGTCATCAGATCCGTGGGCTCGTCGCGAGCAGCGCCAAGTTCTTCATGAGAGACAGCAAGAAGACGCTCGAACACGCATCGAGCGCCGAAGAGAAGCGCGGCGTCAATCAGACCTGCGCGCTGGGCCTTCTGTTGACATGCATGCGCCCGGAGAACCAAGCGACTTGCCGTACGCGGTAGGTTGCCCTGCGTTTACCCGTGAGATGCGGCAAGTCCAGTGGCCCAGTCAGAAACATTTCAAGCCAGACGTACCGGAGAAGTACGACGGCAAGTCGCACCCGTCAGAGTTCCTCAGCATCTACACCATTGCGGTGCAAGCTGCTGGGGGCGAGATGACAAGGTCCTTGCCAACTACTTCCTGCTGGTGCTCAAGCCCGAAGTCAGGTCCTGGCTTGTGCACTTGCCGGACAACTCCATATCCACTTGGGCGGACTTGTGCCATCAGTTTGTCGGCGCCTTTACGGGCGGCCACAAACCACATGGCCAAGAAAGTGACCTCCACCTGCTTGCCCAGAAGGAAGGAGAGCCCCTACGCAAGTATATCCAGAGATTTAGCCGTGTACAGCGCAACATCCCAGACATCCACCCTGCCGCGGTTATCAGCGCGTTCCCTCAGAACGTGCATAATCGCAGGATGCGGGAGGAGATGGCGATGAGCAGAATCAGAGACGTCAGCGAGCTGTACGCCCTGGCCGACAAGTGTGCACGCGCTGAAGAAGGGAGGAAACTCCCCGGAGAGAATACTGGAGCAGGGGGATCTGACAGTGAGGATGCCTTCCCGGCAAAGAAAAACCGGAGGCGCAACAGGAAGAAGAAGGGCAAAGAGGTGCTAGTCATTGAGCAGTCCGGCAATGACGGCGCCGCCAAGCAAGCCAAAGTTGGTAGCTCCGGCAAGGAGGTTGCCGCATGCACCAACTGCCAAGCTGTGGCGGCCGCCGACAAGAAGGACGGCTCCGACAAGCAGTACTGCAAGATCCACCGCACCAAGGGCCATGATCTCCAGAGCTGCAAGAAGGTCGAGCAGCTTGTCCAGCAACAAAAAGCTGAGTACGAGCGGCACGACAAGGAGAGAGCCCAAGGAGGCGGTGGAGAGGCCGGCAAGAAGCGCGCTGGCCGGGGTGGACGCCGCGGCAAGGCCAAGCAGTGGCAAGGAGACAGACCTCCCCGCGGCCGCGACAAGGATGAAGACGAAGACGAAGACGAAGACATGGATGATGTTGAGAACAGTGAACAAGAGTTTCAGAAAGCTACAGAAGTCTTATCTGTTGACGGTGGTGCTTCTCTGCATACTTCCCACCGCCAACTCAAACAGTGGCTGCGGGAAGTTAATGCGGCAGAGCCACCTGTCGAGTCGCGCAAGCTTCTGAAATGGTCCAGCACGCCTATCATCTTTGACATTGAGGACCACCCTGATCGCACAACTGCGGTCGGGTGCTTGCCGTTGTTGGTTTCGCCAATAATCCGCAACCTCAAAGTCACTAAGATGCTAGTTGACGGCGGGGCCGGCTTAAATCTGATCTCCTCCGCTGTGCTCCAGGAGCTCCAGATACCTGACAGCGAGCTCGAAGAGACCGGCACGTTCCAAGGAATTAACCCGGGAAGGAGCAAGCCAAAAGGGAAGGTCACCTTGCCGGTGACATTTGGCAGTGAGCTGAATTTCAGAACGGAGAGGGTCACTTTTAACGTTGCTGATTTCCCATTGCCTTACAATGGGATACTTGGCCATCCAGCGCTCGCCAAGTTCATGGCAGCCTCTCACTATGCATACAACATGCTCAAGATGCCAGGCCCGATAAGCGTCATCACTGTCCCTGGCGACAAGAAGGATGCCCTTATCTGCGCCGACAAGATTTACCGGGAAGTAGCTGCTGCAACAGATCACAAGACACTTGCCGCTAAAGCTCCCGGGGGAAAGAAGAAGACCAAGTCCGGCAAGAGCTCTGATGCCCACACCGGCAAGCGCACCTCCTCGGAGTGCTGCGCTGCCATCGAGGACGCACCATCGAGCTCCACCGGCAAGTGTAAAAAGGCAATGGCAGCTCCACCACATACCAAGAAGGTGTCCGCCAAGGAGGACGGCACTGGTGATACCTTCACCATCAGTGCCACGCTTGACCCTAAATAGGAAAGCGCGCTCGTTACTTTCCTGCGGGCGAATGTCGACGTGTTTGTATGGCAACCGTCTGATATCCCCGGTGTTCCCAGGAAAGTAATTGAGCACCATCTTGCCGTTTGTCCTCATGCGCGGCCCGTCAAGCCGAAGGTCAGAAAACAGGCAGTGGAGCGCCAAGAATTCATAACAGAAGAAATCAAGAAATTGGAAGCAGCAGGCCTTGTCAGATGAGTGCTCCATCCCACATGGCTGGCCAATCCTGTTGTAGTGCGCACGGCAAATGGAAAATGGAGGCTTTGTATTGACTTTACTGATGTTAATAATGCTTGTCCCAAAGATCCATTTCCCTTGCCGCACATTGACCAGATTGTTGACTCCACAGCCGGATGTGATTTGCTTTCGTTTCTTGATGCATATTCAGGATACCATCAGATCTTCATGGCAGAAGAGGATGAGGAGAAAACCGCTTTCATTACTCCATGTGGCACGTACTGTTTCGTACGGATGCCTTTCGGATTAAAGAATGCTGGTTCAACATTTGCCAGAGTAGTCCATGTTGCTTTGAAGCCATAGATACACAGAAATGTAGAAGCTTACATGGATGATATAGTGGTCAAAAGCAAGGACAGGGCAACTCTGATCCAAGATTTAGAAGAGACTTTTTCAAATCTGTGCAAGATCAACCTCAAGCTCAACCCCGAGAAGTGTGTGTTTGGGATCCCTTCCGGCAAGCTTCTCGGGTTCTTTGTGCCTTAGCGGGGAATTGAAGCCAATCCCGACAAAATCAAGGCCATTGAGCAGCTCGAAGCACCAAAACACATCAAGGATGTACGGAAGCTTGCCAGTTGTGTGGTTGCTCTCAGCAGGTTTATCTCTCGGTCTGCTGAGCGCGCCCTGCCGTTTTTAAATTTTTTGAAAAGGCAGGTCCCATGAAATGGACTCCGGAAGCGGAGGCTGCGCTGCAGGTCTTAAAGAGATACCTGTCCTCCACTCCAACACTTGTCGCACCTAAGCCGCAAGAGAAGTTGCTCCTATACATAGCGGCAACCAATCAAGTGGTTAGTGCCGCGTTAGTAGCGGAGAGGGAGGCAGATGACGAGCCAGCAACCGCAGCAAGCACATCCAGCGACAAGCAGGGGGCTTCCCCGACAAGCTCTGGTTCCGACAAGCAAGGATCTGCGCAGATGCAAGAGGAGATACAGAAGAAGATGGTGCAGCGCCCAGTTTACTTTGTCAGTTCCCTTTTGCAGGGGGCTAGGTTGAGGTACTTTGGTGTGCAGGATTGTTGAGTCGGCACTGGAACTATCAAGCTTTGGCCTCAAATTTGAGAGTACATCAACAATCCAAAGCAGAGCATTGGCAGAGTTCATAGCAGAGTGGACGCCAACTCCAGATGAAGAAATTCCGGAGACGAGCATCCCCACCAAGGAAGCAAACAAAGAGTGGCTTATGTACTTTGACGGTGCCTTCTTGCTGCAAGGTGCCGGTGCCGGAGTGCTGCTTGTAGCACCCACCGGAGAGCACCTCAAGTACACAGTCCAGATGCACTTTCCCAAGGAGCAAGCGACAAACAACACTGCAGAATATGAAGGCTTGCTTGCCGGTCTCAGGATCGTGGCAGAACATGGAATTAAAAAGCTCATAGTCAGGGGTGACTCACAGCTTGTCGTCCGCCAAGTAAACAAGAATTACCAGAGTCCTTTAATGGAAGCTTACGTCGATGAAGTGAGAAAGCTAGAAGAGCACTTTGACGGCCTGCAGATGGAGCACGTCCCAAGAGCTCAGAATGACGTTGCCGATGGCCTATCAAAGTGCGCTGCACTTAAATTACCTCTGGAACCAGGGATTTTTGTGCTTAAGCTGACTCAGCCGTCCGTAACACCACCAACTGGACAGAGCAAGAAGAGGAAGTTGGTTTCTGCTGACTATTTTCTGACAGAGCTTCCCGAAGCTGCCGCCAAGAAAGTACCCAAGATGAACACCAAGAATGCTGAGGAGCAGTCTGCTCCGGCGAGCCCCAGGGTTTGTTCCGTTGAAGCAGACACTCCCGACAAGTTTTCCTTCGGCAAGCTTGCCGGGGAACGTCAAGCTCCGGCAGAGCTGCAGGCTCTTGCCGTGGAAGCAGATGTTCCCACAGCAGCAAAATTGCCGTTAGTCCTTGTTGTCGAGCCACAGGCTCCAACATGGGCGCAGCAGATTATCCGTTTCCTTCAGACAGGAGAACTTCCCGAAGAGCAGGAAGAAGCAGAAAGAGTAGCACGACAGTCTAGTATGTACCAGTTTGTCGATAACACACTGTGCAGAAGAAGACTCAACGGTGTGAAATTGAAGTGTATTCCCCAGGAAGATGGACAGAAGCTGTTGGCAGAGATACATGGAGGCATATGTGGTCACCACATTGGCGCAAGAGCTCTTGTCGGAAAAGCATTCCGGCAAGGCTTCTTCTGGCCGACAGCCCTCCAGGATGCAACTGCACAAGTAACCAAGTGTGAAGCATGCAAGTTCCATTCCAAGAAGATACACCAGCCAGCTCAAGCTCTCCAGACGATCCCTTTATCCTGGCCATTTTCGGTCTGGGGGCTCGATATCCTCGGCCCCTTTCCCCGAGCTGTCGGGGGCTTTGAGTACTTGTACATTGCAATCGACAAGTTCACAAAGTGGCCGGAAGTGGAACCAGTGAGGAAGGTGACGGCACAATCAGTGGGCAAGTTCTTCAGGTCAATTGTTTGCTGTTTCGGGATCCCTAACAGGATAATCACTGACAATGGTACACAATTTGCGAGCCGCACCTTCATGTAGTACGTCCAAGATCTTGGCGCCAAGGTCTGCTTCGCTTCTGTTGCTCACCCGTGAAGCAACGGTCAAGCGGAGAGGGCAAATGCTGAAGTGCTGCGCGGGCTCAAGACCAAAACTTTCGATAGGCTGCACAAGTGCGGAAGAAACTAGATCGAGGAGCTGCCAGTGGTTCTTTGGTCGATCAGGACGACGCCAAATCGAGCCACTGGCCAGACACCCTTCACTCTAGTCTATGGAGCAGAGGTAGTTCTCCCCACAGAACTCGTATACGGATCGCCTCGAGTGCTCGCTTATGACGAGCTTGAGCAAGAGCAGCTGCGACAAGATGACGCGCTGCTCCTTGAGGAAGACCGTCTTCAGGCTGCTGTGCGAGCCGCTCGCTACCAGCAAGCTTTGCGTCGCTATCATAGCCGCAAAGTTAACGCCATAAGTCTCGAGGAAGGCGACCTTGTTCTTCGGCGCATTCAGTCCGCCAAGAATTCCAACAAGTTGACGCCAAAGTGGGAAGGCCCTTACCGGGTGAAACGGGTCACTAGGCCTGGCGCTGTCCGCCTGGAGACCGAAGATGGCGTATGAGTGAGCAACTCCTGGAATATTGAGCATCTTCGCAAGTTTTACCCATAGGGCGCGGTTGCCGGAACCAGTTCCGGCAACCATCTTTTGTACAAGTCTTGCCGCTATTGCCTGTAATCCTTTGTACAAAGCCGGGCGCAGATCCCGTGCATAAAGATTATGTGCTCAGCACACTCTGTCGATTTCATGCTTTTTAAATTTTGCATGTATTATTTGACATTTTGTGCAGCACTAACCCCCGGTAAGAAATAACAAGCCTTAAAGCTCCATATTGTTATTTCGCCCTCTTTCTTTTTTACAAGGAAAAGGAGGTTCCCTCGCGCACAAGTTTGCCGGGGGGGAAGGGAGAAGATACGGTATGGACCAGGCGTCGTTCAAGAACTTTTCGCCTTGCCGAGAAGCAAGTAACAAAAAAGATAAGTTGCCAAAGTCTGAGCAATCAAATTTCCTTTAAATTTTTAAGTTATTTTCCTTGAACGACCGTGCTTTGTATGGAAAACCTGTGCGCGGAGGAACCAACTCGTAGCTAGTTGCGCCCTTACTGTTGTTTCGAGTCCGCTCAACAACTTAAGTGAGCTGCGACTAGCCGCGACAAGGTTTCTTGTCGGCTGCAGCACCGCCAGCAGGTTGCTGACGTTCCGCACTCAGCGCTCGCGGCAAAGGTGCCTGCACCGGCAAGTTCCCTAAAAGCGTAGGGTAAAAACATACAAAGGAAAGAGTCAAGTAAAGGAAATAACATAGCAATTACTACCATGGATAGAATATATTACAAAATAACTTGTCGTAGCTCTAACAGACTGTTTTTCATAACATGATTGACAGCGACAAGGAAAGAAAAAGATGGATGGCCTAGTCTACGCGGTCGCCTTTGACCCTCCTAATTCCGCTCACCCTGTCCACAATAGGTGCGACAAGGGCCTTGAGCTCCTCCAAATCAGCATCTGGCGGCAGGCTTCGGAGGACGTTGGTGAGGCGGAGGCCTGGGTTGCGGAAGGCCACCTTCATCAGCACCTTCTGGTGAGCCCCCGCGCAAATCTTGCGTGACTCATCGGCAAGCTACTTTGGGATCTGCTCCTGGAGTCTCTGAAGCGCCGTCGCCACGCCCTTGAACAACAGAGTCAGCTTGGCGCTGGGTTGGAGATTCTCGTCGGAGGAGTACCCGAGATCTACCATCTCCAATTGCGCCAGCTCCTTGTCGACGTCCGCGGCGACGTTCACCAGACCCTCCGTCCAGTGCTCCACGTTCTCCGACAAGGTCTTCTGGGCGGCAGCAGCATTCGCCAGCAGCACCTTGCCGGCCTCAACTTCTTCCTTCAAGGCCGCCTCCTGCTCCTTGGCACCGTCCAGTGATTTGGTCAGAGCTGCCAGCTTCGCTTCGACATCAGCGTTGGAGTTCTTGGCGGCGTCCAGTTCCTTGCCCTTCTCAGCAAAAAGGGCCTGCAGCTCCGAATAGCTGTTGGCGTCCTTCTCCCGCTCGAGCTTGAGCGCGGCAAGCTCGTCGCCGCTCGCCTTGAGGCCCGCCTCCCGCTGCACCACCTTCAGCTCCAGCTCAGCCTTGGCGGCCTCGGCAGCTGCGGCGGCGTCTTCGGCCTGCTTGATGGCTCCGCCAACTGCTCGCTCGCGCGCGGCAAGTTCCTCCTCGTGGCTGTCGAGGTGGACCTTCCGCTGCGCCAAGTCACCCTCCTGCGAAGACAGCTTCTCCGCGGCAAGCCTTTGGCGCTCTTCGACGTCGGCCTTCTCGAGGAGGAAGGCCTGCTGCGCTTCGGCAAGATCTTCCCGCTCCTTTGCCAAGGAGCGGAGAGCTTCCTGGTTGGCGCCTCGGAGCTCTTCTGCGCGCTTCTCGATATCAGCGCCATCCTTCGCCACGAGTGCTTCGCAGGACTCCAGCTTGGCCTGCCGAGCGCGGTAGAGCGCCACTAGCTTCCGCAGCAGGCGCTCCTCTTCAGGTTCGCCGCTGCTGCTGCTTGGCGCGTCGACCAGCTTCAGCCCGGCGGAGGCAAGCACCTCTCCGTCCAGCATCTCCCCCTCGATCGGCGCCCTGGAGCTTGATGCCCAGGGAAGGTTAATAAAGATGTCCTCGCCGGCCTTCAGGTAGACGCCAGGCTGGGGCTCATCGGAGCCTGGCGCGGCGGCAGCGGCGGAGGAGTCGGTGGTCGGAGCAGCGCCTGGCGCTCCTGCGGCCTCCGGGTCGTCAGTACGACCGCCAGACTCCCCGCCCGCCTCCGCGGCGGCAGCCCTGGCGGCCTCCTCGCCGGCGCCGGCTACTTCCTCGGCGGCGACTTCAGTCTCCATCGGCTCTGCGGCAGATGGATCTGACGGCCGGAAGAGGGGAGAAAATTCAAGCAAAATTCGAGCCAAATCCAAGAGAAAGATCAAGAAGACGAAGAACCAAGGGGAGTTTGGAAGCAAGGAAGTTACCTGTGCCAGGGTCTGCAGCTGCGGTCTTCGTCGCCGGGGGATCGCCGACACAGTCCCTTGCCGGAGATCCCTCCCTTGCCGGGGGCTCCTCCCTTGCCGGAGCCTCCTCCCTTGCCGGGGGCTCCTCCCTTGCCGGTGTCTCCTCCCTCGCCAGAGAGCTCTCCCTTGCCGGAGATCTCTCCCTCGCCGGGGGACTTTCCCTTGGCGCTTTAGGGGCAGCCTCCGGGCTCCCCTGGTGTGGCTGCTCTACTTCTGCACAAGTCAAACAAACAAGTATCAGCACAGCAAGGATCTTTGTGCGCGCCCGACAGCGGGAAGTAAACAAGACACTTACGCTGGGGGCTGCTCTGAAGGTCAGCCGCCGGATCCGGCAAGTTCGTCTCAGGCGCATCCCCTGTTGACGCAGTGGGTTCGTCCTCGATGACGATCACCGGCGCCTTGGCTCTCTTTGCCGCTCTCTGCGCCAGAGTCCTAAAAAAAGACAAGACACAGGAAAAGGCAAGTGAGAAACAAGACAAGACAAAAACAGCAGAAATCAAAGAATTGCAAGTACAATAAGGAGAACTTACTCTTCTTCTTCTTCCTCGTCGGACCTAAACGCGGAGAAGTCAAAATCTGGCCCGCGTCTGGCGCGGGAAGGTGGAGGAGTAGGCTCCCTTGGTCGCTTGGCGGGAGCAGAAGTAGCAGTCCGGGAAGACCCCGCTCCAGTCGAAGCAGCAGCATGGGGCGCTCCCGTGGCAACGGTGCTTGCCGCAATGGAGCGCGTCGTGCGGCGCGGCGACTGCCGGCCCGCCTGCCGCCTCGCTACATTCCCGGCCTTGCGGAGACGCCTTCTTGGTGGAGACGGAGACGCTGCTGGCGGCGTGCTGTCGGAGGACGAAGTGGAGGAGGAATCGATCTCCAAAGAGCCGCTCGCATTATCGGCCGGCTCGCTCGGTTCGGCATCGTGCCCAGCAACCTGTCTCGGTTCGGCATCGCGCCCGGCAACCTCCTTCTTGCCGGCAAGATCCTTTTTGCCGGTGAGATCTTCCCGCTCGGCACGGTTTGCCGCCTCTGCCGCCGCTGCCTCCTCCAAGGTGAAGCCGAACTCGCCCGCCGCGGCAGCTGCTGCCGCCTCTTCCAACCTGGTGGCGATGTACGCCAACTCCGCCTCGGTGGTGTCGCGGGTGAGGCCGTCCTTCTCGTCGGCGCGGATTGGCACTTCCACCAAGTCGTCGAAGAATTGCTGCACAACCTCGTCCTCTAGCTCTTGCCAAGTTGGCACGATTCCGTGCGAATCGCACAGTGGCATCATCGCCCTGATGCGGTCGAGCGCCGAATTGTTGCACAAAGGGACGACGCCCTGCGTCAACCTGAAGACCTCGGGGTGATCTGAATCGTACTTGAAGAGCTCCTGCAGTATTCCATTGAGCTCAAGGACAGTGAAATTGTAGTTGAGGCCTGGGCGCAGCCTCATGATGTCTGCCGCGTTCTTGAACTCCCAGGCAGGCCTCCTCCGTTCCTGTAGGGGAGCGATGCGGCGACGAAGAAAGTCTGCACCAACGGCCCCAACAGTGAGTCCGGCAAGCCTGAGGCGCTGGATCCTGGTGACGGCAATCTTCGGCCTGCTGTCCTCCGGGGCCACGTCGCTCCAGTCACTGCCGCGCACTGCTGCTACTTGATGCCGGGCGGTGAATGGCTGCGGGCTCTCCTCGACAATCCAGCACCAATCAGCCCTCCACTCCTCCCACTTGCCGCGGAATTCACCCTCCAAATAAGAATCCTTCTTGCCGGTCCTAGAGACCCAGGCAATTCCGCCGGACAAGGGCTCTCCTCTCTCTACATGTGGAATGAAAAAGTGGTGGAAAAGGGCTACGCTAGGGTGGACTCCGACAAAGTTCTCGTAGAGGTGTGCGAAAACAGCCATGGTGAGGACGGCGTTGGGAGTGAAGTCAAGGAGGCAGAGATTGTATGTGTTCATGATATCACAGAAGAACTCGGAAAAAAGGCGGGCAGAGCCCGCAGTAGAAGAATACGGCAAAGAAAGGGTACCCGTCCGGAGCCGTCGCGTGAGCAGCGGCCGGGAGCACCTTGGTCCGAGGGTGAGCTCGCGTCTCCGTCGCCCAAAAGAGATAATAGTACTCCCGCAGCTCCTTCGCGCCGAGCTTGGGGGGGGGGGGGAAATGGCTCGCTCCTTCCGCAGCACCGCGAGCCACTGCGCCTCGGTTGACTTCACGGCCTTCCCCTTGTCGCCCTTCGGAGCCATGGTGGAAGCAGTCGAGGAGGTCGACGGCGTGGTGGTGCTGGTGGCAATGCGGGGGGCAGGGCGCTGCGCTCTGTGTGCTTTGGGAAGACGGAGGCAGGGCGGAGTTTTTCAAGATTGGAGCGGAATGGGGGCGAGTGGGCGCAATACCCCTGCTTCCCTTTGCTTATAAAGGGGGAGATGGCGGACGTTCATCCTTTCCTAATAAAGAAACCGCCCACGATCTCTCCCATGATGCCGCGTTCAACGCGTGCCGTGCGGAGAGGGCGCGGTGGATGCGGAGTGAGTTACGGCGTAACTTAGGCCGCGCGTGCCCGTGCCTTGTTTTGGGCCTGGCCCAATAGCGCTCGGCACTGTGTATGGCCCAGGCCCGGGGGCTCCTGTCGGTGTACTAAAGTAGGGGTACCTTAGTATCCCGAACTTGTGCACGGGCAGTCACAGCGTCCCGCGGCAAGGCTTGCCGGGCCACCGCGAAAATCCTCCGTGGTTCCTTTGGAGCCATTCGAGAACAAAGTATACAAGGCCCCGGCAAGAGGAGCTTGCCGGGAGGGAGACAAGACCCCGGCAAGCTCCTCTTGCCGGGGAGGCCAACCAAGACATATCAAGGAACTCGCCGCAGCACACCACGTGTCCCGGCAAGACCCAGTGAGCGACAAGCTCTTGGACGCGGCAAGATAATAACCGCGGCAAGGCACTTGCCGCGGCAAACTTCCATCCTGTACCTGCGCTCCAGCACATCCGCCAACGTGTCGCTCTGGGACCCTTCCAGGCGTATGTGGCGGAAGGCTGTGCAGCTAGAGGTACACGCTGGCAAGCGGCGCTAGCAAGATAGCCATCGTGGCATGCAATGGCGTCCCTAGCGGTCCCTTTCTGCACCGTCTAGGTGACACACACAGGCATTTAATGCCTTTGTCCCCTGCCATCAGGGTTAGGTATGATACAACTGTAGTAAGCGGTGGCGCCAACCACCACTCCTTTTACCTTTTTACCCTCATCTCTGTTGCCACCTGTCGGTGAGCCCTTTGACATATAAAAGGAGGCCCATGCGCAACAGGGAGGGGGGACGATGATTCTCATGCTCGGTCTCACTAGCCACCTAAGTGTACTGTAGCATTCATCGTTCCCGAGCAAGAACACAATACAAACCAAAGCAGGAGTAGGGTTTTACGCATCCGTGCGGCCCGAACCTGGGTAAACTGATCGCGTCGCTCGTGCGTTCGCCTCGATCTGCTCTTCGTGCACTCTCCGCCCCCCTTGCCGAACCGAAAGGGGCCCCGGTCCGCCATGGTCCCATGGGTGTCCGTGGGATCAGCACCCCCGACAATACTCTTATAATCTAAATAAACAGGAGGCAACAATTTTTCTTCCTTCTCATAATGCCTAATAGGTATGTTAAAATGTGGAGCGAGGCGCAAGGCGAACATGCCTCCAAGGACGGCGCCCTTAGTACGGTTAAGATTTAACCACTTTGCAATAATAGCGCCCATACTGAATGTGTCATCACGAAATAAGGCATGGCACAAAATAATAGTATCAGGGGCACTCATGTTTCCACAGTTTCCGCACCCAATTAAGCATCTACTAGCAAATATAGCAAAGTAACGTAGAACAGGAAAGTGTATGCTAGTAATACATGCGTCGGAGACCTTCCTCGTTTCCCCTACAGTAATGGTATCAATAAATCCATCCACATCGTCACTATCTGGTTCCTCTATGCTACCCTCGAAGGGGATCGAGCAAACCCAACAAAAATCATAAAGTGACATCTCCTTATGCTCATCATATAAATAAAATTCCACCGTAGGTGGTGAGCTCCTAGCATGGAAATGAAAATTTTGCACAAAGATATTGGTGAGTAAGAGATACTATTCACGTTGCTCATGGAGGAAAGGCGGTGAGGCCTGCATTCTCAGCCAATCCATGGAAATCATCATAAATCCCAGCTGCTCTCAAGAAATTATCACAAGGCTATTCACACGGCCGGACCTCTGTGGTGCGAGGGAGATTATACTTGGGCCTCTTATCCTCCTCACTTTGCTTATCCTTCGAGCTTCGGCTCGACGAGCCCCTCAAAAATCTCTTCATCTTTTTCTGAAAATTTCTACAAGTGCCTACTCAACAATATTGATAGAAACTACTCCTACAAGTGCCTAGAGGTAATATCATGCATCAAAACTACTTTTGACCATATAATTTGACATGCAAGCTCAATAAAAGGGTCACCTAAGCAGCAAAAATATGCAATGAATAAAGCACTAGAACAAAAACTAATTGGACCGTTGGAGGAGTCACATACCAAGGAACAATCTCCCAAAGGAGTTTTGTGAGAGGTGCTTTGAGCAAGGAGATCAAAAATGGTAGCAAGATGAGCTTGGGCTTGGGTTTGAGCTGGTTAGTGGTGTTTGTGGGAGGAAGAAGGAGTGTGTGGTAGCTGGAATAAGTGGAGGGGAGGCACCATGGGCCCACGAGGCAGGGGGCGCGCCCTCCACCCTCGTGGCCAGGTGCTTGCTCCCCCTGCTGTGTTCTCAGTGCCAGATATTCTCAAATATTCCAAAAAAAATCATATTTAATTTTCAGGGCATTTGGAGAACTTTTATTTTTGGGATATTTTTATTGCATTGCTAATTCAGAAAACAGACAGAAAAATACTATTTTTGCTTTATTTAATATAAATAACAGAAAGTAAAACGAGGGTATAGAGAGTTGTGTTTTCTAAATTCATCCATCTCATGCTCATCAAAATGAATCCACTAAGAAGGTTGATCAGGTCTTGTTAACAAACTCATTCCTAATAACATGGAACCGGAGAATTTTTGAATAACACTAGGTTACCTCAATAGGGATATGCACATCCCCAACAGTAAGAATATCATATTTCTTCCTGACAGTAGGTAGAGGAAATTCAAAACCTCCAAAAATAATCGATGGCATTTTTTCAATAGAGTTTATATTGTGGACTTGAGGTTGTTTCCTCAGAAAGTGTACCGTATGCTCATTATCATTAACATGAAAAGTGACATTGCGTTTGGTGCAATCAATAACAGCCCCTGCAGTATTCAAAAAGGGTTTTCCAAGAATAATAGACGTACTATCATCATCGGGAATATCAAGAATAACAAAGTTCGTTAAAATAATAACGTTTGCAACCACACCAGGCACATCCTCACAAATACCGACAGGTATAGCAGTTGATTTATCAGCCATTTGCAAAGATATTTCAGTAGGTGTCAACTTATTCAAATCAAGTCTATGATATAAAGAGAGAGGCATAACACTAACACCGGCTCCAAGATCACATAAAACAGTTTTAACATAGTTTCTTTAATGGAGCATGGTACAGTTGGTACTCCGAGATCTCGTAGTTTCTTAGGTATTCCACCTTTAAAAGTATAATTATCAAGCATGGTGGAAATTTCAGCTTCCGGTATCTTTCTTTTATTTGTAACAATTTCTTTCATATACTTAGCATAAGGATTCATTTTGAGCATATCAGTCAAACACATACGCAAGAAGATAGGTCTAATCATTTTAGCAAAGCGCTCAAAATCCTCATCATCCCTTTTCTTGGATGGTTTAGGAGGAAAAGGCATGGTTTTCTGAACCCATGGTTCTCTTTCCTTACCGTGCTTCCTAGCAACAAAGTCTCTCTTATCATAACGTTGATTCTTTGATCGTGGGTTATCAAGATCAACAGCAGGTTCAATCTCTACATCATTCTCATTGCTAGGTTGAGCATCAACATGAACATCATCATTAACATTATTACTAGGTTCATGTTCATTACCAGATTGTGTTTCAGCATCCGAAATAGAAATATCATCAGGATTCTCAGGTGTGTCAATAACAGGTTCACTAGAAGCATGCAAAGTCATATCATTTTCCTTTTTCTTCCTCTTAGAAGGACTAGGTGCATCAATATTATTTCTGTGAGAATCTTGGTCAATTCTCTTAGGATGGCCCTCTGGATACAAAGGTTCCTGAGTCATTTTACCACCTCTAGTCATAACTCTAACAAAATTATCATTTTTCTTACTGTTTAATTCACTGAGCAAATCATTCTGAGCTTTAAGTCTTGTTGTACTTGAGTGGCAAGCATAGAAGCATGTTTACTAATAAGTTTAAGTTCACCTCTAACATTAGCCATATAATCACCCAAGTGTTCAAGCATATCAGCATTGCATTTTAATCCTCTACCAAAATAAGCATTGAAGTTTTCTTGCTTAACCATAAAGTCATCAAACTCATCCAAGCATGGGCTAGCAAACTTAGTAAATGGGATTTCACCTTTATCATATCTATAGAGAGAATTTACCTTTACTGCATGTGTCGGGTTATCAAGACCATGTATTTCTTGAATAGGTGATGGATTAAAACCATGTATTTCTTCAACAGGCAGTAAATTAAGGCCATGTATTTCTTCAATAGGAGGTAAATTCTGGACATCTTCAGCTTTAATACCTTTTTTCTTCATATATTTCTTTGCCTCTTGCATATCTTCAGGACTAAGAAATAGAATACCCCTCTTCTTCGGAGTTGGCTTAGGAGTTGGTTTAGGAATTAGATCAGGAATTGGATCAGGAAGTGTCCAATTATTTTCATTAGTCAACATATTATTCAATAGAATTTCAGCTTCATCTGGTGTTCTTTCCCTGAAAACACAACTGATACGTCTCCAACGTATCTATAATTTTTGATTGCTCCATGCTATATTATCTACTATTTTGGACATTATTGGGCTTTATTATCCACTTTTATATTATTTTTGGGACTAACCTATTAACAGGAGGCCCAGCCCAGAATTGCTGTTTTTTGCCTGTTTTAGGGTTTTGAAGAAAAGAAATATCAAACGGAGTCCAAACAGAATGAAACCTTCGGGAACGTGATTTTCTCACCGAATACAACTCAGGAGACTTGGACCCTACATCAAGCCAATTAACAGGAGGCCACGAGGCAGGGGGCGCGCCGCCCCCCCAGGCGCGCCCTCCACCCTCGTGGGCCCCCTGTTGCTCCACCGACATACTTCTTCCTCCTATATATACCCACATACCCCCAAACGATCAGATACAGAGCCAAAACCCTAATTCCACCGCCGTAACTTTCTGTATCCATGAGATCCCATCTTGGGGCCTGTTCCGGAGCTCCGCCGGAGGGGGCATCGATCACGGAGGGCTTCTACATCAACACCATAGCCTCTCCGATGAAGTGTGAGTAGTTTACTTCAGATCTACGGGTCCATAGTTAGTAGCTAGATGGCTTCTTCTCTCTTTTTGGATCTCAATACAATGTTCTCCCCCTCTCTTGTGGAGATCTATTCGATGTAATCTTCTTCTTTTGCGGTGTGTTTGTTGAGACCGATGAATTGTGGGTTTATGATCAAGTCTATCTATGAATAATATTTGAATCTTCTCCAAATTCTTTTATGTATGATTGGTTATCTTTGCAAGTCTCTTTGAATTATCAGTTTGGTTTGGCCTACTAGATTGATCTTTCTTGCAATGGGAGAAGTGCTTAGCTTTGGGTTCAACCTTGAGGTGTCCTTTCCCGGTGTCAGTAAGGGCAGCAAGGCACATAATGTATTGTTGCCATCGAGGATAACAAAATGGGGTTTTCTTCATATTGCATGAGTCTATCCCTCTACATCATGTCATCTTGCTTAAGGCATTACTCTGTTTTTAACTTAATACTCTAGATGCATGCTGGATAGCGGTCGATGATTGGAGTAATAGTAGTAGAGGCAGGCAGGAGTCGGTCTACTTGTCTCGGACGTGATGCCTATATACATGATCATACCTAGATATTCTCATAACTATGCTCAATTCTGTCAATTGCTCAATAGTATTTTGTTCACCCACCGTAGAATACTTATGCTCTCGAGAGAAGCCACTAGTGAAACCTATGGCCCCCGGGTCTATCTTTATCATATCAATCTCCTACTACTTAGTTATTTACTTTGCTATTTAATTTTCTTTTATTTTACTTTGCATCTTTATCATAAAAATACCAAAAATATTATCTTATCATATCTATCAGATCTCACTCTCGTAAGTGGCCCTATAGGGATTGACAACCCCTATTTGCGTTGGTTGCGAGGATTTATTTGTTCTGTGCAGGTATGAGGGACTCGCGCGTAGCCTCCTACTGGATTGATACCTTGGTTCTCAAAAACTGAGGGAAATACTTACGCTACATTGCTGCATCATCCCTTCCTCTTTGGGGAAAACCAACGCAGTGCTAAAAGAGGTAGCAACAACCAACACAACTATCTAGGTGGTCTCTGGAAGCATCGGTTAGTCCATTATAAAAGATATCAAGTATTTCATTTTTCTTAAGAGGATGATCAGGCAAAGCATTAAGTAAGTGGAGAAGCCTCCCCCAAGCTTGTGGGAGACTCTCTTCTTCAATTTGCACAAAAATATATATTTCCCATAAAGCAACTTGTTTCTTATGAGCGGGGAAATATTTAGCAGAGAAGTAATAAATCAAATCCTGGGGACTACGCACACAACCAGGGTCAAGAGAATTAAACCATATCTTAGCATCACCCTTTAATGAGAACGGAAATATCTTAAGGATATAATAATAGCGAGTTTTCGCATCATTAGTGAACAGGGTGGCTATATCATTTAATTTAGTAAGATGTGCGACAACAGTTTCAGATTCATAACCATAGAAAGGATCAAATTCTACTAAAGTAATTATCTCAAGATCAATAGAGAAATCATAATCCTTATCAGTAACAAAGATAGGTGAAGTAGCATAAGTAGGATCATATTTCATTCTAGCATTCAAAGTTTTTTGTTTCAGCTTAGCTAATAATTTCTTAAGATCACTCCTATCATTGCAAGCAAGAAAATCTCTAGTAGTTTCTTCATCCATAACATAGCCCTCAGACACAACAGGTAATTCATATCTAGGGGGAGAGTCTTCATCATCAATTTCATCAATATTATCAGTTTCAATGATTTCATTCTCTCTAGCCTTAGCAAGTTGTTCATCAAGAAATTAACCAAGTGGCAGAGCAATATCAAGCATAGAAGTAGTTTCATCATAAGTATCATGCATAGTAGAAGTGGCATCATCAATAACATGCGACATATCAGAATTAATAGCAGAAGCAGGTTTAGGTGTCGCAAGCTTACTCAAAACAGAAGGTGAATCAAGTGCAGAGCTAGATGGAAGTTCCTTACCTTCCCTCGTAGTTGAGGGTTAAATTTTCGTTTTAGCGTCTTTCAAGTTCTTCAGAGTGACCAGCAGATATAAATCCCAAGTGACTCAAAGAATAGAGTTATGCTCCCCGGCAACGGCTCCAGAAAATAGTCTTGATAACCCACAACTATAGGGGATCGCAACAGTTTTCGAGGGTAGAGTATTCAACCCAAATTTATTGATTCAACACAAGGGGAGCCAAATAATATTCTCAAGTATTAGCAGCTGAGTTTTCAATTCAACCACACCTGGAAACTTAATATCTGCAGCAAAGTGTTTAGTAGCAAAGTAATATGATAGTAGTGGTAATGGTGGTAAAAGGTAACGGTAACAAAAGTAATATTTTTGGTGTTTTGTAGTGATTGTAACAGTAGCAGCAGAAAAGTTAATAAGCGAAGAACAATATATGGAAAGCTCGTATGTAACAGTCATAACCTAGGGTGACACAGAACTAGCTCCAATTCATCAATGTAATGTAGGCATGTATTCCGAATATAGTCATACGTGCTTATGGAAAAGAACTTGCATGACATCTTTTGTCCTACCCTCCCGTGACAGCGGGGTCCTATTGAAAACTAAGGGATATTAAGGCCTCCTTTTAATAGAGTACCGGAACAAAGCATTAACACATAGTGAATACATGAACTCCTCAAACTACGGTCTATCATCGGTAAGTATCCCGATTATTGTCACTTCGGGGTTAACGGATCATAACACATAATAGGTGACTATAGACTTGCAAGATAGTGTTGGCGAACGTAGTAATTTCAAAAAAATTCCTACGCACACGCAAGATCATGCTGATGCGTAGCGACGAGAGGGGAGAGTGTGTCCACATACCCTCGTAGACTGAAAGCGGAAGCGTTGGCACAACGCGATTGATGTAGTCGTACGTCTTCACGATCCGACCGATCAAGCATCAAACGCATGGCACCTCCGAGTTCTGCACACGTTCAACTTGATGATGTCCCTCGAACTCCGATCCAGCAGAGCTTTGAGGGAGAGTTCCGTTAGCACGACGGCGTCGTGACGATGATGATGTTCTACCGACGCAGGGCTTCGCCTAAGCAACGCTATGCTATGACCGAGGTGGATTATGGTGGAGGGGGGCACCGCACACAGCTAAGAGATCCAAGGGATCAATTGTTGGGTCTATGGGGCACCCCGTGGCCACGTATATAAAGGAGTGGAGGAGGGGAGGGGCCGACCCTCTCTATGGCGCGCCCTAGGGGAGTCCTACTCCCATCGGGAGTAGGATTCCCCTTTTCCTAGTAGAACTAGGAGCCCTTCCAAGTAGTAGGATTAGGAGAGAAGGAAAGGGAAAAGAGAAGAGAAGGAAGGAGGGGGCGCAACCCTTCCCCCTAGTCCAATTCGGACTAGGCCTTGGGGGGCGCGGCCTGCCTCTCTCTCTTTCCCCTAAAGCCCAATAAGGCCCATACACTCCCTGGCGAATTCCCGTAACTCCCCGGTACTCTGATAAATACCCGAATCACTCAGAACCTTTCCGATGTCCGAATATAGTCGTCCAATATATCGATCTTTACGTCTCGACCATTTCGAGACTCCGAACTACCTTCGGTACATCAAAACACATAAACTCATAATATAACCGTAATCGAACTTTAAGCGTGTGGAACCTACGGGTTCGAGAACAATGTAGACATGACCGAGACACGTTTCTGGTCAATAACCAATAGTAGAACCTGGATGCTCATATTGGCTCCCACATATTCTACTAAGATCTTTATTGGTCAAACCGCATAACAACATACGTTGTTCCCTTTGTCATTGGTATGTTACTTGCCTGAGATTCGATCGTTGGTATCTCAATACCTAGTTCAATCTCGTTACCAGCAAGTCTGTTTACTCGTTCCGTAATACATCATCCCGCAACTAACTCATTAGTTGCAATGCTTGCCAGGCTTATAGTGATGTGCATTACCGAGTGGGTCCAGAGATACCTCTCCGACAATCGGAGTGACAAATCCGAATCTCGAAATACGCCAACCCAACAAGTACCTTCGGACACACCTGTAGAGCACCTTCATAATCACCCAGTTACGTTGTGACATTTGGTGGCACACAAAGTGTTCCTCCAGTAAACGGGAGTTGCATAATTTCATAGTCATAGGAACATGTATAAGTTAGGAACACTACAAGAAATATGTCAACTTGTGACCACCACTATTGGTCACTGAATGGTCACAAATTTCCATTTGCGACCTTTTTGTGACCAAAAACATAAGGTCAAAAGCTGGCCGTCATAAACTGACTATAGCGACCTTTCTTTTGGAATGGTCGAGGACGTTTACGACGAAAATAAGCCTATTGTTCTGTTTTGGTCACTAGCAACCTCCCCAGGCCACGTAGGCATCCAGCGTGGCAAGCTGATGTGGCACAAGATTCAGCCCGGTCCAATTCGGTTTTCTGCATGGGCCTAGCCCATTAATTCAGCCTTTCTATATATTTTTTCCTGTCAATTTTTGGTCAGACTTCATGGGCCAAGCCCAACAATCAGTCTTTTATTTATTTCTTGGTCGTGGCCTTTTAACATTTGTTTGGACCTAGGCCATTATATTTTGTTGCTAGTCCCACCAATCAGATGGATACCACTTGTCATAATCTCACACATTAGACCCATGTGACAGAAAATTCAAAAGTGATTTCATAAGTGGCCTCCATGAATCAGGTTCCATTTCACACGCTTTGAAACCACATAATGAATATTTCAAACAGAACATAACAAATGTAGTTCATCAAAGAAGGATAAATAAGTCAACTACAATCTGTACATAGTCTATTACAATATTATTCAAATCTTTCCAGTCTATTACACATAAGACAGAACATATAACTCTTTGCTACACGGCTTAGAACTTCAAATATACTTCCTAGTTCACTTTGCTGGAGCTCTTGTAAATGAGAGGAAACACCATTTTCGGGTATGTTTGTAGAGGCTGAACCAAGGCATCTAACAATAAACCAAAAGAGTTAGAAAAAATAAAAATAAATATACAAAGCAGATAGGGAATAAATATACAAAGAAGTATATGTACATGTAACAACCACAACGAATAGCTAGTTAAGAGCAAAATAGAATAATCTTACAACAGAATATAACCACACGTCACCTCTATCTATTCTGTGTGTATAAGTAAAGAAAATTATGTACCAAAAATTATATTATGGGATGGAGGGAGTAGTACATTTGATTACTTTCAGGTTATAATTTTTCTTCACCTACAGTCTACTCCTATATTCAGGGAACCTTAGTCAGGTATCACTAGTGAGCATAGAACAAAATAAAGGTGTTGGCTATATAAGTGAAGACTATACACGGCTTTTTAGAACGTACAATAAACCAACAAGGACTTACAAGTTGCAAATAATCAAAACTTAGTAGCCACTGAACCTTGCAAAACACATATTGTGGCATAGTTCATCGAAAAGAAAGATGATCGCAATAACAATTAACAAGATTGTGGTGGCCAGAAGACCACCACCACAGATGCATCTTAACAAGATTGTGATCGCAATAACAATAACAATTAACAAGATTGTGATGTACGCTATCAGGGAAGAGGGGGAGGGAGATGGAGGAGCTACCTGCCGCAATCGCAATGGAAGCAGAGGAGCAGACCCCTCCTGCCCCTCCCCCATGAGCAGGACAGGGCTGCCGGCTGGGCACACCCCTACTCCTCCGCTTCCTTGATCAGGACACCCCCTTCCCCTACTACTGCTTGGCGCGCCGCATCACTAGTCACCTCCTCTTGCAAGAAGTACACAATAAATAGACAGACGGTTAGTGAGGTACATTTTCACAGCAACAGAAGCTTAAATTAACAGAAATACACACATCAAATGAAGTCACTAAGATACTTAAGTGCACCACATGGTGTAGAATTATGTGGTATATAATTGCAACACATGAACCAAAAGAGGAATAACATCATCACCTAGAGTTTCTGATGATAAGCATAGCTCCCTACAAAAAAAGAACTAAGGGCACAGTGACTAAAGCATGCAGACCACAATATTCAAAGCAGAAGCAAGCGGGCAGTATGAGCTACCTACTGGCAAAGTATAAAACCTATATAGTATAAATGAATAAAGAAAACAAGAACTGACAATGAGAACCGCATACTAATGCACCAGTTGATCAACATCAAGCGTAGTATATTCACATAAGTTTGCTTATTCGGTAAATTATTGTATACAAATAGCTTCAGTTGAAACTTATAAAAAGATTAAGCACTTTCAACTGCCAGATCTAGACCCATAGTCTGCATGTTGCAATGTGACATTCCTAGAAGCATACAGTTACAGAACAGAAGAAATTTTAGTTATCCAGGTACCCACGACACAACCCACTACATCTGAAACGCCTCCTGCTAATCAATAATCCAAGACAAGAATTAATGCAATAGACATACAGGTATGGTAAGGTCACAGAAACAGGGGCAAAGCTAGTGGTTTGCTTAATCTTGGTTCAGTTACTTACACAGTTAAGGGGAAAGAGAAAATGAAATTCATTATCCTACTTGTACAATTCATACCAACCATGTGATTTCCTTAACACTAAGACAGACAGTTACAGGAACAAGAGCTTGCTGCTGACTGCATGTGATGATCAATCTAACTAACTACATCCTCACTTGCATCAGTTCTATGACTACACAGCTACCATTGCTTGTATAATAGGCATGCAGCAAAAAGGTACTCCTCTCGTAGAGCACACACCATCCATCCAATTAACTCAAGAGGCTAGATTCTATCGCCCTTCCAGATTTCACGCGGGCACACAGCAGCCTCCGCAAAAATGATCCAGGGCGCCAGATCTCAACTGGCGCATGGAAATCAAAGGCCTAATGAATAGGCCCCCAGATCTCGCGCGGATCGAGAGACGAAGGAGGGGAAGGGAACAGGGGGGCTCACCGCTGTCGCCGATGAGGAGGAGCTTGATGAGGTAGTCATTGTCGGCCCGAGCCCTGGCTGGCGGCGCCGCCATCACACCCTAACTCCTGGGCCTCTCAAAAAAACCGCGGCAAAATTAAAATCAGATCAACACGGCGAATGGGGGGCGAGGCGAACGGCACGACGGACCGAGCGAGGCGGGGACGGCGTCGCGTGCGCGCGTGCTCCGATATGGCGGCGGCGGTGGAGCAGAGAGCCCCGCGGGCGAGGGAGGCAGAGGAGCATCGGAGGAGGACCTCGGGCTTCTCTTCTGTCGTGCGCGGGCGTGGAGTGGCGGCGATGTGAGAGCCCCGCGGGCCGCGAGGTTGGTCGAGGACGAGGGAGACGAGGGGAGAGTGAGGGCAGCGGCAGAGGTGGGTGGCGGGGAGGTTCTGAGGGGTGGGTGGCGGCAACGAGGGGGGTCTCCATCAGGGAAGAGGGGGAGGGAGAGAAAGAAAGAAAGAAAGGAGGCGGGGGTGGATGGAAAACGGGGGAGAACAGAGCTAGGGTTTCGCCTCACGTGGGGTTGGTGGGGGAGGCGAGGGGTGAGGGCTGCCATTGGATCCGGGAGGATCCAACGGTGTTTTGTGCATGATCCGCGTGTCTGGTCCACGGACCAATGAGAACGCAATACAACATTATGACCAATTAAATTGGTCGTGATAGATTTAAAAATAAGATGTTAAAATCATGTAAGCTATTTTATGATCACAGAAATTCAAAATAAAATAAAATACCTTCTCATTGTGTCACCAATTGTGAACTACCTTTCACGAAAATAACAAACATGGAATGGCAAACGATGTTGCCTAAGAAAGTTTTCATTTTCTTTCCACGAAAAAATTATTTTTCATTTTCAAAGTGGCCAAAATGAGTTTTTTGTGAAGAACCTACCAAATAATTGTTGCAAAATTGGACCAAATCAATTTTATAAAATACTAGGACATATTTAATGCACAATTGACAAAATGGTTGGGTGTAAAAAGGTTTGATCCACCTCTCGTGAAAAAGACAAATTCCTACCGATTCAGCTGGAAGCGGGTCAAATTTGAACTGTAGTTGCCTTGTAGTTTGCTCTTTATTTTTTCCAAAAATCATTTCTAGGTACATCAGTACCTATTTAATCAGAGAAACACCAAAAAAATTCCAACATTCAACCACTAGCTAGGAACGGTCATTCCCGCCGTTTTGACCAGATTTTGAAACGGGCATAAAAAATTCAAAAAAATTCAAAAAATTGGGAAACCTTCACATTGTGTCATCATATGTGACCAAGTTTTCAGGAAAAATAACAAACTTGTAATACGTTAATTATTTAAAAAAAGTGTTCTCAGAAATGAGCTATCATGGGTGAAGATTCATGGATTTCAAGCCAAATGATCAATCTTATGGCCACATTCATGGCATAGTTTGTTCAAATGATCTCATATTGTGCACAAGGGTGCATATTGGAATGGCAAACAATGTTGCCTAAGGAAGTTTTCATTTCCTTTGGACGAAAAAACCATTTTCCATTTTTCGAGTGCCTGAAAGGAGGTTTTTTTGTGAAGGACCTCCCAAATAATTGTTGCAAAATTGGACCAACTCAATTTTATAAAATACTAGGACATATTTAATGCACTATTTACAAAATGGTTGGTTGTAAAAAGGTTAGTTCCACCTCTCGTGAAAAAGGGAAATTCCCGCCGATTCGGCTGGAAGCGGGTCAAATTTGAAATATAGCTGCCTTGTAGTTTGCTATTTATTTTTTACAAAAATCATTTCTAGGTACATAAGTACCTATTTAATCTGAGAAACACCAAACAAATTCCAAGATTCAACCACTAGCTAGGAACGGTCATTCCCGCCGTTTTGGCCGCATTTTGAAACGGGCATAAAAAATTCAAAAAAATTCAAAAAATTGGGAAACCTTCACATTGTGTCATCATATGTGACCAAGTTTTCAGGAAAAATAACAAACTTGTAATACGGTAATTATTTAAAAAAAGTGTTCTCAGAAATAAGCTATCATGGATGAAGATTCATGGATTTCAAGCCAAATGATCAATCTTATGGCCACATTCATGGCATAGTTTGTTAAAATGATCTCATATTGTGCACAAGCGTGCATATTGGAATGGCAAACAATGTAGCTTAAGGAAGTTTTCATTTTCTTTGGACAAAAAAATCATTTTCCATTTTTCGAGTGCCTAAAAGGAGGTTTTTTTGTGAAGGACCTCCCAAATAATTGTTGCAAAATTGGACCAACTCAATTTTATAAAATACTAGGACATATTTAATGCACAACTGACAAAATGGTTGGTTGTAAAAAGGTTTGTTCAACCTCTCGTGAAAAAGGCAAATTCCTGCCGATTCAGTTGGAAGCAGGTCAAATTTGAAATGTAGCTGCCTTGTAGTTTGCTATTTATTTTTTACAAAAATCATTTCTAGGTACATAGGTACCTATTTAATCCGCGAAACACCAAACAAATTCCAAGATTCAACCACTAGCTAGGAATGGTCATTCCCGCTGTTTTGACCGCATTTTGAAACAGGCATAAAAAATTCAAAAAAAATCAAAAAATTGGGAAACCTTCACATTGTGTCATCATATGTGACCAAGTTTTCAGGAAAAATAACAAACTTGTAATACGGTAATTATTTAAAAAAAAAGTGTTCTGAGAAATGAGCTATCATGGGTGAAGATTCATGGATCTCAAGCCAAATGATCAATCTTATGGCCACATTCATGGCATAGTTTGTTCAAATGATCTCATATTGTGCACAAGGGTGCATATTGGAATGGCAAACAATGTTGCCTAAGGAAGTTTTCATTTTCTTTGGACGAAAAAACATTTTCCATTTTTCGAGTGCCTGAAAGGAGGTTTTTTTGTGAAGGACCTCCCAAATAATTGTTGCAAAATTGGACCAACTCAATTTTATAAAATACTAGGACACATTTAATGCACAATTGACAAAATGGTTGGTTGTAAAAAGTTTTGTTCCACCTCTCGTGAAAAAGGCAAATTCCCGCCGATTCAGTTGGAAGCGGGTCAAATTTGAAATGTAGCTGCCTTGTAGTTTGCTATTAATTTTTTACAAAAATCATATCTAGGTACATAAGTACCTATTTAGTCAGAGAAACACCAAAAAAATTCCAAGATTGAACCACTAGCTAGGAACGGTCATTCCCGCCGTTTTGTACGCATTTTGGAACGGGCATAAAAAATTCAAAAAAAATCAAAAAATTGGGAAACCTTCACATTGTGTCATCATATGTGACCAAGTTTTCAGGAAAAATAACAAACTTGTAATACGGTAATTATTTAAAAAAGTGTTCTCAGAAATGAGCTATCATGGGTGAAGATTCATGGATTTCAAGCCAAATGATCAATCTTATGGCCACATTTATGGCATAGTTTGTTCAAATGATCTCATATTGTGCACTAGGGTGCATATTGGAATGGCAAACAATGTTGCCTAAGGAAGTTTTCATTTTCTTTGGACGAAAAACCATTTTCCATTTTTCGAGTGCCTGAAAGGAGGTTTTTTTGTGAAGGACCTCCAAAATAATTGTTGCAAAATTGGACCGACTCAATTTTATAAAATACTAGGACATATTTAATGCACAATTGACAAAATGGTTTGTTGTAAAAAGGTTTGTTCCACCTCTCGTGAAAAAGGCAAATTCCCGCCGACTCAGCTAGAAGCGGGTCAAATTTGAAATGTAGCTGCCTTGTAGTTTGCTATTTATTTTTTACAAAAATCATTTCTAGGTACATAAGTACCTATTTAATCAGAGAAACACCAAAAAAATTCCAAAATTCAACCACTAGCTAGGAACGGTCATTCCCGCCGCTTTGACCGCATTTTGAAACGGGCATAAAAAATTCAAAAAAAATCAAAAAATTGGGAAACCTTCACATCGTGTCATGATATGTCACCAAGTTTTCAGGAAAAATAGCAAACTTGTAATACGGTAATTATTTAAAAAAGTGTTCTCAGAAATGAGCTATCATGGGTGAAGATTCATGGATTTCAAAGCAAATGATCAATCTTATGGCCACATTCATGGCATAGTTTGTTCAAATGATCTCATATTGTGCACAAGGGTGCATATTGGAATGGCAAACAATGTTGCCTAAGGAAGTTTTCATTTTCTTTGGACGAAAAAACCATTTTCTATTTTTCGAGTGCCTGAAAGAAGGTTTTTTTGTGAAGGACCTCCCAAATAATTGTTGCAAAATTGGACCAACTCAATTTTATAAAATACTAGGACATATTTAATGCACAATTGACAAAATGGTTGGTTGTAAAAAGGTTTGTTCCACCTCTCGTGAAAAAGGCAAATTCCCGCCGATTCAGCTGGAAGCGGGTCAAATTTGAAATGTAGCTGCCTTGTAGTTTGCTATTTATTTTTTACAAAAATCATTTCTAGGTACATAAGTGAAGGAAATATGCCCTAGAGGCAATAATAAAGTTATTATTTATTTCCTTATATCATGATAAATGTTTATTATTCATGCTAGACTTGTATTAATCGGAAACATAATACATGTGTGAATACATAGACAAACAGAGTGTCACTAGTATGCCTCTACTTGACTAGCTCATTAATCAAAGATGGTTATGTTTCCTAACCATGGACAAAGGAGTTGTTATTTGATTAACGAGGTCACATCATTAGTTGAATGATCTGATTGACATGAACCATTCCATTAGCTTAGCACCCGATCGTTTAGTATGTTGCTAATGCTTTCTTCATGACTTATACATGTTCCTATGACTATGAGATTATGCAACTCCCGTTTGCCAGAGGAACACTTTGGGTGCTACCAAACGTCACAACGTAACTGGGTGATTATAAAAGGAGTACTACAGGTGTCTCCAAAGGTAGATGTTGGGTTGGCGTATTTCAAGATTAGGATTTGTCACTCCGATTGTCGGAGAGGTATCTCTGGGCCCTCTCGGTAATGCACATCACATAAGCCTTGCAAGCACTGCAACTAATATGTTAGTTGTGAGATCATGTATTACGGAACGAGTAAAGAGACTTGCCGGTAACGAGATTGAACTAGGTATTGGATACCGACGATTGAATCTCGGGCAAGTAACATACCGATGACAAAGGGAACAACGTATGTTGTTATGCGGTCTGACCGATAAAGATCTTCGTAGAATATGTAGGAGCCAATATGGGCATCTAGGTCCCGCTATTGGTTATTGACCGGAGACGTGTCTCGGTCATGTCTACATTGTTCTCGAACTGTAGGGTCCGCACGCTTAAGGTTTCGATGACAGTTATATTATGAGTTTATGAGTTTTGATGTACCGAAGGAGTTTGGAGTCCCGAATGAGATCGGGGACATGACGAGGAGTCTCGAAATGGTCGAGACGTAAAGATTGATATATTGGACGACTATATTCGGACATCGGAAAGGTTCCGAGTGATTCGGGTATTTTTCGGAGTACCGGGTAGTTACGGGAGAAGTAATGGGCCTTGATGGGCTTTAGTGGGAAGAGGAAAAAGGCTGCTGCGCCCCCCTCCCCTCTAGTCCGAATTGGACTAGGGAAAAGGGGGCCGGCCACCTTTCCTACTCCTCCACTTACTTCTCCCTTCCTCCCCTCTTGATGGACTCCTACTAGGACTTGGAGTCCTAGTAGGATTCCCATCCTGGCCGCACCAATCGCCTTGGCCGGCCTCCTCCTCCTCCATCCTTTATATAATGAGGCAGGGGGCACCCCATAGACACACAAGTTGATAATTGAGATCGTTCCTTAGCCGTGTGCGGTGCCCCCTGCCCCCATATTCCACCTCGATCATATCGTTGTAGTGCTTAGGCGAAGCCCTGCGTCGGTAATACATCAAGATCGTCACCACGCCGTCGTGCTGACGGAACTCCTCCCCGAAGCTTTGCTGGATCGGAGCCCGGGGATCGTCATCGAGTTGTATGTGTGCTAAGAACTCGGAGGTGCCGGAGTAACGGTGCTTGGATCGGTCGGATCGGGAAGAAGACGTACGACTACTTCCTCTACGTTGTGTCAACGCTTCCGTTGCGATCTACAAGGGTACGTAGATCAGACTCTCCCCCTCGTTGCTATGCATCACCATGATCTTGCGTGTGCGTAGGAAATTTTTTGAAATTACTACGTTCCCCAACAGTGGCATCCGAGCCTAGGTTTTATGGTTTGATGTTATATGCACGAGTAGAACACAAGTGAGTTGTGGGCGATATAAGTCATACTGCCTACCAGCATGTCATACTTTGGTTCGGCGGTATTGTTGGACGAGACGACCCGGACCAACCTTACGCGTACGCTTACGCGAGACCGGTTCCCTCGACGTGCTTTGCACATAGATGGCTTGCGGGCGACTGTCTCTCCAACTTTAGTTGAACCAAGTGTGGCTACGCCCGGTCCTTGAGAAGGTTAAAATGGAGTCTATTTGACAAACTATCGTTGTGGTTTTGATACGTAGGTGAGATGAGTTCTTGCTTAAGCCCATAGCAGCCACGTAAAACTTGCAACAACAAAGTAGAGGACGTCTAACTTGTTTTGCAGGGCATGTTGTGATGTGATATGGTCAAGGCATGATGCTAAATTTTATTGTATGAGATGATCATGTTTTGTAACCAAGTTATCGGCAACTGGCAGGAGCCATATGGTTGTCGCTTTATTGTATGCAATGCAATCGCGATGTAATGCTTTACTTTATTACTAAGCGGTAGTGATAGTCGTGGAAGCATAAGATTGGCGAGACGACAACGATGCTACGATGGAGATCAAGGTGTCGCGCCGGTGACGATGGTGATCATGATGGTGCTTCGGAGATGGAGATCACAAGCACAAGATGATGATGGCCATATCATATCACTTATATTGATTGCATGTGATGTTTATCCTTTTATGCATCTTATCTTGCTTTGATTGACGGTAGCATTATAAGATGATCTCTCACTAAATTATCAAGAAGTGTTCTCCCTGAGTATGCACCGTTGCGAAAGTTCTTCGTGCTGAGACACCACGTGATGATCGGGTGTGATAGGCTCTACGTTCAAATACAACGGGTGCAAAACAGTTGCACACGCGGAATACTCAGGTTATACTTGACGAGCCAAGCATATACAGATATGGCCTCGGAACACGGAGACCGAAAGGTCGAGCGTGAATCATATAGTAGATATGATCAACATAATGATGTTCACCAATGAAACTACTCCATCTCACGTGATGATCGGACATGGTTTAGTTGATTTGGATCACGTAATCACTTAGAGGATTAGAGGGATGTCTATCTAAGTGGGAGTTCTTAAGTAATATGATTAATTGAACTTGAATTTATCATGAACTTAGTCCTGGTAGTATTTTGCAAATCATGTTGTAGATCAATAGCTCGCGTTGTTGCTTCCCTGTGTTTATTTTGATATGTTCCTAGAGAAAATTGTGTTGAAAGATGTTAGTAGCAATGATGCGGATTGGATCCGTGATCTAAGGTTTATCCTCATTGCAGCACAGAAGAATTATGTCCTTGATGCACCGCTAGGTGAAAGACCTATTGCAGGAGCAGATGCAGACGTTATGAACGTTTGGCTAGCTCAATATGATGACTACTTGATAGTTTAGTGCAGCATGCTTAATGGCTTAGAATCGGGAGTTCAAAGACGTTTTGAACGTCATGGAACATGTGAGATGTTCCAGGAGTTGAAGTTAATATTTCAAGTAAATACCCGAGTTGAGAGATATGAAGTCTCCAACAAGTTCTATAGCTAAAAGATGGAGGAGAATCGCTCAACTAGTGAGCATGTGCTCAGATTGTCTGGGTACTACAATCGCTTGAATCAAGTGGGAGTTAATCTTCCAGATAAGATAGTGATTGACAGAATTCTCTAGTCACCATGACCAAGTTAGTAGAACTTCGTGATGAACTATAGTATGCAAGGGATGACGAAAACGACTCCCAAGCTCTTCGTGATGCTGAAATCAACGAAGGTAGAAATCAAGAAAAACATCAAGTGTTGATGGTTGACAAGACCACTAGTTTCAAGAAAAGGGCAAAGGGAAGAAGGGGAACTTCAAGAAGAACGGCAAGCAAGTTGCTGCTCAAGTGAAGAAGCCCAAGTCTGGACCTAAGCCTGAGACTGAGTGCTCCTACTGCAAAGGGACTGGTCACTGGAAGCGGAACTACCCCAAGTAATTGGCGGATAAGAAGGATGGCAAAGTGAACATAAGTATATTTGATATACATGTTATTGATGTGTACTTTACTAGTGTTTATAGCAAACCCTCAGTATTTGATACTAGTTCAGTTGCTAAGATTAGTAACTCGAAACGGGAGTTGCAGAATAAACAGAGACTAGTTAAGGGTGAAATGACGATGTGTGTTGGAAGTGGTTCCAAGATTGATATGATCATCATCGCACACTCCCTATAATTTCGGGATTAGTGTTGAACCTAAATAAGTGTTATTTGGTGTTTGCGTTGAGCATGAATATGATTTGATCATGTTTATTACGGTTATTCATTTAAGTAAGAGAATAAATTGTTGTTCTGTTTACATGAATAAAACCTTATATGGTTACACACCCAATGAAAATAGTTCATTGGATCTCGATCTTATTAATACACATATTCATAATATTGAAACCAAAAGATGTGAAGTTAATAATGATAGTGTGACTTATTTGTGGCACTACCGTTTAGGTCATATTGGTGTAAAGCGCATGAAGAAACTCCATGCTGATGGGATTTTGGAATCACTTGATTATGAATCACTTGATGCTTGCGAACCATGCCTTATGGGCAAGATGACTAAAACGCCATTCTCCAGAACAATGAAGCAAGCAACAGATTTGTTGGAAATCATACATACTGATGTATGTGGTCCGATGAATATTAAGGCTTATAGCAGGTATCATTATTTTCTGACCTTCACAAGATGATTTGAGCAGATATGGGGATATCTACTTGATGAAACATAAGTCTGAAACACTTGAACAGTTCAAAGAATTTCAGAGTGAAGTGGAAAATCATCGTAACAAGATAATAAAGTTTCTACGATCTGATCGTGGAAAAGAGTATTTGAGTTACGAGTTTGGTCTTCAGTTAAAACAAAGTGAAATATTTTCACTACTCATGCCACCTGGAACACCACAGCATAATGGTGTGTCCGAACGTCATAACCGTACTTTATTGGATATAGTGTAATCTATGATGTTTCTTACCGATTTACCACTATCGTTTTTGGGGTCATGCATTAGAGACAGCTGCATTCACATTAAAAAGGGCACCATCTAAGTCCGTTGAGACGACATAATCTGAACTGTGGTTTGGCAAGAAACCAAAGATGTCGTTTCTTAAAGTTTGGGGTTGTGATGCTTATGTGAAAAAGTTTCATCCTGATAAGCTCAAAACCAAATCGGAGAAATATGTCTTCATAGGATACCCAAAAGGAGACTGTTGGGTACACCTTCTATCACAGATCCTAAGGCAAGACATTCATTGCTTATAATGGATACTTTCTAGAGAAGGAGTTTCTCTCGAAAGAAGTGAGTGGGAGGAAAGTAGAACTTGATAAGGTAATTGTACCTTCTCCTTTATTGGAAAGTAGTTCCTCATAGAAATCTATTCTTGTGACTCCTACACCAATTAGTGAGGAAGCTAATGATAATGATCATGAAACTTCGGATCAAGTTACTACCGAATCTCGTAGGTAAACCAGAGTGAAATCCGCACCAGAGTGGTACGATAATCCTGTCCTGGAGGTCATGTTACTTGACCATGACGAACCTACGAACTATGAGGAAGCGATGATGAGCCCAAATTCCGCGAAATGGTTTGAGGCCATGAAATCTGAGATATGATCCATGTATGAGAACAAAGTATGGACTTTGATGGATTTGCCCAATGATCGGCAAGGCATAGAAAATAAATGGATCTTCAAGAGGAAGACGGACGTTGATAGTAGTGTTACTATCTACAAAGCTAGAATTGTCGCAAAAGGTTTTCGACAAGTTCAAAGTGTTGACTACGATGAGAGTTTCTCACCCGTATCTATGCTTAAGTTTGTCCGAATCATGTTAGCAATTGCCGCATTTTATGAAATCTGGCAAATGGATAAACAAAACTGCATTCCTTAATGGATTTCTTAAAGAAGAGTTGTATATGATGCAACCAGTAGGTTTTGTCAATCCTAAAGGTGCTAACAAAATATGCAAGCTCCAGTGATTCATCTATGGACTGGTGCAAGCATCTCAGAGTTGGAATACACGCTTTGATAAGTTGATCAAAGCATATAGTTTTATACAGACTTGCGATGAAGCCTGTATTTACAAGAAAGTGAGTGGGAGCACCACAGCATTTCTAATAAAGTATATGTGAATGACATATTGTTGATCGGAAATAATGTAGAATTATTCTATAAGCATAAAGGAGTGTTTGAAAGGAGTTTTTCAAAGAAAGACTTCGGCGAAGCTGCTTACATATTGAGCTTCAAGATCCATAGAGATAGATCAAGACGCTTGATAAGTTTTTTCAATGAGTACATACCTTGACAAGATTTTGAAGTAGTTCAAAATGGAGCAGTCAAAGAAAGAGTTCTTGCTTGTATTACAAGGTGTGAAGTTTGAGTAAGACTCAAAGCCCGACCACGGCAGAAGATAGAAAGAGAATGAAAGTCATTCCCTATGCCTTGGCCATAGGTTCTATAAAGTATGTCATGCTGTATACCAGATCTATTGTATACCCTGCATTGATTTGGTAAGGGTGTACAATAGTGATCTAGGAGTAGATCACTAGACAGCGGTCAGAATTATCCTTAGTGAAATAAGGATATGTTTCTCGATTATGGACGTGACAAAAAGGTTCGTCGTAAAGGGTTACGTCGATGCAAGGTTTTGACACTGATCCAGATGATTCTAAGTCTCAATCTGGATACATATTGAAAGTGGGAGCAATTAGCTAGAGTAGCTCCGTGTAGAGCATTGTAGACATAGAACTTGCAAAATACTTACGGATTTGAATGTGACAGACCCGTTGACTAAAATTATCTCACAAGCAAAACATGATCACACCTTAGTACTCTTTGGGTGTTAATCACATAGATATGTGAACTAGATTACTGACTCTAGTAAACCCTTTGAGTGTTGGTCACATGACGATGTGAACTATGGGTGTTAATCACATGGTGATGTGAACTATTGCTGTTAAATCACATGGCGATGTGAACTAGATTATTGACTCTAGTGCAAGTGGGAGACTGAAGGAAATATGCCCTAGAGGCAATAATAAAGTTATTATTTATTTCCTTATATCATGATAAAAGTTTATTATTCATGCTAGAATTGTATTAACCGGAAACATAATACATGTGTGAATAGATAGACAAACAGAGTGTCACTAGTATACCTCTACTTGACTAGCTCGTTAATCAAAGATGGTTATGTTTCCTAACCATGGACAAAGGAGTTGTTATTTGATTAACGAGGTCACATCATTAGTTGAATGATCTGATTGACATGAACCATTCCATTAGCTTAGCACCCGATCGTTTAGTATGTTGCTATTGCTTTCTTCATGACTTATACATGTTCCTATGACTATGAGATTATGCAACTCCCGTTTGCCGGAGGAACACTTTGGGTACTACCAAACGTCACAACGTAACTGGGTGATTATAAAGGAGTACTACAGGTGTCTCCAAAGGTAGATGTTGGGTTGGCGTATTTCGAGATTAGGATTTGTCACTCCGATTGTCGGAGAGGTATCTCTGGGCCCTCTCAGTAATGCACATCACATAAGCCTTGCAAGCACTGCAACTAATATGTTAGTTGTGAGATGATGTATTACGGAACGAGTAAAGAGACTTGCCGGTAACGAGATTGAACTAGGTATTGGATACTGACGATCGAATCTCGGGCAAGTAACATACCGATGACAAAGGGAACAACGTATGTTGTTATGCGGTCTGACCGATAAAGATCTTCGTAGAATATGTAGGAGCCAATATGGGCATCCAGGTCCCGCTATTGGTTATTGACCGGAAACGTGTCTCGGTCATGTCTACATTGTTCTCGAACCGTAGGGTCCGCACGCTTAAGGTTTCGATGACAGTTATATTATGAGTTTATGAATTTTGATGTACCGAAGGAGTTCGGAGTCCCGAACGAGATCGGGGACATGACGAGGGGTCTCGAAATGGTCGAGACGTAAAGATCGATATATTGGACGACTATATTCGGACATCGGAAAGGTTCCGAGTGATTCGGGTATTTTTCGGAGTACCGGGTAGTTACGGGAGAAGTAATGGGCCTTGATGGGCTTTAGTGGGAAGAGGAAAAAGGCTGCTGCGCCCCCCCCCCTCCCCTCTAGTCCGAATTGGACTAGGGAAAAGGGGCCGGCCACCTTTCCTACTCCTCCACTTCCTTCTCCCTTCCTCCCCTCTTGATGGACTCCTACTAGGACTTGGAGTCCTAGTAGGATTCCCATCCTGGCCGCACCAATAGCCTTGGCCGGCCTCCTCCTCCTCCATCCTTTATATACTGAGGCAGGGGGCAGCCCATAGACACACAAGTTGATCATTGAGATCGTTCCTTAGCTGTGTGCGGTGCCCCCTGCCACCATATTCCACCTCGATCATATCGTTGTAGTGCTTAGGCGAAGCCCTGCGTCGGTAATACATCAAGATCGTCACCACGCCGTCGTGCTGACGGAACTCCTCCCCGAAGCTTTGCTGGATCGGAGCCCGGGGATCGTCATCGAGCTGTACGTGTGCTAAGAACTCGGAGGTGCCGGAGTAACGGTGCTTGGATCGGTCGGATTGGGAAGAAGACGTACGACTACTTCCTCTATGTTGTGTCAACGCTTCCGTTGCGATCTACAAGGGTACGTAGATCAGACTCTCCCCCTCGTTGCTATGCATCACCATGATCTTGTGTGTGCGTAGGAAATTTTTTGAAATTACTACGTTCCCCAACAGTGGCATCCGAGCCTAGGTTTTATGGTTTGATGTTATATGCACGAGTAGAACACAAGTGAGTTGTGGGCGATATAAGTCATACTGCCTACCAGCATGTCATACTTTGGTTCGGCGGTATTGTTGGACGAGACGACCCGGACCAACCTTACGCGTACGCTTACGCGAGACCGGTTCCCTCGACGTGCTTTGCACATAGATGGCTTGTGGGCGACTGTCTCTCCAACTTTAGTTGAACCAAGTGTGGCTACGCCCGGTCCTTGAGAAGGTTAAAACGGAGTCTATTTGACAAACTATCGTTGTGGTTTTGATACGTAGGTGAGATGAGTTCTTGCTTAAGCCCATAGCAGCCACGTAAAACTTGCAACAACAAAGTAGAGGACGTCTAACTTGTTTTTGCAGGGCATGTTGTGATGTGATATGGTCAAGGCATGATGCTAAATTTTATTGTATGAGATGATCATGTTTTGTAACCAAGTTATCGGCAACTGGCAGGAGCCATATGGTTGTCGCTTTATTGTATGCAATGCAATCGCGATGTAATGCTTTACTTTATTACTAAGCGGTAGTGATAGTCGTGGAAGCATAAGATTGGCGAGACAACAATGATGCTACGATGGAGATCAAAGTGTCGCGCCGGTGACGATGGTGATCATGATGGTGCTTCGGAGATGGAGATCACAAGCACAAGATGATGATGGCCATATCATATCACTTATATTGATTGCATGTGATGTTTATCCTTTTATGCATCTTATCTTGCTTTGATTGACGGTAGCATTATAAGATGATCTCTCACTAAATTATCAAGAAGTGTTCTCCCTGAGTATGCACCGTTGCGAAAGTTCTTCGTGCTGAGACACCACATGATGATCGGGTCTGATAGGCTCTACGTTCAAATACAACGGGTGCAAAACAGTTGCACACGCGGAATACTCAGGTTATACTTGACGAGCCAAGCATATACAGATATGGCCTCGGAACACGGAGACCGAAAGGTCGAGCGTGAATCATATAGTAGATATGATCAACATAATGATGTTCACCAATGAAACTACTCCATCTCACGTGATGATCGGACATGGTTTAGTTGATTTGGATCATGTAATCACTTAGAGGATTAGAGGGATGTCTATCTAAGTGGGAGTTCTTAAGTAATATGATTAATTGAACTTGAATTTATCATGAACTTAGTCCTGGTAGTATTTTGCAAATCATGTTGTAGATCAATAGCTCGCGTTGTTGCTTCCCTATGTTTATTTTGATATGTTCCTAGAGAAAATTGTGTTGAAAGATGTTAGTAGCAATGATGCGGATTGGATCCGTGATCTGAGGTTTATCCTCATTGCTGCACAGAAGAATTATGTCCTTGATGCACCGCTAGGTTAAATACCTATTGCAGGAGCAGATGCAGACGTTATGAACGTTTGGCTAGCTCAATATGATGACTACTTGATAGTTTAGTGCACCATGCTTAATGGCTTAGAATCGGGACTTCAAAGACATTTTGAACGTCATGGAACATGTGAGATGTTCCAGGAGTTGAAGTTAATATTTCAAGTAAATACCCGAGTTGAGAGATATGAAGTCTCCAACAAGTTCTATAGCTAAAAGATGGAGGAGAATCGCTCAACTAGTGAGCATGTTCTCAGATTGTCTGGGTACTACAATCGCTTGAATCAAGTGGGAGTTAATATTCCAGATAAGATAGTGATTGACAGAATTCTCTAGTCACCATGACCAAGTTAGTAGAACTTCGTGATGAACTATAGTATGCAAGGGATGACGAAAACAACTCCCAAGCTCTTCGTGATGCTGAAATCAACGAAGGTAAAAATCAAGAAAAACATCAAGTGTTGATGGTTGACAAGACCACTAGTTTCAAGAAAAGGGCAAAGGGAAGAAGGGGAACTTCAAGAAGAACGGCAAGCAAGTTGCTGCTCAAGTGAAGAAGCCCAAGTCTGGACCTAAGCCTGAGACTGAGTGCTTCTACTGCAAAGGGACTGGTCACTGGAAGCGGAACTACCCCAAGTAATTGGCGGATAAGAAGGATGGCAAAGTGAACATAAGTATATTTGATATACATGTTATTGATGTGTACTTTACTAGTGTTTATAGCAAACCCTCAGTATTTGATACTAATTCAGTTGCTAAGATTAGTAACTCGAAACGGGAGTTGCAGAATAAACATAGACTAGTTAAGGGTGAAATGACGATGTGTGTTGGAAGTGGTTCCAAGATTGATATGATCATCATCGCACACTCCCTATAATTTCGGGATTAGTGTTGAACCTAAATAAGTGTTATTTGGTGTTTGCGTTGAGCATGAATATGATTTGATCATGTTTATTACGGTTATTCATTTAAGTAAGAGAATAAATTGTTGTTCTGTTTACATGAATAAAACCTTATATGGTTACACACCCAATGAAAATAGTTCATTGGATCTCGATCTTAATAATACACATATTCATAATATTGAAACCAAAAGATGTGAAGTTAATAATGATAGTGCAACTTATTTGTGGCACTACCGTTTAGGTCATATTGGTGTAAAGCGCATGAAGAAACTCCATGCTGATGGGATTTTGGAATCACTTGATTATGAATCACTTGATGCTTGCGAACCATGCCTTATGGGCAAGATGACTAAAACGCCATTCTCTGGAACAATGAAGCAAGCAACAGATTTGTTGGAAATCATACATACTGATATATGTGGTCCGATGAATATTAAGGCTTATAGCAGGTATCATTATTTTCTGACCTTCACAAGATGATTTGAGCAGATATGGGGATATCTACTTGATGAAACATAAGTCTGAAACACTTGAACAGTTCAAAGAATTTCAGAGTGAAGTGGAAAATCATCGTAACAAGAAAATAAAGTTTCTACGATCTGATCGTGGAAAAGAGTATTTGAGTTACGAGTTTGGTCTTCAGTTAAAACAAAGTGAAATAGTTTCACTACTCATGCCACCTGGAACACCACAGCATAATGGTGTGTCCGAACGTCATAACCGTACTTTATTGGATATAGTGCAATCTATGATGTTTCTTACCGATTTACCACTATCGTTTTTGGGGTCATGCATTAGAGACAGCTGCATTCACGTTAAAAAGGGCACCGTCTAAGTCCGTTGAGACGACATAATCTGAACTGTGGTTTGGCAAGAAACCAAAGTTGTCGTTTCTTAAAGTTTGGGGTTATGATGCTTATGTGAAAAAGTTTCATCCTGATAAGCTCAAAACCAAATCGGAGAAATATGTCTTCATAGGATACCCAAAAGGAGACTGTTGGGTACACCTTCTATCACAGATCCTAAGGCAAGACATTCGTTGCTTATAATGGATACTTTCTAGAGAAGGAGTTTCTCTCGAAAGAAGTGAGTGGGAGGAAAGTAGAACTTGATAAGGTAATTGTACCTTCCCTTTATTGGAAAGTAGTTCCTCACAGAAATCTATTCTTGTGACTCCTACACCAATTAGTGAGGAAGCTAATGATAATGATCATGAAACTTCGAATCAAGTTACTACCGAATCTCGTAGGTAAACCAGAGTGAAATCCGCACCAGAGTGGTACGGTAATCCTGTTCTGGAGGTCATGTTACTTGACCATGACGAACCTACGAACTATGAGGAAGCGATGATGAGCCCAAATTCCGCGAAATGGTTTGAGGCCATGAAATCTGAGATATGATCCATGTATGAGAACAAATTATGGACTTTGATGGATTTGCCCAATGATCGGCAAGCCATAGAAAATAAATGGATCTTCAAGAGGAAGACGGACGTTGATAGTAGTGTTACTATCTACAAAGCTAGAATTGTCGCAAAAAGTTTTCGACAAGTTCAAAGTGTTGACTACGATGAGAGTTTCTCACCCGTATCTATGCTTAAGTTTGTCCAAATCATGTTAGCAATTGCCGCATTTTATGAAATCTGGCAAATGGATAAACAAAACTGCATTCCTTAATGGATTTCCTAGAGAAGAGTTGTATATGATGCAACCAGTAGGTTTTGTCAATCCTAAAGGTGCTAACAAAATATGCAAGCTCCAGCGATTCATCTATGGACTGGTGCAAGCATCTCAGAGTTGGAATACACGCTTTGATAAGTTGATCAAAGCATATAGTTTTATACAGACTTGCGGTGAAGCATGTATTTACAAGAAAGTGAGTGGGAGCACTACAACATTTCTGATAAAGTATATGTGAATAACATATTGTTGATCGGAAATAATGTAGAATTATTCTGTAAAGCATAAAGGAGTGTTTGAAAGGAGTTTTTCAAAGAAAGACTTCGGTGAAGCTGCTTACATATTGAGCTTCAAGATCTATAGAGATAGATCAAGACGCTTGATAAGTTTTTTCAATGAGTACATACCTTGACAAGATTTTGAAGTAGTTCAAAATGGAGCAGTCAAAGAAAGAGTTCTTGCCTGTATTACAAGGTGTGAAGTTTGAGTAAGACTCAAATCCCGACCACGGCAGAAGATAGAAAGAGAATGAAAGTCATTCCCTATGCCTTGGCCATAGGTTCTATAAAGTATGTCATGCTGTATACCAGATCTATTGTATACCCTGCATTGATTTGGCAAGGGAGTACAATAGTGATCTAGGAGTAGATCACTAGACAGCGGTCAGAATTATCCTTAGTGAAATAAGGATATGTTTCTCGATTATGGACGTGACAAAAATGTTCGTCGTAAAGGGTTACGTCGATGCAAGGTTTTGACACTGATCCAGATGATTCTAAGTCTCAATCTGGATACATATTGAAAGTGGGAGCAATTAGCTAGAGTAGCTCCGTGTAGAGCATTGTAGACATAGAACTTGCAAAATACTTACGGATTTGAATGTGACAGACCCGTTGACTAAAATTATCTCACAAGCAAAACATGATCACACCTTAGTACTCTTTGGGTGTTAATCACATAGATATGTGAACTAGATTACTGACTCTAGTAAACCCTTTCAGTGTTGGTCACATGACGATGTGAACTATGGGTGTTAATCACATGGTGATGTGAACTATTGCTGTTAAATCACATGGCGAGGTGAACTAGATTATTGACTCTAGTGCAAGTGGGAGACTGAAGGAAATATGCCCTAGAGGCAATAACAAAGTTATTATTTATTTCCTTATATCATGATAAATGTTTATTATTCATGCTAGAATTGTATTAATCGGAAACATAATACATGTGTGAATACATAGACAAACAGAGTGTCACTAGTATGCCTCTACTTGACTAGCTCATTAATCAAAGATGGTTATGTTTCCTAACCATGGACAAAGGAGTTGTTATTTGATTAACGAGGTCACATCATTAGTTGAATGATCTGATTGACATGAACCATTCCATTAGCTTAGCACCCGATCGTTTAGTATGTTGCTATTGCTTTCTTCATGACTTATACATGTTCCTATGACTATGAGATTATGCAACTCCCGTTTGCCGGAGGAACACTTTGGGTACTACCAAACGTCACAACGCAACTGGGTGATTATAAAGGAGTACTACAGGTGTCTCCAAAGGTAGATGTTGGGTTGGCGTATTTTGAGATTAGGATTTGTCACTCCGATTGTCGGAGAGGTATCTCTGGGCCCTCTCAGTAATGCACATCACATAAGCCTTGCAAGCACTGCAACTAATATGCTAGTTGTGAGATGATGTATTACGGAACGAGTAAAGAGACTTGCCGGTAACGAGATTGAACTAGGTATTGGATACTGACGATCGAATCTCGGGCAAGTAACATACCGATGACAAAGGGAACAACGTATGTTGTTATGCGGTCTGACCGATAAAGATCTTCGTAGAATATGTAGGAGCTAATATGGGCATCCAGGTCCCGCTATTGGTTATTGACCAGAAACGTGTCTCGGTCATGTCTACATTGTTCTCGAACCATAGTATCCGCATGCTTAAGGTTTCGACGACAGTTATATTATGAGTTTATGAATTTTGATGTACCGAAGGAGTTCGGAGTCCTGGATGAGATCGGGGACATGACGAGGAGTCTCGAAATCGTCGAGACGTAAAGATCGATATATTGGACGACTATATTCAGACATCGGAAAGGTTCCGAGTGATTCGGGTATTTTTCGGAGTACCGGGTAGTTACGGGAGAAGTAATGGGCCTTGATGGGCTTTAGTGGGAAGAGGAAAAAGGCTGCTGCGCCCCCCCTCCCCTCTAGTCCGAATTGGACTAGGGAAAAGGGGCCGGCCACCTTTCCTACTCCTCCACTTCCTTCTCCCTTCCTCCCCTCTTGATGGACTCATACTAGGACTTGGAGTCCTTGTAGGATTCCCATCCTGGCCGCACCAATAGCCTTGGCCGGCCTCCTCCTCCTCCATGCTTTATATACTGAGGCAGGGGGCACCCCATAGACACACAAGTTGATCATTGAGATCGTTCCTTAGCCATGTGCGGTGCCCCCTGCCACCATATTCCACCTCGATCATATCGTTGTAGTGCTTAGGCGAAGCCCTGCGTCGGTAATACATCAAGATCGTCACCACGCCGTCATGCTGAAGGAACTCCTCCCCGAAGCTTTGCTGGATCGGAGCCCGGGGATCGTCATCGAGCTGTAGGTGTGCTAAGAACTTGGAGGTGCCGGAGTAACGGTGCTTGGATCGGTCGGATCGGGAAGAAGACGTACGACTACTTCCTCTACGTTGTGTCAACGCTTCCGTTGCGATCTACAAGGGTACGTAGATCAGACTCTCCCCCTCGTTGCTATGCATCACCACGATCTTGCGTGTGCGTAGGAAATTTTTTGAAATTACTACGTTCCCCAACAATAAGTACCTATTTAATCAGAGAAACACCAAAAAATTCCAAGATTCAACAACTAGCTAGGAACGGTCATTCCTGCCGTTTTGACCGCATTTTGAAACGGGCATAAAAAATTCAAAAAAAATCAAAAAATTGGCAAACCTTCACATTGTGTTATCATATGTGACCAAGTTTTCAGGAAAAATAACAAACTTGTAATACGGTAATTATTTAAAAAAAAGTGTTCTCAGAAATGAGCTATCAAGGGTGAAGATTCATGGATTTCAAGCCAAATGGTCAATCTTATGGCCACATTCATGGCATAATTTGTTCAAATGATCTCATATTGTGCACAAGGGTGCATATTGGAATGGCAAACAATGTTGCCTAAGGAAGTTTGCATTTTCTTTGGACGACAAAACCATTTTCCATTTTTCGAGTGCCTGAAAGGAGGTTTTTTGGTGAAGGACCTCCCAAATAATTGTTGCAAAATTGGACCAACTCAATTTTAAAAAATACTAGGACATATTTAATGCACAATTGGTAAAACGGTTGGTTGTAAAAAGTTTTGTTCCACCTCTCGTGAAAAAGGCAAATTCCCGCCGATTCAGCTGGAAGCGGGTCAAATTTGAAATGTAGCTGCCTTGTAGTTTGCTATTTATTTTTTTTAAAAATCATTTCTAGGTACATAAGTACCTATTTAATCAGAGAAACACCAAAAAAATTCGGAGATTCAACCACTAGCTAGGAACAGTCATTCCCGCCTTTTTGACCGCATTTTGAAACGGGCATAAAAAATTCAAAAAAAATCAAAAAATTGGGAAAGCTTCACATTGTGTCATCATATGTCACCAAGTTTTCAGGAAAAATAACAAACTTGTAATACGGTAATTATTTAAAAAAAGTGTTCTCAGAAATGAGCTATCATGGGTGAAGATTCATGGATTTCAAGCCAAATGATCAATCTTATGGCCACATTCATGGCATAGTTTCTTCAAATGATCTCATATTGTGCACAAGGGTGCATATTGGAATGGCAAACAATGTTGCCTAAGGAAGTTTTCATTTTTTTGGACGAAAAAACCATTTTCCATTTTTTGAGTGCCTGAAAGGAGGTTTTTTTGTGAAGGACCTCCCAAATAATTGTTGCAAAATTGGACCAACTCAATTTTATAAAATACTAGGACATATTTAATGCACAATTGGTAAAATGGTTGGTTGTAAAAAGGTTTGTTCCACCTCTCGTGAAAAAGGCAAATTCCCGCCGATTCAGCTGGAAGCGGGTCAAATTTGAAATGTAGCTGCCTTGTAGTTTGCTATTTATTTTTTACAAAAATCATTTCTAGGTACATAAGTACCTATTTAATCAGAGAAACACCAAAAAAATGCCAAGATTCAACCACTAGCTAGGAACGGTCATTCCCGCCGCTTTGACCGCATTTTGAAACAAGCATAAAAAATTCAACAAAAATCAAAAAATTGGGAAACCTTCACATTGTGTCATGATATGTCACCAAGTTTTCAGGAAAAATAACAAACTTGTAATACGGTAATTATTTAAAAAAGTGTTCTCAAAAATGAGCTATCATGGGTGAAGATTCATGGATTTCAAGCCAAATGATCAAACTTATGGCCACATTCATGGCATAGTTTGTTCAAATGATCTCATATTGTGCACAAGGGTTCATATTGGAATGGCAAACAATGTTGCCTAAGGAAGTTTTTATTTTCTTTGGACGAAAAAACCATTTTCTATTTTTCGAGTGCCTGAAAGAAGGTTTTTTTTGTGAAGGACCTCCCAAATAATTGTTGCAAAATTTTACCAAGTCAATTTTATAAAATACTAGGACATAGTTAATGCACAATTGACAAAATGGTTGGTTGTAAAAAGGTTTGCTCCACCTCTCGTGAAAAAGGCAAATTCCCGCCGATTCAGCTGGAAGCGGGTCAAATTTGAAATGTAGCTGCCTTGTAGTTTGCTATTTATTTTTTACAAAAATCATTTCTAGGTACATAAGTACCTATTTATTCAAAGAAACACCAAAAAATTCAAAGATTCAACAACTAGCTAGGAACGGTCATTCCTGCCGTTTTGACCACATTTTGAAACGGGCATAAAAAATTCAAAAAAAATCAAAAAATTGGCAAACCTTCACATTGTGTCATCATATGTGACCAAGTTTTCAGGAAAAATAACAAACTTGTAATACAGTAATTATTTAAAAAAGTGTTCTCAGAAATGAGCTATCAAGGGTGAAGATTCATGGATTTCAAGCCAAATGGTCAATCTTATGGCCACATTCATGGCATAATTTGTTCAAATGATCTCATATTGTGCACAAGGGTGCATATTGGAATGGCAAACAATGTTGCCTAAGGAAGTTTTCATTTTCTTTGGATGACAAAACCATTTTCCATTTTTCGAGTGCATGGAAGGAGGTTTTTTGGTGAAGGACCTCCCAAATAATTGTTGCAAAATTGGACGAACTCAATTTTAAAAAATACTAGGACATATTTAATGCACAATTGACAAAATGGTTGGTTGTAAAAAGTTTTGTTCCACCTCTCGTGAAAAAGGCAAATTCCCACCGATTCAGCTGGAAGCGGGTCAAATTTGAAATGTAGCTGCCTTGTAGTTTGCTATTTATTTTTAAAAAAAATCATTTCTAGGTACATAAGTACCCATTTAATCAGAGAAACACCAAAAAAAATCGGAGATTCAACCACTAGCTAGGAAGGTCATTCCCGCCTTTTTGACCGCATTTTGAAACGGGCATAAAAAATTCAAAAAAAAATCAAAAAATTGGGAAACCTTCACATTGTGTCATCATATGTGACCAAGTTTTCAGAAAAAATAACAAACTTGTAATACGGTAATTATTTAAAAAAAGTGTTCTCAGAAATGAGCTATCATGGGTGAAGATTCATGGATTTCAAGCCAAATGATCAATTTTATGGCCACATTCATGGCATAGTTTGTTCAAATGATCTCATATTGTGCACAAGGGTGCATATTGGAATGGCAAACAATATTGCCTAAGGAAGTTTTCATTTTCTTTGGACGAAAAAACCATTTTCCATTTTTCGAGTGCCTGAAAGGAGGTTTTTTTGTGAAGGACCTCCCAAATAATTGTTGCAAAATTGGACTAACTCAATTTTATAAAATACTAGGACATATTTAATGCACAATTGGCAAAATGGTTGGTTGTAAAAAGGTTTGTTCCACCTCTCGTGAAAAAGGCAAATTCCCGCCGATTCAGCTGGAAGCGGGTCAAATTTGAACTACAGCTGCCTCATAGTTTGCTATTTATTTTTCACAAAAATCATTTCTAGGTACATAAGTACCTATTTAATCAGAGAAACACCAAAAAATTCCAATATTCAACCACTAGCTAGGAACGGTCACTCCCGCCGTTTTGACCGCATTTTGAAACGGGCATAAAAAATTCAAAAAAAAATCAAAAAATTGGGAACCTTCGCATTGTGTCATCATATGTGACCTAGCTTTTAGGAAAAATTACAAACTTGTAATACGACAATTATTTAAAAAAGTGTTCTTAGAAATGAGCTATCATGGGTGAAGATTGATGGATTTCAAGCCAAATGATCAATCTTATGGCCACATTCATGGCATAGTTTGTTCAAATCATCTCATATTGTGCACAAGAGTGCATATTGGAATGGCAAACAATGTTGCCTAAGGAAGTTTTAATTTCCTTTGGACGAAAAAACCACCATTTTTCGAGTGCCTGAAAGGAGGTTTTTTTGTGAAGGACCTCCCAAATAATTGTTCCAAAATTGGACCAACTCAATTTTATAAAATACTAGGACATATTTAATGCACAATTGAAAAAATGGTTGGTTGTAAAAAGGTTTGTTCCACCTCTCGTGAAAAAGGCAAATTCCCGCCGATTCAGCTGGAATCGGGTCAAATTTGAACTGCAGCTGCCTCATAGTTTGCTATTTTTTTCACAAAAATCATTTCTAGGTACATAAGTACCTATTTAATCAGAGGAACACCAAAAATTCCAATATTCAACCACTGGCTAGGAACGGTCATTCCCGCCGTTTTGACCGCGTTTTGAAACGGGCATAAAAAATTCAAAAAAAATCAAAAAATTGGGAACCTTCGCATTGTGTCATCATATGTGACCAGGCTTTCAGGAAAAATAACAAACTTGTAATACGACAATTATTTAAAAAAAGTGTTCTCAGAAATGAGCTATCATGGGTGAAGATTCATGGATTTCAAGCCAAATGATCAATCTTATTGCCACATTCATGGCATAGTTTGTTCAAACCATCTCATATTGTGCACAAGAGTGCATATTGGAATGGCAAACAATGTTGCCTAAGGAAGTTTTCATTTTCTTTGGATGAAAAAACCATTTTCCATTTTTCGAGTGCTTGAAAGGAGGTTTTTTGTGAAGGACCTCCCAAATAATTGTTGCAAAATTGGACCAAATCATTTTTATAAAATACTAGGCCATATTTAATGTACAATTGACAAAAAAATTTTGTGTCAAAAGTTTTGATCCACCTCTGGTGAAAAAGACAAATTCCCGCCGATTCAGTAGGAAGCGGGTCAAATTTGAAATGCAGCTGCCTCATAGTTTACTATTTATTTTTTACAAAAATCATTTCTAGGTACATAAGTACCTATTTAATCATAAATACATGGTTTTATGGTGATACGTCGAGGTTTGGGCGGTGGCCAAGGCCCCCAACTCTAGAGCGCGTAAACTCGCATGTCCGACGCGTGGTCACCGCGTGACCGTGGCGTTGCCATGTGTTCTGGGAAGCCTAGTCATGTCTAGTGGATTGGGCACTCCCCAGGTAGGTTCTAGGAAGAAAATTACAACATAAGATTCTCACGAGGAGACCGATCGATGCTCAAACATGAATTAGCAGCCAAGTGTTTGATTAGGGGTACGGGAAATGCACATGGACAATGGGCATGAGTTTTTGCTGAGGATGATCATCTACTAAGAAGAATGTCTTCGCAAATTTTCAGATCAAAAGGAGGATCCTAGGTGGTACTTTCTTTGCAAAGTACCACACTGGACAGAAATATGAATGTTGAAGCTGGGCTCAAAATAATGAATGGATTTAGCTGAAATTTGGTGGAGGATGGTTATTTGGGCATTGGAAAGCACCGTAGAAAATTGATACCATTTGGACATGCCAAAGTGGTACTTCCTTCACAATTCTCATCTATGGACAGAAACTTGGGAAAACTAGTGAGAGAAATTGGATGAATGAAATGAGCCCAAATTTGGTGTAGGTAAGTTACAGAGGTATGGTTATGCCTTGGTAGATTTTCAGATCATTTGGGTAAGCCTAGCTAGGACTTACTTCACAAAGCTTCTCTCGAGGTAGAAACTTTGAAAATTTCCTGAGAAAGATTGACTAGGAAAATGGAGCTGGATATTATCATGTGGCAATGATTTGGGTATGGAAGAGTGCCCAAAGAGTTTGAGGTTAATAGGAGGGTTCTAGATAACACTTGCTTTGCAACGTGCCAATTTGGCCATAAAATATAAATTGAACCTGGGCTCACATAGATAATTTGCCAAAGCTGCAATTTGGAGGAGGGTGATAATTTGGGCATATGAAGAAACTGTATAAATTTCACGTCATTTGGATATATAAAAAAGGTACTTCCTTCACAATGCTTCTAGGTGGACAAAAACTTTGGAAATTTGCCGAGGAAGATTTGCTAGGCAAGTGGAGCTGAATTTTGTCATACGGTAATGATTTGGATAGGAAAGAGTGCCAAAAAATTCCGAGGGCAATCAAGAATATATAAATAGCACTTCCTTCATAAAGTGCTATCATGAACAGAATAGGAAAATGAATATTGTTGAATTAGTTTTGAACTAGGCAAGGAAGGATTTTTACATATTTGATGAAGATATGACCCAAAGAATTTATCAGAGTTTTTTGGGAATTTTGGGAATGATAGAAATATAGATTGCTTCACAACCTAGGGCAAAAACTGCATGACACATAGGCAAAACTGATGAGGTGGCGCCTGGTCATAGCAACCCACCACAATTTACAAGGTTATGACCATCTATATTGGTCATGATCAGCTAGAAATAAGGCAGCAGACCAGTGCTGTATGCTTTATGACCATTTCGTGTAAGGAAATTACGACCTTTCTGACCAAAATGGTCGTTATAGTTTAGGTTTTGGAGCCCCCCGAACAACTTTTGACCAATTGGTCTGAAATGGTCATAGATCTATGACCAATTCTTCCAGGGTCACTAACAGAAGGTCACAAGTTGACATATTTCTTGTAGTGGAAGAAAGCAATAGCAACAAACTAAACGATCAAGTGCTAAGCTAACGGAATGGGTCAAGTCAATCACATCATTCTCCTAATGATGTGATCCTGTTAATCAAATGACAACTCATGTCTATGATTAGGAAACATAACCATCTTTGATCAACGCGCTAGTCAAGTAGAGGCATACTAGTGACACTCTGTTTGTCTATGTATTCACACATGTATTATGTTTCCGGTTAATACAATTCTATCATGAATAATAAAAATGTATCATGATATAAGGAAATAAATAATATCTTTATTATTGCCTCTAGGGCATATTTCCTTCAGTCCCCCACTTGCACTAGAGTCAATAATCTAGTTCACATCACCATGTGATTTAATACCAATAGTTCACATCACCATGTGATTAACACCCATAGTTCACATCTACATGTGACCAACACCCAAAGGGTTTGCTAGAGTCAATAATCTAGTTCACATCTCTATGTGATTAATACCCAAAGAGTACTAAGGTATGATCATGTTTTGCTTGTGAGGGAAGTTTAGTCAACGAGTCTGCCACATTCAGATCCGTATGTATTTTGCAAATTTCTATGTCAACAATGCTCTGCACGGAGCTACTCTACCTAATTGTTCCCACTTTCAATATGTATCCAGATTGAGATTTAGAGTCATCTGGATCAGTGTCAAAATTTGCATCGACGTAACCCTTTACAATGAACCTTTTTTGTCACCTCCATAATCGAGAAACATATCCTTATTCCACTAAGGATAATTTTGACCGTTGTCCAGTGATCTACTCCTAGATCACTATTGTACTCCCTTGCCAAAATCAGTGTAGGGTATACAATAGATCTGGTACACATCGTGGCATATTTTATAGAACCTATGTCCAGGGCATAGGGAATGACTTTCATTCTCTTTCTATCTTCTGTCGTGGTCGGGCTTTGAGTCTTACTCAGTTTCACACCTTGTAACACATGCAAGAACTCTTTCTTTGACTGTTCCATTTTGAACTACTTCAAAATCTTGTCAAGGTATGTACTCATTGAAAAACTTATCAAGCGTCTTGATCTATCTCTATAGATCTTGATGCTCAATATGTAAGCAGCTTCACCGAGGCCTTTCTTTGAAAAACTCCTTTCAAACACTCCTTTATGCTTTGCAGAATAATTCTACATTATCTCCGATCAACAATATGTCATTCACATATACTTATCAGAAATGTTGTAGTGCTCCCACTCACTTTCTTGTAAATACAGGCTTCACCGCAAGTCTGTATAAAACTATATGCTTTGATCAACTTATCAAAGCGTATATTCCAACTCCGAGATGCTTGCATCAGTCCATAGATGGATCGCTGGAGCTTGCATATTTTGTTCGCACCTTTAGGATTGACAAAACTTTCTTGTTGCGTCATATACAACTCTTCTTTAATAAATCCATTAAGGAATGTATTTTTATTTATCCATTTGCCAGATTTCATAAAATGTGGCAATTGCTAACATGATTCGGACAGACTTAAGCATAGGTACGAGTGAGAAACTCTCATCGTAGTCAACACTTTGAACATGTCGAAAACCTTTTTGCGACAATTCTAGATTTGTAGATAGTAACACTACTATGAGCGTCCGTCTTCCTCTTGAAGATCCATTTAATCTCAATGGCTCGCCGATCATTGGGCAAGTCAATCAAAGTCCATACTTTGTTCTCATACATGGATCTCATCTCAGATTTCATGGCCTCAAGCCATTTCCCGGAATCTGGGCTCATCATCGCTTCCTCATAGTTCGTAGGTTCGTCATGGTCAAGTAACATGACCTCCAGAACAGGATTACCGTATGACTTTGGTGCGGATCTCACTCTGGTTTACATACGAGGTTCGGCAGTAACTTGATCTGAAGTTACATGATCATCATCATTAGCTTCCTCATTAATTGGTGTAGTAGCCACAGGAACAGATTTCTGGGATGAACTACTTTCCAATAAGGGAGCAGGTATAGTTACCTCACCAAGTTCTACTTTCCTCCCACTCACTTCTTTCGAGAGAAACTCCTTCTCTAGAAAGAATCCATTCTTAGCAACGAATATTTTGCCTTTGGATCTGTGATTTGAAGGTGTACCCAACAGTCTCCTTTGGGTATCCTATGAAGACACATTTCTCCGATTTGGGTTCGAGCTTATCAGGTTGAAACCTTTTCACATAAGTATTGCAACTCCAAACTTTAAGAAATGACAGCTTAGGTTTCTTGCCAAACCATAGTTCATACGGTGTCGTCTCAACGGATTTAGATGGTGCCCTATTTAACGTGAATGTAGCTGTCTCTAATGCATAATGCCAAAACAATAGTGGTAAATCGGTAAGAGACATCATAGATTGCACCTTATGCTGTGGTGTTCCAGGTGGCGTGAGTTGCGAAACTATTCCGCATTGTTTCAATTGAAGACCAAACTCATAACTCAAATATTCTCCTCCACCATCAGATCGTAGAAACTTTATTTTCTTGTTACGATGATTTTCCACTTCACTCTGAAATTATATGAACTTTTCAAATGTTTCAGACTTATGTTTCATCAAGTAGATATACCCATATCTGCTCAAATCATCTGTGAAGTTCAAAAATAATGATACTCGCCGCGAGCCTCATCACTCATCGGATCGCATACATCAGTATGTATTATTTCCAAAAAGTCAGTTGTTCGCTCCATTGTTCCAGAGAACGGAGATTTAGTCATCTTGCTTATAAGGCATGGTTCGAAAGCAGCAAGTGATTCATAATCAAGTGATTCCAAAATCCCATCAACATGGAGTTTCTTCATGCGCTTTACACCAATATGACCTAAACGGCAGTGCCACAAATAAGTTGCACTATCATTATGAACTTGCATCTTTTGGCTTCAATATTATGAATATGTGTATTACTACGATCGAGATCGAACAAACCATTTTCGTTGGTGTGTATGACCATAGGAGGTTTTATTCACATAAACAGAACAACAATTGTTCTCTAACTTAAATGAATAACCGTATTGCAATAAACATGATCAAATCATATTCATGATCAACGCAAACACCAAATAACATTTATTTAGGTTCAACTCTAATCCCGAAAGTATAGGGAGTGTGCGATGATGATCATATCAATCTTGGAATTGCTTCCAACACACATCGCCCCTTCACCCTCAACTAGTTTCTGTTCATTCTGCAACTCCCGTTTTGAGTTACTACTCTTAGCACCTGAACTAGTATCAAATACCGCGGGGTTACTATAAACACTAGTAAAGTACTCATCAATAACATGTACATCAAATATACCTTTGCTCACTTTGCCATCCTTCTTATCCGCCAAATACTTGGGGCAGTTCCGCTTCCAGTGACTAGTCCCTTTGCAATAGAAGCACTCAGTTTTAGGCTTAGGACCAGACTTGGGTTTTTTCACTTGAGCAGTAACTTGCTTGCTGCTCTTCTAGAAGTTCCCCTTTCTTCCCTTTGTCCCTTTACTTGAAAATAGTGGTTTTGTTTACCATCAACACTTGATGCTTTTCTTGATTTCTACCTTCGTCGATTTCAACATCACGAAGAGCTTGGGAATCGTTTCCGTTATCCCTTGCATATTATAGTTCATCACGAAGTTCTACTAACTTGGTGATGGTGACTAGAGAATTCTGTCAATCACTATTTTATCTGGAAGATGAACTCCCACTTGATTCAAGTGATTGTAGTACCCAGACAATCTGAGCACATGCTCTCTGCTTGAGCTATTCTCCTCCATCTTTTAGCTATAGAACTTGTTGGAGACTTCATATCTCTCAACTCGGGTATTTTCTTGAAATATTAAATTCAACTCTTGGAACATCTCATATGGTCCATGACATTCAAAACGTCTTTGAAGTCCCGATTCTAAGCCGTCTAAGCATGGTGCACTAAACTATCAAGTAGTCATCATACCGAGCTTTTGTCAAAATGTTCATAACTTCTGCATCTACTCCTGCAATAGTTCTGTCACCTAGCGGTGCATTAAGGACATAATACTTCTGTGCAGCAATGAGGATAATCCTCAGATCACGGATCCAATCCGCATCATTGCTACTAACATCTCTCAACTTAGTTTTCTCTAGGAACATATCAAAATAAAACAGGGGAGCTAAACGCGAGCTATTGATCTACAACATAGATATGCTAATACTATCAGGACTAAGTCCATGATAAATTAAAGTTCAATTAATCAAATTACTTAAGAACTCCCACTTAGATAGATATCCCTCTAATCATCTAAGTGATCATGCGATCCAAATCAACTAAACCATAACCGACCATCACGTGAAATGGAGTAGTTTTCAATGGTGGACATCACTATGTTGATCATATCTACTATATGATTCACGCTCGACCTTTCGGTCTCAGTGTTCCGAGGCCATATCTACATATTCTAGGCTTGTCAAGTTTAACCTTAGTATTCTACGTGTGCAAAAACTGGCTTGCACCCGTTGTAGATGGACGTAGAGCTTATCACACCCGATCATCACGTGGTGTCTGGGCACGACGAACTTTGGCAACGATGCATACTCAGGGAGAACACTTTTATCTTGAAATTTAGTGAGAGATCATCTTATAATGCTACCGTCAATCAAAGCAAGATAAGATGCATAAAAGATAAACATCACATGCAATCAATATAAGTGATATGATATGGCCATCATCATCTTGTGCTTGTGATCTCCATCTTCGAAGCATCGTCATGATATCCATCGTCATCGGCATGACACCATGATCTCCATCATCTTGATCTATATCAATGTGTCATCACATGGTCGTCCCGCCAACTATTGCTCTTGCAACTATTGCTATCGCATAGCGATAAAGTAAAGCAATTATTTGGCACTTGCATCTTATGCAATAAAGAGACAACCATAAGGCTTCTACGAATTGCCGATAAATTCAACAAAACATGATAATCTCATACAACAACTTATATCTCATCGCGTATTGACCATATCACATCACAACATGCCCTGCAAAAACAAGTTAGACGTCCTCTACTTTGTTGTTGCAAGTTTTACGTGGCTGCTACGGGCTTAGCAAGAACCGTTCTTACCTACGCATCAAAAACCACAACGATAGTTTGTCAAGTTGATGCTATTTTAACCTTCGCAAGGACCGGGCGTAGCCACACTCGGTTCAACTAAAGTTGGAGAAACTGACACCCGCCAGCCACCTTTGTGCAAAGCACGTCGGTAGAACCAGTCTCGCATAAGCGTATGCGTAATGTCGGTCCGGGCCGCTTCATCAAACAATAACGCCGAAACAAAGTATGACATGCTGGTAAGCAGTATGACTTATATCGCCCAAAACTCACTTGTGTTCTACTCGTGCATATAACATCAACGCATAAAACCTGGCTCGAATGCCACTGTTGGGGAACGTAGTAATTTCAAAAAAAATTCCTACGCACACACAAGATCATGGCGATGCATAGCAACGAGAGGGGAGAGTGTGTCCACGTACCCTCGTAGACCGAAAGCGGAAGCGTTGGCACAACGTGGTTGATGTAGTCATACGTCTTCACGATCCGGCCGATCAAGCACCGAACGCATGGCACCTCCGAGTTCTGGACACGTTCAACTCGATGACGTCCCTCGAACTCTGATCCAGCCAAGCTTTGAGGGAGAGTTCCGTCAGCACGACGGCGTGGTGATGATGATGATGTTCTACCGATGCAGGGCTTCCCCTAAGCACCGCTACGATATGACCGAGGTGGATTATGGTGGAGGGGGGGCACCGCACACGGCTAACAGATCCAAGGGATCAATTGTTCTGTCTATGGGGTGCCCCCTGGCCACGTATATAAAGGAGTGGAGGAGGGGAGGGGCCGGCCCTCTCTATGGCGCGCCCTAGGGGAGTCCTACTCCCACCGGGAGTAGGATTCCCCTTTTCCTAGTAGAACTAGGAGCCCTTCCAAGTAGTAGGAGTAGGAGAGAAGGAAAGGGAAAAGAGAAGAGAAGGAACCTTTCCGATGTCCTAATATAGTCGTCCAATATATCGATCTTTACATCTCGACCATTTCGAGACTCCTCGTCATGTCCACAACCTCATCCGGGACTCCGAACTACATTCGGTACATCAAAACACATAAACTCATAATATAACCGTCATCGAACTTTAAGCGTGCAGACCCTACGGGTTCCAGAACAATGTAGACATGACCAAGACACGTTTCCGGTCAATGACCAATAGCGGAACCTAGATGCTCATATTGGCTCCCACATGTTCTACGAAGATCTTTATCGGTCAAACCGCATAACAACATACGTTGTTCCCTTTGTCATCAGTATGTTACTTGCCCGAGATTTGATCGTCGGTATCTCAATACCTAGTTCAATTTAATTACTGGAAAGTGTCTTTACTCGTTCTGTAATACATCATCCCGCAACTAACTCATTAGTTGCAATGCTTGCAAGACTTATAGTGATGTGCATTACCGAGTGGCCCCAGAGATACCTCTCCGACAATCGGAGTGCAAATCCTAATCTTGAAATATGCCAACCCAACAAGTACCTTCGGAGAAACATGTAGAGCACCTGTATAATCACCCAGTTATGTTGTGACGTTTGGTCGCACACAAAGTGTTCCTCCGTTAAACGGGAGTTGCATAATCTCATAGTCATAGGAACATGTATAAGTCAGGAAGAAAGCAATAGCAACAAACTAAACGATCAAGTGCTAAGCTAACAGAATGGGTCAAGTCAATCACATCATTCTCCTAATGATGTGATCCTGTTAATCAAATGACAACTCATGTCTATGGTTAGGAAACATAACCATCTTTGATCAACGAGCTAGTCAAGTAGAGGCATACTAGTGACACTCTATTTGTCTATGTATTCACACATGTATTATATTTCCGGTTAATACAATTCTAGCATGAATAATAAACATTTATCATGATATAAGGAAATAAATAATAACTTTATTATTGCCTCTAGGACATATTTCCTTCAGATAGGATGAAGAACTCTCATATATTGATGAAAACATAATAGGTTCAGATCTGAAATCATGGCACTCGGGCCCTAGTGACAAGCATTAAGCATTGCAAAGTCATAGCAACATCAATCTCAGAACATAGTGGATACTAGGGATCAAGCCCTAACAAAACTAACTCACTTACATCATAAATCTCATCCAACCCATCACCGTCCAGCAAGCCTATGATGGAATTACTCACACATGGCGGTGAGCATCATGAAATTGGTGATGGAGGATGGTTGACGATGACGATGGCGACAGATTCCCCTCTCCGGAGCCCCGAACGAACTCCAGATCAGCCCTCCCGAGAGAGTTTAGGGTTTGGCGGCTGCTCCATATCATAAAACGAGATGAATCCTTCTCCTTCGTTTTTTCTCCCCGAAAGTGAATATATGGAGTCAGGGTTGAGGTCGGTGGAGCATCAGGGGGCCCTCGAGGCAGGGGGGTGCACCCAGGGGGTAAGGCGCGCCCCCCACCCTCATGGACAGGTGGAGGGCCCCCTGACATGGATCTTCCTTCCAGTATTTTCTATATATTCCAAAATAATTCCCCGTTGATTTTCAGGTCATTCCAAGAACTTTTATTTCTGCACAAAAATAACACCATGGCAATTCTGCTGAAAACAACGTAGTCCGGGTTAGTTCTATTCAAATCATGCAAGTTAGAGTCCAAAACAAGGGCAAAAGTGTTTGGAAAAGTAGATACGACGGAGACGTCTCACCAATCGACCCGCACCCTGATGTCTACTACACAACCTTCTTCTTATAGACGTTGTTGGGCCTCCAAGTGTAGAGGTTTGTGGGACAGTAGCAAATTTCCATCAAGTGGATGACCTAAGGTTTATCAATCCGTAGGAGGCGTAGGATGAAGATGGTCTCTCTCAAGCAACCCTGCAACCAAATAACAAAGAGTCTCTTGTGTCCCCAACACACTTGAGGGAGTCCTGGATTAGGGGGTCTCCGGACAGTCGGACTATATCCTTTGGCCGGACTGTTGGACTATGAAGATACGAGATTGAAGACTTCATCCCGTGTCCGGATGGGACTCTACTTGGCGTGGAAGGCAAGCTAGGCAATACGGATATGTATATATCCTCCTTTGTAACCGACCTTGTGTAACCCTAGCCCCTTCCGGTGTCTATATAAACCGGAGGGTTTTAGTCCGTAGGACAACATACAATCATACCATAGGCTAGCTTCTAGGGTTTAGCCTCTCCGATCTCGTGGTAGATCAACTCTTGTACTACTCATATTATCAAGAATAAATCAAGCAGGATGTAGGGTTTTACCTCCATCAAGAGGGCCCGACCTGGGTAAAACATCATGTCCCCTGCCTCTTGTTACCACCCGCCTTAGACGCATAGTTCGGGACCCCCTACCCGAGATCCGCCGGTTTTGACACCGACATTGGTGCTTTCATTGAGAGTTCCTCTGTGCCGTCGCCGTAAGGAAGGATGCCTCATCTCGTTGTTAAAAACAACATTACCGCTGGTGGAGCCCTGGCTGTCGGCCAAACTCTCCGGCTAGGCAATTTCATCATGACCGCCTGTTCGGCTGCCGCACCGACGATGACTTCTTGGGTCATCGAAAACAGCCTCCACGTCGGCTCGGAATTCGCCGAGTAGATGGATCCAATGGAGCTCTCTTCCGTAAACGAGCTCTTGGATCGCATCACCGCCTTGGGAGTTGCTACGGAATATGATCTGATTGTGCTTAAACCCGATCAAAGGGAGATTAACTCTCCACCGGTCACCCATCATGTTGCGGTGGTGGAGGAACAATGCGGCGATTCTTCCTCTATCTTGAGGACTAACTATGTCCGGATTCCTGAGCTCTCCGAGCCGGATACCCGTTTACAGGAGGACATCACCCAAGCCCTGAACCTAGAGTCAGGCAACGGGCCAGACTCATCGGGCAACATCCCGGAATCCGAACTTCCAAGATCGGAAACTCCTCGGCCCCTGGGTCTCAGATCGGGTAGGGGTTCGGACTCAAACCCACCCACCCACCCAGACATAAATGATCTTTCCCACATCAGGCAAGAGCCCCATGAAGCACTACATCATTATTGGGCCAGATTCCTCCTTGTGATGAACAAGGTTAAGGACTGCCGCGAGGAAGACACAGTCTCACTTTTTTGCAATAACCGCACGGACAAGGGAATCCTTAACGCCATAAGTTGCCGTGACATATCACGCTTCGTCGACTTGGCGTCCATAGTACGAAAGTACTGTGCGATGGAAAGTGCCTGGAAAACCGAAACGAAATTTTGGGATAATCCGGCTCCGAATATACACACAGTCTGAAGTAAAAGGGTGCACTATCATAAGACACCCGAGTTAATTACAAAGAAGCAAAAACCCTCTACAGGGCATGGAACCGTATTGGAGGGATGGCTCAATGGACTCTACAAAATTCATAGTACAGCGGATACCATACCAACACACAGCCTTAGAGCATGTTGGATACTCCGGCAGGTGGCAAAAAGCGGCGAGGATCTTCTCATCCCAGATGCCACAGAGCACCATCCCAGGGATAACAATACAGTATTAACAATCTTTGAGACCTTCGCATCAAATAATAGGCGCAAGAGAACGCTCCGCAGCATTGCCGAAATCTGCCACGTAGCAGCAATAAATCCATGGAGCGACACGACTATTACCTTCAATGCCAGTGACGAACCTAAATTCCGAACAGCCCAAGCACAAGCTGCATTGGTCCTCAGTCCAATTGTGGACGGCTTTCGACTCACCAAAGTACTCATGGACGGCGGCAGTGGATGAAACCTCATCTACGAAGAAACTCTTCAAAAAATGGAAATAGACTGGAAGCGCATTGAGCAAAGCAGCACACCCTTCGGAGGAATTATCCCTAGTCGGGAAGCACGCTGTGCTGGGAAAATCACACTAGATGTGGTATTCGGCACGCCGGAGAACTATAGGTCCGAAGAAATTACATTCCAAGTGGCCTCGTTCAGTAGTGGATACCACGCCCTTTTGGGACGGGAGGCGTTCACGATCTTCCAAGCCATACCGCATTATGGGTACATGAAGCTCAAAATGCCTGGGCCCAATGGAATCATCACTCTTGTTAGTGATCCAGACACAGCACTCCGCACCGAAAACAAAACAGCCGCATTGGCCCTTGAGGCATTATCCGAAGCCCTTTCGGCCGAGGAATTAAATGCGCTACGCTCCAAAGTGGACAGGGATGACGTGATGCTTGACAAGAGATCCAAGTCCACCTCTTTTAAACCAGCGGATGAAATAGTCAAATTCCCAGTCCACCCAACGGACCCTACAAAAACAACCTCCATCAGGTCATAGTAAAACCCCGTTGTGGACGCCGCACTATGAGAGTTCCTACGCAAGAATTGGGACATATTCGGCTGGCACCCCTCAGACATGCCAGGAATCGCACGCAGACTGGCCGAGCATAGCCTATATCCTAAAGGGATTCAAGCCGGTCAAGCAGGCTCTTCGGCGTTTCTTCTAACCTAAGAGATAGGCTATGGGAGAGGAACTAGCCAAGTTATTGGAGGCCGGATTCATTAGAGAAATAAAACACCCGGACTGGCTAGCAAACCTGGTGATGGTACCAAAGAAGGACAAATCCTGGTGCCTATGTGTCGATTTCAAGGACCTCAACAAGGCTTGCCCAAAGGATCCCTTCCCCCTCCCCCGCATTGATCAAATTATCGATGCTACTGCAGGACACGAGTTATTGTGTTTCCTCGATGCATACTCCGGCTACCACCAAATCAAGATGGCGGAGTCCGACCAAGCCACAACGGCATTTATCACACCATACGGCCCATTCTGTTTCAACACAATGCCTTTTGGGCTCAAAAACGCCGGCGCAACGTATCAGCGCATGATTCAGACATGTCTGGAGAAACAAATCGGCAAAACAGTAGAGGCATACGTAGATGACGTGGTCGTCAAAACCAAACACGTCGACTCTCTAATGGACGACTTGAGGCTCACATTTGACAACCTCCGAACTTACATCAAGCTCAATCGGGAAAAATGTGTTTTCGGAGTACCATCGGGAAAGCTCCTGGGCTTCATTGTCTCCAGTAGAGGAATTGAAGCTAATCCGGCCAAAATTCGACCTTTGTCACAGTTGGCCACCCCAACAGACCTCAAAGAAACCCAGAAATTAACTCAATGTGTGGCGGCTCTAAGCCTCTTTATTTCCCTCTTAGGAGAAAAGGCATTACCCCTTTATCGCCTCCTTCGGCGCACCGAACACTTCGAGTGGACGGACGCTACCACAGCCAGATTGGAAGAAATAAAAGCCATACTGGCAACCAACCCAATCCTGGCCGCGCCAAACATTGGCGAACCAATGCTGTTATACATTGTGGGAACTCATGAGGTTGTAAGCGCAGTGCTCGTCGTCGAACGAGAAGCGGACAGACATAAATTCCCTCTTCAAAAGCCGGTATATTATGTATCCACTGTCCTCACTCCATGGAAATCACGGTACACACATTATCAAAAGATAGCCTATGCGGTATTAATGGCATCCCGGAAGCTGCGACACTACTTTCAAGAGTGTTCGATTACGGTAGCCTCGGAAGTGCCACTTAATGATATTATAAACAACCGCGACGCCACAGGCTGGATTGCCAAATGGGCCATTGAGCTCCTCCCATTCGACATAACATACAAACCTCGGCGAGCCATTAAATCGCAAGTATTGGCCGAATTTGTCTCTGAATGGACGGAACCCGAACTCCCTAAAGAGTACGGCGCATACTCCAATTGGATCATGCACTTCGACGGCTCCAAAATGCTAGCCGGTCTGGGGGCTGGCGTCATCCTGACGTCCCCAACCGGAGATACCGTTTAGTACGTACTACAGATACTGTGTACAGACTCCAACAACGCAGCCGAATACGAAGCCCTGTTGCATGGTCTTCGGATGGCAGTCTCCATGGGAATTCAACACCTGGAGGTGCGTGGGGATTCGAACCTCGCAATATCCCAAATAAATGGAGACTTCGATGCCAAGGATCTGAAGATGGCGGCCTACCGAAACGCCATCCTAAAGATGCCAGCTCCGTTGGAGGGGCTCGAATTTCACCATGTGGCTCGGGAAAACAATCAGGCGGCGGATATCCTCGCCGCATCGGTGCAAAACGCGACGCGGTCCCCCCCCCCAACATCTTTTTGGAGAGGTTGTTTAAGCCATCGGTGGTATGGGAAGGCGACACTGGTAACAATAGTCCGGACCCGACCAAAATGCCCGATACCGAACACTCTGACATAATCGGAGGCCCTGCCACCGAAATAACACCTTCAGCCCACGTAATAATAGCCATCATCGCCCCGTGGACAGAACCATTCCTGGCCTACCTAACTAGGCAGGAACTTCTCGAGGACCAAAATGAGGCACACTGCATAGTGCGGCGATCTAAAGCCTACAGGGTCCATGAGGGAGAGCTGTATCAGAAAAGCACTACCGGAGTCCTTCAAAGGTGCATCTCTGAAGAGGAAGGGCGGAAGCTTTTGGCAGAAAATTCACGCCGGACTCGGCGGCCACCACACCACAGCCCGGGCCCTTGTAAGCAAGGCCTTCCGTACAGGTTTTTATTGGCCGACGGCCCGGGCAGACGCACAGGACTTGGTCCAATGCAGCGCCGGTTGCTAGCTTGTTGCAAACCAAAGCCATATGCCACCCACCGCCCTCCAAACAATCCCCATTACCTGGCCTTTCGCGGTCTGGGGGCTTGACATGGTTGGACCCCTTAAAGGGGGAACCCATAAGAAAAAATACTTACCACCATGGTGGATAAATTCACCAAATGGATAGAAGCCAAACCTGTTAAAACAGCTGAATCCGTACCGATGATAGACTTCATATCCGGGGTTCTACACCATTATGGCGTCCCCCACAACATCATCACTAACAACGGCACGAACTTCACGGCTGACGAGGTAAAACTCTGGTGCAGCAACATGGGCATCAAGCTCGATTATGCTTCCATCTATCACCCACAAACCAACGGCCAAGTTGAGCGAGCAAATGGTCTTATCATGAGCGGCATTAAACCCAGATTAGTGCGGTCCTTAAAGGAGTCTAACACGCACTAGGTAGAGGAGCTCGACTTTGTACTCTGGGGGCTGCGGACCACGCCGAATCGCACTACTGGATATACACCCTTCTTTATGGTGTACGGCGTAGAGGCAGTTCTGCCCTGTGACATAATTTATGAATCACCTCGAGAGCGCATGTACAAAAAAAGAGAAGCCGAGCTGGATCGGCAGGACAATCTGGACACCCTGGAGGAGGAGCATGACGTGGCAAAAGCTCGTTCCGCATTTTATCAGCAACAGGCTCGCAGATACCAAACCAGAGAAGTATAGGCCAAAACTTATAACATTGGCGAGTTAGTTCTACGCCTGTCGGAGAAGAAAAAGTCCAAGCTCAAGCCCAAATGGGAAGGTCCATTCATTATTGACCAAGTTCTGACCGGTGGAGCGTACCGTTTGCGGGATGCATCAAATAATCGACTTGAGCCGAACCCATGGAACGTAGCCAGGCTCCGAAGATTCTATGCCTAGCGCCGGACTCTATGTTCGTCAACTTCCTCTGTCCATTTTTTGCATATACATTATCTGTCTTCTTTCTCTTTATTTCTTTTATTCTTTCTCTAGGCCTTCAAGGGCCAACTTGTGCCTCGCTTCCACATTATAGATGCGCTAACCATGCTCATTATACCTGGGGGCTTCTTACACAGAAGCTTAATTATCTATCTGGGCTTCACGCCCCGCACATGTGTTATTCTTCCGCATGTACCTTTTCTTCGCCACTATATGCATCGATATGACTTAAGTTTTGGCCAAGCTGGGTTGCCTGGCTCTTGTATTTATGCCCTACGTTCCCGTTAATTCGGCTAGGGCATAAGGGGAGCACCTCTGCGATTGTTACTGCCAGGTCAGTCGGATGTGTACCTCAGATTGGATGAAGCCAAAAGCTAGCGTTCTTAAGGGAATATTCGATCGGCGAACAAAAGATGATTTTTATTTATTTATTTTCCATATGTGCCCCCAAATGCTTTTGCCTGCATTTTCTCTCGCAGTACGGACATGCACTTTAGGGCATGCATAGGGAAAGGAACCCTTAACGGCACTATTCTCCCTGGAAGATGTTTCCTACTACCCATGTAATACAACATAACTAGTTGGGCACTTGTCTGTTCAAGCACTAATGACCCCTACGCCTGGTTTCCACGCATACCCCGGTTCTTATATAACTGGGCGGGTATTCGGACACACTTCGGACTATTGGGTCCCGAGGCTAAAGCGAAAAGGTCCGGCATGACAAATGATCTACAATCCGGCTAGAAGGCATTATAAATGTCACTTTAATTACATAGTCATATAGACTGACTAAATTCCTCTTCTATACCATCCAACAGGCGGTCTAGCCTACAATCCTATTGGGAATACTTTGCGGCTAATTCTACTTGCCCTTACACCAAGCTAACGGGGATATCTTTCCCATCGGGCCCCACAAGTCCGACCTCGGCCATGTGGTTCGGGTCAGTCTTGGTATACCGTGTCTTCACCATGGCCTAGGCTTCCCTGGCACCTTGACGGCAAGCCGATATCTTCCATAATCGGAAGCGCCGCCTTGCTCCCTTGAGCGTCTCTGCAAGCTCTCCAATGCCTTCTGGCAGGGAGACGGCTGGCCACAAGGCCTGGGCAACACCTTGCATCACCTGCCGAACTTGTTCGTGTAGTTGTGAGAGCTCAGATAGAAGATCATATGCAGACCCGGGCATCTGCTCTGCGGGACGACCCGTCAGCATACCTGCAGACATAACTCTGTTAGCCGGCTTCTCCGCCGACCCCTTTTTTAAGGGTTCGTTCAAGCACTTACTGAAAATGCCGCGTCGAAGCCGCTTATTCTCTTCTCAGAGTCCGCAAGCTGGGCTCAAACATCTTTTAGTTCCACGCTCAGTTTGGTATTGGCGTCTTGGAGATTGTTTTTCTCCCGCCTGACCTCAGTCAGCACGCGTTCGCCAGCCTTTAGCTCTCGTACGGCATGCTGGTCCTCCGGATTGTCTCCGGATTCATCTGCAATATCTATTGTTATATCTGTAGCCACGCCACATGCTATATGGTACCTATCATTCTTTGAAAGAAATGTTACCGGCTGGGGACTTTTTAGGTTCCTTCAATGCGGCAACAGCGGCCTAAAGTTGGGTCTTGCATTCCTCCAGCTCCTGTGACAGTCGAGTATTCTTCTCTGTAAGAACCTGCATAATAATATGATCCTTAAATAAGTTGTGCTAACTGTTTCAAGTCTCAGGGGCTACTGATATATATAATCGTCCGATTTTCTTACCCATACATCCTTTACATACTGGTCTGTGGCTCTGGTGTCGGTGTCAAAACCGGCGGATCTCGGGTAGGGGGTCCCGAACTGTGCGTCTAGGCGGATGGTAACAGGAGACAAGGGACATGATGTTTTTACCCAGGTTCGGGCCCTCTCGATGGAGGTAAAACCCTACGTCCTGCTTGATTAATATTGAAGATATGGGTAGTACAAGAGTAGATCTACCACGAGATCAAGGAGGCTAAACCCTAGAAGCTAGCCTATGGTATGATTGTTGTTCCTCCTACGGACTAAAACCCTCCGGTTTATATAGATACCGGAGAGGGCTAGGGTTACACAGAGTCGGTTACAATGGTAGGAGATTGACATATCCGTATCGCCAAGCTTTCCTTCCACGCCAAGGAAAGTCCCTTCCGGACATGAGACGAAGTCTTCAATCTTGTATCTTCATAGTCTAGGAGTCCGGCCGAAGGTATAGTCTGGCTATCTGGACACCCCCTAATCCAGGACTCCCTTAGTAGCCCCTGAACTAGGCTTCAATGACGACGAGTCCGACACGCAGATTGTCTTTGGTATTGCAAGGCGGGTTCCTCCTCCAAGTACTTCATAGAGGATTTTGAACACAAAGGTAGTGTCCAGCTCTGCAAAATAAGTTTCCACATATTGCCATAGAGAGAATAATATTTACACAAATCTAATCTGCTGACGTATTCCGTAGCGCGACATCACACCACGGCCAAGTCTTTATTCGAATCGTTTTACTGTCCCACCTCAACGAGTTTAGCGAGGCGGTTTCCTTGGCACGTCTTGTCAAAGCAGAGATCGTGTCCCCTTATTCCGGGATTCTCATCAATACGGCGTGGGTAACCCAACTGCGCCATTGATTACGGTGCTGGGAAGATAAGCGAGTTTTACCAGGCTGGTGGGGACGCATAGTCGCGTCCGCCCATATAAGGGGATAAGGATCCACCTTATAATCCACGCCTTCTTCCTCCTTTACCTATCCATTTCCGCGCACTTGAGCTCCAGCGCCCAAGTCCACACACCCCACCTCAACCTTCTCCGACCATGTCCGTTACGGGAGGCAAGTGCATGGTCTCCTCAGTCACGGAGGGACACATCAAAAATCTAAGGTAGGCCGGATACTTGTCTAACGACATTGCGCACCGGCTTCCTGAAGAGGGGTAGCTCATCCCCACCCCTAGGCCCCATGAGAGGGTGGTGTTCCTCCCCCATTTCCTTCGCGGACTGTGTTTCCCTCTCCACCCATCTGTCCGGGGGCTCATGTTCTACTATGGCCTGGATTTCCACGATCTGGCCCCGAACTTTGTCCTCAACATCTCGGCATTTATCATCGTGTGCGAGGCTCTCCTCTGCATCCGTCCCCATTTCGGCCTATGGCTCAAGACTTTCAATGTCAAGCCAAAGGTGGTGCACGGCAACCAGGCGGAATGCAGAGGCGCCATGGTGGGAAAGATGCCCAACGTCCTATGGCTCGAGGGCTCCTTTGTGGAGTCCCTAAAGGGGTGGCAATCGGGGTGGTTTTACATCACCGAGCCGGGCGACCCTGAATGGGTCGCAGCCCCCGAGTACCGATCCGGACCCCCTACGCGGCTCACCTCCTGGAAAGAGACGGGCCTGTCATGGGGTAAAAAAGGAGAGCTGACCGGACTCCAAAAATGCGTCCAAACCCTGGTGGACAAGAAGCTCGAACTTGTCAACGTAGTCCAGGTTATGCTCATCCGCCGGATCCTCCCGTGTCAACAACGGGCTTTCAACCTGTGGGAGTTCGACCCGGCGCAGCACCGAACTCTGGGCAGCCTCTTCGACACGACGTACGAAGATTCCTGGAAGGTGCTTTTCAAGGGCACCGAGGCCCCCGCATCCGCTACCGAGGATCGCGGATTCAGCACGCAGCGTCACGCTAGTGCAGTAAGCTGTTTTTACCTTTTACATGGTATTAGTTTTTCATAGTTTGACTCCATGCGGGATCTAAGCTCCCTTACCTTTGACAGGATTGGTAGGAGACATCTGGACAGATCAACTGTCTGGCTCCTTTGCCCGAAGGCCTAGCGGACGCTCGCTTGGCGAAGCTGCTGGTTCCGGCACCCTATGTTGTGCCGGAGAAGAAGGCCAAGAAGGCGGCCACGGGGACTCGAAAGAGTGCCCGGCGCCTGGAGGTGTCGGATTCATCATCTGACGACTCCGAGGAGCACTCCTCCCATGAGGACGGGGAGGAGGAAGAAGAGACCTCTCCCCCTCCCGCGGGGGGAGGGAAGAAAAGGAAGGCCACCCCAACTGGGGAGGCCAAAGGGTCCAAGAAGGGGAAAACCCTTCCTCCGGACTACTCCACCAACACCGACGACGGCGAAGAGGAGTGGCCGCTCAGGTCCAAGCCCCTGGCGAAATCGTAGGTATCCGGATACCAGAGTGATTCATAGTATTCCTCCATTGCACAACTTTTCCTTAGTCGAACATGTTTATGTAGTCCACCCAAAAACCGGCTCGACGTGTCGTCGAGCAATTCCCTGGATTCGTCGGATGTTAATTCGCTTCCGACGGCTACCTCCCCCCACCCTACGGACGACACCGAGGTGCTATCCCAACAGGTTCCAAGCCAGGAGGAGGTGGTCCTGGAGGTGCCGGAAGGCGACCTCCCGGACTCCAGCTGTAAAGGGGATAAAACCCCCAAGGGCTCCGAGTCCGGCCTTGAGCCAGACACCGCGCCGGAACCTTCAACGGTTCCGGACTCCGGTAGACAGCCTCCTTCCAAGAGGAGCAAGCCTACCGAACCGGTGACCTCCATCCAACTGGAGGCACCAAACAATTTGCTGGAGGTGCTCAACGGCGCCTCCATCGACGAGGAGCACCGCACTATTATGAGTGCGGTGATCTAGAAGGTTCAGTCCACCAAGAGCGGACTGACTGAAGCCTATGCCAGCCTTCTAACAGGCTTTGAGGTTAGTAAAGAATATGTAAAAATATTACCGCATAGACAGTAGCCCCTGATGCTCTGTTCGGCGTTCGGAAAGAAAAGCCGAATAGAGGATCTAATAACATTCGCAGGAGTCTAACATAATCAAGTCAATATGCGTATGCAGGCTTCGTTGCTGACCTCCACCGCACTGACTGCAGAGGTGGATACACTGAAGCAAAACCTTGCGCGGTCCGAGAACGAGCTCGGCCATGCCAAGAGGCAACTCGAGGAGAAGGAAGGTAAGTAATACCTTGCGCAAGTATATGGAGAAGATGTGGTTGCAAAAAATGACAGGATCAACGTGCTATTATAGGGGCCACGACCGAGGTGGCAACCCTTAAGAAAGCGCTGTCCGAGGCCAAAAACAGAGCGGCCGCAGAGCGCACGGAGAGAGGGAAGCAGGAGACGCGGGTGGAGGAGGTGCAGAAAGAGCTCCGGGCTCTCGTGAAAAAACACGAGAGTTTGGAGCTTGACTCAAAGACGCAAGCGTTCGAGCTTGCGGCAGCCCTCGAAAGCACGAAGTCTGCCAAGGCCGAAGCCCAGAAAGCCCTCCAAGAAATTGAAGCGATGAAGAAGATACCGGCGGGTAGGGCATTCATTATGCAAAGCAAGCACGTGAAAGTGAATTACTTGTTACTTACCCAAGTCCGGAGCTCTCCAGGAGCATTTGCAGATTTGCCCCGCAGTGCGTCTGATGCCGCCGCCTACTACCGAGCCGAGGAGGGGAGCTCGATGGAGAAGGTGTTCTGGTCTCAGTATGTTGAGGCCGGACACCTGGTGCCTTTGAGCGACTAGCTGAAGCAAATGGTCGAGCTCCACAAGGTGGCCGAACAGGCCATAAAGGGCCTCATAGCTCGGCTTTGGCCTGAGAGGCTCTGCCTGGGAGCTACTTCGGGCTGGTGAGGCGGCTGGTGGATGCCTCTCCACGGCTTGAAGTAATCAAGTGCTCCTTCTGCATCGAAGGTGCTCATAGGGCGCTTGCCCGTGCTAAAGTGCATTGGGGCAAGATGGATGCGGAGAAGCTGGTGAAGGACGGGCCTCCGCCGGGCAAGGAGCATCGCGTCCCGGAAGCGTATTATGAGGGCATCCTGAAGGGTGCCCGCCTTATAGCGGATGAATGCTCCAAAGATGTAATTTTTGAGTAAACTCACATTTGTGATCCTGTATGCTAAAAACTTGTTCATATGCGCTAAGCAACGCTTTTGAATTTAAAATGTTACCTTCTGTGCGGTTGTTTATCAAATTTGAGAGATGGCGAGTCGTCGGCTTCTGCCCCCATGCCACGAGTGCTGGGGTGTTCGCGATAAACATGAGCGCTCTTTTTCCCATTCTTTGGTCCTTCGAGGGAGGCGCTCAACACAACGAACAAGGCAATCGGACTATAGTGCTTGAACACTCTCACTTAGCCATAGAACTCTATAATTTTAAATTTCGGCGAAGCCCCTAGTGTTCGGAAGATCGAGTTGGGGGCACTATCCACGCCTAGGCCGGACAAAGCCGACACTTTGCTCTAAGCGGCATAAGTCTTTAGGGCCTCAAAAAACTCTCGAACAGCGACCAGCTCTCGCCTCATCATGACGGTCAGTTTTAGCTTTCTCTACTGAGGTGCTTAGCCAAGCTCAACTGGGGCACAATCGCAGTAGTTCTCCTAGTGCTACCTTAGCCGATATAACAGAATGTAAGGTACCAAAACATAGGAGCCGGGCAAACCCAACTATTGACCCAAGACATGATTCGGAGCCGATGCATATAATGCTATAAGTTTGGGGTGCCGCACTTGTGAAAGTGTTCGGACTTCTCACACCGTATTGTGGGGTACTTAAGCCCCTGGCGTATTGGCCGTACCAAAGTGTATGGGTGCAACATGTCATTAATGAAGATATATTCGTAAAAAAGAGTAATGCAATAATAGACGGAAGCTATGCATTGTTTATTTAAAAAGGCTGCGATCAAAGCAGAACGATACAAATAGTGCAATAAGCAAAAGATGGGACTATTTAACATGTCCTTTCCAGGGGCGAGCTACGGAATGGTATGTGAAACAGGTATACTGCTCGTTATAGAGACCACCTTAGAGTTCCATAGTGCGGCGTAGCTTTCTGCTCCCCTGGTTGTTGTATCATTTGTGCGACAATTGTACTGCCGGACAGGCCTTCCGAAGAGTGGAGTCCTGAAAGTAAGAGAAAATTAAGAAGTCGGCCGCCCCTAGTGCGGTTTAAGCCGTGTTTTGGGCGTGCCGTGATGGTGCCCCTCCCCCTTTTCCCATGGTATTTCCAGAGCGTAGTTAGGTACGCGCAACACAGGTTTCGCAAGTTCGCGAGGGCTGGGGTTGGGGCCGCATTGCTATGCTTGCTCGGAACGTGCCAGACGGTCTTGTTGTAGGTTACTCCGGGCGCGCTTGACGGTTTCCAGACGTTTAATGGCCGGACTGGAGCATTGCCTTCAGAGGCTGCTTTGTACTTCCACTGCGATAGCCGCCATATGCTCCTCCGTTCGGAGAGAGCGTTCGGTGTTTCCATTGACCGTGATGACTCCTCGAGGGCCTGGCATCTTGAGCTTGAGGTATGCGTAGTGTGGCACTGCATTGAACTTGGCAAATGCGGTTCGCCCGAGCAGTGCGTGATAGCCACTGCGGAATGGGACTATGTCAAAGATTAACTCCTCGCTTCGGAAATTATCCAGAGATCCGAAGACCACTTCGAGTGTAACTGAGCCTGTACAGTTGGCCTCTACACCTGGTATGACGCCTTTAAAAGGTCGTTTTAGTGGGTTTAATCCTCGAGGGATCGATGCCCATTTTCCGCACTATATCCTGGTAAAGAAGGTTTAGGCTGCTGCTGCCGTCCATAAGGACTCTAGTGAGGCGAAATCCGTCAATAATTGGGTCTAGAACCAATGCGGCGAATCCGCCATGATGGATGCAAGTGGGGTGGTCCCTTCGATCAAAAGTGATCGGGCAGGAAGACCATGGGTTGAACTTTGGGGCGACTAGCTCCATCACGTATACGTCCCTTAGCGCATGCTTCCGCTCCCTCTTGGGGACATGGGTTGCGTATATCATGTTCACCGTCCGCACTTATGGGGGAAAACCTTTCTGTCCACTCTTGTTCGGCGGCCGGGGCTCCTCCTCGTCATCGCTATGCAGCCCCTTGTCTCTGATTTTGGCATTTAACTTGCCTGCCTGCTTGAACACCCAACAATCCCTGTTGGTGTGATTGGCTGGTTTTTCGAGGGTGCCATGTATCTGGCATGAGCGGTCGAGTATTCGGTCCAAACTGGACGGGCCCGGAGTATTTCTTTTTAATGGCTTTTTCCGCTGACCGGGTTTAGAGCCTCTAAATCTGGCATTAACTGCCGTATCCTTAGCATTGTCGCCTTTAATGCAGCACTTTTGCTTGTTGCAACGCGACCTACCACTGCTGTCCTTGGTATCCGAATTACCAGGGCTCTTGGTCATGTTATTGCTGCGAGCTAGCTAGCTGTCTTCTCCCGCGCAAAAGCGGGTCAGAAGTGTCGTGAGGGCTGCCATAGATTTCGGCTTTTCCTGTCCTAGGTGCCGTGCAAGCCACTCGTCGCGGATGTTATGCTTGAAGGCTGCTAGGGCCTTTGCGTCCGGACAGTCGATGATTTGATTTTTCTTGGTTAGGAACCGTGTCTAGAATTTTCTGGTCGATTCCTCTGGCTGCTAAATTATGTGGCTAAGGTCATTGGCGTCTGGTGGTCGCACATAAGTGCCCTGGAAATTGTCGAGGAATGCGGTTTTTAGGTCCTCCCAACAACCAATTGATTCTGCTGGCAAGCTGTTAAGCCAATGCCAAGCTGGTCCTTTAAGCTTGAGTGGGAGGTATTTGATGGCGTGTAGGTCATCACCGCAGGCCATGTGGATATGAAGGAGATAGTCCTCGATCCATACCGCAGGATTTGTTGTGGCATCGTATGATTCGATGTTCACGGGTTTGAAACCCTCGGGGATTTGATGATCCATTACTTCATTTGTGAAGCATAGTGGGTGTGCAGTGCCCCTGTATTGGGCTATATCACGACATAGCTCAAACGAGCTTTGTCTACTGTGTTCGGGCCGGACAGATTTACTATATCCGGAGTGACGATTACTGTCTCGTGCCGTGGGGCGCCCACGCGATCCGTAGATCGATCTTGTTTGCCTTGCCTTGTCCTCCAATATATCTCACAGGTCTGGCGCATTTTCCCGTGCCTTGGTATTTTTTGAGCGGTGCCGGGGTGCGGCTTGAGTGGAGGGCCAAGAGGCCTCTCTGCCACGGCCACGGGGTGGCCGGTCAGCCGCATCATGCGCTGGTGATGTAGGTTTAGGTGCTTCCTCCTCTAATCGGGGTAGCAACCTGCGCTTTGGGTAGCTCTATGAGGGGCGTTCGAGTTCATACTCTTCGGCCGCAAGGACTTCAGTCCATCTGTCGGCTAGCAAATCTTGATCAGCTCTAAGATGTTGCTATTTTCTCTTGAGGCTGCTCGCCGTGGCCATAAGCCTACGTTTGAAACGCTCTTGTTCGACGGGATCCTATGGCACGACAAATTCGTCGTCGTCGAGGCTTGCCTCGTCTTCGGAGGTAGGCATATAATTATCGTCCTCGACCTCTCTATCTGCCGCTCTCTCATGAGGGCTGGCTTCTCCATCCTCCTGTGCTGAATCTTGCTGGAGGTGGTTGTCTTCGGCACTGTCCGGGGTGTTATTATCTCCCGTGCCGGAATCACCATTTTTGCTTTGGCGGGATTTAGAGTGGCGCCGCTGACGCCGGTGCTTAGGCTGCTTCTTGGAGGGGTCATCCTCCGCTATTCCATCACCATTGCCTTCTTTTGGGGTATCCACCATGTATATATCATATGACGAGGTGGCTTTCCAGTGCCCTATAGGCGCCGGTTCTTGATCGTCTCCTACATCGGCGTCCATACCGTCGATGTCTTCGGAGTCGAAGTCGAGGATGTCGGTTAAATCATTGACAGTGGCTACGAAGTGGGTGGTGGGTGGGCTTTGAATTTCTTCATCATCCGCATCCCAACCTTGCTGACCATAGTCCGGCCAGGGCTCTCCTGATAAAGAGAGAGACTTTAGTGAATTCAGAATATCGCTGAAGGGCGAGTGCTGAAAGATGTCCGCAGAGGTGAACTCCATGATCGGTGCCCAATCGGGTTCGATTGGTAGGGGTGCGGAGGGCTTGGAGTCTGGAGAGGAGTCCGGCTCCTTGGAGTCATGGGCTTCGCAGAGAATAGGGCTGGTGTTCGGCTCGATCGCCGTAGAGATTGCAACCGCCGAGGCGGTGTCCAACCACCCATCCTCGATTGGCGCAGCTGGCTCCGAATTAACAGTCGGAGCTGATGCGGGTGCGGCCTCCAGGGCACTGTTCGACGGCAGAGCTAGATCATGCCCATTGTGACAGTGCGGCGCGCTCGGCTGCGGCTCAAATCCTTCGAAGATCAAGTCTCTGTGGAGGTCAGCCGTGTAGTTCAAACTTCCAAATCTGACCTGATGGCCAGGGGCGTAGCTTTCGATCTGCTCCAGATGGCCAAGCGAATTGGCCCGCAATGCAAAGCCGCCAAATACGAAGATCTGTCCGGGGAGAAAAGTCTCACCCTGGATCGCATCATCATTGATGATCGGAGGAGCCATCAGGCCTAAAAGTGACGACACAGAGGAACTCTCAATGAAAGCACCAATGTCGGTGTCAAAACCGACGGATCTCGGGTAGGGGGTCCCGAATTGTGCGTCTAGGTGGATGGTAACAGGAGACAAGGGACACGATGTTTGTACCCGGGTTCGGGCCCTCTTGATGGAGGTAAAACCCTACGTCCTGCTTGATTAATATTGATGATATGGGTAGTACAAGAGTAGATCTACCACGAGATCTAGGAGGCTAAACCGTAGAAGCTAGCCTATGGTATGATTGTTGTTCCTCCTACGGACTAAAACCCTCCGGTTTATATAGACACCGGAGATGGCTAGGGTTACACAGAGTCGGTTACAATGGTAGGAGATCTACATATCCGTATCTCCAAGCTTGCCTTCCACGCCAAGGAAAGTCCCTTCCGGACACGGGACGAAGTCTTCAATCTTGTATCTTCATAGTCCAGGAGTCCGGCCGAAGGTATAGTCCGGCTATCCGGACACCCCCTAATCCAGGACTCCCTCATCTGGCTAGACCATTTTGAGTAGCATGGAGGTACGCCTCTCTAGAATTGAAGGCATCAAATGCCTCTGGTGAGAAGCAAGCGTTGCGGAGTACGGCCCGGCGACGCCTATGATTCATGGCCCTCTCCACTTCTAAATTCGTAGAAGATAGCCTATCCGCATGCTCTGTAGGGGGAGTATCCGGCGTCTGCCTCATGTTGGCTTCCGCCTCTATGTCCGGTCCTGGAGCCCGACTGGTGGAAGCGTGATCGGCAGCCTCACCGGACATATTCCGGCCAGCGTTTTTTCTGTTAAAGAAACATGGATGTCATTATATTTCAAGAAAGACGACAACCACAGAGCGGGGTTTCTGTCATACCTCTGCGCCGGCATCTCTGTCTTGACCGCCTTCCTTTTTGGCCTGCCCGGCCTCGGTGCCTCTTGTTGGCGAGTTGCTGCGGGTTCGGCATGGCGTCTCGAATGCCTTCCCTGTAAAACACCATATGTATATGGTAGGTGAAGTGTCTAAAAGGGGATCCTAGTTTTTGGAGTTGGGATTTTTGATTTTTCTTATGTGTGGCGCAGGAAGCAGTCCGGGACAGTCGGCCGTAATGGCCACCATGGCGTCATCACAGCTTAATTGATAGAACTGTCGGTCTATCAGCTCCACGAATATGTCCGGATCTTCTTCGAGTTCGGGACCGAGGGCCCGTTCAGGGTCCTCTGGTTGTGGAGATGGGCTGCAGACCTCCCTTATGGTTTTCGTAGTTCCTGCCGCAAAATGGCAAGGTGAGTACCTATGACAAAGAATGCGGGAAGAATGGGAGTAAGGAGATATAACTGTAACGCCCCATATGTAATTTTCCCAATTTGTACTCCAACTCATGTCGTTCCGGCGTTAAGTTATATTTAATTCTCGGGTTCGGGTCTTTGTCTCTGTGTGTTGTTTTTATTTTCGTGCATCTTATATCATGTCATCACGTGCATTGCAATTGCATACATGTTCATCTCATGCATTCGAGCATTTTCCCCGTTGTCCGTTTTGCATTACGGCGCTTCGTTCTCCTCCGGTGGCCATTTCTAGCCTTCTTTCGTGTGTGGGGATTAAACATTTCCGGATTGGACCGGGACTTGCCATGCGGCCTTGGTTTACTACCGGTAGACCGCCTGTCAAGTTTCGGGTCATTTGGACTTCGTTTGATACTCCAACGATTAACCGAGGGACCGAAAAGGCCTCGTGTGTGTGCAGCCCAACACCCCTCCAATTTGGCCCAAAACCCACCAAACTCTGCTCCATCGTCTCAGTCGTTCGATCACGATTGTGTGGGCGAAAACCGCACCTCATTTGGACTCTCCTAGCTCCCTCTATGCCTATATATACACCCCCCCCTCAAAATTCCGGGTCAAAACACCCCTAAACCCTAGATCCACTCCATCCGCCGCCGCCGGACAAAATTCCGGGCAGCGGACGTGTCCGCCTCCGCCGCCAGTGCCACGTGGCGCCTCCTCACTCGCCCGCGCTCCCAGGCCCACTTCGCCGCCGCCGCGGGCCGGGGAGCCCGAAGCCGGCCCCCGCGGCCCGACTCGCCCGCGCCGCCACCCGGGGTCCAGTGCCGCCCGGCCCCCGTCATCCCTCCGCGCTCCGGCGGCCGAAGCACCACCGCCGACCGCCACCGACCTTCACCGGCACGCCAACCGCCGCCCCTCGTCGCCCGGCAGCCACCACGCTCCTCGTCGGCGGCCCCGCGCTCCCCCGCGCTGGGAGCCGAGCTCCACCGCGCCGGCCTCCTCCTCTCCTCGCGCCGGCGAGCTCCACCGCGCCGGCGCCATCGAACCTCACCGCCGTCGACCTCGGTGAACAATGCGTCGACCTCGGTGAACAGTGCATCGGCCGGATCTGAGATCTGGAATTTTTAGGGTTGACGTTCCCTCCCCTTTTTCCAGATTTTCATGCTACGTTTGACCTGCCATATCTTTGCATCCGTGGCTCTGATTTGGACATATGATATATCAAAATCTTCGTCTCGACGAGTACACCATTTCATTCCATTGCATCATTTGCATTTGAGGTCATCTTGGTGCCCAAAACGCTGTTAGAAGGAGGCATCATGAGTTAAATTGCAGATCCGTTAGCCCTACATTGACTTTTGTCATTTTTGCCACGATTATTGTGTGCATGATATGCCTGTATCCCTTTGGGATGAATTGTTAATCATGTTGTTTTCTTTCCAGAGGTGCCTCCCATGCATTTTTAGGGTGTGTGTGTGTGTTGTCTTGTGCAAGCTTGCAAAGAGGGGTACCTGAGTTTGTTGATTTCAGAGACTTAGTGAAAATCACTAAGTCTGGGATGTTTTAGTTCACGATGCTATATGTCCAGCTTGTTTCCTAGTGATCCGTGCCTCTTTTGAGGATTATCAGTAAGAGTGATTTGTTATGCTTGTTGTGCTTAATCCATCCATGTCTTTACTTGTTATGTTGGAGCACCCTAGGTTGACTCAATCGAGGAGAATCGCTCAACTAGTGAGCATGTGCTCAGATTGTCTGGGTACTACAATCGCTTGAATCAAGTGGAAGTTAATCTTCCAGATAAGATAGTGATTGACAGAATTCTCTAGTCACCATGACCAAGTTAGTAGAACTTCGTGATGAACTATAGTATGCAAGGGATGACGAAAACGACTCCCAAGCTCTTCGTGATGCTGAAATCAACGAAGGTAGAAATCAAGAAAAACATCAAGTGTTGATGGTTGACAAGACCACTAGTTTCAAGAAAAGGGCAAAGGGAAGAAGGGGAACTTCAAGAAGAACGGCAAGCAAGTTGCTGCTCAAGTGAAGAAGCCCAAGTATGGACCTAAGCCTGAGACTGAGTGCTCCTACTGCAAAGGGACTGGTCACTGGAAGCGGAACTACCCCAAGTAATTGGCGGATAAGAAGGATGGCAAAGTGAACATAAGTATATTTGATATACATGTTATTGATGTGTACTTTACTAGTGTTTATAGAAAACCCTCAGTATTTGATACTAGTTCAGTTGCTAAGATTAGTAACTCGAAACGGGAGTTGCAGAATAAACAGAGACTAGTTAAGGGTGAAATGACGATGTGTGTTGGAAGTGGTTCCAAGATTGATATGATCATCATCGCACACTCCCTATAATTTCAGGATTAGTGTTGAACCTAAATAAGTGTTATTTGGTGTTTGCGTTGAGCATGAATATGATTTGATCATGTTTATTACGGTTATTCATTTAAGTAAGAGAATAAATTGTTGTTCTGTTTACATGAATAAAACCTTATATGGTTACACACCCAATGAAAATAGTTCATTGGATCTCGATCTTATTAATACACATATTCATAATATTGAAACCAAAAGATGTGAAGTTAATAATGATAGTGTGACTTATTTGTGGCACTACCGTTTAGGTCATATTGGTGTAAAGCGCATGAAGAAACTCCATGCTGATGGGATTTTGGAATCACTTGATTGTGAATCACTTGATGCTTGCGAACCATGCCTTATGGGCAAGATGACTAAAACGCCATTCTCCGGAACAATGAAGCAAGCAACAGATTTGTTGGAAATCATACATACTGATGTATGTGGTCCGATGAATATTAAGGCTTATAGCAGGTATCATTATTTTCTGACCTTCACAAGATGATTTGAGCAGATATGGGGATATCTACTTGATGAAACATAAGTCTGAAACACTTGAACAGTTCAAAGAATTTCAGAGTGAAGTGGAAAATCATCGTAACAAGAAAATAAAGTTTCTACGATCTGATCGTGGAAAAGAGTATTTGAGTTACGAGTTTGGTCTTCAGTTAAAACAAAGTGAAATATTTTCACTACTCATGCCACCTGGAACACCACAGCATAATGGTGTGTCCGAACGTCATAACCGTACTTTATTGGATATAGTGCAATCTATGATGTTTCTTACCGATTTACCACTATCGTTTTTGGGGTCATGCATTAGAGACAGCTGCATTCACATTAAAAAGGGCACCATCTAAGTCCGTTGAGACGACATAATCTGAACTGTGGTTTGGCAAGAAACCAAAGTTGTCGTTTCTTAAAGTTTGGGGTTATGATGCTTATGTGAAAAAGTTTCATCCTGATAAGCTCAAAACCAAATCGGAGAAATATGTCTTCATAGGATACCCAAAAGGAGACTGTTGGGTACACCTTCTATCACAGATCCTAAGGCAAGACATTCGTTGCTTATAATGGATACTTTCTAGAGAAGGAGTTTCTCTCAAAAGAAGTGAGTGGGAGGAAAGTAGAACTTGATAAGGTAATTGTACCTTCTCCTTTATTGGAAAGTAGTTCCTCACATAAATCTATTCTTGTGACTCCTACACCAATTATTGAGGAAGCTAATGATAATGATCATGAAACTTTGGATCAAGTTACTACCGAATCTCGTAGGTAAACCAGAGTGAAATCCGCACCAGAGTGGTACGATAATCCTGTCCTGGAGGTCATGTTACTTGACCATGACGAACCTACGAACTATGAGGAAGCGATGATGAGCCCAAATTCCGCGAAATGGTTTGAGGCCATGAAATCTGAGATATGATCCATGTATGAGAACAAAGTATGGACTTTGATGGATTTGCCCAATGATCGGCAAGGCATAGAAAATAAATGGATCTTCAAGAGGAAGACGGACGTTGATAGTAGTGTTACTATCTACAAAGCTAGAATTGTCGCAAAAGGTTTTCGACAAGTTCAAAGTGTTGACTACGATGAGAGTTTCTCACCCGTATCTATGCTTAAGTTTGTCCGAATCATGTTAGCAATTGCCGCATTTTATGAAATCTGGCAAATGGATAAACAAAACTGCATTCCTTAATGGATTTCTTAAAGAAGAGTTGTATATGATGCAACCAGTAGGTTTTGTCAATCCTAAAGGTGCTAACAAAATATGCAAGCTCCAGTGATTCATCTATGGACTGGTGCAAGCATCTCAGAGTTGGAATACACGCTTTGATAAGTTGATCAAAGCATATAGTTTTATACAGACTTGCGATGAAGCCTGTATTTACAAGAAAGTGAGTGGGAGCACCACAGCATTTCTGATAAAGTATATGTGAATGACATATTGTTGATCGGAAATAATGTAGAATTATTCTATAAGCATAAAGGAGTGTTTGAAAGGAGTTTTTCAAAGAAAGACTTCGGCGAAGCTGCTTACATATTGAGCTTCAAGATCTATAGAGATAGATCAAGACGCTTGATAAGTTTTTTCAATGAGTACATACCTTGACAAGATTTTGAAGTAGTTCAAAATGGAGCAGTCAAAGAAAGAGTTCTTGCTTGTATTACAAGGTGTGAAGTTTGAGTAAGACTCAAAGCCCGACCACGGCAGAAGATAGAAAGAGAATGAAAGTCATTCCCTATGCCTTGGCCATAGGTTCTATAAAGTATGTCATGCTGTATACCAGATCTATTGTATACCCTGCATTGATTTGGCAAGGGAGTACAATAGTGATCTAGGAGTAGATCACTAGACAGCGGTCAGAATTATCCTTAGTGAAATAAGGATATGTTTCTCGATTATGGACGTGACAAAAAGGTTCATTGTAAAGGGTTACGTCGATGCAAGGTTTTGACACTGATCCAGATGATTCTAAGTCTCAATCTGGATACATATTGAAAGTGGGAGCAATTAGCTAGAGTAGCTCCGTGTAGAGCATTGTAGACATAGAACTTGCAAAATACTTACGGATTTGAATGTGACAGACCCGTTGACTAAAATTATCTCACAAGCAAAACATGATCACACCTTAGTACTCTTTGGGTGTTAATCACATAGATATGTGAACTAGATTACTGACTCTAGCAAACCCTTTCAGTGTTGGTCACATGACGATGTGAACTATGGGTGTTAATCACATGGTGATGTGAACTATTGCTGTTAAATCACATGGCGATGTGAACTAGATTATTGACTCTAGTGCAAGTGGGAGACTGAAGGAAATATGCCCTAGAGGCAATAATAAAGTTATTATTTATTTCCTTATATCATGATAAATGTTTATTATTCATGCTAGAATTGTATTAATCGGAAACATAATACATGTGTGAATACATAGACAAACAGAGTGTCACTACTTTGCCTCTACTTGACTAGCTCATTAATCAAAGATGGTTATGTTTCCTAACCATGGACAAAGGAGTTGTTATTTGATTAACGAGGTCACATCATTAGTTGAATGATCTGATTGACATGAACCATTCCATTAGCTTAGCACCCGATCGTTTAGTATGTTGCTATTGCTTTCTTCATGACTTATACATGTTCCTATGACTATGAGATTATGCAACTCCCGTTTGCCGGAGGAACACTTTGGGTACTACCAAACGTCACAACGTAACTGGGTGATTATAAAGCAGTACTACAGGTGTCTCCAAAGGTAGATGTTGGGTTGGCGTATTTCGAGATTAGGATTTGTCACTCCGATTGTCGGAGAGGTATCTCTGGGCCCTCTCAGTAATGCACATCACATAAGCCTTGCAAGCACTGCAACTAATATGTTAGTTGTGAGATGATGTATTACGGAACGAGTAAAGAGACTTGCCGGTAACGAGATTGAACTAGGTATTGGATACTGACGATCGAATCTCGGGCAAGTAACATACCGATGACAAAGGGAACAACGTATGTTGTTATGCGGTCTGACCGATAAAGATCTTCGTAGAATATGTAGGAGCCAATATGGGCATCCAGGTCCCGCTATTGGTTATTGACCGGAAACGTGTCTCGGTCATGTCTACATTGTTCTCGAACCGTAGGGTCCGCACGCTTAAGGTTTCGATGACAGTTATATTATGAGTTTATGAATTTTGATGTACCGAAGGAGTTCGAAGTCCCGGACGAGATCGGGGACATGACGAGGAGTCTCGAAATGGTCGAGACGTAAAGATCGATATATTGGACGACTATATTCGGACATCGGAAAGGTTCCGAGTGATTCGGGTATTTTTCGGAGTACCGGGTAGTTACGGGAGAAGTAATGGGCCTTGATGGGCTTTAGTGGGAAGAGGAAAAAGGCTGCTGCGCCCCCCCCCCCCCCCTCCCCTCTAGTCCGAATTGGACTAGGGAAAAGGGGCCGGCCACCTTTCCTACTCCTCCACTTCCTTCTCCCTTCCTCCCCTCTTGATGGACTCCTACTAGGACTTGGAGTCCTAGTAGGATTCCCATCCTGGCCGCACCAATAGCCTTGGCCGGCCTCCTCCTCCTCCATCCTTTATATACTGAGGCAGGGGGCACCCCATAGACACACAAGTTGATCATTGAGATCGTTCCTTAGCTGTGTGCGGTGCCCCCTGCCCCCATATTCCACCTCGATCATATCGTTGTAGTGCTTAGGCGAAGCCCTGCGTCGGTAATACATCAAGATCGTCACCACGCCGTCGTGCTGACGGAACTCCTCCCCGAAGCTTTGCTGGATCGGAGCCCGGGGATCGTCATCGAGCTGTACGTGTGCTAAGAACTCGGAGGTGCCGGAGTAACGGTGCTTGGATCGGTCGGATCGGGAAGAAGACGTACGACTACTTCCTCTACGTTGTGTCAACGCTTCCGTTGCGATCTACAAGGGTACGTAGATCAGACTCTCCCCCTCGTTGCTCTGCATCACCATGATCTTGTGTGTGCGTAGGAAATTTTTTGAAATTACTACGTTCCCCAACAGTGGCATCCGAGCCTAGGTTTTACGGTTTGATGTTATATGCACGAGTAGAACACAAGTGAGTTGTGGGCGATATAAGTCATACTGCCTACCAGCATGTCATACTTTGGTTCGGCGGTATTGTTGGACGAGACGACCCGGACCAACCTTACGCGTACGCTTACGCGAGACCGGTTCCCTCGACGTGCTTTGCACATAGATGGCTTGCGGGCGACTGTCTCTCCAACTTTAGTTGAACCAAGTGTGGCTACGCCCGGTCCTTGAGAAGGTTAAAACGGAGTCTATTTGACAAACTATCGTTGTGGTTTTGATACGTAGGTGAGATGAGTTCTTGCTTAAGCCCATAGCAGCCACGTAAAACTTGCAACAACAAAGTAGAGGACGTCTAACTTGTTTTTGCAGGGCATGTTGTGATGTGATATGGTCAAGGCATGATGCTAAATTTTATTGTATGAGATGATCATGTTTTGTAACCAAGTTATCGGCAACTGGCAGGAGCCATATGGTTGTCGCTTTATTGTATGCAATGCAATCGCGATGTAATGCTTTACTTTATTACTAAGCGGTAGTGATAGTCGTGGAAGCATAAGATTGGCGAGACGACAACGATGCTACGATGGAGATCAAGGTGTCGCGCCGGTGACGATGGTGATCATGATGGTGCTTCGGAGATGGAGATCACAAGCACAAGATGATGATGGCCATATCATATCACTTATATTGATTGCATGTGATGTTTATCCTTTTATGCATCTTATCTTGCTTTGATTGACGGTAGCATTATAAGATGATCTCTCACTAAATTATCAAGAAGTGTTCTCCCTGAGTATGCACCGTTGCGAAAGTTCTTCGTGCTGAGACACCACATGATGATCGGGTGTGATAGGCTCTACGTTCAAATACAACGGGTGCAAAACAGTTGCACACGTGGAATACTCAGGTTATACTTGACGAGCCAAGCATATACAGATATGGCCTCGGAACACGGAGACCGAAAGGTCGAGCGTGAATCATATAGTAGATATGATCAACATAATGATGTTCACCAATGAAACTACTCCATCTCACGTGATGATCGGACATGGTTTAGTTGATTTGGATCACGTAATCACTTAGAGGATTAGAGGGATGTCTATCTAAGTGGGAGTTCTTAAGTAATATGATTAATTGAACTTGAATTTATCATGAAATTAGTCCTGGTAGTATTTTGCAAATCATGTTGTAGATCAATAGCTCGCGTTGTTGCTTCCCTGTGTTTATTTTGATATGTTCCTAGGGAAAATTGTGTTGAAAGATGTTAGTAGCAATGATGCGGATTGGATCCGTGATCTGAGGTTTATCCTCATTGCTGCACAGAAGAATTATGTCCTTGATGCACCGCTAGGTTAAAGACCTATTGCAGGAGCAGATGCAGACGTTATGAACGTTTGGCTAGCTCAATATGATGACTACTTGATAGTTTAGTGCACCATGCTTAATGGCTTAGAATCGGGAGTTCAAAGACATTTTGAACGTCATGGAACATGTGAGATGTTCCAGGAGTTGAAGTTAATATTTCAAGTAAATACCCGAGTTGAGAGATATGAAGTCTCCAACAAGTTCTATAGCTAAAAGATGGAGGAGAATCGCTCAACTAGTGAGCATGTGCTCAGATTGTCTGGGTACTACAATCGCTTGAATCAAGTGGGAGTTAATATTCCAGATAAGATAGTGATTGACAGAATTCTCTAGTCACCATGACCAAGTTAGTAGAACTTCGTGATGAACTATAGTATGCAAGGGATGACGAAAACAACTCCCAAGCTCTTCGTGATGCTGAAATCAACGAAGGTAGAAATCAAGAAAAACATCAAGTGTTGATGGTTGACAAGACCACTAGTTTCAAGAAAAGGGCAAAGGGAAGAAGGGGAACTTCAAGAAGAACGGCAAGCAAGTTGCTGCTCAAGTGAAGAAGCCCAAGTCTGGACCTAAGCCTGAGACTGAGTGCTTCTACTGCAAAGGGACTGGTCACTGGAAGCGGAACTACCCCAAGTAATTGGCGGATAAGAAGGATGGCAAAGTGAACATAAGTATATTTGATATACATGTTATTGATGTGTACTTTACTAGTGTTTATAGCAAACCCTCAGTATTTGATACTAATTCAGTTGCTAAGATTAGTAACTCGAAACGGGAGTTGCAGAATAAACATAGACTAGTTAAGGGTGAAATGACGATGTGTGTTGGAAGTGGTTCCAAGATTGATATGATCATCATCGCACACTCCCTATAATTTCGGGATTAGTGTTGAACCTAAATAAGTGTTATTTGGTGTTTGCGTTGAGCATGAATATGATTTGATCATGTTTATTATGGTTATTCATTTAAGTAAGAGAATAAATTGTTGTTCTGTTTACATGAATAAAACCTTATATGGTTACACACCCAATGAAAATAGTTCATTGGATCTCGATCTTAATAATACACATATTCATAATATTGAAACCAAAAGATGTGAAGTTAATAATGATAGTGCAACTTATTTGTGGCACTACCGTTTAGGTCATATTGGTGTAAAGCGCATGAAGAAACTCCATGCTGATGGGATTTTGGAATCACTTGATTATGAATCACTTGATGCTTGCGAACCATGCCTTATGGGCAAGATGACTAAAACGCCATTCTCTGGAACAATGAAGCAAGCAACAGATTTGTTGGAAATCATACATACTGATGTATGTGGTCCGATGAATATTAAGGCTTATAGCAGGTATCATTATTTTCTGACCTTCACAAGATGATTTGAGCAGATATGGGGATATCTACTTGATGAAACATAAGTCTGAAACACTTGAACAGTTCAAAGAATTTCAGAGTGAAGTGGAAAATCATCGTAACAAGAAAATAAAGTTTCTACGATCTGATCGTGGAAAAGAGTATTTGAGTTACGAGTTTGGTCTTCAGTTAAAACAAAGTGAAATAGTTTCACTACTCATGCCACCTGGAACACCACAGCATAATGGTGTGTCCGAACGTCATAACCGTACTTTATTGGATATAGTGCAATCTATGATGTTTCTTACCGATTTACCACTATCGTTTTTGGGGTCATGCATTAGAGACAGCTGCATTCACGTTAAAAAGGGCACCGTCTAAGTCCGTTGAGACGACATAATCTGAACTGTGGTTTGGCAAGAAACCAAAGTTGTCGTTTCTTAAAGTTTGGGGTTGTGATGCTTATGTGAAAAAGTTTCATCCTGATAAGCTCAAAACCAAATCGGAGAAATATGTCTTCATAGGATACCCAGAAGGAGACTATTGGGTACACCTTCTATCACAGATCCTAAGGCAAGACATTCGTTGCTTATAATGGATACTTTCTAGAGAAGGAGTTTCTCTCGAAAGAAGTGAGTGGGAGGAAAGTAGAACTTGATAAGGTAATTGTACCTTCCCTTTATTGGAAAGTAGTTCCTCACAGAAATCTATTCTTGTGACTCCTACACCAATTAGTGAGGAAGCTAATGATAATGATCATGAAACTTCGAATCAAGTTACTACCGAATCTCGTAGGTAAACCAGAGTGAAATCCGCACCAGAGTGGTACGGTAATCCTGTTCTGGAGGTCATGTTACTTGACCATGACGAACCTACGAACTATGAGGAAGCGATGATGAGCCCAAATTCCGCGAAATGGTTTGAGGCCATGAAATCTGAGATATGATCCATGTATGAGAACAAAGTATGGAATTTGATGGATTTGCCCAATGATCGGCAAGCCATAGAAAATAAATGGATCTTCAAGAGGAAGACGGACGTTGATAGTAGTGTTACTATCTACAAAGCTAGAATTGTCGCAAAAAGTTTTCGACAAGTTCAAAGTGTTGACTACGATGAGAGTTTCTCACCCGTATCTATGCTTAAGTTTGTCCGAATCATGTTAGCAATTGCCGCATTTTATGAAATCTGGCAAATGGATAAACAAAACTGCATTCCTTAATGGATTTCTTAAAGAAGAGTTGTATATGATGCAACCAGTAGGTTTTGTCAATCCTAAAGGTGCTAACAAAATATGCAAGCTCCAGCGATTCATCTATGGACTGGTGCAAGCATCTCAGAGTTGGAATACACGCTTTGATAAGTTGATCAAAGCATATAGTTTTATACAGACTTGCGGTGAAGCCTATATTTACAAGAAAGTGAGTGGGAGCACTACAGCATTTCTGATAAAGTATATGTGAATGACATATTGTTGATCGGAAATAATGTAGAATTATTCTATAAGCATAAAGGAGTGTTTGAAAGGAGTTTTTCAAAGAAAGACTTCGGCGAAGCTGCTTACATATTGAGCTTCAAGATCTATAGAGATAGATCAAGACGCTTGATAAGTTTTTTCAATGAGTACATACCTTGACAAGATTTTGAAGTAGTTCAAAATGGAGCAGTCAAAGAAAGAGTTCTTGCTTGTATTACAAGGTGTGAAGTTTGAGTAAGACTCAAAGCCCGACCACGGCAGAAGATAGAAAGAGAATGAAAGTCACTCCCTATGCCTTGGCCATAGGTTCTATAAAGTATGTCATGCTGTATACCAGATCTATTGTATACCCTGCATTGATTTGGCAAGGGAGTACAATAGTGATCTAGGAGTAGATCACTAGACAGCGGTCAGAATTATCCTTAGTGAAATAAGGATATGTTTCTCGATTATGGACGTGACAAAAAGGTTCATCGTAAAGGGTTACGTCGATGCAAGGTTTTGACACTGATCCAGATGATTATAAGTCTCAATCTGGATACATATTGAAAGTGGGAGCAATTAGCTAGAGTAGCTCCGTGTAGAGCATTGTAGACATAGAACTTGCAAAATACTTACGGATTTGAATGTGACAGACCCGTTGACTAAAATTATCTCACAAGCAAAACATGATCACACCTTAGTACTCTTTGGGTGTTAATCACATAGATATGTGAACTAGATTACTGACTCTAGTAAACCCTTTCAGTGTTGGTCACATGATGATGTGAACTATGGGTGTTAATCACATGGTGATGTGAACTATTGCTGTTAAATCACATGGCGATGTGAACTAGATTATTGACTCTAGTGCAAGTGGGAGACTGAAGGAAATATGCCCTAGAGGCAATAATAAAGTTATTATTTATTTCCTTATATCATGATAAATGTTTATTATTCATGCTAGAATTGTATTAATCGGAAACATAATACATGTGTGAATACATAGACAAACAGAGTGTCACTAGTATGCCTCTACTTGACTAGCTCATTAATCAAAGATGGTTATGTTTCCTAACCATGGACAAAGGAGTTGTTATTTGATTAACGAGGTCACATCATTAGTTGAATGATCTGATTGACATGAACCATTCCATTAGCTTAGCACCCGATCGTTTAGTATGTTGCTATTGCTTTCTTCATGACTTATACATGTTCCTATGACTATGAGATTATGCAACTCCCGTTTGCCGGAGGAACACTTTGGGTACTACCAAACGTCACAACATAACTGGGTGATTATAAAGGAGTACTACAGGTGTCTCCAAAGGTAGATGTTGGGTTGGCGTATTTTGAGATTAGGATTTGTCACTCCGATTGTCGGAGAGGTATCTCTGGGCCCTCTCAGTAATGCACATCACATAAGCCTTGCAAGCACTGCAACTAATATGCTAGTTGTGAGATGATGTATTACGGAACGAGTAAAGAGACTTGCCGGTAACGAGATTGAACTAGGTATTGGATACTGACGATCGAATCTCGGGCAAGTAACATACCGATGACAAAGGGAACAACGTATGTTGTTATGCGGTCTGACCGATAAAGATCTTCGTAGAATATGTAGGAGCCAATATGGGCATCCAGGTCCCGCTATTGGTTATTGACCAGAAACGTGTCTCGGTCATGTCTACATTGTTCTCGAACCGTAGTATCCGCATGCTTAAGGTTTCGACGACAGTTATATTATGAGTTTATGAATTTTGATGTACCGAAGGAGTTCGGAGTCCCGGATGAGATCGGGGACATGACGAGGAGTCTCGAAATGGTTGAGACGTAAAGATCGATATATTGGACGACTATATTCGGACATCGGAAAGGTTCCGAGTGATTCGGGTATTTTTCGGAGTACCGGGTAGTTACGGGAGAAGTAATGGGCCTTGATGGGCTTTAGTGGGAAGAGGAAAAAGGCTGCTGCGCCCCCCCTCCCCTCTAGTCCGAATTGGACTAGGGAAAAGGGGCCGGCCACCTTTCCTACTCCTCCACTTCCTTCTCCCTTCCTCCCCTCTTGATGGACTCCTACTAGGACTTGGAGTCCTAGTAGGATTCCCATCCTGGCCGCACCAATAGCCTTGGCCGGCCTCCTCCTCCTCCATCCTTTATATACTGAGGCAGGGGGCACCCCATAGACACACAAGTTGATCATTGAGATCGTTCCTTAGCCGTGTGCGGTGCCCCCTGCCACCATATTCCACCTCGATCATATCGTTGTAGTGCTTAGGCGAAGCCCTGCGTCGGTAATACATCAATATCGTCACCACGCCGTCATGCTGAAGGAACTCCTCCCCGAAGCTTTGCTGGATCGGAGCCCGGGGATCGTCATCGAGCTGTAGGTGTGCTAAGAACTTGGAGGTGCCGGAGTAACGGTGCTTGGATCGGTCGGATCGGGAAGAAGACGTACGACTACTTCCTCTACGTTGTGTCAACGCTTCCGTTGCGATCTACAAGGGTACGTAGATCAGACTCTCCCCCTCGTTGCTATGCATCACCACGATCTTGCGTGTGCGTAGGAAATTTTTTGAAATTACTATGTTCCCCAACAATAAGTACCTATTTAATCAGAGAAACACCAAAAAATTCCAAGATTCAACAACTAGCTAGGAACGGTCATTCTTGCCGTTTTGACCGCATTTTGAAACGGGCATAAGAAATTCAAAAAAAAATCAAAAAATTGGCAAACCTTCACATTGTGTTATCATATGTGACCAAGTTTTCAGGAAAAATAACAAACTTGTAATACGGTAATTATTTAAAAAAAAAGTGTTCTCAGAAATGAGCTATCAAGGGTGAAGATTCATGGATTTCAAGCCAAATGGTCAATCTTATGGCCACATTCATGGCATAATTTGTTCAAATGATCTCATATTGTGCACAAGGGTGCATATTGGAATGGCAAACAATGTTGCCTAAGGAAGTTTGCATTTTCTTTGGACGACAAAACCATTTTCCATTTTTCGAGTGCCTGAAAGGAGGTTTTTTGGTGAAGGACCTCCCAAATAATTGTTGCAAAATTGGACCAACTCAATTTTAAAAAATACTAGGACATATTTAATGCACAATTGACAAAACGGTTGGTTGTAAAAAGTTTTGTTCCACCTCTCGTGAAAAAGGCAAATTCCCGCCGATTCAGTTGGAAGCGGGTCAAATTTGAAATGTAGCTGCCTTGTAGTTTGCTATTTATTTTTTTTAAAATCATTTCTAGGTACATAAGTACCTATTTAATCAGAGAAACACCAAAAAAATTCGGAGATTCAACCACTAGCTAGGAACAGTCATTCCCGCCTTTTTGACCGCATTTTGAAACGGGCATAAAAAATTCAAAAAAAATCAAAAAATTGGGAAAGCTTCACATTGTGTCATCATATGTGACCAAGTTTTCAGGAAAAATAACAAACTTGTAATACGGTAATTATTTAAAAAAAGTGTTCTCAGAAATGAGCTATCATGGGTGAAGATTCATGGATTTCAAGCCAAATGATCAATCTTATGGTCACATTCATGGCATAGTTTGTTCAAATGATCTCATATTGTGCACAAGGGTGCACATTGGAATGGCAAACAATGTTGCCTAAGGAAGGTTTCATTTTCTTTGGACGAAAAAACCATTTTCCATTTTTCGAGTGCCTGAAAGGAGGTTTTTTTGTGAAGGACCTCCCAAATAATTGTTGCAAAATTGGACCAACTCAATTTTATAAAATACTAGGACATATTTAATGCACAATTGGCAAAATGGTTGGTTGTAAAAAGGTTTGTTCCACCTCTCGTGAAAAAGGCAAATTCCCGCCGATTCAGCTGGAAGCGAGTCAAATTTGAAATGTAGCTGCCTTGTAGTTTGCTATTTATTTTTTACAAAAATCATTTCTAGGTACATAAGTACCTATTTAATCAGAGAAACACCAAAAAAAATGCCAAGATTCAACCACTAGCTAGGAACGGTCATTCCCGCCGCTTTGACCGCATTTTGAAACAAGCATAAAAAATTCAAAAAAAATCAAAAAATTGGGAAACCTTCACATTGTGTCATGATATGTCACCAAGTTTTCAGGAAAAATAACAAACTTGTAATACGGTAATTATTTAAAAAAGTGTTCTCAGAAATGAGCTATCATGGGTGAAGATTCATGGATTTCAAGCCAAATGATCAAACTTATGGCCACATTCATGGCATAGTTTGTTCAAATGATCTCATATTGTGCACAAGGGTGCATATTGGAATGGCAAACAATGTTGCCTAAGGAAGTTTTTATTTTCTTTGGACGAAAAAACCATTTTCTATTTTTCGAGTGCCTGAAAGAAGGTTTTTTTGTGCAGGACCTCCCAAATAATTGTTGCAAAATTGGACCAAGTCAATTTTATAAAATACTAGGACATAGTTAATGCACAATTGACAAAATGGTTGGTTGTAAAAAGGTTTGCTCCACCTCTCGTGAAAAAGGCAAATTCCCGCCGATTCAGCTGGAAGCGGGTCAAATTTGAAATGTAGCTGCCTTGTAGTTTGCTATTTATTTTTTACAAAAATCATTTCTAGGTACATAAGTACCTATTTATTCAAAGAAACACCAAAAAATTCAAAGATTCAACAACTAGCTAGGAACGGTCATTCCTGCCGTTTTGACCGCATTTTGAAACGGGCATAAAAAATTCAAAAAAAATCAAAAAATTGGCAAACCTTCACATTGTGTCATCATATGTGACCAAGTTTTCAGGAAAAATAACAAACTTGTAATACAGTAATTATTTAAAAAAAGTGTTCTCAGAAATGAGCTATCAAGGGTGAAGATTCATGGATTTCAAGCCAAATAGTCAATCTTATGGCCACATTCATGGCATAATTTGTTCAAATGATCTCATATTGTGCACAAGGGTGCATATTGGAATGGCAAACAATGTTGCCTAAGGAAGTTTTCATTTTCTTTGGACGACAAAACCATTTTCCATTTTTCGAGTGCCTGGAAGGAGGTTTTTTGGTGAAGGACCTCCCAAATAATTGTTGCAAAATTGGACGAACTCAATTTTAAAAAATACTAGGACATATTTAATGCACAATTGACAAAATGGTTGGTTGTAAAAAGTTTTGTTCCACCTCTCGTGAAAAAGGCAAATTCCCACCGATTCAGCTGGAAGCGGGTCAAATTTGAAATGTAGCTGCCTTGTAGTTTGCTATTTATTTTTTCAAAAAATCATTTCTAGGTACATAAGTACCCATTTAATCATAGAAACACCAAAAAAAATCGGAGATTCAACCACTAGCTAGGAAGGTCATTCCCGCCTTTTTGACCGCATTTTGAAACGGGCATAAAAAATTCAAAAAAATCAAAAAATTGGGAAACCTTCACATTGTGTCATCATATGTGACCAAGTTTTCAGGAAAAATAACAAACTTGTAATACGGTAATTATTTAAAAAAAGTGTTCTCAGAAATGAGCTATCATGGGTGAAGATTCATGGATTTCAAGCCAAATGATCAATTTTATGGCCACATTCATGGCATAGTTTGTTCAAATGATCTCATATTGTGCACAAGGGTGCATATTGGAATGGCAAACAATGTTGCCTAAGGAAGTTTTCATTTTCTTTGGACGAAAAAACCATTTTCCATTTTTCGAGTGCCTGAAAGGAGGTTTCTTTGTGAAGGACCTCCCAAATAATTGTTGCAAAATTGGACTAACTCAATTTTATAAAATACTAGGACATATTTAATGCACAATTGGCAAAATGGTTGGTTGTAAAAAGGTTTGTTCCACCTCTCGTGAAAAAGGCAAATTCCCGCCGATTCAGCTGGAAGCGGGTCAAATTTGAACTGCAGCTGCCTCATAGTTTGCTATTTATTTTTCACAAAAATCATTTCTAGGTACATAAGTACCTATTTAATCAGAGAAATACCAAAAAATTCCAATATTCAACAACTAGCTAGGAACGGTCACTCCCGCCGTTTTGACCGCATTTTGAAACAGGCATAAAAAATTCAAAAAAAAACAAAAAATTGGGAACCTTCGCATTGTGTCATCATATGTGACCAAGCTTTCAGGAAAAATTACAAACTTGTAATACGACAATTATTTAAAAAAGTGTTCTTAGAAATGAGCTATCATGGGTGAAGATTGATGGATTTCAAGCCAAATGATCAATCTTATGGCCACATTCATGGCATAGTTTGTTCAAATCATCTCATATTGTGCACAAGAGTGCATATTGGAATGGCAAACAATGTTGCCTAAGGAAGTTTTAATTTCCTTTGGACGAAAAAACCACCATTTTTCGAGTGCCTGAAAGGAGGTTTTTTTGTGAAGGACCTCCCAAATAATTGTTCCAAAATTGGACCAACTCAATTTTATAAAATACTAGGACATATTTAATGCACAATTGACAAAATGGTTGGTTGTAAAAAGGTTTGTTCCACCTCTCGTGAAAAAGGCAAATTCCCGCCGATTCAGCTGGAATCAGGTCAAATTTGAACTGCAGCTGCCTCATAGTTTGCTATTTTTTTTCACAAAAATCATTTCTAGGTACATAAGTACCTATTTAATCAGACAAACACCAAAAATTCCAATATTCAACCACTGGCTAGGAACGGTCATTCCCGCCGTTTTGACCGCATTTTGAAACGGGCATAAAAAAGTCAAAAAAAATCAAAAAATTGGGAACCTTCGCATTGTGTCATCATATGTGACCAAGCTTTCAGGAAAAATAACAAACTTGTAATACGACAATTATTTAAAAAAAGTGTTCTCAGAAATGAGCTATCATGGGTGAAGATTCATGGATTTCAAGCCAAATGATCAATCTTATGGCCACATTCATGGCATAGTTTGTTCAAACCATCTCATATTGTGCACAAGAGTGCATATTGGAATGGCAAACAATGTTGCCTAAGGAAGTTTTCATTTTCTTTGGATGAAAAAACCATTTTCCATTTTTCGAGTGCTTGAAAGGAGGTTTTTTGTGAAGGACCTCCCAAATAATTGTTGCAAAATTGGACCAAATCATTTTTATAAAATACTAGGCCATATTTAATGTACAATTGACAAAAAAAATTGGCGTCAAAAGTTTTGATCCACCTCTGGTCAAAAAGACAAATTCCCGCCGATTCAGTAGGAAGCGGGTCAAATTTGAAATGCAGCTGCCTCATAGTTTACTATTTATTTTTTACAAAAATCATTTCTAGGTACATAAGTACCTATTTAATCATAAATACATGGTTTTATGGTGATACGTCGAGGTTTGGGCGGTGGCCAAGGCCCCCAACTCTAGAGCGCGTAAACTCGCATGTCCGACGCGTGGTCACCGCGTGACCGTGGCATTGCCATGTGTTCTGGGCAGCCTAGTCATGTCTAGTGGGTTGGGCACTCCCCAGGTAGGTTCTAGGAAGAAAATTACAACATAAGATTCTCACGAGGAGACCGATCGATGCTCAAACATGAATTAGCAGCCAAGTGTTTGATTAGCGGTACGGGAAATGCACATGGACAATGGGCATGAGTTTTTGCTGAGGATGATCATCTACTAAGAAGAATGTCTTCGCAAATTTTCAGATCAAAAGGAGGATCCTAGGTGGTACTTTCTTTGCAAAGTACCACACTGGACAGAAATATGAATGTTGAAGCTGGGCTCAAAATAATGAATGGATTTAGCTGAAATTTGGTGGAGGATGGTTATTTGGGCATTGGAAAGCACCGTAGAAAATTGATACCATTTGGACATGCCAAAGTGGTACTTCCTTCACAATTCTCATCTATGGACAGAAACTTGGGAAAACTAGTGAGAGAAATTGGATGAATGAAATGAGCCCAAATTTGGTGTAGGTAAGTTACAGAGGTATGGTTATGCCTTGGTAGATTTTCAGATCATTTGGGTAAGCCTAGCTAGGACTTACTTCACAAAGCTTCTCTCGAGGTAGAAACTTTGAAAATTTCCTGAGAAAGATTGACTAGGAAAATGGAGCTGGATATTATCATGTGGCAATGATTTGGGTATGGAAGAGTGCCCAAAGAGTTTGAGGTTAATAGGAGGGTTCTAGATAACACTTGCTTTGCAACGTGCCAATTTGGCCATAAAATATAAATTGAACCTGGGCTCACATAGATAATTTGCCAAAGCTGCAATTTGGAGGAGGGTGATAATTTGGGCATATGAAGAAACTGTATAAATTTCACGTCATTTGGATATATAAAAAAGGTACTTCCTTCACAATGCTTCTAGGTGGACAAAAACTTTGGAAATTTGCCGAGGAAGATTTGCTAGGCAAGTGGAGCTGAATTTTGTCATACGGTAATGATTTGGATAGGAAAGAGTGCCAAAAAATTCCAAGGGCAATCAAGAATATATAAATAGCACTTCCTTCATAAAGTGCTATCATGAACAGAATAGGAAAATGAATATTGTTGAATTAGTTTTGAACTAAGCAAGGAAGGATTTTTACATATTTGATGAAGATATGACCCAAAGAATTTATCAGAGTTTTTTGGGAATTTTGGGAATGACAGAAATATAGATTGCTTCACAACCTAGGGCAAAAACTGCATGACACATAGGCAAAACTGATGAGGTGGCGCCTGGTCATAGAAACCCACCACAATTTACAAGGTTATGACCATCTATATTGGTCATGATCAGCTAGAAATAAGGCAGCAGACCAGTGCTGTATGCTTTATGACCATTTCATGTAAGGAAATTACGACCTTTCTGACCAAAATGGTCGTTGTAGTTTAGGTTTTGGAGCCCCCCGAACAACTTTTGACCAATTGGTCTGAAATGGTCATAGATCTATGACCAATTCTTCCAGGGTCACTAACAGAAGGTCACAAGTTGACATATTTCTTGTAGTGGAAGAAAGCAATAGCAACAAACTAAACGATCAAGTGCTAAGCTAACGGAATGGGTCAAGTCAATCACATCATTCTCCTAATGATGTGATCCTGTTAATCAAATGACAACTCATGTCTATGATTAGGAAACATAACCATCTTTGATCAACGCGCTAGTCAAGTAGAGGCATACTAGTGACACTCTGTTTGTCTATGTATTCACACATGTATTATGTTTCCGGTTAATACAATTCTATCATGAATAATAAAAATGTATCATGATATAAGGAAATAAATAATATCTTTATTATTGCCTCTAGGGCATATTTCCTTCAGTCCCCCACTTGCACTAGAGTCAATAATCTAGTTCACATCACCATGTGATTTAATACCAATAGTTCACATCACCATGTGATTAACACCCATAGTTCACATCTACATGTGACCAACACCCAAAGGGTTTGCTAGAGTCAATAATCTAGTTCACATCTCTATGTGATTAATACCCAAAGAGTACTAAGGTATGATCATGTTTTGCTTGTGAGGGAAGTTTAGTCAACGAGTCTGCCACATTCAGATCCGTATGTATTTTGCAAATTTCTATGTCAACAATGCTCTGCACGGAGCTACTCTACCTAATTGTTCCCACTTTCAATATGTATCCAGATTGAGATTTAGAGTCATCTGGATCAGTGTCAAAATTTACATCGACGTAACCCTTTACAATGAACCTTTTTTGTCACCTCCATAATCGAGAAACATATCCTTATTCCACTAAGGATAATTTTGACCGTTGTCCAGTGATCTACTCCTAGATCACTATTGTACTCCCTTGCCAAAATCAGTGTAGGGTATACAATAGATCTGGTACACATCGTGGCATATTTTATAGAACCTATGTCCAGGGCATAGGGAATGACTTTCATTCTCTTTCTATCTTCTGTCGTGGTCGGGCTTTGAGTCCTACTCAGTTTCACACCTTGTAACACATGCAAGAACTCTTTCTTTGACTGTTCCATTTTGAACTACTTCAAAATCTTGTCAAGGTATGTACTCATTGAAAAACTTATCAAGCGTCTTGATCTATCTCTATAGATCTTGATGCTCAATATGTAAGCAGCTTCACCGAGGCCTTTCTTTGAAAAACTCCTTTCAAACACTCCTTTATGCTTTGCAGAATAATTCTACATTATCTCCGATCAACAATATGTCATTCACATATACTTATCAGAAATGTTGTAGTGCTCCCACTCACTTTCTTGTAAATACAGGCTTCACCGCAAGTCTGTATAAAACTATATGCTTTGATCAACTTATCAAAGCGTATATTCCAACTCCGAGATGCTTGCATCAGTCCATAGATGGATCGCTGGAGCTTGCATATTTTGTTCGCACCTTTAGGATTGACAAAACTTTCTTGTTGCGTCATATACAACTCTTCTTTAATAAATCCATTAAGGAATGTATTTTTATTTATCCATTTGCCAGATTTCATAAAATGTGGCAATTGCTAACATGATTCGGACAGACTTAAGCATAGGTACGAGTGAGAAACTCTCATCGTAGTCAACACTTTGAACATGTCGAAAACCTTTTTGCGACAATTCTAGATTTGTAGATAGTAACACTACTATGAGCGTCCGTCTTCCTCTTGAAGATCCATTTAATCTCAATGGCTCGCCAATCATTGGGCAAGTCAATCAAAGTCCATACTTTGTTCTCATACATGGATCTCATCTCAGATTTCATGGCCTCAAGCCATTTCCCGGAATCTGGGCTCATCATCGCTTCCTCATAGTTCGTAGGTTCGTCATGGTCAAGTAACATGACCTCCAGAACAGGATTACCGTACGACTTTGGTGCGGATCTCACTCTGGTTTACATACGAGGTTCGGCAGTAACTTGATCTGAAGTTACATGATCATCATCATTAGCTTCCTCATTAATTGGTGTAGTAGCCACAGGAACAGATTTCTGGGATGAACTACTTTCCAATAAGGGAGCAGGTATAGTTACCTCACCAAGTTCTACTTTCCTCCCACTCACTTCTTTCGAGAGAAACTCCTTCTCTAGAAAGAATCCATTCTTAGCAACGAATATTTTGCCTTTGGATCTGTGATTTGAAGGTGTACCCAACAGTCTCCTTTGGGTATCCTATGAAGACACATTTCTCCGATTTGGGTTCGAGCTTATCAGGTTGAAACCTTTTCACATAAGTATTGCAACTCCAAACTTTAAGAAATGACAGCTTAGGTTTCTTGCCAAACCATAGTTCATACGGTGTCGTCTCAACGGATTTAGATGGTGCCCTATTTAACGTGAATGTAGCTGTCTCTAATGCATAATGCCAAAACAATAGTGGTAAATCGGTAAGAGACATCATAGATTGCACCTTATGCTGTGGTGTTCCAGGTGGCGTGAGTTGCGAAACTATTCCGCATTGTTTCAATTGAAGACCAAACTCATAACTCAAATATTCTCCTCCACCATCAGATCGTAGAAACTTTATTTTCTTGTTACGATGATTTTCCACTTCACTCTGAAATTATATGAACTTTTCAAATGTTTCAGACTTATGTTTCATCAAGTAGATATACCCATATCTGCTCAAATCATCTGTGAAGTTCAAAAATAATGATACTCGCCGCGAGCCTCATCACTCATCGGATCGCATACATCAGTATGTATTATTTCCAAAAAGTCAGTTGTTCGCTCCATTGTTCCAGAGAACGGAGATTTAGTCATCTTGCTTATAAGGCATGGTTCGCAAGCAGCAAGTGATTCATAATCAAGTGATTCCAAAATCCCATCAACATGGAGTTTCTTCATGCGCTTTACACCAATATGACCTAAATGGCAGTGCCACAAATAAGTTGCACTATCATTATGAACTTGCATCTTTTGGCTTCAATATTATGAATATGTGTATTACTACGATCGAGATCGAACAAACCATTTTCGTTGGTGTGTATGACCATAGGAGGTTTTATTCACATAAACAGAACAACAATTGTTCTCTAACTTAAATGAATAACCGTATTGCAATAAACATGATCAAATCATATTCATGATCAACGCAAACACCAAATAACATTTATTTAGGTTCAACTCTAATCCCGAAAGTATAGGGAGTGTGCGATGATGATCATATCAATCTTGGAATTGCTTCCAACACACATCGCCCCTTCACCCTCAACTAGTTTCTGTTCATTCTGCAACTCCCGTTTTGAGTTACTACTCTTAGCACCTGAACTAGTATCAAATACCGCGGGGTTACTATAAACACTAGTAAAGTACTCATCAATAACATGTACATCAAATATACCTTTGCTCACTTTGCCATCCTTCTTATCCGCCAAATACTTGGGGCAGTTCCGCTTCCAGTGACTAGTCCCTTTGCAATAGAAGCACTCAGTTTTAGGCTTAGGACCAGACTTGGGTTTTTTCACTTGAGCAGTAACTTGCTTGCTGCTCTTCTAGAAGTTCCCCTTTCTTCCCTTTGTCCCTTTACTTGAAAATAGTGGTTTTGTTTACCATCAACACTTGATGCTTTTCTTGATTTCTACCTTCGTCGATTTCAACATCACGAAGAGCTTGGGAATCGTTTCCGTTATCCCTTGCATATTATAGTTCATCACGAAGTTCTACTAACTTGGTGATGGTGACTAGAGAATTCTGTCAATCACTATTTTATCTGGAAGATGAACTCCCACTTGATTCAAGCGATTGTAGTACCCAGACAATCTGAGCACATGCTCTCTGCTTGAGCTATTCTCCTCCATCTTTTAGCTATAGAACTTGTTGGAGACTTCATATCTCTCAACTCGGGTATTTTCTTGAAATATTAAATTCAACTCTTGGAACATCTCATATGGTCCATGACATTCAAAACGTCTTTGAAGTCCCGATTCTAAGCCGTCTAAGCATGGTGCACTAAACTATCAAGTAGTCATCATACCGAGCTTTTGTCAAAATGTTCATAACTTCTGCATCTACTCCTGCAATAGTTCTGTCACCTAGCGGTGCATTAAGGACATAATACTTCTGTGCAGCAATGAGGATAATCCTCAGATCACGGATCCAATCCGCATCATTGCTACTAACATCTCTCAACTTAGTTTTCTCTAGGAACATATCAAAATAAAACAGGGGAGCTAAACGCGAGCTATTGATCTACAACATAGATATGCTAATACTATCAGGACTAAGTCCATGATAAATTAAAGTTCAATTAATCAAATTACTTAAGAACTCCCACTTAGATAGATATCCCTCTAATCATCTAAGTGATCATGCGATCCAAATCAACTAAACCATAACCGACCATCACGTGAAATGGAGTAGTTTTCAATGGTGGACATCACTATGTTGATCATATCTACTATATGATTCACGCTCGACCTTTCGGTCTCAGTGTTCCGAGGCCATATCTACATATTCTAGGCTTGTCAAGTTTAACCTTAGTATTCTACGTGTGCAAAAACTGGCTTGCACCCGTTGTAGATGGACGTAGAGCTTATCACACCCGATCATCACGTGGTGTCTGGGCACGACGAACTTTGGCAACGATGCATACTCAGGGAGAACACTTTTATCTTGAAATTTAGTGAGAGATCATCTTATAATGCTACCGTCAATCAAAGCAAGATAAGATGCATAAAAGATAAACATCACATGCAATCAATATAAGTGATATGATATGGCCATCATCATCTTGTGCTTGTGATCTCCATCTTCGAAGCATCGTCATGATATCCATCGTCATCGGCATGACACCATGATCTCCATCATCTTGATCTATATCAATGTGTCATCACATGGTCGTCCCGCCAACTATTGCTCTTGCAACTATTGCTATCGCATAGCGATAAAGTAAAGCAATTATTTGGCACTTGCATCTTATGCAATAAAGAGACAACCATAAGGCTTCTACGAATTGCCGATAAATTCAACAAAACATGATAATCTCATACAACAACTTATATCTCATCGCGTATTGACCATATCACATCACAACATGCCCTGCAAAAACAAGTTAGACGTCCTCTACTTTGTTGTTGCAAGTTTTACGTGGCTGCTACGGGCTTAGCAAGAACCGTTCTTACCTACGCATCAAAAACCACAACGATAGTTTGTCAAGTTGATGCTATTTTAACCTTCGCAAGGACCGGGCGTAGCCACACTCGGTTCAACTAAAGTTGGAGAAACTGACACCCGCCAGCCACCTTTGTGCAAAGCACGTCGGTAGAACCAGTCTCGCATAAGCGTATGCGTAATGTCGGTCCGGGCCGCTTCATCAAACAATAACGCCGAAACAAAGTATGACATGCTGGTAAGCAGTATGACTTATATCACCCAAAACTCACTTGTGTTCTACTCGTGCATATAACATCAACGCATAAAACCTGGCTCGAATGCCACTGTTGGGGAACGTAGTAATTTCAAAAAAAATTCCTACGCACACACAAGATCATGGCGATGCATAGCAACGAGAGGGGAGAGTGTGTCCACGTACCCTCGTAGACCGAAAGCGGAAGCGTTGGCACAACGTGGTTGATGTAGTCATACGTCTTCACGATCCGGCCGATCAAGCACCGAACGCATGGCACCTCCGAGTTCTGGACACGTTCAACTCGATGACGTCCCTCGAACTCTGATCCAGCCAAGCTTTGAGGGAGAGTTCCGTCAGCACGACGGCGTGGTGATGATGATGATGTTCTACCGATGCAGGGCTTCCCCTAAGCACCGCTACGATATGACCGAGGTGGATTATGGTGGAGGGGGGGCACCGCACACGGCTAACAGATCCAAGGGATCAATTGTTGTGTCTATGGGGTGCCCCCTGGCCACGTATATAAAGGAGTGGAGGAGGGGAGGGGCCGGCCCTCTCTATGGCGCGCCCTAGGGGAGTCCTACTCCCACCGGGAGTAGGATTCCCCTTTTCCTAGTAGAACTAGGAGCCCTTCCAAGTAGTAGGAGTAGGAGAGAAGGAAAGGGAAAAGAGAAGAGAAGGAACCTTTCCGATGTCCTAATATAGTCGTCCAATATATCGATCTTTACGTCTCGACCATTTCGAGACTCCTCGTCATGTCCACAACCTCATCCGGGACTCCGAACTACATTCGGTACATCAAAACACATAAACTCATAATATAACTGTCATCGAACTTTAAGCGTGCAGACCCTACGGGTTCCAGAACAATGTAGACATGACCGAGACACGTTTCCGGTCAATGACCAATAGCGGAACCTGGATGCTCATATTGGCTCCCACATGTTCTACGAAGATCTTTATCGGTCAAACCGCATAACAACATACGTTGTTCCCTTTGTCATCAGTATGTTACTTGCCCGAGATTTGATCGTCGGTATCTCAATACCTAGTTCAATTTAATTACCGGAAAGTGTCTTTACTCGTTCTGTAATACATCATCCCGCAACTAACTCATTAGTTGCAATGCTTGCAAGACTTATAGTGATGTGCATTACCGAGTGGCCCCAGAGATACCTCTCCGACAATCGGAGTGCAAATCCTAATCTTGAAATATGCCAACCCAACAAGTACCTTCGGAGAAACATGTAGAGCACCTGTATAATCACCCAGTTATGTTGTGACGTTTGGTCGCACACAAAGTGTTCCTCCGTTAAACGGGAGTTGCATAATCTCATAGTCATAGGAACATGTATAAGTCAGGAAGAAAGCAATAGCAACAAACTAAACGATCAAGTGCTAAGCTAACAGAATGGGTCAAGTCAATCACATCATTCTCCTAATGATGTGATCCTGTTAATCAAATGACAACTCATGTCTATGGTTAGGAAACATAACCATCTTTGATCAACGAGCTAGTCAAGTAGAGGCATACTAGTGACACTCTATTTGTCTATGTATTCACACATGTATTATATTTCTGGTTAATACAATTCTAGCATGAATAATAAACATTTATCATGATATAAGGAAATAAATAATAACTTTATTATTGCCTCTAGGACATATTTCCTTCAGACTCATATATTGATGAAAACATAATAGGTTCAGATCTGAAATCATGGCACTCGGGCCCTAGTGACAAGCATTAAGCATTGCAAAGTCATAGCAACATCAATCTCAGAACATAGTGGATACTAGGGATCAAGCCCTAACAAAACTAACTCACTTACATCATAAATATCATCCAACCCATCACCGTCCAGCAAGCCTATGATGGAATTACTCACACATGGCGGTGAGCATCATGAAATTGGTGATGGAGGATGGTTGACGATGACGATGGCGACAGATTCCCCTCTCCGGAGCCCCGAACGAACTCCAGATCAGCCCTCCCGAGAGAGTTTAGGGTTTGGCGGCTGCTCCATATCGTAAAACGAGATGAATCCTTCTCCTTCGTTTTTTCTCCCCGAAAGTGAATATATGGAGTCAGGGTTGAGGTCGGTGGAGCATCAGGGGGCCCTCGAGGCAGGGGGGTGCACCCAGGGGGTAAGGCGCGCCCCCCACCCTCATGGACAGGTGGAGGGCCCCCTGACATGGATCTTCCTTCCAGTATTTTTTATATATTCCAAAATAATTCCCCGTTGATTTTCAGGTCATTCCAAGAACTTTTATTTCTGCACAAAAATAACACCATGGCAATTCTGCTGAAAACAACGTAGTCCGGGTTAGTTCTATTCAAATCATGCAAGTTAGAGTCCAAAACAAGGGCAAAAGTGTTTGGAAAAGTAGATACGACGGAGACGTCTCACCAATCGACCCGCACCCTGATGTCTACTACACAACCTTCTTCTTATAGACGTTGTTGGGCCTCCAAGTGTAGAGGTTTGTGGGACAGTAGCAAATTTCCATCAAGTGGATGACCTAAGGTTTATCAATCCGTAGGAGGCGTAGGATGAAGATGGTCTCTCTCAAGCAACCCTGCAACCAAATAACAAAGAGTCTCTTGTGTCCCCAACACACTTGAGGGAGTCCTGGATTAGGGGGTCTCCGGACAGTCGGACTATATCCTTTGGCCGGACTGTTGGACTATGAAGATACGACATTGAAGACTTCATCCCGTGTCCGGATGGGACTCTACTTGGCGTGGAAGGCAAGCTAGGCAATACGGATATGTATATATCCTCCTTTGTAACCGACCTTGTGTAACCCTAGCCCCTTCCGGTGTCTATATAAACCGGAGGGTTTTAGTCCGTAGGACAACATACAATCATACCATAGGCTAGCTTCTAGGGTTTAGCCTCTCCGATCTCGTGGTAGATCAACTCTTGTACTACTCATATTATCAAGAATAAATCAAGCAGGATGTAGGGTTTTACCTCCATCAAGAGGGCCCGACCTGGGTAAAACATCATGTCCCCTGCCTCTTGTTACCACCCGCCTTAGACGCACAGTTCGGGACCCCCTACCCGAGATCCGCCGGTTTTGACACCGACATTGGTGCTTTCATTGAGAGTTCCTCTGTGCCGTCGCCGTAAGGAAGGATGCCTCATCTCGTTGTTAAAAACAACATTACCGCTGGTGGAGCCCTGGCTGTCGGCCAAACTCTCCGGCTAGGCAATTTCATCATGACCGCCTGTTCGGCTGCCGCACCGACGATGACTTCTTGGGTCATCGAAAACAGCCTCCACGTCGGCTCGGAATTCGCCGAGCAGATGGATCCAATGGAGCTCTCTTCCGTAAACGAGCTCTTGGATCGCATCACCGCCTTGGGAGTTGCTACGGAATATGATCTGATTGTGCTTAAACCCGATCAAAGGGAGATTAACTCTCCACCGGTCACCCATCATGTTGCGGTGGTGGAGGAACAATGCGGCGATTCTTCCTCTATCTTGAGGACTAACTATGTCCGGATTCCTGAGCTCTCCGAGCCGGATACCCGTTTACAGGAGGACATCACCCAAGCCCTGAACCTAGAGTCAGGCAACGGGCCAGACTCATCGGGCAACATCCCGGAATCCGAACTTCCAAGATCGGAAACTCCTCGGCCCCTGGGTCTCAGATCGGGTAGGGGTTCGGACTCAAACCCACCCACCCACCCAGACATATATGATCTTTCCCACATCAGGCAAGAGCCCCATGAAGCACTACATCATTATTGGGCCAGATTCCTCCTTGTGATGAACAAGGTTAAGGACTGCCGCGAGGAAGACGCAGTCTCACTTTTTTGCAATAACCGCACGGACAAGGGAATCCTTAACGCCATAAGTTGCCGTGACATATCACGCTTCGTCGACTTGGCATCCATAGTACGAAAGTACTGTGCGATGGAAAGTGCCTGGAAAACCGAAACGAAATTTTGGGATAATCCGGCTCCGAATATACACACAGTCTGAAGTAAAAGGGTGCACTATCATAAGACACCCGAGTTAATTACAAAGAAGCAAAAACCCTTTACAGGGCATGGAACCGTATTGGAGGGATGGCTCAATGGACTCTACAAAATTCATAGTACAGCGGATACCATACCAACACACAGCCTTAGAGCATGTTGGATACTCCGGCAGGTGGCAAAAAGCGGCGAGGATCTTCTCATCCAGATGCCACAGAGCACCATCCCAGGGATAACAATACAGTATTAACAATCTTTGAGACCTTCGCATCAAATAATAGGCGCAAGAGAACGCTCCGCAGCATTGCCGAAATCTGCCACGTAGCAGCAATAAATCCATGGAGCGACACGACTATTACCTTCAATGCCAGTGACGAACCTAAATTCCGAACAGCCCAAGCACAAGCTGCATTGGTCCTCAGTCCAATTGTGGACGGCTTTTGACTCACCAAAGTACTCATGGACGGCGGCAGTGGATGAAACCTCATCTACGAAGAAACTCTTCAAAAAATGGAAATAGACTGGAAGCGCATTGAGCAAAGCAGCACACCCTTCAGAGGAATTATCCCTAGTCGGGAAGCACGCTGTGCTGGGAAAATCACACTAGATGTGGTATTCGGCCCGCCGGAGAACTATAGGTCCGAAGAAATTACATTCCAAGTGGCCCCGTTCAGTAGTGGATACCACGCCCTTTTGGGACGGGAGGCGTTCACGATCTTCCAAGCCATACCGCATTATGGGTACATGAAGCTCAAAATGCCCGGGCCCAATGGAATCATCACTCTCGTTAGTGATCCAGACACAGCACTCCGCACCGAAAACAAAACAGCCGCATTGGCCCTTGAGGCATTATCCGAAGCCCTTTCGGCCGAGGAATTAAATGCGCTACGCTCCAAAGTGGACAGGGATGACGTGATGCTTGACAAGAGATCCAAGTCCACCTCTTTTAAACCAGCGGATGAAATAGTCAAATTCCCAGTCCACCCAACGGACCCTACAAAAACAACCTCCATCAGGTCATAGTAAAACCCCGTTGTGGACGCCGCACTATGAGAGTTCCTACGCAAGAATTGGGACATATTCGGCTGGCACCCCTCAGACATGCCAGGAATCGCACGCAGACTGGCCGAGCATAGCCTATATCCTAAAGGGATTCAAGCCGGTCAAGCAGGCTCTTCGGCGTTTCTTCTAACCTAAGAGATAGGCTATGGGAGAGGAACTAGCCAAGTTATTGGAGGCCGGATTCATTAGAGAAATAAAACACCCGGACTGGCTAGCAAACCTGGTGATGGTACCAAAGAAGGACAAATCCTGGTGCCTATGTGTCGATTTCAAGGACCTCAACAAGGCTTGCCCAAAGGATCCCTTCCCCCTCCCCCGCATTGATCAAATTATCGATGCTACTGCAGGACACGAGTTATTGTGTTTCCTCGACGCATACTCCGGCTACCACCAAATCAAGATGGCGGAGTCCGACCAAGCCACAACGGCATTTATCACACCATACGGCCCATTCTGTTTCAACACAATGCCTTTTGGGCTCAAAAACGCCGGCGCAACGTATCAGCGCATGATTCAGACATGTCTGGAGAAACAAATCGGCAAAACAGTAGAGGCATATGTAGATGACGTGGTCGTCAAAACCAAACACGTCGACTCTCTAATGGACGACTTGAGGCTCACATTTGACAACCTCCGAACTTACATCAAGCTCAATCGGGAAAAATGTGTTTTCGGAGTACCAGCGGGAAAGCTCCTGGGCTTCATTGTCTCCAGTAGAGGAATTGAAGCTAATCCTGCCAAAATTCGACCTTTGTCACAGTTGGCCACCCCAACAGACCTCAAAGAAACCCAGAAATTAACTCGATGTGTGGCGGCTCTAAGCCTCTTTATTTCCCGCTTAGGAGAAAAGGCATTACCCCTTTATCGCCTCCTTCGGCGCACCGAACACTTCGAGTGGACGGACGCCACCACAGCCAGATTGGAAGAAATAAAAGCCATACTGGCAACCAACCCAATCCTGGCCGCGCCAAACATTGGCGAACCAATGTTGTTATACATTGTGGGAACTCATGAGGTTGTAAGCGCAGTGCTCGTCGTCGAACGAGAAGCGGACAGACATAAATTCCCTCTTCAAAAGCCGGTATATTATGTATCCACTGTCCTCACTCCATGGAAATCACGGTACACACATTATCAAAAGATAGCCTATGCGGTATTCATGGCATCCCGGAAGCTGCGACACTACTTTCAAGAGTGTTCGATTACGGTAGCCTCGGAAGTGCCACTTAATGATATTATAAACAACCGCGACGCCACAGGCTGGATTGCCAAATGGGCCATTGAGCTCCTCCCGTTCGACATAACATACAAACCTCGGCGAGCCATTAAATCGCAAGTATTGGCCGAATTTGTCTCTGAATGGACGGAACCCGAACTCCCTAAAGAGTACGACGCATACTCCAATTGGATCATGCACTTCGACGGCTCCAAAATGCTGGCCGGTCTGGGGGCTGGCGTCATCCTGACGTCCCCAACCGGAGATACCGTTCAGTACGTACTACAGATACTGTGTACAGACTCCAACAACGCAGCCGAATACGAAGCCCTGTTGCATGGTCTTCGGATGGCAGTCTCCATGGGAATTCAACACCTGGAGGTGCGTGGGGATTCGAACCTCGCAATATCCCAAATAAATGGAGACTTCGATGCCAAGGATCCGAAGATGGCGGCCTACCGAAACGCCATCCTAAAGATGCCAGCTCCGTTGGAGGGGCTCGAATTTCACCATGTGGCTCGGGAAAACAATCAGGCGGCGGATATCCTCGCCGCATCGGTGCAAAACGCGACGCGGTCCCCCCCCCCCCAACATCTTTTTGGAGAGGTTGTTTAAGCCATCGGTGGTATGGGAAGGCGACACTGGTAACAATAGTCCGGACCCGACCAAAATGCCCGATACCGAACACTCTGACATAATCGGAGGCTCTGCCACCGAAATAACACCTTCAGCCCACGTAATAATAGCCATCATCGCCCCGTGGACAGAACCATTCCTGGCCTACCTAACTAGGCAGGAACTTCTCGAGGACCAAAATGAGGCACACTACATAGTGCGGCGATCTAAAGCCTACAGGGTCCATGAGGGAGAGCTGTATCAGAAAAGCACTACCGGAGTCCTTCAAAGGTGCATCTCTGAAGAGGAAGGGCGGAAGCTTTTGGCAGAAAATTCACGCCGGACTCGGCGGCCACCACACCACAGCCCGGGCCCTTGTAAGCAAGGCCTTCCGTACAGGTTTTTATTGGCCGACGGCCCGGGCAGACGCACAGGACTTGGTCCAATGCAGCGCCGGTTGCTAGCTTGTTGCAAACCAAAGCCATATGCCACCCACCGCCCTCCAAACAATCCCCATTACCTGGCCTTTCGCGGTCTGGGGGCTTGACATGGTTGGACCCCTTAAAGGGGGAACCCATAAGAAAAAATACTTACCGGCCATGGTGGATAAATTCACCAAATGGATAGAAGCCAAACATGTTAAAACAGCTGAATCCGTACCGATGATAGACTTCATATCCGGGGTTCTACACCATTATGGCGTCCCCCACAACATCATCACTAACAACGGCACGAACTTCACGGCCGACGAGGTAAAACTCTGGTGCAGCAACATGGGCATCAAGCTCGATTATGCTTCCATCTATCACCCACAAACCAACGGCCAAGTTGAGCGAGCAAATGGTCTTATCATGAGCGGCATTAAACCCAGATTAGTGCGGTCCTTAAAGGAGTCTAACACACACTAGGTAGAGGAGCTCGACTTTGTACTCTGGGGGCTGCGGACCACGCCGAATCGCACTACTGGATATACACCCTTCTTTATGGTGTACGGCGCAGAGGCAGTTCTGCCATGTGACATAATTTATGAATCACCTCGAGAGCGCATGTACAAAAAAAGAGAAGCCGAGCTGGATCGGCAGGACAATCTGGACACCCTGGAGGAGGAGCATGACGTGGCAAAAGCCCGTTCCGCATTTTATCAGCAACAGGCTCGCAGATACCAAACCAGAGAAGTATAGGCCAAAACTTATAACATTGGCGAGTTAGTTCTACGCCTGTCGGAGAAGAAAAAGTCCAAGCTCGAGCCCAAATGGGAAGGTCCATTCATTATTGACCAAGTTCTGACCGGTGGAGCGTACCGTTTGCGGGATGCATCAAATAATCGACTTGAGCCGAACCCATGGAACGTAGCCAGGCTCCGAAGATTCTATGCCTAGCGCCGGACTCTATGTTCGTCAACTTCCTCTGTCCATTTTTTGCATATACATTATCTGTCTTCTTTCTCTTTATTTCTTTTATTCTTTCTCTAGGCCTTCAAGGGCCAACTTGTGCCTCGCTTCCACATTATAGATGCACTAACCGTGCTCATTATACCTGGGGGCTTCTTACACAGAAGCTTAATTATCTATCTGGGCTTCACGCCCCGCACATGTGTTATTCTTCCGCATGTACCTTTTCTTCGCCACTATATGCATCGATATGACTTAAGTTTTGGCCAAGCTGGGTTGCCTGGCTCTTGTATTTATGCCCTACGTTCCCGTTAATTCGGCTAGGGCATAAGGGGAGCACCTCTGCGATTGTTACTGCCAGGTCAGTCGGATGTGTACCTCAGATTGGGTGAAGCCAAAAGCTAGCGTTCTTAAGGGAATATTCGATCGGCGAACAAAAGATGATTTTTATTTATTTATTTTCCATATGTGCCCCCAAATGCTTTTGCCTGCATTTTCTCTCGCAGTACGGACATGCACTTTAGGGCATGCATAGGGAAAGGAACCCTTAACGGCACTATTCTCCCTGGAAGATGTTTCCTACTACCCATGTAATACAACATAACTAGTTGGCCACTTGTCTGTTCAAGCACTAATGACCCCTACGCCTGGTTTCCACGCATACCCCGGTTCTTATATAACTGGGCGGGTATTCGGACACACTTCGGACTATTGGGTCCCGAGGCTAAAGCGAAAAGGTCCGGCATGACAAATGATCTACAATCCGGCTAGAAGGCATTATAAATGTCACTTTAATTACATAGTCATATAGACTGACTAAATTCCTCTTCTATACCATCCAATAGGCGGTCTAGCCTACAATCCTATTGGGAATACTTTGCGGCTAATTCTACTTTCCCTTACACCAAGCTAACGGGGATATCGTTCCCATCGGGCCCCACAAGTCCGACCTCGGCCATGTGGTTCGGGTCAGTCTTGGTATACCGTGTCTTCACCATGGCCTAGGCTTCCCTGGCACCTTGACGGCAAGCCGATATCTTCCATAATCGGAAGTGCCGCCTTGCTCCCTTGAGCGTCTCTGCAAGCTCTCCAATGCCTTCTGGCAGGGAGACGGCTGGCCACAAGGCCTGGGCAACACCTTGCATCACCTACCGAACTTGTTCGTGTAGTTGTGAGAGCTCAGATAGAAGATCATATGCAGACCCGGGCATCTGCTCTGCGGGACGACCCGTCAGCATACCTGCAGACATAACTCTGTTAGCCGGCTTCTCCGCCGACCCCTTTTTTAAGGGTTTGTTCAAGCACTTACTGAAAATGCCGCGTCGAAGCCGCTTATTCTCTTCTCAGAGTCCGCAAGCTGGGCTCAAACATCTTTTAGTTCCACGCTCAGTTTGGTATTGGCGTCTTGGAGATTGTTTTCTCCCGCCTGACCTCAGTCAGCACGAGTTCGCCAGCCTTTAGCTCTCGTACGGCATGCTGGTCCTCCGGATTGTCTCCGGATTCATCTGCAATATCTATTGTTAGATCTGTAGCCACGCCACATGCTATATGGTACCTATCATTCTTTGAAAGAAATGTTACCGGCTGGGGACTTTTTAGGTTCCTTCAATGCGGCAACAGCGGCCTGAAGTTGGGTCTTGCATTCCTCCAGCTCCTGTGACAGTCGAGTATTCTTCTCTGTAAGAACCTGCATAATAATATGATCCTTAAATAAGTTGTGCTAACTGTTTCAAGTCTCAGGGGCTACTGATATATATAATCGTCCGATTTTCTTACCCGTACATCCTTTACATACTGGTCTGTGGCTCTGGTGTCGGTGTCAAAACCGGCGGACCTCGGGTAGGGGGTCCCGAACTGTGCGTCTAGGCGGATGGTAACAAGAGACAAGGGACATGATGTTTTTACCCAGGTTCGGGCCCTCTCGATGGAGGTAAAACCCTACGTCCTGCTTGATTAATATTGAAGATATGGGTAGTACAAGAGTAGATCTACCACGAGATCAAGGAGGCTAAACCCTAGAAGCTAGCCTATGGTATGATTGTTGTTCCTCCTACGGACTAAAACCCTCCGGTTTATATAGATACCGGAGAGGGCTAGGGTTACACAGAGTCGGTTACAATGGTAGGAGATTGACATATCCGTATCGCCAAGCTTTCCTTCCACGCCAAGGAAAGTCCCTTCCGGACATGAGACGAAGTCTTCAATCTTGTATCTTCATAGTCTAGGAGTCCGGCCGAAGGTATAGTCTGGCTATCTGGACACCCCCTAATCCAGGACTCCCTTAGTAGCCCCTGAACTAGGCTTCAATGACGACGAGTCCGACACGCAGATTGTCTTCGGTATTGCAAGGCGGGTTCCTCCTCCAAGTACTTCATAGAGGATTTTGAACACAAAGGTAGTGTCCAGCTCTGCAAAATAAGTTTCCACATATTGCCATAGAGAGAATAATATTTACACAAATCTAATCTGCTGACGTATTCCGTAGCGCGACATCACACCACGGCGAAGTCTTTATTCGAATCGTTTTACTGTCCCACCTCAACGAGTTTAGCGAGGCGGTTTCCTTGGCACGTCTTGTCAAAGCAGAGATCGTGTCCCCTTATTCTGGGATTCTCATCAATACGGCGTGGGTAACCCAACCGCGCCATTGATTACGGTGCTGGGAAGATAAGCGAGTTTTACCAGGCTGGTGGGGACGCATAGTCGCGTCCGCCCATATAAGGGGATAAGGATCCACCTTATAATCCACGCCTTCTTCCTCCTTTACCTATCCATTTCCGCGCACTTGAGCTCCAGCGCCCAAGTCCACACACCCCACCTCAACCTTCTCCGACCATGTCCGTTACAGGAGGCAAGTGCATGGTCTCCTCAGTCACGGAGGGACACATCAAAAATCTAAGGTAGGCCGGATACTTGTCTAACGACATTGCGCACCGGCTTCCTGAAGAGGGGTAGCTCATCCCCACCCCTAGGCCCCATGAGAGGGTGGTGTTCCTCCCCCATTTCCTTCGCGAACTGTGTTTCCCTCTCCACCCATCTGTCCGGGGGCTCATGTTCTACTATGGCCTGGATTTCCACGATCTGGCCCCGAACTTTGTCCTCAACATCTCAGCATTTATCGTCGTGTGCGAGGCTCTCCTCTGCATCCGTCCCCATTTCGGCCTATGGCTCAAGACTTTCAATGTCAAGCCAAAGGTGGTGCACGGCAACCAGGCGGAATGCAGAGGCGCCATGGTGGGAAAGATGCCCAACGTCCTATGGCTCGAGGGCTCCTTTGTGGAGTCCCTAAAGGGGTGGCAATCGGGGTGGTTTTACATCACCGAGCCGCGCGACCCTGAATGGGTCGCAGCCCCCGAGTACCGATCCGGACCCCCTACGCGGCTCACCTCCTGGAAAGAGACGGGCCTGTCATGGGGTAAAAAAGGAGAGCTGACCGGACTCCAAAAATGCGTCCAAACCCTGGTGGACAAGAAGCTCGAACTTGTCAACGTAGTCCAGGTTATGCTCATCCGCCGGATCCTCCCGTGTCAACAACAGGCTTTCAACCTGTGGGAGTTCGACCCGGCGCAGCACCGAACTCTGGGCAGCCTCTTCGACACGACATACGAAGATTCCTGGAAGGTGCTTTTCAAGGGCACCGAGGCCCCCGCATCCGCTATCGAGGATCGCGGATTCAGCACGCAGCGTCACGCTAGTGCAGTAAGCTGTTTTTACCTTTTACATGGTATTAGTTTTTCATAGTTTGACTCCATGCGGGATCTAAGCTCCCTTACCTTTGACAGGATTGGTAGGAGACATCTGGACAGATCAACTGTCTGGCTCCTTTGCCCGAAGGCCTAGCGGACGCTCGCTTGGCGAAGCTGCTGGTTCCGGCACCCTATGTTGTGCCGGAGAAGAAGGCCAAGAAGGCGGCCACGGGGACTCGAAAGAGTGCCCGGCGCCTGGAGGTGTCGGATTCATCATCTGACGACTCCGAGGAGCACTCCTCCCATGAGGACGAGGAGGAGGAAGAAGAGACCTCTCCCCCTCCCGCGGGGGGAGGGAAGAAAAGGAAGGCCACCCCAACTGGGGAGGCCAAAGGGTCCAAGAAGGGGAAAACCCTTCCTCTGGACTACTCCACCAACGCCGACGACGGCGAAGAGGAGTAGCCGCTCAGGTCCAAGCCCCTGGCGAAATCGTAGGTATCCGGATACCAGAGTGATTCATAGTATTCCTCCATTGCACAACTTTTCCTTAGTCGAACATGTTTATGTAGTCCACCCAAAAACCGGCTCGACGTGTCGTCGAGCAATTCCCTGGATTCGTCGGATGTTAATTCGCTTCCGACGGCTACCTCCCCCCACCCTACGGACGACACCGAGGTGCTATCCCAACAGGTTCCAAGCCAGGAGGAGGTGGTCCTGGAGGTGCCGGAAGGCGACCTCCCGGACTCCAGGTGTAAAGGGGATAAAACCCCCAAGGGCTCCGAGTCCGGCCTTGAGCCAGACACCGCGCCGGAACCTTCAACGGTTCCGGACTCCGGTAGACAGCCTCCTTCCAAGAGGAGCAAGCCTACCGAACCGGTGACCTCCATCCAACTGGAGGCACCAAAAAATTTGCTGGAGGTGCTCAACGGCGCCTCCATCGACGAGGAGCACCGCACTATTATGAGTGCGGTGATCTAGAAGGTTCAGTCCACCAAGAGCGGACTGACTGAAGCCTGTGCCAGCCTTCTAACAGGCTTTGAGGTTAGTAAAGAATATGTAAAAATATTACCGCATAGACAGTAGCCCCTGATGCTCTGTTCGGCGTTCGGAAAGAAAAGCCGAATAGAGGATCTAATAACATTCGCAGGAGTCTAACATAATCAAGTCAATATGCGTATGCAGGCTTCGTTGCTGGCCTCCACCGCACTGACTGCAGAGGTGGATACACTGAAGCAAAACCTTGCGCGGTCCGAGAACGAGCTCGGCCATGCCAAGAGGCAACTCAAGGAGAAGGAAGGTAAGTAATACCTTGCGCAAGTATATGGAGAAGATGTGGTTGCAAAAAATGACAGGATCAACATGCTATTATAGGGGCCACGACCGAGGTGGCAACCCTTAAGAAAGCGCTGTCCGAGGCCAAAAACAGAGCAGCCGCAGAGCGCACGGAGAGAGGGATGCAGGAGACGCGGGTGGAGGAGGTGCAGAAAGAGCTCCGGGCTCTCGTGAAAAAACACGAGAGTTTGGAGCTTGACTCAAAGACGCAAGCGTTCGAGCTTGCGGCAGCCCTCGAAAGCACGAAGTCTGCCAAGGCCGAAGCCCAGAAAGCCCTCCAAGAAATTGAAGCGATGAAGAAGATACCGGCGGGTAGGGCATTCATTATGCAAAGCAAGCACGTGAAAGTGAATTACTTGTTACTTACCCAAGTCCGGAGCTCTCCAGGAGCATTTGCAGATTTGCCCCGCAGTGCGTCTGATGCCGCCGCCTACTACCGAGCCGAGGAGGGGAGCTCGATGGAGAAGGTGTTCTGGTCTCAGTATGCTGAGGCCGGACACCTGGTGCCTTTGAGCGACTAGCTGAAGCAAATGGTCGAGCTCCACAAGGTGGCCGAACAGGCCATAAAGGGCCTCATAGCTAGGCTTTGGCCTGAGAGGCTCTGCCTGGGAGCTACTTCTGGCTGGTGAGGCGGCTGGTGGATGCCTCTCCACGGCTTGAAGTAATCAAGTGCTCCTTCTGCATCGAAGGTGCTCATAGGGCGCTTGCCCGTGCTAAAGTGCATTGGGGCAAGATGGATGCGGAGAAGCTGGTGAAGGACGGGCCTCCGCCGGGCAAGGAGCATCGCGTCCCGGAAGCGTATTATGAGGGCATCCTGAAGGGTGCCCGCCTTATAGCGGATGAATGCTCCAAAGATGTAATTTTTGAGTAAACTCACATTTGTGATCCTGTATGCTGAAAACTTGTTCATATGCGCTAAGCAACGCTTTTGAATTTAAAATGTTACCTTCTGTGCGGTCGTTTATCAAATTTGAGAGATGGCGAGTCGTCGGCTTCTGCCCCCATGCCACGAGTGCTGGGGTGTTCGCGATAAACATGAGCGCTCTTTTTCCCATTCTTTGGTCCTTCGAGGGAGGCGCTCAACACAACGAACAAGGCAATCGGACTATAGTGCTTGAACACTCTCACTTAGCCATAGAACTCTATAATTTTAAATTTCGGCGAAGCCCCTAGTGTTCGGAAGATCGAGTTGGGGGCGCTATCCACGCCTAGGCCGGACAAAGCCGACTCTTTGCTCTAAGCGGCATAAGTCTTTAGGGCCTCAAAAAACTCTCGAACAGCGACCAGCTCTCGCCTCATCATGACGGTCAGTTTTAGCTTTCTCTACTGAGGTGCTTAGCCAAGCTCAACTGGGGCACAATCGCAGTAGTTCTCCTAGTTCTACCTTAGCCGATATAACAGAATGTAAGGTACCAAAACATAGGAGCCGGGCAAACCCAACTATTGACCCAAGACATGATTCGGAGCCGATGCATATAATGCTATAAGTTTGGGGTGCCGCACTTGTGAAAGTGTTCGGACTTCTCACACCGTATTGTGGGGTACTTAAGCCCCTGGCGTATTGGCCGTACCAAAGTGTATGGGTGCAACATGTCATTAATGAAGATATATTCGTAAAAAAGAGTAATGCAATAATAGACGGAAGCTATGCATTGTTTATTTAAAAAGGCTGCGATCAAAGCAGAACGATACAAATAGTGCAATAAGCAAAAGATGGGACTATTTAACATGTCCTTTCCAGGGGCGAGCTACGGAATGGTATGTGAAACAGGTATACTGCTCGTTATAGAGACCACCTTAGAGTTCCATAGTGCGGCGTAGCTTTCTGCTCCCCTGGTTGTTGTATCATTTGTGCGACAATTGTACTGCCGGACAGGCCTTCCGAAGAGTGGAGTCCTGAAAGTAAGAGAAAATTAAGAAGTCGGCCGCCCCTAGTGCGGTTTAAGCCGTGTTTTGGGCGTGCCGTGATGGTGCCCCTCCCCCTTTGCCCATGGTATTTCCAGAGCGTAGTTAGGTACGCGCAACACAGGTTTCGCAAGTTCGCGAGGGCTGGGGTTGGGGCCGCATTGCTATGCTTGCTCGGAACGTGCCAGACGGTCTTGTTGTAGGTTACTCCGGGCGCGCTTGACGGTTTCCAGACGTTTAATGGCCGGACTGGAGCATTGCCTTCAGAGGCTGCTTTGTACTTCCGCTGCGATAGCCGCCATATGCTCCTCCATTCGGAGAGAGCGTTCGGTGTTTCCATTGACCGTGATGACTCCTCGAGGGCCTGGCATCTTGAGCTTGAGGTATGCGTAGTGTGGCACTGCATTGAACTTGGCAAATGCGGTTCGCCCAAGCAGTGCGTGATAGCCACTGCGGAATGGGACTATGTCGAAGATTAACTCCTCGCTTCGGAAATTATCCGGAGATCCGAAGACCACTTCGAGTGTAACTGAGCCTGTACAGTTGGCCTCTACACCTGGTATGACGCCTTTAAAAGGTCGTTTTAGTGGGTTTAATCCTCGAGGGATCGATGCCCATTTTCCGCACTATATCCTGGTAAAGAAGGTTTAGGCTGCTGCTACCGTCCATAAGGACTCTAGTGAGGTGAAATCCGTCAATAATTGGGTCTAGAACCAATGCGGCGAATCCGCCATGATGGATGCAAGTGGGGTGGTCCCTTCAATCAAAAGTGATCGGGCAGGAAGACCATGGGTTGAACTTTGGGGCGACTAGCTCCATCACGTATACGTCCCTTAGTGCATGCTTCCGCTCCCTCTTGGGGACATGGGTTGCGTATATCATGTTCACCGTCCGCACTTATGGGGGAAAACCTTTCTGTCCACTCTTGTTCGGCGGCCGGGGCTCCTCCTCGTCATCGCTATGCAGCCCCTTTTCTCTGATTTCGGCATTTAACTTGCCTGCCTGCTTGAACACCCAACAATCCCTGTTGGTGTGATTGGCTGGTTTTTCGAGGGTGCCATGTATCTGGCATGAGCGGTCGAGTATTCGGTCCAAACTGGACGGGCCCGGAGTATTTCTTTTTAATGGCTTTTTCCGCTGACCGGGTTTAGAGCCTCTGAATCTGGCATTAACTGCCGTATCCTCAGCATTGTCGCCTTTAATGCAGCGCTTTTGCTTGTTGCGACGCGACCTACCACTGCTGTCCTTGGTATCCGAATTACCAGGGCTCTTGGTCATGTTATTGCTGCGAGCTAGCCAGCTGTCTTCTCCCGCGCAAAAGCGGGTCAGAAGTGTCGTGAGGGCTGCCATAGATTTCGGCTTTTCCTGTCCTAGGTGCCGTGCAAGCCACTCATCGCGGATGTTATGCTTGAAGTCTGCTAGGGCCTCTGCGTCCGGACAGTCGATGATTTGATTTTTCTTGGTTAGGAACCGTGTCTAGAATTTTCTGGTCGATTCCTCTGGCTGCTGAATATATGTGGCTAAGGTCATTGGCGTCTGGTGGTCGCACATAAGTGCCCTGGAAATTGTCGAGGAATGCGGTTTTTAGGTCCTCCCAACAACCAATTGATTCTGCTGGCAAGCTGTTAAGCCAATGCCAAGCTGGTCCTTTAAGCTTGAGTGGGAGGTATTTGATGGCGTGTAGGTCATCACCGCAGGCCATGTGGATATGAAGGAGATAGTCCTCGATCCATACCGCAGGATTTGTTGTGGCATCGTATGATTCGATGTTCACGGGTTTGAAACCCTCGGGGATTTGATGATCCATTACTTCATTTGTGAAGCATAGTGGGTGTGCAGTGCCTCTGTATTGGGCTATATCACGACGCAGCTCAAACGAGCTTTGTCTACTGTGTTCGGGCCGGACAGATTTACTATATCCGGAGTGACGATTACCGTCTCGTGCCGTGGGGCGCCCACGCGATCCGTAGATCGATCTTGTTTGCCTTGCCTTGTCCTCCAATATATCTCACAGGTCTGGCGCATTTTCCCGTGCCTTGGTATTTTTTGAGCGGTGCCGGGGTGCGGCTTGAGTGGAGGGCCAAGAGGCCTCTCTGCCACGGCCACGGGGTGGCCGGTCGGCCGCATCATGCGCTGGTGATGTAGGTTTAGGTGCTTCCTCCTCTAATCGGGGTAGCAACCTGCGCTTTGGGTAGCTCTATGAGGGGCGTTCGAGTTCATACTCTTCGGCCGCAAGGACTTCAGTCCATCTGTCGGCTAGCAAATCTTGATCAGCTCTAAGATGTTGCTGTTTTCTCTTGAGGCTGCTCGCCGTGGCCATAAGCCTACGTTTGAAACGCTCTTGTTCGACGGGATCCTGTGGCATGACAAATTCGTCGTCGTCGAGGCTTGCCTCGTCTTCGGAGGTAGGCATATAATTATCGTCCTCGACCTCTCTATCTGCCGCTCTCTCATGAGGGCTGGCTTCTCCATCCTCCTGTGCTGAATCTTGCTGGAGGTGGTTGTCTTCGGCACTGTCCGGGGTGTTATTATCTCCCGTGCCGGAATCACCATTTTTGCTTTGGCGGGATTTAGAGTGGCGCCGCTGACGCCGGTGCTTAGGCTGCTTCTTGGAGGGGTCATCCTCCGCTATTCCATCACCATTGCCTTCTTTTGGGGTATCCACCATGTATATATCATATGACGAGGTGGCTTTCCAGTGCCCTATAGGCGCCGGTTCTTGATCGTCTCCTACATCGGCGTCCATACCGTCGATGTCTTCGGAGTCAAAGTCGAGGATGTCGGTTAAATCATTGACAGTGGCTACGAAGTGGGTGGTGGGTGGGCTTTGAATTTCTTCATCATCCGCATCCCAACCTTGCTGACCATAGTCCGGCCAGGGCTCTCCTGATAAAGAGAGAGACTTTAGTGAATTTAGAATATCGCTGAAGGGCGAGTGCTGAAAGATGTCCGCAGCGGTGAACTCCATGATCGGCGCCCAATCGGGTTCGATTGGTAGGGGTGCGGAGGGCTTGGAGTCTGGAGAGGAGTCCGGCTCCTTGGAGTCATGGGCTTCGCAGAGAATAGGGCTGGTGTTCGGCTCGATCGCCATAGAGATTGCAACCGCCGAGGCGGTGTCCAACCACCCATCCTCGATTGGCGCAGCTGGCTCCGAATTAACAGTCGGAGCTGATGCGGGTGCGGCCTCCAGGGCACTGTTCGACGGCAGAGCTAGATCATGCCCATTGTGACAGTGCGGCGCGCTCGGCTGTGGCTCAAATCCGTCGAAGATCAAGTCTCCGTGGAGGTCGGCCGTGTAGTTCAAACTTCCAAATCTGACCTGATGGCCAGGGGCGTAGCTTTCAATCTGCTCCAGATGGCCAAGCGAATTGGCCCGCAATGCAAAGCCGCCAAATACGAAGATCTGTCCGGGGAGAAAAGTCTCACCCTGGATCGCATCATCATTGATGATCGGAGGAGCCATCAGGCCTAAAAGTGACGACACAGAGGAACTCTCAATGAAAGCACCAATGTCGGTGTCAAAACCGACGGATCTCGGGTAGGGGGTCCCGAATTGTGCGTCTAGGTGGATGGTAACAGGAGACAAGGGACACGATGTTTGTACCCGGGTTCGGGCCCTCTTGATGGAGGTAAAACCCTACGTCCTGCTTGATTAATATTGATGATATGGGTAGTACAAGAGTAGATCTACCACGAGATCTAGGAGGCTAAACCGTAGAAGCTAGCCTATGGTATGATTGTTGTTCCTCCTACGGACTAAAACCCTCCGGTTTATATAGACACCGGAGATGGCTAGGGTTACACAGAGTCGGTTACAATGGTAGGAGATCTACATATCCGTATCTCCAAGCTTGCCTTCCACGCCAAGGAAAGTCCCTTCCGGACACGGGACGAAGTCTTCAATCTTGTATCTTCATAGTCCAGGAGTCCGGCCGAAGGTATAGTCCGGCTATCCGGACACCCCCTAATCCAGGACTCCCTCATCTGGCTAGACCATTTTGAGTAGCATGGAGGTACGCCTCTCTAGAATTGAAGGCATCAAATGCCTCTGGTGAGAAGCAAGCGTTGCGGAGTACGGCCCGGCGACGCCTATGATTCATGGCCCTCTCCACTTCTAAATTCGTAGAAGATAGCCTATCCGCATGCTCTGTAGGGGGAGTATCTGGCGTCTGCCTCATGTTGGCTTCCGCCTCTATGTCCGGTCCTGGAGCCCGACTGGTGGAAGCGTGATCGGCAGCCTCACCGGACATATTCCGGCCAGCGTTTTTTCTGTTAAAGAAACATGGATGTCATTATATTTCAAGAAAGACGACAACCACAGAGCGGGGTTTCTGTCATACCTCTGCGCCGGCATCTCTGTCTTGACCGCCTTCCTTTTTGGCCTGCCCGGCCTCGGTGCCTCTTGTTGGCGAGTTGCTGCGGGTTCGGCATGGCGTCTCGAATGCCTTCCCTGTAAAACACCATATGTATATGGTAGGTGAAGTGTCTAAAAGGGGATCCTAGTTTTTGGAGTTGGGATTTTTGATTTTTCTTATGTGTGGCGCAGGAAGCAGTCCGGGACAGTCGGTCGTAATGGCCACCATGGCGTCATCACAGCTTAATTGATAGAACTGTCGGTCTATCAGCTCCACGAATATGTCCGGATCTTCTTCGAGTCCGGGACCGAGGGCCCGTTCAGGGTCCTCTGGTTGTGGAGATGGGCTGCTGACCTCCCTTATGGTTTTCGTAGTTCCTGCCGCAAAATGGCAAGGTGAGTACCTATGACAAAGAATGCGGGAAGAATGGGAGTAAGGAGATATAACTGTAACGCCCCATATGTAATTTTCCCAATTTGTACTCCAACTCATGCCGTTCCGGCGTTAAGTTATATTTAATTCTCGGGTTCGGGTCTTTGTCTCCGTGTGTTGTTTTTATTTTCGTGCATCTTATATCATGTCATCACGTGCATTGCAATTGCATACATGTTCATCTCATGCATTCGAGCATTTTCCCCGTTGTCCGTTTTGCATTACGGCGCTTCGTTCTCCTCCGGTGGCCATTTCTAGCCTTCTTTCGTGTGTGGGGATTAAACATTTCCGGATTGGACCGGGACTTGCCATGCGGCCTTGGTTTACTACCGGTAGACCGCCTGTCAAGTTTCGGGTCATTTGGACTTCGTTTGATACTCCAACGGTTAACCGAGGGACCGAAAAGGCCTCGTGTGTGTGCAGCCCAACACCCCTCCAATTTGGCCCAAAACCCACCAAACTCTGCTCCATCGTCTCAGTCGTTCGATCACGATTGTGTGGGCGAAAACCGCACCTCATTTGGACTCTCCTAGCTCCCTCTATGCCTGTATATACACCACCCCCCCTCAAAATTCCGGGTCAAAACACCCCTAAACCCTAGATCCACTCCATCCGCCGCCGCCGGAAAAAATTCCGGGCAGCGGACGTGTCCGCCTCCGCCGCCAGTGCCACGTGGCGCCTCCTCACTCGCCCGCGCCCCCAGGCCCACTTCGCCGCCGCCGCGGGCCGGGGAGCCCGAAGCCGGCCCCCGCGGCCCGACTCGCCCGCGCCGCCACCCGGGGTCCAGTGCCGCCCGGCCCCCGTCATCCCTCCGCGCTCCGGCGGCCGGAGCACCACCGCCGACCACCGCCGACCGCCACCGACCTTCACCGGCACGCCAACCGCCGCCCCTCGTCGCCCGGCAGCCACCACGCTCCTCGCCGGCGGCCCCGCGCTCCCCCGCGCTGGGAGCCGAGCTCCACCGCGCCGGCCTCCTCCTCTCCTCGCGCCGGCGAGCTCCACCGCGCCGGCGCCGTCGAACCTCGCCGCCGTCGACCTCGGTGAACAATGCGTCGACCTCGGTGAACAGTGCATCGGCCGGATCTGAGATCTGGAATTTTTAGGGTTGACTTTCCCTCCCCTTTTTCCAGATTTTCATGCTACGTTTGACCTGCCATATCTTTGCATCCGTGGCTCCGATTTGGACATATGATATATCAAAATCTTCGTCTCGACGAGTACACCATTTCATTCCATTGCATCATTTGCATTTGAGGTCATCTTGGTGCCCAAAACGCTGTTAGAAGGAGGCATCATGAGTTAAATTGCAGATCCGTTAGCCCTACATTGACTTTTGTCATTTTTGCCACGATTATTGTGTGCATGATATGCCTGTATCCCTTTGGGATGAATTGTTAATCATGTTGTTTTCTTTCCAGAGGTGCCTCCCATGCATTTTTAGGGTGTGTGTGTGTGTGTTGTCTTGTGCAAGCTTGCAAAGAGGGGTACCTGAGTTTGTTGATTTCAGAGACTTAGTGAAAATCACTAAGTCTGGGATGTTTTAGTTCACAATGCTATATGTCCAGCTTGTTTCCTAGTGATCCGTGCCTCTTTTGAGGATTATCAGTAAGAGTGATTTGTTATGCTTGTTGTGCTTAATCCATCCATGTCTTTACTTGTTATGTTGGAGCACCCTAGGTTGACTCAATCGAGCTCAACTTTTGCATAGTTGTTGTTTTGGGCAGATCGTGAACTCTTTTGCGATTTTGCCGGAGCTATTGCTAGTGATCCATGCATGCTATACCATTGTTCTTGCCATGTCTAGCTAGCATTTTGTGCCTTCTTGATGGATATATGCTTGCCTTACCATGACTTGCACCGTAGTGTGAGCATCGAGCTCGTTTACATGCCTCCGTGAGTTATAATTTCAGCATGTCCCAGTTTTCACTAAGTCTGAAAACTGATTGTGTTTCATCGATGTTCGTGTGCTCGGTAGAGTATTTTGTGAACCCTTTTGGCCGCAGGTCATTTTGGGTGTTTTGTTAAGCTTGTTGAGTAGCTCCATTCCATGCTCTTACTTGCCATGTTCAGGTTTTGCTTCATGCTGTTTTGCTGCTCCGAAGAGAGAATCGTGGTCTGAAATTTCAGACTAGCGTTAATTTCGCTAAGTCTGAAATCTGTTTTGCTTATTCAGTTTTGCCATGCTTGTTTGAAGCCCTTAATGGATGAAATTTCCTATGCCTCAGTCCTGGTGATTTGTTAAGCTTCTTGAGTACATCACTGCCATGCAATTGTTTTTCATGTTTGGTGGCTGTAGCATGTTCATTTTGTTGCATTTAGGAGCCTACTTGCTGTAAATCGCAGATCGGTTCGTTTAGTAAAACGCTTGCCATTTCCAAACCGTAGCTCCGATTGCCATGATCTTTATATCGTTTTCAGGGGATTTCTTCCCATCTATCCAGTGGCACACTTGGTTTTCCAAATTGAAGCCAGGTTCATGCATTCCCTGTCACGTCTTGCATTTTGCATCCCGCATCGCATCCCGCATAGCATACCATCTTTGCATATTTGTGGTTGCCCTTGCACGTGGTTGATTGTATCCTTGTTGCTTGTTTGTGTTGTTGGGTAGAGCCGGGAGACGAGTTCGCTAACGAGGAGCCCGTTGAGTTTGCTTTTGAGGATCCAGTCAACTCTGACAACTGTGCAGGCAAGATGATCATACCCTCGAAATCACTACTATCTTTGCTATGCTAGTTTGCTCGCTCTTTTGCGTTGCCAATGCTACGATGCCTACCACTTGCTTGTCAGCCTCCCAATTGCCATGATTGAGCCTCTAACCCACCTTTGTCCTAGCAAACCATTGATTGGCTATGTTACCGCTTTGCTCAGCCCCTTCTTATAGCGTTGTTAGTTGCAGGTGAAGATTGGAGCCGTTCCTTATTGGAACATTTATTTACTTGTTGGGATATCATTATATTGCTATGTTATCTTAATGCATCTATATACTTGGTAAAGGGTGGAAGGCTCGGCCTCTCGCCTAGTGTTTTGTTCCACTCTTGCCGCCCTAGTTTCCGTCATATTGGTGTTATGTTCCCGGATTGTTGCGTCCCTTACGCGGTTGGGCTATAATGGGAACCCCTTGATAGTTCGCCTTGATTAAAGCTTTTCCAGCAATGCCCAACATTGGTTTTACCATTTGCCACCTACCCCTTTTCTTTCCCTTGGGTTTCCGGAGCCCGAGGGTCATCTTTATTTTAGCCCCCCACGAGCCAGTGCTCCTCTGAGTGTTGGTCCGAACCGAGCCACTTGCAGCGCCACCTCGGGGCAACTCGAGGGTTGGTTTTAGTTGTACGTAGTGTTCATCTGAGTGTGCCCTGAGAAAGAGATATGTGCAGCTCCTATCGGGATTTGTCGGCACATTCGGGCGGTGTTGCTGGACTAGTTTTGACCTGTCGAATCATCTTGTTGTACCGGGATACCGAGTCTGATCGGTGTGTCTTGGGTGGAGGTCTATTCCTTCGTTGACCGTGAGAGCTTGTTATGGGCTAAGTTGGGACCCCCTCCAGGGATTGATCTTTCGAAAGCCATGCCCGCGGTTATGGGCAGATGGGAATTTGTTAATGTCCGGTTGTAGATAACTTGAACCTTAATTAATTAAAATGAATCAACTGAGTGTGTTGCCGTGATGGCCTCTTCTCGGCGGAGTCCGGGAAGTGGACACGGCGTTGGAGTTATGTTTGCGTAGGCTGCTCTCTAGTTTTCCGCTCATGCTTTGCCTCCTCTTCTCGCTCTCCTTTGTGAATAAGTTAGCCACCATATATGCTAATCGCTTGCTGCAGCTCCACTTATACATTGCCCCTTTCCTACCTATTAAGCTTAAATAGTCTTGATCGCGAGGGTGCGAGATTGCTGAGTCCTCTGTGGCTCACAGATTACTATTACCCAGATGCAGGGACAGATGATACCTCTCCGGATGGCGCGCTCGAGCTGAAGTGGGAGTACGACGAGGACTCTCAGCGTTACTATGTGTCTTTTCCTGATGATCAGTAGGGATGCCTATTCGGGGTTAGATTCAGGGCCTAGTCGCTTGTTGGGGGTCTTTTCTATTTTGGCACCGTAGTCAGGCCATGAGTGATTGTATGATGGATGTTATTTATGTACTTTGATGTGACGTGGCGAGTGTAAGCCAACTATGCTATTATTCCCCTTTATATTATATATGTACATGGGTTGTGTAATGATTCCCGACTTGCGACATTGCTTTCAATGCGCCTATGTCTCTAAGTCATGCCTCGACACGTGGGAGACATAGTCGCATCGAGGGCGTTACAATAACTCACCCAGTTTGGAGGGTTGTACATGGAGAATCCATCACGTGGCTTGATGCGGATGAACTCCTCTTCCTCTCCCTTGAACAATTCGGACAAATTTTTTGCTAAAGCAGCAGCGTTGTCCGGACCCTTACGCCCGCAACGGGTGGTGTCATCTTCCCTGTTAAAACACCACAAGGGGTGCCCTCGATATTGAAGTGGTTGCACTACCCGCATTATGCATATTGACATAACCTCGATTACTGTCAATCCTGATTGAGCCAGCGCTTTAATCCGGTTCATCAGGTAAAGGAATTCTCTGTTGTCTTCCTCCTGGGGGCTCCGTGGGCGCCAACTTCGGCGCTTCTTCAGAGGAGCATTGCTGAACTCAGGAAGACCACGCCGAACAGGGTCCGAAAGGGGGACGTCCTCCATATAAAACCATTCCGAAGGCCAGTCTTCGGATGTCTTCTTCGGAGTACCGGACAGGTATCCCGTTTCGGCGATGCGTCGTATTTCGTCTCGGCCCACTTGATAAAGTGACCCCTTCTGCATGCAAGGGACGAGGCAAAATAACCTTTTCCATAGCTCGAAATGAGCCTTGCAGTCCAGGAATAACTCGCGGAGGGCAACATAGCCGGCGATGTGTAAAATGGAAGCAGGGGTGAAGTTATGCAGTTGGAGGCCGTAAAACTCCAGGAGCCCGCGGAGGAACGGATGAATCGGAAATCCGAGTCCCCTCAATAAATAACGAACAAGGCATACCCGCTCCCCCGTAGAGGGGCTAGGGAAGCTCAACGCTTGCTCCCCGCCATTGTAGGTGGCGAGCCCGGCTCGGACCGGCACCATATACGCTGGAGGAAGAAATCCCTTAGTTTGCAGTTTGACTAATCGACTGTGTGCGACTGAACACCTCTCCCGATCACCGGGCTTAGGGCTACGGGGGCGGGAGGAGGAGCTGCGGAGGTCGGCCATGCTGGAGTGGATCTTTCCGAAGCGTGCTCCGATGGATTCTCGCTGCGGGAGGATGGTATGGATTGGATCTAACAATCCCCATCCCTTTAATAGACAATTTATTTATCTGGCTAGGGGGCGAATGTAAAAATGCCCTGGCGCCTCGCATTCATTCAACGCGTGGAAGATATCCCTCATTGGGCGCAGAAGCCAAGAGGTTCAACATTTATGGGACCGGACACTGCTTAACAAACGTTCGAAATTTGGAGAAGAACCCGCCTTGCAATGCAGAAGGCAACACTGCGCACCGGACTCATCGTCATTGAAGCCTGGTTCGGGGGCTACTGAGGGAGTCCTGGATTAGGGGGTCTCCGGATAGCCGGACTATATCCTTTGGCCGGACTGTTGGACTATGAAGATACGAGATTGAAGACTTTGTCCCATGTCCGGATGGGACTCTACTTGGCGTGGAAGGCAAGCTTGGCAATACGGATATGTATATCTCCTCCTTTGTAACCGACCTTGTGTAACCCTAGCCCCTTCCGGTGTCTATATAAACTGGAGGGTTTTAGTCCGTAGGACAATATACAATCATACCATAGGATAGCTTCTAGGGTTTAGCCTCTCCGATCTCATGGTAGATCAACTCTTGTAGTACTCATATTATCAAGAATAAATCAAGCAGGATGTAGGGTTTTACCTCCATCAAGAGGGCCCGAACCTGGTAAAACATCGTGTCCCCTGCCTACTGTTACCATCCGCCTTAGACGCACAGTTCGGGACCCCCTACCCGAGATCCGCCGGTTTTGACACGGACAACACCCAATACAATGGTAAATTGTATAGGTGCACTAGTTCGGCGAAGAGATGGTGATACAAGTGGTATATGGATAGTAGATTGGTAGGAAAAGAACATCGCTCATCCCCGACCGCCACTCATAAGGAAGACAATCAAATAACACCTCATGTTTCAAATTTGTTACACAACGTTTACCATACGTAAATGCTACGGGACTTGCAAACTTCAACACAAGTATTCCTCAAATTCACAATTACCCAGCTAGCACAACTTAGATATCACTATCTCCATATCTCAAAACAATCATCAAGTATCAAACTTCTCTTAGTATTCAATGCACTTATATGAAAGTTTTTATTATATCCCTCGTGGATGCCCATCATATTAGGACTAGTTTCATAACCAAAGCAAATTACCATGCTGTTATAAAGACTCTCAAAATAATATAAGTGAAGCATGAGAGTTCATCTATTTATATAAAATAAAACCACCACCATGCTCTAAAACGATATAAGTGAAGCACTAGAGCAAATGACAAACTACTCCAAAAGATATAAGTGAAGATCAATGAGTAGTCGAATAATTATGCAACTATGTGAAGACTCCCTAACATTATTAATTTCAGATATTGGTATTTTATTCAAACAGCAAGCAAATCCTAACAAAATAAATTTACGCTCCAAGCAAAACACATATCATGTGGTAAATAAAAATATAGCTCCAAGTAAAGTTACCGATGAACGAAGACGAAAGAGGGGATGCCTTCCGGGGCATCCCCAAGCTTAGGCTCTTGGTTGTACTTGAATAGTACCTTGGGGTGTCTTGGGCATCCCCAAGCTTAGTCTCTTGCCACTCCTTATTCCATAGTCCATCGAATCTTTACCCAAAACTTGAAAACTTCACAACACAAAACTTAACAGAAAACTCGTAAGCTCCGTTAGCGAAAGAAAACAAAACACCACTTCAAGGTACTGTAATGAACTCATTGTTTATTTATATTGGTGTTAAACCTACTATATTACAAATTCTCTATGGTTTATAAAATCTTTTACTAGCCATAGATTCATCAAAATAAGTAAACAACACATGAAAAACAGAATCTGTCAAAAACAGAACAGTCTGTAGTAATCTGTAACTACCGCAAACTTCTGGAACCCCAAAAATTCTAAAATAAATTTTTGCACATGAGGAATTTGCCTATTAATCATCTGCAAAAAGAATTAACTAAATATCACTCTCCAATAAACAATGACAGTAATTCTCGTGAGCGCTAAAGTTTCTATTTTTTACAGCATGATCAACAAGACTTTCCTCAAGTCTTCCCAAAGGTTCTACTTGGCACAAACACTAATTAAAACATAAAACCATATATAAACAGAGGCTATATGAATTATTTATTACTAAACAGGAGCAAAAAGTAAAGAACAAGAATAGGATTGGGTTGCCTCCCAACAAGCGCTATCGTTTAACGCCCCTAGCTAGGCATGATGATTTCAATGATGCTAGAACATTTAAGTCTAACCCACTTCCTATGCATAGGGATTTTGTGAGCAAACAACTTGTGGGAACAAGAATCAACTTGCATAGGAAGGTAAAGCAAGCAAAACTTCAAAATTTTAAGCACATACAGAGGAAACTTGATATTATTGCAATTCCTACAAGCATATGTTATTCCCTCATAATGATTTTCAGTAGCATCATGAATGAATTCAACAATATAACCAGCACCTAAAGCATTCTTTTCATTATCTACAAGCATAGAAATTTTATTACTCTCCACACAAGCAAAATTCTTCTCAAGAATAATAGTGGGAGCAAACTCAACAAAATAATTATCATGTGAGGCATAATCCAATTGGAAACTAAAATCATGGTCACAAGTTTCATGGATACCATTATTCTTTATAGCATACAATTCATCACAATAATCATCATAGATAGCAACTTTGTTCTCATAATCAATTGGAACCGCTTCCGGAATATTGGAATCATTACTAAATAAAGTCATGACCTCTCCGAAACCACTTTCATCAACATAATCATCATAAATAGGAGGCATGCTATCATCATAATAAATTTTCTCATCAAAACTTGGGGGAGAAAAAATATCATCTTCATCAAACATAGCTTCCCCAAGCTTGTGGCTTTGCATATCATTAGCATAATGGATATTCAAGGAATTCATACTAACAACATTGCAATCATGCTCATCATTCAAATATTTAGTGCCAAACATTTTAATTCATTCTTCTTCTAACACTTTGGCACAATTTTCCTTTCCGTCATACTCACGAAAGATATTAAAAAGATGAAGTGTATAAGGCAAACTCAATTCCATTTTTTGTAGTTTTCTTTTATAAACTAAACTAGTGCTAAAACAAGAAACAAAAATATTCGATTGTAGGATTTAAAGATATACCTTCAAGCACTCACCTCCCCGGCAACGGCACCAGAAAAGAACTTAGTTGACGGGGTGTTGTGCCGCTTACTTGGCCTCCGCGGCAACGGCGCCAGAAAAGAGCTTGATGTCTACTACACAACCTTCTTCTTGTAGACGTTGTTGGGCCTCTGAGTGCAGAGGTTTATAGGACAATAGCAAATTTACCTCAAGAGGATGACCTAAGGTTTATCAATCTGTAGGAGGCATGGGATGAAGATGGTCTCTCTCAAGCAACCCTACAACCAAATAACAAAGAGTCTCTTGTGTCCCCAACACACCCAATACAATGGTAAATTGTATAAGTGCACTAGTTCGGCGTAGAGATGGTGATACAAGTGGTATATGGATAGTAGATAAAGGTTTTTGTAATATGAAAATATAAAAACAGCAAGGTAACTAATGGAAAAGTGATCGTAAAAGGTATTGCAATGCTAGGAAACAAGGCCTAGGGTTCATACTTTCACTAGTGCAAGTTCTCTCAACAATAATAACATAATTGGATCACATAACTATCCCTCAACATGAAACAATGAGTCACTCCAAAGTCACTAATAATGGAGAACAAACGAAGAGATTATGGTAGGGTACGAAACCACCTCAAAGTTATTCTTTCCAATCAATCCATTGGGCTATTCCTATAAGTGTCACAAGCAGCCCTAGAGTTCATACTAGAATAACACATTAAGACACAAATCAACCAAAACCCTAATGTCACCAAGATACTTCAATGTCACCTCAAGTATACGTGGGTACGATTATATGATATGCATCACACAATCTCAGATTCATCTATTCAACCGACACATGGGACATCAAAGAGTGCCCCAAAGTTTCTACCGAAGAATCACGACGAAAACGTGTGCCAACCCCTATGCATAAGTTCATGGGAGAAACCCACAAGTTGGTCACCAAAACATACATCAAGTGAATCACGTGATCTCCCATTGTCACCACAGATACGCACGGCAAGACATACATCAAGTGTTCTCAAATCATTAAAGACTCAATCCGATAAGATAACTTCAAAGGGAAAACTCAATCCATTACAAGAAAGTAGAGGGGAAGGAGAAACACAAGATCCAACTATAATAGCAAAGCTCGCGATACATCAAGATCGTGCCAAATCAAGAACACGAGAGAGAGAGAGATCAAACACATAACTACTGGTACATACCCTCAGCCCCGAGGGAGAACTACTCCCTCCTCGTCATGGAGAGCACTGGGATGATGAAGATGGCCACCGGAGAGGGATTTCCCCCTCCGGCAGGGTGCCAGAATGGGTCTAGATTGGTTTTTGGTGGCTACGGAGGCTTCCGACGGCGGAACTCCTGATCTATTGTGCTCTCCGATAGTTTTAGGGTATATAGATATATATATATATAGGCGGAAGAAATACATCAGTGGAGCCACGAGGGGCCCACGAGGGTGGAGGGCGCGCCCAGGGGGGTGGGCACGCCCCCTTGCCTCGTGGCTTCCTCATTGATCCCCTGACATGCACTCCAAGTCTCCTGTATTGCTTTCTTTCCAAAAATAACTTTTCCGAAGGTTTCATTCCGTTTGGACTCCGTTTGATATTCCTTTACTTCGAAACCCTAAAATAGGCAAAAAAACAGCAATTCTGGGCTGGGCCTCCGGTTAATAGGTTAGTCCCAAAAATAATATAAAAGTGGATAATAAAGCCCAATAATGTCCAAAATAGTAGATAATATAGCATGGAACAATCAAAAATTATAGATACGTTGGAGACGTATCACACCCTTCCGTGTTCCATTTTGTCTTGCGTTCCTTCCTCCATCCAGCACACTAACAAGTGGGCCCCATGCTCATGTATGCCAACATGGTAGTTAATTATTTTGCCAGAGTCAGCTATCACACCCTTTCGATGCCACATCAATGTACCCACTAGAAATAAGTTAGACTTGTTCGATTCAACCGCCTCCCTAGGTGTTTGGAGAGGAATTGGCCAGCCCGAGGCGGTTCTATAGGTGGGTAGGCGGCAAAAAACAGGGGAAAACACGCGAACCAGCTAGACGAGGGCAATATGAGTCTATAACCTAATGAATGAAGATTTGCATGTTACCACACTTATGTTACTACCCACTATGCGAAGAGGCTTCCCATATCGGCAAGCACCAGCTTCCCTACCGATTGCTCATCCAATAGAACTCCCAAGTTAATTGTGCTGAGGCTGGAGTAGTCATCAGATGGGTGACCGAATGGGAAGTGGACTCGATGTTAAACTAATGGCATGGGTTACTATAAATTTTAATTGGCTTAAATGTATATAGTGCTCCGTCCTATTAGTTGAACCTCGAGGTCTTTGTTTTGTAATTTTTGACATTTTTTGTTTTTTAACACATGTTAATCGAAGGTCTATCACGTTACTTTTTGATAAAAAAATTCGAACACATGTTAATTGGCTTGAAAGAAGGTCTATCGTGTTACTTCTTTCCAAAAAAGTGATATGACTTTTCTCAACCTATAAGGAATGTTTGTCAAATTAACCTCGAGGTATTTGTTCTCAAATTAACCTCTGGGTCTTGTAGGAGTACTTGTTTTTTGAACACATGTTAATCAAAGGTCTATCGCGTTACTTTTTGATAATTTTTGTTTTTTGAACACATGTTAATTGGCTTTAAAGAAGGGTTATCATGTTACTTCACGACATCTTTGTGACGCCCTCGATTCAATCGTACACTAATCATACACGCAAATGTGTACGGTCAATATCAAGGACTCACGGGAAGATATCACAACACAACTCTAGACACAAATTAGAATAATACAAGCTTTATATTACAAGCCAGGAGCCTCGAGGGCTCAAATACATAAGCTCCAATACACAAGAGTCGGCGGAAGCAACAAAGTCTGAGTATAGATATAAGTTCGACAAGTTTGCCTTAAGAAGGCTAGCACAAAAGCATCTATGATCGAAAAGGCAAGGCCTTCTGCCTGGGAGCCTCCTAACTACTCCTGGTCGTCATTGGTCTCCACGTAGTAGTAGGCATCGGCGGTGGCATCTAGCTCCTGGGCTCTGACATATGGTTGCATCAATCAGAAAGAATAAGAAAGGGGAAAAGGGGTAGCAAAGCAACAGTGAGTACTCATCCAAAGTACTCGCAAGCAAGGATCTACACTACATATGCAACATTATCAAAGGAAGGCTATATATGTGGACTGGGTTGTAGAAATGCCAAAATAGAGAGAAGGCCTTGTCCAATCGAAGACTAGCATCTTCAGCATCTTCAAGCATCTTGCAGCATAAGAAGAGATAAGAGTAGCATAAAGTAAAGTAGTAGTGTTATCAACCTCGGTCGGAGATCCTTTCTCGACTCCCTGCGAGAAAGAAATCCCAGAGCCATACTATCCATTTCTCATCACAAGTATCTAGTTCTAGTTGTATCGATCGGGATACAACTCCAAGTGTCTGTTACCATAGGATAGGCTATCGATAGATTTTTTCTTGCCTAAAGGGGTGCACCAACTTACCACCATGCTCGATTAACTCTGGCCGGACACACTTTCCTGGGTCATGCCCGGCCTCGGCCAAACAATACGCCGCAACCCGACCTAGGCTTAATAGAGAGGTCAGCATGCCGGACTAAACCTATGCCCCCAGGGGTCATGGGCCATCGCCCCGGGAACTCCTGCATGTTGCGAGGGCGGCCGGTGAGCAGACCTAACTACCTCCTTAAACAAGGCAGGTGCTTACGTAGTCCAACCCGGCGTGCGTCGCTCAGTCGCTAACATCTATTAAGCTTCCGCTGATGCATACGATGCAGAACGCCCATACAATGCCCACGTGATGGTTAGTGCTATCAGGCTAGAGGACCCTCATATCAAATATCCAAACCATTCGTGCGTTGGTAGTGCGGTCACGAGCAGAGACTCACGAAAGATGTGACCACGTCGCCCCATCTCGAGTACTTGCGACAAGGGTAAGAATGTCGTGCCACGCCTCATAAGTATCTCGCGGGCACCTTCCAAGTCAACCCGACTCCACATCACTCGCTATTAAGCTCGCGCGGGTACCCCTCAGGGCCGACCCATCTTTAGTAACATGGTTCAGTGTAAAGTCATAGTAACCATAGTAATTGTGTGTCTAAGACCAAGGGGGAATCACCCCCGGTGAATTCCACTCGATGTTATCATCAAGGTGAACGTAAGAGGATCCACCCTCGAGGTTCACACTTGAGGGCTTGCACAACAGAGCCGTAACGGAAGTGGTTAAGGAGGAAATCACCCTCGGTGACCTTGACCGTATAGCTACACTACAGAGATCTCATTAGGAGTGATGCAAGAGGTTCCACCCTCGGCACTCGATTGTAACTCTGCAGTACAACTAGGGGGTGATGTGTGGTGTCGGGTCCTGGACGTCGATCACGTTGATTGAGTCGTCGATGATGAAGCAGGGGCAAGAAGGACAAGGTGGGGTCACTGATGGATCTCTAACCAACCTATACTAAGAAGTTTAGGATAAGCAGGGAAGGTATGAAAGCAGGTAACAAAAACAGGCTATGCATCATAGTAGGATCATACATAAAGTAGTAGCAGATCTAATGCAAGCATGAGAGGGAAAGAAATGGGCGATACCGGAATGCTCAAGGGGGGTTTGCTTGCCTGGTCGCTCAGACGAAAAGGAGGGGTCGTCGGTCACAGGGGCATCAGCATCATCACGGGGTCTACCGAACAAAAGAGGGGGATAGTAAATACGTAGCAAACAAGTGCATAACAGGACAACATGCAGAGCTAGACGTGTTCTAACGCGGTGCTACACGATACCGGTGAAAGAGGAAGTCAACCAGGAATGTTTTCCCGATTTCGGACCTGTGTTAGACAGAGGACCGGAGGGGGAATGTTCCATGTTCAGCATGCTAGGGGCATGTGACATATGAACGGACCACGTAGACAGATTCGTCTCGTTGTTCTGAGCAACTTTCATGTATAAAACTTTTTCATCCAAGTTACGGTTATTTTTCTATGAATTATTAAAGTTTTAGCAATATTCTGAAATTAGTATTGATTCGAAAATAAAGAGTAAATGTTAGGTGCACCCAGATCTGGATACACATAAGTGTACGAGAGGGTGACATGTGGGTCCAGGGGGTCCTAGTTGACCGGTCAACATTTGACTGGTCAACAGGGTGGGGCCCTCCTGTCATTGACTATTTTAGTCTACTCTAACAGTTTAGTTATCTAAACTAGGTGGCCACCCTAATTAATCTTAATTAATTAAGTTAATTAACCGTTTAACTAATTAATTAATTATTTTATTAGCATAAATTGTTTTTACATATTTTTTAATTAAACAGGGAGCGTGGGGCCCCTTTGTCATAGGCCCCTGGGGCTTTAACGAGCGCGCGGGTTTGGGCGGAAGCCCCCTGGGGTACGAGCGCAGCCCGCATGGGCGCACGCCCAGGGGCATGGTCGTGGCCACAGTAGGAGCGGCCAGTGCTGGCCGGCAGGCAGAGGCCGCGGGCGGGGCCGACGAGGACGATCGCCGGTGCGGCCAAACAGCGGACGGACAGGCGCGACGCTAGGCAGAGCAGCGGGTGGGCGTGTCGGCCGGAGACAAGCCTAGGGGCGGGATCACGACGGAAGGTGCGGGGAGGGGGCAGAAGCAGCAGGAGGCGGCGACGGCAGCGGCGATGCAGGATGCACGGGAGCACCGCCGAAGGCCAACGGCGCGCGCGGTCACCTACAATGACAGAGACGAGGGGGAAGGAGGGGGAATCAGCGAGGGCTCACAGCAGAGCATAGGGGGCGGCATTGGGCTCGGGAAGACGCGGTAGCGAGCGATGGGCGGCGGTGTAGAGGGCGCCCATGTCGTGTGGCGTCGACTTGGGGCGGCGGGGCGCGGCTCGATCCAGCGGCTTCGTGGTCGGTGACAGGGCGAGGCAACGACGGCGCCGAGGACGGGCGCCGGCATCAAGGAGTGGGGCGGCGCTATTGCCGAGGAGAGGCGGGCGGGGTCGGGACATGGCCGATGGGGGCGATGGGATCGGGCGCTCCCGATCCAGATCACGCGATGGGTGGGAAATGGGGATTGTGCGGAGAGGGGTTAGGGTTTCGGTGCAGGTGTGGGCGAGTTATGCTAGGAGGCATCTGGGTTGAGGCCTAGTTAGTTCGTCTTGTGGCTAGTTGGGCCAGTCGGCCCTGCGGGGTGGGTTAAAGCCCAGGGGGGCAAGGGGTGCTTCTCTTTTTTTCTTTTCTGTTTTATATTTTCTCTGTGCTTTGTATTTTATTTTAGTAGTAGAAGAGTTTTGATAAATATGACACTTATCCCATAAATACCCTGCAATTTTATGGGGTTGTCCACAAAGTTTGGGGGCGACTGGAAAAAGTCTAGCCTTTCGTTAATTTTAAAAAGGCCATATTTAGTGTTGTTGACCTTGTTTTAAATACGTTAGGAGCATCTAATTACTTCTAAGGATTTTTATTATAATATAAAAAAATACTTAGTGATTAATTGTAATACAAAGAACATTTTTCTTTTGTTGTTTGAATAACTATTATATTACTTTAATTTAAAACTTTGAAATTGAGCTCGGTTTTGATCAAAGTGAGGTTTGGCAAATTAAACATGGTGACATGACATCATTAGTGGGAGATTACTGTAACTTAACTACCGGGGCGTTACAAATCTCCTCCACTACAAGAAATCTCGTCCCGAGATTTAAGAGGTGGAGCAAGGAGGAAAGTTTTGGTTACGAAATTCTAACGGATCTTCTCGGTCTTGGTTGCTCTTCTCGAAGAGGTCGATCCATAACATTGATGTCTTCATTCCTATGCCTGAATGCATCATGAAGAAGCTGTCGTCCTTCCGTCAGGATCTACATCGTAGTTACGAAAGGATAAGGGGTATTACGGAAGAATGGACCGCTACAATGTTTGCTTATCTAGTAGATAACATCAGGGAAGGTGGCAGAAAGTAACTCTCAAATTGAAACTTAAGACATTATCGAGAGCAAAGTGAGGAGGAATTATGGGAAGTTTCGAGCGGTCAGGCAATCGTTCGATGCTTGAAACAGGGCGTGAAAGGGGTTCAAAGCAACGGGAATAAGTGTTGTGTGTGAAACGAAAATTGAGGATCTCTCAGAAGGTGGCTCGTGACATGATACGAAGCCAGGCGTGAGGGATAACCTCAGAAACAGGGGGTAAAGGAGAGTCAGATTTCGATCCTATGGAACTGTGGGTTATGGGCCCACCATGTGGGTTAAAAGTAGGAAGGGTGCTGGCATCTTGCACGGTTATGATAGCAAGGCATGCCAGAGGATAGTATGTCAGTTATGTCGGCAACAACGTTGGTACCAAGGGCGAGGGATGAAGAGAACCATTTTCCTGCTCGTTGAACGAGGCGGACCAATAGGCAAAGTTCTCATCCATCGGTGGCTACCAGAATGTCAACAACAATAGTAACAGGGTCTTTACTGACAGAGTTGTACATTAAGGTGTTTACCTAAGCAGGAAATTATCTCTACTGAGATAAGTTAGTTTATCAGAAAGGTTAAACAAAAGAATGGAAAGGGAAAATATGGTTAGTATAATAATTAGAACAATGGAAAGGAAAATGTGTTTAAACACAATTATCAGGAGTATATCCTTCCCAAGGACAAGTAGAGGATGATATCCATGATAGGATAGTAAGTAGATAACCAATTAGGTAAAGGGGTGAGGGAATTCATGATGTTACATGTACAACGGTGTTTGGATAAATGAACAAGAAGCATCTCGCATTATCCTTCCAATGTTCTTGTTGATGTTTGAGTACCATAGTCACGCTTCCGGATAGCATTGACATGGTCATGAGGTAAAGGTCGGTCCTTGGATTCACAAGAATCCATTGGGAATTTCTAGAACATATCATGTTATTTTATCAGGGAAAAGATGAGGAGGTGGCCGATGGGTTCAGTAGCAATCCATCGACATGTCAAAAAGGACGTATCCCCAAAATTAATATGATCAAGTTTGTGTTGGGGGAAGACAATAATGTTGTTGATGCTGACACAAACCATCGAGAGGCAAGGATGGTATTACTAGCCATGAATTCAATTGACATCTCTGAAGAAACCAAAGTGTTGACGGTGATCAAGACAAATTTTGTCGAGAGACTCTATGATGATGCCATCGAGCAGAAAAGAAAGGATGAAGTGAAAGGCTATGAGAACCACAGATTCGACACAAGCTCAAAGTGAAGCTTCTTGTTCGAGGTGAAATGATAAGATGAGGAAGATCGACGTAAGCTTAGCTCATCGTCGGAAGTTGCTCCGGGCATAAGGACCAGGTAGCACAGCTAAAAGTTGACATGATAAAAATATAGCCGATCATGCTAGGAATGACGTGAGGGGGTATAAAGCTTCCTAGTATCAAGTACTAGGTGTAATGCCAGAAGGTAAATCGGAGTAGAGGTTGGATGGGGGTAATGATTTGCACAGGATAAGTAATTTTAACTTGCCCAATGAATGATATCAAGGAGGAAATATGGTCGAGACCATAACAGCAAGGGATCCAATTTACGATACCGGAAGAATTATTCAAATGATTAAATATCCTTGCAAGAAGCTTATGATAAGTTCCACACCATGTCCGTGGGCATGAACACAAAGGTTCAGGGTCGACTCCCACTTCTAGAATGCATAACCTTTCATTTTACTTCTCGCTCTTGATGAAGTTGTAGTATTGAAATTTTATCTGACGAAAAGCCAGTAGAGTATAATCCGCATAACTTTTGAGTTCACACAGATTAGGGAAGTTATAGGCTCAAGCCACTGGGGCATCTTAGGAACATATACCATAAATTTCAAGAATAAATAACACAAGCTCGGTAGCGGAGCATGGTTGACAAAAGCAGGGGATACAATTTACCAAAGGCATTATGTATCCGAGGAAAAGGCTACAAGGTTACTAAATATGAAGGACGTTGTCGGATAAAACCCAACAAAGGATCTGGTGGTCCACAAGGGGCCTGATGTGAGCATTGGTACTCAATAAAAAGAATAGAGAATGCAAGGAGATCGGATTATAGAAACAACTGACTAACTCAAAGCTCAAATGCAAAGGAATTAAGAATTCCAAGACAAGGGATCAGAAGCAAAGCCCTGATTAGGGATGGACAGGTTGAATAGCCTTAGAGGTACAATCGATGGCAATTTGATTGGTCGAGATCCAGCTCATGTTTAAGATGACGTCTGAGCCGGAAGGATGAATTCTAGGATCTGGTTGAGGATTGTGAGCTCTCGCACTTATTGAATCAATGGGCTCAAAATGATAGTGGCAAAGGATGTAAATGGAGATTACTAGAAATATGGAATTAACCATAATGCAGGCATGGAAGACTTTTCGAAGCAATAGGTTGCAAAGGATTCTTGGAAGGTCGAATAGCATTTTAGGGTATTTTGTGAAACACGTGAATAACAAGGATGAACAAATCCTCGAAAAGTGTGATGAATTATTAGAACATGTATTCATGTGGATAAAGGAGCTACAAGGCAGCAGGAATAATGGATTCTCCGAATATTGGAAAGTATTACAAGGTATCTTGTAATAGCAAGAGAACTTGAAAATTAAGGTATGGAAGACAAGTGTATGCAGCTATCCATAGGGATTTATCGGTGATAGGGAATTGCAAGGTCGGTGGGCACGAAGGTCTCGAAAAACATAGTAGAGTATCTTTAGAATCTTTTGTTGAAGCAAGCGACCATCTGGAATGAGGGGCTCTCCAAGAGAAAGTAATTACGAGAACCTAGAGTTAGAGTTAGCAAAATCATTTAACCCGAATAGAAGAGAGGTCAGATTCCCAGAGTATAGACGAGGAATAAAAGATCCTAATACCACCCAATTGGCGACGTGGGCCCGTAAGCCACATAGCCAAGTTAGTAAAACAGTTTTGGACGACTAGACTCAACTTCGGCCAAGGAGTTGGAAAGGGGCTACCTATAGGCAGTCGGCTCTGATACCAACTTGTGACGCCCTCGACTCAATCGTACACTAATCATACACACAAATGTGTACGGTCAAGATCAAGGACTCACGGGAAGATATCACAACACAACTCTAGACACAAATTAAAATAATACAAGCTTTATATTACAAGCCAGGGGCCTCGAGGGCTCGAATACACAAGAGTCATCGGAAGCAACAAAGTCTGAGTACATATATAAGTTAGACAAGTTTGCCTTAAGAAGGCTAGCACAAAAGCATCTACGATCGAAAAGGCAAGGCCTCCTGCCTGGGAGCCTCCTAACTACTCCTGGTCGTCATCGGTCTCCATGTAGTAGTAGGCATCGTCGGTGGCATCTGGCTCCTAGGCTCCCACATCTAGTTGCATCAATCGGAAAGAAGAAGAAAGGGGGAAAAGGGGTAGCAATGCAACAGTGAGTACTGATCCAAAGTACTCGCAAGCAAGGATCTACACTACATATGCAACATTATCAAAGGAAGGCTGTATATGTTGAATGGGCTGCAGAAATGCCAGAATAGAGAGAAGGCCTAGTCCTATCAAAGACTAGCATCTTCAACATCTTCAAGCATCTTGCAGCATCAGAAGAGATAAGATTAGCATAAAGTAAAGTAGTAGTGTTATCAACCTCGGCCGGAGATCCTTTCTCGACTCCCTGCGAGAAAGAAATCCCAGAGCCATACTATCCATTTCTCATCACAAGTATCTAGTTCTAGTTGTATCGATCGGGATACAACTCCAAGTGTCTGTTACCGTAGGACAGGCTATCGATAGATGTTTTCTTCCCTGCAGGGGTGCACCAACTTACCCACCACGCTCGATTAACTCTGGCCGGACACACTTTCCTGGGTCATGCCCGGCCTCGGCCAAACAATACGCCGCAACCCGACCTGGGCTTAATAGACAGGTCAGCATGCCGGACTAAACCTATGCCCCCAGGGGTCATGGGCTATCGCCCCGGGAACTCCTGCATGTTGTGATGGCGGCCGGTGAGCAGACCTAGCTACCTCCTTAAACAAGGCAGGTGCTTACGCAGTCCCACCCGGCGCGCACCGCTCAGTCGCTAACATCTATTAAGCTTTGGCTGATACATACGATGCAGAACGCCCATGCAATGCCCACGTGATGGTTGGTGCTATCAGGCAAGAGGCCCCTCGGATCAAATATCCAAACCGTTAGTGCGTTGGTAGTGCGGTCACGAGCAGAGACTCATGAAAGATGTGACCCCCTCGCCCCGTCTCGAGTACTTGCGACAAGGGCTAAGAATGCCCGGCCACGCCTCGTAAGTATCTCACGGACACCTTCCCAGTCAACCCGACTCCACAGCACTCGCTATTAAGCTCGTGCGGGTACCCCTCAGGGCCGACCCATCTTTAGTAACATGGTTTAGTGTAAAGTCATAGTAACCATAGTAACTGTGTGTCTAACACCAAGGGGAAAACCCGAGGAATCACCCCCGGTGAATTCCACTTGATGTTATCATCAAGGTGAACATAAGAGGATCCACCCTCGAGGTTCACACTTGAGGGGTTGCACGACAGAGCCGGAACGGAAGTGGTTAAGGAGGAAATCACCCTCGATGACCTCGACCGTATAGTTACACTACAGAGATCTCATCAGGAGTGATGTAAGAGGTTCCACCCTCCGCACTCGATGGTAACTCTGCAGAGTCGTACAACTAGGGGGTGATGTGCGGTGTCGGGGCCTGGACGTCGATCATGTTGATCGAGTCATCAATGATGAAGCAGGGGCAACAAGGACAAGGTGGGGTCACGGATGGATCTCTAACCAACCTATACTAAGCAGTTTAGGATAAGCAGGTAACAAAAACAGGCTATGCATCAGAGTAGGATCATACATAAAGCAGTAGCAGATCTAATGCCAACATGAGAGGGAAAGAAATGGGAGATGAGGGAGTCCCGGATTAGGGGGTCTCCAGATAGCCGGACTATATCCTTTGGCCGGACTGTTGGACTATGAAGACATAAGATTGAAGACTTCGTCCCGTGTCCGGATGGGACTCTACTTGGCGTGGAAGGCAAGCTAGGCAATACGGATATGTATATCTCCTCCTTTGTAACCAGCCTTTTGTAACCCTAGCCCCCTCCGGTGTCTATATAAACCGGAGGGTCTTAGTTCGTAGGACAACATACAATCATACCATAGGCTAGCTTTTAGGGTTTAGCCTCTCCGGTCTTGTGGTAGATCAACTCTTGTACTACTCATATTATCAAGAATAATCAAGCAGGACATAGGGTTTTACATCCATCAAGAGGGCCCGAACCTAGGTAAAACATCGTGTCCCCTGCCTCCTGTTACCATCCGCGTTAGACGCGCAGTTCGGGACCCCCTACCCGAGATCCGCTGGTTTTGACACCGACATTGGTGCGTTCATTGAGAGTTCCTCTGTGTCGTTGCCGTTAGGCTTGATGGCTCCTTCGATCATCGATAGCGATGCAGTCCAGGGTGAGACTTTTCTCCCCGGACAGATCTTTGTGTTCGGCAGCTTCGCACTCCAGGCCAACTCGCTTGATCATCTGTAGCAGATCGAGAGTTACGCCCCTGGCCACCAGGTCAGGTTTGGAAGCTTAAACTACATGGCCGATATCCGCAGAGACTTGATCTTCGACGGATTCGAGCCACTGCCTTGTGCGCCACACGGTCACGCTGAGTATGATTTAGCTCTACCATCAGACAGTGTTCAGGAGATCGCGCCGGCAATCGCTCTGACCCTCAGTTCGGAACCAGTTGCGCCATCCATGGACAGGTGGATAGACCCCGCCACGGAGGCCGCACTCTCATCGGCGATCGAGCTGAGTATCGACCTAACCCTTCACGAGAGCCGTGACGCCGAACTACCGGTTTCCTCCCCGGCCATGGACTCCCAACTGCCTGCGCCCGTGCCTATCGAATCTGATTGGGCGCCGATCATGGAGTTTACCTCCGCGGATATCTTTCAGCACTCACCCTTCGGCGACATACTGAACTCATTAAGGCTCTCTCCTTGTCAGGAGAGTCCTGGCCCAACTATGTTCAGCGGGATTGGTATGCGGATGACGAAGAAATTCGCTGCCCACCCACCACCCACTTAGTAGCCACTGTCGACGACTTAACCGACATGCTCGACTTCGACTCCGAAGACATCGACGGTATGTATGATGATGCGGGAGGCGAAGAGGAACCACTACCCACCGGGCACTGGACAGCCACCTCATCATATGATATATACATGGTGGACACACCCAAAGAAGGCAATGGCGACGAGACAACGGAGGATGACCCCTCCAAGAAGCAACCCAAGCGCCGGCGTCAGTGGCGCCGCTCTAAGTTCGCCAAAGCAAAAGCGGTGACCCCGGCACAGGAGATAATAGCACTCCAGACATTGCCGAAGACGACAACAATCCCCTCCAGCAAGATTTAGGGCAGGAGGACGGAGAAGCCAGCCCTCCAGAGAGAGCGGCAAATGGAGAGGCGGAGGATGATAATTACATGCCTCCCTCCGAAGACAAGGCAAGCCTCGACGATGATGAATTCATCGTGCCTGAGGAACTCGTCGAACAAGAGCGCTTCAAGCGCCGGCTTATAGCCACGACAAATAGCCTTAAGAAAAAGCAACAACAGCTTCAAGCTGATCAAGATTTGCTAGCTGACAGATGGACTGAAGTCCTTGCGGCCAAGGAATATAAACTCGAACGCCCCTCCAAGAGTTACCCAAAGCGTAGGTTGCTACCCCGACTGGAGGAGGAAGCACTCAAACCTACATCTCCAACATATGATGCGGCTGACCGGCCACCTCGTGGCCGCGACAGAGAGGCATTTCAGCCAAAAACTCAGCCCGCACCCCGACGCCTATCAAATAAAAATGACAAGGCATGGGGAAACATGCTAGACCTGCGAGACGTATTGGAGGACAAAGCAAAACATGCAAGATCAATCTACGGATCACGAGGGCGCGCCACTATGCGAGACGATAACTGTCACACCGGATATAGTAAAAGTAAATCCGGCCAGGCCGAACACAGCGGGGAAGACTCATTTGAGCTGCGTCGTGATATAGCCCAGTATAGATGCGCTGCACACCCCCTATGCTTCACAGACGAAGTAATGGATCACCAAATCCCAGAGGGTTTCAAACCAGTAAATATCGAATCATATGACGGCACAACAGATCCTGCGGTATGGATCGAGGATTTCCTCCTGCACATCCACATGGCCCTCGGTGATGATCTACACGCCATCAAATACCTCCCACTCAAGCTCAAAGGACCAGCTCGGCATTGGCTCAACAGCTTGACACCAGAGTCCATTGGCTGTTGGGAAGATCTGGAAGCCGCATTCCTCGACAACTTCCAGGGCACTTATGTGCGACCGCCAGATGCTGATGACTTGTGCCACATAATTCAGCAGCCAGAGGAGTCGGCCAGGCAATTCTGGACACGGTTCCTAACAAAGAAGAATCAAATCGTCAACTGTCCGGATGCAGAAGCCCTAGCAGCTTTTAAGCATAACATCCGCGACGAGTGGCTCGCCCGGCACCTTGGCCAGGAAAAGCCGAAATCTATGGGATCCCTCACGACACTCATGACCCGCTTTTGTGCGGGAGAAGACAACAGACTGGCTCGCAGCAATAACATCTCAAAAAACCGTGCTACTTCGGATACCAAGGATGGCAATGGCAGGTCACGTCGCAACAAACACAAGCACCGCATTAACATCGACAATACAAAGGATACGGCAGTCAATGCCGGATTCAAAGGCTCTAAACCCGGTCAGCGGAAAAAGCCATTTAAAAGAAGCACTCCGGGCTCGTCCAGTTTGGACCGTATACTCGATCGCTCGTGTCAAATACACGGCACCCCCGACAAGCCAGCCAACCACACCAATAGGGATTGTTGGGTGTTCAAGCAGGCCGGCAAGTTAAATGCTGAAAACAAAGATAAGGGGTCACATAGCGATGACGAGGAGGAGCCCCGGCAGCCGAACACCGGAGGACAGAAGAGGTTCCCCCCACAAGTGCGGACGGTGAACATGATATACGCAACCCACATCCCCAAGAGGGAGCGGAAGCATGCGCTAAGGGACGTATATGCGTTGGAGCCAGTCGCCCCAAAGTTCAACCCATGGTCCTCTTGCCCGATCACCTTCGATCGCATGGACCACCCCACTAGTATTCGTCATGGCGGATTCGCTGCACTAGTCCTAGACCCAATCATTGACGGATTTCACCTCACTCGAGTCCTTGTGGATGGCGGCAGTAGCCTGAACCTGCTTTATCAGGACACAGTGCGCAAAATGGGTATAGACCCATCAAGGATCAAACCCACAAAAACGACCTTCAAAGGCGTCATACCAGGTGTAGAGGCCCATTGCACAGGCTCAGTGACACTGGAAGTGGTCTTCGGATCCCCGGATAACTTCCGAAGCGAGGAGTTAATCTTCGATATAGTCCCGTTCTGCAGCGGCTATCATGCACTGCTCGGGCGAACCGCATTTGCGAGATTCAATGCAGTACCGCATTATTCATACCTCAAGCTCAAGATGCCAGGACCTCGGGGGGTCATCATAGTTAATGGAAACACAGAGCGCTCTCTCCGCACGGAGGAGCACACTGCGGCTCTCGCAGCAGAAGCGCAAAGCAACCTCTTAAGGAAATCCACTAGTTCGTCGATTAAGGACCCGGACACCTTCAAGCACGCCCGGAGTAATCGGCAGCAAGACCGCCTGGCATGTTCCGAGCTCGCATAGCAATGCAGCCCCCACCCCAGTACCAGCCAAACGGCGAAATCCGTGCCCTGCGTACATAATTACGCATTGAAAATACCATGGGCACAAGTGGGGAGGGGGGCACGACTACGCCACGCCCCAAGAGGCGGGTCAACCGCACTAGGGGCTTCCCGTTTTTTTTTCTCTCTCTTTCAGGACCTTAATCTCTGGAAACCCTGTCCAGCAGTATGATTGCCGAAACACATGATGCAGCAACCAAGGAGGCAGAAAGCTACGCCGCACCACGGAACTCCCAGGTGGTCTCTGACAACGAGTGAAATACTCGCTCTAAATACCATTCCCCAGCTTGCCCTTGGAGGGGACATGTCAAATAGTCCTACTTTTTGCTTACTACACCACTTGTATCATTCTGCTTTAACGCACCTTTTTGAATAAACAATGCATAGCACTAAACTATTATCACATTCTTTATTCTTCTTTTTTTATATATACATATGTTCATTCATGACAACCAGCACCCGTACACTCTGGTATGGCCAATACGCTAGGGGCTTAAGCAGACCCCATAATACGGCGTGAGAAGTCCGAACACTTTAGACAGTGCGGCACCCCGAACTTATAGCATTATATGCATCAGCTCCGAATCATGTCTTGGGTCAACAGTTGGGTTTGCCCGGCTCCCATGTTTTGGTACTTTACGTTCCGCTATATTGGCTAAGGTAGCACTGGGAGAACTACTGCGATTGTGCCCCGGTTCAGCTGGGCTAAGCACCTCAGTAGAGAAAGCTAAAACTGACTGTCATGATAAGGCGAGAGACTGGTCGCTGTTCGAGAGGTTTCGAGTCCCTAAAGACTTATGCCGCTTAGAGCGAGGAGTCGGCTTTGTCCGGCTTAAGGCGTGTATAGCGCCCCAAATTCGGCCTTCCGAATACCAGGGGCTTCGCCGAAATTTAAAATTATAGAATTCTATGGCTAAGTGAGAGTGATAAAGCATTATTAGTCCGGTTGCCTTGTTCGTTGTGCTGAGCACCTCCCTCGAAGGACCCAAAAATGGGAACAAGAGTGCTCACGTTTATCCTGAACACCCCAGCACTCGCGGCATGGGGGCAGAAGCCGAGGACTAGCCATCTCTCAGATTGGATAAACAGCCAAACAGAAGGTAATATTTTAAATTCAAACAGCGTTGCATAGCGCATATGAAACAAGTTTTCATCATACAGGATCACACGAGCAAGTTTACTCAAATATTACATCCTTTGAACATTCATCCGCTACAAGACGGGAACCCTTCAGGACACCCTCATAATAAATTTTGGGGGTGTGATGCTCCTTGCCCTGCGGCGGTCCTTCCTTGATCAGCTTCACGACGTCTAGCTTGTCCCATTGCACCTTCACGCGGGCGAAAGCCCGGCGTGCACCTTCGATGCAGACGGACCGCTTGACGACTTCCAACCGTGGACAGGGACCTGCAAGCCGCCTCACCAGGCCGAAGTAGCTGTTCGGAAGGGCGTCGCCAGGCCACAGCCGGACTATAAAGCCCTTCATGGCCTGTTCGGCTGCCTTGTGTAGCTCGACCAACAGCTTCAGCTGGTCGCTCATAGGCATCGGGTGTTCGGTCCCAGTATACTGAGACTAGAACAGCTTCTCCGTTGAGCTTCCCTCCTTGGCGTGGTAAAACTGTGCTGCATCCAACACGCTGCGGGGCAAATCTGCGAATGCTCCTGGAGAGCTCCGGATTCGGGTAAGTAATATGTAATTTACTTTCACATGCTTGCTTTGCATATAGAATGCCTTACCCGCTGCTATTTTCTTCACCGCGTCAATCTCCTAAAGGGCCTTTTGGGCTTCAGCCTTGGCACTCTTGTGCTCTCGAGGGCCGCGGCAAAGCTCCGACTCTCGCGTCTTCGAGTCAAGCTCCAATGCCTCGTGCTTCGTCACGAGAGCCTGGAGATCTTGCTACACCTCGCCCACCCGAGCCTCTTGCCTTTCCCGCTTGGTGCGCTCCCTTGCCGCTTTATCTTCGGGCTTGGACAACGCTTGCTTTAGGGTCGCCACTTCAGTCATGGTCCGTGGCAAATATACGATGATCCTGTCATTTTGCAATCGCGTCTTCTTTTATATATACATATCTATAGGCAGGGTATTACTTACCCTTGTTCTCCTTGAGCTGCCTCTTAGCAAGGCCGAGCTCTTTCTTGGACCCCTCGAGGTCCTGCTTCAGTGTGGCGACCTCCGTAGTCAGTGCGGCTGAGGCCAGCAGCGAAGCCTGCATACGCATATTGACACACTTATATTAGACTCCTGCGATATTATTTGATCCTCTGTTCGGCTTTTCTTTGTAAACACCAAACAGGGCATCAGGGGCTACTGTCTATGCGGTAATATTTTTCCTATATTTTAAATACTTACCTCAAAGCCTGTTAGAAGGCTGGCACAGGCTTCAGTCAGTCCGCTCTTGGCGGACTGAACCTTCTGGACCACCGCACTCATAATAGTACGGTGCTCCTCGTCGATGGAAGCGCTGCGAAGCACTTCCAGCAGATTGTCTGGCGCCTCTGGATAGACAGAGGTCACGGGCACAGGCATCTTGCCCCTCTTGGAAGGAGGCCACTTGCCCGAGTCCGGAACCACTGGAGGATCCGGCACGGTGTTCGGCTGAGGGCCGAACTCAGAGCCTTTAGGGGCCTTGTCCCCTCTGCTCCCGGAGTCTGGAAGTTCGCCTTGAGGCGCCTCCGGGACTGTCTCCCCTCGACCCGGTGCCTCTTGAGACAATACCTCGGTGTCGTCCGCAGGGCAAGGGAAGGTGGCGGTCGGAAGTGGATTGCTATCCATATCCGACGAGCCAGGGAGCCGTCCGATGATACATCGATACGGGCTCGTGGCGGCCTGCATAATCATATTCGGCGTTAGGGGAAGCAGTGCGCAAAAGGATACTATGAGTTACTCTGGTATCCGAATACTTACAACCTCCCCAGGGGCTTGGCCCTGGGTAACCACTTGTCTTCGCCTTCGGTGGCGGTGGTGGAACTGTCCGAAAGGAGAGTCCTTCCCTTCTTGGACCCCCCGGCCTCCCCAGTTGGGGCGGCCTTCCTTTTCTTGTCTCCCCCAACTGAAGGGGGAGCATCTTCTTCTTCCTCCTCGTCTTCGGGGGAGGAGTGTGCCGCAGAGTCATCAGACGGTGAGTCCGATGACGCCTAGCGTCGGGAACTCTTTCGGGTTCCCCTGGCCTTCTTGGTCTTCTCCGGCACCGTGTAAGGAGCCGGAGTCAGCATCTTCGCCAGGAGAGCGTCTGCTGGGCCTTCGGGCAAAGGAGCCGGATATTCGATCTGTCCGGCCATCTCCTGCCAGTCCTGTCAAAGGTACGGGAGCTTAGATCCCGCATACAGTCAAACTATGAAAAACAATTATCATATGAGAGGTAAAACAGCTTACCGCGCTGGCTTGGCGCTTCGCGCAGAATCCGCGGTCCTCGGTAGTGGGGGGGAACCTCAGCACTCTTGAATAACACCTTCCAGGCATCTTCGTGAGTTGTGTCGAAGAGCCTATTCAGAGTTTGGTGCTGGGCCGGGTCGAACTCCCACAAGTTGAAAGCCCGTTGTTGGCACGGGAGGATCCGGCGGAAGAGCATGACCTGGACTATGTTGACGAGTTTGAGCTTCTTGTTCACCATGTTTTGAATACATGTTTGGAGTCCGGTCAACTCTCCCGAACTACCCCAGGACAGGCCCTTCTCTTGCTAGGAGGTGAGCCGCGTGGGGAAGCCAGATCGAAACTCGGGGGCCGCAGCCCATTTAGGGTCGCGCGGCTCGATGATGTAGCACCACCCCGATTGCCACCCCTTTATGGTCTCCACGAAGGAGCCCTCGAGCCATGTGACGTTGGGCATCTTGCCCACCATGGCGCCTCCGCACTCCGCCTGACGGCCGCTCACTACCTTCGGCTTGACGTTGAAGGTCTTCAGCCATAAGCCGAAGTGGGGCTTGATGCGGAGGAAGGCCTCGCAAATGACGATAAACGCCGAGATGTTGAGGATGAAGTTCGGGGCCAGATCATGGAAATCCAGGCCATAGTAGAACATGAGCCCCCGAACGAATGGGTGGAGAGGGAATCCCAGTCCGCGGAGGAAGCGGGTAAGGAACACTACCCTCTCATGGGGCCTGGGGGTGGGGATGAGTTGCCCCTCATCTGGGAGCCGGTGCGCGATATCGTCGGGCAGGTATCCGGCTCTCCTCAGCTTCTTGATGTGTCCCTCCGCGACGGAGGAGACCATCCACCTGCCTCCCGCTCCAGGCATGATTGGAGAAGGTCGAGGTGGGAAATGCGGACTTGGGCGCTGGAGCTCGAGTGTGCGAAAGTGCATGAGCGAAGGAGGAAGAAGGCGTGGATGAAAAGGTGAATCCTTGTCCCTTTATATGGGCGGCCGAAACTATGCGCCCCCACTAGCCTGGCAAAACTCGCTTATCCCCCAAGTGCCGTAATCGATGGCGCGGTTGGGTTACCCACGCCCGTATTGATGAGAATCCCGTGATAAGGGGACACGATCTCTGCTTTGACAAGACGTGTCAAAAAACTGCCTCGCGTTATGTGCGGGGCTAGTTAAAGGAAACGGTTCGAATAATCATCGGGCCATGACATGATGTAGTGCTGCCAAGACGTGTCAGCATATTAGATTTGTGGAAGTATTATTCTCTCTACGGTGGTATGTGGAACTTATTTTGCAGGGTCGGACACTATCCTTGTATTCAAATTCTTCTGTGGTGTATTCGGAGGAGGAACCCGCCATGCAATGCCGAGGACAATACAGCGCCGGACACATCGTCATCGAAGCCTGGTTCAGGGGCTACTGAGGGAGTCCTAGATTAGGGGGTCTCCGGACAGCCGGACTATATCCTTTGGCCGTACTGTTAGACTATGAAGATACAAGATTGAAGACTTCGTCTCGTGTCCGGATGGGACTCTACTTGGCGTGGAAGGCAAGTTAGGAAATACGGATATGTATATCTCCTCCTTTGTAACCGACCTTATGTAACCCTAGCCCTCTCCGGTGTCTATATAAACCGGAGGGTTTTAGTCCGTAGGACACAACAATAACATACAATCATACCATAGGCTAGCTTCTAGGGTTTAGCTTCTCTGATCTCGTGGTAGATCTACTCTTGTACTAGCCATATCATCATCATTAATCAAGCAGGACGTAGGGTTTTACCTCCATCGAGAGGGCCCGAACCTGGGTAAAACTTCGTGTCCCCTGCCTCCTGTTACCATCCTCCTAGACGCACAGTTCGGGACCCCCTACCCGAGATCCGCCGGTTTTGACACTATCCTTTTATTCAAACTCTTCTGTGGTGTATTCGGAGGAGGAACCCGCCTTGCAATGCCGAAGACAACACTGCGCGTCGGACTCATCGTCATTGAAGCCTGGTTCAGGGGCTATTGAGGGAGTCCTGGATTAGGGGGTCTTCGGACAGCCGGACTATATCCTTTGGCTGGACTATTGGACTGTGAAGACATAAGATTGAAGACTTCGCCTAGTGTCCGGATGGGACTCTACTTGGCGTGGAAGGCAAGCTAGGCAATACGGATATGTATAACTCCTCCTTTGTAACCGACCTTGTGTAACCCTAGCCCCCTCCGGTGTCTATATAAACCGGAGGATTTTAGTCCGTACGACAACATACAATCATACCATAGGCTAGCTTTTAGGGTTTAGCCTGTCCAATGTCGTGGTAGATCAAGTCTTGTGGTACTCATATTATCAAGAATAATCATGCATGACGTAGGGTTTACCTCCATCAAGATGGCCTGAACCTGGGTAAAACATCGTGTCCCTTGCCTCCTGTTACCATCCGCCTTAGACGCGCAGTTCGGGACCCCCTACCCGAGATCCGCCGGTTTTGACACCGACAGGCGATATCGGAATGCTCAAGGGGGGTTTGCTTGCCTCGTCGCTCAGACGAAAAGGAGGGGTCGTCGGTCACAGGGGCATCAGCATCGTCACGGGATCTACCGAAGAGAAGAGGGGGGAGAAACAGTAAATACATAGCAAGCAAGTGCATAACAAGACAACAGGCAGAGCTAGATGTGTTCTAACGCGGTGCTACAGGATAGCGATGAAAGGGGAAGTCAACCGGGAATATTTTCCCGGTTCCGGACCTATGTCAGACAAAGGACCGGAGGGGGAATGTTCCATGTTCAGCATGCTAGGGCCATGTGACAGATGAACGGACCGCGTATTCGGATTCATCTCGTCGTTCTGAGCAACTTTCATGTATAAAACTTTTTCATCTTAGTTACGATTATTTTTCTATGAATTATTAAAGTTTTAGCAATATTCTGAAATTAGTATTAATTCGAAAATAAAGAGTAAATGTTAGGTGCACCCAGATCTAGGTACACATAAGTGTACCAGAGGATGACATGTGGGTCCAGGGAAGTCCCAGTTAATCGGTCAACATTTGACTGGTCAACAGGATGGGGCCCTCCTGTCATTGACTGTTTTAGTCTACTCTAACAGTTTAGTTATCTAAACTAGGTGGACACCCTAATTAAGCTTAATAAATTACGTTAATTAACCGCTTAACTAATAGATTAATTATTTTATTAGCATAAATTGTTTTTACATATTTTTTTAAGTAAGCAGGGGGCGTGGGGCCCCTTTGTCATATGCCCCAGGGGCTTTAACGAGCGCGCGGGTTCGGGCGAAGCCCCCTGGGGTGCGAGCGCAGCCCGCATGGGCGCACGCCCAGGGGCATAGCCGTGGCCTCAGCAGGAGCGGCCGCTGCTGGCCGGCGGGCAGAGGCCGCGGGCGGGGCCGACGAGGACGGCAGCCGGTGTGGCCAAACAGCGGACGGACGGGCACGGCGCTAGGCAGAGCACCAGGTGGGCGCGGCGGCCGGAGACAAGGCTAGGGGCGGGATCACGACGGATGGTGCGGGGAGGCGGCAGAAGCAGCAGGAGGCGGCGACGGCAGCGGTGACGCGGGATGCACGGGAGCACGACAGAAGGCCAACAGCGCGCGCGGCCACCTACGACGACAGAGACGAGGGGGAAGTAGGGGGAATCAACGGGGGCTCACAGCAGAGCGTAGGGGGCGGCGTTGGGCTCGGGGAGACGCGGTAGCGAGCGATGGGCCGCGGTGTAGAGGGCGCCGGCGTCGTGCGGCGTCGACTTGGGGCGGCGGTGTCTAAGCGGCGGGGCGCGGCTCGATCCGGCGGCTTCGGGGTCGGTGACGGGGCGAGGCGACGATGGCGTCGAGGAGTGGGGCGGCGCGGTCGCCGAGGAGAGGCGGCGAGGTCGGGACGAGGCCAATGGGGGCGATGGGATCGGGGCGCTCCCGATCCAGATCACGCGATGGGGGGATGGGGATCGTGGGGAGAGGGGTTTGGGTTTCGGTGCAGGTGTGGGCTAGTTATGCCAGGAGGCATCTGGGCTGAGGCCCAGTTAGCTCGCCTTGTGGCTAGTTGGGCCAGTCGGCCCTGCGGGGTGGGTTAAAGCCCAGGGGGGCAAGGGGGGCTTCTCTTTTTTTCTTTTCTGTTTTATATTTTCTCTCTGCTTTGTATTTTATTTTAGTATTGAAGAGTTTTGATAAATATGAGACTTGTCCCATAAATACTCTGCAATTTTATGGGGCTGTCCACAAAGTTTGGGGCGACTGGAAAAAGTCTAGCCTTTTGATAATTTTAAAAAGGCCATATTTAGTGTTGTTGACCTTGTTTTAAATATGTTAGGAGCATCTAATTACTTCTAAAGATTTTTTTTATAATATAAAAATTACTTAGTGATTAATTGTAATACAAAGAACATTTTTCTTTTGCTGTTTGAATAACTATTATATTACTTTAAATTTAAAACTTTGAAATTGAGATTGGTTTTGATCAAAGTGAGGTTTGGCAAATTAAATATGATGGCATGGCATCATTAGTGGGAGATTACTATAACTTAACTACCGGGGCGTTACAATCTTTCCAAGAAAGTGATATGAATTCTGTCAACCTATAAGGCATGTCTGTCAAATTAACCTCGAGGTACTTGTTCTCAAATTAACCTCTGGGTCTTGCAGAAGTACTTATTTTTGAACACATGTTAATCGAAGGTCTATCGCGTTACTTTTTGATATTTTTTGTTTTTTGAACACATCTTGATTGGCTTTAAAGAAGGTCTATCATGTTACTTCACGATATCTTTCCAAAAAAAGTGATATGACTTCTGTCAACCTATAAGGCATGTTTGTCAAATTAACCTCGAAGTACTTGTTCTCAAATTAACCTCTCGGCCTTCCAAGAGTAATGCAATGTGTTAGCATCAATTGCAAGATGAGCCAGCAAGCTAGCGGTGAAGTTGCCAACATGCTCAAAGTGCACGCAACATTGAGTAGAAAGAAGCATGCCCTGGAAATTAATGTGTGCTTAGGGAGGCCTTTGCTCAAAGAGCAAGTGTATATAAGGTACAGTCGGCCGGCTATAAGGACGAGGAGCGATAAGCAATACAGGCTATTGGATATACTATAACTAGGTGTCCCACGGAGGTAACATTCAAAGTTATTCACACACTATAGAATGGTATAGGAATGTGGAGAGATTTGGTTGATTTTATATCGCTGAATAATATAAAATATTATGAGTGCAGATGCTCCACCGCGAGGTTGCTTGCTCCTTCTCGGTCGTCGGGAATCTATGTTCTTCCACTCTCTTTTTTGACGTGGGCATTGTTCATCCTTTTGCCAACACGCGAGACATCTAGCATCAAGGTGCATGTGTCATGCAAGAAAATGGAGATAATCACATAAGCAGTGCGTAAGTGAGTCGTGCACTTCGATGGCACCTACTACGCAATATTTTTTCTCCTCGATGGCACATGAATACTTCACATACTCAACGACGGAGCACGGGATGGTAGCCATGGACATGGTCAGCCCTTTTTGGAGAGAGTACTAAATAACTTTGATGTGTCCCATCAACTCGCAGAACGACGAGAAACTTTTGCTTACAAGCGGTGGACGTGCAACATTTCATTTGGTGTCAGATTTCCATTAGTGGTACTACTGTAGTACCATCATTACTGTTTGACCTCCGGAAGAAGTGAAACGCCAAGTGCAAGGTCACCTACTAACCTAGTATAGTATACTACAATAGCCAAAGGTGGTCCACCTTTTTAGAGCATGGTTAATTAATATAGGCGGCTCTTGCAGCGGCACATCATTTAGAGCAAGTACTACTCTCTTCGTAGGAACTTAAAACATGGGAATAGGAAAATTATGAGGGGGTGTCTCCAACAGTGTTCCTTGGCTCACACCTAGCATCACGGTGGTCGAACTTGGGGTCATTCATCTGATACACGTGGCATCTCAGATCTGGACACAAGGTGACGTACACCGTCAAGGTCCACGGTCAAGGGGGTCAGGGTGGACGCCATTTGAAGCGGCGCGCCAGACCGGAGCGCCGCCCGCTGCACTACTAGTTGTACCCGCCTCCTCGCCGCATTCAAAACCCTAGAAAACCCACTTTGGCCACACACATCCGTTCAGGAGCAGGACGTCGGCCAAGCTTCTCCTTCCACCATTTTGTCCACTCTTTCGGTGGCATCCGACGAGCAGGAAGAGCAGTTCTCCGGCATAAAAGCCATCTGGATGGCCCCCGAGCCCGACAGTTACGAGCGAGGCAGCTCGCTACTCCACCTACCTCGCCTAGCTCGTCATAGGACGTTGTCGCACTAAGCCAGCGCGTGGTTCTGCAGCTGGCCACTCCAATACAGCTCGAGGAAGAGTGCTGACTTGCTCCACGTCGGCTTGTCGGGGAGCACGACGGCACGGGCATCATTACTGCTCTCGACGCCACCGCGTCAGACAGTGCTGAAAGGATCACGATGTCGCCTAGAGGGGGTGAATAGGCGTTTTTAAATATTTTACGGATTTGGCTATATCCTAATGCGGAAATAAACTAAGCGGATACTTTTCAATAACAAATCCTAAATATACTAGGCTCACTAAGTGCACCAACAACTTAGGATAAACAAGATGAGAACACCGAGGATATGAGTAAGCACAAGTAAGTCACACAAACTTACTCAATGTATATCATGAGATATGGAAATGAATAATACACACAACCACAAGTAAGCAATACAAGCTTACACAAATTGTATCACAATATATGGAATTGAATGATACAAGCAAACTCAAGTAAGCACTACGAGCTTACACAAGTTATGTCACAAGATATGGAAATGAATGTTACAAGCTAGCAATTCACACTAAGCATAAGATAGAACAATAGTAGAAAGTATGAATTGCGAATATAAAGTGTAGGCCTAAATAATCTCTTCAAGGGAATGGCCAACACAATATAATGAGGACAACAAGATATAGTGAATGCACGGTCAAGTGACCAAAGTAAACCACAAGTAAGGAGTTAGGGTTAGGAATAACCAAAGTCACGAAGACGAGGATGTATCCCGATGTTCACTTCCTTGGAGGGAAGCTAGTCACCGTTAGAGAGGTGGATGTTACCACAAAGGCACACCAACGCAAAGAAGGCTCACCCTATTCTCCTTGAGATATCACCACGAAGGCAATTCTCATCCACTAGTGGTAGACCTTGAGGCGGCCTCCAAACCTTCACACACTTTCCGAGGGACAAATCACAAGTTGATTCCTCACCGGAGCACTCCTACCGCCTAGGAGTCTCCAACCTCCAAGAGTAACAAGAACAAAGGGGAAATGCTCAAGACTTTCTCAAATCACGAATTCCTTTGGTCAAGAGAAGGAGAGGGAGTGGATCTTCACTTGAGTGGAATCTCTCTCAAGAACTCTCACAACTCTCTCTGGGATCTAAGATTTGAGGTATGAGAAAGGAGACGGAGCTTTTCTTCAAGTGTGGGTCAAGATAGATGTGTTGCTCAACCCCTCCACGAAGTAGTGAAGGGGTATTTATAGTGTGGCCCCAAATGTGGCCGTTGGGGAGAATTCTGCTCAGGAAAGTGTCGGACGTCCGGTGGATTACCGGACGTCCGGTGGCAAAATAGGCACCGGACGTCCGGTGTTCCACCGGACGTCCGACGGCTGTAGCATGCCATCAGACGAACGTAGCAGGATATTTGCGAAACAGGTTTGTCGGACATCCGACACTTGCCGGACATCCGGGCACCGGATGTCCGATAAGTACCAAAAATCCATCTGTTTGCTTCTGGATCGGCGCACCGGATTTCCGGACGTTACCGGACGTCCGGCCAAAATAACAGCAGGAACCCCAAAACTAAAACATGCATAACTTTCACATCTGAACTCCGATTTTGATGATCTTGGGCTCGTTTTGAAGCTATGGAAAAGCTCCAGGTCCTCATATAGAGAACCACCCAAGATAAACCAAAATGGAGGGTGCAAAGTATGGAAAGGTTAGACATATACTTTGGGGAACCTAGTTGGCTTTGGATGTTCTTTTGAGATATGTAGGCATATTGTATTTGTATTGGATAGGAGTGAAATATGCCTAAGTTGGAATATGATGTGAGAAGAATAGAAATAGATGATGTTGACTTGATCAAATCCATCACTAACCCCTTTGATCCCCTCTTAATAGTGCGGGATCCCTGTAACTCAAGAATCATAAAAGAACTATACTAGATAGCTACCGAAAACTCATTCTTGAGCATATATCATTTTCGATGGTCATTGATCCTCACATCTAAAGCCAAAGGAACTAATACCTTTGACTAGAGCCTTTCACTTGAGCTTTATATTGATGTTTCTTCATGGATCAAGTTGAAGGCAAGACATTGGAGAAGCCTTCATGTAGCTCCCCCATACACAATGTGGAAAGCTTTGCTTTGCATTCATCTTTACTTGTCCATCATCATTAATTACTTGATGACATAATTTGATGAGCACCAAGCTTTCTTATAAGCACCAAGCTCATGAGAATTACCTAACCCACATAACATAAACAACACATAGTATGGGTTAGTACACAAAAGCGCAATCGATAAATTCTTACCATACCACAAGATCTCATGTGGCACATGATATGCGCTTGTATGTTGACCATCTTAGAGGTCAATCTTTGATCTTTATCTTGGTCAACATTTATCTTTGATCCATGATTAATATTTATGTCTTGAAGGCCCTATTGATATCTTCACTATGCTTCATTTCTTCAAGACATAATAACCAATATCTCAATTCACCATGACCATATCAAGTTTCTCCTTGAATATCATATTGGACATCATTTCTCGTTCTCATGCTCCAACATAGTATCTTGAGAGGCACAATGAATTCTTCACTTGAATTACTTGCTTCAAGACATAATAATCCATGACTCAACATATGAGCTCATATTGATCCTATCTTCAAGCATATGTAGAATTTTCTCTTTAATCATTCTCCCAATATCTTGATTCATCATGGTTCAACCCATAAGCCTTGATGCATGCACAACAATATGTATATGGCATTCATTTCGAATCCATTCTATCTCCTTCTTGCATCACCATGGAACAAACATCCTTTAGTTCATCCAATATTCTTCATGCATTGGAAATGGAACTTTCCTTCAAATGTATAACTCAATGCGTATTAGTCCATTAGGATTGTCATCAATTACCAAAACCACACATGGGGATTACATGTACTTTCAATCTCCCCCATTTTGGTAATTGATGACAATCTCAACAAGAGGGTTTATATAATGAATTTTAACACAAGTATGCAATTTACCCGAGGATAAATTGTATACTTGGGATAGTATTGATAACATCAAGTGTCACAAAGATACTTGAGTTTATCACACTCAGTGTACTAAGATCGAAACACTACACAAGTATTTGATGTTAGTGGAACCACAATATATAGAGCCAGCTCCCCCACAATATATGCATGTGTGAATGAACTTTGAATTTCCTTGCCTATATTGGTTGGCATACACTAGGTGCTAGTTTTATCTATATATTCATTCATGCAATAAACATATATAACCAGGGTAGATAAGCATGAGTGACAACAAGCACTTACAAAAATACTAATCTTAAACCCTCTAACCTTCTCCCCCATTGGCAACAAATGCCAAAATGGATGAAAAAAATCTAGGGGACTAATGTAGTATGAGTTACTCCTTAATGTGTGCATATCGCAAAAATGTGAGTGAAATCAAATGCACATATTCAATGATGAAAAATTTGAGGATCTCAACCCATATTTAGGATCTAGAATGCAACGCGATAGTATGATATGAAAATAAGATTAAACATGGGAGGAAAACATTCAAAAGATCCAAAGAACATATTTTGGACAAGATAAAATATGAATATCCAATGTGATCATCATGTGAAGTATGGGTCCAAAATACATCCAAAACACATGAGTGCGCAAGGATATATGCAATGCATACAAGCACTTAAGACACAACCTCTTACCGAAGCCACACCACACAGAGTGGACGACAAGGAATAAATGATATCAAGGAAATATATGAATTCTCTTATGTATAAAAATTTCCATGTGGCCAATAATAATCATGATATGTATCCACAAAGAAACCTGTATACACAAAAGAGGTTGTAATTGATAAGAATATGATATCCATGGGTGAATCCACTATTATACAATTTTGAACCTAGCATAAGAGCAAGGCACATGGCACAAAGTACATGGAACAAATTGATCTCACTTGCATAACACAAAGTGACGCAAGCAATCAAAAGATCTGACAAGCTAGAAGGATAAAAGAATATTATGATTTGAGCAAAGGAGTGTTCTAAGGAAAATAGAGAAGCTCCCCATGATTTGTGCACTATTTAGATTTTTTTTATTTGGATACAAGTGCACAAAATAGGATCATCACTCCGCCAAAATCAATAGGAACACAAAACAATTGAAAGCAAACATATGGTTGAGCAACATGTAAATGAGGCAACCTAATAATAGGCACAACCAAAACGATGTGTGTGAGTCACGTCAAAGCACTTGAGAAGACTAATATAAGGATGAGAATTAGGCATCAACATAGTCTTGAGTAAATGAGATACAAGGTGCCAGACATGTCCTTCCCGCACACACGATGTTAAGCAGGTCACACACACATCAAGCAAATGGGTTCACAACCTCACTAATAGCAAATTAAAAATCAAAGCTTGTGACAACCCATGGTGAAGATAGGAAATAATAGGCTTGTCGAGAAAAGCACGAGGACAACAAACTTCAGCAAACATGAGTGCACTAAGATTGAAAGAGGTAAGACATGCACTCATACAATGAATGCTTCCATGGAGCCACCAAAGCTATAAAAAGAGAATGAAACGGTGGATATGAAAGAATAGGGATATCAACTAGAGATGTAACTTCTCTCACGTGTATAAGATTCTAGGTAGATGACAATCATGGTGATATATATCCACAGAGAATCATGTACACATGAAATAGTTACAAAAGGAAAGAATAAGATATCCAAACGGGAGTCATAAAATATACCAATGAGATCTTTGCTTGAAAGCATAGCACATGGCTTAATATTATCTTATTGTATATTAATAAACTCCAAACACACAACCATCAAAGACATCACAACTAGCAACAAGATATCATTATTGGGATGCTTTGAGAAAGGAAACAAGTATCACAGGAACGAGTCAAGAAATTCATGCCATGATGCAACCTACACAAGGTTGACCCCATTTCTATATATATGCATGAAGTAAATACTTGTTACCAAGATAGCATTGGTATGAAGTCGTAGATCAATAAAATGTCCAAGCTTGGCTCTAATTTCCTCATAGTGCCACCACCTTCATGAATAAGCCAAGCACCCAATGCTTCTCAAATGTACCTAAAACATTTTAAGTACAATATATGGTCCCCAAACTTATTGGGTCCGAAGTAGTTAGCATAACTACAACACATATGGTAAAGCCACTTGAGTATGTGCATATCGATATAAATTTGAATTTCATGCACATATTAGCTATTAAGAATTTTATGGATTAACCATATATATGGGATCAAATAAAGCAAACAAGGCATGCGAATTTACACATAGTAACTATGCATGCACATGCCTACCAAAATCCTAGGAGATACAAAATGGACAAAAGAACACATAACCACTAATACTTCCAATAACATCACTAGTCATTCATGTTGTCCAAAATAAATCAAAGTGACAAATCAACATATGATAGCACACAAAGTTCAACATATGAACCAAGGAAAAAAACAATGAGCATATAGGATATGCATTGCACACATACTCATAGGAATATCTCACTCAAGTAGATATATGATACTATAAACAATGAGATGACAAACTCCCATAACTCCATACAAACCACTAGGATGAACTCAAACAAAATGGTATTTTGAGTTATCATTCTGCGTGGAAACCACATAAGTACATGATCATCTATACTAACACAAGCATATCATGAGAGTTTAGAAATAAACGCAGTGCTTGGATAGTATATTATTAACATTCCAATTAGATAGATCATCATGCAAAGCAACAATTTTAATAGCTTTAATCAAACGATTTTCCGAATATGATTTTGAAGATAGCCGTGGGCAAAACCGCACAAGAATGCCATATGTAAACAAGGCATTGCATGCCACAGAGATATAAGATAATCTGAATTATATTCTAAGTGGCATCCCATAATTGTTCACATTTAACAAGGATTGTGATATGCACAAAGCATATCACTCCCCCATAATATGGTTAACCATGACTATCTCAAAATAAACAAGGAATATTCAACTAATGAAGCAATAAAGGCTCGAGACTACACACACAAATATATAACGTGCATTGCAACCTACACATGCTAGATAACACAAATCAAGCATATTAGGAGACACAACATATACAAACACATGCTAGGTACAAAACCTAAACATGCATGGGGCTAGTGACTTTCAACGTAAATAATACAAATACAAGTTACCACCACGAGGAGCATTAGAATGACAAATATGATGATAATTCACTTCACTTGGTTTGAACCATAATGAATGGTGAGAATCCTTTTTCTTCATGAACAAGCCACGTCTCCAATGCCCTCCACACACCTATTGATGAAGTTTGAGCTCGATGGTCCCCAACCACGTTGGGTCCTAAGAAGTTAGTAACAATAGGCTTGGCAACCCAAATGGTCTTATCCACTTTCAAATCACTTTGGGCACCAACATACTTGGCAAACATATTACCATCAACATCCTTCCTAAGTGAATAATGATAATTGATAATTGGAGGCTTAGAGATGTTACCGTTGGGACATGATGAAGCTATGTGTCCCTTCTTACGACAAATATAGCAACATGTACTCCTCCTTCTCTTCTTCTTTATTTTCTCAACTTGGGAAGTAATAACATGTTTCATCATGGATAGTGGCCGTTCTTCAACTTGAGGTTGAACTTGAGATTGAGCTTGAGGCCGCTTCCCATTTAGCTTCCCTTTATAAGCCCTTTTCTTCAATGGACAAGATCTTACGTGATGTCCAACCTTTTTGCACTTAAAGCAAGAAATGTTGGACTCGTTCTTGGCTTGGTCTTGCCCCCTTTTCTTGTTCATGGATTTCTTCTTGTTGGAGTGAAAACTATGTCAATCATCGCACTTTTCCAAGTCTTTCTTCAAACTAGTAACTTGGGCCTTGAGCTCATTAATTTCCTCTACATGGTTAGTTTCAAGACTAGAAACAAGAGGACTAGTGGAAGTAGAAACTTCATGGTTAGAGCTACAAGACAAGGTAAGAAATTCATCATGAGGTGTGTCACTATTATGTAGAGAGGAATTGCAAGGAGTAGCACATGGAAATAAGGCATTTTGAGTAGAAGATGTGCTAATATCCACATGAGACTCACACGATTTTACCTTCGTGAACATAGCCTCATGAGCTAACTTTAGCACATCATGAGAGATTAGAAGATCCTCTTGAGTGCCCGAGAGATTTTCATAACTTTCTTCCAATTTCCCATAATTGCTAGTTAGCAAATCAAGTTGAGTCCTTAGCTCAACATTTTCTTTCAACATCGGTGCTTCACACAAGATAGAGTTAGTAGCACAATCATCATTATCAATATGCGAGGAGCATGTAGAAACTAGAGATTCCGCATGAGTAGCTTGAAGTTCCTCATGAGACTTAGAGAGTTTGGTGAGCTCTCCTTTGACATTCTTGTAGCCAAGGTCAAGGTGCTCAAAATCCTCTTTAAGTTTACAATGAGTAACTTCAATCTCTTCTTTTAAAGACCTCAAGTCACTAAGACATTGATGAGCCTTAGCAAGTTCATGTTCAAGTTGTTCACTTTTCCCTTGCTCGTTAAGAAATAAGTCATTACGTTTTTTAAAGCAAGCAAGAACATCTTGGAACCTTTTATAAGTGTTATCTTTAGCTCTATGAAGAGTTTTCCCAATCTCATAGAGATTTTGAGTGAAGTCATCATCATCATCTTCATTACAACTATCATCATTATCACTAAGAGAAGATGATACCTCGTCATTACCTCTTGCCATGAGGCACATGTGAACAAAGGGGGGTGATGATGATTCTTTTGGAGAAGAGGGTTCTTCATCAATCAAGCATGCCTCATCTTTCTTGATTTCCCCTACATGGTTAGTCATAAACAACTAGAGGAAACCAAATCATTTCTATCATGGCAACATGGGAGATCAAGCATATCATCAGAAATTAGCTTACCACCATAATCACAAGATATTTCTTCACTCACCATGTCATTACCTTGTGGCACGCCACATGATGGTGAAGTGTAAGATATTGAAGTGTCCGAGTAATTGGAGGTGGAAGCAATATAGAGTTCTTCATGATTTAAAAATGTGGAGAAATCCTCCATTAACTCCCCGAAAAGAATATTGTCTTCATCGAGATTGGACCCACCATATATATCTTCAAGTTTGGTCCACGCCTCATGAGCCGACTTGCAAGTCAAGATTTCCTTAAACACTTCGAAGGATATAGCTTGGTGAATGGCACTCAAAACTTGACTATCAAGATGCATATCCTCAAGTGATGGAGATTGTCCATCCTTTAGATTCGAATCCCCTACAACAACAATCTGCAAACCATTTGGACCCATGGCCCGAAAGTGACAAAGCATGTGTAATATCCACATAATGTAATTTGTTCCATTAAAACAAGATGTGTCATTGTGCACTAGTTCACTAGTCGACATCGTTACTCTCTAGGCGGTGAAGCCTAATAAGGAGAGACCGGGCTCTGATACCAATTGAAAGGATCACGATGTCGCCTAGAGGGGGGTGAATAGGCGTTTTAAAATCTTTTACGGATTTGGCTATATCCTAATGCAGAAATAAACTAAGGGGATACTTTTCAATAACAAATCCTAAATATACTATGCTCACTAAGTGCACCAACAACTTAGGATAAAGAAGATGAGAACACCAAGGATATGAGTAAGCACAAGTAAGTCACACAAACTTACTCAATGTATATCACGAGATATGGAAATGAATAATACACACAACCACAAGTAAGCAATACAAGCTTACACAAATTGTATCACAATATATGGAATTGAATGATACAAGCAAACTCAAGTAAGCACTACGAGCTTACACAAGTTATGTCACAAGATATGGAAATGAATGTTACAAGCTAGCAATTCACACTAAGCATAAGATAGAACAATAGTAGAAAGTATGAATTGCGAATATAAAGTGTAGGCCTAAATAATCTCTTCAAGGGAATGGCCAACACAATATAATGAGGACAACAAGATATAGTGAATGCACAGTCAAGTGACCGAAGTAAACCACAAGTAAGGAGTTAGGGTTAGGGATAACCAAATTCACGAAGACGGGGATGTATCCCGATGTTCACTTCCTTGGAGGGAAGCTAGTCACCGTTAGAGAGGTGGATGTTACCACGAAGGCACACCAACGCCACGAAGGCTCACCCTATTCTCCTTGAGATATCACCACGAAGGCGATTCTCATCCACTAGTGGTAGACCTTGAGGCGGCCTCCAAACCTTCACAAACTTTCCGGGGGACAAATCACAAGTTGATTCCTCACCGGAGCACTCCTACCGCCTAGGATTCTCCAACCTCCAAGAGTAACAAGAACAAAGGGGAAATGCTCAAGACTTGCTCAAATCACGAATTCCTTTGGTCAAGAGAAGGAGAGAGAGTGGATCTTCACTTGAGTGGAATCTCTCTCAAGAACTCTCACAAATCTCTCTGGGATCTAAGATTTGAGGTAGGAGAAAGGAGACGGAGCTTTTCTTCAAGTGTGGGTCAAGATAGATGTGTTCCTCAACCCCTCCACGAAGTAGTGAAGGGGTATTTATAGTGTGGCCCCAAATGTGGCCGTTGGGGAGAATTCTGCTCAGGAAAGTGTCGGACGTCCGGTGGATTACCGGACGTCCGGTGGCAAAATAGGCACTGGACGTCCGGTGGAACACCGGACGTCCGACGGTTGTAGCATGCCATCAGACGAATGTAGCGGGATATTTGCGAAACAGGTTTGTCGGACATCCGACACTTGCCGGACATCCGGGCACCGGATGTCCGATAAGTACCGGAAATCGGTCTGTTTGCTTCTGGATCGGCACACCGGATTTCCGGACGTTACCGGACGTCCGGCCAAAATAACAGCAGGAACCCCAAAACTAAAACATGCATAACATTCACATCCGAACTCCAATTTTGAGGATCTTGGGCTCGTTTTGAAGCTATGGAAAATCTCCAGGTCCTCATATAGAGAACCACCCAAGATAAACAAAACTGGAGGGTGCAAAGTATGGAAAGGTTAGACATATACTTTGGGGAACCTAGTTGGCTTTGGATTTTCTTTTGAGATATGTAGGCATATTGTATTTGTATTGGATAGGAGTGAAATATGCCTAAGTTGGAATATGATGTGAGAAGAATAGAAATAGATGATGTTGACTTGAGCAAATCCATCACTAACCCCTTTGATCCCCTCTTAATAGTGCGGGATCCCTATAACTCAAGAATCATAAAAGAACTATACTAGATAGCTACCGAAAACTCATTCTTGAGCATATATCCTTTTCGATGGTCATTGATCCTCACATCTAAAGCCAAAGGAACTAATACCTTTGACTAGAGCCTTTCACTTGAGCTTTATATTGATGTTTCTTCATGGATCAAGTTGAAGGCAAGACATTGGAGAAGTCTTCAAGTAGCTCCCCCATACACAATGTGGAAAGCTTTGCTTTGCATTCATCTTTACTTGTCCATCATCATTAATTACTTGATGACATAATTTGATGAGCAACAAGATTTCTTATAAGCACCAAGCTCATGAGAATTACCTAACCCACATAACATAAACAACACATAGTATGGGTTAGTACACAAAAGAGCAATCGATAAATTCTTACCATACCACAAGATCTCATGTGGCACATGATATGCGCTTGTATGTTGACCATCTTACATGTCAATCTTTGATCTTTATCTTGGTCAACATTTATCTTTGCTCCATGATTAATATTTATGTCTTGAAGGCCCTATTGATATCTTCACTATGCTTCATTTCTTCAAGACATAATAACCAATATCTCAATTCACCATGACCATATCAAGTTTCTCCTTGAATATCATATTGGACATCATTTTCTCGTTCTCATGCTCCAACATAGTATCTTGAGAGGCACAATGAATTCTTCACTTGAATTACTTGCTTCAAGACATAATAATCCATGACTCAACATATGAGCTCATATTGATCCTATCTTCAAGCATATGTAGAATTTTCTCTTTAATCATTCTCCCAATATCTTGATTCATGATGGTTCAACCCATAAGCCTTGATGCACACAACAATATGTATATGGCATTCATTTCGAATCCATTCTATCTCCTTCTTGCATCACCATGGAACAAACATCCTTTAGTTCATCCAATACTCTTCATGCGTTGGAAATGGAACTTTCCTTCAAATGTATAACTCAATGCAAACATTAGTCCATTAGGATTGTCATCAATTACCAAAACCACACATGGGGACTACATGTACTTTCAAGCGCCTCCAGTGTCTGCGACTGTGCCATCCGCTGTCGATGCATGCACAGCCGCAACATGCAGGCGGAGAAAGTAGCCGTCGCGGATGTCAACGAGGTGACGCGGCTACGCGGATGTCAACAAGGTGACGGCCAGCACGTCCCTGCCCGCCACCATCATCGAGGAGAAATAGAACACAGGAGGACGTCGCCGATTGTATCCTTGGAAGGCCACTGCTGAGGCGACGCCAGCGAATACAACCGGTGTCTTGCATGATTCTTCTTCTGCCGGATGCCAGAGGAGGACAAAGAGGTGGAGCAGCGACCATTTAGATTAGGTGTATTAATTCTACCAGGCTGGTTGTAATGGGAGTATCATAAGTAGTATCATGCATGCCAACTAGTAGGCAAATTTGATGAGGTGGAGTAGAATTTAATGAAGAAAGAGAGGCTTGAGTATCATATTATGATACCGTGTGGAATTAAGTTACTCCCACTATGGTTAGGTTAGGCCTTGTTTGGTTCAACCTCCTCCCAAGGGGTTTGGAGAGGAATGGAGGGGAATTTGGCTTGCACATGGTTTAATCCCCCACAATCCCTATTAATCTATGTATATTGTGGGCATGTTATTTGAACCCTCATTTTGTCGCGCTACAACCAGTGCGAGTGTCTACATGCAGTACACCATCCTCTAATTTGGTGGATGCCAAGCCGTCTCGAAAAGAGCTATAACTTTTTTTCAAGTTGAAAAATGTTACCGATGAGGAGCCATAATTAAGCTGGAGGCGTCTCTTATTTTGTTTCGAATGCGCAACAAGCTAGAGAGCTGGAGAGTGTCTCTAATGGTCTGCCTCTAGTGTTAAGTCCCTCCAGTACGAAACACGGGCAGCCGACTGGCCGATATAAAAGCCTATCCATCTTAAAGCCCATTTGTTTTTGTTTTTTACGAGGAGAAGCCCATATTTCTTGAAGAGGGGGCGATCCCAGAAAAACCCTCCTTCCTCCTCGCTTCCACTTATACTGCAGCTCGCTGGAATCTCACGCTTCCCCCCCCCCAATTCCCCCTGCTCCTCTTTTTCCACTCCTACAGAAAACCCCAGCCCTCCTTCTTCCCCACTCGCACTTCCACTAGGCTCGTCTCTAGATACACTGCTCAAAATCGTGAGCTCGGCATGACGCCCACAAAGGAAAATGGAGTTGGATGGCCCCAACGCCAAGAAGATGAGGCTCCCTCTAGCGGCGACGTGATTGTAGATCCCGCACCCGGCAGCGCGGGGAGGAACCGGTAGAATCTCCGGTGGACCGCATCAACGATCTCTCAGACGACATCCTTGAGGAGATCATCTCGCTTCTCCCCACCAAGGATTTCTACTGCACACAAGTCCTCTCAACTCAGTGGCGCCCTCTATGGCGCACCGCGCCCCTCCATCTCGACTGTCGTCAGATATCTGCCCTTCCTGAATTTGATCTCCTCAGAGCCATCGTCTCCTCTCACCAGCAGGGCCCCGTTCAATGCCTCTGCATCCCGACACGCTACCTGTTGTCCATACCCGTCACGGTGGACGCTTGGCAGACATCCCCTGAATTCAAAAAACTCAAGCAATTTGAGTTATCCCATTACCACGAAAGTTTCATACCACGAACCAAACACCAAGAATATGTGCCCACACCACCATTGTCCATCCCGTGCTTTTCCTCCTTTCTCCACACCGCCACCTTCACTCAGTGCCATCACTACAAAAAACAGACACATCCGTGACATTTTGGGCCGAACGAAATTTTTTTCTGTCATACATTATGACACTTCTATGATGATAATTGTGACAAAAACTGGTATCATCATAGATGTGGTGGGCTCCTACTTCTATGACAAAAAAACATGACAGAAAATGGGCTTTTCATCCTGGGCGGGCCGGAGACGCAGCTGCATGACATTCTTTGGGCCGTCCATGACGGAAAAAACCATGGTAGAAGCGAGGGCGAGGAAAATTTCGGGGAGTTCCCGGTTATGGTGGGAGGTCTGGGGCCGAGCGATGCATGTTTCTCTCATACATGTACGCGCGCGTGTGTGAGGCGTTGGCTCTAACAGAACCTGAGTGAGGCGTTGGGGTCTAACTGAACCCGAGCGATTGCACTACAAGCTACGCGTTACTGAACCCGAGCGATCGATCGATTGCTGTTAACTGAACCCGATCGAGCGATTCCTTCGCTACTGCTGCTAACTGAAGCCGATCGATTGGATGAACAATGAGTGTTGCGGGGTGGGGGGGGGATGGGTGAACAGTGAGCGGTTGCGTTGCCTCTGGATGAACAGGACCCCGTGGGGTGGAGGGATGGATGAACAGTAGATGGTGGAGGGGTGCCCGTGGAGGGGTGGTTGAACGGGACCCCGTGGTGTGGAGGGCTGGATGAACAGTAGATGGTGGAGGGGTGCCCGTGGAGGGGTGGTTGAACAGTAGCCGGTGGAGTAGCGCGCGGTGGAGGCTGGAGGAGGTCGACGGTAGCCCGTGGAGACTAGAGGAGGTTGACGGTGGAGATGAACATTATCCCGTGGAGTCTCGTTTTGCGGTACACCACACCCTCCCGATCAACAGGACCCCCGTTTTGACCGTAGCGCTCCAACAAAAGTCCGTTTCCTCCGTTTTGCAGTACGCCACACCCCTCCCGATCAACAGGACCCCCGTTTCGACCGTAGGAGGTCTGTTTCCTCCGTTTTGCGGTACGCCAGACCCCTCCCGATGAACATCATCCCGTTTCGAACGTGGCCGGTCGAACACAAGGCCGTTTCCTCTGTTTTGCGGTACGCCAAGCCTCGTTTCTATTGCCAATTCCGTCCAAGCCCTCCCTATGAACACGACCACGCATTCCGTTCCGACCCAGCCAGTTGGCTCCCACGCATTCTGTTGCCTCGCGATGAACATGACGCATTCCGTTGCCTCCCCATGAACACGACGCATTCCGTTGCCTCCCCATGAACACGACGCATTCCGGTGCCTCCCCATGAACACGACGACGACAATGTTTCTCCGTTCCGACCTAGCCATGTACACGAGCCCTAGCCATACGTATGCGTGAGTAGGCGTTCAAGACCCTGCCCGTATGTACGTACGAGGCCGTATTTTCTTTTTTGCACCCTGGCCGTTGTACGTACGTGTACATGCTATGTGCGTGCCTCTACTACGACATGGATGCGCCTCTACTACGACACGTGCGCGCCTCTACATCGACCTGTATATATGTACGTACACGTTCGTGACCAGAATGACAACGCTACGTACGCTTTGACTAGGTGGGTCCCGACTGTCAGGCACTTCCTTGCCTGCGAAGATGTAGCTGGTGGGTCCCAGCAGTCAGGGGGCGAATCGTTTTGTTTTTTTGCCCGGATGCACTTCCATGCGTGCGAAGGTGTAGCTGCTGGGTCCCAGCAATCAGGAGGGAATCGTTTTGTTTTTTTGCCTGGACGCACTTCTTTGCATGCGAAGATGTAGCTGGTGGGTCCCAGCAGTCGGGGGGCGAATCGTTTTTTTCGGACACACTTCCCTGCGTGTGAAGATGTAGCTAGTGGGTCCCAGCAGTCAGGGGGCGAATCATTTTTTCGGACGCACTTCCTTGCGTGCGAAGATGTAGCTGGTGGGTCCCAGCAGTCAGGGGGAAACGTTTTTTTTGCGAAATATAGTGGCCCATCCTATGGGTCCTCGCTGTCAGGTGGAGGAATAATTATTTTACGCGTAATAAGGAGGCACTTCCTTGCTGCGGCCGTGGACCCAGCTGTCAGCCTCTCCACGTACAGTCCACGTCCGATGGAAGCCATTCCTTGACCACGATGACCACGTCGCGCCGAGAGCAGCAGGGCGGTGGATGACGGCGAGGCCTAGGAAGGGGACGACGCGGAGCTGGGAAAGACGCGGCTGTGGATGCCCATGCGTAGAGGAGTATGAGGGTTCATCGTTCGGCTGCGGTGTGAGGCTGCCGTCGCCGTAGAATAACAGGGGGTGTGGGTGCGTAGAGGGATAGCCTGGCCAGCGGTGGGAGTAGTAGGCGGCGGTGAGCCCTCCGCGGCATCACAGCCGGCCACGGGCGACAGGAGCAGGCGGCACGATCAGTGCTGCTTTGGGCGGCTGGAGCAAGAAGACCAGAGGTTGAAAGAAGCACTACGGCCGTTGGATGGACATCGTACGGTCACTGGAGCTAGAATCGTTCATATATTGACTAAAGTTGACAAAGGCCTCTGTCCCAGTCAACTTAGTAGTCCCACAATTCAGCCTCCCACCAAGGTGGGTACCAGCTAGCAGGGGGTATTCATTTTTTGTGTGTAATAAGGAGGCACTTCCGGTGGGTCCGAGCTGACAGCGGGGGGAACATTTTTTCATGAAATATGGTGGCCCGTTCTGTGGGTCCCAGCAGTCAGGGGGAAATGTTTTTTTTTTTGCGAAATACGGGTGGCCCATCCAGTGGGTCCCTGCTGTCAGGTGGAGGAATAATTATTTTCCGCGTAATAAGGAGGCACTTCCTTGAGGCTGCCGTGGATACAGTTGTCAGCCTCTCCATGTACAGTACTCTTTTGATGGAAGTCAGTCATTGAGCACATTGACCACGCCGCGCCGAGAGCACCATGGCGGTGGACGACGGCGAGGCCTAGGAAGGGGACGACGCTGAGCCGGGGAAGACGCGGTAGTGGAAGCCCACGCGGAGAGGAGTACGAGGGTTCACCGGTTCGGCTGCGGTTTGAGGCTGCCGTCACCGCAGAATAACAGGGGGTGTGGGTGAGTAGAGGGATGCCCTGGCCAGCGGTGGGTGTAGTAGGGGGCGCTGAGGCCTGCGCGGCAGCATAGCCAGCCACGGGAGGCGGGAGTAGGCGGTCCCGCCAGCGCTGCTTTGGCGGCTGGAGCAAGAAGATCAGAGATTGAAGAAACACGACGGCCGTTGGATTGACATCTAACGGTTATGTCTGCTAGAATCGTTTGTTGACATATATAATAACTAAAAAATCTTGCATATGCGTCAACTAAACAGGCCCACAAGTCAGACCACTCCCTCTTTTTTTAATAATTTATATATAGCTCATGGCAACTTCTTATGCAATTTATTGCAGTTGTTTTTTTGGTTGGCCATGGCAAATTTCGCATATTTCTGTGGGTTCCAAACTATTGTTAGTACCAAAATGTCGAGCCAGATTTAAAGTACTTTGAAGATATATATAAATTAGGTTAATGCCCAGTGAAATAGGAATCTGAAAATATGAAAAATTCAGAAATTATAAAGTAATTGCCAATTTGTCATCTGTTTTTATATTTACAACCCATTTCATATTACTTTCAAGATTTGCAGGCGTCTTGAAAGAGTTGCAGCCCATCAGGGCGTAGAAAAATAAGTAGGCTTGGATTGGGTATTCTTCAGAAAAAATAAACTGGGCTCATTTTCACAAAGGAAAAATAGCTAGGCTGGTCACATGGTGAACATAAAATATAAGCCTTGGCTAGACGGGCCAGAGCCCAGTTCAAACCCTGCTCCGTCTCAACAATACCAAACAAAAACAATACTGCTCGAGTAGCTACGTCCCAGGTGTCAGCCGATCTTGTGTTGTTCTCTTGTCTATTGACTATATACGCTCACAATGTCATGGGTCCCAGATGTCAGGAAAACACTAGGAGGAAGCATTTTATTTTTCCATATGCTGACGTGGTAGGCCCCTACTGTCATCCTCTCCACGTACTTCTGCCGATTCCTGTTGTTTGTTGACCATGTTGACAACGCGAGATGGCGGCGCTGCGGCGAGAGCACCAAAGCGCGCGGGAGGACGTCGACGTTAACGATTTAGGAGACGGTGGGGCGGCGATGTGTGCGCTGAGGTGCAGCCAGCCGTGGGAGGCGGAAGCAGGCGGCCCCGCCGGCGCTGGTTTGGTTTTGGCGGCTGGAGGAAGACAGGACTGAAGAAACACGACAGACTGTAAAAGCAGCAGGAGTACTTAGCAACCTTAACTGAAACCAGCAGGGGCACTTAACAACTAAAGCTGAAAGCAGTATGAGTACTTATACAGGTTCAACTGTACAAAGCACGCCTCGAACAGTGCTACTTTGCCTACAGTTAACCAAGGGTGAGGCCGCCAAGCCAAAGGACAAGGCCCAGACGCCACCCCGTGCATCCACAACCTTCTGAATGCGACTTCATCTCGCAACGTGGTCAATAAACAGGATATTCGCTTTAGAGCCATGGAAAAGCATGAACATAATCTTCTGTCCTATTCTCCAAGATGGACGGGCCTTCATTATTTGAGACCACCCATGAATAAGTATCTTTCCACCTCCAAGGGGAATTGAGTAGGTCGACATAAACATCATGTTGTGACCAAGCACAAGTCTGACCCGACCATGGTCAGGCATCTGTATAGGAACAGTAGAACTCAGCAGTTCCTGTTTCAAGAAGATCACAGGTGTAAAACTGTGTATAAGCAATAGTTTATGAACAACTTATATAACAGAAAACAGCTCGTACCAGAAGTTTCTCGACACAGTTGGACATGTTCAACGAGTGCAGCAGTGGCACACATATCCCACGTGGCCTTCCACCATTGAAACACCCCACAAGGACCTCAAGACGATCAATAAAGTGTAGGAACTTGTGGATGTCGATCCAGTCAACTTCAGTGCCATTAGTAACAGCCGAGTTATTATAGAGTAACAAACGAGTAGACTACTTAACTTTGAAAAAACCTACACGTGCCACCAATTATAAGAAAATATTAGTTAGAAGTAGCATCTTCGTGAGAGATTCTTTGCTACTTCTAAAGTTAAAGTGTGAGTAGTTAGACAGAATAGGTGGATTAAGAAGTAATCGAGGCAACAAGCAAGAAACAGATACAAAACTAACACGGATGAACAATTGGAACGAGGTCGGGGTAGAAGATCGCAGTGAAGATGGCACCATGTTCTGCTATTTCCATCAACATTCGTGCGCCTACTTTCAGTCTGTAACACTTGAGAGAGTTTATCCAAATTCGGCCATAAAAAGCAGCGTTCTTCTTGGTTCATGAACCCAACTCGGAACTTATATCCATGGCTTGTCTTCACTGTGACCATTAAACTAGTGTATTCAGTTATGGCAAGGCCGAGCATCCTGAGTACATGTGTTCTGGCAGAGAAAATAATACACTGCAGGAAAAATAATATGAGAACACAGCATGTTCAAAAAAAAAACCACCCTCCCGGATAGAAAAGACGATTCTAGGAACATACTATGCGCATTTCAAAATGCTGTGTTAGGATGAGAAGGAACAAGTGTGGCATCTCGCCGAGGGCGCAGAAACCTGTAGGGTACTCGCACTTTGGGCACGACAAATGAAACACACTAGATTCGGTAGGAAGAAAAATGTATCAACGGCGGCGGCTGCCATCCTAGCATTACCTGCGACCAAGGGACTTGGATTTATCGGGGATGGATCAAGAATTCGTACCTGGTTCTCCATGAGAAAACCCTATGCAAGCGCCGAGAGGGGGTTTTCTCTGAACAAGCAGACGAGGGAGAAGGGGATTCAGGCCCAGTGAAATATTGTCGCTTCGTCCGTCCTGCTTACTGCTAAAGCTGGAAAGGGGGTTGTGATTTGATGGCTCATTGGGCATTACTGCAGCGCTACGATCGGGGTGTGTCTACCGTGAAGTTGTGCACTCTAATTTGTGCATATGGCACATGGACCCCGTTGCCGGTTGCCCCACATATCAGTGAAAGGAAGTAGAAAGACAGGAGTAACTAGTTACACATAAATATATATTTTGACAGAGAGATACTCCCTCTGTAAAGAAATATACAAATCTTTTATATCACAGGCTCACCTTGCCGAGAAATATACTCCCTCTGCAACGCACGGGCATTATGGGGGTTCAGCTTTTTTTTATGGGGGTTCAGCTGAGAATATAATACTCAGATAGGCTCACGGTTCTGGACCTTGGGCCGCAGGCCGACCCTGCATGTTTGGGGGCCCATGTGTTCTATCTCAGCGCTTTTCATATTGCAAACGATCGGTACGGCGCTGGCTTTAGATGTTGTCGCAAGGTGAATACACAAAATTGAATAAAGCACGGCAGCTGTTGGAATGAAATCGAACGACAGTTCCTAACCAGCAATCAGAGTTACAGTTCTATCAACGATATACCATGTGATAAATAATACTATCATACTACTTATACACACAGGACACTTGTTTCACCATGCCAGATTATTACATCAAAATCTCTCGGAGGATAGATCAGTTCGGCAGTTGCGTGCTGCTACTGAAGAATTTCAAAGTGGATTTGGACCAGCTCTCCTTGCCGAGAAAGTTTGATTTTGACATCATCCCCTACCGCAAGATATGATTTAGATTCGAACCTTGACCATCCTTTAGCATCAATCATCATGCGACCATCCTTTGTACTTACGATATATTGAGCAGGTTCATTCACACCAAGGCTGCGCATGGTAAGAGAAACTTGGCCGCGGTCGCCCGGATTGTTGAACGACTCCCTTGTTGCTCTAGGAATTCTCTGTTTGCAAACAAGAAGACATACCCAAATGGTTAGATCAACACAGTGAAACATGTGAAACAACATGGAAACAAAAAGGAACAAAGCACTTGGGCGGCCAATGCTTACCAAGAAGGTGGACATGTCGGTTTTGTAAGGACTTTGGTATATGAAGTGTGAACTGCAGCCAAGTCTGTTACCGGTGCAACTCCACGGGCCGGAGCAGATGCAAGGTGTCGAAGCCGCTGGTGCTGCTGGAGATGGTGCTCCTTGTAGAGTTGGTGCCGGTGTCGGAGCAGGTGCCGGTGTCGATGCCCGATCCTCCGGTAGATCAGACTGATCCACTGACACTGTCTGTGCCAAATCCTCAGCTGGATCAGACTGAGCTGCTGCCGCTGTCAGTGCTGGAGCAACTGCCGGTGCTCCATCTGTGCGAGACAGCGGTGATCGTGTCTGGTTTGCTATGATCAGCTTTCTAACTTGACTAGGATCAGTGACCGTGATCCAGTATTTTTCTTAATTTCTTTTAAATGTGAGAAGGACTAATTGTGGTGTTTTTGCTAAACCAAACTGCAGTTCATCATAGGGATTCAGCTTGTACTCAGACAACAGACTGATCCAATTTTTTCCAGTAATATAAGTGATGGATAGTGCCTTCATTACTGACACGACATAAGAAGTGAAACCTGCAAAAATAGCATCGTAGAGCAAACCAAACGGTTTATTCTGTGATGAATGTCACATGGCAAAACCTGCATCATAAAATTGCAGGAAAAGAAAGAAAACATGACATTAAATCAATAAGATTTAGACAGTAAATCAATAAGATTTACTTGATGTGACATGAGTGAATCCTTACCAGGAAATCACTATGTTGAAGTACTAAACAGAAGATTGATCGTCCAACTACGCGTGGCATGCAGGGGCCCCGCCTACTCCCACAAGCAGGACAGTCCAAAGGCCATGACAAATTGTATGGACCGAACATCCATGGGACTGGAAATCCTGGTGGGTGCGATAAACCCTGCAACGCATACAGATATTGGAGTGTGACCATAATTGATAAACCGTCCTCACAAAAAATATGATCTAGATACTTCAAAATATACAGACTGAATTGAGTGGACTGACATTAACATAGACCATTCTCAGGACTGACCACACACCAAAAGCGGCAGTACTAATAAACAATACAGGGTTCACAAACACAAAATCAAGTACTAAACAATAGTACTTACTACACACAAGCAAAGTTGCACTAACTAAACTCTGCAGACTATTTCTTGCCACCGACCTACGGGATGAACCCCGCATAACTGACTAGGCCATGGACTTCGTGTGAGATGTCTACATGTACCATCACCATCTTGTCAACCTTGGAGAACCTAACAGAGTGGTCTTTCCACTCATAAACATGATGGTGAAGAAAGGCCGCTTCAGATTTATTGGGAAGCTTTACAAGAACCACACCCTTCGTAATTGAAGGCACAACTAGGAATATAAGATGATTTTCGATATTATACTCCATATATGACTACATATATGCACAGAAATGAGTGAACAAAGACACTAGAACATGTCTTCAAAGGCATGAGAGCAGAGGGATTACATGCAATATCCATAACACAAGTTACTGAGGCAAATATACCCTTTTAAAAGGTAGCATTGATGTTCATAAAGTACTCCCTCCGTCCCAAAATTCTTGTCTTAGATTTGTCTAGATACGGATGTATCAAGTCACATTTTAGTATTAGATACATCTGTATCTAGACAAATCTAAGACAATAAATTTGGGACAAAGGGAGTAGTTGAGAGTAATCTATAAGAAATCAGTGTCAACCTCTCGCATGTTTTGGTCAAAAGAGGAATTTAGAACCGTCATTTGGCACACTAAAATCACATGCAAGATCACCCAGAAAGTTGTACTACCAGTACTAGTACTGCGTGTTAGATGAAAAAAAAACGATCAAGATCGAGAAAAAGATCGTCAACAAGACACATTACCTAGACTTTCTTAATGAGGGATCCCGGAGAGGGGGGCTTGGACAGGGCGATGGCTTTGAGCTTGTCTGCGATAGTCTCGGCGGGGTGCTTGCGCTTCTTCGTACCATGAGCCTCGACGGTTTTGGCCAGAGCCATAGACATCATGTCCGCCGGTGCTCCAGCGTCCATCCAAGAGAGGAAGCTGAGAGAGAAGAGTGAAAGGAGGAACGAGATGAGGGAGAAGCGAAGCGAGTGGTGGTTTTCTTCAAGAGAGGAAGCTGAGAGAGAAGAGTGAAATGATGGTTGCTTCGTCCGTCCAACTTACTGCTGGAAAGGAGGGGGTTTTGTGATTTGACGGCTCATTGGGCATTATTGCGGCGGTTCCATCGAGGTAGTCTACCATCACTCTACTATAGAGTAATTTAGTGCATGGCTGGTGGACCCAGGTGCTGGCTGTCCCACACGTCGGTGAAAGTGAGTAATTTAGTGCATGGCTGGAGGAGGATCCGCACGGTAGAGCGTGTCCACTGTTTTTCTGAAGAAAAAAATGATTACAGCAAGCGTTTCCACTCTTACGACGGAGGAGTGCGAAACACGGCAGCCACTTGAACATACACAGTGCTCCTACTACTAGGCATGTGAAGTGGTTCATACGTCAGTACTACACAATCTTGTTGCTAGTGTGGTAAGATATGACGATGACAAATAATATTGTGCGCATGTCAACTACTCCTATATGTAACATAGTACCGCTTTTTCGACTGTCCGGTCGAGAATGAATGGTGAGATCAATGTTAATAGAACTAGGTCCACAGCGCATGGAGAGTACGGTGCTACAGTACTCCACGAAACATGAACCATATGAAGCACGAATAGTGTTAGGCAGGGTGTATGAAGGGTGCACGGGATGGGAGCAAAAGTTCCCTTCTCGACCCACTTTTGGGTGTTTGGTAGAGTGCCTGAAGGGTGCATGAGTCCACACTAGTAGGTTGACAAAAATACACAAAGAGGAAACAACTATATTGAGATGAGAATGCAACCAAACACACCCACACACTTTGTGCTACAGTGACTGATCTGCACCGTCTGAGTTTGATCCAACGGTCATGTTGCGCCGAGACATGGACATGCCCATGCAGAGGGCGCCTAAACACCACCGAAGTCCCTTTGCTTCTCGAGGCGCACGACGTTGGTGATGCAGGGTGCAACCGCTCGTAGAGCCCACTCCCGGTCGACGGGAGCCAGTGTCAGGTGCCTCACCTCGGACTCCGTGATCTTCTGCGCCGCCATGGCACCAGGTAGAAGCTATGGGGAGAGGAAGCAAAGGGGGTGAAACGGCTGAAAGGCAGTGCAATCTACGGGCAGGCGGAGGGAGCGGGGAATCTTTTGGTTTTCACCATGGTAAAACACCAGTCGACGACTTCTCACATCAGGGAGCAGTGGGTTTTTACAGGCGGAGTCATTGTGACTAATTGCTGTCACGCCTGCTCCCGTCAATCAAAAAATTAAAAACCCTGCCGCGCCTACTCCCGTACATCAAAAAATTAAAAATCCTGCCGCACCCAGACACCAGAGCAACGCCGTGGTGGATATTTAAATTTACCTGCCGGCAAGTAGATAAAAAAGGGTGAAAAAACAAATGTGGCGGCGGCCTAGCTAATCGGTCGAACTAGCCCAACTAGCTAGCCACCATGCTTCACTGATGTACTCGGCAGGAAAGGTGGTCTTTCGTGATTTGACGACTCGTTTACTTGCTTCGGCACTACGACCGAGGAGGACCCAGAAAATGCGCGGTAGGGCGTCCCACGTCAGGAAGAATATATGTGTGCACCACCCAGTAGGACCCCGAAACCGCGCGGTAGGGTGTGCCATGTCTCGGCACGGAGGAAAAATGTGCGTGTAAAAATATACTGTATCAGACGTAGTACCTATGGTTCGACCTCGGGACCCAGCCAGTCGGTCGAAAACACCCCACTAGCCACACAACTTCATCATGCAAACGTGGCATGGAGGATAGATGTGGTTAGCTCCGTCTCGACCAGCCACAATGTCTCTTGTTCTAGGCGATTCTTCTATTTTCCAAGCTTTTTTTAGCTGTAGTAACACCACGGCAAGCTAGCGCCGCTCTTCGTGTGTGCTCGTGCAAAGGTTAGACGATGGAGAGAAGAGAGATTGAGATCGCAGACCTGGGACCCACCAGTAAGTGAGACAACGGTCATGCACGTGTTGATGAGGCACTCCGTCTACTATACTGAACGCAAGTACTGTATAAAATCAAGTTATGGGACAAAGCCAACAACCATTCGCTTTTTCAGGCTATCGACTTACGCTTTGTAGTCCAAGTTGCCAGTTCAAATCTTGTCTTTCAGATTTGTTAGTTTTAGGTCCAAATTTTATTAACGACAAGTTTGACCCCCGTGTGTTGTTCCGATATTTCAGTGTAGGATGGTTTTTTGAACAAACACTTTGCGCGGTTAGACAAGTAACGGCACGAGTTACACGTATTTTGCAAGTTTACGAACAATAATGACAGCGGCATAGAATATCACATCCACCCGCAGCTTAGATACTATGGTGATACGAGTTCTTACACCGTTGGAAGTGAGATCCAATGGCTTGGGAGTAGTCTTTGTAATTATGCGCAATTTCCAAACTCTCCAAAGGTTTTTTTTGCAAATAAAACATTCAGGCCTCGTGTGTGCCACTGCATCTTCGATCCGAAGGCTCCCCGGTGTTCATATTAGGTGCTCCCCGTAGCTTAATTACCCGCTACGGTGATATGAGCATCTAGGTCGTATGATCAGTGATCAGATGGCACATGCGTAGTACTTGTACTTTCCGCGCATTTCCCAAACTCTATCAGCCGCATATTGCAAAAACATTCAAACCTCCTGTCGGTGTCAAAACCGGCGGATCTCGGGTAGGGGGTCCCGAACTGTGCGTCTATGGCGGATGGTAACAGGAGACAGGGGACACGATGTTTACCCAGGTTCGGGCCCTCTTAATGGAGGTAAAACCCTACGTCCTGCATGATTGTTCTTGATGATATGAGTATTACAAGAGTTGATGTACCGCGAGATCAGAGAGGCTAAACCCTAGAAGCTAGCCTATGGTATGATTGTATGTTGTCCTACAGACTAAAACCCTCCGGTTTATATAGACATCAGAGGGGGCTAGGGTTACACAAGGTCGGTTACAAAGGAGGAGATATACATATCCGTATTGCCTAGCTTGCCTTCTACGCCAAGTAAAGTCCCATCTGAAAACGGGACGAAGTCTTCAATCTTGTATCTTCATAGTCCAACAGTCCGGCCAAAGGATATAGTCCGGCTGTCCGGAGACCCCCTAATCCAGGACTCCCTTAGTAGCCCCTGAACCAGGCTTCAATGTCGATGAGTCCGGCGCGCAGTGTTGTCTTCGGCATTGCAAGGCAGGTTCTTCTCCAAATTTTGAATGTTTGTTAAGTAGTGTCCGACCCCATAAATGTTGGACTTCTTAGCTTCTGCGCCCAATAATGGCTATCTTCCATGCGTCGAATGAATACGAGGAGCCAGGGCATTTTTACATTCGCCCCCCAGCCAGATAAATAAATTGTCTATTAAAGGGATGGGGATTCTTAGATCCAATCCATACCATCCTCCCACAGTGAGAATCCATCGGAGCGCGCTTCGAAAAAATCCACTCCAACATGGCCGACCACTGCAGCTCCTCCTCTTGCCCCCGTAGCCCTAAGCCTGGTGATTGAGAGAGGTGTTCTGTCCCACACAGTCGATTAGTCGAACTGCAGACTCAACGATTTCTCCCTCCAGCGTATATGGTTCCCGTCCGAGCCAGGCTCGCCACCTACAATGGCGGGGAGCAAGCGGAGAGCTTCCTCAGCCCCTCTACGGGGGAGCGGGTGTGCCTTGTTCCTTACATATTAAGGGGACTCGGATTTCCAATTCATCCATTCCTCTGCGGGATCCTGGATTTTTACGGCCTCCAACTGCATAATTTGACCCCTGCTTCCATATTACACATCGACGGCCACGTTGCCCTTTGTGAGTTATTCCTGGGCTGCAAGTCCCATTTCGAGCTGTGGAAAAGGTTATTTTGCCTCGTCCCCCGCACACAGAAGGGGTCACTTTATCAAGTGGGCGAAGCCGAAATATGGCGCATCGCCGAAACCAGATACTTGTCCGGTACTCCGAAGAAGACGTCCGAAGACTGGCCTTCGGAATGGTTTTATATGGAGGACGTCCCCCTTCTGGACCCTGTTCGGCGGGGTCTTCCTGAGTTCAACAATGCTCCTCTGAAGAAACGCCGAAGCTGGCGCCCACGGAGCCCCCATGAGGAAGACAACGGAGAAGTCCTTTACCTGATGAACCAGATTAAAGCGCTGGCTCAATCAGGTTGACAGTAATCGAGGTTATGTCAATATGCATAATGCGGGGAGTGCAGCCACATCAATATCGAGGGCACCCCCTGTGGTGTTTTAACGGGGAAGATGATGCCACCCGTTGCGGGTGTAAGGGACCGGACTCCGCTGCTGCTTTAGCAAAAATTCTGTCCGAGTTGTTCAAGGGAGAGGAAGAGGAGTTCATCCGCATCAAGCCACGGGATGGATTCTCCATGTACAACCCTCCAAGCTGGGTGAGTTATATCTCCTTACTCCCATTCTTCCCGCATTCTTTGTCGTAGGTACTCACCTTGCCATTTTACGGCAGGAACTGCGAAAAGCTATAAGGGAGGTCAACAACCCATCTCCACAACCAGAGGACCCTGATTGGGCCCTCGGTCCCGGACTCGAAGAAGATCCGGACATATTCGTGGAGCTGATAGATAGGCAGTTCTATCAATTGAGCTGTGATGACGCCATGGTGGCCATTATGGCCGACTATCCCGGACTGCTCCCTGCGTCGCATGGAAGAAAAACCAAAATCCCAACTCCAAAAACTAGGATCCCCCTTTTATACACTTCACCTACCATATACATATGGTGTTTTACAGGGAAGGCATTCGGGACACCGTGCCGAACCCACAGCAACTCGCCAACAAGAGGCGCCGAGGCCGGGTAGGCCAAAAAGGAAGGCGGTGAGGACGAAGATGCCGGCACAGAGGTATGACAAAAAACCACGCTCCGTGGTTGTCGTCTTTCTCAAAATGTAATGACGTCCATGTTTCTTTAATAGAAAAAACGCTCGCCGGAATATGTCCGGAGAGGCTGCCGATCACGCTTCCACCAGTCGGGCTCCAGGGCCGGACATAGAGGTAGAAGCCGACATGGGGCGGACGCTGGATACTCCTCCTATAGAGGATGCGGATAGACTGTCCGCTACAAATTCAAAAGTGGAGAGCGCCATGAATCATAGGTGTCGCCGGGCCATACTCCGTGGCGGTTGCTTCTCACCAGAGGTATTTGATGCCTTCAATTCTGGAGACGCGTACCTCCGTGCTGCTCAAAATGGTCTAGCCAGAGCCACGGACCAGTATGTAAGGGATGTACGGGTAAGCAAATCTGACGATTATATGTATCAGTAGCCCCTGAGACTTGAAATAGTTGACGCAACTGATTTAAGGATCATTGATTGTGCAGGTTCTTATGGAGAAGAATTCCCAACTGTCTCAAGAGCTGGACGAGTCCAAGGCCCAGATGGAAGCCGCTGTTTCCGCATTGAAGGAATCCAAAAAGGGCCCCCCTGGTAACTCTTTTGTCTATTGCAAAGAATATCAGTACCAGGTACTATGCGGTGTATATGCACACATAACAATAGATGTTGCAGGTGGCCCTGGAATGAATCCGAAGGCCGTGGAGGCGGATACGGCACGTGATGATTGACAGCGAAATGCTGGCGAGCGCGTGCTAACGCGAGTCAGGCAGGAGAAAAATGATCTCCAAGATGCCAATATCCGGCTGAGCGTGGAACTAAAGGATGTCCGAGCCCAGCTTGCGGACTCCGTGAAGGAGAATAAACGGCTTCAGCGTGGCATTTTTAGTAAGCGCTTGAACAAACTTTTTAAAGGAGTTCAGCGAAGAAGCCTGCTAACAGTGTTATGTCTGCAGGTATGCTGACGGGTCGTCCCGCGGAGGAGATGCTCGGGTCCTCGGGTGATCTTCTGCCAGAGCTCTCATAACTGCACGAACAAGTTTGGCAGGTGATGCAGAGTATTGCCCAAGCCTTGTGGCCATCCGTGTCCCCGCCAGGAGGCATGGGGGAGCTTATAGAGAAGCTCAAGGGAGCGCGACAGCGCTTCCGATTATGGAAGATATGTAATACCCCGGATATGATTTTCCCAATATGTAGTCCAACTCTTGCCGTTTCCGGCGTTAAGTTATTTTATTTTCTCCGGTTCGGGACTTTGTCTCCGTGTGTTGTTATCGTTGTCATGCATCTCATATCATGTCATCATGTGCATTGCATTTGCATACGTGTTCATCTCATGCATTCGAGCATTTTCCCCGTTGTCCGTTTTGCATTCCGGCGCCTCGTTCTCTTCCGATGGTCATTTCTACCTTTCTTTCATGTATGGGGATTAAACATTTCCGGATTGGACCGAGACTTGCCAAGCGGCCTTGGTTTACTACCGGTAGACCGCCTATCATGTTTTGTACCATTTGGATTTCGTTTGATGCTCCAACGGTTAACCGAGGGACCGAAAAGGCCTCGTGTGTGTTGCAGCCCAACACCCCTCCAATTTGCCCCAAAACCCACCTAAACCTGCTCCATCATCTAGAGCGTTCGATCACGATCGCGTGGCCGAAAACCGCACCTCATTTGGACTCTCCTAGCTCCCTCTACCTCTATTTAAAGACCTCTTCCGAAATTCGCGGATCTCCCCTCACCCTAACCATAGCTCCGCTCCTCATCCGCGCGCCGGACACGTCCGTCCGCGTGCCGGACACCACCGCCGTCCTCTCCCGCCGCGCCAAGTGGCACGCCGGCCACCTCCCGCGCCGCGGCTCGCCGAGCCCAGGGAAGGCCCCCGAGGCCCGGTTCTGCTGCGCCGCCCCACGCGTCGCCCCGCCGCCCTCGCCTCCAACCCCGGTGGCCCCGCGCCGCCCTGCGCCATCGCCGACGACCGCTGCTCCCCGGCCGCGCCGCCCCGGACCTCGCCGCTCCACCGCACGCCTCCACGCCGCCGTCCCGCGCCGGCGAACACGCCGCCCCGCCGCCAACCGCCTCCGTCCGGCCGGCCTCCTCCTCCTCGACCACGCTCCGGCCGGCCTCCTCCTCTCCGGCAAGTACACGAACTCCGGCGAGCCCCGGCGACGAACCTCGATTCCTGTGCAGACCTCAGATCCGAATTTGATTTGGGTTGACTTTTGCCTAAAACCCTAATCCATGTGCCCATCTTCATCATGCTATATCTCCGCATCCGTAGCTCCGTTTTTGGCATATAGCATATCAAAATGTTCGTCTCAGAGAGTACATCGTTTAATTCCATTGCATCATTTTCATCTGAGTTCATCTTGATGCCCAAAATGCTGTTAGAAGAGGGCTACTTGAGATATTTGTCAGATCTGCTACTCCATTTAGCTATTTGTCATTTTTGCAATGATTATTGTGTGCATGATATGCCCATGAGCTCTACATATGTTTTGTTAAGGGTTTTGCCATCTTTCTAGAGGTGCAACCCGTGTATTTTTGTGATGTGTGTGGTGACTAGCACAAGCTTGCAAAGTGAGGCACTTGGTAATTCTGTTTTTAGGGTCTTAGTAATTCCACTAAGTCCTTGAGCTGTTTAGTTCATGATGCCATATGTTCATGTTGTTTCCTAGTGGTCCGTGCCTCTTTTGAGGATGATCAGTAAGGATGTTTTGTTAATCTTGTAGTGCTCTATCCATCCATGTCTTTGTTTGCAATTATGGAGCACCCTAGCTTGAGTCAATCGAGCTCTACTTTTGCTACTTCGTGAATCTGGGCAGATTGTCAACTTGTTTGCAATTTTGCCGATGATGTTATAGTTGATCCGTGCATGCTATGCTTTTGCTCTTGCCATATCTAGCTTGCATTTTGTGTGTTCTTGATGGGTGTATGCTTAGCTTATCATGACTTGCTCTGTAGTGAGTGCATCGAGCTCGTAACCATGCCTACTTGAGATATGTTTTCAGCATGCTCCAGTTTTCACTAAGTCTGAAAACTGATTATGTTTTTGCTATGTTCACATGCTTGCAAATGTATTTTGTGACCCCTTTTGGCTCAAGGTCACTAAGGGACTTTTGTTAAGCTCTTTGAGTAGCTCCATGCCATGCTTTACTTTTTCATGTTCAGGTCCTGTAGCATGTAGTTTTGTTGCTCCGAAGAGTGCTATCTGATCTGAAATGCCAGACAAGTGTTAATTTCACTAAGTCTGAGATCTGTTTACCGTATGCATTTTTGCCATGCTTGTTTGAACCTGTTAATGGATGAATTGGCCGTAGCTCAGTGCTAGAATTTTGTTAAGCATATTGAATGCATCCCTGGCATGTATTTTGTTGCCATGTTTGAGTGTTGTAGGATGTTCATCGCATTGCATTTAGATGGCTACTTGCTGTAAATCGCAGACCGGTGTCATATTTGAATCGCTTGCCATTTCCAAACCGTAACTCCGATTCCGGTGATCTTTATATCGTTTTCAAGCGATTTCATCTCATCTTTCCAGTGGCACACTTGGTTTTCCAATTTGAGGCGCGGTTCTTGCATTTCCTGTCACATCTTGCACATGCATCCCGCATCGCATCCCGCATAGCATACCATGTTTGCATCATATTGTTTGATCCTTGCACGTGGTTGATTGTGTTCCGTTTGTTTGTTGTCTTGTTTGGGTAGAGCCGGGAGACGAGTTCGCTAACGAGGAGCCCGTTGAGTTTGCTTTCGAGGATCTATTCAACTCTGACAACTTTGCGGGCAAGATGATCATACCCTCGAAATCACTACTATCTTTGCTTTGCTAGATGCTCGCTCTTTTGCTAATAGGTGTTGAGGTAATGTTTGCCGCAGGTTTGCCCTCTTTAGTTATGAGTTCACGCTTTGCCTTCTCTTCTCGCTCTCTTTTGCGAATAGGATAGCCACCATATATGCTAGTCGCTTGCTGTAGCTCCACATATTTACCTTGCCTTTCCTATTAAGCTTAAATAGTCTTGATCGCGAGGGTGCGAGATTGCTGAGTCCCTGTGGCTCATAGATTACTATTACACCAGATGCAGGGCCGGATGATTGTCACATCCCTAGTTCTGGTATGATCTAGACTAGCTAGTCATGAGTGCATCATGTTTTAATTTCAGTTAAACTTGAAATAGGGGATAATAAACCCTAGTAGCAAATGAAATTCAACCAGGTTCAAACTTAAATTTTTTCAAAGACCCCAAAATGCCCTTTGAAAATGTTCATGATTTATGATAAAGGTGAAAACCCCTGCCAAAAATGATGAGCATATTTCTTGGCCATTTATGGATTTTTGATTTAATTCTTATTGTATTTGAGTTGGAGCAAATATATGTTTTAAATATATTTAATGCTTCAATAATTCTGTTATTTTGTGAGGGGTTTCAGAATATTTATTCCAGTCCCTGCAAAAATTATCAGAAGAAACAAAAATGATTTAGTGCTTGAACTAAATCAAAACAAATTGAAACAAATAGAAAACAGTAACTAAAAATAAAAACAGAAAGCTTACCTGGGCTTACCTCACGTGGCCTGCTCTTGTAGCAGAGGCCCAGCCCACCTGGTCGGCCCACCGAGGGCAGGGGCGTCTTCTTCCTCCTGCCAGAAGGCAGAGGAGAAGACAGCCACGGTGCCGCGGCATGCCACGCCGGCAGCTGCCTGCCTAGCTGCCCCCTCGTCGCCCTGGACTCCCTCCGCGTCGCCACGCGACCCAGAGCCGTCTGGCTCTCCCTCTCTCTCCCCCGAACACTCTCCCCTCCCCTGTTTCTCTCGCACACGGCCACCGAACTGAGTTGTCGACACCGTCGCCATTCGTCGTGGCCACCGAGCTCCCCACGCCCAGCCACCCCGACCACGAGCTCCGCCTTGCTGCCGCGCACCACTACGCCGAACCACACGACCCCGGACGCCCTGAAGCCTCGTCGTCGAGCTCATCTTCTCTGCACGGCCGCCGGAGATCGCCACCGTCGTGCCTCCTCCTCCGAGCCGCCCCCGAGCCCATGTCGACGCCTCTGCAACCACTGTGAGCTCCTGCATCGGAACCCCCTCTCCCCGAGCTTGATTACGCCCTCTAGTCATGCCAGCCGCCGTACCCGAGCGCCGCCGTCCGCCATGATCGTTGCTCTGGCAGCCACCGTGCATCTCCGCTCAAGCTTGTGCCTCCGGCGTGCTCCTGGAGCAACGACGAGTCCAATGCAGCCCCTAACTAGCTCTCCCGTGCGCTGGAACAATGCGCCCGCACTTGCCGAACTCCGGCCGCCGCGCAAGTCGCTGCCGCCATCGATTTAGACGACCGGAGCTGCTACTTCCTGCACCCCTGGACGCGGAGCACTCCAGGCTTTGCGTACAGCCTAGTCGCGCGCCAAACCGTCGCCGGACGGCGATTTCCGAAGCTCGCCGCCGTGTTCTGTGGTCACCGGTGACTTATGGCCGGCGTATCTGACGTGGCTATGTCATTAGCTGCTAATGACGCCCCTAATCAACTCCCTGAGCCACTGCCACCTAGGCCCCACGCCCTTAATTGACCACTGTTAATTCACATTTAGTTTAATTTAATTACAGTGGGCCCACGTGTCAGCTTTGACTATGCTGATGTGGCGTTGACCCGACCTCACCTGTCTGTGACCTAGGCAGCACTGGGTCACTGACCAGTGGGCCCCACAGGTCAGGTTTGACCTGGGCCGCTCCGTTGACCGCTGACATCAGCATGATGCAGTGCTGACGCAATAAGCTATTTTCTGGATTTAAAATAATTAGGAAATTCCAGAATATATTCAAAACTTCAAAAATTCATATAAATTCAACCGTAGCTCAGATTGAAATAATTTATATATGAAAAATTATCAGAAAAATTCAATCTATCCATCTGTACCACTTTCATGCATGACAAACCAACCTATACATGCTGTATATGTGAAAACACACTTAGGGCATATTTAAGGGCTTATTTTGGAGATGTATTTGAACACTTGGTTCAAATGGACTTCAACCAAATAAATGCTAGATGCATTAACTCAAACAACATCACATACTCATGCCATGTTCATGCATCATATTGTTGCGTATGCTTGTGTTTGATTTCCGTCACCGTTCCTTCTCGATAGGTCCTGCTCCAGAGAGTGTTCGAGAGTATCTGTCTGACGAGCAGTGCCCCTCTGTTGATCTACCAGGCAAGCAACCCCCCTTGTTCATTCCGATACAATCCCACTCTCTCGCCCCTGCTCTCATTTATTGCATTAGGGCAACAACAATTCAACTGCTACTTTATGCTATGGTAGTTGAACCCATTCCTCTGCATGACCTGTCATTGCCACAGTAAATAGTTAAAACCCACTAGCATGTGTAGGAGTTGTTTGAGCCATGTTGTGTTCCTACCATGCCATGCCTGCTATTGCTTAGAGTTGTGTCAGGTCTGATTCATCGGGAATGAATTGGAGTGCTATGATATGTTTTGGTGCTGAGAGTTAAGCGTGTGAACACGATTTGGTAAAGGTAGCGGTGAGAGGCAATGTAGGAGTACATGGTGGGTTGTCTCATTGGGACCGTCCTTAAGAACCGAGTTCTGTGTAAGTTGTTCAATGACTAGCTACTACCACACATTGGGCTCCGGGCGCTCCAAGCTCTCTCGACTTATTAACCGCCTTGAACTCTGTCTAGGAGTTGCAAATAGTTTCGGGTGTTTGTAGGTAGTGCTATTTTTCTACCGAGTGGCACCCGGGAGGGTGGACATGGGACAGACTAGGCACACGTGGCCCGGTGTACCGAGTGGCACCCGGATGGTGGTCTCGGGAACCCTGTACACATCGTTTGGGGCCGTGAGCGAAACCTCGGCCGGATCTCCTTGCGGATGGAACCCAAATAGGCGATAAACCTGGACTAGAGTCTTGCATGGTTAGTCAGGTCGTGGCCGACACCCTCGCCAGGCTTCTGCTTGAAGGGTGCCGAGATACATGACGTGTACATGGTGATAAGTGGTGAGAGCGTGTGGGATGAAGTACACCCCTGCAGGGTTATCATGATCTATTCGAATAGCCGTGTCCTCGGTTACGGACTTCTTGGATGCTTACGTGGTACATAGACAACTTAAAGTGGATACTCTAAAATGCTCAAGACAAGTGTGAGTGCTATGGATGGCCTTCTCGTAGGGAGACGAGATGAATCCATAGTAGTGTATTGATGTGGTGATTAGTGGACTCGTGTGCGCTGCCTCATCTCAAAGAAGTTTCTCGTTGTCGTAGAACAGGATAGCCACTGAGTCAAAGCTGGCTTGCTGCAACTAAACCCCACATTACCTTCTTGATACAAATGCATATATGACAGGATCTGATGTAAGTCTTGCTGAGTACCTTTGTACTCACGTTTGCTTTAATTATGTTTTGCAGATGAGACATCTGTCTTACAAGTAGTTCCGCTTGGACTTCGACGAGTCGCTTGCTACCTCAGCTATGATCTTGTACCTTGGAGGGACTTGTAGATAGTCAGGCTTCTCGGCCTTTTTCTTTTGTAGTTGTCTGTACTCAGACATGTAATGCTTCCGCTTGTTGCTTGTATGCTCTGAATGATGGGTCATGTGACCCCTGTTTGTATTTATGCTATGTGGCTCTTCTAAGCCTTTATCTATATGAGTTTGCGTTATGTTGTGATGCCATGTTGTACAACTCATACTTGCATGTTATGTGTATGTGTGACGTGTATTGCTATGTGTGGGATCCGACAATCTAGTTGTTTATCCTTGGCAGTCTCTCTTACCGGAAATGTAGTCTAGTGCTTCCTTGAGCCATAGTAGTCCACTACAGTCCAGTTCACCGGAGTCCTGCTAGCCCAGCACTACTGCTCAGGACACTTGACTGACCGGCATGTGTTTCACTTCGTTCCTTTGTCTGTCCCTTCGGGGAAATGTCACGCGGTGACAACCGGAGTCCTGCCTAGCCTGCTACAGCCCGGGTTCCCCGGAATCCTGTTAGCCCGGTGCTACAGCCCGGATTCACACGCTGCTGACCGACACGCTCGATGTGAATCATGTATGCCTGTTCCCATAGGATAGTGCCGCTTTGGGTTCACGACTAGCCATGTCGGCCCGGGTTCTCTGTCATATGGATGCTAGCGACACAATCATATACGCGAGCCAAAAGGCGCAAACGGTCCCGGGCCAGGGTAAGGCGACACCCGTGGGGATGCCGTGCGTGAGGCCGCAAAGTGATATCAGGTGTTACCGGCTAGATCGATGTGATTTGGAATCGGGGTCCCGACAGCGTTTGGTATCAGAGTCTGACTGACTGTAGGATTTCCAAGCCAACCTGGCCGAAGTTGAGTCTAGAAATTCCTTAGCTATATAGGGGAATTGATTGTGGAAGGGAATGTAAGGCTCTTTCTACTCCTTTTGCCTCATGCCTTCTGATCTGAGTTATCCTATCTTTCCTACGGGGTTAAGAAACTAGGCTTTCTCTTCCGTCTATTAGGATCACGTGTTACTACTCCGTAGTCTCTAAGGTTTGGTTGATCTGAGTCATATCCCAGTTTGAGTACCTCCGGTGTAGCCTGTTTAGTAATATCTCAGAACCTTGAGTGATGACGTTGAGTATGGTGCTACCCCTTCATTTGCAGGATGTTTCATTTTGAGTATTTTACTGCCGTTATGCTGCCGGAATTGTCCTAGGAGTTCATGAGATAGTATTTTTCTCATACTATAATCCACATCCTTATGGTGATGCTGAATCCATCCTTGTTTCCTTGGTTGGTTCTTCAGGATGTCGTCAGTTAACCGAAGTTCTGTTGCTCGTATCCGGAACCACGGAGATGGTAGGGATGAGGATCCTCCCGATCAGTCTTCGTTGGCAGAGTTCATGTTAGAGATGGAGAAGAACAAGCATGAGTCTAACCACTTGCTAGCACGTATTGAGGAGAATACCTCCCATCAGCACAAAGAGTTTGTGTCCATCCATGACTTCATCGGTCTGAAACCACCCACCTTCCATCATTCCATTGAACCACTCGATGCAGATGACTGGCTCCGTAGTATCACACACAAGCTGCGTTCTGTGAACGTAGCTAAAATTAACAAGGTCACCTACGCTGCATATCACCTGGAAGGTCCTGCTAGTCTTTGGTGGCAGAACTATGAGGCTATGCTTCCAGCTGGCCAGATACCTACCTGGAGAGATTTCACTGAAGCTTTTCGCGAGCATCACATTCCTCTGGCTCTCATCGATTGCAAGAGAGAAGAGTTCTGTAGTTTCACCCAGGGTAAGATGGCAGTTGATGCTTACAGTAGAGAGTTTGAGAACCTCGCCCGCTATGCTATAGAAGAAGTGTCCACGGACACTAAGAAGCAGGCTAGGTTCCGGAAGGGTCTCAACCCCAAGTTGCGTCGTGATCTCCACTTGCACCATTGCAATACATTCCAGGCTCTTGTGAACAAGGCCATTAATGCAGAAACAGCTCAACTCACTTACGAGGAGTCTTGTAAGCACACCCGTGATTTGGTTTCTTCCTCTGGTTCTACTTCGCAGAAGCACCGGATTTGGGTTCCGAACTCCGCTCTTCCACTCGGATGTTCACCGAGGCCATCTTATGTGGCGCCTCACCCAATTCAACCGTATGATCCACCCAGATCTATTGGTAGACCGCTTGTCAATGCGGGTCCACGTCCTACTTCAGGGACTTGTTTCACATGCGGAGAGCCAGGACACTATGCATGTGACTGCTCTCAAACCAACTATGCTCCACCCCAGCCTGAGAAGTCTGTTGGCCGTGATAAGCCATCATGCAAGATGATTAGTGTCAAGTCAGCTCCCACTGAATGTGGATGTGTGCATCACGTCTCAGCTAAAGACACTCATGATGATCCGGATGTCGTTCTTGGTACCCTCCTTGTCAATTGCCATCCAGCTTCGGTTCTGTTCGATACCGGAGCATCTCACTCCTTCATCTCTGAAGGCTATGCTCGTTTGCATGACATGTCATTTTGTGATATGCCAACTCTACTTGAAATCCAAACTCCAGGGTCCAGATGGCAAACTACCAGAATAAGCCATGGTAATGAAATCCTTGTTGACAGACTTGTATTCCTTGCATCACTTATAGCCCTCAAGTCTACAGATATTAACATCATCTTGGGTATGGACTGGATGAAAGCTCATCATGCCAAGATTGATTGTTACACAAGGTCTGTTCAGCTTACACACCCATCGGACAAGATAGTCACCGTCTCCACTAGAGTTGCAAAGCGTCAGCTCTATTCTCTTAATGCCAACCCTCTTCCAGACCTTGAAGATATCCCAGTAGTCTGTGACTTTCCGGATGTCTTTCCAGAGGAACTGCCAGGTATTCCACCTGATAGAGATGTAGAATTTCTCATAGATCTTATCCCAGGAACCGCTCCAATCTCTAGGAGACCTTACAAGATGGCACCCTTAGAACTAGCCGAGCTTAAGAAACAACTTGATGAGTCCTTGCAAAAGGGTTTCATCCGTCCTAGTTCTTCTCCTTGGGCTTGCCCCATTCTCTTCGTCAAGAAGAAGGATGGTACGGACCGGATGGTTGTAGATTATCGTCCCGTTAATTTGGTCACGATAAAGAACAAGTATCCGCTCCCCAGGATCAACGACCTGTACGATCAGCTCGCTGGATCCTCAGTATTTTCCAAGATGGATTTGAGGTTAGGCTACCACCAAATCAAGATCAGAAATGGGGACATTCCTAAGACGGCTTTTGTCACTCGTTATGGTCAGTACGAGTACACCGTCATGTCCTTTGGTCTAACCAACGCTCCAGCTACATTCTCCCACTTGATGAACTCGATCTTCATGGAGTACTTAGATAAGTTCGTCGTGGTTTACCTTGATGATATCCTTATTTACTCGAAGAATGAGGAAGAGCATGCCGAACATCTTAGACTTGTGCTAGAAAAACTCAGAGAGCACCTCCTTTATGCCAAGTTCTCCAAGTGCGAATTTTGGTTGCCAGAAGTGACCTATCTCGACCACGTAATCTCTAGTAAGGGCATTGCTGTCAATCCTGAAAGAGTTCAGGCCGTTCTCGATTGGACTCCGCCTGAAATAGTTAAGCAAGTTAGGAGTTTCCTTGGCCTAGCCAGTTATTGTCGCCGATTCATTGAGAGCTTCTCCAAAGTGGCCAAACCTCTCATGGAACTTCTCAAGAAAGATAAAAATTTTGAGTGGTCCCCACAGTGTGAGCACAGTTTTCAGGAACTGAAAAGACGTCTGACTTCTACTCCCATACTTGTGCCACCGGACTTCACTAAGGACTTTGTTATCTATTGTGATGCCTCACGACAGGGACTAGGTTGCATTCTTATGCAAGATCTCCATGTGATTGCCTATGCATCTCGACAGTTGCATCCACATGAGGAGAATTATCCTACACATGATCTAGAGCTTGCAGCCGTAGTCTATGCACTTAAGACCTGGCGACATTACCTTCTTGGTAAACGTTGCGAGATTTACACCGATCACCAGAGTCTCAAGTATATCTTCACCCAACCAGATCTGAACCTTAGGCAAAGACGTTGGTTGGAGTTGATCTCAGATTACGACTTAGGGATTACCTACACCCCAGGAAAGGGGAATGTCATGGCCGATGCGCTAAGTCGTAAGTCCTATTGCAACAATCTCATGTTGCAGCAGGGCCAACCACTTCTTCATGAGGAATTATGCAAACTTAACCTTCACCTTGCTCCTCACGGATTCCTTTCTACCTTGGTGGCGAAACCTACTCTTGTGGACCAAATCATCTCTGCTCAGAAGCAGGATACAGGAATGTCCCGGATCAAGAGAAACATTAACAAGGGAGTTGGTGGTAGTTTCTCTATAGATGATCGTGGTGTTGTTTTCTTTGAGAGTCGCTTTGTGGTTCCCAAGAATCAACATCTTCGATAGTTAATCCTTAAGGAGGCGCATGAATCTCCTCTCACGATTCATCCTGGTAGTACTAAGATGTATCAGGACCTACGCCAGAGGTTCTGGTGGACTAGGATGAAGAGAGAAATTGCTTAGTTTATTGCTAACTGTGACGTTTGTCGTCGCGTGAAGGCAGAGCATCAGAGGCCTGCTGGCACCCTTCAACCTTTAGCTATTCCTGAATGGAAATGGGATAAAGTTGGTATGGACTTCATCATCGGCTTTCCCAGGACCAAGAAAGGGAATAACGCTATCTTCGTAGTCATTGATCATCTTTCCAAAGTGGCTCACTTCCTACCTGTTCGAGAGAGTATCAATGCTAGTCAGGTCACTGACTTATATATTTCTCGAATAGTGTCACTTCATGGTGTTCCACTAGAGATCAATTCAGACCGTGGTAGTCTTTTCACTTCTCATTTCTAGGGAGTTTCCAAACTACCATGGGCACCCATCTTTCCTTCAGTACCGCTTTCCACCCTCAATCAAGTGGTCAGGTGGAAAGGGTCAACCAGATTCTTGAAGACATGCTTCGAGCTTGTGTTATCTCATTCGGTATGGATTGGGAGAAGTCTCTTCCCTTCGCCGAGTTTGCTTATAACAACAGCTACCAATCCAGCCTCAAGAAAGCTCCTTTTGAGGTTCTTTATGGACGAAGATGTCGAACACCTTTGAACTGGTCAGAAACTGGTGAAAGACAATTCTTTGGACCGGATATGATCCAGGAGGCAGAAGAACAAGTTCGCATCATTCGTGAGAATTTGAAATCAGCCAAATCTCGTCAAAAGAGCCAGTATGACCGTAGTCATAAGGAAGTGGCTTATGAAATTGGCAACAAAGCTTATCTTCGGGTTACCCCTTTGAAGGATACCCATCGATTCGGTATCCAGGGCAAGTTGGCTCCTCGTTACATTGGTCCCTTTCTCATTCTCGCTAAATGAGGAGAGGTTGCCTACCAGTTGGAACTACCACCACATCTTTCTCGAGTTCAGGATGTCTTCCACGTCTCTCAACTCAGGTGTTGCTTCTCGGATCCCATCCGCGGAGTGGACCATGAAACGCTTGATTTCCAAGATAACCTCACATATCGAGAGTACCCCGTCCGCATTCTTGATCAAGCAGAGCGTGTCACCCGACGTCAAAACATCAAGTTTCTCAAGGTTTAGTGGTCTCATCATTCCGAGAGAGAAGCTACCTGGGAGCGTGAAGATCGTCTTCAACTTGAGTACCCCACTTTCTTTCCGCCGACTCCTGAATCTCGGGACGAGATTTCTTCGAGTGGGGGCGAGTTGTCACATCCCTAGTTCTGGTATGATCTAGACTAGCTAGTCATGAGTGCATCATGTTTTAATTCCAGTTAAACTTGAAATAGGGGATAATAAACCCTAGCAGCAAATGAAATTCAACCAGGTTCAAACTTAATTTTTTTCAAAGACCCCAAAATGCCCTTTGAAAATGTTCATGATTTATGATAAAGGTGAAAACCCCTGCCAAAAATGATCAGCATATTTCTTGGCCATTTATGGATTTTTGATTTAATTCTTATTGTATTTGAGTTGGAGCAAATATATGTTTTAAATATATTTAATGCTTCAATAATTCTGTTATTTTGTGAGGGGCTTTAGAATATTTATTCCAGTCCCTGCAAAAATTATCAGAAGAAACAAAAATGATTTAGTGCTTGAACTAAATCAAACAAATTGAAACAAATAGAAAACAGTAACTAAAAACAAAAACAGAAAGCTTACCTGGGCTTACCTCACGTGGCCTGCTCCCGTAGCAGAGGCCCAGCCCACCTGGCCGGCCCACCGAGGGCAGGGGCGTCTTCTTCCTCTTGCCAGAAGGCAGAGGAGAAGACAGCCACGGCGCCGCGGCGTGCCACGCCGGCAGCTGCCTGCCTGGCTGCCCCCTCGTCGCCCTGGACTCCCTCCGCGTCGCCACGCGACCCCAGAGCCGTCTGGCTCTCCCTCTCTCTCCCCCGAACGCTCTCCCCTCCCCTGTTTCTCTCGCACACGGCCACCGAACTGAGCCGTCGCCACTGTCGCCATTCGTCGCGGCCACCGACCTCCCCACGCCCAGCCATCCCGACCACGAGCTCCGCCTCGCTGCCGCGCACCTCTATGCCGAACCACACGACCCCGGACGCCCTGAAGCCTCGTCATCGAGCTCATCTTCTCTGCACGGCCGCCGGAGATCGCCACCGCCGTGCCTCCTGCTCCGAGCCTCCCCCGAGCCCATGTCGACGCCTCTGCAACCACTGTGAGCTCCTGCATCAGAACCCCCTCTCCCCGAGCTCGATTACACCCTCTAGTCATGCCGGCCGTCGTACCCGAGCGCCGCCGTCCGCCATGGTCGTTGCTCTGGCAGCCACCGTGCATCTCCGCTCAAGCTTGTGCCTCCGGCGTGCTCCTGGAGCAACGACGAGTCCAACGCAGCCCCTAACTAGCTCTCCCGTGCGCTGGAACCACGCGCCCGCACTTGCCGAACTCCGGCCGCCGTGCAAGTCGCTGCCGCCATCGATTTAGACCACCGGAGCTGCTACTTCCTGCACCCCTAGACGCGGAGCACTCCAGGCTTTGCGAAGAGCCTAGTCGCGCGCCAAACCGTCGCGGGACGGCGATTTCCGAAGCTCGCCGCCGTGTTCTGTGGTCACCGGCGACTTATCGCCGGCGTATCTGACGTGGCAATGTCATTAGCTGCTAATGACGCCCCTAATCAACTCCTTGAGCCACTGCCACCTGGGCCCCACGCCCTTAATTGACCACTGTTAATTCACGTTTAGTTTAATTTAATTACAGTGGGCCCACGTGTCAGCTTTGACTATGCTGATGTGGCGTTGACCCGACCCCACCTGTCTGTGACCTAGGCAGCACTGGGTCACTGACCAGTGGGCCCCACAGGTCAGGTTTGACCTGGGCCGCTCCGTTGACCACTGACATCAGCATGATGCAGTGCTGACGCAATAAGCTATTTTCTGGATTTAAAATAATTAGGAAATTCCAGAATATATTCAAAACTTCAAAAATTCATATAAATTCAACCGTAGCTCAGATTGAAATAATTTATATATGAAAAATTATCAGAAAAATTCAATCTATCCATCTGTACCACTTTCATGCATGACAAACCAACCTATACATGCTGTATATGTGAAAACACACTTAGGGCATATTTAAGGGCTTATTTTGGAGATGTATTTGAACCCTTGGTTCAAATGGACTTCAACCAAATAAATGCTAGATGCATTAACTCAAACAACATCACATACTCATGCCATGTTCATGCATCATATTGTTGCATATGCTTGTGTTTGATTTCCGTCACCGTTCCTTCTCGATAGGTCCTGCTCCGGAGAGTGTTCGAGAGTATCTGTCTGACGAGCAGTGCCCCTCTGTTGATCTACCAGGCAAGCAACCCCCTTGTTCATTCCGATACAATCCCACTCTCTCGCCCCTGCTCTCATTTATTGCATTAGGACAACAACAATACAACTGCTACTTTATGCTACGGTAGTTGAACCCATTCCTCTGCATGACCTGTCATTGCCACAGTAAATAGTTAAAACCCACTAGCATGTGTAGGAGTTGTTTGAGCCATGTTGTGTTCCTACCATGCCATGCCTGCTATTGCTTAGAGTTGTGTCAGGTCTGATTCATCGGGAATGAATTGGAGTGCTATGATATGTTTTGGTGCTGAGAGTTAAGCGTGTGAACACGATTTGGTAAAGGTAGCGGTGAGAGGCAATGTAGGAGTACATGGTGGGTTGTCTCATTGGGACCGTCCTTAAGAACTGAGTTCTGTGTAAGTTGTTCAATGACTAGCTACTACCACACATTGGGCTCCGGGCGCTCCAAGCTCTCTCGACTTATTAACCGCCTTGAACTCTGTCCAGGAGTTGCAAATAGTTTCGGATGTTTGTAGGTAGTGCTATTTTTCTACCGAGTGGCACCCGGCAGGGTGGACTTGGGACAGACTAGGCACACGTGGCCCGGTGTACCGAGTGGCACCCGGATGGTGGTCTCGGGAACCCTGTACACATTGTTTGGGGCCGTGAGCGAAACCTCGGCCGGATCTCCTTGCAGATGGAACCCAAATAGGCGATAAACCTGGACTAGAGTCTTGCGTGGTAAGTCAGGTCGTGGCCGACACCCTCGCCAGGCTTCCGCTTGAAGGGTGCCGAGATACATGACGTGTACATGGTGATAAGTGGTGAGAGCGTGTGTGATGAAATACACCCCTGCAGGGTTATCATGATCTATTCGAATAGCCGTGTCCTCGGTTACGGACTTCTTGGATGCTTACGTGGTACATAGACAACTTAAAGTGGATACTCTAAAATGCTCAAGACAAGTGTGAGTGCTATGGATGGCCTTCTCGTAGGGAGACGAGATGAATCCATAGTAGTGTATTGATGTGGTGATTAGTGGACTCGTTTGTGCTGCCTCATCTCAAAGAAGTTTCTCGTTGTCGTAGAACAGGATAGCCACTGAGTCAAAGCTGGCTTGCTGCAACTAAACCCCACATTACCTTCTTGATACAAATGCATATATGATAGGATCTGATGTAAGTCTTGCTGAGTACCTTTGTACTCACGTTTGCTTTAATTATGTATTGCAGATGAGACATCTGTCTTACTAGTAGTTCCGCTTGGACTTCGACGAGTCACTTGCTACCTCAGCTACGATCTTGTACCTTGGAGGGACTTGTAGATAGTCAGGCTTCTAGGCCTTTTTCTTTTGTAGTTGTTTGTACTCAGACATGTAATGCTTCCGCTTGTTGCTTGTATGCTCTGAATGATGGGTCATGTGACCCCTGTTTGTATTTATGCTATGTGGCTCTTCTAAGCCTTTATCTATATGAGTTTGCGTTATGTTGTGATGCCATGTTGTACAACACATACTTGCATGTTATGCGTACGTGTGACGTGTATTGCTATGTGTGGGATCCGACAATCTAGTTGTTTATCCTTGGCAGTCTCTCTTATGGGGAAATGTAGTCTAGTGCTTCCTTGAGCCATAGTAGTCCGCTACAGCCTGGTTCACCGGAGTCCTGCTAGCCCAGCACTACTACTCAGGACACTTGACTGGCCGGCATGTGTTTCACTTCGTTCCTGTGTCTGTCCCTTTGGGGAAATGTCACATGGTGACAACCGGAGTCCTGCCTAGCCTGCTACAGCCCGGGTTCCCCGGAGTCCTGTTAGCCCACTGCTACAGCCCGGATTCACACGCTGCTGACCGACACGCTCGATGTGAATCATGTATGCCTGTTCCCATAGGATAGTGCCGCTTTGGGTTCACGACTAGCCATGTCGGCCCGGGTTCTCTGTCATATGGATGCTAGCGACACAATCATATACACGAGCCAAAAGGCGCGAACGTTCCCGGGCCAGGGTAAGGCGACACCCGTGGGGATACCGTGCGTGAGGCCGCAAAGTGATATGAGGTGTTACCGGCTAGATCGATGTGATTTGGAATCGGGGTCCCGACAATGATACCGTTCCAGATGGCGCGCTTGAGCTCAAGTGGGAGTTCGATGAGGACTCTCAACGATACTATGTTTCTTTTCCTGATGATCAGTAGTGGTGCCCAGTTGGGGTGATCGGGACCGTGTCACATGTTGGGTTGTGTTTTCTTTTGGCGCCATAGTCGGGCCATGAGTGTTTGGAATGATGTAATGTTATTTATGTACTTGATTGACGTGGCGAGTGTAAGCCAACTATGTTATCTCCCCTTTTATTAATTATATTACATGGGATGTTGTGAAGATTGCCTAACTTGCGATGCCTTCAATGCGATTATTCCTCTAAGTCGTGCCTCGACACGTGGGAGATATAGTCGCATCGAGGGTGTTACAAGTTGGTAATCAGAGCCTTCCCCGACCTTAGGAGCCCCATTGCTTGATCGTTTTTAGCAGCCGAGTTGTGTCTAGAAAAATGTTTTGAGTCATTTAGGAATTATATATCGGAGAGTTTAGGAATTCTTTTTTACTTCCCAGTCTCCTCATCGCTCTGGTAAGACATCCTGACGTAGAGTTTTGACTCTTCTCTTCTGAAATTTCACTAAAAAAAATTTAGGATCACGCGGGTATCTTGGAAACGTTCCGATGGTTTTATGATGAGAACATTGTCTTGGTGCCTCCTGTCAGGGGTTTTGTGGAAGTGTCCTGGGGAGTTGAGCTCTGAGGTGTTGTTGTCATAATTTTATCGTTGCAGTTCTGGAATACCCGAGTTTAGTATGCCGACATCGAAAATCTCTTTTATGCAGTTCGTTGGTGAGATAACCTCGACGCCACCCAGTACTGGGGCGGGAGTTCGGGAGTATCGCCATAACTTGTATAATGGATGCTTTTCGAAGGTTGAGGTAGATGGTTTCCGAAGTTTTTCTTGGTTATGTGTTGAAGGATGGATACAGCTGGATGTAGGATTTGCTAGTTTGGGTGAGATATTATGCTTCCCCTGTATCCCCAACACCTGATTGCATAACCGGAAAGGTTCGGGAGTTTCATAGGTGGGAACTCTTGTAGCTCTAGTTCTTCTTCCATGGATATTAGTTTGAGATTGGGATTTCTTACCGATTATTCGTTCTTGATCCGTACCTTGTTGATTTATTTCTTCTACCTAATTCTGCGGGCTTCTCAATTTATGGATATGTGACAATTTCAATAGGAATGCATTCGTTCATTTTGTTCGGATGTGAAGACTTTATGTTGCAATTTTCATTCTGTTGGATTTAGCTTCATTTTATCTGTCTATGTGCTAACGATGGTCAACCTCTTCAGGATGGCTCCCGCTAAGAGCACCAATCAGAATCAGAATCAAGATCCGCCACCACCTCCACCTCCTCCGGAGGCATGGCAAGCTGTGATGGCCGCAACCAATGAAAACACGCAGTTGATCATGCAAATTCTCCAAGAGCGCAAACAAGGCAACCAAGGGAACCAAGGCAACAATCAGAATCACTTTGCTACACTCAACCGGTTCCTTGCTAATGGGCCAAAGACTTTCAGCAATTGTGTTGAGGCAACTGATGCTGACGATTGGCTTGTGGATCTGTGCAAGCATTTCGAGTGCAGTAACGTCAGGCCTGAGGACTTTGTCAAGTTTGCATCCTTCCAGCTCAAAGATCAAGCTGCAGAGTTGTTCCAGCAGTACAAGGATTCCAGAGGTGGATGAGTGATCACTTGGAATGAATTTCGCCAAGATTTCCAATCTCATCACATCCCTCAGAGTGTGACTGAAACCAAGTGTGAGGAATTCCGCAACCTGAAGCAAGGCTCTTTGTCTGTCTATGACTACAACAAGTTGTTCCAGAAGCTCGCCCGCTTTGCCAAGCAGGACGTTCCTGATGAGAAGAGCATGATGTACCAGTTCAGAGGTGGTCTCAGAGAAGAAATCCAGCTAGCTCTTGTTCTCTTCGAGCCCTTGAGGTACGACGAGTTCTACAACATGGCACTGAAGCAAGAGGCCGCTCACCTGAGGTGTGATGCTTCCAAGAAGCGAGTCAGAGACACAACTCCTTCTTCCTCTACTCAAGTGGCCAAGCAGCAGAAGTATTGGCTTCCTCCTCCTCCGTTCCATCAGCCGGCATCAGAAGAGCAATGGTGGCAGTGGTTCTTCCCACCCACCCAACCCTGGCTTTCAGAACAAGACTTCGTCTCAAGCTCCAAGATCCAGTGCTCCGTACCACCGTTCGCTTTTAGAGGTCACGTGCAACAAGTGCCAACAGAAGGGTCACTATGCCAACAAGTGTTTCAACCAGAGGCGTCTTCCCCCTCCTCCTGTCAAATCGGCAAGTACAGTTGTGGTCAAGCATAACCCCAAGCACGCCAAGGTCAACTTGCTGAATGCAGCTCAGGCAGAGGATTCATCAGATGTTATCATGGGTAACTTTCCAGTTAACTCTATTCCCGCAAAAGTTCTTTTTGACACTGGTGCATCGCATTGTTTCATGTCAAGATCATTTGTTTCCAAGCATGACTTCATTTCGCAAATGTTGGGTAAACCTATAGGAGTGGTTTCTCCGGCTAAGTCTATGAGGGCTACTTCAATAGTCCCGGATGTTTCTATCAGGATGGGTGATTTGAAGTTTCTAGTTTCTCCAATGGTTCTTGGTAACTCGGACATTGATCTTATTCTCGAAATGGATTGGCTTTCTAAGCACAAGGCTCAGCTTGATTGTGCAGCCAGGCAGATTCAATTGACTCATTTATCTGAGGATGTAATTGTCTTTGCCGCGAATGATGACACCATCCGTCTATTCTCTCTCAATGAGAAGGGTGAACTGGATGCTATCTCGCAAATTCTAGTCGTTTGCGAATATCAAGACGTCTTTCCAGAAGAGCTTCCAGGAATGCCTCCGCACCGGCCAGTTGAATTCATCATTGATCTTGAGCCTGGCACGGAACCTGTGTGCAAGCATCCTTACAAGCTCGGACCTGAAGAGTTGAAGGAGCTAAAGAAGCAACTCGATGTTCAAGAAAGAATGGGTCTCATCCAGCCTAGTTCCTCTCCATGGGGTTGTGGTGTTCTTTTTGTGAAGAAGAAGGATGGAACGGACCGACTTTGTGTTGATTGCCGTCCATTGAACAAGAAGGCCATCAAGAACAAATACCCACTTCCCAACATCAACGAGTTGTTCGAACAACTCAAAGGTGCCCAAGTATTCTCCAAGCTTGATCTCCGTATGGGTTATCATCAGATTCGAATCCGTGAGCAAGATATTCCCAAGACGACTCTCAGGACAAGCTATGGTTCATATGAATACACTGTCATGTCTTTTGGCCTCGTCAATGCTCCTCCGACGTTCTCTCGCATGATGAACTTCATCTTCAACGCCTACACCAATGACTTCGTTTTGGTCTATCTCGACGACATTCTGGTTTTCTCGAAGAACAAGGAAGATCATGCCAAGCACTTGCGTTTGGTACTCGATAAGCTGAGGGAACACCAGTTCTACGCCAAGTTCTCCAAGTGTGAATTTTGGCTCGATGAGGTTCTTTATCTTGGTCATATCATCTCTACCAAGGGTATTGCTGTAAATCCTGAGAAGGTGTCTGCAATTGTGAATTGGGAACCTCCTCAGAACGTGAAGCAACTCCGTAGCTTCCTCGGTCTCGCAAGCTATTGCCGAAGATTCGTTGAAAACTTTTCTAAGATCGCGAAGCCTCTCTTAAATCTTCTCCAGAAGCACGTCAAGTACGTTTGGTCTCCGGAGTGTGACATTGCTTTCAACACCTTGAAAGAAAAATTGATCACTGCTCCAGTTCTGACTCCGCCTGATGAATCCAAGCCGTACAAGGTCTTTTGTGATGCCTCTCTCCAAGGTCTTGGCACAGTATTGATGCAAGAGAAGAAAGTTGTTGCTTATACCTCTCGCCAGTTGAAGCCTAATGAGAAGAACTACCCCACTCATGATCTCGAGTTGGCGGCAGTTGTGCATGCTCTTTTGACTTGGAGACATCTCTTATTGGGAAGAAAAGTGGACATTTTCACTGATCACAAAAGTCTCAAGTACATCTTCACTCAGCCTAATCTCAACCCCAGGCAAACTCGATGGGTCGAAATGATTCAAGAGAATAATCCAAGTATCGAGTATACTCCAGGCAAGACCAATGTGATTGCTGACGCATTGAGCAGGAAGGCTTATTGCAACAGTCTGATTCTCAAGCCTTATCAACCCGAGCTTTGTGAAGCTTTCCGCAAACTTAATCTGCAAGTTGTTCCTCAAGGTTGCTTCGCCAACCTTCAAGTCTCTCCTACCTTGGAAGACCAGATTCGCCAAGCCCAGCTTCTTGATGCTATGGTGAAAAAGGTGAAGATTGGGATTGCCAAGAGTCAACCCAAGTACAAGTGCTACCGCCTTGATGACAGGGATACTCTCTTCTTCGAGGGTCGTATTGTTGTGCCCAAAGGTGAACTTCGTAAAGTGATCATGAACGAGGCTCACAATTCTCTCCGCTCCATCCACCCTAGGAGCACGAAGATGTATTAGGACCTCAAGCAGGCTTATTGGTGGACTCGAATGAAGCGCGAGATTGCTCAGTTCGTGAATGAGTGTGATGTCTGCAGAAGAGTGAAGGCAGAACACCAAAGGCCAGCCGGTCTCCTCAAACCTCTTTCCATTCCAGAATGGAAGTTTGACCACATTGAGATGGACTTCGTGACTGGGTTTCCAAAGTCCAAGCGTGGCAATGATGCTATATTCGTTGTCATTCACAAACTCAGTAAAGTGGCTCATTTTCTGCCTATCAAAGAGTCAATCACTGCAGCTCAATTGGCGGAACTCTATACCTCTCGGATTGTCTCTCTGCATGGTATTCCTCATGTGATCTCTTCAGACCGTGGAAGCATCTTTACCTCCAAGTTTTGGGATTCTTTTTAGAAGGCCATGGGCACCAACATCCGCTTCAGCACAGCTTTCCATCCTCAAACTAGCGGTTAAGTTGAGCGTGTCAACCAGATTCTTGAAGATATGCTCAGGGCTTGTGTGATCTCCCTCGGCATGAAGTGGGAGGATTGTCTTCCCTATGCTGAATTCTCCTACAACAACAGTTTTCAAGCAAGTTCGGGCAAGGCCCCATTTGAAATTCTGTATGGCAGGAAGTGCCGTACCCCACTCAACTAGTCTGAAACCGGTGAACGGCAGCTTTTGGGAAATGACTTAATCACAGAGGCAGAAGAAATGTGCAAAGTCATTCGAGATAACCTCAAAGCAGCCCAATCCCGCCAGAAGAGCTACTATGACAGTAAGCACCGTGATTTGGCTTTCGAGATCGGAGATCATGTTTACCTTCACGTCTCTCCTATGAAAGGTACTCGTCGCTTCGGTATCAAAGGGAAGCTTGCCCCTAGATACGTGGGACCTTTTGAGATTGTCAGCAAGAGAGGCGACCTCGCCTATCAACTCGAGCTTCCTTCAAACTTTGCAAATGTTCATGATGTGTTCCATGTCTCTCAGCTCCGAAAGTGCTTCAAGACTCCTGACCGCACCGTCAACTTCGAGGACATTGAGCTCCAAGAAGATCTCTCCTATCGTGAGAACCCAGTTGCTATCCTTGAAGAGACTGAATGCAAGACTCGCAACAAGTCGATCAAGTTCCTCAAAGTCAAGTGGTCACACCATTCCGACCGTGAAGCTACCTGGGAACGTGAGGATCACCTCCGTTCTGAGTACCCGGCGTTCTTTCAGTCCTAGATCTTGGGACGAGATCCTTTTGTAGTGGTGGAGTGTTGTAACACCCCGGATATGATTTTCCCAATATGTACTCCAACTCTTCCCGTTTCCGGCGTTAAGTTATTTTATTTTTTCGGGTTCGGGTCTTTGTCTCCGTGTGTTGTGATTGTTGTCATGCATCTCATATCATGTCATCATGTGCATTGCATTTGCATACATGTTCATCTCATGCATTCGAGCATTTTCCCCGTTGTCCGTTTTGCATTCCGGCGCTTCGTTCTCCTCCGGTGGTCATTTCTACCTTTCATTCGTGTGTGGGGAAAAACCATTTCCGGATTGGACCGATACTTGCCAAGCGGCCTTGGTTTACTACCGGTAGACCGCCTGCCAAGTTTCGTACCATTTGGACTTCGTTTGATGCTCCAAAGGTTAACCGAGGGACCAAAAAGGCCTCGTGTGTGTTGCAGCCCAACACCCCTCCAATTTGGCCCAAAACCCATCTAAACCTGCTCCATCATCTAGAGCGTTCGATCATGATCGCGTGGCCGAAAACCGCACCTCATTTGGACTCTCCTAGCTCCCTCTACCTCTATTTAAAGACCTCTTCCGAAATTTCGCGGATCTCCCCTCACCCTAACCCTAGCTCCGCTCCTCATCTGCGCGCCGGACACGTCCGTCCGCGCGCCGGACACCGCCGCCGTCCTCTCCCAGTGCGCCACATGGCACGCCGGCCACCTCCCGCGCCGCGGCCTGCCGAGCCGAGGGAAGGCCCCCGAGGCCCGGTTCCGCCACGCCGCCCCACGCGTCGCCCCACCGCCCTCGCCTCCAACTACGGCGGCCCCGCGCAGCCCTGCGCCATCGCCGGCGACCGCTGCTCCCCGGCCGCGCCGCCCCAGACCTCGCCGCTCCACCGCACGCCTCCACGTCGCCGTCCTGCGCCGGCGAGCGCGCCGCCCCGCCGCCAACCGCCTCCGTCCGGCCGGCTTCCTCCTCCTCGACCACGCTCCGGCCGGCCTCCTCCTCTCCGGCAAGTACACGAACTCCGCCGAGCCCCGGTGACGAACCACAGTTCCCGTGCAGATCTCAGATCCGGATTTTATTTGGGTTGACTTTTTCCCGAAACCCTAATCCATGTGCCCATCTTCATCATGCTATATCTCCGCATCCGTAGCTCCATTTTTGGCATATAGCATATCAAAATGTTCGTCTCAAAGAGTACATCATTTCATTCCATTGCAACCTTTTCATTTGAGTTCATCTTGATGCCCGAAATGCTGTTAGAAGAGGGCTACTTGAGATATTTGTCAGATCTGCTACTCCATTTAGCTATTTGTCATTTTTGCCATGATTATTGTATGCATGATATGCCCATTAGCTCTACATATGTTTTGTTAAGGGTTTTGCCATCTTTCTAGAGGTGCAACCCGTGTATTTTTGTGACGTGTGTGGTGACTAGCACAAGCTTGCAAAGTGAGGCACTTGGTAATTCTGTTTTCAGGGTCTTAGTAATTCCACTAAGTCCTTGAGCTGTTTAGTTCATGATGCCATATGTTCATGTTGTTTCCTAGTGATCCGTGCCTCTTTTGAGGATGATCAGTAAGGATGTTTTGTTAATCTTGTAGTGCTCTATCCATCCATGTATTTGTTTGCAATTATGGAGCACCCTAGCTTGAGTCAATTGAGCTCTACTTTTGCTAATTCGTGAATCTGGGCAGATTGTCAACTTGTTTGCAATTTTGCCGATGATGTTATAGTTGATCCGTGCATGCTATGCTTTTGTTCTTGCCATGTCTAGCTTGCATTTTGTGTATTCTTGACGGGTGTATGCTTAGCTTATCATGACTTGCTCCGTAGTGAGTGCATCGAGCTCGTAAACATGCCTACTTGAGATATGTTTTCAGCATGCTCCAGTTTTCACTAAGTCTGAAAACTGATTATGTTTTTGCTATGTTCACATGCTTGCAAATGTATTTTGTGATCCCTTTTGGCTCAAGGTCACTAAGGGACTTTTGTTAAGCTCTTTGAGTAGCTCCATGCCATGCTTTACTTTGTCATGTTCAGGTCCTGTAGCATGTAGTTTTGTTGCTCCGAAGAGTGCTATCTGATCTGAAATTCCAGACAAGTGTTAATTTCACTAAGTCTGAGATCTGTTTACCATATGCATTTTTGCCATGCTTGTTTGAACCTGTTAATGGCTGAATTGGCCGTAGCTCAGTGCTAGAATTTTGTTAAGCATCTTGAATGCATCCCTGCCATGTATTTTCTTGCCATGTTTGAGTGTTGTAGCATGTTCATCTCATTGCATTTAGATGGCTACTTGCTGTAAATCGCAGACCGGTGTCATATTTGAATCGCTTGCCATTTCCAAACCGTAACTCCGATTCCGGTGATCTTTATATCGTTTTCAAGCGATTTCATCTCATCTTTACAGTGGCACACTTGGTTTTCCAAGTTGAGGCCAGGTTCTTGCATTTCCTGTCACATCTTGCATATGCATCCCGCATCGCATCCCGCATAGCATACCATGTTTGCAACATATTGTTTGATCCTTGCATGTGGTTGATTGTGTTCCGTTTGTTTGTTGTCTTGTTTGGGTAGAGCCGGGAGACGAGTTCGCTAACGAGGAGCCCGTTGAGTTTGCTTTCGAGGATCTAGTCAACTCTGACAACTTTGCGGGCAAGATGATCATACCCTCGAAATCACTACTATCTTTGCTTTGCTAGATGCTCGCTCTTTTGCTATGCCAATGCTATGATGCCTACCACTTGCTTTCAAGCCTCCCAAATTGCCATGTCAAACCTCTAACCCACCATGTCCTAGCAAACCGTTGTTTGGCTTTGTTACCGCTTTGCTCAGCCCCTCTTATAGCGTTGCTAGTTGCAGGTGAAGATTGGAGACCGTTCCTTGTTGGGACATTATTTACTTGTTGGGATATTATTATATTGCCATGTTATCTTAATGCATCTATATACTTGGTAAAGGGTGGAAGGCTCGGCCTCTCGCCTAGTGTTTTGTTCCACTCTTGCCGCCCTAGTTTCCGTCATATCGGTGTTATGTTCCCAGATTTTGTGTTCCTTACGTGGTTGGGTTATAATGGTAACCCCTTGACAGTCCGCCTTGAATAAAACTCCTCCAGCAATGCCCAACCTTGGTTTTACCATTTGCCAGCTAGCCCTTTACCTTGGGTTTCGCGGACTCAAGGGTCATCTTATTTTTAAACCCCCGGGCCAGTGCTCCTGTAAGCGTTGGTCCAACCTAGAGCACCGTGCGGGGCCGTCCCTTGGCAACTTGGGTTACGTTGGCTCCCGTACGCTTAGCTTATCCGGTGTGCCCTGAGAACGAGATATGTGCAGCTCCTATCGGGATTTGTCGGCACAGCGGGTGGTGTTGTTGGTCTTGTTTTACCATTGTCGGAGTTGTCTTGAAGAACCGGGATGCCGAGTCTCATCGAAATGTCTCGGGAGGGGGTCTATTCCTTCGTTGACCGTGAGAGCTTGTCATGGGCTAAGTTGGGACTCCCCTGCAGGGATTTGAACTTTCGAAAGCCGTGCCCGCGGTTATGGGCAGAAGGGAATTTGTTAATGTCCGGTTGTAGATAACTTAAACATTAACTTAATTAAAATGAATCAACTGTGTGAGTTTCCGTGATGGCCTCTTCTCGGCGGAGTCCGGGAAGTGGACACGGTGTTGGAGTAATGTTTGCCGCAGGTTTGCCCTCTTTAGTTATGTGTTCGCGCTTTGCCTTCTCTTCTCACTCTCTTTTGCGAATAGGATAGCCACTATATATGCTAGTCGCTTGCTGCAGCTCCACATATTTACCTTGCCTTTCCTATTAAGCTTAAATAGTCTTGATCGCGAGGGTGTGAGATTGCTGAGTCCCTGTGGCTCACAAATTACTATTACACCAGATGCAGGGCCTGATGATACCGTTCCAGATGGCGCGCTTGAGATCAAGTGGGAGTTCGACGAGGACTCTCAACGATACTATGTTTCTTTTCCTGATGATCAGTAGTGGTGCCCAGTTGGGGTGATCGGGACCGTGTCACATGTTGGGTTGTCTTTTCTTTTGGCACCGTAGTCGGGACATGAGTGTTTGGAATGATGTAATGTTTTTTATGTACTTGATTGACGTCGCGAGTGTAAGCCAACTATGTTATCTCCCCTTTTATTAATTATATTACATGGGATGATGTGAAGATTGCCTAACTTGCGACATATGCCTTCAATGCGATTATGCCTCTAAGTCGTGCCTCGACACGTGGGAGATATAGTCACATCGAGGGTGTTACAAGATATCAGTATGCCGACAAGGTGCACGGGAAGCCTGGGCTATAGTGAAGACACGATATACCAAGGCTGACCCAAACCACATGGCCGAGGTCGGACCTGTGGGGCCCGATGGGAAAGAGATCCCCGTCATTTTAGTGTATGATCAAGTAGAATTAGCCGCAAAGTATTCCCAACAGGATTGTAGGCTAGACAGCCTTTTGGATGGTATATAGGAAGAATTTAATCAGTCTTAGTGACTGTGTACTTCAAATGACATATGTAATGTCCCTAGCCGGATTGTAAATCATTTGTCACGGCGGACCTTTTCGCTTCGACCTTTGGACCCGATAGTCCGGAGTGTATCCGAATACCCACTCGGTTATATTAAAACCGGAGTATGCATGGAAACCAGGCATAGGGGTCATAAGTTCTTGAACAGACAAGTACTGAACTAGTTATGTTATATTACATGGATAGTAAGAAACATCTTCCAACGAGAATAGTTCCGTTAAGGGTTCCTTTCCCTGGGTACGCATGCCCTAATGTGCATGTCTGAACTGCGAGACGCAGGCTAAAAACATCTGGGGGCGTGTAGTAATTTAAATGAAAGTCATATTTTATTCACCGAACGAATATTCCCTTAAGAACGCTAGCTTTTGGCTTCACCCAGTCTGAGGTACACATCCGGCTGACCAGACAGTAACAATCGCAGAGGTGCTCCCCTTATGCCCTAGCCGAATTAACGGGGACATAGGGCATAAACACAAGAGCCAGGCAACCCAGCTTGGCCAAAACTTAAGTCATATCGATGCATATAATGGCGAAAAAGGTACATGCGGAAGGATAACACATGTGCGGGGCATGAAGCCCGGAAAAATAATTAGATTAAGCTTCTGTATAGGAAGCCCCCAGGTATATTGAGCGTGGTTAGCGCGTGAAGATTGTGTAACCAAGACACAGGTTTAGCCCTTTAGGGCTTTGAAGAGAGAAAGAAAGAGAGAGAAAACAGATGTGCAAAAAATTCATGGAGGTAAGGAGACGAACATAGAGTCCGGCGCTAGGCGTAGAATCTTCGGAGTCTGGCTGCGTTCCATGGGTTTGGCTCGAGTTGATTATTTGATGCATCCCGCAGGCGTACACTCCACCGGTCAGAACCTGGTCGATAATGAAGGGACCTTCCCATTTGGGCTTGAGCTTGTTCTTTTTTCTTCTCTGGCAGGCGCAGAACTAGTTCACCAACGTTATAGGTTTTGGCCTGCACTTCTCTTCTTTTGATACCTTCGAGCATGTTGTTGATAGAATGTGGAACGGGCTTTGCCATGTCGCGCTCCTCCTCCAAGGCATCCAAACTGTCTTGCCGATCGATCTCGGCCTCTCTTTCTTCGTACATGCGCACTCGAGGTGAGTCATGAATTATGTCGCAAGGCAGCACCGCCTCAGCGCCGTACACCATAAAAAACAGTGTGTATCCGGTAGTGCGATTCGGCGTGGTCCGATGCCCCCATAGTATGGAGTCAAGCTCCTCTACCCATTGGGTGTCTGATTCCTTTAAGGACCGGACTAATCTGGGTTAAATACCACTCATGATAAGACCATTTGCTCGTTCGACTTGATCGTTAGTTTGCGGATGATAGACAGAAGCATAATCGAGCTTGATGCCCATGTTGCTCCACCAAAGTTTCACCTTGTCGGCTGTAAAGTTCGTGCCGTTGTCAGTGATGATGCTGTGGGGGACGCCATAACGGTGTACAACCCCAGATATGAAGTCTATCACCGGTCTGAATTCAGCCGTTTTGACAGGTTTGGCTTCTATCCATTTGGTGAATTTGTCCACCATGACCAGTAAGTATTTTCTCTTATGGGTTCCCCCTTTGAGGGGTCCGACCATATCGAGCCCCCAGACCGCAAAGGGCCAAGTAATGGGGATTGTTTGGAGGGTGGTGGGTGGCATGTGGCTTTGGTTTGCAAAAAGCTGGCAACCAACAAAATGTTGAACCAGATGATGTGCATCTCCCCGGGCCGTCGGCCAATAAAAACCTATACAGAAGGCCTTACTTACAAGGGCCCGGGCTGCTGCATGATGGCCACCGAGTCCGGCATGGATTTCTGCCAAAAGCTTCCGCCCTTCCTCTTCGGAGATGAACCTTTGAAGGACTCCGGTTGTGCTTTTCTTATCAAGCTCTCCCTCATGGACCTGGTAGGCTTTAGATCGCCGCACTATGCGGCGAGCCTCATTTTGGTCCTCGGGTAATTCCTATCTAGTTAGGTAGGCCAGGAATGGTTATGTCCATGGGGCGATGACAGCCATTATCACATGGGCTGAAGGTGTTATTTCGGTGGCAGAGCCTCCGATTGTTTCAGAGTATTCGGTATCTGGGGTTGTGGCCGGGTCCGGACTATTTTTGTCGGTGTCCCCTTCCCATACCACGGATGGTTTAAACAGTCTTTCCAGGAAGATGTTTGGTGGGACAAGGTCGCGTTTAGCGCCGATACGTGCTAGGATGTCTGCTACCTGGTTGTTTTCGCAAGCCACATGGTGGAATTCCAGCCCCTCGAACTGGGATGACATTTTGAGGACGGTGTTGCGATATGCCGCCATTTTCGGATCCCTGGCATCGAAGTCTCCATTTATTTGGGATATTGCGAGGTTCGAATCCCCACACACCTCTAGGCATTGGATGCCCATGGAGACTGCCATCCGAAGGCCGTGTAATTGGGCCTTGTATTCGGCTGTGTTATTGGAGTCCGTATATAGTATTTGGAGCACGTATTGCACCAGGTCTCCTATGGGGGACGTCAGGACGATGCCAGCCCCTAGACCGGCCGGCATTTTAGAGTCGTCGAAGTGCATGATCCAATTGGAGTATGCGCCATACTCTTTAGGGAGTTCGGCTTCTGTCTATTCGTCTACGAAATCGGCCAGTACTTGCGACTTAATGGCTCGTCGTGGCTTATATGTTATGTCGAACGGGAGGAGTTCGATGGCCCATTTGGCAATCCGGCCCGTGGCATCATGGTTGTTTATTATATCATTGAGTGTTACTTAGGATGCCACCGTAATCGAACACTCTTGAAAGTAGTGTCTTAATTTTCGGGATGCCACAAATACCGCGTATGCTATCTTTTGGTAATGTGGGTACCGTGATTTGCATGGAGTGGGGACGGTGGATACATAATATACCGACTTTTGAAGCGGGAACTTATGTCCGTCCATCTCTCGTTCGACGACGAGCACTGCGCTTACAACTTGGTGAGTTGCCGCTATATATAATAGCATTGGTTCACCAACAGTTGGCACGGCCAGGATTGGGTTGGCAGCCAGGATGGCTTTGATTTCTTCCAGTCCAGCGGTGGCTGCATCCGTCCACTCGAAGTGTTCAGTGCGCCGAAGAAGGCAATAAAGGGGAAGTGCCTTTTCTCCTAATTGGGAGATAAAGCGGCTTAAAGCTGCCACGCATCCAGTCAATTTCTGGATTTGCTTGAGGTCAGTTGGGATAGCCAACTATGACAGAGCTCGGATTTTAGCCGGATTTTCTTCAATTCCTCTATTGGAGACGATGAAGCCCAGGAGCTTTTTGGCGGGAACGCCGAAAACGCATTTTTCCGGATTGAGCTTAATGTCGTATGTTCGGAGATTAGTGAACATGAGCCTCAAGTCGTCTATTAAAGAGTCTACGTGTCTGGTTTTAATGACCACATCGTCTACATATGCCTCTATAGTCTTACTAATCTGCTTTTCCAGACATGTCTGGATCATGTGTTGATATGTTGCACCGGCATTTTTGAGCCCAAAGGGCATTGTCTTAAAGCAGAAGGGGCCGTATGGTGTTATAAATGCCGTTGCGGCTTCATCAGACTCCGCCATCTTAATCTGGTGGTAAACGGAGTATGCGTTGAGGAAGCACAATGATTCGTGTCGTACGGTAGCGTCGATGATTTGATCGATGCGAGGGAGTGGAAAGGGATCCTTTGGGCAAGCCTTGTGAAGGTTTTTGAAGTCGACACATAGGCGCCAGGATTTGTCCTTCTTTGGTACCATCACCAGGTTTGCTAGCCAATCCGGATGTTGTATTTCTTTAATGAATCCGGCTTCCAGTAGCTTGGCTAGCTCCTCTCCCATGGCTTGTCTCTTAGGTTCAGAGAAACGCCGAAGAGTCTGCTTGATCGGCTTGAATCCTTTTAGAATATTAAGGCTATGCTCGGCCAGTCTACGTGGGATTCCTGGCATTTCTGAACGATGCCAGGTGAATATATCCCAATTCTCGCGTAGAAACTCCCGTAGTGCGGCGTCTACAGCGGGGTCTAACTGTGCCCCAATGCATGCTATTTTTGTAGGGTTCATTGGATAGACTTGGAATTTAACTATTTCGTCCGCTGGTTTAAAGGAGGTGGACTTGGATCTTTTGTCTAGTATCACATCGTCCCTGTCTACCGTGGATCGCAGCGCGGTTAACTCCTCCAGCACAAGGGCTTCGGACAATGCCTCGAGGGCTAGTGCGGCTGTTTTGTTCTCGGCACAGAGTGCTATGTCCGAATCACTAGCTAGAGTGATAATTCCCTTGGGTCCGGCCATTTTGAGCTTCATGTACCCGTAATGGGGTATGGCTTGAAAAATCGTGAATGCCTCCTGCCCTAGAAGGGTGTGGTATCCGCTACTGAACGGAGCCACTTGGAATGTAATTTATTCGGACCTGTAATTCTCCGGAGTGCCGAATACCACATCAAGTGTGATTTTCCTAGTGCAACGTGCCTCCCGACTAGGGATGATTCCTCGGAAGGTCGTACTGCTTTGCTCAATACGGTTGATGTCTATGTCCATTTTTTGGAGAGTTTCCTCATAGATGAGGTTTAATCCGCTGCCGCCATCCATGAGCACCTTAGTGAGCTGAAAGCCATCCATAATTGGACTGAGGACCAAAGCGGCTGGTGCTCGGGCTGTTCGGAATTTAGGTTTGTCACTGGCGTTGAAGGTGATAGCCGTGTCGCTCCATGGATTTATTGCTGCCACGTGGCAGACTTCGGCAAGGCCGCAGAGTGCTCGCTTACGCCTATTATTTGAGGCGAAGGTCTCGAAGACCGTTAATACTGTGTTTTTATCCGTGGGAAGATGCTCTGAGGTATTTTGGGTGAGAAGATCCTCACCGCTTTTGGCCACCTGCCGGAGTACCCAACATGCTCTAAGGCTATGTGTTGATATGGTATCCGCTGTACTATGGATTCTGTAGGGCCCTTTGAGTCATCCCTCCAATACGGTTCCACGCCCTATAGTGGGCTTTTGCTTCTTTGTAATTGGGTCGGGCGACTTATGAGTGTGCACCCTTTTAGTTCGGACTCGGAGTTTTGTCAGAGCTGGATTATCCCAAAATTGCGTTTGTGTTTTCCAGGCACTTTCCATCGCATAGTATTTCCATACCATGTCCGCCAAGTCAGCGAAGTGTGCTACATCGCGGCGACTTATGGCGCTGAGGACTCCCTTGTCCGTGCAATTGTTGCAAAAGAACAAAATTGCATCTTCCTCACGACAGTCCTTGACCTTGTTCATTACAAGGAGGAATCTGGCCCAATAGTGATGTACTGTCTCTAGGGGCGCTTGCCTAATGTGGGAAAGATAGTTTGTATCTGGGTGGGTGGGTGGATATAAGTCTAGACCTTGACCCAATCTGTGATCCCGGGGCAGGGGAGTTTCCGATCTTGGAAGTTCGGGCTCCAGGATGTTGCCCTGCGGGTTCGGTATGCGGCCTGATTCTGGATTCAGGGTTAGGGCGGCGTCCTCCCATGAGCGAGTATCATGTTCGGAGAGCTCGGGAATCTGGGCATAGTTCGTCCTCGGGATAGAGGGAGAATCACCGCATTGCTCCTCCACCACCGCTATCTGATGGGTGACCGGCGAAGAGTTAATCTCCCTTTGGTCGGGTTTAAACCCGATCCGATCGTAGTCCATAGTGACTCCCAAAGCGGCAATGCGATACAAGAGCTCGTTCAAAGAGGAGAGCTCCATTGGATGCATCTTCTCGGCAAATTTTGAGCCGATGTGGAGGCTATTTTCGATGACCCGAGAGGTCATCGTCGGCGTAGTGGCCGAGCGGGCGATCATGATGAAACTGCCTAGTCGGAGAGTTTGGCCTACAGCCAGGGCTCCCCCAGAGGTGATGTTGTCCTTGACAACAAGACGAGCCATCTTCCTTATGATGATGACAAAGTGGAACCCTCAATGAAAGCACCAATGTCGGTGTCAAAGCCGGCGGATCTCGGGTAGGGGGTCCCGAATTGTGCGTCTAAGGCGGATGGTAGCAGGAGGTAGGGGACACAATGTTTACCCAGGTTCGGGCCCTCTTGATGGAGGTAAAACCGTACGTCTTGCTTGATTGTTCTTGATGATATGAGTATTACAAGAGTTGATCTACCACGAGATCAGAGAGGCTAAACCCTAGAAGCTAGCCTATGGTATGATTGTATGTTGTCCTACGCACTAAAACCCTCCAGTTTATATAGACACCGGAGGGGGCTAGGGTTACACAAGGTCGGTTACAAACGAGGAGATATACATATCCGTATTCCCTAGCTTGCCTTCTACGCCAAGTAAAGTCCCATCTGGACACGGGACGAAGTATTCAATCTTGTATCTTCATAGTCCAACAGTCCGGCCAAAGGATATAGTCCGGCTGTCCGGAGACCCCTAATCCAGGACTCCCTCACCTCCTACTATGGGCTGTTAGATCTCAGTGAACTCGTATCACCATAGAATCTATGGTGCGGGAGCACCTCATATTCTCCCGTGCGAGAAAACATAAGGTGCTATCGCAGCTTGGATGCTACGGGTATACGAGTTTGGAGGTCGTTTGATCTGAGATCCAATGGCATCTGAGCAGTCTTTGTGCTTGTACACAGTGGCCGAACTCTTTTGGGGCTTTTCTGCAAAAAACCATTCGAACCACCGAGGAGGTGTTGGGTCACAAATCCAACGCCTCTGAAGAGCTTGTATCACCAAAGCATCTAAGGTGTTGTAGCACATGATATTCTTACATACAGGAGAATATGATGTCCTCCTTCATCTTAGATGTTACGGTGATACAAGCTTCGAGGTCGTTGGATATGGGATCAAAGGGCATCCAAGTAGTTTTTGTACAAATTGTGTGCAATTCTCAAACTCATCAAGGTTTCCTGCAAAAATATTAAGACACATCATGTGAGCTGCTATATCTCAGATCTACAAGCTCCAAGCAACTCGTATCGGCATATAGCATCTAAGGTATGGGGGCAAATGATATTCTCCCGGGGAGGAGGGGTGGGGGTGCACAACCAATCGGTGGTTGGGAGGGTGGGGACAAATATAATCTAAACAACCCTAAACAGAGCTCCACAATTTTATCTAAGGTCGAGGGGTTGACCCCCGACAATCATAGCTCCGCCTAAACACAACATTTGCATGTACTGTAGTACTAGACTTAATATTCATGTTTCAGTTTCATGTTCATTTTAAATATTGAACTGAGGACCATGGATGTCTTACATTTTACTCCCTTCGTTGCTAAATATTAGTCTTTTTAGAGGCTTCAAATGGACTGGCACATACGGATGTATATAGACATATTTTAGAGTCTAGATTCACTCATTTTGCTTCGTATGTAGTCACTTGTTGAACTCTCTAAAAGACTAATATTTAGGAATAGAAGGAGTATTTTTGAATTCGTGTCATACATGCATGGTTGGAAAAATAGATGCACTATACTTATTGGATTGTTGTTGTGTTCGTGCATGTGTGTCTCTGCGTGTGTGTGTGGTCATATGCCTGATACATACAAAGTTTTCTCACCTCCATATTGTTCATCTTTTAAATTTGAATTTTCATTGGAAAACTTACTAGGGATACCATGAAATGTGAAATCCACATTGAGATCACTATATCACAAACTCACTCTAATTCAACAACTCGTCATAAATCAATTACCAGATTGAGATTAGTATTTGCAAGGAAAATACGGGTATTGTAATACACATAGATTCGTTCGGCAATTTAAAAGGTTCCTTTCGTATTCTCGAATGGTAGGACCCAACGGCGTACCAGCCAGACCTTGGCTCGTGTTGATCCTAAAAAAACGGGCTCGTGTCCTTCGGTGGCGTGCGTGTTACGCACATTAGGCAACCCCAACCAGTCGAGCCTCAGCGTTTCAAGTCGAAATATCTGGCGGCCAGAATTCCAGCCCTAGGAAATTCCCCTCATGTCCCCGGTCCATAATGACTACTGATGAACAACGGAGGGATGCTTTAGTAACTAGACAACGTTACCTAATGTGCCGAGCACGGTTCAATTCCCTCGGTCGCCGCTCGTCAAGGTCACCTGTCAACTGCATTGCCTAATATTACTACTACTTCTACACCAGGAGGAGCATAGAATTGAGCCTGTTTGTTCGCGCCTAGTACTTGAGTTAATATATCAGGCAATGCAATGGTTCGGAGGGATAATCCTTTTACTCTGCATATGTAACTTGTCTGAAGTCTAACTAAGCAAAATGTTTGACCAATCCTTTCTTAAGAAATACAACAGGACAGATGTACGGCTTGAAAATTTATTGCATGATGAAGGTTATGATATTGTTTCGAATCCTGGATCTTAAATTTCAGAAAATCCAAAAGTGAGCATAAATTCTTGAAACTAAGCATGGTCACGTGATATGGCACAAATATTACTTCGTAAGTTTTTTCTTCAATTTGAGACAAGCTGCTTATGACAAGTTGCACAAATGGAGAGCCAAGGTATTTTGGAACAAAGACCTGTCACGTTAAGGCGAACGCTTTCACTATTGAAACCGTGGGCGTTTACATGCTGCCACGAGTCCCCTCTTCTCATCGGCAGGTGTCGTCCGAGCAAGCGTGTGAGTCGACGGGAGGCGTGCGAGCAGACTGTTGCGCCGGCTGTCAGGGAGGCGTGCGAGCAGACCGCTGTGCAGGCTCATCGGGAGGCGAGCTCTTTGACCAGGCTCCGCCGGCCACCGTCGTCCCAACTGCTCCCACTTTTAATGTCGTCGGCGCCGCAATTTTAAATCAACCCCGCACTACCCGGTATCGCTACAATCCTCTCTCTTCCTCTCCGATTCTACTGTCGGCTACCTCCAACTAGCCTGACCTAAACGTACGCCATGCCGCATCATGATGGTCTGCCCTTAGTGTTCCAGTTTCCTGAGGAAGACACCCAGCCGGAGTGTCAAGAACAAAAGGCGCTTTGGGATGATCATGAACTGGCCTTGCGGGAAGACGCCGCGCCTATCACTGCTCCTGTTCTGGCCCCCGTCACCCCGACTGCGCCAGCGCCCATCCCCGTGGCATTGATGGGCTGGGAGCCGCACATTGTCGCCGAGCTATTTTTCTGTTCATATGAAGGAAATTAATATGCGATTTTCAAAATAGGGGAATCCAAATGAAACCCTTTTTTTGCTCAGTCTATCTGGAATGCTTTTGTATAATTAGGAATTAATTATAAACAGGTATTCCGTTTCATCTAGGAAAAGAACCTAAAAATATTCCTTGACTTGAATAAAATCTGGAGTTGTGTTGTATAAGTGAGCATGAATTTCTTATCATTCAATGAGCATCTTGTATTTCATAAAAATTGGGGGTTATATAATCCTTACGTAAGGGCCAGCCTATCCAACTTTCAGGCATTAGGATACGTTTAAGGCGCGGATGATTATCATAAGAGATTCCCACCATATCATAAGATTCGCGTTCTTGAAAATCGACACTTCTCCCCCACGGGGTTCCACGAGGTCCCCGCCGACTTTCATGCGCCCGTGCACCTGCCAGCGCATGCGCCTGCGCGTGCACTGACGCGCACGCCCATGCTAGTGCCCGTGCACCTGCCAGTGCATGCGCCTGCGCGTGCGCGTGCACTGACGTGCGCGCCCGTGCCGGTGCCTATGCACATGAATGTCTCCGCCGCGCTGTTGACAGCGCATGTCCCCACGCGGGTGCCAGTGCCCCCCTCAGCGGCATGGATGGCCGCCGTCGACCGCTTCCTTGCACCAACGCTAGTCGCCTCCTCCCGCCAGTTGACTCGCTCCGAAGTCCAGAACATTTTGGCTTTCCTTGAAGCTAGGCCAATGTCTAGGAGTACGCCAACAACGGCGCAAGACGCCACCGTCGCCGTCGGTCAGTGGCCCGATGACACACAGAGCACGGCAGAGGAGCCGCTTCCCACCGCGAGACGCCCCCGCCGCCGCCGCGTAATCTAAATTTGCCATGAAAAACGTTCGGATTGCCATGCTTAAAATCCGAACGTTTACCATTTCCGTTTATTTTATATCGATCGTCGTATAATTTAAAGTCAGAGTCAGACAGAACGAAATGTATGGTTTGATCGATTGAATGTTCTGCTATAGATGTATCAAATGAAATATAAAACGTCATCAAGCCACATGTATTCCTTGTCATCCAACGACCTAGACTGCTTCAATGTCGAGCGCTCAACATGTTTAGCGTGCAGTTAATTTCATGCCAAAAATAGTGCCAATCACATGACAACACGCAAATAATACCCTAGTAGTTAATATCCACATGCAGTTAATATACTTCCAAATTAACGTGCATTGCACGTACACACTGACTAGTGCTGCTAGTACGTGAAACTGGTGCCATGACTTGTGAACGCGTCCAGATATGGTCAACGGCAACATCGCCCGCGAGTTCTTCCTGTTTGCCCATGCGTCTAAACGCAGAAGGGGAGGAGAGAGAGCACACATGGAACCCACCAGTAAGTGAAGGCGAATAGTACTAAAAATAATATTACATGTTATCCATTAATTAGGTTGTGGTAATATAAAAACATTATGTGAACAAAGGGGGTACAACAAACATTGCTATTCTACGTATGTTGCCTATTGATGTGCGGCTTGAAGGCCCGGTCGCATGTTCGATCCTCGTCCTTTATTTTTTTAATTTGTATATGGGTCCATATTTGTTTCATGACATGTGGGCCCCTCGGTGAGTAGTTTGTAGTACTTTAATTTGTGGGTCGAAATTTGTTCCATTCCAAGTAGACTATCGGTGTGTAGTTTTGTAGCTTATTTATAATAATTAAAGAGAACAACATAGTTTTTTCAATAATACCATGGTGCAACGTTCAAGGCGAGAAAGGACGTGCGAGAGAGCGATGACCGAGCCAGAGGGAAATCAACTAGGGGAGTTGCGTGAGTTGCAATGGTGTTTGGAGTAGTTGTGGGCCGAATGCTACGAAAATATAATCTAAACCGACCGAAATAAATGCCTACACAAATTAATCCAAGGTTGGAGTGCCCCTCGCAATGTAAATAGCTCCGGCTTTGCGAGGGATGGAGAGGTAGTAGCTTCAACGCGTGGAAGATACGGTGTGAGAAAGCGAGGTCAATTGAGAGACATATAGATAGAGAGACAAAGTGAGTGTGGTCTGACATTCATTGAACAAATATATATGCTCTGGAGAGATATTGTCCGATTGAGCTTTTTGGCAAGGGTGAGGGCTGTAAGATAGAGCTTGAGAGATGATCCAGTCACAGATGTGTAGATATATTTTGTGCGTGGGAGGAAGCAAGGTCAACCGATCACATAGGGTCGCCGTGCGATCAAAAGAGTGAGACAGGTTGGAGAGAGTGACCTAGATAGACAATGTGCGTGAGAGAGTATACAATGTGAATAGGTCGAATTGGGCTCAAACATGGTGATATATCATTTTTGTCCGAGAAAGAGCGAGGTCAATCGAGACATACAGAGAGAGAGAGAGAGATTGAGTGATCGTGGCCCACCATGAGGTCGAAAGAGTGGCGGCAGCTTGGATGGACTGACCTAGATAGACAATCTGTGTGAGAGAGTATAGAGTGTGTCGATCGAGGCCCGAACAGGGAGATATATCATTTGTGTGTGAAAGAAAACGAGGTTAAACGAGACTCAGATAAAGAGAGCGAGATTGAGTGAGTGTGGCCTGCCGTGCGGAAGAAAGAGTGAGATAGTCTTGAGGGAGTGACCTAGATATACAACGTGCGTGCGTGCGCATGAGAGGTTGGGGGGCTAGATAGGCAATGCATGTATTTAGTGAGAGAGGGTGAGAGGTAGAGGGGGTGAAAGAGAGAGCTCGGCATGGGGTGTAATGGCGGGTGTGTGTGAGGTAAATACATTTGGTAACAGAGTGGAAAAAGGTGTTGTGTAGTTGAGAGACTTAGAGATCGAAACATGGAGAGAAAGAATGAACGTGTGTTGGAAACCGATAGCTTCCTAAGGTGGTTAGGAGAGGAAGGACCGATACATGAAGTATGTAGCATTTGTGCGGGGGGGGGGGGGGGGCTAAAAACAACATTTGAATGTGCATAGTACGAGACTTAATATCGATGTTTAAATTCGGCGTACATTGTAAGATTTGAACCGAGGACCAGACATATGGGTAATTATTTTGAATTCGTGCCATACTAAGTTTCGAAAAGTTGACATTGACTCAGTTTGTTCTGCTATTTTGTAGGTCATATGTTTGAATCCATCCAAAAGTTTTCTCACTACCATGGTGTTCATCATATACATATGAATCTGTATTAAAAAGTAGCATGGATACAGTGAAATGCAAAATCCACTTTAAAATTGGAGATCGCTACGTGACACACACTCTAATTCAAATAACTAACTACGTGCCACACACTCTAATTCAAATAACTAATTATGTGACACACACTCTAATCCATGTTAGCGTGGGTACCATTTCGATTTTTTTTCAAATAACTCCTCATTAATTAATTGATAGTACTCCCTCTGTTCACTTTTATAAGACCTTGAAGATATTTCAGACAATATGCAAAACAGTTCATTTTAAGTTGTCTGAAATGACTTACAAAAGTGAACGTATGGAGTATCTCATTTCGAATGACTAATTGTTGCATGGAAAACACGGTCATGGTAATACATACAGATTCGTTTGCATTCTCAAATGTAGGCGCACCAGGCAGACCAGGGTCGTGTCAGGGTGGACGCTGCTTCGATGCCTTAAAGGCAACTGCCTTTGGGTCACTGACATGTGGGCCAGCCACCTGTTGGGCCCACATGTCATGGACACAAAGGCAGGTGCCTTAAGGCACCGAAGCATAGTCCTGTCAGGGTGGTCGCATATGTCGGACGGACGCGTAGCACCCAGCCACCCACCCCCCTCCCCCCCAAAAAAGGATGACGACAATATAAGTTCGCGCTTCCACGTTTCGGATTGAAATATCTGGCGGCCCCAATTCCAACCCTACAATATCTCTCTTCTCCACCATCCCCTTCCACGCCCAGATTGCTCAAATCCCTAATTCGCCACCAACCCTCGAATCGCCCCTCGTCTCGTCTCTTTCCCCACCGTTCCCCACCTCTGTGCCGGACGACGACGATGAAGACAACAGTCGCGCTTCACCACCGCACCGGAGCTACCTCATCTACGCCCTCGTCCACCACACCGGGTGGTCCACCGACAACGTCGGCCGCCGCAACCGACGTGCCTCACAGACACTGAGTTCCACCGCATCAGGTGCGCTTCACCGATGCCGTCTCCCAGCCTCTGTTGGAAAAGGCAGTGCCTAGGAGGCGCTTAGGCACGCCTAGGTGCTAGGCAATGGCCAAACGCCTCGCCTAGGGCATAAATGAATGTCTAGCCAGGGCAAGCAAGGAATTGCCTACCCAAGCAAGAAATCATGCGACATACTGCGCTGATATGCCAAACGGGTTATATTCCAATGGCAGTAGATGGTAATTAACTTATTTATATGGCCTAAACTAATATCAACACCCATATAATAATCACAAATACACTATGAGTAAAAAATATATTACCGCCTAGGCCGCGCCTAGGACGCTTTGGCACCACCTAGGCACTAGGAGAAGGCCAATCGCCTCGCTTACGCCTACCGCTTTTTCCAACCTCAGCTCACCGGGGCTACTTCACCGAGCACATCGTCGCACCTCCGCCCCCCGAGGCCGTTGGGGCTTCACCAACGGTCTCGTCCACCTCATCGTAGCACTCCGCTGCCACTCAAGATCTGCATCCATGCGCGGCCAGCCAACGCCAGCGCATCACCCTCAACCGCTCTGAAGTGACCCGCACTCTAGCTAGGCAAGCATGCCCAAACGCCGGCTCGAACTATGTATCCACACATCACACCCTTGTGCACTGTTCGACGATGTTTGGATATCCTTTCACTGCTCTCTTAGCTTACACGCCTATGCAACTCTGACTTTAACTCTTATTTCTTCTGGAGATATCATCTGAAACAAGCAAATCCATTTTTTAGCAAAGCATGACGGCGCTATGGGATCTGGTACACATCCTGCACACACGTATACCCTTGTAAGTATCTGTCCTCCGGTACAACATCAAGGTCGATTCCTCTTATTTGATCAACCATTCGCCGTGTCAAAAATGCAGAGGGGGATGCAAGGAGCACAAGGCCTGCACATCGAAGCAAGTGGTTACATGGACTTGTACATGGAACATCCCAAGCGCAAGCAGAGCTGCAGTGAGCATGTACAACGAGCTAGCGTAAGTCCCTATATTTCATTTAATTCGTACTACCATTCGTGTATGATTTGTGTGCAGTGACTGATCCATGAATTCAAGTTACCAGGGGCGAACATTTAACTTAAAAAATATGAAGGCACGTGCACTCCGGAAATCAACATAACTTGAGAAATGTGAAGCTACATGCACTTTGAAAACCAGCTAATGATCCAAAGTAGTTTAGATTATAAACACTAAATGATGCAAGCACCAAAAAACAGAAAATGCAACATGGTGTACAAGAACTACAAACATGGTCTGTACCTGCTTGAATAATTTGTTCTCTTGCTGAAAATATCGAAGTGTAATTGCACGTATAACCAGTGCGCAAACGGCATATCAATATATCTATCCTGCACAAGTATGCCAATAGTTTCAAACAACAGATTACAAAAGTATTTATGCTATGTTGTCATGATACGGGGACTTTCTGGTAGATGGCCTCGACGTTTCCTCAAGCTATGAAAATGCACTATAATTTGCTTGTCATCAATGCCTGCAAATCTCTGTCTCTCTCAACATAGTAGATCATCATTAGACACTAAATCCTTCAATGAGCTTGCAAAATGCTGGCATTAGATCCCTCATTAGACACTATATGTTCATCACCAGGAGCATGTAAAATGTTTGCATCAAATCCTTCATTAGCAGTCTGTTCATTAGACACTTCAGGCTCAAGAACAACATGAGCTTGTATGTTTGCAGCAGAAACTTGATTAGATACATCAGATTCAGTCAGTTCATTATTGATTGGGGGAGTTATAAAATAAGTAGAAATTGGTTTCATTTTCTCATAGATTCCCTACATACAAGCAGTTTTACAACACTGTCAGGTTTAACTATTGGCCAGAAATTGAAGAGTTGAATTAGATATAATCAGGGATGTGATGTACCTGCTCATTACGCATGCTACTCTTGCAAGCTGCGACTGTCCGTTTGCGCAAGCTCGATGCCGTGCTTGTGCTGCCGCTGCTGCCTCCCATGCAGGCTACACCTAGGGTTGGATCTTCATCTTCTTGTCCTTCCATTCGCATGAAGCCCGGCGACCGCCCTCCAACGAGGGCGCGAGGAAGTGCTGTGTCGGTGTGTCCAGCGGTGGCTAGGTTAGGAGCGAACCATAATGGAGGCTGGGGCGAATGAATTGGGATTTTTCCTGCTGTCGATCGATATGGGACGCGCTCGTTTGCGCCGCGAGCCTGCTATAGGGCCTGCCTTGCACTTATGTTATTGGCCCATCGAAATTGAAACATTTTTCTTCATTTTTTACATTGCCTGCTCATGCGTTGGGACGAACAAAATGAAGGAAATATGCCCTAGAGGCAATAATAAAGTTATTATTTATTTCCTTACATGATGATAAATGTTTATTATTCATGCTAGAATTGTATTAACCGGAAACATAATACATGTGTGAATACATAGACAAACAGAGTGTCACTAGTATGCCTCTACTTGACTAGCTTGTTAATCAAAGGTGGTTATGTTTCCTAACCATGAACAAAGAGTTGTTATTTGATTAACGAGATCACATCATTAGTTGAATGATCTGATTGACATGACCCATTCCATTAGCTTAGCACCCGATCGTTTAGTATGTTGCTATTGCTTTCTTTATGACTTATACATGTTCCAATGACTATGAGATTATGCAACTCCCGTTTTCCGGAGGAACACTTTGTGTGCTACCAAACGTCACAACGTAAATGGGTGATTATAAAGGTGCTCTACAGGTGTCTCCAAAGGTAGATGTTGGGTTGGCGTATTTCGAGATTAGGATTTGTCACTCCGATTGTCGGAGAGGTATCTCTGGGCCCTCTCGGTAATGCACATCACATAAGCCTTTGCAAGCATTACAACTAATGAGTTAGTTGTGAGATGATGTATTACGGAACGAGTAAAGAGACTTGCCGGTAACGAGATTGAACTAGGTATTGGATACCGACGATCAAATCTCGGGTAAGTAACATACCGATGACAAAGGGAACAACGTATGTTGTTATGCGGTCTGACCGATAAAGATCTTCGTAGAATATGTAGGAGCCAATATGGGCATCCAGGTCCCTCTATTGGTTATTAACCGGAGACGTGTCTCGGTCATGTCTACATTGTTCTCGAACCCTAGGGTCCGCACGCTTAATGTTACGATGACAGTTATTATGAGTTTATACATTTTGATGTACCGAAGTTAGTTCAGAGTCCCGGATGTGATCATGGACATGACGAGGAGTCTCGAAATGGTCGAGACATAAAGATTGATATATTGGATGACTATATTCGGACACCGGAAGCATTCCGGTGAAGTTTCAGATAAAACCGGAGCACCGGGGGGTTACCAGAACCCCCCCGGGGGTTAATGGGCCTCATGGGCCTGAAGTGGAGAAGAGGAAGGGGCCGCCAGGGCAGGCCGTGCGCCCCCTCTCCCCCTAGTCCGAATTGGACAAGGAGGGAGGGGCGGCGCCCCCCTCTTTCCTTCTCTTCTCCCACCTCTCATAATTGGACAAGGAATAGGGAGGGCTGTCCTACTCCCGGTAGGAGTAGGACTCCTCCTGCGCGCCTCCATAGGGCCGGCCGCACCCCCCCTTGGATCCTTTATATACGGAGGCAAGGGGGCACCCTAGGACACACAAGTTGATCCTCGTGATCGTTCCTTAGCCGTGTGCGGTGCCCCCTTCCACCATATTCCACCTCGGTCATATCGTTGTAGTGCTTAGGCGAAGCCCTGCGTCGGTAGAACATCATCATCGTCACCACGCCGTTGTGCTGACGGAACTCATCCCTGAAGCTTTGCTGGATCGGAGCCCGGGGAGCGTCATCGAGCTGTACGTGTGCTAAGAACTCGGAGGTGCCGGAGTAACGGTGCTTGGATCGGTCGGATCGGGAAGACGTACGACTACTTCCTCTACGTTGCGTCAACGCTTCCGCTTCGGTCTACGAGGGTACGTAGACAACACTCTCCCCTCTCGTTGCTATGCATCACCATGATCTTGCGTCTCGTAGGAAATTTTTTGAAATTACTACGTTCCCCAATAGTGGTATCAGAGCCTAGGTTTTATGGTTTGATGTTATATGCACGAGTAGAACACAAGTGAGTTGTGGGCGATACAAGTCATACTGCCTACCAGCATGTCATACTTTGGTTCGGCGGTATTGTTGGATGAAGCGGCCCGGACCGACATTACGAGTACGCTTACGCGAGACCGGTTCTCCCGACGTGCTTTGCACAAAGGTGGCTTGCGGGTGACTGTTTCTCCAACTTTAGTTGAACCGAGTGTGGCTACACCCGGTCCTTGTGAAGGTTAAAACGGCATTAACTTGACAAACTATTGTTGTGGTTTTGATGCGTAGGTAAGATTGGTTCTTGCTTAAGCCCGTAGCAGCCACGTAAAACATGCAACAACAATGTAGAGGACGTCTAACTTGTTTTTGCAGGGCATGTTGTGATGTGATATGGTCAAGACATGATGCTAAATTTTATTGTATGAGATGATCATGTTTTGTAACCAAGTTATCGGCAACTGGCAGGAGCCATATGGTTGTCGCTTTATTGTATGCAATGCAATCGCGCTGTAATGCTTTACTTTATCACTAAGCGGTAGCGATAGTCATGGAAGCATAAGATTGGCGAGACGACAACGATGCTACGATGGAGATCAAGGTGTCGTGCCGGTGACGATGGTGATCATGACGGTGCTTCGGAGATGGAGATCACAAGCACAAGATGATGATGGCCATATCATATCACTTATATTGATTGCAAGTGATGTTTATCTTTTATGCATCTTATCTTGCTTTGATTGACGGTAGCATTATAAGATGATCTCTCACTAAATTATCAAGATAAAAGTGTTCTCCCTGAGTATGCACCGTTGCCAAAGTTCGTCATGCCCAGACACCACGTGATGATCGGGTGTGATAAGCTCTACGTCCATCTACAACGGGTGCAAGGCAGTTTTGCACACGCAGAATACTCAGGTTAAACTTGACGAGCCTAGCATATGCAGATATGGCCTCGGAACACTGAGATCGAAAGATCGAGTGTGAATCATAGAGTAGATATGATCAACACAGCGATGTTCACCATTGAAAACTACTCCATTTCACGTGATGATCGGTTATGGTTTAGTTGATTTGGATCATGTGATCACTTAGAGGATTAGAGGGATGTGTATCTAAGTGGGAGTTCTTAAGTAATTTGATTAATTGAACTTAAATTTATCATGAACTTAGTACCTGATAGTATCTTGCTTATGTATGTTTGATTGTAGATAGATGGCCCGTGCTGTTGTTCCGTTGAATTTTAATGCGTTCCTTGAGAAAGCAAAGTTGAAAGATGATGGTAGCAATTACACGGACTGGGTCCGTAACTTGAGGATTATCCTCATTGCTGCACAGAAGAATTACGTCCTGGAAGCACCGCTGGGTGCCAGGCCTACTGCTGGAGCAACACCATATGTTATGAACGTCTGGCAGAGCAAAGCTGATGACTACTCGATAGTTCAGTGTGCCATGCTTTATGGCTTAGAATCGGGACTTCAACGACATTTTGAACGTCATGGAGCATATGAGATGTTCCAGGAGTTGAAGTTAATATTTCAAGCAAATGCCCGGATTGAGAGATATGAAGTCTCCAATAAGTTCTATAGCTGCAAGATGGAGGACAACAGCTCTGTCAGTGAGCATATACTCAAAATGTCTGGGTATAATAATCACTTGATTCAGATGGGAGCTAATCTTCCAGATGATTGCGTCATTGACAGAATTCTCCAATCACTGCCACCAAGCTACAAGAGCTTCGTGATGAACTATAATATGCAAGGGATGAATAAGACTATTCCCGAGCTCTTCGCAATGCTGAAAGCTGCGGAGGTAGACATCAAAAAGGAGCATCAAGTGTTGATGGTCAACAAGACCACTAGTTTCAAGAAAAAGGGCAAAGGGAAGAAGAAGGGGAACTTCAAGAAGAATAGCAAGCAAGTTGTTGCTCAAGAGAAGGAACCCAAGTTTGGACCTAAGCCTGAAACTGAGTGCTTCTACTGCAAGCAGACTGGTCACTAGAAGCGGAACTGCCCCAAGTATTTGGCGGATAAGAAGGATGGCAAGGTGAACAAAGGTATATGTGATATACATGTTATTGATGTGTACCTTACTAGAGCTCGCAGTAGCACCTGGGTATTTGATACTGGTTCTGTTGCTAATATTTGCAACTCAAAACAGGGACTACGGATTAAGCGAACACTGGCAAAGGACGAGGTGACGATGCGCGTGGGAAATGGTTCCAAAGTCGATGTGATCGCGGTCGGCACGCTACCTCTACATCTACCTTCGGGATTAGTATTAGACCTAAATAATTGTTATTTGGTGCCAGCGTTGAGCATGAACATTATATCTGGATCTTGTTTGATGCGAGACGGTTATTCATTTAAATCAGAGAATAATGGTTGTTCTATTTATATGAGTAATATCTTTTATGGTCATGCACCTTTGAAGAGTGGTCTATTTTTGATGAATCTCGATAGTAGTAACACGCATATTCATAATGTTGAAGCCAAAACATGCAGAGTTGATAATGATAGTGCAACTTATTTGTGGCACTGCCGTTTAGGTCATATCGGTATAAAACACATGAAGATACTCCATACTGATGGACTTTTGGAACCACTTGATTATGAATCACTTGGTACTTGCGAACCGTGCCTCATGGGCAAGATGACTAAAACACCGTTCTCCGGTACTATGGAGAGAGCAACAGATTTGTTGGAAATTATACATACCGATGTATGTGGTCCGATGAATATTTAGGCTCGTGGCGGATATCGTTATTTTCTCACCTTCACAGATGACTTAAGCAGATATGGGTATATCTACTTAATGAAACACAAGTCTGAAACATTTGAAAAGTTCAAAGAATTTCAGAGTGAAGTTGAAAATCATTGTAACAAGAAAATAAAGTTTCTACGATCTGATCGTGGTGGAGAATATTTGAGTTACGAGTTTGGTGTACATTTGAAACAATGCGGAATAGTTTCGCAACTCACGCCACCCGGAACACCACAACGTAATGGTGTGTCCGAACATCGTAATCGTACTTTACTAGATATGGTGCGATCTATGATGTCTCTTACTGATTTACCGCTATCGTTTTGGGGTTATGCTTTAGAGATGGCCACATTCACGTTAAATAGGTACCATCAAAATCCGTTGAGATGACGCCTTATGAACTATGGTTTGGCAAGAAACCAAAGTTGTCGTTTCTTAAAGTTTGGGGCTGCGATGCTTATGTGAAAAAGCTTCAACCTGATAAGCTCGAACCCAAATCGGAGAAATGTGTCTTCATAGGATACCCAAAGGAGACTATTGGGTACACCTTCTATCACAGATCCGAAGGCAAGACATTCGTTGCTAAGAGTGGATCCTTTCTAGAGAAGGAGTTTCTCTCGAAAGAAGTGAGTGGGAGGAAAGTAGAACTTGACGAGGTAACTGTACCTACTCCCTTATTGGAAAGTAGTACATCACAGAAACCTGTTTCTGCGACACCTACACCAATTAGTGAGGAAGCTAATGATAATGATCATGAAACTTTAGGACAAGATACTACTGAACCTCGTAGATCAACCAGAGTGAGAACCGCGCCAGAGTGGTACGGTAATCCTGTTCTGGAAATCATGCTACTAGATCATGATGAACCTACGAACTATGAAGAAGCGATGGTGAGCCCAGATTCCGCAAAATGGCTTGAAGCCATGAAATCTGAGATGGGATCCATGTATGAGAACAAAGTCTGGACTTTGGTTGACTTGCCCGATGGTCGGCAAGCAATTAAGAATAAATGGATCTTCAAGAAGAAGACTGACGCTGACGGTAATGTTACTGTCTACAAAGCTCGACTTGTCGCAAAAGGTTTTCGACAAGTTCAAGGGGTTGACTACGATGAGACATTCTCACCCGTAGCGATGCTTAAGTCCGTCCAAATCATGTTAGAAATTGCCACATTTTATGATTATGAAATTTGGCAGATGGATGTCAAAACTGCATTCTTGAATGGATTTCTGGAAGAAGAGTTGTATATGATGCAACCGGAAGGTTTTGTCGATCCAAAGGGAGCTAACAAAGTGTGCAAGCTCCAGCGATCCATTTATGGACTGGTGTAAGCCTCTCGGAGTTGGAATAAACGCTTTGATAGTGTGATCAAAGCATTTGGTTTTATACAGACTTTCGGAGAAGCCTGTATTTACAAGAAAGTGAGTGGGAGCTCTGTAGCATTTCTGATATTATATGTGGATGACATATTACTGATTGGAAATGATATAGAATTTCTGGATAGCATAAAGGGATACTTGAATAAGAGTTTTTCAATGAAAGACCTCGGTGAAGCTGCTTACATATTAGGCATAAAGATCTATAGAGATAGATCAAGACGCTTAATTGGACTTTCACAAAGCACATACCTTGACAAGATTTTGAAGAAGTTCAAAATGGATCAAGCAAAGAAAGGGTTCTTGCCTGTGTTACAAGGTGTGAAGTTGAGTCAGACTCAATGCCCGACCACTGCAGAAGATAGAGAGAAAATGAAAGATGTTCCCTATGCTTCAGCCATAGGTTCTATCATGTATGCAATGCTGTGTACCAGACCTGATGTGTGCCTTGCTATAAGTCTAGCAGGGAGGTACCAAACTAATCCAGGAGTGGATCACTGGACAGCGGTCAAGAACATCCTGAAGTACCTGAAAAGGACTAAGGATATGTTTCTCGTATATGGAGGTGACAAAGAGCTCATCGTAAACGGTTACATTGATGCAAGCTTGGACACTGATCCGGACGATTCTAAATCGCAAACCGGATACGTGTTTACATTAAACGGTGGAGCTGTCAGTTGGTGCAGTTCTAAACAAAGCGTTGTGGCGGGATCTACATGTGAAGCGGAGTACATAGCTGCTTCGGAAGCAGCAAATGAAGGAGTCTGGATGAAGGAGTTCATATCCGATCTAGGTGTCATACCTAGTGCATCGGGTCCAATGAAAATCTTTTGTGACAATACTGGTGCAATTGCCTTGGCAAAGGAATCCAGATTTCACTAGAGAACCAAGCACATCAAGAGACGCTTCAATTCCATCCGGGATCTAGTCCAGGTGGGAGACATAGAGATTTGCAAGATACATACGGATCCGAATGTTGTAGACCCATTGACTAAGCCTCTTCCACGAGCAAAACATGATCAGCACCAAGGCTCCATGGGTGTTAGAATCATTACAGTGTAATCTAGATTATTGACTCTAGTGCAAGTGGGAGACTGATGGAAATATGCCCTAGAGGCAATAATAAAGTTATTATTTACTTCCTTACATCATGATAAATGTTTACTATTCATGCTAGAATTGTATTAACTGGAAACATAATACAAGTGTGAATACATAGACAAACAGAGTGTCACTAGTATGCCTCTACTTGACTAGCTCGTTAATCAAAGGTGGTTATGTTTCCTAACCATGAACAAAGAGTTGTTATTTGATTAACGAGATCACATCATTAGTTGAATGATCTGATTGACATGACCCATTCCATTTGCTTAGCACCCGATCGTTTAGTATGTTGCTATTGCTTTCTTCATGACTTATACATGTTCCTATGACTATGAGATTATGCAACTCCCGTTTGCCGGAGGAACACTTTGTGTGCTACCAAACGTCACAACGTAAATGGGTGATTATAAAGGTGCTCTATAGGTGTCTCCAAAGGTAGATGTTGGGTTGGCGTATTTCGAGATTAGGATTTGTCACTCCGATTGTCGGAGAGGTATCTCTGGGCCCTCTCGGTAATGCACATCACATAAGCCTTGCAAGCATTACAACTAATGAGTTAGTTGTGAGATGATGTATTACGGAACGAGTAAAGAGACTTGCCGGTAACGAGATTGAACTAGGTATTGGATACCGACGATCAAATCTCGGGTAAGTAACATACCGATGACAAAGGGAACAACGTATGTTGTTATGCGGTCTGATCGATAAAGATCTTCGTAGAATATGTAGGAGCCAATATGGGCATCCAGGTCCCGCTATTGGTTATTGACCGGAGACGTGTCTCGGTCATGTCTACATTGTTCTCGAACCGTAGGGTCCGCACGCTTAACGTTACGATGACAGTTATTATGAGTTTATACATTTTGATGTACCGAAGTTACTTCGGAGTCCCAGATGTGATCACGGACATGACGAGGAGTGTCGAAATGGTCGAGAGATAAAGATTGATATATTGGATGACTATATTCGGACATTGGAAGCGTTCCAGTGAAGTTTCGGATAAAACCGGAGCACCGGGGGGTTACCGGAACCCCCCGGGGGGTTAATGGGCCTCATGGGCCTAAAGTGGAGAAGAGGAAGGGGCTGCCAGGGCAGGCCGCGCGCCCCCTCTCCCCCTAGTCCGAATTGGACAAGGAGGGAGGGGCGGCGTCCCCCTCTTTCCTTCTCTTCTCCCACCTCTCCTAATTGGACAAGGAATAGGGAGGGGAGTCCTACTCCCGGTAGGAGTAGGACTCCTCCTGCGCGCCTCCATAGGGCCGGCCGCACCCCCCCCCTTGGATCCTTTATATACGGAGGCAAGGGGCACCCTAGGACACACAAGTTGATCCTCGTGATCGTTCCTTAGCCGTGTGCGGTGCCCCCTTCCACCATATTCCACCTCAGTCATATCGTTTTAGTGCTTAGGCGAAGCCCTGCGTTAGTAGAACATCATCATCGTCACCACGCCGTTGTGCTGACGGAACTCATCCCCGAAGCTTTGCTGGATCGGAGCCCGGGGAGCGTCATCGAGCTATACGTGTGCTAAGAACTCGGAGGTGCCGGAGTAACGGTGCTTGGATCGGTCGGATCAGGAAGACGTACGACTACTTCCTCTACGTTGCGTCAACGCTTCCACTTCGGTCTACGAGGGTACGTAGACAACACTCTCCCCTCTTGTTGCTATGCATCACCATGATCTTGCGTGTGCGTAGGAAATTTTTTGAAATTACTACTTTCCCCAATACAAAACTAGCTTGGGCCAACCTGGACGACTCAAACTAGGTGCACACTTTCCAGCCACCTGAGGCGGCCGCCCATACTAGCCCCTATGGTGGCGTCGCCCCTTTTTGCGTGTATGATTGGATAGTGAAAAATATTCCAGTGGCACTTTTGATTTACCCACAGAATGGTTGAATTGCTTGTTTCTATGAACTGAGTTCACCAATAATGTGAAGGATGCCGGTCTTTTCATCCTATTGTAGATTGCTTAGATCTCGATATGCCAAAAGTAATCGCATGAAATATATAGTAAAAGCCAGTGTGATGTGTTTGGCTACAACTAGTCTGACTACACGTCCTCATATAACATATCAAGGACGCACCATCTTACCAAATTAACCATTCGACTTACCCATGCAGTGCGGGAAGAAAGAAGTATTGGGACTGCGTATCCAAGCAATTGATGCCATGGAGTCCTTTGTACAACCTTGTAAGCGAAAAAGAAGTTGAAGTGTGCCTGTACAAAGAACTAGCGTAAGCTCAGTTACCTGCTTCTCGGAATTTTAGTTAGCCACTTATTGCAAAATTGTTCAATTATGTTGCTTGGCTTAATTTATTTTGCTACTGATTACATAATGACACAGCCTGTTAATCATATTGTAGACTGCGCCTATCTATGTGTATGATACTTACTGTTAAGAATTACCTGTTTGCCTTAACTTAAATATCTACTTGTTTGTCTAACTGCTTTGCTGCTACAACAGCGGGTTACAATGATGTTAATAACTACTTTTCAGCATCCAATTGAAACTCTTTAATTCCTTGTTTGTTTGACTGGTTTGCCGTTATAACTCCCAGTTGAGATGTTTTGCTAACTTCAACTTTTCTGAATCCAATCGGAACTTTAATGGCAAAACAGGTTAGCCCAAGATCAAAGATCGAGGTCCCCATGGACGTTGCATCATCCCACAGTAGTGGCACCGGCCCAATCGTGCATTATGAATTGCCAACTGCTGATGCTCTAGAGGCTAAACTAGTGGTAGAAAGAGATTCTACTTCTGCACTTAGAGATGAAGTTGACATGTTGAGGAAGCAAACAGCACAATCACAAGCAGTACTCAAGACAACCATTAAATATTTGGTGGATTTCAAAACGAAGCAAGCTGAGACTGACCAGACTGTTAAGATCGTGAAGGAAAAAAGGAATTTAAATTCCTACTTGGTAAATCATAGGTGAAATGTTCTTTCCATGGTTGAATAACCTTTGTGCTGTCTGTTCATGTAATCAATCAAACCATTTGTTTTAGAGATCATGTAATAATTGTTTTTTTGGTTTGTAATTTTATTTGAGCACAAGTCTGTATTAATTGATAAGACTCGGAGACATTTCATTTGGATTGCTGTGCCAGACCTACAAATATGCCAATAGGGCTGAATGTGCATTCAGCAATAGTAGTAGTATAGATGGACCATAAGTGGCATGCATCGGAAAGGGCCAAGATGCTGGCTAAAAAGAGGATGATGTTGTAGCCAAAAAAAAGTACAGCGGCCTGGCTTATGTATGTTAGTTGATATTATTGGTGCATATACTCTATAAGTGTTTATATGTCTGTTAGTTATGTACATTCTTGGTTGATTGACTCGGTATTTGAAACTTGATACATCGCTTGTGTACATATCTAAATGGGAGTACACATTATGCTGCATGTGACATTTGAGTTGGACATGAAGTGTTCCAAATATTCGAATTCACCTTAAACTGGATTCTAGTTTTTGAATTTGAGTATCGGCATTTGTAAACCATATTCATATATGACAGTGGAATACATCTTTGTCATCCTTTTGAAGATATATAAAAACACATAGAATGATTTATAAAGATTCATATAGGAATACAAAATGGATTCGAATTTAGTTGCCAGGGTAAACGTGGATACTTATTGTCCCAAAATTCGAAAGAAGCAGCAAAATGTCCACTCCCACATCGGCTGCCCGAAGCCAAGTGTTTGGGAGATGGAAATTACTGTCTACCCATTACATGGAAAATCCATCGGCCCGATTTCCACTGCTCTAAATAGGGGTAGGTTAGTAACTTCAATTAGACGTGACACGACCGCCTCTGAGCCCATTCCGACACGGTGGGCGTCAAACATAGGCAGCAAAACTCATTTGATTCAAGCTCGTCCGAAAGACCTATGTTTCTCCCTCCATTCCCCATTCATACATGGTGGGCGGCAAAACAAACTCAACTCGGCCGAAATCGATGTAGGCAAATATTTTCAATAGGGGCAGGTTTGTAACTTCACTCAGATGTGACACAACCGCCCTACCTGTCAGCCCTGTTCATACACCATGGGCGCCAACCATGGGCGCCAACTACCCTCTCCTCGCCCGAAATCACTCTGGGCCTATATTGGCGAGATGCGAGATTACCGTCCTATCCCCAACCGACGCGACGTCCAAATTTTAAACGGGGGCTAAGTTCATAACTTTCCCATATTTCAGATAGGCGCGTCCCAAAAACATGGTTCCCCGTACCTCTCCCTCCATTTTCCCATTCATACACCGTCCGCGCCAGAACACCCCATGCCCACACCAGCCTCCGTCCGCCAGCCCATCCATCGCCGCCGTCCTCCACCACATCCATCGCCATCGTCCTCCACCATGCCGGAGCGCCTACCAAGACCACGTCGTCCACTGCTAGAGATGGACGTTTCTCATCCACGACGACGGACCAATAGCCTTGAATCGCGTCCTCTCGCTTCATCGGCGCTGTCGTCCTCTTTGCCGGGGCCGCTCACACGACCTTCTCTTCCACCGCAACGGGACTTATCCCCCAATGCACCCGTCTACCGTCGCAGATCTGCTTCAACGCCACCGACAGCCATCGCACCCCCAATGCCTACACGGCGCCGCAAGAGAGGTGGTACTTCATACCTCCGCAACTTTTTGATCTCAACCAGAAAATAGATCTTAACTTGGTTACTCTACTTTCTTTTCGGCTCTTAGAATTTAGTTCTTAGTTTGAAGCAAACAATGGATGCTAAATATCATTTCTCCAGTTTGCAGCTTCAAATCTGCCGTGGCACAGCCATAATACGGTTTAATTGATCATGCTTAGGGTTTAATTGATCATGTTGGTTCTGTGGTGGTTTCTTTAATAGAAATCGGAGGGGAAACCCTCTTTTGCTAAAAAATATGCTTAGAGTTTCCCCCTTTTATGATCACTATACGATCAAAATACGTGCTTCGTGTCATAATAACACTGCTCCACCCATTAAGCTAAACGAGCTTAGTTGTTCAAATACGAATCTGATATTATTAAAACAGAGTTGTTTAATTGGTCAGCTAAATGTTCCTAAATTAGTTTCGAAAATGCATGTTCGCCGCTTGGGTGTGTATCTCTACAGGGTGCCCACAGTGGGCTGGCACACTCTGGGATTTTGGGTCGTCCCAGGCCCCGATTCCCCTCTGTTCTGCTGTGCGCTTCCGATCTCTACTCGCCCCCAGCCGCCCGCCTCGCCGGCGACGGCATGACTCTAGGAGGAGATGCCGGACTAACAGGAGGCTAGGAGCCACTCGCCCAACAGCGTCACTGCTTCCTGGGCGCGCCGCCGTGCCTACCTTCCCAGTCCGTTCAGGACTCAGGCGTGCAACACCCACCAAGCCAACCCGATTTATCCTGAGATACGTCCTCAACACTCAGCAGCCACTCCTCATCACCCATTTTCTAATTGATTCATTACTCATTAGGCAGGACTATCATTAGGGTTTGTTGTGTGCTCAGTGCTACCTACACTTAATGGTTCAGATGTATTTCGGTAATCTTTAGTACCTCTAAACTTCACAGGGTTTTCAAAATTCCGGCCCTCGGAACAGAAACTAGTCATTTTGGATTGTTGTTCATAGTGACATTGACCCATATTACTACCGCAAGCCAGGTTTGTTGACAATTTTACTTGTCTTTCTTACACATTCGATATAATATCCAACTATTCACGTCGATTAGTTGCAAACAATAAGTGCTAGGCAAACTTCTTCATTCATATTTTGGACGGTTTCTTACTGCAGTTACAATTCTGCATACTTGTCCTAGTAAGCTCGCAAGTAAATGATTGATTCACTACATCTATGCTTGCCTTGTCATATTTGTTGTCAATATTCTTTTAGGGTGGACCACCCTGCTTCTAAATACTGGAACCGTAGACATGAGTGAATAGTATTTCTCTATGTCATCTCTTCCATCATGTGTGGGTAACGAACACTGCATTGTATAGAAAGTAAGTGTCATTTCCAGCTTTTACATAGGTTTCGATCTTTTACATGGAATACAATCTGTCTACTTGCTTTGTGTCGCACTACCAACACTCCACCCTTGAAGCTAAACATTACGCCACTCATAATTGCTTAGTTTATTTGTTCAAATACGAATTTCATATGATTCTAATGTTCCTACTTCAGTTTTGAAATGTGTGCCTGCCTGTTATAGAGACATAAGGGGTTTGTATTTCTATGTGTGGTCTGGTCAGCACGGTTGGGGAGGTGAACTTTGCATATGCAGGGGTTTATAGGGAGACACTCTCCGAGTTGAATCCGCAATGCATTCCACAGATAATCTGACTAATTTTTATGTTTTCATGAATCTGAGATTCTGAATAGCATCATAATGATTATGAGCTTGCGCGCATGAAAAGAATAAAGCAGAACAATGCCATGGCTGTCAAACTTGGCATTAAGGGACTGAAATCAAGTCTGTATGCAATGCAATGCAAATGCTCTCCACCTACAGATTTATGCTCAGAATATGATCCTAACAATGATTTTGAGCTAGAGGGAGACCTAAGTCAATGTAGCTCCCTAGTGGAGGATTCAGAGGAAGATGCAATATCTTATTCACCCATCAAGGTACTTGCTCTAACTTTCCAAGGTTACATTGCTCGCACATATCTTGCAACTGATGCTTTGCATTGCTTCTACTTTGTTGAACTGCCATTAGCTTAGTTTACACATCGTGTATGTGAATACGCCCTGCCTATCCATTTTCAGTACATATTCCATCTATCATCATACCATATTTATCCATTCAAATGTTGTTCTTGTGTATCAGATGTTCAAAAGGAAGAGGGTGATTGCTGATCATGAAGGAGCACAAGCAAAGTATTTGGAAAAGGTAGTGGCACCTGATAAATCAAATAGCCCATTAGGTGTAGTTGCAATATCACCTGACCCACAAAATACCCCAACTCAAGCAGACTCTAGCCCTACTACACTGGTCATTTCTGATGCCCCAACTCAGCAGACCCCAACTGCAGCAAACAGTATGATTATGCCAGTTGACATAGCACCAGCTGTACGACGCAAAACCCCCATTTTAGCAAAGAGTACACCAAATCCAGTTGCCAAATCCCTTTTCGAACCAGAGAGAGCCCGATTGTAGCAAATAGGACCCCTGTTCCATTTCTTCCCAGTTTAGAAGACGAAGCCTATGTTGTTGTCAGGAACTTTGTGCGCATCTTTCCTTCATGGAAAGATTATACCATAGACACAGAACAATTTCTAGTCTTCCTCCGCAACTTACGCGTAAGTACTGTACTAATGTTATTCACGGTCATTACTGCATATGTTTCTGCTGACAGAAGACACAAGATTTCATTCTTTTAAATAGGCGAGGAGCAAATTGGATTGTGATGATGAGCAAGGGTTGGTTGCACTTTTCAACCACTCATTGATGAAGTATCGTTCCTACCTTAGGCAAGCGCACTTCGATGGCAAGCCTCTGAACGAAATTTCTGTAAAGTCTCTGGTGCTACATTTATCCGATGGTGACTGGAATAATCTTGTTACACATTGGTCTCGGCTGCAGCGTAAGGTACTGTCTATGATATCACATCACAATTTGAACTACATTTCTGCATTTGCCTTAATGTCTCACTTGTACGAAAACTGTTAGCAGAAGAACATTCGTTCTCAAGGGACCACAGAATCTCGCAACTATACTGCACACTGCATTGCTCTTGTGAGTACCTCTTGCCCTGTATGACCATAGTTACTTTCATAGTTGTTTGATTATGTAGCATCACTGCACATGTTAGCCTCGTAATCGTCCATTTGGGGGACATTATAAGATCCGTATGGACTCTTACATAAGTTTAGAATCAACCCAATGCTTTTGAAGAGGTTTAGCTCCGCAGTCCTCTTGTAAGGACTGAACGTGGTCTATCACTGTACTTACATTAACCGCTACTCCCTTCGTCCCATAATATAAGAACGTTTTGTACAGTACACCAGTGTTCAAAACACTCTTGTATTATGGGAAGAGGGATTGGTTCATTTTGTAGCATGCTGCATCTTATCTCCCTCGCCCACCATTTACTAAACAAGATCAGATCTATATTTAATCTTACCAACAAGTAGAATACAGAGACAATGCCAGTGCAGAAGTGTAGCCCATTGCTCTTGTCAGTACATTTTCTCATGTAACGCTTGTACTTACAGGGATTGGTAGTTGATTATGTAGCATCAAGCTGCATCTTATCTTCATTATCCTCTATCCCTTCCAGTGTTATCATATCTATAATTACTCTCTACAAAATGTAGAGTACAGGCAATGCTTATGAAGAAGATTATGTGCTAAAATTCTTGAGTTATCCTTCCCTTGACATGGAGAAAGGCATTATAAAGCCGGTGTTAACTGTTAATGCAAGTCTGTCCTTCTAAAGCCTTTATCCTCAACTGCTGTTTAATTTGCTCACACTCCCTATCGTTTACTGCTATTTAGTTTGCTGTTTCTACCAAAATGCATGTTTGTAAGAACCGTAAGTTCTAAGTTTTACTTGTCAAACCAAATTCCTTATTCATACCATGCACATTACTTAATACTCCCCATATGTATGCTTGTTTTTGTGGATCTATAATCCAGTGTGTGGTGAAGAAGCCCATGTTTGCAACTTGTCATCTCCTGTTTTTTCTTACTAATGTGGCTGATGATATGAACAACATGCCATGCACATTATCCAAAATAGATACAATGATTTTCTTTGGCCTTCATCTATGCTTGTTATGTTGACATGGTAATCCAGTAGTGTGGTGAAGCTCCCCGCATTATGAACAATGCCAAATTATGCTATTGATATTTTGAACTTACTCTCTATTTGCTAATTTGAAATTGGATAGAATTGACAGAACAGTTATCATCTTTGTTTATACACGTGCAAAACCTGTCATCTCTCTGCTTTGTTTCAGGGTGATATGCATGATGGCATGCACAAGTCTGTTGAAGGCTGTGAGACAAACCCAACATATATTGCAGGAAATAAGGCAAAACATCTTGAAGATAGCGAGACAACCCCAAAGTCTTGTCTTGATGCAGTGTTCAAGTTACTTGAGACTAACAGTCAGACAAGCTCACAGAATTTGTTGTCTGAATCAGTTCGACTTCTTCAGTCCCAAGTTCTAGCAGAAAGGCATTCTACAACTCAACTTCGACTTGAAGTTCTATCTCTAAGAAAGATTGAGGAGAACACCAATGAGAACCTCATCGCTAAACAGCTACACCTGGAAGCTACGACCGACATGCTAGGCCGGTCTCACAGCCTTGCTCAGCAGCTTGCACAGCAGTTCCCCTGCAAGGCTAACCTTTCTTGAACTGTTTGGAAGTGGTCTCGGTTCAGTATTATTTTGTTACGCTGCAATGGTGCCCAGTTTTTGTAATCTGCTTCTTCGTTGCGCTTTATGATCACTAGTGGCGAACTTCGATGCCCAGTGGATGTAATATACCTTAAATCCTTTATTGTATAGTGTAGGTTTATTCTTAGTTACTATGCCATAATTTCTTTATTGCATAGAGTAGGTTTGTTCTTAATTCCTACTAGTTACTGCCATCATTCGCTATCTGAAAAAAAATCAGATGTAGTCGACCGGACCAAAACATTCGACTCTAACGGGCCAAGTTTTTAGCGGGCCACAATTGGGCCGGCCTGCATCTTTCTTGGGCCCGAATGATTGGGGCCTTCACACATTGCGCCAGGCCCAAACTTACACCGGCCTATATTTTAGTTGGGACTTTTGTCGACCCAGCGCTTAGTTTGGCCCAGGTAGCGTTGGGCCATTAACAGGCCGAATATTGTACTGGCCTGTTCCGGCCGAGATGAAACCACGGGCCTTTAGCAGGCCAAAATGCATGTTGGGCCTCAATTTTCACTAGTCTTCGACGGTCCTTCAGTAGGCCGAAATGTAGACCGGGCCGTTTTGGGCCCAGTTAGCTCACGGGCCGTTACCAGGCCGAAACATATCTCGGGCCTTAGTTGGCCCACCGATATCATGGGCCTTCAAGAGGCCGAAAGCTTAGCACAGGCATCAACGGGCTGAATTACACGACAGGCCTTCAACAGGCCCAAAGTCACGTTGGGCTTAACTGTTGCCACCTTTAGCACGGGCCGTTAGTGGGCCGATGTCCCGTCAGACCATATATGGCCCATGGGCAGCATGGGCCATTCCCAAGCCGAAAGTCACACCGGGCTGAAATGGGCCCATGTCTACATCAGGTCTGTAACAGGACGAAACTCACTAGGCTGTAGTTGGGCCCAAATATTCGGCGAACAATTAGTGGGCCAGATCTGGCTTCGGGCCGCAAATGGGCCCAAATATTCGTCGAACAATTAACGGGCTAGATCTGGCTTCGGGCTGTAAATGGGCCCAAATATTGGGCGAACAATTAACGGGCCAGATCTAGCTTCGGGTCGTAAATGGGGCTTTATTAAGGAGGCCGTTATTGGGCTAGCCCACTAGTACCTGATTAAATTCTATGGGCCTTTGACTGGACTGGCCTTTGTAACCTATATGGGCCTCTATTGGGCCCAGCCACGTGTCGACGTATCATAGGCATGTCTCCTCCAATGGACGGGCGACATCTGGCCCACTAACGAGCTGACAGGTGTTCCCTTCGACCAATCAAAATTTTACACGTGGAAAATTCCCATTGGTCAGGGCTGTTAACGGGTTATCGGATCCAAAATCCGACCTGATAGCTTAACGGCATTCCGTTACGGTGGATGCCACGTGTCGGTCACCCTTGACGAAAGCACTTCTGTGACGCGCGATTTATCATCTTGGAAGTGGACACTTCCATGATGATAATTTTGGTAATGTCATGGAACACTTCTACAACAGCACAGGTATGACTATCTTGATTCTGTCATAAAATCTTCATGGATGTACATGCATGACAAAAAACGCGACCTACTGTGACAAACACGTATCATCATGGAAGTTTATTTTTTTGTAGTGCATCTACCAGACGATTTGGTACAAATGCTTCGACTCCCACTGCTAAAAAAACTTTCGCTTGTGTTGGTTTATCTGTCGGAGGCCTCACTGCACAGCATCATCCACTCCAGTTGCCCTGGAGCGCTTGCTGGTTGTTTTGGGAGTAGAAGTCCCTATCAGTTGTCTCCAAATAAAGTCGCCTCACCTTAAAAGCATTGGAATTGTTTTGAAGGACAACAACTCATCATCAAAGATGCCACTTCACTTCAAAGGTTTCTCCTTCATTATTGTTATAAACCTTGGCAAACAACTGTCATCTCTGCGCCCAAACTGGAGACCTTGGGTGTAATTCATGATCCGTTTAATGATCATAAGAAGTTGGTGTTTGGCTCCTCACTTTTTCAGGTACCGTATATTATCATCTACACATTTGTAATCATAAGCTGCAATTTTTCATTTGTGCGCATAAGTTTTATATCATCTTGGAGTACACTTTGGGTACTAATATTATGTTATATGCTCAATGAAGAGTTCGTCCATGGATAGCCTATCAATGCTGCTGGATTTTGTCAAGATCTTATATATCAGAATGTTTAGTTATGATCTGAACATAATTATTGGCTTGCTATGATGCTTTCGATCTCTGGAGAATTTATATATAAAGGTGATGATTTCATGCACATTGAAAGACCGTATATATTGTACTAGAATTAACCATTCAGCTGTTGCTCTTTCGACAGACTCTTTTTTCATACCTTAACTGTTTTCAAATCTTCATGTCTACTTAGGCACTGCGACCACATTGAGAAAAAGTATAACAAATTGGTGGCGTAATAAGCATCAGGTGTCGGTGTCAAAACCGGCAGATCTCGGGTAGCAGGTCCTAAACTGTGTGTCAGAGGATCGAAGGTAACAGGAGATAGGGACACGATGTTTACCTAGGTTCAGGCCCTCTTGATGGAGGTAATACCCTACTTCCTGCGTGATTATCTTGGATGGATATGGGGTTTACAACAGTTGATCTACCTCGAGATCGTAATGGCTAAACCCTAGATGTCTAGCATGTATGATTATCATTACCCCTACGGACTAAACCCTCCGGTTTATATAGACACCGGAGGGACCTAGGGTTATACAGAGTCGGTTTGTAGAGGAAGGAATCTTCATATCTGAACGCCAAGCCTGCCTTCCACACAAAGGAGAATCATATCCGGACACGGGAAGAAGTCTTCTATTGTATCTTCATGGCGCATTCGTCCGGCCCACATCACATAGCCGGGACGCCCGAGGACCCCGTAATCCAGGACTCCCTCAGTAGCCCCTGAACCAGGCTTCAATGATGATGTGTACGGTGCGCAGATTGTCTTCGGCATTGCAAGGAGGGTTCCTCCTCCGAATACTTCAAAGTAGTCCCTGAACACAGAAAACGTGTCCGGCTCTGCAAAACAGGCACCACACACAGTCACAAAGAGTATAATATTTCACAAGTCCCATCTACTGACAAATTTCGTAGCGAGACGTAACGTCCCTGCCCGCTCATTATTTCGAACCGTTTTTCGGCTTCCTGCTCCATGTTTTGAGGTGCGGTTTTCATTGGCACGTCTTGTCGAAGCAGAGATCGTGTCCCCTTATCACGGGATTCTCATCAATACGAGCGTGTGTAATCCAACCACGTCATCCGCACGAGCCTTGGGGAATAGGCAAGTTTTAAGGCGAGTGGGGGGGCGCTTGATATTCGCTACCTTTATAAGAGGATAAGGATCCAGTCTTTCACCCATGCCTTCTTCCTTTCTGCCCATCCGTTCTCGAGCTCCAGCGCCCAAGCTTCCATCCTTTCCACCCCAAAAAGCACTCCGACCATGTCCAGATCTGGAGCGCAGGGCAAGTGGATGGCTTCCTCTGTCATGGAGGAGAACATCACGGAGATCCGGGAAGCGGGGTACTTGGCCTAGGAAATCACCCACCGACTTCTGACCAAGGGGCAGATCGTCCCCACCCCGGAGCCCAACGAGAGGGTGGTATTCATCCCCCACTTCATCTGCGGGTTAGGATTTCCCCTCCACCCCTTCATCTTCGGACTCATGTTCAACTACGGGCTAGATTTCCATGACCTAGCCCCAAATTCTTTCCTCAAGATCTCGGCATTCATTGTTGTGTGCGAGGCCTTCCTTCGTGTTGGGGAATGTAGCAGAAATTCAAAATTTTCCGACGTGTCACCAAGATCTATCTATGGAGAAACCAGCAACGAGGGGAGGGAGAGTGCATCTACATACCCTTGTAGATCGCTAAGCGGAAGCGTTCAAGTGAACGGGGTTGATGGAGTCGTACTAATCGTGATCCAAATCACCGGAGATCCTAGTGCCGAACGGACGGCACCTCCGCGTTCAACACACGTACAGCCCGACGACGTCTCCCATGCCTTGATCCAGCAAGGAGAGAGGGAGAGGTTGAGGAAGACTCCATCCAGCAGCAGCACAACGGCGTGGTGGTGGTGGAGGAGCGTGCTGATCCAGCAGGGCTTTGCCAAACACTACGAGATATGAGGAGAAAGAGAGGTAGGGTTGCACCAACAGGGAGAGGAACTCGTGTGTATTGGGCAGCCCAAACCGCAACTATATATAGGGGAAGGGGAGGGGCTGCGCCCCCACCTAGGGTTCCCTCCCTAGGGGTGGCGGCAGCCCCCTAGATCCCATCTAGGGGCGGCCAAGGGGAGGGGAGAGGGGGAGGCGCACCAGGGTGGGCCTTAGGGCCCATCTTCCCTAGGGTTTGCCCCCTTTCCCTCTTCCTTGCGCCTTGGGCCTTGGTGGGGGGCGCACCAGCCCACCTAGGGCTGGTCCCCTCCCACACTTGGCCCATGCAGCCCTCCGAGGCTTGTGGCCCCACTTGGTGGACCCCCGGGACCATCTCGGTGGTCCCGGTACGTTACCGATAAAACCCGAAACTTTTCCGGTGACCAAATTAGGACTTCCCATATATAAATCTTTACCTCCGGACCATTCCGGAATTCCTCATGGCATCCGGGATCTCATCCGGGACTCCGAACAACATTCGGTAACCATATACAAACTTCCTTTATAACCCTAGCGTCATCGAACCTTAAGTGTGTAGACCCTACGGGTTCGGGAACCATGCAGACATGACCGAGACGTTCTCCGGTCAATAACCAACAGCGGGATCTGGATACCCATGTTGGTTCCCACATGTTCCACGATGATCTCATTGGATGAACCACGATGTCAAGGACTTAATCAATCCCGTATGCAATTCCCTTTGTCCATCGGTACGATACTTGCCCGAGATTCGATCGTCGGTATCCCGATACCTTGTTCAATCTCGTTACCGGCAAGTCTCTTTACTCATTCCGTAACACATCATCCCATGATCAACTCCTTGGTCACATTGTGCACATTATGATGATGTCCTACCGAGTGGGCCCAGAGATACCTCTCCGTTTACACGGAGTGACAAATCCCAGTCTCGATTCGTGCCAACCCAACAGACACTTTTGGAGATACCTTTAGTGTACCTTTATAGCCACCCAGTTACGTTGTGACGTTTGGCACACCCAAAGCACTCCTACGGTATCCGGGAGTTGCACAAACTCATGGTCTAAGGAAATGATACTTGACATTATAAAAGCTTTAGCATACGAACTACATGATCTTGTGCTAGGCTTAGGATTGGGTCTTGTCCATCACATCATTCTCCTAATGATGTGATCCCGTTATCAACGACATCCAATGTCCATGGTCAGGAAACCGTGACCATCTATTGATCAACGAGCTAGTCAACTAGAGTCTTACTAGGGACATGGTGTTGTCTATGTATCCTCACATGTATCTGAGTTTCCTATCAATACAATTCTAGCATGGATAATAAACGATTATCATAAACAAGGAAATATAATAATAATCAATTTATTATGGCCTCTAGGGCATACTTCCAACAATCTCCCACTTGCACTAGAATCAATGATCCAGTTCACATCGATATGTGATAAACACTCAAGGTCACATCCCCATGTGACTAACACCCAAAGAGTTTACTAGAGTCAATAATCTAGTTCACATTACCATGTGATTAACACTCAATGAGTTCTGGGTTTGATCATGTCATGCTTATGAGAGATGTTATAGTCAACGGGTCTGAATCTTTCAGATCCGTGTGTGCTTTACAAATCTCTATGTAATCTCCTAGATGTAGCTACCACGTTCTATTTGGAGCTATTCCAAATAACTGTTCTACTATACAAATCCAGTTTACTACTCAGAATAATCTGGATTAGTGTCCAAGTTTGCATCGGCGTAACCCTTTACGATGAACTCTTTTACCACCTCCATAATCGAGAAAATTCCTTAGTCCACTAGTTACTAAGGATAACTTTGACCGCTGTCCTGTGATCCATTCTTGGATCACTCTTGTACCCCTTGACTGACTCACAGCAAGGCACACTTCAGGTGCGGCACACAGCATGCCATACTGTAGAGAGCCTATGACAAAAGCATAGGGGACGACCTTCGTCCTTCCTCTTTCTTCTGTCGTGGTCGAGCATTAAGTCTTAACTTTATACCTTACAACTCAGGCAAGAACTCCTTCTTTGACTGATCCATCTTGAACACCTTCAAGATCATGTCAAGGTATGTGCTCATTTGAAAGTACCATTAAGCGTTTTGATCTATCCTTATAGATCTTGATGCTCAATGTTCAAGTAGCTTAATCCAGGCTTTCCATTGAAAAACATTTTTCAAATAACTCTGCATGCTTTCCAGAAATTCTACATCATTTCCGATCAACAATATGTTAACAACATATACACATCAGAAATTCTATAGTGCTCCCACTCACTTCTTTGGAAATACAAGTTTCTCATAAACTTTGTATACACCCAAAACTTTGATCATCTCATCAAAGCATACATTCCAACTCCGAGATGCTTACTCCAGTCCTTAGAAGGATTGCTAGAGCTTTGCATACTTGTTAGCATCTTTCAGGATTGACAAAACCTTCTGGTTGTATCACATACAACCTTTCCTCAAAAAAATCGTCGAGGAAACAATGTTTTGACATCCTATCTGCAAGATTTCATAAATAATGCAGTAATCGCTAATATAATTCCAACAGACTTTTAGCATCGCTACGAGTGAGAAAGTCTCATCGTAGTCAACTCCTTGAACTTGTCGAAAAACATCTCAACGACAAGTCGAGCTTTCTTAATGGTGATACTTACCATCATTGTCCGTCTCCCTTTTAAAATCCATATGTACCTGACAGCCTTACGACCATCAAGTAGTTCTTCCAAAGTCTACACTTTGTTTTCATATATGGATCCTCTCTCGGATTATATGGCTTCGAGCCATTTTGGAATCCAGGCCCACCATCGCTTCTCCATAGCTCATAGGTTCATTGTTGTCTAGCAACATGACTTCCAAGACAGGATTACGTACCACCCTGAAGTAGTACGCATCCTTGTCATCCCACGAGGTTTGGTAGTGACTTGATCTGAAGTTTCATGATCACTATCATAAGCTTCCACTTCAATTGGTGTAGGTGCCACAGGAACAACTCCCTGTACCCTGCCACACACTAGTTGAAGAGATGGTTCAGTAACCTCATCAAGTCTCCACCATCCTCCCACTCAATTCTTTCGAGAGAAACTTTTCCTCGAGAAAGGACCCGATTCTAGAAACAATCCCTTATTGCTTTCGGATCTGAGACAGGAGGTATACCTAACTGTTTTGGGTGTCCTATGAAGATGCATTTATCCGCTTTGGGTTCGAGCTTATCAGCCTGAAACTTTTTCACATAAGCATCGCAGCCCCAAACTTTTAAGAAATGACAGCTTAGGTTTCTCTAAACCATAGTTCATACGGTGTCATCTCATCGGAATTACGTGGTGCCCTATTTAAAGTGAATGTGGTTGTCTCTAATGCCTAACCCATAAACTATCGTGGTAATTCGATAAGAGACATCATGGTATGCATCATATCCAATAGGGTGCAGTTATGATGTTCGGACACACCATCACACTATGGTGTTCCAGGCTGTATTAGTTGTGAAACAATTTCCACAATGTCTTAATTCTGTGCCAAACTCGTAATTCAGATATTCATCTCTATGATCATATCATAGATATTTTATCCTCTTGTCACGACGATCTTTCAACTTCACCCTGAAATTACTTGAACCTTTCAATAATTCAGACTCATGATTCATCAAGTAAATATACTCAACATCTACTCAAATCATCTGTGAAGTAAGAACATAATGATATCCACTACACGCCTCAGCACTCATTGGACTGCACACATCAAATTGTATTACTTCCAACAAGTTGCTTTCTAGTTCCATTTTATTGAAAACGAGGCTTTCAGTCATCTTGCCCATGTGGTATGATTTGCATGTCTCAAGTGATTCAAAATCAAGTGAGTCCAAACGGTCCATTTGCCTGGAGTTTCTTCATGCATATACACCAATAGACATGGTTCGCATGTCTCAAACTTTTCAAAAACGAGTGAGTCCAAAGATCCATCAACATGGAGCTTCTTCATGCGTTTTATACCGATATGACTTACGTGGCAGTGCCACAAGTAGGTGGTACTATCTTATATCTTTTGACATGAACATGTGTATCACTATGATCGAGATTCAATAAACCATTCATTTTAGGTGCAAGACCATTGAAAGTATTATTCAAATAAACGGAGTAACCATTATTCTCCTTAAATGAATAACCGTATTGCGATAGACATAATTCAATCATGTCTATGCTCAACGCAAACACCAATCTCGATGGTAGAGGGAGCGTGCGATGCTTGATCGCATCAAGCTTGGGAAAAACATCCAACATATATCGCCAGCTCACCTTTAGCTAGTCTCCGTTTACTTCACAGTCTTTCATTTCGAGTTTACTAACACTTAGCAACCGAACTGGTATCTAATACCATGGTGCTACTAGGAGTACTAGTAAAGTACACATTAACACAATGTATATCCAATATACTTCTATCGACCTTGCCAGCCTTCTCATCTACCAAGTATCTAGGGTAATTCTGCTCCAGTGGCTGTTCCTCTTATTACAGAAGCACTTAGTCTCGGGTTTGGGTTCAACCTTTGGTTTCTTCACTAGAGCAGCAGCTGGATTCTAGTTTCATGAAGTATCCCTTCTTACCCTTGCACTTCTTGAAACTAGTGGTTTCACCAACCATCAACAATTGATGCTCCTTCTTGATTTCTAATTTTGTGGCATCAAACATCGCGAATATCTCAAGGACCATCATATATGTCCCTGATATATCATAGTTCATCACGAAGCTCTAGCAGCTTGGTGGTAATGACTTCAGAGAAACATCACTATCTCATCTGGAAGATCAACTCCCACTCGATTCAAATGATTGTTGTACTCAGACAATCTGAGCACAAGCTCAACAATTGAGCTTTTCTCCCTTAGTTTGCAGGCTAAGAAAATCGTCGGAGGTCTTATACCTCTTGACGTGGGCACGAGCCTGAAATCCCAATTTCAGCCCTCGAAACATCTCATATGTTTCGCTATGTTTCAAAACGTCTTCGGTGCCTCAACTCTAAACCGTTTAACTGAACTATCATGTAGTTATCAAAATGTGTATGTCAGATGTTCGCAACATCCACAGACAACGTTCGAGGTTCAGCACACTGATCGGTGCATTAAGGACACAAGCCTTCTATGAAGCAATGAGGATAATCCTCAGTTTACGGACCTAGTCCGTATAATTGCTACTATCAACTTTCAACTAATTTTTCTCTAGAACATATCTAAACAGTAGAACTAAAGCGCGAGCTACGACATAATTTGCAAAATCCTTTTGACTATGTTCAGGATAAACAAGTTCATCTTATGAACTCCCACTCAGATAGACATCCTCTAGTCATCTAAGTGATTACATGATCCGAGTCAACTAGGCCGTGTCCCATCATCACGTGAGACGGACTAGTCAACATCGGTGAACATCTTCATGTTGATCGTATCTTCTATACGACTCATGCTCGACCTTTCGGTTTCTTGTGTTCCGAGGCCATGTCTGTACATGCTAGGCTCGTCAAGTCAACCTAAGTGTTTTTCGTGTGTAAATCTGGCTTACACCCGTTGTATGTGAACGTAAGAATCTATCACACCCGATCATCACGTGGTGCTTCGAAACGATGAACTTTCGCAACGGTGCACAGTTAGGGGGAACACTTTCTTGAAATTTTAATGAGGGGTCATCTTATTTACTACCGTCGTTCTAAGCAAATAAGATGTATAAACATGATAAACATCACATGCAATCAAATAATAGTGACATGATATGGCCAATATCATATAGCTCCTTTGATCTCCATCTTGGGGCTCCATGATCATCTTGTCACCGGCATGACACCATGATCTCCATCATCATGATCTCCATCATCATGTCTTCATGAAGTTGTCTCGCCAACTATTACTTCTACTACTACAACTAACGGTTAGCAATAAAGTAAAGTAATTACATGACGTTTATGTTGACACGCGGGTCATAAATAAATTAAGACAACTCCTATGGCTCATGCCGGTTGTCATACGCATCGACATGCAAGTCGTGATTCCTATTACAAGAACATGATCAATCTCATACATCACATATCATTCATCACATTCTTCTTGGCCATATCACATCACATAGCATACCTTGCAAAAACAAGTTAGACGTCCTCTAATTGTTGTTTGCATGTTTTACGTGGCTGCTATGGGTTTCTAGCAAGAACGTTTCTTACCTACGCAAAAACCACAACGTGATATGCCAATTGCTATTTACCCTTCATAAGGACCCTTTTCATCGAATCTGATCCGACTAAAGTGGGAGAGACAAACACCCGCTAGCCACCTTATGCAACTAGTGCATGTCAGTCGGTGGAACCAGTCTCACGTAAGAGTACGTGTAAGGTCGGTCCGGGCCGCTTCATCCCACAATGCCGCCGAATCAAGGTTGGACTAGTAACGGTAAGCATATTGAACAAAATCAACGCCCACAACTACTTTGTGTTCTACTCGTGCATAGAAACTACGCAATAGACCTAGCTCATGATGCCACTGTTGGGGAACGTAGCAGAAATTCAAAATTTTCCTACGTGTCACCAAGATCTATCTATGGAGAAACCAGCAATGAGGGGAGGGAGTGTGCATCTACATACCCTTTTAGATCGCTAAGCGGAAGCGTTCAAGTGAACGGGGTTGATGGAGTCGTACTCGTCGTGATCCAAATCACCGGAGATCCTAGTGCCGAACGGACAGCACCTCCGCGTTCAACACACGTATAGCCCGACGACGTCTCCCATGCCTTGATCCAGCAAGGAGGGATGGAGAGGTTGAGGAAGACTCCATCCAGCAGCAGAACAATGGCGTGGTGGTGGTGGAGGAGCGTGGTGATCCAGCAGGGCTTCGCCAAGCACTACGAGATATGAGGAGAAAGAGAGGTAGGGCTGCACCAATAGGGAGAGGAACTCATGTGTATTGGGCAACCCAAACCTCAACTATATATAGGGGAAGGGGAGGGGCTGCGCCCCCACCTAGGGTTCCCTCCCTAGGGGTGGCGGCAGCCCCCTAGATCCCATCTAGGGGCGGCCAAGGGGAGGGAAGAGGGGGAGGCGCACCAGGGTGGGCCTTAGGGCCCATCTTCCCTAGGGTTTGCCCCCTTCCCCTATTCCTTGCGCCTTGGGCCTTGGTGGGGGGGCGCACCAGCCCACCTGGGGCTGGTCCCCTCCCACACTTGGCCCATGCAGCCCTCCGGGGCTTGTGGCCCCACTTGGTGGACCCCCGGGACCCTCCCGGTGGTCCCGGTACGTTACCGATAAAACCCGAAACTTTTAAGGTGACCAAAACAGGACTTCCCATATATAAATCTTTACCTCCGGACCATTCCGGAATTCTTCATGACATCCGGGATCTCATCTGGGACTCCGAACAACATTCGGTAACCACATACAAACTTCCTTTATAACTCTAGCGTCATCGAACCTTTAGTGTGTAGACCCTATGGGTTCGGGAACCATGCAGACATGACCAAGACGTTCTCCGGTCAATAACCAACAGCGGGATCTGGATACCTATGTTGGTTCCCACATGTTCCACGATGATCTCATCGGATGAACCACGATGTCAAGGACTTAATCAATCATGTATGCAATTCCCTTTGTCCATCGGTACGATACTTGGCCGAGATTCGATCGTCGGTATCCCAATACCTTGTTCAATCTCGTTACCGGCAAGTCTCTTTACTCGTTCCATAACACATCATCCCGTGATCAACTCCTTGGTCACATTGTGCACATTATGATGATGTCCTACCGAGTGGGCCCAGAGATACCTCTCCGTTTACACGGAGTGACAAATCCTAGTCTCGATTCGTGCCAACCCAACAGACACTTTCGGAGATACCTGTAGTGTACCTTTATAGCCACCCAGTTACGTTGTGACGTTTGGCACACCCAAAGCACTCCTATGGTATCCGGGAGTTGCACAATCTCATGGTCTAAGGAAATGATACTTGACATTAGAAAAGCTTTAGCATACGAACTACATGATCTTGTGCTTGGCTTAGGATTGGGTCTTGTCCATCACATCATTCTCCTAATGATGTGATCCCGTTATCAACGACATCCAATGTCCATGGTCAGGAAACCGTGACCATCTATTGATCAACGAGCTAGTCAACTAGAGGCTTACTAGGGACATGGTGTTGTCTATGTATCCACACATGTATCTGAGTTTCCTATCAATACAATTCTAGCATGGATAATAAACGATTATCATGAACAAGGAAATATAATAATAATCAATTTATTATTGCCTCTAGGGCATATTTCCAACACTTCGCATCCCACCCCACTTCGGATTATGGTTAAAGATCTTCAATGTGAAGCCGAAAGTGGTGGATGATCAACATGCAGATTGCGGAGGCGCCATGGTGAGCAAACTATCCCATGTCACATGGCCCACTGGCACTTTTGTGGAGACCGTCAAAGGGTGGCAACAGAAGTTGTTCTACGTCACAGAGCCCCGCGACACCACCTGGGCCGCGGCTCTCGAATTCAAGTCTGGCCCCCCAATGCGGCTTACCTCCAGGTTAAATAAGGGCCTGGACTGGGCGTCATCAGATGAGGTGTCAGCGCTGCAGACGCACATCAAGAGCATGGTGGATAAGAACATCAAGCTCGTCAATGTGATCCATGTGATGCTTTTTCGCCGGATCCTTCCTTGCCAAAGCCGGACTTGCCATTTGTGGGAGTTCGATCTGGCCAAGCACCAGACCTTGTAGCAGTTCTTCGGCTCCACGCACGAAGGTATCTGGAAGGTGCTTTTCAAGGCCAATCACTCGTGGCCGAAGACGACCGAGGACCGCGGATACAACCCGACTCATCCAGCCAGTCCGGTAAGTTCTTATTACTTCAAGGTGTATCTCTTCCTGCGCATTCAAGGAAGATGTCTAAGCTTCTCCATTCATCTTTCCAGGCCTGGATAAAGAGGGTGGAGCAGATCCAGTGTCCGGCTCCGCTGCCTAAAAATGCAGCTATCCCACTTCTGACGAAGATGCTGGTTCTGGCGCCCTACAAGGCGTCGGAGAAGAAGGCCAGAAGAAGGGCCAGGAGACAAGAAGCGGCCTCCGCCGTAAAGGCACTTCGGACGCAACATCCAAAGACGCCAAAACCCACTCCTCCCCCGCCGAGAACGACTAGGAGGAGGAGGAAAGCAATTCTCCCCCCGAGGGGGGGAAGGAAGAAAAGGGTAGCCTCCACAGATCTGGAGGCAGAGGCGGAGGCGTCCAAGAAAGGGAGGGTCTCCCTTGCGGACAATTTCGAATCGGACACCGATAGCAACCCTGAGTGGCTTCTCCCTCTATATATCCAGCTCCTTTACTTCGTGGCTTTAACATGTTGAATCATGCGCCGCAGTCCGGCTCTCGTCCACCTCTAGCGATCCTCATCTTCGGGGAATTCGCTGGATCCAAATGTGATGGATAGTGGGTCGCCTCCGCCTGCCTCCTCCCCCAAGACTACGGACGATGCCGAAGTGTTGTCCCGAAGGACCCTCCCAGGCCAGGGAGAGGTACAGGAGGCCGTCAAGGTGGTTCCAGAGGGTGATACCTCGGCCGCCGGACAAATGGGGGAGCAGACCCCCCCTGGAAACTAGCGATGGGGGCCATACCCAATTCATCCCCCAGCCGAATACTATTTCGGAGGCCCGTACAGCTCCGGAATCAGGTAAGTAGCCTCCTTCAAAATAAGGAGGTGCACCTATTCTGCCGGTGACCTCTGTCCATCTAGAGGCACCAGATATTCTACTGGAAGCGCTTCAAAGTGCTTCCATTGTAGAAGAACACCGTATCCTTATGGGTAGGGTGGTTGAGAGGGTTCAGTCTGCTAAGAGCATACTGACCGAAGCCTACGCCAGCCTTCTAACAGGCTTTGAGGTATGTGATGTAATTATGCAAAAAGAATGCCGTAGTACAGACAATAGCCCCTGACACTCTGTCCGGTGTTCAAAAAGAAAGGCTGGACAGAGGATCAAATAAGTCTTGCGGGAGGCTAATCATATATGTTTGTGTGAATAAGCAGGTGTCGATGCTGGTTGCGACCTCCCATTATGCCGAAGTCTCCAAACTGAAACAGAGTCTGGAGCAGGCCGATGAAGAGCTCGGTCGTGTCAAAAAACAACTAGAGGATAAGCAAGGTATGCAATGGCCTATTCAGATCTAAAATGATATGAATTGTTTGTGTTCATCATGTTATTATGATGTTTCATAGGAGCTGCGGCCGAGGTGGAGTCCCTCAAGAATGCACTGCCGATGCCTAGAAGAAAGCAGAGAAGGAATGAGCTGCGCGGAAAAAACACGAGTCAAGGGTTGGGGAGGTTCAGCAGGAGCTCAAGGATGCCATAAAGAAATGTGAGTCCTTGGAGCACAAGATTGCGGACCAAGAGTCCGAACTTGCTAAGGCCCGTCAAAGCGCACAAGAGGCCTGGTTGAAGCCTAGGGAGCCCTCCGGGAAATCCAGGAGGCCAAGCAGATCGCGGCGGGTAAGGCTTTTATTATGCAGAGCAAATTTATGAAGAAAAGGTACCTCTTACTGTCCCGGATTTGGAGTTCTCCAGGAGCGTTTGCGATCTGCCTCGCACTGTTGCTCATGCTGTGGAGTTCTTCCGAGCCATAGAGGGGAGCACAACGAAGAAGCTTTTCTGGTCGCAATACCTTGCACCAGAGCATCCGGTGCCCCTTAGCGATCACCTGAAAGAGCTGACCGAGCTGCATAGGGTGGACGGATTGGCCATGAAGGATTTGATAAACCGTCTATGTCCTACCGAAGCCATGCCCAGCAGCAACTTCAGGCTCGTGAAGCGGCTGGTCGATGCTTGCCCTCGACTTGATGCCATAAAGCGTTCGGTCTGTATTGAAGCTGCGTGGATGGCCTTCGCCCGTGTCAAGGTACATTGGGCGAAGATGGACGTCGTCAAGCTTGCGACCGAGGGACCGCCTGTGGGCAAAGAGCACCGCACGCCCGAGCAGTATTTCGATGATGTCCTGGAAGGAACCCACATTATAGAGGGCCAGTGTGCGAAGGACATTATCTTTGAATGAATTTATCCAGATATGTATTATGGAACAAAGCCTATATGTAATATATTGTTTGTTTTTTTTGAAAATATTTCCTCCTGTGCGGCCGTTTTATTAAATTTGAGAGTTGGCCAGTCGTCGGCTTTAGCCCCCACATAGTTAGTATGGGGCTGTTCGGGTTGGAACCTAAACACACTTGACCCAAGAGTTTGGTCCTTGAAGGATGTGTTTAGTGCAGCGAACCAGGCAATTGGACTATGTGGCTTTATCACCCTCACTAAACCATAGGAGTTTGACAATAGGAGTGTAGGCACAGCCCCTAGTTAGTATTTTTTTTATCCAGACTAGGGCGCTGTAGACACCTGATTGGGTGGAGGCCGATCTGTCGCTTGATGTGGAAAAAATCGCAAGAGATTTATGTTTAACAACCAAATAGCTGACTAGCTCTCGCCGCATCATGACAGTCAGTTTTCGGCTTTATCTACTGAGGTGTTTATCCGGATAAACCGGAAACACAATCGCAGTAATTCTCCCTTTACTACCCTAGCCAATAAGATGAAACGTAAGGTAGCAAGCACAGGAGCCGGGCACATCAACTATTGACCAAAGACATGATTCGGAGCTGATGCATATATTGCCATATTCGGGGCACTGAATTTAACTGTAAAAAGTGTTCGGACTTGTTGCAAACATATGGAGCACAATGGAGCCCCTGGCGAGTTAAGTCGTACCAAAGTGTACGGGTGCAATCGACAAAAATAGTGAAATATAATGAAGGATGTTGGGGATATTACTACTAAGTATAAACCGGCCATGAGGGGCCGGATTATGCCCACAATGAGTTAGTCATGTTTAAAGCCCATGAAGACAAGGCGCTTTACGGAGGAGATCTAATATGAAGGCCCAGGGGCCAAAGGCGGATTAGGGCCCGTAGACATAAACCGCCATATGATATGTAACTTATGTTGTAAGACAAGGAAAGGTAGAAACCGAGCCGGGCACATTTATGAGGCGGCCTTGGGATTCTATAAACCGCTGGGTGTTAACTTGTGTATATAAAGGGACGACCCGACGGCGGTTTAGGGACAACAAACAATAACTCGAGAGCCAGGCAAAGCGGATTCGCTAGTCATCGAAACCCTAGCAATTCCATCACAACTGGAGTAGGCTTTTACCTTCATCGTAAGGGGCTGAACCAGTATAATTCCTTGCGTCCCTTGTTCCACTTTAACCCCTTTAAGCTAACCTGTCGCGATGGCTCCACGACTAAGTCCTCTCACTAGGACATCTGCCGTGACAAAACAACGACAGTTGGCATCCACCGTGGGGCTATCACACGATGGTTTCGAGTTCTTGAAGGGTAGCTTTGAAGGACTCAAGGGATACGCTGTGGACCGGATGACCAAGAGTCATCGCGGCAAACTCTACATCGACGACGCAGGCTTGGGCCCCGAGGCCGGCTCAATTGAGTACGGGTATCGAGTCCCCTTTGGTGGAATACATGTCTTCATTGGCAAGATCGGTGAACCAGGCCCTCAGCCGAACATCTACACCGACATCATCAAGACGGCTCAGCGTGCAAGACATGCCTGAGTTCAGCCAGCCGTAAAGCATGCCTACGTGGGAGTCATCCATGGAGCGGAATCGGAGGATAGATCGGTATCTGGTGCCGAAACCGTCATTTACTCTGATGACAAGTCTTCAACCGAAGAGACCGAGTCGCTATATCAGCTGCATGATGGCCGGATTAGTGGCGGTTCCGATGGTGACAGTATTCTGGACCTCTCTGATCCGCCGAGCTGAGTTGCAATTTTCATGGCTGGTACGTAGTCGGTGCAGCATTCTTCTACCGTAGCGACAATGATTTCTGGTTCAGTAGCTACAACACCCGCGAGGGTAGGAGGCCCCGCGCCAGCACCGGTTCAGGTTTTGTCTGATTTATTCGACACTTTGGCAACATTGCTGGCAGCTGAGGTTAATCTGGCAAATCAGGATCAGCATAACGCAAAAATCGCAAAGGTGAAGGATCAGATAGATCAAGCTAAGGTAGATCTGGCAGCAGAGAACACCAGGATGGCCACAGAGCGGGCCGAGTTAGAGGCACAGGCTTATCGGCTTATGCTGGATCAGAGGGCATCAAATGATGTTATGAGAAGAAGGTACTGGTCTCGCCTGCCTTTGGTTTACGAGGGAAGGAATCTCTTCAATATGCCAGGGGAAGGAACCAGTAACCAGCCAGTGGTAAACCGGGTGGAGGCACCTGGAACGGGGGTGCTGGTTCAGCCACGCACGATGGATACGCCTCGTCAGAACAATATCCTGTCACAGCACGTCTCAACGCCTCCGGGTCATTACTCTAACCTGTTGGATAACATCGTTGCCGCCGCTTCATGATTGGCAGCTCTCCCGATCGAAGGCAAGTCTCCAGTAGCAGGTGAAACACGATGGGCTAGAGAGCTCCTTCAGACAGCTTTGACCCAATAGCAGGCTTATTTGTACAGTCGAAAGAGGATTCATTCCACCCCCCGCCAAGTCAGAGCTACAGCAGGCATATTGATGAACCGGCTGTGTCAAGCACTGCGCGAAATTGTAACCTGCCGCGAGGGCATAACCCGGCGGGCGGCAGTGCTAATGCCCAGGATGTGGTGGATCACGGTAGAGCACGTCGAGAAGCCGAGTTAGCAGTGCAATACACGGCCCGTCAGCTTACTCCGGTTCGTCCAACCACTTCGGTGGAACCAGGTGTGGTTTTCAGTTCTTTGGGGGTGTTGTGTCTCACCCCGGCCTTACGCAATGTGCGGCTACCCAAGGATTTCAAGGGTCCTCGTAAGGTGCCCAATTACACTGCCGATTTACCCCCTGAATCATGGGTTGAGAGCTATGAGATGGAGATGGAGATGCTGGATGTGGATGATGTGGCATGTGCTAAGTACTTCACCATGATGCTGGAAGAAACGGCTCGTACCTGGCTGAAAAGTTTACCAGCTAAGTCCATTGGATCATGGGTTGAGTTGAAAAGCCGGTTTATCCAGAATTTCAAAGATACGTGTAAGCAGCCCATGTCAATTGTGGACCTAGCCGCCTGTGTTCAAGAGGAAGGGGAGTCTACAACCCATTGGGTGAAACCAGTATCCGCTATTCTGCATTCATCAGATCGCATCAATGCTGATACGGCAGTCTTCACATTGGAAGGCAATTGCCGGTTTATGCCTTTGAAGCTGAAGTTGGGAAGACTCAAGCGTCACTGCAATGACATGGCAACGCTTATGGCAGCTCTGGTTAAGTATGCCAACTCGGATAGCACCAAGGACCTTGAGTCTTATGATGAAAAGCCGGCGAAGGGAAAGAGGAATGGCAGTACCAAGGGGCAGCAGCATAACCCGGCGGGTAATGGGAACAACGGTAAGCGCAAGGCAGATAGCAGTTTGGATTTTGTGGCGAACACCAACACCCAGGATAATGGTCAGCGTCGTAAGGGTAAACCGCCCCAGCAGAGTGGAGGATTAGGTCCCAATCTTGAGCGCCTGTTAAACCAGCCTTGCCCAAAGCACGGGTCGAAAGAAAGGCCAGCTACGCACCTTTGGAAAGATTGCTTTATTATGCGGGAATTTAAAAATTCGAATCTTTTGCAATATGACCATGGACCACCCGACGGTTCAGGTGGCGGTTCTCATGGGCCGGGTTATGGTGGTGGCAGCTCTGTTTCAGGATTTCAAGGCAACCATACTGGACATGGCAATCAAGGCAGTCAGGGCAACCAGGGTGGGTATAATCATCAGGGGAGTCAGCAGCAACAACAATCGGGTTATCAGAGTAATCTGAAGCAGTTGAATAGTGGGCAGTACCATGTCTTCACCACTATCTTATGTAAGCGTGATCAGAAGCTTTATAAAAGGGCAGTAAACTCCGTTGAACTGGCGGTGCCCCATTACTTGCGCTGTCTGAACTGCCCATTTTGTGGAGTCGAGAGGATCAACCCCCCCCCCCCAGTTGATAATTTTGGGTCATCTGGCCTTAGTGGTGGCACCTCAGGTTGGGGCGTATAAGTTCACTAAGGTACTCATGGATGGAGGGAGCGGTATCAATATCCTTTAGTATGAAACCTTCCGTCGCATGGGGTTGATAGATAAAAATCTTAAACCGTCGAACACCATTTTTCATGGTGTGGTGCCTGGTAAATAGGCGTACCCAGTTGGTAAGATAGCTCTAGAGGTGGCATTTGGAGATGATCAAGATTCAAGATCAGAAACATTGACTTTTGAAGTGGTAAAAATCAAGAGCACATATCATGCCCTGTTTGGACGGTCGGCTTATGCTAAATTCATGGCAAGGCCCTGTTATGTTTATCTGTAGCTTAAAATGACGGGTCATAAGGCGACCATCATAGTGCATGGGAGCCAAAAGATTGCTTTGGAATGTGAAGAAGGTGATGCGGCCTATGCTGAGTCGGTTTGTGCAACAAAGGAGTTGAAGTTCTACAAAGACAAAGTTAATCCGGCAGATATGACTTCTCTGAAAAAGCCAACTACAGAGCATGATCTGGCTTTGAAGTTTAAATCGGCTGAGGAGACTAAGATGGTTGACTTTGTTCCTGGCGATTCATCCAGGCAGTTCAGCATCAGCGCTTACCTGGATCCGAAATAGGAAAGCGCGCTCATCGAGTTCATCCGTGAGAACCGGGACATCTTTGCATGGAAACCTTCCGATATGCCAGGTGTACCGAGGGAACTCATTGAGCACACTCTTAATATAGATCCTAAGTTTAAACTGGTCGAAGAGGAGGCGGGAGGAGGGAGTTGACCAGCGCGTGGACCCCACGGTCCCACCAGTCAGCGAGACAGGAGCCGGCCCCGCCTCTGTAGACTAGGATAAGTGGAAGCGTATTCCGCTGGAATACGTCTTCCCTATCCAAAAGTGTACTCGGGCTCTGTTGCGGTCTAGTTTACGTTTTCTTAGTCAGGAAGCGTATTCTGTCGAAAGGCGCTTTCTGTTTTCTCTCTCAGGGGCCTGTTTGTGGATATATTTTTACACATAGGTCCCTGGCAATCAAACACTCATATCTTTTCAACCACAACTCCAAATGAGGTGATTCCAAAGCCCACTTCTTCGTCTCGTTGAGCCCGTTCGATTGATATCATTCTCAACATGTGTTAACATTCTGGAAATGACCTTTTTGCCCTTGCACATAAACAGCCCCTCTGAGAGAGAACTATTTCCGGCAAACCTTTCCGCGAGCTTCTCGCACTTCCTCCCGATGCTTTCTTCCACCCTAGGCAAGCCACACCCTCCATTTGCATGATTGCAATGAAGTGACATGGTTTATTCATTCGAACTTGTTTAAAATATTGTAGTAGCTAGGTATGATTTGTTCATGGCATTTCTCGGAGTATTGTTTTGATCTTGATATTGCCATGATATTGCTTGGAGTTCTAGGACTTATGTTTTGATGATTATGTGGATGACATGTGCCTTTGGATTCTTAGTGGATATTATCATTATTTTCATGATGGTATCTGGTATTATTTTGGAGTATTACTTTGGATATCATGTTGCCTTTGGATTATTGGTGGCTAGTGTTCTTTCCATCATGATGCTAGATGATATTATGTTTTGGAGTATGATGTTGGAGATGATGCTTGCATGTGGATCATAGTTGGATAGTTAGTTCTTGATATTGAGTAGTAGTCTTATCGTTCTTGGATTCATCATGATAGTAGTGTTATGATGTCCTCGGAGTATTTTGGTAAGACGATATTAAGCCTTGGATTATTTGTGGGATATTGCTATGACTTGGATTATAGTTTGGTAGTTGATATCGGAGTATCAGTCATCACAGTTATATTTTTGGGTATAAATTCCGTCATTAAGTTGATCAGGTGCCACCGAACCGGGCTTTCTCCAGTGCAACCACATTTGCCTTTATGGAAGGCCCTAATGCGATGCTATTGTCGTGCCTCTCGCCAGTGCCTCCAACGCGGGAAGGTTATGGGCGCGCGCTACCCTGATCAGGTAGGCGGACATAAGCCTTGTGTGCCTGTAGTTGGATTTTGCGCGCGTGTATCCCCATGTAGGACAGATTATGTTTTGGCCACGACGGTGGTTGTTGTGTCTTTGGTAGACATAGGGGCCACCCAGGACTAGCCCAGTGGGGAGTGAGTCGGGGTGGCCGGGAGAGTGTCATGGCAGTAGATCGGTTTTGTCGGAACGCCGTTGGTCCACCCGAATGGGAGCGCGAGGCCATGTGTTCCATGGTGTGGGTAAAGTGTGCTACCTCTACAGAGTGTGTTTGTTTAAAACTATCGATAGACGCGTCCTCGGTCATGGGCATGGGTTCGTACTAGGTCACACCGTTCGATCAACACTCACTTGACGGAATGACTTATAGTTGATTTATAGGTTGATATTTTGAGCGGTACAGCTTGGCAGGATGTTGATGATGATGTTGGAGACCAAGTGATGGTCAAGGTAGTGATCGTCGGAAAGATCACCGTTTGAGACCAAGTGTTGGTCATGGTAGGGATCGCCGGAAAGATCGTTTTGATCACGAGGTGATCGAGATGGTATACTGCTTGGCCGGAAAGCCTAGAGAGATATGGTTGTGGAGACCTGAGATGGAGATTTACCCGTATTGTTTAAGTTTCATACCATACTTAGTAGGTGTTTCATCTTGGTAGTTGTTAATTAATTAACCTGGTAATGCTATGTTATTTTCTTGCCTTGATGTTTATGGTTGTTGTGAGCTTGCAAGTACATTCAATGTACTGACCTGGCGTGTCATGCCAGATTGCAGGTGATGCCATTATTGCTTGATTTCTTGTCAAGGTTGCCGTGTGTGCGAGCTAGATCGTGTCCCAGCCAGAGTCCCTGCGGAGTGGAGTTCACCACCTTCATCGTTGTTCCGCTGCTAGAAGTATTCCGCTGCTACGAGTTGTTCCGCTGCTAGCATAGAGCAAGTGTAGTATCGCAAGCATAGTGTCGCCGTGCTGATGTGCTTCTTTGTAACATCAGACCCTTGTATTATTATTCTTGTAATAAGATCTGATTTGTTCTATGCCAAGTAGTGCCGTATTCCAGAGACTTCTCCTCAAACTATGGCCTGGAATACGGGGCATTCCGGTTTCTCCAAGCCGGGGTGCCACAGCGCTTGGTATCAGAGCACGTCTGGCTATAGGATGCCCTAGTCAGCGCGAGCGGTTGAAATCGGTAGTTAAAGTCCGGCTTGTATATTGCATTTGGTTGTTGCATCTGTTTGTTGCATAGCATGCATATAGCCTTATCGTTTGTTGCTAACGGTTTATCTTGTGAGTGTAGCTGGCATCGGTTCGGATCCACTACAGCTCAGCCTTTGCATTTCTCCAGTTTTCTTTTCTTGCTCGTTCTTCGGTGATTGGTGTCATTTCTGTCCCAGCAGAGTGACGTCAAGTGATCCCGACACTATTTGCAAAAATGGTGCTCTGGTACAGCGCCGAATTCCTTCCTTCAAGCCCCATTTTGTTTCGGTGGTAGACATGCTTCTATCCCAGACCGTCCTTTTTCTTGTCATGTTGGCAACCATTAATGGTCTTAGCAATCAAGAAAGGGCAATGCCAGCAGACTCAGTTTCCCCGCTATCCTTATTTCTTGGACGAGTTTGGATATTTTCCGTCCGCTTGATAATAATGTGGAAACGACATTTGTGTCCTGCTACATGGTTACCAAGTACGTCCTCGCCTCGGAGCTAGTCCAGGTTGCTACCTGGGTAAGCTAGCACTTGGTGTAGCGTTGTTTACACGAATTTTTCCACACATTTATTCGTCGTCGTGCACATCGTCACAGCATGCTAGATCGTAGAACCGGAGATCCCGCGAGATTTGTGTGCTTAAGTAGGCATGCATATTGTGTGACTAGCAGTAATATGTGACACTGATTGTGTGTGAATTGACTGTTGTCGTGTGCTTTTGTTTAGTTGAGTTCCCTTTTGCTTCTTTCTTCTGGGCCCCGGTGTTACATTATTTTTCCCCAATAAAGAGTTGCTCATCATCTGACGCCGGACTCGAAGGAGTAATAAGGAGTTCAAATATTTGGAAGCTCAGCTAAACAGAATGGAATTCTCAGCCGACTGCAGTACAATGAGGAATATCTGATCGTGAGGCTGATAATCAAATTGTGCATTAGTGTGCACTCCTCACAACAGTACTGATAAATCAATCATGTATCAGTATAAAATCCTCACAACAGTAATGATCAGCAGCAAGACAAGTCAGGTACAAGATCATCGGTATATTTTTAGTCAAAGGTATGGAGCATATACAAAATTTTGGCTCAACAATGCATGATGTTTGAAATATATGATCGTCCGAAATAAAGTCAGCATGTGATATGCTCAAAGAAGACAGTCAAATAAATTTTCTCATGCAAATAATCAGCCATAGAATATTATGGGCGTGTGTGTAGATTTCAGTCTACATATTAGTATGAAGCTTTGGATGTAAGAAAAGCAGTCTTCGTCCACATGTTGTTGGAAGAAATTTATGATGCAAGGCTCCTTGATTTTCCTTAGCCTGATATGTGCACAATTTCTGGTCCAAGATACTCGGTCTTTCTCAACAAGATACATCGGTAAAAGCTTGTGACAGACGGAAATGAATTTTTCTCAACAAACAAACCCGAGGAGAAGCTTCTCAAGTACGGAACTCAGGCTTCTCCAGCACAATAATCCGACCAAGCTTCGTGTGTAAGCTATCAAGATTTCTTCTACACGCTACCCAGAAAAAAGCTTCGAGCAGAAGCTACCAAGCCTTCCTCGGCAAGCTACACGAATGGCTTTTCTCTACAGTTCAAGGGTCAGATTTGCAATAATTTTGTCAGAGGTACAATGTAGTCAAAACATATGCCTACCGCAAGAATCAAGTGTTTGGCTGTATATGATTTTTATATATGGTGGACATGCATCCCCAGTCTCATCAATCACTCATACGAGATGCGGCAAGGATCCAACAGATATACGTAAGGAAAGTATGGATCCCACAGCCTCATGGATCATGCAAATGAACATAAACAGAGATACATTTCATATATTACAAGGATCGACAAGATCTGGAGATGACATCACAGAATCAACAGACTTGACAATGGTCATCAAGGTCATTATTCCCGCGCCTGACAAGGTGATATATGAAATCTTGTCACCCTCTTGTATGATTGGCCTCAACAATAAGCTCTGTACAATTACAAGCCCTGGTTATATGTCATATATGTGTGGACCCAGGTCAGAAAATAGGCACAAAGGAATAATGCCAAAAATATTGCACTAATCACATCCATGGTCATACGAAGAATCAAGGATAGGTATGGCCAAGTTATTTCAGTAAGGTATCCTAACAAAGAAAATCATGACCGTTAAAAGGTGAGACTGACAACAAAGGTATGATGATTTTGGCATGACCATCAAGGTCTGGATACCCAAATCAGTTGGAGGTCATAATTTACATATGGATCCACAAAGGCATACTCTCAGCAGCCTACCCTGTTTTACAAGGATTTCATGTTCCGCTGACTTGCTTGGAATGGTTAGTGTGGAAAAATCCAAATAGGTATACCGACAAAATGAGAAAATCAAAAGCCAAACAATCACCTCAGACGCGATATACTCACAGATGAAATCAAGTACATGGTCAGTCTGTCGGGAAAAGCATTTGTCCGTCAGCCCCTGTCGGGCCAGTCTCAAGATGTAAATATTTGAGGTAAGACACAGCTATAACTCCATACACCGTTATATTGCTCCTGACAAAAGGCAGTCAGATCTTTGGTACATGTCTCACGCTCGAGCCAAAGAAATAAATCAAAATCATTACCACCTATGAGCAGTCAGATCCAGTCAGAAGATTGCCATGATCAATTCTCAGCATTTATTGAAATCAGAAGTCCTGCAGTTATTTGGAGCAACCCCATGACAGAAGTATTAAGGTTTTCATGACAAAAGGAAATTTATCCTCATATCCATTGGATATCACCGCAGGTATGAAAGAATCAACGTCAGCAAAAGGATTTGGTGTGTGAGCAAAAACCCGTCAGCATTTGGGGAAAGGTGAAGCAAACCACCACAGAGCAAGGGAAGAAAATCATATGAAATTCCTGGGGGAACAATAAATAAAGGAAAAGGATACCCGAGCTGGAAACGGTGTCCTCAATTCATACTTGTTCCCTGAGCAACTAAATCTCGAAGACAAGATTTCTTTAAGGGGGTAAGAGTTGTAACAGCCTGGATTTTGGCCCTTTCTTTTTCTTTTGATTTATTTGGTTTTTGCTCTGTGTTTCTTTTTGGAGTGGCTCTGTGGCCTTGTCACCTGGGAAATCATCTTCATTTCCTCTCCCAAGTGGCTCAAGATCCTAAAAACTTTGCCAAGATCATGTCACTCCACTGCTTGACCAAACCCTAATTTCTGTTTTTCACGAATATTCCTTTTTCTATTAAAGGAATAACCCTGTCTGCCCTAGGTTGTGAAGCAACCTATATTTCTGTCCACCTAAAAATCCCCAAATAATTCTTATAAATTGTTTGAGTCATATCTTCCTCAAATATGGCAAAATATTTCATTGGCCATATTTCCCATCATGCTCAATAAATTCATTTCCTATTCTGTCCTAAATGGCACATTGTGAAGCAAGTGCTATTTATCTTTGCCATTTGCCCCCAAACTTTTTGGGAATGGTATATCATCCAAATAATTGACCTATGCCAAAATTCAACTTTATTTGCCTAGCCAAACTTCCTCAGTGATTTTTCAAAGTTCCTGTCTGAGGGAAGCCTTTGTGAAGGAAGTGCTATCCAAATGAGTTGAAATTTTGCACACTCCTTCATGTGCTCATATTATCCCACTACTACAAAATTAAGCCCCATCCAATCATCTATGTGAGCACAGGACCAAATCTTTGATTCTGGTAAAATTTTCAGGTTGTGAAGCAAGTGCATTTTATATTGCTTCAAAAATCCTGACAAATTACCAGACTGTTCTCCTACCCAAATAACTTCTCTCCACCAAATTTGGCACCAGTTCACCTAGCCAATATTTCTCTAGAATTTTTGCAAGTTTCTGGACAAAGGGAATAGCTGTGAAGGAAGTACCACTTTGGTAAAACCAATTGGTATGAAAATTTTACAGCACCTTTATCTGGCCAAATCACCAAGCCCTGCCAAATTTTATCTCAAGTGGTTACTCTATGTGAGTGAACCATCATGATCTTGATTCTGGACCAATTTTGGGGGTTACACAGCAACTATACTAGTTTGTGCTCCATTATGCCCAAAAACCTCTAGGATTATAGTCCTTCCTAATCTGATCACCCCAGACAAACTCTTTGGCGCCATTAAAGTCCCTGTGAATCACCAGTGCACGGCCAAGTTTACTGCAGTAAACTTCAAAGCTTAGTTACCATTTAACCATAGCAGTTTTCACCGAGCTACCACCTGAGTTGCAACCTCCCCTTGATGGACTATCAGCTAGACAATGTTTTGGGTGTCGTAGAGCATTGAATACCCCGGTTCACATGGTAACTACGACGATGGCAAGCCTGTGTGCGCGCTCTGTGCGCAGTGGCCGCGTCCAGGGTGTCGTTCCTTCTTCGCCTGCTCCCCTCTTGTCGTCTTAGGGCACGTGAGCGTGTCCCTTGGCTTCACCTCATCGTCGCCGTTCCCTTGGACCCCTCTCCCCCTCCGGCAGCTTCCTCACCGACGCAAGCCGCCGCGTGCCCACGGACGTACAGTGGCGTTTTGGCTCGGTTCATCACCGTCGTCTTCCTCCCTGTGCTCCCTTGGCTCCTCTACCCCGTGAGAACCTCCATTGCTCCTCCCCCGTCGTCTACCAGCGAGCTCATGCACGTGCACACGCATCCGCGGTGCCGTCCACACATCTGTGGCGACGACAGCTCGGCCTCCTCGCCCTGCGGCTATATAAGACCACCCCGCGGCCTCCCGAGCACTCCATCGCCTCCCCACTCACTCCTAGAAGCCTTCCCGACCTCTCCATTTGCCTCCAGAGCCCCTCATCTCGTCGGTTGGCCACCATGGCCGCCACGGCCACGCTTCCCGATTGGCCCAAGACCGACCTCCTCCCTCTCTTCTACCACCACCAGAGACCTCCATATCCGCACCCCAGAGCCACCCCAACACTTCTCCTCCTCCTCCCATGGTTGTTTGCCATGAACTCCAAGGAGGCCGAAGCTCCCCTCCGCCGCGGCTCTCTGTTCCGTCTGCTCTGCTATTCTTCGGCATGGGCAGATCCCTCAGTGGGGTGCAGCTCGTCTCCCTGACCTTGTCAGTGTGATGCACGGCTCGGCGGATGGCCGGAGTCGGCTGGGCGAGCCCCGGCGCCGTCGACCCACTCCCTGTCCAGCGAGCAAGCGCGGGGAAGAAGAAGGAGGAAGCGGGAGGAGGGAGTTGACCAGCGCGTGGACCCCACGGTCCCACCAGTCAGCGAGACAGGAGCCGGCCCCGCCTCTGCTGACTAGGATAAGTGGAAGCGTATTCTGCTGGAATACGTCTTCCCTATCCAAAAGCATACTCGGGTTCTGTTGCAGTCCGGTTTACGTTTTCTTAGTCGGGAAGCGTATTCTGTCGAAAGGCGCTTTCTATTTTCTCTCTCACAGGCCTGTTTGTGGATATATTTTTACAAATAGGTCCCTGGTAGTCAAACACTCATGTCTTTTCAACCACAATTCCAAATGAGGTGATTCCAAAGCCCACTTCTTCGTCTTGTCGAGCCCGTTCTGTTGATATCATTCTCACCATGTGTTAACATTCTGGAAATGACATTTTTTCCCTTGCACATAGACAGCCCCTCCGAGAGAGAACTGTTTCCGGCAAACCTTTCCGCGAGCTTCTCGCACTTCCTCCCGGTGCTTTCTTCCACCCTAGGAAAGCCACACCCTCCATTTGCATGATTGCAACGCAGTGACATGGTTTATTCATTTGAACTTGTTTAAAATATTGCAGTAGCTAAGTATGATTTGTTCATGGCATTTCTCGGAGTATTGTTTTGTTCTTGATATTGCTTGGAGTTCTAGGACTTATGTTTTGATGATGATGTGGATGACATGTGCCTTTCGATTCTGTAACGCCCTCAATGCGGCTATATCTCCCACGTGTCGAAGCACGACTTAGAGGCATAACCGCATTGAAAGCAATGTCGCAAGTGAGGTAATCTTCACACAACCCATGTAATACATAAGGGAAAGAGATACATAGTTGGCTTACAATCGCCACTTCACACAAATACATGAATAAAGCATTACAACATCCAAATACAATCAAGGTCCGACTACGGAACCAAAATAAAAGAAGAACCCCAAATGCGACAAAGGTCCCGATCGACCCCAACTGGGCTCCACTACTGATCAGCTAGAACGAAACAACACAAAGGACAAAGTCTTCATCGAGCTCCTCCTGAGCTTGGTTGCGTCATCTGCACGGACTCAACGGCACCTGCAAGCTGGTTTTGGAAGTAACTGTGAGTCACGGGGACTCAGCAATCTCACACCCTCGCGATCGGGACTATTTAAGCTTATAGGACGGGTAAAAGGTATGAGGTGGAGCTGCAGCAAGCGACTAGCATATATGGTGGCTAACGTACGCAAATGAGAGCGAGAAGAGAAGGCAAAGCACGGGCGATAAAAGTATGATCAAGAAGTGATCCTAGAACAACCTACGTGAAGCATTACTCCAACACCGTGTTCACTTCCCGGACTCCGCCGGAAAGAGACCATCACCGTTACACACGCGGTTGATGTATTTTAATTAAGGTCAACTTTAGGTTTTCTACAACCGGACGTTAAAAAATTCCCATCTGCCCATAACCGCGGGCTCGGCTTTCGAAAGTTCAAAACCCTGCAGGGGTGTCCCAACTTAGCCCATCACAAGCTCTCACGGTCAACGAAGGAATAGACCTCCTAGCGGGAAGACTCGATGAAACTCGGAATCCCGGTTACAAGACATTTTGACAATGGTAAAACAAGACCAGCAAAGCCACCCAGATGTGCCAACAAATCCCGATAGGAGCTGCACATATCTCGTTCTCAGGGCACACCGGATGAGCAAGACGTCGGGTAAGCTAGCCCAGAGTTGCCCCTGGTAGCCTCGGACATTGCTCAGTTGGACCAACACTCGGAGGAGCACTGGCCCGGGGGGTTAAAAATAAAGATGACCCTTGGGCAGGCCTACCCAAGGGAAAGAAAAAGGCTAGGTGGCGAATGGTAAAACCAATGTTGGGCCTTGCTGGAAGAGTGTTATTCAAAGCGAACTATCAAGGGGTTCCCATTATACCCAACCGCGTAAGGAACGCAAAATCCGGGAACATAACACCGATATGACGGAAACTAGGGCGGCAAGAGTGGAACAAAACACCAGGCATAAGGTCGAGCCTTCCACCCTTTACCAAGTATATAGATGCATTAATTAAATAAGATATACTGTGATATCCCAACAAGTAAACATGTTCCAACAAGGAACAACATCTTCATGTCCCAACAAGGAACAAACTTCAAACTTCACCTGCAACTAAGAATGCTATAAGAGGGGCTGAGCAAAGCGGTAACATAGCCAAACAACGGTTTGCTAGGACAAGGTGGGTTAGAGGCTTGGTTTAACAATATGGGAGGCATGATAAGCAAGTGGTAGGTATCGCAGCATAGGCATAGCAAAAGAACGGGCAACTAAGCAAGCAAAGATAGAAGTGATTTCGAGGGTATGGTCATCTTGCCTGAAATCCCGCAAGGAAGAAGAACGAGTCCATGAAGAAGACAAACGGACGAAGTCGAACGGATCCTCACAAACGCGACGTTATCAGAACTAACCCGAAGAAGAAACACCGGAAAGAAGCAAACAACGTAGTAAACAACCATCACATAACATGGCATGATGCACAATCAAGTATGATGCATGTCCGGTTTAAAAATGCATGGCATGGCAAAGTGCACAAACAAAACTACAAATTAAGTGGAGCTGAATATGCAACGAGTTGCATATTGACAGACAGCACAATAATTCTTTAGTTCTCTCTCAGTTAGGTACTCAACAATATTAAATGTTGTTAAACATGGCAAGAGGAGAAGCATAACAAGACTAAACCACCTAAACAATTTAAATGAGGCCGGATATAACCAACAACAATTCCGGTAAATCGCCATATGACTTAGTAATTTAATGCAACAACAATTTTAACCAATCTTGAAGTTGTTATCATGATGCAGATGACATGTGCAAGTTTATGCGAGTTTTAAGGAAAAGTAGACAATGACAAGATATGAGGCATTTGTCGCCATGGCGGAAGGAAAAGGGGTGCCACTGCGGCTAAACAAAAACGGTGCCATGGCAGCGTTCCGGTTCCGATAACTCAATTGAGATACTGATGCAAAGGAGAAGTGTGCGGATGCGTGCAAAAGATGGTGGGGCGCTCCCGGATTCCAGGTGTCCCACGAGTTGGCGACAAGGAAACGAGTGACAATTTGGACACGGTGCAAACATGAGCATCCCAAACATCGCAAGCATTCGTTCACGGACATCGTCTCGGGGTTATACCTTCGAAGTGTGCGAAGGGGCCGGTTCTTGTTCGTAGAGGGAAGTAGACGTTCTCATGACGGCGATAGTGGAAGTAGACGTTCTCGCACGCTCTAGGGTCGATGGTAGAGGTTCTCGCGATCTCGGCGACGGTAGTGGAACATGAAGATCTGGATAGGGTACTTGGCAACATGCACGTCATCGGTAGCTATGCACAATCGTTGTCGGACTTGACGGTTTCGAGGTCTTCGGACGTAGTGGTACATGTTCGTTTTTCGGAGAGGTACATGGCGTTCTTCGGTCACATGTACTTGAGGTTTTGCTATCCGGGTCTTTGACGACGGTCGTTGTACACATGACGTTGGGGTACTTGTCGGTCCACGAAGTTGATCTCAGAGGTCTTGCCGGATCCACAGCGACGGTTGTTGTTCACTCGACGGCCCTCGGCGACGGTAGTCGTACACGGTTCGTAGAGGTACTTGACGTCCACGGGGTCGACGGTAGGCGTTCTAGGCATCGGGCGTCCAGGTACTTGCCAGGCTTGAAGAACCGAAGCGGTACTTGTCGACAGGAAACCATGGAGGCGGTCTTGTGTCCCTGTGTTCACTAGTCTTGGCAACGACAGGAAAGGCAGCGGGGCGACGTCCTTGTCGGATGGAGCTGGTACATGCGAACCATGGCGAGGCCGAGGGTGGGTCTCGGGCAGGAGGTGAAGAAGACGACATGGACGCAATCTCCGGCGAGAAGGCAAAGCAGAGAAGGCTGGGGTCGAGCACGGGGAGGCTGGATGCCGGCAGCGAGGAAGGACGGCGCGGCGCGGAGAGCTGGTGGTGGCGCTCCTGGACGCAGCGGGAGGAAGAGCATCCAGGCACTGCTCGGGAGGCACGAAGCAGAGGCGCGGGGAGGGAGCCGCACGGAGAGGGAGGAGGGCACGGGGACCGGGACCGGGTCCGGCGAGGAGCTGTGGGCGCCGGCGACTGCAGGCGACGGCGGTGCTCCCCGGGTCCAGTGAGGCGCTGTGGCCGCGCGAGGAGGCGGGTGAACGGGCCAGGCGGCAGCGGACGACGGGCACGACGCAGCTGGAGGGCGCCATGGCGTGCGCGGGAACGGAGTAGCCAAGGACGGCGATTCGGCGCTGCGGCGGGCGACCGCACAGGAGAAGGAGGCACGCGAGAGGATACAGGAGCGCGAGGGGATCGAGCGAGTGGTCTCTGGCGGCGCGAGGGGATGAGAGAGAGGGTGCGCGAGGGAGATGAGCATCGGGGCCTAGGGTGCGGTTGGGCTAGGTTTAGGATGGGAGATGGGCTTAAATGTCCTGCTAGGCTCCCTTCTCTCCCTTATTTCCTTTTTTAAAAACCTCCTGTCTATTAGATAAACAGCCAACAAAAAGGGAAAGGCTAGTGATATTGGGTAAGAAATAGAAAGAAGTAAGGATACATATGGACTCCTGGAATTAAGCACCATTTTATAAAATTGGTTTGGGCATTTTTAGAGGTAGAAATTCAAACTTGAGGCATCTTTGAACCTAACCAAAACAACTCCCAAAAGGCTGAATCTTGACAGAGAGGTATAATGCATGGTGCATGATTCATTGGCAAAGGTTGAACATTAATGGAGAAGGGAGAAATGGCACTTGCATCAAGGAAGGAATAAGAAGTAATGGGGAGGTGATGATGCATGCATAGCCAAACAACATTACAAACATAAAGCAAGCACAACGGGATGAAAACCACAATGCACACGATGAATGCAAAATGACAAGAGGCACAAATGCAATGTGACCAAGGTGAGCATGTCAAAGCAATATAACCAAAGATGACCAAGATGCAAGAAACAAAATATGACAATGGCACCATCAAGATCACGGCAACAAACAATTGAAATACCCAACCTCGACGAAAATAAAAGGAAGGTAACTAGAGCATCGGTCTCGGGGCGTCACAGATTCTTAGTGGCTATTATGATTATTTCCATGATGGTATTTGGTATTATTTTGAACATTACTTTGGATATCATGTTGCCTTTGGATTACTAGTGGCTAGTGTTATTTCCATCATGATGCAAGATGATATTATGTTTTGGAGTATGATGTTGGAGATGATGCCTGCATGTGGATCATAGTTGGATAGTTAGTTCTTGATATTTGAGTAGTAGTCTTATCATTCTTGGACTCATCATGATAGTAGTGTTATGTTGTTCTCGGAGTAATTTGGTAAGACGATATTAAGCCTTGGATTATTTGTGGGATATTGCTATGACTTGGATTATAGTTTGGTAGTTGATATCGAAGTATCAGCCATCACAGTTATATTTTTTGGGATAAATTTTGTCATTAAGTTGATCAGGTGCCACCAAACCGGGCTTTCTCCAGTGCAACCACATTTGCCTATATGGGAAGGCCCTAATGCAATGCTATTGTCGTGCCTCTCGCCAGTGCCTCCAATGAGGGAACGTTATGGGCGCGCGCTACTCTGATCAGGTAGGCGGACATAAGCCTTGTGTGCCCGTAGTTGGATTTTGCGCGCATCTATCCCCATGTGGGATAGTTTATGTTTTGGCCACGACGGTGGTCTTCTGTCTTTGGTAGACACAGGAGCCTCCCAGGACTAGCCTAGTAGGGAGTGAGTCGGAGTGGCCGGGAGAGTGTCATGGCAGTAGATCGATTTTGTCGGAACGCCGTTGGTCCACCCGAATGGGAGCGCGAGGCGATGGGTTCCGTGGTGTGGGTAAAGTGCGCTACCTCCACATAATGTGTTTGTATAAAACTATAACTAGGCGTGTCCTCGGTCATGGGCATGGGTTCATACTAGGTCTCACTGTTCGATCAACACTCACATGACGGAATGACTTATAGTTGATTTATAGGTTGATATTTTGAGAAATACAGCTTGGCAGGATGTTGATGATGATGTTGGAGACCAAGTGATGGTCATGGTAGTGATCACCGGAAAGATCGCCGTTTGAGACCAAGTGTTGGTCATCCTAGTGATTGCCGGAAAGATCGCCGTTTGAGACCAAGTGTTGGTCATGGTAGTGAATGCCGGAAAGATCACCGTTTGGTTTTGATCATGAGGTGATCGAGATGGTATACTGTTTGGCCGGATAGCCAAGAGAGAGATGGTTATGGAGACCTGAGATGGAGATTTATCCGTATTGTATCAGTTTCATACCATGCGTAGTAGGTGTTTCATCATGGTAGTTGTTAATTAATTAACATGTTAATGCTATGTTATTATCTTACCTTGATGTTTATGGTTGTTGTGAGCTTGCAAGTACATTCAATGTACTGACCTGGCGTGGCATGCCAGATTGCAGGTGATGACATGGTTGCTTGATTTCTTGTCAAGGTTGACGTGCGTGCGAGCTAGATCATGTCCCAGCCAGAGACCCTACGGAGTGAAGTTCACCACCTTCGTCGTTGTTCCGCTGCTACAAGTTGTTCCGCTGCTAGAATAGAGCAAGTGTAGTATCGCAGGCATAGTGTCGCCGTGCTAATGTGCTTCTTTGTAACATTAGACCCTTGTATTATTATTCTTGTAATAAGAGCTGATTTGTTCTATGCCAAGCAGTGCCATATTCCAGAGACTTCTCCTCGATCTCTGGGCTGGAATACGGGGCGTTCCGGTTTCTCTGAGCCGGGGTGACACACCATTATCAATGGGGAGTTGCCTCATTGCAGTGTAACAGGGGCGTTTCAGCGTTGTGTGTCTCCTCAAGAAGGCTGTGAGATTTTGCGTGAGATCCATGAAGGGGATTGTGGTCTCCACGCCGGTTCAAAATCCTCGGTAGCTAAGGCTTTTCGTCACGGCTTCTATCGGTTGATGGCTCATGTTGATGCTGAGGATTTGGTAAAGAGGTGTGATGGTTGTCAGAAGTTTTCACGTCGCGCTCATGTTCCGGCTCAAGAATTAAGGATGGTTCCAATCACTTGGCTGTTTGCAACTTGGGGGCTGGATATGGTTGGGCCCTTTAAGAGGTCCAAGGACAAGAAGACCCACCTTTTGGTGGCGGTTGATAAGTTCACCAAGTGGGTGGAGGTAGAGCTAGTCAGTAAGTGTGATGCAGCTACGGCGGTTCAATTCATCAAAAAGGTGATCTTCCGTTTTGTTCTTCCACACAGCATCATAACCGATAATGGTACTAATCTGTCCAAGGGTGCTATGGAAGAATTTTGTCAACGTGAGCACATCCGGCTTGACGTGTCATCAGTGGCTCACCCCCAATCTAATGGTCAAGCAGAGAGAGCCAATCAAGAGATTTTGAGAGTCATCAAGCCCCAGCTTATGGTTCCTTTAAAGCGGATGCCGGGTTGTTGGGTGGAAGAGTTACCTTCTGTGTTATGGAACATCAATACCACACCGAATAGATCTACAGGTTACACACCTTTCTTCATGGTTTACGGAGCAAAGGTGGTTCTCCCTAGTGACATCCGTCATGACTCGCCCCGTGTGGCGGCTTATGTTGAAGCTGATAATGAGAAAGCACGACAGGATTCACTGGACCTGTTAGATGAGGAGCATGATATCGCAGCGGCTCGTTCGGCGATTTACCAGCAGGACATGCGTCGTTATCACAGCCGTCGGGTTAAAACCAGAACTTTTCAAGAAGGCGATCTGGTGCTCCGGCTCATCCAGGATCAGACTGATATGCACAAGTTGTCCCCACCTTGGGAAGGACCTTTTGTGGTCAGCAAAAATCTGCACAACGGATCATACTACCTTATCGATGTTCGAGAGCACAAAGACTCACGTAAATCGGAGGAGGAGACCCAATGGTCGTGGAATATAGCTCATCTTCGGCCTTACTATACTTGAGCCACAGGCTCTTCTTATGTACATAGTTATGACAATGTATATATTATGTTCAATATAATAAACCGGAGCCTCAGCTAAAGCGGGGTCTCTGTTGTTTTTCTTACATCGTGTGTGGTTACATGGGGGCTTCTGTTTATAAAGCGGAGTTCTGTTTACCCATTGATCCAGCTTATAAAGCCATCTATATATATATATAAAATCACTTGGGGGCTTGGTCGTATTCGAACCATGGCTACACCTCTTTATCGGCATAAGGCCACCAGGGAAATCACTTGGGGGCTTGGTTGTATTTGAACCATAGCTACACCTCTTGATCGGCTTAAGGCCAAAAGGAAGTCACGTGGGGGCCAAAGAGAGTGTTGCAATAGCACAACTCAAACATAGGCACCCACTGAGCACAGCTCAAATGTTGCTTGGGGGCTCTTTGCTTCTCAAAGAGCAAAGATTTTGCACCCTTGCAATAGGCTATCAAGCCAGGCTTGGAAGCTAGGTGTATTCACCTAAAACCCTGGGTTATCCTACCTTTTTAAGTAAGCCACTCCGTCCAGGTAATCCTGGTATGACCCGCCGAACGTTTGACAAGTCAATCTCATAGACCCTGAACTTGTCAAAGTTAAAACGATGATTGGTTAATGTGAGGTCCATCTTAAAAGGCTTTGTAAAATGGTTTAACTCAGTGGCCTGGTAGCTCATGAAAAGCCTCGATTTAGGCCTAGCAGCCCATGAAAAGCCTCGCATGTTCTTCTTATGTTTTTATTTTCCTCCATTGATGAGGTTTATAATATCGTATGATAAACCGGCGTTTAATAACCCGGCTTGGCTTTCAACTATAAGTTGTCGGTACATGATCAGTTATAATCTGGTGTTGATCAATCCGCTTTGGCTTTGACTACAAGTCGCCAGTATGATATAATAATAATCCGGTGCTTATTACAACCCGGCATGGTTTTATTATAAGCCAGCAAAGTAAGGAGGAGTTATCCATATTCAAGATTTGGGTTATCACCCTTCCAAAAAATGTTGGTAAGCCAACGATGTGATTCAATATCACAGGAATGATATATTTCATTATTATTATTTATAGCCTGGTTATAAACCTGGGCTATATGTTGGGCATTATGACCCGCCTGGCGATAAACCACCAGGGCACTTTATACTTGTCATATGCAGAAACATATTCAACAAAGTTACTAAGGATCATAAGCAGACATAACATAAATTATGGTGGATTAACAGTATCAGGCAAAAGTGAATATGCATGATAGCATAGAGACCAAGTGTTTAAACTAGCCTATTACAAAGCGCTTTAATGCCCAAAAGGATAACTGTTTTTTCAAGCAACAGATTGCAATATGCAGAGGGCTACACCGGCCTCCGGATCATGATTCTTCGGGCTGACTTGATGGCTGCGGATCATCCTGTGCCGGTTCACCCTCCTCCTCTACCCAGCAACTGGAAGTTAATGGTTGTCCAGTCGATTCCAGTTAGGGCCTTGAATACAGCTTCGTCTCTTATAAGGGTGGAGGGGTCAACATCAGGGGCATAGGTATGCTTACGGATTGGCGGGATAAGATCTTCCACATCATGAGTTGGAGTAGGATGTCGTGTGTTGTCAGTATCATAAACCGGCTGATAAATAGAAAGATCTGTTTCTTCAGCCAATTTGCTCGCTAGAGGGCGCATTTCCTTGGTCAACCTTCGAAGATCATCATTATTAAATTCTAAACCGTCTTCCTTTAAGCTTGGATAGCCGCTTCCTATATCTGCTGCGTCAAGATCTGGTATCCAAGCTTTAGCCCGGGTTAGCGCAGTCAGAGCACCTGACCTTGTAGCAGATCTTTTTGACTCGCCCAGCCGGGCAGGTAACATTGACAGCTTCTCAAGTGTTTCCTTGATCAAGGTTGGGGGCGGTTTGTTATGAGCAGCAGTGCAAATGGCCCGTTGAGCACCGGAATATAATTGCTCTATCAGAGTATAGGCAGCCTTCACATTCTTCTGCATATCAGAGCCCAGGTGGGTAATGCGGGATCCTACATCATTGCACATATTGATAAACCGGCAGATTATGGGACAAATACATGTTGAAGCTTATCATAAAGGTACTTACCAAACACAGCAGTGGTCATGGCGTTGATTTGCCGCTTCAAGCCAGTCAACTCTTCTGTTACCGGTTTAAGAGATGCTTCAGCATCCTCTGCCCGCTTTAGCAGAGTTGCTTTTTTAGCATCCCATGTCGCCCGTTCGCTCTTGATGCTTTCCTTCATTTGTTCCATGGCGGTTAAAGCGCCAGTCAGCTCCTCTTTAGCCTTGGAGGTTTCAGCTTGCTGGGACTTAATATTTTCCTAAAGGTCGGCGATTTGAGATTCTTTCTGACTAAGATTAGCCTACAAGCGACATTTTATAAGTCAGTAGTGCATGTTGGAAGTCCCAAGCACATAACAAGTTATACACTTGGCACTTGGGGGCTAATGCATATGGCTTTTCTCAACTGACATTTTAAGTCCCAAGCACATAACAAGTTATATTCTTGGCACTTGGGGGGCCAATGTATATTTGCTCAAGACAGCATTATAGTTTTTCTTCATCAACCGATTTACAGAGATGGTTCTCAAGAATTTTGGAAGCTTTATAATAGGAAGGTACCGATTTATCCTAAAGGTATCAACCGATCCCTGGGGGCTACACAAGCAAATTTGTAGGATTCATACTTTAAAAGTCCCGGTTCATCTTAAAATGATAAACTGGCCTTTGGGTGCTACGCAGGCAAAAATTGAAGTATTATGAAGTCACGGTTCATGTTCATATCATAAACCGGCCCTTGGGGGCTGCTGGAGTTGATAGTAGAAATGGAACAAGAGAAACAGTTATGAAGAGTTAAACAGTGTTTACCTCATATCGCTCCTTCATAAGGCCTACTAAACCGGCTTCATAGTCATGGCTGGTATACAGGCGGTTCAAGAAGCCGGAATGAATCTCCTGGGCAGTCAGGTGGGCATAGCTGGATAAGTCTGCCTTCCATTTGCCTTTATCCATAGCAGTAGATTCTTCCTTGGCACTATGCTTTGATAAAGCGATAGGATTGCCAGGGGTGGTATGGCCAACACCGGTAATCATGATGTCATCTATGTTATCTTCAACAGTCTTGGCTGGGCTCGGTGGTTTATCAGCCGCTTTCGCTGGGCTCGGCGGTTCAGCAGTCTGGCTCATTGGATCTGTTTCCATCGGTTCAGCAAAGGTATCATGATGTTCTGGTGGCGGATCATCATGTATGTCATCAACGTTCGTCTCAAACTGTTCTGGGTAATCTTCCGCCGGGTTATCTTCAGCCGGGTTATCATCTGCCGGGTTATCATCTGTTGGTTTATTCAACTTGGCCTTTTTGCTAGGACTGGCCTTGGCTCTGAAAAGAAGAGATATAAAAGTTAGTATAGCATGCAAGTATAAAGTGCCAAAAGATTAAGTTCAGAGTGTTTACCCAGGAACAGTCTTAAGAGGAGGTAGTTGTGTGGCCGTTGACTCACCAGATGATGAATGAGGCGTTCCCTAATAATTTGAATTGGACGGATTAAGAGGTTGTCGAAAATAGCCTTCCTTGGGATAAGACAGAAGTATGTGAGACCTCAGATTGACATTTCTGAACCAGAGTGTTCGGTAAACCGGCTAAAGTGACCACTTGGCCGCTATGTCGGGTTGTGCGGTGAGCTTGGTGTTGCTGCTTCTTCAAAAGAAAGTTTGGGTCCAAGTGATCTAGGGGTGAGAAAATCTTACTTTCTGGCTTACTTGACGGATTTTTTGCGTTGGCAGAGGATCTGAACCGGAGGAAAGAATAATTACCTCTGCGACTTCGGCTTGGCTGCCTTCAGCGTCATCCTGATAATAGTCATTGTCAATGAGGTGTATGAAAATGAACCAAGAGAGTCAAGTTCTACCTCTGAGTCCGGATTATCTGGGTCATCATCAACGTTCGGTTCAGAGGGTTCAGCGCTTTTCTTCTTGGCAGGTCTTTTAGTAACCTTGGTCTTGGGGCGAGGTGTCTTGGCTGGTTTATCCTATCGCTTCTTATTCTAGAACGGATCATCGCCCTATCAAAGATGGCCAAATTTTGAGAGGATATTTAAAAGGATCAAGCTAAAACAAAAAGTTATATGGTTCTTACAGCTGGTCGTTTATTCAAAGTGCAGAAAGGACATAGCCCTGTCTTGCTGCAAACAGCCTCCGGTTCATTCAATATTTTCTTGATGGCCTCATTAACTTCAGCTTCTCTTAGCTAAATGTTAATATGGCATTGAGGATCTTTCAAGTCCCCTGTGTACTCACAAATTAAACCGGGGTGCCGGCTTAAAGGCGGAATGCTCCAGGATATCCAGCAGCGGACAAAGTCAACTCCTATTAAACCATAAAGGCTCTGAGCTTTGAGAGTTGTGCTGCATAATTGGATCGTTCCTTTGCAGTCAGCCTCTGAGGAAATGGATGTGTGTTGCTAAGCCGGTGGGGACGATAACCCGGCAGAGGATTCTCATGAGTTGGAGATGTGTCTCGGCAATAAAACCAAGTCTGATTCCAATCCTTGAGGTGACTATGAAGTTTGGCGTGAGGGAAACTAACATCCTTCCTCTTTTGAATATCCATTCCACCAAGTTCAATATTGGGTTCGTCTGTAAACTTTGTACGACGGTTCAAATAGAAGAAATACCTAAACAGTTCAACTGTGGGCTCTTCTTGAAGATAAGCCTCGCAAAATACATGGAAATTGCCAACGTTGGACACAGAGTTTGGTCCGATGTCTTGAGGATGGAGTTGGAAGCTAGCAAGCATATCTCGGAAAAAATTTGATCTGGGAGGGCTAAACCCTCGACCCAGGTGGTCAACGAACACGACTAATTCTCCATCCTTGGGCTCAAGAGGATTTTCCGGACCAGGGGCCCTCCAGTGGATGATGTCTTTCTTTGCTAAAACGCCGGTTGCAACACATCCGGTTAGTGGCTCTTCAGTAACCCGAGAAGGGACCCAGTTACAAGCATAAAATTGTTTGGCCATTTCAAATGAAAAGCTGGAAAAAGATCAAATGTCGGCGTAGGATTTATGACAGACAAGCATAAAGCGACACAAGATTAGAAGGAGAAGACAGAGGCTGATGCACATTGTTAAAATGGAGCCTGACATTGGAGGGGTTACAAAGATAAACGAATCGGCGGTTTAAGAGGGACTAATGATACCTGCCGGATTATTATTTTCTACCTAGCGGATTATTATTTTCTAAAAAAGTTAAACAGCCTACATTGGTAAAGACGGTACAGATCCGAAAATGTCGAAGTAAGGGAAAACAAGTTTCACAGATCGATATGGTAATTTCAGATCTGCAGCGTATCAGTAAATCAAAGTATATTCAGGCTCAAAATACAGGTGTTTAAATAGTTCATCAGGTCCAGATGGGTTTTTTTCTATACGAAGAAGATGTTCTAAGGATGCAAAAAGGAATTATAATTGTGACTGCCCAAGAAGATGTCAGATCTGAGATCGCCATTTATGCTACGGAGATGAATAGAGAAGAACAGCTTCGAGCTTTGATGAACACCGAAACCCTAATGGCAGATCTAGAGCAAGGAAAAGGGAAACTTATTGTTGCTAACGGAACAGTGAAGGCGTGCCGCGTTTCTCTGGTACGTTCAGGTTGATGCATCGGTCGGAGATGAAGACGAGGGCGGAGCTTGACGACGGCGGCTGCGCGTAAGGGTCGGGTCAGCGCAAGGAAGAAGAAGTGAGGAGGCACGAGGGGGGAAATGAAAAGGAACCCCGGTCTTATTTATATGGTGAAGGGATAAATGACAGGCACGAAAATCGAGGAGCCCAAAAGTTGGATATGTGACAGAGTTGTTGCCTCGATTGTCGGAGGCTCATTAATGAAGGTGAGATATATCCAGTTTTTAATAACACGTGACGTCATGGTGGTTTATTACGAACCTGGAAGATGACATCATGGCGGTTTACAAGATTTATGCGAAGGTGCGGAAAGGAATTTTCTAAGTGTTGAAGATTGACATGAATAGGTTCAAATCAATCTGGGGCCTAATGTTGGGGATATTACTACAAAGTATAAATCGGCCATGAGAGGCCGGGTTATGCCCACAATGAGTTAGTCATGTTTAAAGCCCATGAAGACAAGAAGTATGGCGCTTTACGGAGGAGATCTAATATGAAGGCCCAGGGGCCAAAGGTGGATTAGGGCCCGTAGACATAAACCGCCATACGATATGTAACTTATGTTGTAAGACAAGGAAAGGTAGAAACTGAGCCGGGCACGTTTATGAGCCGGCCTCGGGATTCTGTAAATCGCCGGGCGTTAACCTGTGTATATAAAGGGATGACCCGGCGGCGGTTTAGGGACAACAAACAATAACTCGAGAGCCAGGCAAAGCGGATTCGCTCCATGGTCATCGAAACCCTAGCAATTCCATCACAACTGGAGTAGGCTTTTACCTTCATTGTCAGAGGCCGAACCAGTATAATTCCTTGCGTCCCTTGTTCCGCTTTGACCCCTTTAAGATAACCCTTCACGATGGCTCCACGATTAAGTCCTCTCACTAGGACATCTGCCATGACAAAACCAGGACAAAGGAGTAAGCCAGTGCCATATATGTTGGGCCACAAACTGTTTCCATTATAATCTGATTGATACGGCAGAGCTTATTTGTACAAATGATGCGATAAGCAACGGGGGTATTTAACATGTCGAGACCAAGTGGAAGCTGCATGCGGGTCCGGAAAACAGGCAAAGTGATCGTCAAGAAGATCATCTAGATATTCTGCCACACGTCTATGCCTCTTGCCTCCTTGGTATGTTTATCCTTCGAAATTATCGATGATCAGGCCATCGAGAAGGGCCTATGGAAAAGAAACCTGAAAGGGATAGAAAGAAAAGGGAAAGTATGAGTGCCCAGATAAGGTTGAGCTGTATTGTGGATCATGATCGAGTTAAGCCTCCGTCTTTGCCCATGGTATTTTTAGTGCGTAGTTATGTACGCGCAGTATGTACGACGCAATTCGGTTGGGACTGAGACGGAGGCCGAATTGCTAGTTGAACTCCTGACAAGCAGGACTGTCATGTTGCGGAGTAATCCGGACCCGTTTAATAGTGTCCGAGGGCTTGGCCCTGAATTGATGTTCTACTTGATAAGGCCGCCTTCTACTTCCACTGCCAGGGCCGTGGTGTGCTCCTCGGTACGAAGGGAGTGTTCCATGTTTCTGTTGACTGTTATTACACTGCGTGGTCCGGGCATCTTGAGTTTGAGATAGGCATAGTGTGGCACCGCATTGGAGCGAGCAAATGCAGTTTGTCCAAGCAGTGTGTGATAGCCACTGCGGAAGGGGACGATGTCGAATATCAAGTCTTCACTTCGGAAGTTATCCGGCGATCCAAAGACAACTTCCAATGTGATTGAGCCCGTGCAACAGGCCTCTACACCTGGTATTACTCCTTTAAAGGTAGTTTTTGTGGGCTTGATCCTTGACAGATCGATGCCCAGCTTGGGGACTGTGTCCTGATAGAGCAGGTTAAGGCTGCTGCCACTGTCCATGAGGACTCGCGTGAGGTGGAATCCATCAATGATTGGTTCGAGGACTAGTGCGGCTAAGCTGTCGTGACGAATACTGGTTGGATGGTCCCTGCGATCGAAAGTGATCGGGCAAGATGACCATGGATTGAATTTTGTGGCGACTAGCTCTATCGCATACACATCCCTAAGCACGTGTTTGCGCTCCCCTTGGGGATATGAGTAACGTATATCATGCTCACCTTTTTGACTGGGGGGATTTCTTCTGTCCCCCTATGATCGGTGGACGGGACTCCTCGTCTTCGTCCCCACTTGGCGACCCCTTCTCCTTATTCTCGTTATTTAACTTACTGGTCTGTTTAAAGACCCAATAGCTTCTGTTGGTATGATTGGCGGGTTTATCGGGGGTGCCGTGGATCTGACATGGTCGATCGAGTATTCGGTCCAAGCTGGATGAGCCCGGATTACTTCTTTTAAATGGCTTCTTCCACTGACCGGACTTGGAGCCACTGAATCCGGCATTGACCGCCATGTCATCGGTATTGTCATTATTTCGACGCTTGTGCCTGTTGCATCGGGGCTTGCCATTGCTATTTCTGGCTTCAGAGGGGCCAGGTTTGCTTGCACTGTTGCTGCTACGGGCTAGCCAACTATCTTCGCACGCGCAAAAGCGGGTCATAAGTGCCATGAGGGCTGCCATGGACTTCGGGTTTTCTTGGCCAAGGTGTCGGGCGAGCCATTTGTCGCGAATTCTATGCTTAAAGGACGCTAGGGCTTCGGCATCTGGGCAGTCGATGATCTGGTTCTTTTCAGTTAGGAACCTAGTCCAGAATTTCCTCGCCGACTCTCTGGGCTGTTAAACTATGTGACTTAGGTCATCGGGATCTGGAGGTCGGACGTATGTACCCTGGAAGTTGTCGCGGAAGGCGTCTTCCAAGTCCTCCCAGCTGCCAATGGAGTTTTCTGGCAGGCTGTTTAACCAGTGTCGAGCTAGTCCTTTGAGCTTTAGCAGGAGGTATTTGATGGCATGAAGATCATCACCGTGAGCCATATGAATATGGCGAAGAAAGTCCTCGATCCATACTGCGGGATCTATTGTTCCATCATATGATTCGATATTCATGGGTTTAAACCCTTCATCGGGAATTTGTGCTCCATTACTTCGTCGGTGAAGCAGAGGGGGTGTGCGGCGCCTCCATATCGGGCCAAGTCGCGACGCGGCTCGGATGGAGTCCGTCTGCGGTTTTCAGACCAGAGGTGGTTATGCTTGTCGCGCCCGGCTAGATAGCCGTCCTCGCGCGTCGGGACACACCCCCGTGATCCGTAGATCGATCTGGTCTGACCTGCTCTATTTTCTAAGTCCTATTGTAGGTTGTACATATATCCCCGAGCTATTGTGTCTCTACTTTTACGCAAGGTAGTACTGGCTGGTGTTCGGCTTGAGTTGCTGTTTTGTCATGGCCACGTGGTGGCCGGTCGTCCGTGTTACGTGCTGATGGTATGGGCTCTAGTGCCTCGTCATCGAATTGGGGTAGCAGCTTGCGCTTCGGGTAACTCTTGGTTGGGCGCCCGAGGCCGTATTCCTCGACTGCTAGGACATTAGTCCACCTGTCGCTAAGCATATCTTGGTCAGCTCGAAGCTGCTGCTGCTTCTTTTTCAGGCTCCTTGCAGTGGCTATTAGCCGGTGCTTGAAGTGCTCATGTTCAATGGGCTCCTCAGGTACGATAAAGTCTTCGTTGCCGAGGCTCACCTCATCCTTGGAGAGGGGAAGACAATTACTATCCTCCGAGTCTTTATTTACAACCTGTTCATCAGGGCTAATTTGACCATCTTCCCGATCGTCATGTTCGGAGGTTGGATCAACGGGGTCTTCTTGGTCTTCAGCGTCGTCTGGAGTATTGTTGTCTCCGGTGCCAGTATTGCTGTCTTTTCCACGACGTGGTTTAGAGCGGCGCCGCTGACCTCAGCGCTTTGGTTGAGTCTCGGGAGGTGTATCCTCAACTGGATTTTTCTTGTTATCGTCGTTACCCTCTTTCGGTGTATCCACCATGTACACGTCATACGAAGAGGTGGCCATCCAGCGTCCGGTAAACGAGGGTTTTGGGCCTGCTCTTCTCCGGCATCGTCATCCATACCGTCAACGTCGTCGGAGCCGTAATCGAGCATGTCGGTTAAGTCCTCGACAGTGGCTATGAAGTGGGTGGTGGGTGGGACGTAAAATTCCCCGCTCTCAGCCCCTGGTCCGGGTTGGGCGTAGTTCAGACGTTGCCCCTCTAATGACGAGGGACCGCATTAAATCCAGAGCCTCGCTTAAGGGCGAGGTTTGGCCAGGGAGAAGAGAGTTCGTGGAGTACGGCGGGAAGGAAACTCCTTGGCCGAGCTCACATGGTGCTGACTCCGAGGGTTCGGAGCTAGTATTCAGAGAACAGTTCAGCTTCGTGATGATTGCCGGTGACGTTGCTTCCTCCAGCTCTCCCGTACTAGGCTTAATAGCCACAAAGGGTCCAGCGGGCTCGGGAATCCCGTCTTTGGACCTGGTGGCGTGCTCCGGATTTAAGGCCAGAGCGGAGGCTGGGGTCCCGAACCCTTGGAAGATCAAGTCTCCTCGGATATCAGCGACATAATCCAGATTTCCAAGACTAATCTGGTGACCTGGGGCGTAACTATCGATATGCTCTAGATGGCCAAGCGAGTTGGCCCGTAGTGCGAAGCCGCCGAACACAACAATCTGGCCGGGGAGAAAGACCTCCATCAGGGCTGCATTGTTGTAGATGACTGATGGAGTCATCGATCCTCCCGACAACGACACCGCGAAACTCTCAATGAAAGCACCAATGTCGGTGTCAAAACCAGCAGATCTCGGGTAGGGGGTCTAATGTCTACTACACAACCTTCTTCTTGTAGACGTTGTTGGGCCTCCAAGTGCAGAGGTTTGTAGGACAGTAGCAAATTTCCCTCAAGTGGATGGCCTAAGGTTTATCAATCCTTGGGAGGCGTAGGATGAAGATGGTCTCTCTCAAGCAACCCTGAAACCAAATAACAAAGAGTCTCTTGTGTCCCCAACACACCCAATACAATGGTAAATTGTATAGGTGCACTAGTTCGGCGAAGAGATGGTGATACAAGTGGTATATGGATAGTAGATAAAGGTATTTGTAATCTGAAATTATAAAAACAGCAAGGTAACTAATGATAAAAGTGAGCGTAAACTGTATTGCAATGCGTTGAAACAAGGCCTAGGGTTCATACTTTCACTAGTGCAAGTCCTCTCAACAATAATAACATAATTGGATCATATAACTATCCCTCAACATGCAACAAAGAGTCACCCCAAAGTCACAAATAGCGGAGAACAAACGAAGAGATTATGGTAGGGTACGAAACCACCTCAAAGTTATTCTTTCCAATCAATCTGTTGGGCTATTCCTATAAGTGTCACAAACATCCCTAGAGTTCGTACTAGAATAACACCTTAAGACACAAATCAATAAAAACCCTAATGTCACCTAGATACTCCAATGTCACCTCAAGTATCCGTGGGTATGATTATACAATATGCGTTACACAATCTCAGATTTATCTATTCAACCAACACAAAGGACCTCAAAGAGTGCCCCAAAGTTCTACCCGAGAATCAGGATGAAAACGTGTGCCAACCCCTATGCATAGGTTCATGGGCAGAACCCACAAGTTGATCACCAAAACATACATCACGTGAATCACGTGGTATCCCATTGTCACCACAGATACGCGCGGCAAGACATACATCAAGTGTTCTCAAATCTTTAAAGACTCAATCCGACAAGATAACTTCAAAGGGGAAACTCAATCCATTATAAGAGAGTAGAGGGGGAGAAAACATCATAGGATCCAAATATAATTGCAAAGCTCGCGATACATCAAGATCGTATCACCTCAAGAACACGAGAGAGAGAGAGAGAGAGAGAGAGATCAAATACATAGCTACTGGTACATACCCTCAGCCCCGAGGGAGAACTACTCCCTCCTCGTCATGGAGAGCACCGGGATGATGAAGATGGCCACCGGAGAGGGATTGCCCCCTCCAGCAAGGTGCCGGAATGGGTCTAGATTGGTTTTCGGTGCTACGGAGACTTCTGGCGGCGGAACTCCCGATCTATTATTCTCTCTGGAAGTTTTAGGGTATATGGAGATATATAGGCGGAAGAAGTACGTCAGGGGGGGCACGAGGGGCCCACGAGGGTGGAGGGCGCGCCCCCCACCTCGTGGCCTCCTCGAAGCTTCCCTTACATGCACTTCAAGTCTTCTAGGCTTCTTTCCTTCCAAAAATGAGTTCCATGAAGTTTCAGGTCAATTGGACTCCGTTTGATTTTCCTTTTCTTCGAAACCCTAAAACAAGGTAAAAACAGAAACTCGCACTGGGCTCTGGGTTAATAGGTTAGTCCCAAAAATGATATAAAAGTGTATAATAAAGCCCATAAACATCCAAAACAGTAGATAATATAGCATGGAGTAATCAAAAATTATAGATATGTTGGAGACGTATCAACAGCCCCAAGCTTAATTCCTGCTCGTCCTCAAGTAGGTAAATGATAAAAACAGAATTTTTGATGCGGAGTGCTACTTGGCATAATTTCAATGTAATTCTTCTTAATTGTGGCATGAATATTCAGATCCGAAAGATTCAAGATAAAAGTTCATATTGACATAAAAGTAATAATACTTCAAGCATACTAACTAAGCAATTATGTCTTCTCAAAATAACATGGCCAAAGAAAGTTCATCCCTACAAAATGATATAGTCTGGCTATGCTCCATCTTCACCACACAAAATATTTAAATCATGCACAACCCCGATGACAAGCCAAGCAATTGTTTCATACTTTTGACATTCTCAAAACTTTTTCAATCTTCACTCAATACATGAGCGTGAGCCATGGATATAGCACTATAGGTGGAATAGAGTGGTGGTTGTGGAGAAGACAAAAAGGAGAATATAGTCTCACATCAACTAGGCGTATCAATGGGCTATGGAGATGCCCATCAATAGATATCAATGTGAGTGAGTAGGGATTGCCATGCAACGGATGCACTAGAGCTATAAGTATCTGAAAGCTCAAAAGAAACTAAGTGGGTGTGCATCCAACTTGCTTGCTCATGAAGACCTAGGGCAATTTGAGGAAGCCCATCATTGGAATATACAAGCCAAGTTCTATAATGAAAAATTCCCACTAGTATATGAAAGTGACAACATAGGAGACTCTCTATCATGAAGATTATGGTGCTACTTTGAAGCACAAGTGTGGTAAAAGGATAGTAGCATTGCCCCTTCTCTCTTTTTCTCTCATTTTTTTATTTTTTATTTGGGCCTTTTCTCTCTCTTTTTTATGGCCTCTTTTTTATATTTTTTTTTATTTGGGCCTTTTCTCTTTTTTATGGCCTATTTTTTATTATTATTATTTTTAGTCCGGAGTCTCATCCCGACTTCTGGGGGAATCATAGTCTCCATCATCCTTTCCTCACTGGGACAATGCTCTAATAATGATGATCATCACACTTTTATTTACTTACAACTCAAGAATTACAACTCGATACTTACAACAAGATATGACTCTATATGAATGCCTCCGGCGGTGTACCGGGATGTGCAATGACTCATGAGTGACATGTATGAAAGAATTATGAATGGTGGCTTTGCCACAAATACGATGTCAACTACATGATCATGCAAAGCAATATGACAATGATGGAGTGTGTCATAATAAATGGAACGGTGGAAAGTTGCATGGCAATATATCTCGGAATGGCTATGGAAATACCATAATAGGTAGGTATGGTGGCTGTTTTGAGGAAGGATATGGTGGGTGTATGATACCGGCGAAAGGTGCGCGGTATTAGAGAGGCTAGCAAAGGTGGAAGGGTGAGAGTGCGTATAATCCATGGACTCAACATTAGTCATAAAGAACTCATATACTTATTGCAAAAATCTACAAGTTATCAAAGCAAAGTATTACGCGCATGCTCCTAGGGGGATAGATTGGTAGGAAAAGACCATCGCTCGTCCCCGACCGCCACTCATAAGGAAGAAAGTAAAAAAATAAATCATGCTCCGACTTCATCACATAACGGTTCACCATACGTGCATGCTACGGGAATCACAAACTTCAACACAAGTATTTCTCAAATTCACAACTACTCAACTAGCACGACTTTGATATTATTACCTCCATACCTCAAAACAATCATCAAGTGTCAAACTTCTCTTAGTATTCAATGCACTTATAAGAAAATTTTACTAATCTTGGATACCTAGCATATTAGGATTTTAAGCAAATTACCATGCTATTTAAGACTCTCAAAATAATCTAAGTGAAGCATGAGAGATCAATAGTTTCTATAAAACAAAACCACCACCGTGCTCTAAAAAGATATAAGTGAAGCACTTAAGCAAATGACAAACTACTCCGAAAGATATAAGTGAAGATCAATGAGTAGTCGAATAATTATGCAACTATGTGAAGACTCTCTAACATTTAATAATTTCATATCTTGGTATTTTATTCAAACAGAAAGCAAAACTAAATAAAATAAAATGATGCTCCAAGAAAAACACATATCATGTGGCGAATAAAAATATAGCTCCAAGTAAAGTTACCGATGAACGAAGACGAAAGAGGGGATGCCTTTCGGGGCATACCCAAGATTAGGCTCTTGGATATCCTTGAATATTACCTTGGGGTACCTTGGGAATCCCCAAGCTTAGGCTCTTGCCACTCCTTATTCCATAGTCCATCGAATCCTTACCCAAAACTTGAATACTTCACAACACAAAACTTCACAGAAAACTCGTAAGCTCCGTTAGTATAAGAAAGCAAATCACCATCATAAGGTACTGTAATGAACTCATTCTAAATTAATATTAGTGTAATATCTACTGTATTCCAACTTCTCTATGGTTCATACCCTCCGATACTACTCATAGATTCATCAAAATAAGCAAACAACACATAGAAAACAGAATCTGTCAAAAACAGAACAGTCTGTAGTAATCTGAATCAAACGTATACTTCTGGAACTCATAAAATTCTAAAATAAATTTATGGACGTGAGTAATTTATCTATTAATCATCTGCAAAAATAATTAACTAAATAGTACTTTCCAAATAAATATGGCAGCAATTCTCGTGAGCGCTAAAGTTTCTATTTTTTACAGCATGATCAACAAGACTTTCCCCAAGTCTTCCCAAAGGTTCTACTTGGCACAAAAACTAATTAAAACATAAAACCACATCTAAACAGAGGCTAGATAATTTATTTATTACTAAACAGGAACAAAAATCAAGGAACAAAAATAAAATTGGGTTGCCTCCCAACAAGCGCTATCGTTTAACGCCCCTAGCTAGGCATGATGATTTCAACGATGCTCACATAAAAGATAAGAATTGAAACATAAAGAGAGCATCATGAAGAATATGAATAGCACATTTAAGTCTAACATACTTCCTATGCATAGGGATTTTGTGAGCAAACAACTTATGGGAACAAGAATCAACTTGCATAGGAAGGTAAAACAAGCATAACTTCAAGATTTTAAGCACATAGAGAGGAAGCTTGATATTATTGCATTTCCTACAAGCATATGTTCCTCCCTCATAATAATTTTCAGTAGCATCATGAATGAATTCAACAATATAACCAGCACCTAAAGCATTCTTTTCATGGTCTACAAGCGTAGAAATTTTATTACTCTCCACATAAGCAAAATTCTTCTCATTCGGGATAGTGGGAGTATCATAAGAGACTTGAATACTATAAATTGTTTCCACATTAAAAGAGTAATGTTCAGAAAAGGGGTAATCATAATCATGACAAGTTTTATAAATATAATCACTACTTATATAGCATAAGTATCATCACAATAATCATCATAGATAGGAGGCATGCTATCATCATTATAAATTTGCATATCAAAACTTGGGAGACTAAAAATATCATCTTCATTAAACGTAGCATCGCCAAGCTTGGGACAAACATTAATTTGAGAAAATATATTCTCAAATATGTCATCCTCATCAAAGATAGCATCCCCAAGCTTGGGCCTTTTCGTATCATAAGCATAATCACTTTCATCATCAATAATATGGATAGCACCAATAGTATAACAATTATCATATTCTTCCAAGCAAGTGCCAAAAAGATTTTCAAGATCATAAGAAGTATCATTATCTTCCACAATTATATTTTCATGAGGCACAATAGTAATGGAGCACCATTATTTGGGAGGGGTACCTTTTTACCTCTCTTCCGTTTTCTTTTCTTCTTCTTTACCACATCATGTGTGGGTTCAATCCTCTTTTTGGAGCTCCTTATTAATGAGATTGGTTGAATAGGAGGCTCCTCCTCGTTACCTGATTCATCATAAGAAATAATAGGAGGATATTGGGAAGTCTCTTCCCTTTCATTAGTATTCTCTTCATCTTATATTTGTTTTCTTTTCTTTATGTAGTTGGCAATATAAGGATTTTCAATACAATTCAGCGCACAATACATATAAATTTCCTCTAGATCAAAATGAAGAACTCTATCAAGGGCAAATTTTGGAATATCCTTAGTTATACGTTTCATTTCTTCATAACCCAAGAGCAAACTAAGTTCATTATGATGTGCAAGGGAAATCAAGTCATCAAAAATTTTGGACATGATACGATCATGAAACAATTTGCATTGGGTATTGAAATGATCATGCTCACTGCAAAGTTCACAAGTACGGCTAAGGAAATATAAATTTTCAGCACAATCATCTAGCCTTTCTTGCAACCATTTAGTTTCTAAATTCTGATGCCTCTTGCAATATCTATCTTCCCTATTTAGTGTGTTCGTACAAACCCAATGTACTCCACAAAAATTGACATGTTTATAGGAGACATCATAACTAGTGCAATCATTATTAGTATCATGGATATTCAAAGAATTCGTACTAAGAACATTGCAATCATGCTCATCATTCAAAGATTTAGTGCCAAACATTTTATAGATTTCTTCTTCTAGCACTTGAGCACAATTTTCCTTTCCATCATACTTACGAAAGATATTAAAAAGGTGAAGCGTATGAGACAAACTCAATTCCATTTTTTATAGTTTTATTTTATAAACTAAACTAGTGATAAAACAAGAAACTAAAAGACTCGATTGCAAGATCTAAAGATATACCTTCAAGCACTCACCTCCCCGGCAACGGCACCAGAAAAGAGCTTGATATCTACTACACAACCTTCTTCTTGTAGACGTTGTTGGGCCTCCAAGTGCACAGGTTTGTAGGACAGTAGAAAATTTCCCTCAAGTGGATGACCTAAGGTTTATCAATCCGTGGGAGGCATAGGATGAAGATATTCTCTGGGGGAGTCCTGGATTAGGGGGTCTCCGGACAGCCGGACTATATTCTTTGGCCGGACTGTTGGACTATGAAGATACGAGATTGAAGACTTCGTCCCGTGTCCGGATGGGACTCTACTTGGCGTGGAAGGCAAGCTAGGCAATACGGATATGTATAACTCCTCCTTTGTAACCGACCTTGTGTAACCCTAGCCCCCTCCGGTGTCTATATAAACCGGAGGGTTTTAGTCCGTAGGACAACCCACAATCATACCATAGGCTAGCTTCTAGGGTTTAGCCTCTCCGATCTCGTGGTAGATCAACTATTGTAATACCCATATTATCAAGTATAATCAAGAAGGACGTAGGGTTTTACCTCCATCAAGAGGGCCCGAACCTGGGTAAAACATCGTGTCCCCTGCCTCATGTTTCCATCCGCCTTAGACGCACAGTTCGGGACCCCCTACCCGAGATCCGCCGGTTTTGACACCGACATTGGTGCTTTCATTGAGAGTTCCTCTGTGTCGTTGTCATTAGGATGGATGGCTCCTTCGATCATCGATAGCGATGCAGTTCATGGTGAGACTTTTCTCCCCGGACAGATCTTTGTGTTCGGCTGTTTCGCACTGCGGGCCAACTCGCTTGGCCATCCGGAGCAGATCGAGAGTTACGCCCCTGGCCACCAGGTCAAGTTTGGAAGCTTAAACTACACGGCCGATATCCGCGGAGACTTGATCTTCGACGTATTCGAGCCCCTGCCTAGTGCGCCACACAGTCACGAGGAGCATGATTTAGCTCTGCCATCGGACTGTGCTCAGGAGATCGCGCCAGCAACCACTCCGACCCTCAATTCAGAGCCAGATGCGCCGTCCATGGATGGGTGGATAGACCCCGCCACGGAGGCCACACTCTCATCGGCGATCGAGCCGAGTATCAACCTTACCCTTCACGGGAGCCGTTACGCCGAACTACTGGATTCTTCCCCGGCCACGGACTCCAAACCGCTTGCGCCCGTGCCTATCGAATCCGACTGGGCGCCGATCATGGAGTTTACCTCCGCGGATATTTTTCAATACTCGCCCTTCAGAGACATACTGAACTCATTAAGGTCTCTCTCCTTGTCAGGAGAGTCCTGGCCGAACTATGTTCGGCGGGATTGGGATGCGGATGACGAAGAAATTTGCCGCCCACCCACCGCCCACTTAGTAGCCACTATCGACGACTTAACCGACATGATCGACTTCGAATCCGAAGACATCGACGGTATGGACGATGATGCGGGATACAAAAAGGAACCACTGCCCACAGGGCACTAGACAGCCACCTCGTCATATGACATATATATGGTGGACACACCCAAAGAAGGCAATGGCGACGGGACAGCGGAGGATGACCCCTCCAAGAAGCAACCCAAGCGCCGACGTCAGCGGTGCCGCTCTAAGTCTCGCCAAAGCAAAAGCGGTGACACCGGCACAGGAGATAATAACACTCCAGACAGTGCCGAAGACGACAACAATCCCCTCCAACAAGATTTAGGGCAGGAGGATGGAGAAGCCAGCCCTCCTGAGAGAGCGGCAGACGGAGAGGCGGAGGATGATAATTACATGCCTCCCTTCGAAGACAAGGCAAGCCTCGACGATGACGAATTCGTCGTGCCTGAGGATCCCGTCAAACAAGAGCGCTTCAAGCGCCGGCTTATAGCCATGGCAAATAGCCTTAAGAAAAAGCAACAGCAGCTTCAAGCTGATCAAGATTTGCTAGCTGACAGATGGACTGAAGTCCTTGCGGCCGAGGAATATAAACTCGAATGCCCCTCCAAGAGTTACCCAAAGTGCAGGTTGCTACCCCGACTGGAGGAGGAAGCACCAAAACCTACATCTCCGGCGTATGACGCGGCTGATCAGCCACCTCGTGGCCGCGACAAAGAGGCATTCCAGCCAAAAGTTCAGCCCGCACCCCGGCGCTACTCAAATAAAAATGTCAAGACATGGGGAAATACGCCAGACCTGCGAGACGTATTGGAGGACAAAGCAAAACACGCAAGATCGATCTACGGATCGCGAGGGCGCGCCACTATGCGAGACGATAACCGTCATGCCGGATACAGTAAAAGTAAGTCCGGTCGGGCCGAACACAGCGGACAAGACTCATTTGAGCTGCGTCGCGATACAGCTCAGTACAGAGGCGCCGCACACCCCCTATGCTTCACAGACGAAGTAATGGATCATCAAATCCCAGAGGGTTTCAAACCTGTAAATATAGAATCATACGACGGCACAACAGATCCTGCGGTATGGATCGAGGACTTCCTCCTGCACATCCACATGGCTCGCGGTGACGATCTACACGCCATCAAATACCTTCCACTTAAACTCAAAGGACCAGCTCCGCATTGGCTCAACAGCCTGCCAGCAGAATCCATTGGCTGTTGGGAGGATCTGGAAGCCGCATTCCTTGACAACTTCCAGGGCACTTATGTGCGACCACCAGATGCCGATGACTTGAGCCACATAATTCAGCAGCTAGAGGAATCGGCCAGGCAATTCTGGACATGGTTCCTAACAAAGAAAAATCAAATCGTGGACTGTCCGGATGCAGAGGCCCTAGCAGCTTTTAAGCACAACATCCGTGACGAGTGGCTCGCCCGGCACCTTGGCCAGGAAAAGCCAAAATCTATGGTAGCCCTCACGACACTCATGACCCGCTTTTGCGCAGGAGAAGACAGCTGGCTGGCTCGCAGAAATAACATATCAAAAAACCATGGTACTTCGGATACCAAGGATGGCAATGGCAGGTCACGTCGCAACAAACACAAGCGCCGCATTAACAACGATAATACCGAGCATACGGCAGTCAATGCCAGATTCAGAGGCTCTAAACCCGGGCAGCGGAAAAAGCCATTCAAAAGAAGCACTCCGGGCCCGTCCAGTTTGGACCGTATACTCGATCGCTCATGTCAAATACACGGCACCCCCGACAAGCCAGCCAACCACACCAACAGGGGTTGTTGGGTGTTTAAGCAGGCCGGCAAGTTAAATGCCGAAAACAAAGATAAGGGGTCACGTAGCGATGACGAGGAGGAGCCCCGGCAGCCGAACACCGGAGGACAGAAGAGGTTCCCCCCACAAGTGCGGAAGATGAACATGATATACGCAACCCACATCCCCAAGAGGGAGCGGAAGCATGCGCTAAGGGACGTATATGCGTTGGAGCCAGTCGCCCCAAAGTTCAACCCATGGTCCTCCTATCCGATCACCTTCGATCGAAGGGACCACCCCACTAGTATCCGTCATGGAGGATTCGCCGCACTGGTCCTAGACCCAATCATTGATGGATTTCACCTCACTCGAGTCCTCATGGACAGTGGCAGCAGCCTGAACCTACTTTATCAGGACACAGTGCGCAAAATGGGTATAGACCCCTTAAGGATCAAACCCACAAAAATGACCTTCAAAGGCGTCATACCAGGTGTAGAGGCCCATTGCATAGGCTCAGTCACACTGGAAGTGGTCTTCGGATCCCCGGATAACTTCCGAAGCGAGGAGTTAATCTTCGATATAGTCCCGTTCCGCAGCGGCTATCATGCACTGCTCGGGCGAACCGCATTTGCGAGATTCAATGCGGTACCGCATTATACATACCTCAAGCTCAATATGCCAGGACCTCGAGGGGTCATCATAGTCAATGGAAACACAGAGCGCTCTCTCCGCACGGAGGAGCACACTGCGGTCCTCGCAGCAGAAGCGCAAAGCAGCCTCTTAAGGCAATCCACCAGTTCGTCGATTCAAGACCCGGACACCTTCAAGCGCACCCGGAGTAATCGGCAACAAGACCGTCGGGCACGTTCCGAGCTCGCATAGAAATGCGGCCCCCACCCCAGCACCAGCCAAACGGCGAAATCCGTGCCACGTGTACATAATTATGCATTAAAAATACCATTGGCACAGGGGGGAGGGGCACGACTATGGCACGCCCCAAGACGCGGCTCAACCGCACTAGGGGCTTCCCGTTTTGTTATTTTTCTCTCTTTCAAGACTTTAATCTCTGGAAACCCCGTCCGGCAGTACGGTTGCCGAACACACGATGCAACAACCAAGGAGGCAGAAAGCTACGTCGCACCACGGAACTCCCAGGTGGTCTCTGACAACGAGTGAAATACCTGCTTTAAATACCATTCCTCAGCTTGCCCTTGGAGGGGACATGTCAAATAGTCCTACTTTTTGCTTACCGCACTACTTGTATCATTCTGCTTTACGCACCTTTTTGAATAAACAATGCACAGCACTCGACTATTATCGCATTATCTATTCCTATATATATATATATATATATATGTTCATTCATGACATTCAGCACCCGTACACTCTGGTATGGCCAATCCGCCAGGGGCCTAAGCGTACCCCATAATACGGCGTGAGAAGTCCGAACACTTTGACAGTGCGGCACCCCGAACTTATAGCATTATATGCATCAGCTCTGAATCATGTCTTGGGTCAATAGTTGGGTTTGCCTGACTCCCATGTTTTGGTACCTTATGTTCCGCTATATCGGCTAAGGTAGCACTGGGAGAACTACTGCGATTGTGCCCCGGTTCAGCTGGGCTAAGCACCTCAGTAGAGAAAGCGAGAGATTGGTCGCTGTTCAAGAGGCTTCAAGTCCCTAAAGACTTATGCCGCTTAGAGCGAGGAGTCAGCTTTGTCCGGCTTAAGGCATGTATAGCGCCCCAAATTCGGCCTTTCGAATACTAGGGGCTTCGCCAAAATTTAAAATTATAGAATTTTATGGCTAAGTGAGAATGATAAAGCATTATAGTCCGATTGCCTTGTTCGTTGTGCTGAGCACCTCCCTCGAAGGACCCAAAAATGGGAACAAGAGTGCTCTGGTTTATCCCGAACACCCCAGCACTCGTGGCATGGGGGCAAAAGCCGACGACTAGCCATCTCTCAGATTTGATAAACAGCTGAACAGAAGGTAATATTTTAAATTCAAACAAGCGTTGCATAGCGCATATGAACAAGTTTTCATAATACAGGATCACACGAGCAAGTTCATTCAAATATTACATCTTTCGCAAACTCGTCCGCTACAAGACGGGCACCCATCAGGACCCCCTCATAATACATCTCGGGTGGCGATGCTCCTTGCCCTGCGGTGGCCCCTCCTTCACCAGCTTCTCGGCGTCCATCTTGGCCTAGTGCACCTTTGCACGGGCAAAAGCCCGGCGTGCACCTTCGATGCAGACGGACCGCTTGATGACTTCCAGCCATGGGCAGGCATCCACAAGCCGCCTCACCAGGCTGAAGTAGCTGTTGGGAAGGGCTTCGCCAGGCCACATCCAGACTATAAAGCCCTTCATGGCCTGTTTGGCCGCCTTGTGCAGCTCGACCAGTTGCTTCAGCTGGTCGCTCACAGGCATCGGGTGTTTGGTCCCAGTATACTGAGACCAGAACAACTTCTCCGTCGAGCTTCCCTCCTCGGCCTGGTAATATTCCGCGGCATCCGACACGCTGCGGGGCAAATATGCGAATGCTCCTGGAGAGCTCCGGACTTGGGTAAGTAACAAGTAATTTACTTGCACATGCTTGCTTTGCATATTGAATGCCTTACCCGCCGCTATCTTCCTCATCGCTTCAATCTCCTAGAGGGCTTTTTGGGCTTCGGCCTTGGCATTCTTTGCGCTCTCGAGGGCCGCGGCAAGCTCAGACTCTCGCGTCTTTGAATCAAGCTCCAAGGCCTCGTGCTTCGTCACGAGAGCCTGGAGCTCTTGCTGCACCTCGCCCACCCGTGCCTCTTGCTTTTCCCACTCGGTGCGCTCCTTGGCCGCTTTGTCTTCAGTCTCGGACAGCGCTTGCTTTAGGGTCGCCACCTCGGTCGTGGCCCCTGGCACATTCATGATGATTCTGTCATTTTGCAACCACATTTTCTTTTTTATATATAGAGAAGGTATTACTTACCTTTGTTCTCCTCGAGCTGCCTCTTGGCAAGGCCGAGCTCTTTCTCGGACCCCTCGAGGTCCTGCTTCAGTGCGGCGACCTCCGCAGTCAGTGCGGCAGAGGTCAGCAGCGAAGCCTGCATACGCATACAGACATACTTATATTAGACTCCTGCATATTTTATTTGATCCTCTATTCGGCTTTTCTTTGTGAACACCAAATAGAGCATCAGGGGCTACTGTCTATGTGGTAATATTTTTCCTATATTTTCAATACTTACCTCAAAGCCTGTTAGAAGGCTGGCACAGGCTTCAGTCAGTCCGCTCTTGGCGGACTGAACCTTCTTGATCACCGCACTCATAATAGTGCGGTGTTCTTCGTCGATGGAAGCGCCTCGAAGCGCTCCCAACAGGTTGTCCGGTGCCTCTGGATGGACAGAGGTCACCGGCACGGGCGTCTTGCCCCTTTTGGAAGGGGCCTCCTGCCCGAGTCTGGAACCACTGGAGGTTCCGGCGTGGTGTTCGGCTGAGAGCCGAACTTGGAGCCCCCGGGAGTCTTGCTCCCTTTGCTCCTGGAGTCCGGAAGGTCGCCTTGAGGCGCCTCCGGGACTGTCTCCGCCCAGCTCGGTGCTCCTTGAGACAATACCTCGACATTGTCCATAGGGCAAGGGGAGGAGGCGGTCGGAAGTGGATCGCTATCCATATCCGACGAGTCCAAGGAACCGCTCGACGAGGATACGTCGATACGGGCTTGGGTCGGTCTGCATAATCATATTCGGCGTTAGGAGAAGTTGTGCAACAAAGGTATGCTATGAGTTACTCTGGTATCCGAATACTTACGACTTCGCCAGGGGCTTGGCCTTGAGCAGCCACTCATCTTCACCGTCGTCGGAGGTGGTGGAGCAGTCCGGAAGGAGAGTCCTTCCCTTCTTGGACCCTTAGGCCTCCCCGGTTGGGGCGGCCTTCCTTTTCTTGTCTACCCCGGTTGGAGGCACCACAGATACGCACGGCAAGACATACATCAAGTGTTCTCAAATCGTTAAAGACTCAATCCGACAAGATAACTTCAAAGGGGAAACTCAATCCATTACAAGAGAGTAGAGGGGGAAGAAAACATCATAGGATCCAAATGTAATAGCCAAGCTCGCGATACATGAAGATCGTATCACCTCAAGAACACGAGAGAGAGAGAGAGAGAGAGATCAAACACATAGCTACTGGTACATACCCTCGGCCCTGAGGGAGAACTACTCCCTCCTCGTCATGGAGAGCACCAGGATGATGAAGATGGCCACCGGAGAGGGATTGCCCCCTCCGGCAGGGTGCCGGAACGGTTCTAGATTGGTTTTCGGTGGCTACGGAGGCTTCTGGCGGCGGAAATCCCGATCTATTGTGCTCTCTGGAAGTTTTAGGGTATATGGAGATATATAGGCGAAAGAAGTATGTCAGGGGGGCCACGAGGGCCCACGAGGGTAGAGGGCACGCCCTAGGGGGGTGGGCGCCCCCCCCTACCTCTTGGCCTCCTCGAAGCTTCCCTTATGTACACTTCAAGTCTTCTGGGCTTCTTTCCTTCCAAAAATGAGTTCCGTGAAGTTTCAGGTCAATTGGACTCCGTTTGATTTTCCTTTTCTTTGAAACCCTAAAACAAGGTAAAAACAGAAACTGGCACTGGGCTCTGGGTTAATAGGTTAGTCCCAAAAATGATATAAAAGTGTATAATAAAGCCCACAAACATCCAAAACAGTAGATAATATAGCATGGAGTAATCAAAAATTATAGATACGTTGGAGATATATCAGGGTCCCGAACTGTGTGTCTGAGGATCAAAGGTAACAGGAGACAGGGACATGATGTTTACCCAGGTTTGGGCCCTCTTGATGGAGGTAATACCCTACTTCCTGCTTGATTATCTTGGATGGATAGGGGGTTTACAATAGTTGATCTACCTTGAGATCGTAATGGCCGAACCCTAGATGTCTAGTCCGTATGATTATCTTTACCCTTACGTACTAAACCCTCCTGTTTATATAGACACCGGAGGGACCTAGGGTTATACAGAGTCGGTTTGCAGAGGAAGGAATCTTCATATCCGAATGCCAAGCTTACCTTCCATGCAAAAGAGAATCCTATCCGGACACGGGAAGAAGTCTTCTGTTGTATCTTCATGGCCCATTAATCTGGCCCACGTCACATAACCCGGACGCCCGAGGACCCCTTAATCCAGGACTCCCTCACCAGGATTTTCTCAGTTCTCATGACATTCATTTGAGGACAATAACGATGGAAGGATATGCATCCAACCAGGCAAACACAAGCTGTCACATTCTTCCTGTTGAATGTGAGGTTACTATTGTCCATGAGGCTTAAGTTTTATAGCAAGAGATTTCTCATGGACAGACACGTTGATTAGCAAAAAAGAAGTTTCACGTAGACAAATGGGCTTCTAAACGTGCTCAGCTTCTATTTACAACAAAATGTAGTCATCCTCCAATAAATTTTTTGCAGTGGATGTTGATTTTATGGATCAGACCGATCCATTTCTTTGTGACTGCGAAAAAGAGTGGTTGGGTTAGATGTTACTGCCATGTTCAATCTGGGTTTTGTCTAAATATGATGAAGAATTAATCATTGGGCTTTTTGTACCGTTTGTAAGCTTGAGTTGCATGTTGTTGCCCTCGTACTCCCCTTCGCCTGCCACTACACTGCTGCATCTTCCACGGCTCCTGTTCCTTCCTGTTCAAGGCCTCGCCGTCGTTCTCCGCCTTGGTTCGCTCGCTATGCCCACCGCCGTCTGGCGTTGCCAACATGGTCAACAACCGAGAGGAATCAGGGGATGGTTGTACATGGAGAGGCTGACAGTAGGGACCCACCAGGGTCATTGCATTACGCAAGCATGTGCCTCGTTATTACAAGCCAAAAAAATATTTGTTTGACAACTAGGTCCCACGTCATTGTCAATGTAGTCAATAAATGAGAAAATTACACAACGAGCGAATAACACCAGGGACCCAGCAGCTCGCCCAGTTGTTTTTTAGTTTTAGATACGGAGCTCAACTACGCGTTGTGCAGGGGCTGTGGCCCATCTATCCCATGCTTACGCTTTTATTTAAGAACATGACAAGCCCAGTTGATATCCTTTTTCTTTCTGGAAATAGCTAGCCCAGTTCTTTTTTTTGGTAAATAGCCAATCGAGGTCTACTTACTTTTCTCAACCCTGCTGGGCTGCAAATCTTTTAAGACGAGGAGGGATGTAAGTAGTAAGAAATTGGCTTCCCTAGAAAATAGGCTATAAGTTGTAAGAAATGTGTTGTAAATTTTTGAACCAAAGCCAACCGAAAATTATATTAAAATATCATTTTTCTGGATTTCTCTACTCTTATAAAAGCAGAGTTGATGATGATGGTGTGCCTGCCATCCTGCAATATAGGCCGTCCAATCTATATCTAACGGATAGGAAGAAAATTATGACAATTTACCCGCACTCCTCTCCACATTTGCAGAAGTGTGTAACACCCCATATGTAACTTTTCCCAATTTGGCAATATATCCATCGTGTTCGTCATCAATTCCTAGTGGTTTCATCTTTTCGGTTTCCTATTTGGGTTTAGTTTTGTTTCTCATTGAATTGTTTTGTCTTGTCTTGTCATTAATTGTTGCATCATGGCCTCCTCACATGTTGCATTATGCTTGGTGTGAGTTCTTACATGTTGTGCTATTGCATGCTTCATGCATTTGATCTTGCATCATCACCTCCATCTTCTATCCATTCCTTGCTTTCATTTTGAAAGATCATATATCCTCACCCCATTAATCCCCATCTCTTCCTCATAAATCTTTCTACCTGTCCTAAACCCCCCTACCAATTCCATCAAATTTTAAGTTGTTTTGGTTAGGTTTTAAAATAGCTCAAGTTTGATCTATATTCACACTTGACTTATTTTCTTACCTCTAAAAATATCCAAGACAATTTATTCAAATAGAGCACTATCTCAGGTTCATGAGAATATTTTTATTTTTATTGTGCCCCTTTCCTTTGACCCTGGCCTTTTCAGTTTATTTTCCGTTTGAAGAAAATATCAAAGAAAAGAAAAGGGCTCACCTTTGCTTACATGGGCCGGCCTCCGTGCGCGCAAGCCGCCGCAGCCTAGCAGCAGCAGACCGCACCCCAACCACATCGGCCTCCTTCCTCACGGACCGGCCAAACTGCGCTCCAGCAGGCCCAGCCCGCGCACCCCTAACCCTCGATCCCCATCTCTCCTTCCTCTCCCTCTCATCCTCCCTCTCGATCTCTCCCTCACTCGCTGCCTCTCCTTCCCTCGTCCTCCTCCCAACGCTCGCACGCAGAGGAGCAGTGTCCCATGCCCGATCCCCCTTGTCCCCTACCTTGGCCTCCAGCCATGGCGCCCGCACCGATGACTCTGCAGGCTGTTGCCCTACTGTCATGTCCCGACGCAGCCGCATGTCGCCGGATCCCGTCCGCTGCGACAGGGAGCGCCGCCGCCCTCGACCCGCCTCGTCATCGTCCATGGCCACACCTTCGCCAAGTGCCAGCGCAGCCTCGACGCATCCTGCCGTCTCCGGCGCCGCACCACCGGAGCTGCTCCTTCCCCGCGACCCTGAGCCCCAAGCGCCACCTCGTCTCCCTGCTTCGTCCGGCCGCCGCGCTGCCATGCTCCAGCGCCGCATCGAGCTCGTCATCCTCGACCTCCATGCCGTCCCGGAGTCCCTCGCCGCTGCTGCACGGTCCAGCCTAGACATCCACCTCGCCATGCTCCTGCTTACTCTCCAGCGCGCCAGCCCAGCCTTCGACCTCCCCTGCAAGCTCTCACCGCCATGCCGAGTCCTACTGCCGCTATTGCTTCACTGTAGAGCTCCGCCGCGTCAAGTACCCCTGCTTTCGAGCGACAGGACGGGTTCCAGTGCCCGCGCTGACTTCCCGGTCAAAAGCCTCCATGATGCTTCACCGTTCTCCCGAGGTCCTTGTGTTGCTTCATTTCGGACCATCCAGATCGGCAAGGTCGACTATAGGGACACCAAGTACCACGACACCGAAGACCCGAACTCCATCAAAAACTAGTACTCAATGACCCTAGGGCGCGTCAAGTTCCATTTTAAAGATGTTCAACTACATCCGATGTGGATTTCGATAAGTACCACGACACCTGGAGCCCTCGGACCCGTCAGGTTCGACAACCTTCGTGTGTATCACTACCGTCGCCCCGAAGACGTTGGAGTCATCAAGTACCTCTCCGAACGAACATGAACGACTATGGTCGCAAGAACGGGACCGGCAAGTCCGAAGACCCCAAGTACCACGACACCGATGACATGAACATCTACGGAATGTGTACGACTACGCTATGTGACGCCAAGTTCGATGACGACCGTGTACCACTACCGCTCCTCGAACATGAACGACTACTTCCTCTTTGACTCGTGAACCTCTACTTCCACTATGATCCGTGAGTACCACTACTTCCACTACGAATTCGAACTGCCGCAAAAACGCACGCTTCAAAGGTATAACGTCGAGACGACCATCCAAGAACGAATGCTTGTGATGTGATGTATGAGATCATCGTGGTTGCACCGTGTCCGAGCTGTTCTTTGCGAGTTCCTCGTTGCCTTGTCGTCGACATGTGGGAACCCAGTATCCGGGAGCACCCCATCATCTTGCATGACACACTCACAGCCACTCCCTTTTGCACCGGTATCCCTGTGAGCTACTGGATCATCGGAATGTTGTCGTGGCATCATTATCGGATTCGTTGACGTGGCACCCCTTTCATTTCCGCCACGATGACAAATGCCTCATATCTTATCATGTCAACATTTTCATAAAAACTTGCATAAAACTTGAACATGTCATCCGCATCATGATAATAATATTTAAAATGGTTAACGTTGTTGTTGCATTAAATTGCTAAAGCACATGAGGATTAACCGGAATTGTTGTTTGATGTTTTTTCGGCCTCATTTAAAATGCCTAACTGTGTACTTTACTTATGCTTCACCTCTTTCCATGTTTAACAACATTTGATATTGTCGAGTACCTAACCGGGAGTGAACTAAATAAAAGAATGTGGTGCTTCGTCAATATGTAGCTCGTTGCATATTGAGCTCCACTTAACTTGTAGTTTTGTTTGTGCATTTTGCCATGCCATGCCTCATCAAACCGGACATGCATCATACTTGGTTTTGCATCATGCCATGATTTTGTGATGGTCGTTTACCATGTTGTTTCCTACTTTCCGGTGTTGGTTCTTCGGGTTAGTTCCGATAACGTCGCGTTTGTGAGGATCCATTCGACTACATCTATTTGTCTTCTTCATGGACTCGTTCTTCTTCCTTTCAGAATTTCAAGAAAGATGACCATACCCTCGAAATCACTTCTATCTTTGCTTGCTAGTTGCTCGCTCTATTGCTACGCCACGCTACCTACCACTTCCTATATCATGCGTCCCATATTGCCATGTCAAACCTCTAACCCACCTTTCCTAACAAACCGTTGTTTGGCTATGTTACCGCTTTTGCTCAGCACCTCTTAGAGCGTTACTAGTTGCAGGTGAAGATGAAGTTTGTTCCTTGTTGGAACATGGATATTGTTGGGATATCATTATTATCTCTTATTTACTTTAATGCACCTATATACTTGGTAAAGGGTGGAAGGCTCAGCCTTATGCCTGGTGTTTTGTTCCACTCTTGCCGCCCTAGTTTCCATCATACCGGTGTTATGTTCCTTGATTTTGCGTCCCTTACGCGGTTGGGTGTTATGGGAACCCCTTGAAAGTTTGCTTTGAATAAAAATCCTCCAGCAAGGCCCAACCTTGGTTTTACATTTGCCTAACAACCTATCACCTTCCCTTGGGTTCTGTAGACTCAAGGGTCATCTTATTTTAACCCCCCCCCCCGGGCCAGTGCTTCTCTAAGTGTTGGTCCAAACTAGAGCCCCTTGCATCGACACCTCGGGGAAACTTGAGGGTTGGTTTTAGTTGTACGGATTGCTCATCCGGTGTTGCCCTGAGAACGAGATATGTGCAACTCCTATCGGGATGTCGGCGCATCGGGCGGTTTTGCTGGTCTTCTTTTACCATTGTCGAAATGTCTTGTAACTAGGATTCCGAGTCTGATCGGGTCTTCCTAGGAGAAGGAATATCCTTCATTGACTGTGAGAGCTTGTGATGGGCTAAGTTGGGACACCCCTGCAGGTTTTTGAACCTTCAAAAGCCGTGCCCGCGGTTATGTGGCAGATGGGAATTTGTTAATATCCGGTTGTAGAGAACTTGACACTTCACTTAATTAAGATGCATCAACCTCGTGTGTAGCCATGATGGTCTCTTTTCGGCGGAGTCCGGGAAGAGAACACGGTCTTGTGTTATGCTTGAACAAGTAGTTTCAGGATCACTTCTTGATCATTTCTAGCTTCACAACCATTGCTTTGCTTCTCTTCTCGCTCTTATTTGCGTATGTTAGCCACCATATATGCTTAGTGCTTGCTGCAGCTCCACCCCATTACCCCTTTCCTACCCATAAGCTTAAATAGTCTTGATCTTGTGGGTGTGAGATTGCTGAGTCCTCATGACTCATAGATACTTCCAAACAGTTGCAGGTGCCGATGATACCAGTGCAGGTGACGCAACGGAGCTCAAGTGGGAGCTCGATGAAGATCGTGTTCGTTGTCTTGTTTCGTTTCCTGTTGATCAGTAGTGGAGCCCAATTGGGTCGATCGGGGATCTAGCATTGGGGTTGTCTTCTTTTATTTTGGTTCCGTAGTCGGACCTTGATTGTATTCTGGATGATGTATGTTTAACTTCTATTTGTGTGAAGTGGTGATTGTAAGCCAACTCTTTATCCCTTCCTATTCATACATGGGGTTGTGTGTAGATTACCCCTCTTACGACAAATCTACCATGCGGCTATGCCTCTAAGTCGTGCCCCGACACGTGGGAGATATAGCCGCATTGTGGGTGTTACAAGTTGGTAATCAGAGCCTTCCCCGACTTAGGAGCCCCTGCTTGATCAAATCGCTGACGTTGTTGAGTCTAGAACAAAATGTTTTGAGTCTTAGGATTATATATATTGGAGAGTAGAATTAGTTTTACTCCTCAGTCCCTTCGTCGCTCTGGTGAGGCCTCCTGACGTAGAGTTTTGACTCTTCTCTCCTCAAATTTCATGAAAAAAATTAGGATCACGCGGGTATCTTGGAATCGTCCCGATGGTTTTGTGACGAGAACATTGTTCTTGGTGCCTCTAGACATTTAGGGGTTGTGGCAGTGTCCCGGGGAGTTGAGCTCCGAGGTGTTGTCGTCACAATTTTATCTTTGCAGTTCTGGAATACCTGAGTTTCGCCGACATCGAAAATATCCTTTATGCAGTTGTTGGTGAGATAACCTCGACGCCACCCAGTACTGGGGCGGGAGTTCGGGAGTATTGACATAACTCGTATAACGGATGCTTTTCGTAGGTTGAGGTACATGATTTCCGAAGGTTTCTTGGTTATGTGTTGAAGGATGGATACAGCTGGATGTAGGGATTGCTAGTTGTGGTGAGATATTATGATTCCCCTGTATCCCCAATACCTGATTGCATAACCAGAAAGTTTCGGGAGTTTATAAGTGGGAATTCGAGTATCACGTAGGATGTCCTTCCAACAGACACATGATACGATATGGGATCTATCATATGTTTGTTTCGGCTTATTCTGCAAGCCAATCTTTGTTTTGTTTTGAGTTGTGGTATTCAAGTTGCTTCGAAGTCAAATGTTGATTCCATACCTTTTCCAAGCGGTGTTCTCATATTTCTATGTGAATACTAATCTTTTTGATCATCGAGATGGTCATATTAATTCTTTTCCAACCGGCGTGCTTCCCTTTGAGATGATCCCATCATTCTCCCCGTCCGTAAGATCAATTATCAGTTATTCTCAACGGTGTTTGTTTCATCCGTCCCAAGTTGTCTTTGTTTTTTACCGCCCTCCCACCCTTTCCTACAAGGACTCGGATTTCTTAATCAACTATCCATCTTATTGATGGGAAGTCTCTCCATTCTTTTCTTTCAATGTTTTATCCGGTATTTCTCATGAAGATGCTCTACAAGTTCATCATTCTTCGTTCTCTTTTTCCTCTGGTGGATTCAATTCAAGCTTTGTCGATCATATCTTTTCCTCGTTTCAAACATTTTCTCATGCCGGTGCACCTCTTAATCATCCACTTCTCGCTATTCAATTGTTCCAGAGTGCTGAAAATATCTCAGAAGATTCAAGTTTTCCATTCTCAATTCGTTCAAGTTCTTATGAGGATGTTATCTCATTCAAGCCATTTAAATCAACCAGTGCATTATCTCTTCCTAAGCAATCGTTCAAGAGTGTTTATTTTGAGTGGGCCCTAACCCACAGGTCTTTCCCAGGATCTTACCTGACTCTTCTAATTTTTCCGGAGTTATCCTCAAATTCATTTCAAAGTTTGACGTAAGAATGATTTGTCATCAGTCAAATGTCTTTCTTGAAGATCTGTCAAATTATTGTCATTGTCGGTTCAACCTTTCTAATTTTCATCCCGAGTATCTCAACAATGCATGGTGGTGTTTCTCATCGTCATTCTTGGGTTTGTGAAGACCGAAGAAGAGTTTCTCTTAAATCTTGCTCCATTCTCTTCAAGATTCATGATTCTAGCTTGATGCCATCCTCTCATAATTACTTTTGATTGTGAGAATTCTTTTCACCCATCCAAAGCAATTCATGAGTCTTTTCAATTTGTTTCTCTAGAGCACATCATCTCAGAATTATTCATTCCAGCTTTCAGCTCTCGTTCTCCAAATCTTATCGGCACATCATACAAGTATTCTCTATTCAGCTCGTGTTCAATTCGGTCCCATGTATTTATATTCTCTCAAGCATCTTCGTTATTTTTATAATTCTTCCCAGTGATTCGTTCTCTTCTCTTCATTCGTTTTCAATTCTTACGATAGTTCATTCAAGATTTCTCTTCCTTCGTTATCATATCTGTTTATTCGTTGGTTAAATCCTACCGGTGCCTCGTCGATACCTTCCCAAGTTTATGCAATATCTATCTTAATCCTTCTACGAGAATAAGTAGTATGTCAAATCCTTGCTTGTCATCAATCTAAATTGATGAAGGATAAGCATAATGTAATTCTTATTCTTGTTTCATCGAGTAAATTCAATTCCTTATTCTGGAGGTTCATCAAAAGTCTTGATTTCATTTGTTCATCTTTCTTTCCGGAGTTCCAAGTTTTTCTCGGTTATATCATTGCGAAGCTCCATCTAAATCATCGCAAGGTTTCACCTCGTGTTTTCGACTTATCTTTCCTTTCGTTTGATCATCCTTTTGTTACCGGAGTTCTTCTTGGATGCTCTACATGGTGGTTCGTCAAGGATTCTTTTCATTCTTCAATTGTTCTTCAAGATTTATCTTGGAGTGATTGATCCGCCAAGCTAGATACTCAAAATTAAACGTGGTGCAAAACACATGTTTTGTTTTGAGGAGTTCATGTATTCTTCATCTTGCATTCCGAAGTGCAGTCCTTCCTACCTTATCTTGTGAGGTGGTGTTATGTCATTTTTGACAATTTCTTTGTGTTTCATGATTCAATAGTTGTGAATAATGAGATAGTTAAACCCATCAATTTCTTCGAGCATGAGCTTTTCTCAATCCATCAATCTCTTCATTGGAGTTATCTTGGGTTATATTTCACCTAAAGATGTCCCTAAGGATTGTTGCTATTTATGGTGCTTGTAATGACCCAAGTTCTTCATTTATCCTCCCGGTGATATAAGTTTCTCGCCTCCTTGTTGATATCAATCCAATCTATTGTTTCCGTTAGTGGCAGAATTTCACCTCAATTTTGAGATGTCTTCCGTTAGCCCACATCAAGCTTATGCTTTCTTTGTTGATAATCCAACAACTCCGTTATAACCTTCTTGGAAGGGTGCCTTCCAAGCTCATTTGTGGCAGAAGTTGTCATTTTCTTCTAAATTCTTTCCTTTCCAATGATCCAACTTCTATTCTTCCGTTCCAGAGGCATTGTGATGTTGCTCTCTTCACTCATCATCTCAGATTGTGAGGACCATGTTCTTTGCGTGCTTATCCATTTAACAGGAGTGTCGTGCCCTCTTTTCAAGTTATCTCATCTTATCAAGTTTTACCTCCCTTCGCAACCGGAGTGTTGTCGTAATTGATCTTTATCGTTCCTTGTACATCTCGTTTCTACCGGAGTGCTTGCTTGTACTTCTTGTCCACGGTACCCCTTTTCTTATGTCTTTCAACCTACAAGGTTCTTATATGTTCCTTGTTCCTCTTTTCTAACAGAGTGTTTTCAACTTTGTTCATCTTCGTTGTATTCTTTATTCCTTTCTATTTGTTCAACCTCGCAAGGTTCTTTGGTTTCACTCATTTGTCAAAGAAGCAACTTAGTTTTACCTCTTCTCTTCCTCTTTTGTTTTCCCTCCGGTGCCATCCTAGATCTCGGGACGAGATCCTCTTGTAGTGGTGGAGTGTTGTAACACCCCATATGTAACTTTTCCCAATTTGGCAATATATCCATCTTGTTCGTCATCAATTCCTAGTGGTTTCATCTTTTCGGTTTCCTATTTGGGTTTTGTTTGTTTCTCATTGCATTGTTTTGTCTTGTCTTGTCATTAATTGTTGCATCATGGCCTCCTCACATGTTGCATTATGCTTGGTGTGAGTTCTTACATGTTGTGTTGTTGCATGCTTCATGCATTTGATCTTGCATCATCACCTCCATCTTCTATCCATTCAATGCTTTCATTTTGAAAGATCATATATCCTCACCCCATTAATCCCCATCTCTTCCTCATAAATCTTTCTACCTGTCCTAAACCCCCTGCCAATTCCATCAAATTTTAAGTTGTTTTGGTTAGGTTTTAAAATAGCTCAAGTTTGATCTATATTCACACTTGACTTATTTTCTTACCTCTAAAAATATCCTAGACAATTTATTCAAATAGAGCACTATCTCACGTTCATGAGAATATTTTTATTTTTATTGTGCCCCTTTCCTTTGACCCTGACCTTTTCAGATTATTTCCCATTTGAAGAAAATATCAAAGAAAAGGAAAGGGCTCACCTTTGCTTACCTCGGCCGGCCTCCCTGCACGCAAGCCGCCGCAGCCCAACAGCAGCAGACCGCACCCCAGCCACATGGGCCTCCTTCCTCACGGACCGGCCCAGCTGCGCTCCAGCAGGCCTAGCCCGCACGCACCTAGCCCTCGATCCCCATCTCTCCTTCCTCTCCCTCTCATCCTCCCTCCAGCGCTGCGAGAGAGGAACAGAGTGCACGCGCTGCCCGATCCCATCTCCCTCTCGATCTCTCCCTCACTCGCTGCCTCTCCTTCCCTCGTCCTCCTCCCAACACTCGCACGCAGAGGAGCAGCGTCCCATGCCCGATTCCTGTTGTCCCCTACCTTGGCCTCCGGCCATGGCGCCCGCACTCACGACCCTGCAGGCCGTTGCCCTGCTGTCATGTCCCGACGCAGCCGCACGTTGCGGGATCCCATCTGCTGCGATCGGGAGCACCGTCGCCCTCGACCTACCTCGCCGTCGTCCATGGCCACGCCTTCGCCAAGTGCTAGCGCAGCCTCGCGCATCCTGCCGTCTCCGGCGCCGCACCACCAGAGATCCTCCTTCACCGTTGTCGGTGTCAAAACTGGCGGATCTCGGGTAGGGGGTCCCGAACTGTGCGTCTAGGCCGGATGGTAATATGAGGCAAGGGACACGAAGTTTTACCCAGGTTCAGGCCCTCTCGATGGAGGTAAAACCCTACGTCCTGCTTGATTAATATTGATGATATGGGTAGTACAAGAGTAGATCTACCACGAGATCAGAGAGGCTAAACCCTAGAATCTAGCCTATGGTATGATTGTGTATGAATATGATGTCCTACGGACTAAAACCCTCTGGTTTATATAGACACCGGATAGGGTTAGGGTTACATAGAGTCGGTTACAATGGTAGGAGATCTACATATCCGTATCGCCAAGCTTGCCTTCCACGCCAAGGAAAGTCCCTTCCGGACACGGGACGAAGTCTTCAACCTTGCATCTTCATAGTCCAGGAGTCCGGCTGAAGGTATAGTCCAGCCATCCAGACACCCCCTAATCCAGGACTCCCTCAGTAGCCCCCGAACCAGGCTTCAATGACGATGAGTCCGGCGCGCAGATTGTCTTCGGCATTGCAAGGCGGGTTCTCCTCCAAATTCCATGTACCTGTTGAATAAAGTCCGGTTTCTTGTAAATGTTGCGCTCCTTGGCTTCCACGCCCAATAATGGTCGTCTCTCACGTGTCAAACGAATATGAAAAGTCTGAGCGTTTTTACATCCACACCCCTAGCCACGTAAATGAGCCGCCTATTTAAGGGGACGAGGATTTAGATCCAAACCACACCTTCTCCCCTTCGCGAGTGTTCATCAGAGCACATCCGACAAAGGTCCATTCCACCATCGCCAGCCGTTGCAACTCCTCCCTTCGCCCTTCCAGCCCTAAGCCTGGATATTGGGAGAGATGCTCCATCCCACATAGCGAGCTAGTGACGCTCCAGACCAAGGGATTTCTCCCCCCGGCCTATATGGTCCTGGTTCGAGCCGGTCTTGCCGTTTATAATGGTGGAGAGCAAGCGGAGAGTGCCCCCAATCCCTCCAAAGGAGAGCGGGTATGCCTTATCCCTTATTTAATAAGAGGGCTTGGATTTCCAATCCATCCGTTTCTCCGGGGGCTACTGGAGTACTATGGCCTCCAGCTACACAATCTCATGCCCGCCTCCATATTGCATATCGTGGGCTTCGTAGCCCTCTGCGAGCTGTTTTTGGGTGTTGAGGCTCATTTCGGGCTCTGGAAAGAGCTATTCTGCCTTGTGCCTCATTCTAAGAAGGGGTCAATGTATCAAGTGGGCGGAGCCGAAGTGTGGCGCATCGCCGGGACCGGATACCTATCCGGAACCCCAAAGAAAGTGTCTGAGGACTGGCCTTCGGAATGGTTTTACATAGAAGACATCCCGCTGCCGGATCCTGTCCGGATCGGCCTCCCTGAGTTTGACAGTGCCCCACTAAAGAAGCGCCTAAGTTGGCGTCCACAGAGCCCTCAGAGGGAAAGCGACAAGGACGTTTTTTACCTGATGGGCTGGATAAGATTGTTAGCTCATTCCGGACTGACCATGATCGGGGTCATGGTCGCATGCATCATGCGAGGGGTGCAGCCGCTACAGTATAGAGGCCACCCCATGTGGGACTTCAACGGGGAGGATGACACCACCCGCTACGGCCGTAAGGGGCCGGATTCGGTTGCGGCTCTAATAAAGACCTTATCCGCTTTGTACAAGGGAGAAGAGGAGGATTTTCTCCGTGTCGACCCAAAGGGTGGATTTTCTATGTACAATCCTACAAGCTGGGTAAGTGGTCGCATCTTGCCCATCCGTTTTATATTCCCATTGTTAAATACTCAGTCTAGCGACTTCAATGCAGGAACTGAGCTAGGCTGTTAAAGAAATAAACAGCCCTCCTCCACAACCCGAGGACCCAGGACGGTCCCTCGACCCGGAATCTCAAGAGGATCCGGACTTTTCGGTGGAGCTGATTGATGGAGTGTTCCATCAATTGAGCAAGGACAACACCTTGGTGGCCATTAAGGCAGATTACCCAGGGCTAATCCCGGCCTCCCTGAAACGGGAGGCCAAACCTATGGCGACAAGCCAACGAGGGGTCGCGGGGCCCCATGGGCAGAAAAGAGGTGCAGTCCGGACCGAGATGTCAGCGCAAAGGTATGGCGCGCCCCCTTATCCCTGGTGTTAAACCTTCAAGGCACATTAACACTCGTTCTCTCTTCAGGACAAAGAGACCTCGCCGGACTGGATTCGGAGAGGCTGCCAATCGCGCCTCCATCAGCCAGGCTCCAAAGCCTGGTCAGGAGGTGGAGGCGAACACAAGGCGCGCACCGGGCGCTCCTCCGACGGAGGATGTGGACAGGTTGTCTGCCACCAACTCTGAGGTGGAGAGTGCCATGAACCACAGGAGTCGCCGGACAATTCTTCGTGACGCTTGTTTCTCCCAAGAGGTGTTAGATGCCTTCAAATCGGGAGATGCGTACCTCCGTGCCACTCAAAATGGTCTAGCTAGAGCCACGGAGCAATATGTAAAAGACATACGGGTAAGAAAATTTTGGTAATTATATATAGATACCAGTAGCCCCCGAGACTTCAAACAGTTAGAATAACTGATTTAAGGATCATGTGTTATGCAGGTTCTTGCAGAAAAGAATTCCCTACTGTCCAAGGAGCTGGAAGAGTGCAAAGCCCAACTTGAGGCCGCACTAGCCGCGGCAGGGGAGCCCAACGAGACCCCCTTTGGTAATATATACTTCAAAAGATAAGTATTTTGCGAAGCACGGCACGGGTGCGAATCTGACAAATGAAATTGCAGATGGCGCCGGAATGAATCCGGAAAGGCAACACCTCCTACGCCAGCTAAAGGCTGGTGAGAAGGTGCTGACAAAGGTGAGGCGGGAGAAGAACGATCTCCAAGATGCCAACACCAAGCTAGGCGTCGAGCTGAAAGATGTTCGTGCCCAGCTGTCAGACTCCATTAAGGAGAATCAGCGGCTTCGGTGCGGCATATTTAGTAAGTGCTTGAACGAACCTTTGAAAGAAAGTTCGGCGGGGAAGTCGACTAATAGAGCAATGTCTGTAGGTGTGCTAACAGGTCGTCCTGCAGAGGAGATGCCCGGTTCTACGGGTGACCTTCTTCCCGAGCTCTCGCAACTGCTCGATCGAGTTCAGCAGGCGATGCAAGACGTCACCCAGCCCCTGTGGCCATCCATCTCCATGCCCGAAGGTCTTGGAGAGCTTGCGGAGAAGCTAAAGGGAGCACGGCGGCGCTTTCGATTGTGGAAGATATCGGCCTACCGTCAAGGCGCTAGGGAGGCCTGGGCCATGGTGAAGACGCGGTACACAAAGGCTGACCCCAACCACATGGCCGAGGTCGGTCCTGTAGGGCTCGATGGGAAGGAGATCCCTGTAAGCTTAGTATACGGCCAAGTAGAGTTGGCCGCAAAGTATTCCTAGCAGGACTGTAAATTAGACAGCCTGTTAGATGGTATTGAAGAGGAATACAATCAGTCAAAACGACTATGTAATTTAATTGACATTTATAATGCCTTCTAGCCGGATTGTAGATCATTTGTCATGGCCGACCTTTTCGCTTATGCCTCGGGACCTAACGGTCCGGAGTGTGTCCGAATTCCCATGCAGTTATATAGGAACCGGGGAATGCATGGAGACCAGGCGTAGGGGTAATTAGTGCATGAACAGACAAGTGCCCGACTAGTTATGTTATATTACATGGTTAGTAAGAAACATCTTCCAGGGAGAATAGTCCTATTAGGGGTTCCTTTCCTTAGGAGGCATGCCCTAAAGTGCATGTCCATGCTGCGAAAAGAAACGCAGGAAAAACATCTGGGGGCGTATAGATAAATAAAAAAAGATCATCTTTAGTTCACCGATCGAATATTCCCTTAAGAACGCTAGCTCGAACAATCAGGAATGTAGGGGTAAGCACAGGAGCCAGGCAACCCAGCTTGGCCAAAACTTAAGTCATATCGATGCATATAATGGTGAATAAAAGGTACATGCGGAAGTGTGACACATGTGTTGGGCATGAAGCCCGTATAAATAAGCTTATGTTTAAAGAAGCCCCCAGGTTTAATGAGCGCGGATAGTGCGTCACTTTATGAGCCGTTAAAGGCTATAAGAGAGAGGGAGAGAAGAAGAGAAATGTAAGACAGAAAGTATAAAAAATGGACAGAGGAAGGAGACGAACACAGAGTCCGGCACTAGGCATAGAATCTTCGGAGACGGGCTGCATTCCATGGGTTCGGCTCGAGTCGGTTATCCAATGCATCTCGCGGGCGGTACGCTCCACCAGTCAGGACTTGGTCAATTATGAAGGGACCTTCCCGCTTGGGCTTGAGTTTGTCCTTTTTCTTGTCCGGTAGTCGTAGAACTAATTCGCCAATGTTGTAATTTTTGGCCCGTACTTCTCTGCTTTGGTATCTTCGAGCCTGCTGTTGATAGAATGTGGAACGGGCTTTTGCCACGTCACGCTCCTCCTCCAATGCGCCCAAGCTGTCCTACCGATCGAGCTCGGCTTCTCTTTCTTCGTACATGCGCACTCGAGGTGAGTCATGAATTATGTCGCAAGGTAAAACTGCCTCTGCACCGTACACCATAAAGAATGGTGTGTATCCAGTGGTGCGATTCGGCGTGGTCCGCAGCCCCCAGAGTACGGAGTCGAGCTCCTCTACCCAGTGCGTATTAGAATCCTTGAGGGACCGCACTAATCTGGGTTTGATGCCGCTCATGATGAGACCATTTGCACGTTCGACCTGGCCGTTAGTTTGTGGGTGATAGACGGAAGCATAATCGAGCTTGATGCCCATGTTTTTGCACCAGAGTTTTACCTTATCGGCTGTAAAGTTCATGCCGTTATCCCTGATGATGCTGTGAGGGACGCCGTAACGGTGTACAACCCCGGATATAAAGTCTATCACCGGTCCGGATTCGGCCGTCTTAACAGGCTTGGCTTCTATCCATTTGGTGAACTTATCCACCATGACCAGTAAGTATTTTTGCTTGTGGGTTCCGCCTTTAAGGGGTCCAACCATGTCAAGCCCCCAGACTGCGAAGGGCCAAGTGATGGGGATAGTTTGGAGGGCGGTGGGTGGCATATGGCTTTGGTTTGCAAAGAGCTGGCAACCGGTGCATCGTTGGACTAAGTCCTGGGTGTCTGCCCGGGCCGTCGGCCAATAAAAGCCTGTACGGAAGGCCTTGCTTACAAGGGACCGAGCTGCCGCGTGATGACCACCGAGTTCGGCATGAATTTCAGCCAGGAGGTTCCTCCCTTCCTCTTCGAAGATGCACCTTTGCAGGACTCCGGTAGTGCTTTTCTTATAAAGCTCTCCCTCGTGGACTTTGTAGGCTTTGGATCGCCGCACTATGCAACGTGCCTCATTTTGGTCCTCGGGGAGTTCATGCCTAGTGAGGTAGGCGAGGAATGGTTCCGTCCACGAGGCGATAACGGCCATTATTACGTGGGCTGAAGGTGTTATTTCGTTGGCAGAGCCTCCGATTGTGTCGGAATGTTTGGTGTCGGGCAGTGCGGTTGGGTCCGGGCTGTTATTGTTCGGCTCCCCTTCCCATACTACGGATGGCTTGAACAGCCTTTCCAAGAAGATGTTGGGGGGGACTACATCGCGTTTTGTGCCGATGCGTGCCAGGACATCTGCCGCCTGATTATTTTCCCGGGCTACATGGTGGAATTCAAGCCCTTCGAACCGAGCTGACATTTTTAGGACGGTGTTGCGGTAAGCTGCCATTTTTGGATCCTTGGTATCGAAGTCTCCATTTATTTGGGATATTGCAAGGTTCGAGTCCCCGCACACCTCTAGGCGTTGAATGCCCATGGATACTGCCATCCGGAGACCATGTAGGAGGGCCTCATATTCGGCTGCATTGTTGGAGTCCGTGTACATAATCTGGAGTACGTATTGAACTGTGTCTCCTGTGGGGGACGTCAAAACGACGCCAGCCCCCAGTCCGGCCAACATCTTGGAGCCGTCGAAATGCATGATCCAATTTGAATATGTGTCGTACTCTTTAGGGAGTTCGGCCTCCGTCCATTCTGCGACTAAGTCGGCCAAGACTTGCGACTTGATGGCTCGCCGTGGCTTATAAGTTATGTCGAACGCGAGGAGCTCAATGGCCCATTTTGCAATCCGTGCCATTGCGTCACGGTTTTTTATAATATCGTTAAGTGGTACTTCCGAGGCTACTATTATTGAACACTCTTGAAAGTAGTGTCATAGCTTCCGGGATGCCATGAATACCACATACGCAATCTTTTGATAATGTGGGTACCGTGATTTGTAAGGAGTGAGGACAGTGGACACATTATAGACCAGCTTTTGAAGGGGGAATTTGTGTTCGTCCGTTTCTCGTTCGACGACGAGCACTGCGCTTACAACCTGATGTGTTGCTGCAATGTATAATAGCATTGGTTCGCCAATGTTTGGCGCGGCCAGGACTGGGTTTGTTGCCAGTATGGCTTTTATTTTGTCGAGTCCGGCCGTGGCTACATCCGTCCATTCGAAGTGTTCGATGCGTCGAAGTGTGCGGGTGGGTGGGTGGAATTAAATCCGAAGCCTCACCCCATCTGAGGCTCAGAGGCCGAGGAATTTCTGAACTCGAAAATTTGGATTCCTGGATGTTGTCCAATGAATCCAGTCCGTCGCCTGACTCTAAGTTCAGGTCTTGAGTGATATCCTCCCCTCCGCGGGTATCCGGCTTGGAGGGATCGGGAATCCGGACGTAGCTAGTCCTTAAGATAGATGAGGGGTCGTCGCACTGTCCCTCTACCACGGCAACGTGATGGGTGACTTGGGGAGAGTTAATCTCTCTCAGATCGGGCTTGGGCCCAATCTGGTCGTAATCCGTAGCGACTCCCAGGGCGGCGATGCGATCCAAGAGCTCGTTTATGGAGGAGAGCTCCATTGGATCTAACTTCTCGGCGAGTTCCGAGCTGACATGAAGATTGTTTTCGATGGCTCGAGAGGTCATCGTCGGCGCAGAAGCCGAACAAGCGGTCATAAAAAAACCACCTAGCCAGAGGGTTTGGCCGACAGCCAAAGCTCCCTTAGCAACGGTGCCGTCTTTAAAGACGGGGCGAGGCATCCTTCCTGATGGCGACGACACAGAGGAACTCTCAATGAAAGCACCAATGTCGGTGTCAAAACCGGTGCATCTCGGGTAGGGGGTCCCGAACTGTGCGTCTAGGCCGGATGGTAACAGGAGGCAACGGACACGAAGTTTTACCCAGGTTCGGGCCCTCTCGATGGAGGTAAAACCCTACGTCCTGCTTGATTAATATTGATGATATGGGTAGTACAAGAGTAGATCTACCACGAGATCAGAGAGGCTAAACCCTAGAAGCTAGCCTATGGTATGATTGTGTATGAATATGATGTCCTATGGACTAAAACCCTCCGGTTTATATAGACACCGGATAGGGTTAGGGTTACATAGAGTCGGTTACAATGGTAGGAGATCTACATATCCGTATCGCCAAGCTTGCCTTCCACGCCAAGGAAAGTCCCTTCCGGACACGGGACGAAGTCTTCAACCTTGTATCTTCATAGTCCAGGAGTCCGGCTGAAGGTATAGTCCGGCCATCCGGACACCCCCTAATCCAGGACTCCCTCACCCGCGACCCCGAGCCCCAAGCGCCACCTCATCTCCCTGCTTCGTCCAGCCGCCGCGTCGCCATGCTCCAGCGCCGCTTAGAGCTCATCATCCTCGACCTCCATGCCGTCCCGGAGTCCCTCGCCGCTGTTGCATGGTCCAGCCTAAACATCCACCTTGCCATGCTCCTGCTTCCTCTCCAGCGCGCCAGCCCAGCCTTCGACCTCCCCTGCAAGCTCTCGTCGCCAAGCTGAGTCCTGCTCCCGCTGTTGCTTCGCTGTACAGCTCCGCCGCATCAATTACCCCTGCTTTCGAGCGACAGGACGGATTCCCGTGCCTGCGCTGACTTCCCTGTCGCAAGCCTCCATGCGGCTTCGCTGTTCTCCCGAGGTCCTTGTACTGCTTCATTTCGGACCATCAAGACCAGCAAGGTCGACTACAGGGACACCAAGTACCACGACACCGAAGACCCGAACTCCATCAAAAACCAGTACTCAATGACCCTAGGGCGCGTCAAGTTCCATTTTAAAGATGTTCAACTACATACGATGTGGATTTCGACAAGTACCACGACACCCGGAGCCCTCGGACCTGTGAGGTTCGACTACCTTCGTGTGTATCACTACCGTCGCCCCGAAGACGTTGGAGTCATCAAGTACCTCCCCGAACGAACGTGAACGACTACCGTCGCAAGAACGGGACCGGCAAGTCTGAAGACCCCAAGTACCACGACACCGATAACATGAACATCTATAGAATGTGTATGACTACGCTATGTGACGCCAAGTTCGATGACAACCGTGTACCACTACCGCTCCTCGAACATGAACGACTACTTCCTCTTCGACTCGTGAACCTTGACTTCCACTACGATCCGCGAGTACCACTACTTCCACTACGAATTCGAACTACCGCAAAAACGCACGCTTCAAAGGTATAACGTCGAGACGACCATCCGAGAATGAATGCTTGTGATGTGATGTATGAGATGATAGTGGTTGCACCGTGTCCGAGTTGTTCTTTGCGAGTTCCTTGTTGCCTTGCCGTCGACATGTGGGAACCCGATATCAGGGAGCACCCCATCATCTTGCATGACACACTCACACCCACTTCCTTTTGCACCGGTATCCCTGTGAGCTACCAGATCATCGGAATGTTACCGTGGCATCATTTTCGGATTCGTTGCCGTGGCACCCCTTTCGTTTCCGCCATGATGACAAATGCCTCATATCTTATCATGTCAACATTTTCATAAAAACTTGCATAAAACTTGAACATGTCATCCGCATCATGATAATAACATTTAAAATGGTTAACATTGTTGTTGCATTAAATTGCTAAAGCACATGAAGGTTTACCGGAATTGTTGTTTGATGTTTTCTGGCCGCATTTAAAATGCCTAACTGTGTATTTTACTTATGCTTCACCTCTTGCCATTCTTAACAACATTTGATATTGTTGAGTACCTAACCGGGAGTGAACTAAATAGATGAATGTGGTGCTTCGTCAATATGCAACTCATTGCATATTGAGCTCCACTTAACTTGTAGTTTTGTTTATGCATTTTGCCATGCCATGCCTCATTAAACCGGACATGCATCATACTTGGTTGTGCATCATGCCATGATTTTGTGATGGTCATTTACCATGTTGTTTGCTTCTTTTCGGTGTTGCTTCTTCGGGTTAGTTCCGATAATGTCGTGTTTGTGAGGATCCGTTTGACTACGTCCATTTTTCTTCTTCATGGACTCGTTCTTCTTCCTCGGGATTTCAGGCAAGATGACCATACCCTTGAAATCACTTCTATCTTTGCTTGCTAGTTGCTTGCTCTATTGCTATGTCGCGCTACCTACCATTTGCTATATCATGCCTCCCATATTGCCATGTCAAACCTCTAACCCACCTTTCCTAGCAAACCGTTGTTTGGCTATGTTACCGCTTTTGCTCATCCCCTCTTATAGCGTTGCTAGTTGCAGGTGAAGATGAAGTTTGTTCCTTGTTGGAACATGGATATTGTTGGGATATCATTATTATCTCTTATTTACTTTGATGCACCTATATACTTGGTAAAGGGTGGAAGGCTCGGACTTATGCCTGGTGTTTTGTTCCACTCTTGTCGCCCTAGTTTCCATCATACCGGTGTTATGTTCCTTGATTTTGCGTCCCTTACGCGGTTGGGTGTTATGGGAACCCCTTGACAGTTCGCTTTGAATAAAACTCCTCCAGCAAGGCCCAACCTTGGTTTTACATTTGCCTAACAACCTACCACCTTCCCTTGGGTTCTGTAGACTCAAGGGTCATCTTATTTTACCCCCCCCCCCCGGCCAGTGCTTCTCTAAGTGTTGGTCCGAACTAGAGCCCCTTGCAGCGCCACCTCGGGGAAACTTGAGGGTTGGTTTTAGTTGTACAGATTGCTCATCCGGTGTTGCCCTGAGAACGAGATATGTGCATCTCCTATCGGGATGTCGGCGCATCGGGTGGTTTTGCTGGTCTTGTTTTACCATTGTCGAAATGTCTTGTAACCGGGATTCCGAGTCTGATCGGGTCTTCCTGGGAGAAGGAATATCCTTCATTGACCGTGAGAGCTTGCGATGGGCTAAGTTGGGACACCCCTGCAGGGTCTTGAACTTTCGAAAGCCATGCCCGCAGTTATGTGGCAGATGGGAATTTGTTAATATCCGGTTGTAGAGAACTTGACACTTCACTTAATTAAAATGCATCAACCGCGTGTGTAGCCATGATGGTCTCTTTTCGGCGTAGTTCGGGAAGAGAACACGGTCTTGTGTTATGCTTGAACAAGTAGTTTCAGGATCACTTCTTGATCATTTCTAGCTTCACGACCGTTGCTTTGCTTCTCTTCTCGCTCTTATTTGCGTATGTTAGCCACCATATATGCTTAGTGCTTGCTGCAGCTCCACCCCATTACCCCTTTCCTACCCATAAGCTTAAATAGTCTTGATCTCACGGGTGTGAGATTGCTAAGTCCTCGTGACTCACAGATACTTCCAAACAGTTGCAGGTGCCGATGATACCAGTGTAGGTGACGCAACGAAGCTCAAGTGGGAGCTCGATGAAGATCGTGTTCGTTGTGTTGTTTCGTTTCCTGTTGATCAGTAGTGGAGCCCAGTCGGGTCAATCGGGGATCTAGCATTGGGGTTGTCTTCTTTTATTTTGGTTCCGTAGTCGGACCTTGATTGTATTCTAGATGATGTATGTTTAACTTGTATTTGTGTGAAGTGGTGATTGTAAGCCAACTCTTTATCCCTTTCTATTCAGTACATGGGATTGTGTGAAGATTACCCCTCTTGCGACAAATCTACCAGGCGGCTATGCCTCTAAGTCGTGCCCCGACACGTGGGAGATATAGCCGCATTGTGGGTGTTACAAAGTGACTGTTGGATGTCCATCCAAAGGATGTCGTGCTTCTTCACTCTCTGATCTTCCTGCTCCAGCTGCCCAAACCAGCGTCGGCGGGACTGCCTGCTCCCTCCTCCCTGGCCGGCTGTGCTGCCGCCAGGCCATCCCTCTACCCACCAGCACATCCTGTTATTTTCTGACGATGTCAGCCTCACCCCGCAGCCGACCAGTCAGCGCTCGTACTCCCGTCAGCATGGCATCTGCTGTTGTGGCTTCCCCAGCTCCGGGTCGTTCCCTTCTTGGGCCTCACCCTCGTCCACCGCGTTTGTGCTCTCGGCGCGGCATGGTCAACATGGTTGTGGCACCCCGGCTCAGAGAAACCGGAATGCCCCGTATTCCATCCTAGAGATCGAGGAGAAGTCTTCTGGAATATGGCACTGCTTAGCATAGAACAACTCAACTCTTTATTACAATCTTTATGGGTAAAGGGGATTACATCGGCACGGCGACACTACGCCTGCCACGGTTGCTCCATGCAAGCAACAGAACAACTTGATGCAACGGAATAACTCCTGGCAGCGGAACAACGATGGCGGTGGTGAACTCCACTCCGCAGGGACTCTGGCTGGAACGCTTATCCTAGCTCGCAAACAAGGAATCCACGGCAAACAAGCAATCAAATCTAGCATGACACGCCAGGTCAGTACATTGAATGTACTTGCAAGCTCACAGCAACCAAAGCAATCAAGACAAACAATAGCATGGCAATTACGGATTATTAAGCAATGATGAACACGATACTATCAGAACAACATGGCATAATACAGCTAGAACAATATGAGCATGGCATAAACATATGAACATGATGAGACTAGCATGCAACATGATGAAACTATCATGCACCAACTTACTCTGCTCGGGTTACCTTGTAACCATCACATGCATCACTTACCACCACGGACATCACACGATCATCTCAGGATCCAATCAAGCTTGGTATTAACAATACCATAGTAATCATTTATGACCACAACGAGCTTGATCTTTACCCTTGACTCTCGCATAACATCACAAATATCCATCAAGTTGGTACTCCCGATATCATAGTGATCCTCTCACAATCACATAAATATCAACTAACTTCTTTCATCGTAGAACCAGGGTTGTTATTTAGCACATCATTATTATTACTATTGACCCATAGTGTGACCGACATGAACTGGGCCCATATCCGCGGGCGCGGCTATCGATAGATTGAACACACACACTCTGCAGAGGTTAGCACATTGTACCCACACAACGGAACTGATGGCCTCGCACTCCCATTTGGGTGGACCAACGGCGTTCCGACAAAACCGTCCTACTGCCATGACACTCTCCCGGCCACTCCGACCAACTCCCCTTTGGGCTAAGTCCTGGGTGGTCCCATGCCTACCAAAGGCACCAATGGCCACCGTCGTGGCAAAACGGTCCCAGACGGGGACAAGGATCCTTACAAAAACAACGGGCACACAAGGCTTATGACGTCCTACCTGGCCAAGGTAGCGCCCGCACATAACCTTCCCTAATCCGGTTAAACTGGAATGCAATATGCTGAGTCATGATAAGAATAACATGATGCAACTACAATCCATGAACATGATATTAACATAAGAATGGGGATGCATCCCAATCAACGAGCATAACAACATTTAACCATTTATCCAGATGAGCATGGCATACTGACAAGCATGGATATCACAACTGGAACATTGCCCATAGCATAACATGACTAATAAGTACCATGTAATAACATAACAATAAAACTACCATGCAAGTATTTAATCAACTGGATGCAAAGGAACGTGCGTAACAACGGTACTCTGAACAGACGATAGTCAGGCACCGAAGACCATCACCAACATGTACTACTACCTAACATTGCCAATATTAAAGTAATACTAGCATGAAGAACATAATAACAGAGTGCATGAAAACATAGCATGACGGTAAACACCGATCCATAAGCATAACCGAAATACCGACCACAGTAGCAAAACAAACAGATAGTTATTAAAGATTCAAGTGGAAAACCAATGCTTCTGCATGGCTATCATGCAAATGATGGTTGTGGCTTGCCTGGGGATGAAGAAGGCTCCGGGAAGATGTGCGGTGAAGCCGCGGAAAGATTCACCGGAAAAGATTCTCTCTCGGAGGGGGCTGATTAGGGTCAAGGGTAAAATGGTCATTTCCACTATGTCAACCCATAGTGAAAATGGTACCAAAAGTTCGGGCTCGACGAGACGAAGAAGTTGGCGTTGGATTCACCTCGATCGGAGTTATGGGTAAAAAGTTGTGAAGTGATGAAGATCAGGGACTTTTTTGCAAAAATATCATCACAAACAAGTCCCTGAGGGAATAAGGCCGAAGCGGGTTTTGAGTAAATACGCTTTCCGGGGATGTAAACGTACTTACGCCCGAAGTAGAAACGGAATTCGTTTTCAGTTAAGGGAAAGCGTACTCCGTGGAGTACGTCTCGACTTAACCACATCAGCGGGCCGGCCCGGTCAACGCGTGAGGCTGACGCGCGGGACTCACTGGCAGGGGGAGGGGTGTCTTCGTCTTCCTCGCTTGCTCTCGCTCGCCCGCGCGGCCAGAGGGCAGGGCCGGCGGCGGCGGCCGTGCTCGCAGCTCCGGCCACCAACGACGACACCCGACCTACCGTTGGACTCAGGGGACGGAGGCGGACCTGCCTATGGGTGACGCGGTCGCCGGAGAGGTCGGAGGCGAGCAGGGCATCACCCATGGCGGATGGCAGTTTCGGTCAAAAGTGGGCACGCGTCCACTGGCCCCGGGACAAAGAGGCGAAGGGCGGGGAAGAACCAAAGGGCTATAGGGGATCTAATGGTGGTGGAATGGAGGGGGAGGGCATCGGCATTGAGCCAATTTAGGCCAAGGCCGATGCGGGCACGGCGGCCATGGAGGGAACCAGAGAGCTCTTTGAGCTTGGGAGAGTAGCGGGACGGGGTACTGGGGTGGAGGAGTGGCTTGGTGAGGTCGGGGGTCCCGGAGGAGGGCTTAAATAAGCGCGAGGCAAGGAGGCCGAGCTGGCGTCGCCGAGGATACGTGTCCGGCACCGCGGACACGTGTGCGCGCGCATGGGCTTGGAGTAAGGCGACGAGAGAGCACAGGAGGGAGAGCTCACGGGGAAGAGGAGGCCAAGAGGCACGGGGAGGAAGCGGCTGAGATGAAGACAGAGCCAAAGGGACACTGTTTGTCTGTGGGCGCGTGGCGTCTAGCTCCGGCGAGGAGGCTTCAGAAGGGGGCGGGGACACGAGAGCGACGGGAGAGCAAGGGGGAGTCAGGTCGGCACGCTCGGGCACGAGAAAACCGTCGAGGCAGAGCTGGCCGGAGCGTCCCGATGCCCAGAGCGCGGCCAACGCTGCCAGAGCGCGTGCATAGACCCGCAAACGACATGGTCACCACTGCGCCCGGCAAGGAAGGGACGCAAGAGGCAGGGAAACATTGTCCAGAGTGTTGTCTTTCCATCACGGGGACTGTGGGAGCTGATGGACCATCAAAAGAAGCCAAGGTGATGTGTGACTGATCGTCTAAAGTTTGCTGTATCAAATTTGGCTGCGCACTGCCGATCACCAGGGATTTGATTGGGTCAAATGGAGCTGTCTGGGGTGTTTAGATGAGGAAGGACTACGGTCCTACTAAGTTTGAGAGGAAATGGATCACAAAACAACAGGGTTGCTTTGTAACCTCAGATTAGGTCCAGAAACTTGATCATGATGATGCACTCATATGGAGTATCAACTTGATCAAAAATTTGGCAAGGCAGGGCTATTTGGCCATATGAAGATGTTGTAAAAGTTTCATACCATATGGACAAGCCAAAATGGTACTTGCTTCACAAGCATTTCCACTAACTAGAAACTTGCAAAAATTCTAGAGGAATAATGGCTAGATGAAATATCCCAAATTGGGTGGAGATATGTTATATGCATAAGAGAAGGTCTCGAAAAATTTATAGCCATAATGGAGCAAGATAAAATGTACTTGCTTCACTAACTGAAAAATTTGACAGAAACAAAGAATTGAAAATGAGATCACATGGAGGCATGACATGAGCTCAACTTTGGTGGAGGGCTATGATATGATGATATGAAGGACCATGCAAAATTTCAACTAATTTGGATATGCCTAGCTTATACTTCCTTCACAATCAATTCCCTTAGACAAGAACTTTGAAAAATTGCTCAAGAATATTTACTAGGCAAATTAAGTTGAATTTTGGCATGGGGCAATTATTTGGACATGAAAATATGTCCAGGAAGTTTGGAGTCAATTGGGCAAAGATAAATGGAACTTGCTTCACAATCTGCCATTCAGGACAGAATAGGAAAAGAATTATTTGAGGATGATGGGAAACATGGACAATGAAATATTTTGCCATATTTGAGAAAGATATCACCCAAAAAATTTATGAGAATTATTTTGGAATTTTAGGAGTGATGGAAATATAGGTTGCTTCACAACCTAGGGCAGATAGTGTTATTCCTTTAATAGAAAAGGAATATCCCCAATAAAAAGAATATTGGGATTTGGGCTAGGATAAAAATGACAGGGTGTAGGGGAGGATTAGGGTATGACAAGCCACTCTGGAAGTAAAGAAAAGTTCGTCTTCTTCAGTTTTCAGACCACAAAGCCACGGAAAAAGAAGATCCAGGCAAGAACTTCAGAAATCAAAAGAAAAAGAAAGGGCCAAAAATCAGGCTGTTACAATGGTCAACAAACAACAGTCATCGGAAGAGGCTGACAGTAGGGACCCACACAAGCAAGTGCCTCCTTATTACGCGCAAAATAATGATTCCTCCACCTGACAACTGAGCCCACAGAAAGGGCCTCTGTATTTCACAAAACAAACGTTCCTCCCGCTGACGGCACGGACCCACCAGTTATATCTTCACACGCAAGGAAGTGCCTCCTTATTATGCACACAAAAATGAATACTCCCCCTGCTAGCTAGGACCCACCATAGTGGGAGGCTGACTTGTGGGCCTACTAAGTTGACGCGGACGGAGGGCTTTGTCAACTTAGTCAATATGAATGATTCTAGCTCCAGTGACCGTACGAGAGCAGCAAGAGATGAACCGTGGTTGTGTACTGTACGTGCAGAGGCTGACAGATGGGTCCACGGCCGCAACAAGGAAGTGGAACCTTATTACGCATAAAATAATGATTTCTCCACCTGATAGCAGGGACCATCGGATGGGCCACCGTATTGCGCAAAAAACATTTCCCCTGACTACTGGGACCCACCAGCTACATCTTCGCACACAAGGAAGTGCCTCCTTGTCCTCCCTGACAGTCGGGACCCACCTGGTTGAAGCGTACGTAGCATTGTCATTCTGGTCGTGAACGTCTATGTACATACTGGTCAATCGGTCTGCCTGTAGGCTGCAGCGATGAACCGTGGCCGAGTAAGCAATGGCATGTGTTGTAGTAGAGGCGCTAACGTAGCATGTAATGTACGTACGGCCAAGTGCAAAAAAGTAAATACGGTCACCTACATACATACGGGCGGGGTCTCGAACGCACAGTCGCGCATACGTACGGCCAAGGCTCTGATACGTCTCCATCGTATCTACTTTTCCAAACACTTTTGACCTTGTTGCATGATTTGAATGGAACTAACCCGAACTGACGCTGTTTTCAGCAGAATTGCCATGGTGTTATTTTTATGCAGAAACAAAAGTTATTGGAATGACCTGAAACTTCACGGAGAATATTTTTGGAATATATAAAAAAATATTGGCAAAAGAATCAACACCAGGGGGCCACACCCTGTCCACGAGGGTGGGGGGGCATGCCCCCCTATCTCGTGGCCCCCCTGAGGCTCCACCGACCTCAACTCCGACTATATATTCACATTCGGGGAGAAAAAATCAAGAAAGAAGGATTCATTGTGTTTTACAATACAGAGCCGCCGCCAAGCCCTAATCTCTCTCGGGAGGGTTGATCTGGAGTCCGTTCGGGGCTCCGGAGAGGGGAATCCGTCGCCATCGTCATCATCAACCTTCCTCCATCACCAATTTCATGATGCTCACTGTCGTGCATGAGTAATTCCATCATAGGCTTGTTGGACGGTGATGGGTTGGATGAGATTTATCATGTAATCGAGTTAGTTTTGTTAGGGTTTGATCCCTAGTATCCATTATGTTCTTAGATTGATGTTGCTATGACTTTGGTATGCTTAATGCTTGTCACTAGGGCCCGAGTGCCATGATTTCAGATCTGAACCTATTATGTTTTCATGAATATAAGTGAGTTCTTGATCCTATCTTGCAAGTCAATAGTCACCTACTATGTGTTATGATCCGGTAACCCCGAAGTGACAATAATCGGGACCACTCCCGGTGATGACCGTAGTTTGAGGAGTTCATGTATTCACTAAGTGTTAATTCTTTGGTCCGGTAGACTATTAAAAGGAGGCCTTAATATCTCTTAGTTTCCAATAGGACCCCGCTGCCACGGGAGGGTAGGCCAAAAGATGGCATGTAAGTTCTTTTCCATAAGCACGTATGACTATATTCGAAATACATGCCTACATTACATTGATGAACTAGAGCTAGTTCTATGTTACCCTATGTTATAACTGTTACATGAGGAATCGCATCCGACATAATTATCCATCATTGATCCAATGCCTACGAGATTTTCACATATTGATCTCTGCTTAGTTACTTTACCATTGCCACTATGACAATCACTACAAAACCAATACTGTTACTTTTGCCACCGTTACCGTTACTTCCATATTAATTTGCTACTAAACACTTTGTTGCATATATTAAGTCTTTAAGGTGCGGTTGAATTGACAACTCAACTGTTAATACTTGAGAATATTCTTTGGCTCCTCGAATCAATAAATTTGGGTTGAATACTCCACCCTCGAAAATAGTTGTGATCCCCTATACTTGTGGGTTATCAAGACTATTTTCTAGCGCCGTTGCCGGGGAGCATAGCTCTATTCTTTGAGTCACTTGGGATTTATATCTGCTGATCACTATGAGGAACTTGAAAGATGAAAGAACCAAGATTTTTCCCTCAACTACAAGGGGAGGTAAGGAACTGCCATCTAGCTCTGCACTTGATTCACCTTCTGTTTTGAGTAAACTTGCGACACCTACTCCTGCTATTCATTATGATATGTCGCATGTTATTGATGATGCCACTTCTGCTTTGCATGATGCTTATGATGAAACTACTTCTATGCTTGATAATATTGTGTCATTAGGTGAATTTCTTGATGAACAACTTGCTAGGGTTAGAGAGAATGAAATTATTGAAACTGATAATATTGATGAAAGTGATGATGAAGATTCTCCCCCTAGATATGAATTGCCTGTTGTGCATGAGGGTTATGTTATGGATGAAGAACTGCTAGAGACTTTTTAGCTTGCAATGATAGATATGATCTTAAGAAAATGTTAGTTAAGATGAAAGAAAAATCCTTAAATGCTAGAATGGAACATGACCCTGCTTTTGCTACTTCACCTATTTGTATTTCTGATAAGGATTGTGATTTCTCTGTCGATCCTGAGTTAATTACTTTGCTTGAATCTGATCCTTTTTATGGCTATGAATCTGAAATTGTTGTGGCACATCTTACTAAATTAAATGGTATAGCCACCCTGTTCACTAATGATGAGAAAACTCGCTATTACTTTATCCTTAAGTTATTTCCTTTATCATTAAAGGGTGATGCTAAAATATGGTCTAATTCTCTTGATCTTGGTTGTGTGTGTAGTCCCCAGGATATGATTTATCACTTCTCTGCTAAATATTTCCCCGCTCATAAGAAACAAGTTGCCTTAAGGGAAACATATAATTTTGTGCAAATTGAAGAAGAGAGACTCCCACAAGCTTGGGGGAGGTGAGGGAGTCCTGGATTAGGGGGTGTCTGGATAACCGGACTATACCTTCGGTCGGACTCCTGGACTATGAAGATACAAGATTGAAGACTTCGTCCCGTGTCCGGAAGGGACTTTCCTTGGCATGGAAGGCAAGCTTGGAGATACGGATATGTAGATCTCCTACCATTGTTACCAACTCTGTGTAACCCTAGCCCTCTCCGGTGTCTATATAAACCGAAGGGTTTTAGTCCGTAGGAAGAACAACAATCATACCATAGGCTAGCTTCTAGGGTTTAGCCTCCTTGATCTCGTGGTAGATCTACTCTTGTACTACCCATATCATCAATATTAATCAAGCAGGAGTAGGGTTTTACCTCCATCGAGAGGGCCCAAACCTGGGTAAAAACATCGTGTCCCTGGTCTCCTGTTACCATCCGCCTAGATGCACAGTTCGGGACCCCCTACCCGAGATCCGCCGGTTTTGACACCGACATTGGTGCTTTCATTGAGAGTTCCTCTGTGTCATCACTTTTATGCCCAATGGCTTCTCCGATCATCAACAGTGATGCAATCCAGGGTGAGACCTTTCTCCCCGAACAGATCTTCATACTCGGCGGCTTTGCACTGCGGGCCAATTCGCTTGGTCATCTGGAGCAGATCGAAAGCTACGCCCCTGGCCATCAGGTCAGATTTGGAAGTTTGAGCTACACGGCCGACCTCCGCGGAGACTTGATCTTCGACGGATTCGAGCCGCAGTCGAGCGCGCCGCACTGTCACGATGGGCATGATCTAGCTCTACCGCCGAACATTGCCCTGGAGGCCGCACCCGCATCAGCTCCGACCCTTAATTCGGAGCCAACTGCACCAATCGAGGATGGGTGGTTGGACACCGCCTCGGGGGCTGCAATCTCTACGGCGATCGAGCCGAACACCAGCCCTATTCTCTGCGAAGCCTGTGACTCCAAGGAGCCGGACTCCTCCCCAGACTCCGAGCCCTCCGTGCCCCTACCGATCGAACCCGATTGGGCGCCGATCATGGAGTTCACCGTCGCGGACATCTTTCAGCACTCGCCCTTCGGCGATATTCTGAATTCACTGAAGTCTCTCTTTATCAGGAGAGCCCTGGCCGGAATATGGTCAGCAAGGTTGGGATGCGGATGATGAAGAAATTCAAAGCCCACCCACCACCCACTTCATAGCCACTGTCGATGATTTAACCGACATGCTCGACTTCGACTCCGAAGACATCGACGGTATGGACGCCGATGCAGGAGACGATCAAGCACCAGCACCTATAGGGCACTGGAAAGCCACCTCGTTGTATGATATATACATGGTGGACACCCCAAAAGAAGGCAATGGCGATGGAACAGCGGAGGATGACCCCTCCAAGAAGCAGCCTAAGCGCCGGCGTTAGCGGCGCCGCTCTAAATCCCGCCAAAGCAAAAACGGTGATTCCGGCACGGGAGATAATAACACCCCAGACAGTGCCGAAGACAACCACCTTCACCAAGATTCAGCATAGGAGGATGGAGAAGCCAGCCCTCATGAGAGAGCGGCAGACAAAGAGGTCGAGGACGATAATTATATGCCTCCCTCCAAAGACGAGGCAAGCCTCGACGACAACGAATTTGTCGTGCCGGAGGATCCCGTCGAACAAGAGCGTTTCAAACGCAGGCTTATGGCCACGGCGAGCAGCCTCAAGAAAAAACAGCAACAGCTTAGAGCTGATCAAGATTTGCTAGCCGACAGATGGACTGAAGTCCTTGCGGGCGAAGAGTATGAACTCGAACGCCCCTCCAAGAGCTACCCAAAGCGCAGGTTGCTACCCCGATTAGAGGAGGAAGCACCTAAACCTACATCACCAAGGCATGATGCGGCCGACCGGCCACCCCGTGGCCGCGACAGAGAGGCCTCTTGGCCCTCCACTCAAGCCGCACCCCGGCGCCGCTCAAAAAATACCAAGGCACGGGAAAATGCGCCAGACCTGCGAGATATATTGGAGGACAAGGCAACGCAAACAAGATCGATCTACGGATCGCGTGGGTGCCCCACGGCACGAGACGGTAATTGTCACTCCGGATACAGTAAATCCGGCCGGGCTGAACACAGTAGACAAAGCTCGTTTGAGTTGCGTCGTGATATAGCCCAACACAGAGGCGCCGCACACCCACTATGCTTCACAGATGAAGTAATGGATCATCAAATCCCCGAGGGTTTCAAACCCGTGAACATCGAATCATACGATGGCACAACAGATCCTGCGGTATGGATCGAGGACTATTTCCTTCATATCCACATGGCCCGCGGTGATGACCTACACGCCATCAAATACCTCCCACTCAAACTTAAAGGACCAGCTCGGCATTGGCTTCACAGCTTGCAAGCAGAATCAATTGGTTGTTGGGAGGACCTGGAAACCGCATTCCTTGACAATTTCCATGGCACTTATGTGCGACCACCAAACGCCGATGACCTTAGCCACATAATTCAGCAGCCAGAGGAATCGGCCAGACAATTCTGGACATGGTTCCTAACCAAGAAAAATCAAATCGTCGACTGTCCGGACGCAGAGGCCCTAGCAGCCTTCAAGCATAACATCCGCGACGAGTGGCTTGCACGGCACCTAGGACAGGAAAAGTTGAAATCAATGGCAGCCCTCACCACACTTATGACCCGCTTTTGCGCGAGAGAAGACAGCTGGCTAGCTCGCAGCAATAACATGACTAAGGGCCCTGGTAATTCGGATACCAAGGACAGCAGTGGCAGGTCGCGTCGCAACAAGCAAAAGCGCCGCATTAACAACGACAATACTGAGGATACGGTAGTTAATGCCGGATTCAGAGGCTCTAAACCCGGTCAGCGGAAAAAGCCATTCAAAAGAAATACTCCGGGCCCGTCCAGTTTGGACCGAATACTCGACCGCTCATGCCAGATACATGGCACCCCCAAAAAACCAGCCAATCACACCAACAGGGATTGTTGGGTGTTCAAGCAGGCAGGCAAGTTAAATGGCGAAAGCAGAGACAAGGGGCTGCATAGCGATGACGAGGAGGAGCGACGGCCACCGAACAACAGTGGACAGAAAGGTTTTCCCCCACAAGTGCGGACGGTGAACATGATATACGCAACCCACATCCCCAAGAGGAAGCGGAAGCATGCGCTAAGGGACGTATACGCGATGGAGCCAGTCGCCCCAAAGTTCAACCCATGGTCTTCCTGCCCGATCACTTTTGATCGAAGGGACCACCCCACTAGCATCCGTCATGGTGGATTCGCCGCATTGGTTCTTGACCCAATTATTGACGGATTTCACCTCACTAGAGTCCTTATGGACGGCGGCAGTAGCCTGAACCTTCTTTACTAGGATACAGTGCGGAAAATGGGCATCGATCCCTCGAGGATTAAACCCACTAAAACGACATTTAAAGGCGTCATACCAGGTGTAGAGGCCAACTGTACAGTCTCAGTTACACTTGAAGTTGTCTTCGGATCTCCGGATAATTTCCGAAGCGAGGAGTTAATCTTCGACATAGTCCCGTTCCGCAGTGGCTATCACGCACTGCTCAAGATGCCAGGCCCTCGAGGAGTCATCACGGTCAATGGAAACACCGAACGCTCTCTCCGAACGAAGGAGCATACGGTGGCTATCGCAGCGGAAGTACAAAGCAGCCTCTCAAGGCAATTCTCCAGTCCGGCCATTAAACGTCTGGACACCGTCAAGCGCGCCCGGAGTAACCTACAACAAGACCGCCTGGCATGTTCCGAGCAAGTGTAGCAATGCGGCCCCAACACCAGCCCTCGCGAACTTGCGAAACCAGTGTTGCGCGTACATAACTACGCTCTGGAAATACCATGGGCAAAGGGGGAGGGGCACCATCACGGCACGCCCGAAACACGGCTTAAACTGCACTAGGGGCTGCCGACTTCTTCATTTTCTCTTACTTTCAGGACTCCACTCTTCGGAAGGCCTGTCCGGCAGTACAATCACCGCACAAACGATACAACAACCAGGGGAGCAGAAAGCTATGCCGCACTATGGAACTCTAAGGTGGTCTCTATAACGAGCAGGATATCTGTTTCACATACCATTCCACAGCCCGCCCTTGGAAAGGACATGTTAAATAGTCCCATCTTTTGCCTATTGCACTATTTGTATCGTTCTGCTTTGATCGCAGCTTTTTTAAATAAACAATGCATAGCTTCCGTCTATTATTGCATTACTCTTTTTTACGAATATATGTTCATTAATGACATGTTGCACCCGTACACTTTGGTACGGCCAATACGCTAGGGGCTTAAGTACCCCACAATACGGTGTGAGAAGTCCGAACAGTTTCACAAGTGCGGCACCCCGAACTTATAGCATTATATGCATCGGCTCCGAATCATGTCTTGGGTCAATAGTTGGGTTTGCCCGGCTCCTATGTTTTGGTACCTTACGTTCCGTTATATCGGCTAAGGTAGCACTAGGAGAACTACTGCGATTGTGCCCCAGTTGAGCTGGGCTAAGCACCTCAGTAGAGAAAGCTAAAACTAACCGTCATGATGAGACGAGAGCTTGTCGCTGTTCGAGAGGTTTTCGAGTCCCTAAAGACTTATGCCGCTTAGAGCGAGGAGTCGGCTTTGTCCGGCCTAGGCATGGATAGCGCCCCGAACTCGGTCTTCCGAACACTAGGGGCTTCGCCGAAATTTAAAATTATAGAATTCTATGGCTAAGTGAGAGTGTTCAAGCATTATAGTCTGATTGCCTTGTTCGTTGTGTTGAGCGCCTCCCTCGAAGGACCCAAGAATGGGAAAAAGAGCGCTCATGTTTATCCCGAACACCCCAGCACTCGTGGCATGGGGGCAGAAACCGACGACTCGCCATCTCTCAAATTTGATAAACGGCCGCACAGAAGGTAATATTTTAAATTCAAAAGCGTTGCTTAGCACATATGAACAAGTTTTCAGCATATAGGATCACAAATGCGAGGTTACTCAAAAATTACATCTTTGGAGCATTCATCCGCTATAAGGCAGAACCCTTCAGGACGCCCTCATAATACGCTTCCGGGACGCGATGCTCCTTGCCCGGCGGCGGCCCGTCCTTCACCAGCTTCTCCGCATCCATCTTGCCCCAGTGCACTTTAGCATGGGCAAGCGCCCTACGGGCACCTTCGATGCAGACGGAGTGCTTGATTACTTCAAGCCATGGACAGGCAACCACCAGCCGCCTCACCAGCCCGAAGTAGCTCCCAAGCAGAGCCTCTCCAGGCCAAAGCCGAACTATGAGGCCCTTTATGGCCTGTTCGGCCACCTTGTGGAGCTCGACCATTTGCTTCAGCTGGTCGCTCAAAGGCACCAGGTGTCCGGCCTCAGCATACTGAGACCAGAACACCTTCTCCGTCGAGCTCCCCTCCTCGGATCGGTAGTAGGCGGCGGCATCAGACGCACTGCGGGGCAAATCTGTGAATGCTCCTGGAGAGCTCCGGACTCGGGTAAGTAACAAGTTATTCACTTTCACGTGCTTGCTTTGCATAATGAATGCCTTACATGCCGCTATCTTCTTCATCGCTTCAATTTCTTGGAGGGCTTTCTGGGCTTCGGCCTTGGCAAACTTCGCGCTTTCGAGGGCTGCCGCAAGCTCGGACGCTTGCGTCTTTGAGTCAAGCTCCAAACACTCGTGTTTTTTCACGAGAGCCTGGAGCTCTTTCTGCACCTCCTCCACCCGCGCCTCCTGCTTCCCTCTCTCTATGCGCTCCGAGGCCGCTCTGTTTTCGGCCTCGGACAGCGCTTTCTTAAGGGTTGCCACCTCGGTCGTGGCCCCTATAATAGCACGTTGATCCTGTCATTTTTTGCAACCACATCTTCTCTATATACTTGCGCAAGGTATTACTTACCTTCCTTCTCCTCGAGTTGCCTCTTGGCATGGTCGAGCTCGTTCTCAGACCACGCGAGGTTTTGCTTCAGCGTATCCACCTCCGCAGTAAGTGCGGCGGAGGCCAGCAGCGAAGCCTGCATACGCATATTGACTTGATTATGTTAGACTCCTACGAATGTTATCAGATCCTCTATTCGGCTTTTCTTTCCGAACACCGAACAAAGCATCAGGGGCTACTGTCTATGCGGAAATATTTTTACATATTCTTTACTTACCTCAAAGCCTCTTAGAAGGCTGGCACAGGCTTCAGTCAGTCCGCTCTTGGCGGACTGAACCTTCTGGATCACCGCACTCATAATAGTGTGGTGCTCCTCGTTGATGGAGGCGCCGTTAAGCACCTACAGCAAATTGTCCGGTGCCTTCGGTTGGACGGAGGTCGCCGGCTTGATAGGCTTGCTCCTCTTGGAAGGAGGCTGCCTACCGGAGTCCGGAACCGTTGAAGGTTCCGGCGCGGTGTCTGGCTCAAGGCCGGACTTTGAAGAAGAAGCTTCCAAAGGATAACGAATTGCCCGACGGTACGTACACAGCAAAGAAGGTCGTATGCCCTCTAGGATTGGAGGTGGAGAAGATACATGCATGCCCTAATGACTGCATCCTCTACCGCGGTGCGTACAAGGATTTGAACACATGCCCGGTATGCGGTGCATTGCGGTATAAGATCAGACGAGATGACCCTGGTGATGTTGAGGGAGAGCCCCGCGGGAAGAGGGTTCCTGCGAAGGTGATGTGGTATGCTCCTATAATACCATGGTTGAAACGACTGTTCAGAAACAAAGAGCATGCCAAGTTGATGCGATGGCACAGTGAGGACCATAAGAAAGATGGGAAGTTCAGAGCACCCGCTGACGGGTCGTAGTGGAGAAAAACTAAGAGAAAGTTCTGGGCTGAGTTTGCAAGTGACCCAAGGAACGTATGGTTTGCTTTAAGCGCGGATGGCATTAATCCTTTCATGGAGCAGAGCAGCAATCACAGCACCTGGCCCGTGACTCTATGTATGTATAACCTTCCTCCTTGGATGTGCATGAAGCGGAAGTTCATTATGATGCCAATTCTCATCCAAGGCCCTAAGCAACCCGGCAAAGACATTGATGTGTACCTAAGGCCATTAGTTGAAGAACTCTTACAGCTGTGGAATGGAACAGGTGTACATGCGTGGGATGAGCACATGGGGGAAGAATTTGACCTAAAGGCGTTGCTGTTCGTGACCATCAATGATTGGCCCGCTCTCAGTAACCTTTCAGGACAGACAAACAAGGGATACCACACATGCACGCATGGTTTAGCTGACACTGAAAGTATATACCTGGACAGATGCAGGAAGAATGTGTACCTGGGCCATCGTCGATTTCTCCCGACCAACCATCAATGTCGAAAGAAAGACAAGCATTTCAAAGGCGAGGCAGATCACCGGAAGAAGCCCGCCATGCGTACCGGTGATCACGTACTTGCTATGGTCTCTCATTTACACGTAGTATTTGGAAAGGGTCCCGGTGGACTAGCTGTTCCGAATGATGCTGAGGGACGCGCACCCATGTGGAAGAAGAAATCTATATTTTGGGACCTACCCTACTGGAAAGAGCTAGAGGTGCGCTCTTCAATCGGCGTGATGCACGTGACGAAGAACCTTTGCGTGAACCTGTTAGGCTTCTTGGGCATGTATGGAAAGACAAAAGATACACCTGAGGCACGGGAGGACCTGCAACATTTGCATAAAAAAGACGGCATGCCTCCAAAGCAGTATGAAGGTCCTGCCAGCTACGCTCTTACCAAAGAAGAGAAGGAAATCTTTTTTGAATGCCTGGTCAGTATGAAGGTCCCGACTGGCTTCTCGTCGAATATAAAGGGAATAATAAATATTCCAAAGAAAAAGTTCTAGAACCTAAAGTCTCATGACTGCCACATGATTATGACGCAACTGCTTCCAGTTGCATTGAGGGGGCTTCTACCGGAAAACGCCCGATTAGCCATTGTGAAGCTATGTGCATTCCTCAATGCAATCTCGCAGAAGGTGATCGATCCAGAAATCATACCAAGGCTAAGGAGTGATGTGGCGCAATGTCTTGTCAGTTTCGAGATGGTGTTCCCACCATCCTTCTTCAATATCATGATGCACGTCCTAGTTCATCTAGTCGATGAGATTGTCATTCTGGGCCCCGTATTTCTACATAATATGTTCCCCTTTGAGAGGTTCATGGGAGTCCTAAAGAAATATGTATGTAACCGTGCTAGGCCAGAAGGAAGCATCTCCATGGGCCATCAAACAGAGGATGTCATTGGGTTTTGTGTTGACTTCATTCCTGGCCTTAAGAAGATAGGTCTCCCTAAATCGCGGTATGATGGGAGACTGACTAGAAAAGGCACGCTAGGAGCAGACTCAATAATATGCAGGAACGGGCATTCTTGGTCTCAAGCACACTACACAGTTCTACAGAACTCTACCTTGGTGACCCCGTATGTCGATGAACACAAGAACAGTCTACGCTCCAAACACCCAGAGCAGTGTGACGACTGGATTACATGTGAACACATCATGACTTTCAGCGGTTGGTTGGAAACACGTCTCAGAGGTGACAACACTGTTTGTGATGAGTTGTACTCGTTGTCCAGGGGACCATCTTCGACTGTATTGACTTACAAAGGATACGAGATAAATGGGAATACATTTTACACGATCGCCCAAGATCAAAAGAGCACCAACCAAAATAGCGGTGTCCGCTTTGATGCAGCAACCGAGAGGGGAAAGGACACATATTATGGTTACATAATGGACATATGGGAACTTGACTACGGACATGATTTTAAGGTCCCTTTGTTTAAGTGCAAATGGGTCAATCTGTCAAGAGGCGGGGTACAGGTAGACCCACAGTACGGAATGACAATAGTGGATCTGAACAATCTTGGGTACACTGACGAACCGTTCATCCTAGCCAATGATGTGGCACGGGTTATCTATGTGAAGGACATGTCTACCAAACCGAGAAAAAGAAAAGATAAGGAAGAGAATACATCATACGATGAGCCAAAGCGCCACATAGTTCTTTTAGGAAAAAGGGACATCGTGGGAGTGGAGGGCAAGACAGACATGTCTGAAGATTATGAAAAGTTTCATGAAATTCCTCCCTTCAAAGTCAAGGCTGACCCAAGCATCCTGATAAACGATGAAGATTATCCATGGTTACGACGCAATAAGCAAAGCACACAAGTGAAAAAAAGTGAAGACTTTCTCTCCACAACTATTATGATGATACCATGCCAACTCTCAACCTTTTCGTAGTTCATTTGAAATGCATGTTGTAACAGACGAGTTTCCGTATGAAATCCTGATACTTCGAAAAAGATTGTCCGTTTTATACACGAAGTGCATCCAGTTTTTATCGTAACCCTCTCTACTTTCTTGCACATGCTATGTGGGTGAAATGATGATACCATGCCAACTTTCAACCTTTTCAGAGTTCATTTGTAGTGCTTTTCAATTTCAGGGTCTTATAGTTCAAAATAATCAGTAAATGCATGGAAAATAACAAATGAAGTCAGAAAGGGTTGAAAATTGATGATGTGACTTTGAATGGTGTATTTTGAACACAGAAAAACTATGGAGTCCAAACAAGTTCTAAAAATGAAATCGCTTTATAATAGACGAGTTTCCGTATGAAACCCTGATACTTCGAAAGAGATTGTCCGTTTTGTACACGAAGTGCATCCAGTTTTTGCCATAACCCTCTCTACTTTCTTGCACATGATATGTGGGTGAAATGATGATACCATGCCAACTTTCAACCTTTTCAGAGTTCATTTGTAGTGCTTTTCAATTTCAGGATCTTATAGCTCATCAGTAAATGCATGGAAAATAACAAATGAAGTCGGAAAGGGTTGAAAATTAACGATGTGACTTTGAATGGTGCATTTTGAACACAGAAAAACTAGGGAGTTCAAATAAGTTCTAAAAAATGAAATCCCTTTGTAACAGACGAGTTTCCGTATGAAACATTGATACTTCTAAAGAGATTGTCCGTTTTGTACACGAAGTGCATCCAGTTTTTGCCGTAACCCTCTCTACTTTCTTGCACATGCTATGTGGGTGAAATGATGATACCATACCAACTTTCAACCTTTTAAGAGTTCATTTGTAGTGCTTTTTAATTTCAGGGTCTTATAGCTCAAAATAATCAGTAAAAAACAAATATCATAAAATAAAATAAATAAGTAATTAGAAACAGAATAAAATAAACTTTAATAAAATATATAAGTAGAAACAAAATAAAATAAAATAAAATAAACTTTAATAACATAAATAAAATTTATGAAACTAAAATTATCAACGTATTTTCTGTTCAAAACATTATAAGCAACCTCTAGTATTATTGAAACTAAAATTATATAAAATTGATGCAACTAAAACTATCAAAGTTTTTTCTATTCAAAATCATTAAAAGCAAAAAGAATTTTCATAAATAACTTTTTTGTTAGAAACTTTAATAGCAAAAAGAATTATCATAAAATAAAATAAATAAGTAATTAGAAACAAAATAAAATAAATAAGTATTTTGTTGTAAGTAGAAACAAAATAAAATAAATAAAGCAAAAAAGAAAATAAATAAACTGGGAAAAATAAAAAAATGCCACCTATTGGGCCACCACGGCCTGAATACAATTAGAAACACATCTATGGGCCAGGATTCAGGCCCAGCAGGCCCACAGGCATAGCAGTGCTAGATTAGGCCCAGAAGGCTGCAATTCAGAGGAGTTCAATGGAGATCGAGGGGCAGGGCATATAAACAGGTCCTGCCGCTCCTCGGCTAGCGAGGTGGGACTAAACATCTCATCGCACCGCAGCTTTGGCAGGCGCAGGCCTTTGGTCCCGGTTGGTGGCACCAACCGGGACTAAAGGGGGCATTGGTCCCGGTTGGCGCCACGAACCGGGACCAAAGCCCCCCTTTAGTCCCGGTTGGTGCCACCAACCGGGACTAAAGGCCTCTGCTTCCCGCCCTTTGGGCTGCTGAAAAGAGGCTTTTGGTCCCGGTTGGTGGCACCAACCGAGACTAAAAGGGGGGCTTTGGTCCCGGTTGTTGCCACGAACCCAGACTATAGTCTTTCCTATATAAGCCAGCACTTAGCATTTTTTCAGATTTCATCGCCAGTTGCCGCCCGACGACGCCGACCCTCCTCGACATCGCCAGGCTGCGCAGCCCTTACCCGAGCCTACACGCTCCCCCAGTGAGCTCTGCCCCCTCTTCCCCTGCCCTACGCCGCCGCCCCTACCCTACGCTGCCGCCGCCGCCCCTAGTGAGCTTCGCTCCCCTTCCCCCTGCGTTGCCGCCCCTGCCCTGCGCTGCCACCGCCTCCGCCCCTGCCCTGCACTACCACCACCGCCGCCCCTGCCCTATGAGTTGCCGCCGCCACCGCCCCTGCCCCTATGCGTTGCCGCCGCCCCTGCTTCCTAGAATTTTTTAGGTTCATAGATTGTTTTCTTTAATTGTTTTCATATATATATATAGATGGATGGATCGATGTATTTATATATATGGATGGATGGATTGATGTGTATAGATTTTTTTATGTACATATGCAAAGAAAAAGGTCTATTTTTTGGTGATATGTATGTTCATATGCTCATTTAAGAAAATGTCCATATATTACATTTAATAAAAAAAAGTAAATGTATGTATGTTCATATGCAACGAATGCGCAAAGAATTATTTTTGGATGAAATGAGATGAGATGTGTTTTGTGGAGACGAGATGAGATGTTTGTGGAATATTTTTTGTTCATAAAATTTACTAAGTTAAAACTCATATTAAAATTGTGTATGATCAAAGTCTTTTATGTATATGTTCATATTTAGAAGAAAAAGAAGAGGAAAAAGAAGAATAAAATGAAGAGGAAAAAGAAGGAAAAAAAGAGGAGAAGAAGAAGGATCTAGTTTATTTAAGAAAACTACTTTATTTTACTATATATAGAAGTAGTTTATTTTTAGCAAGAAAATTAATAGAACTAGTTTATTTTTTTAGTTAAAGCAATTATTCCCGCATCGACGTCGACGATGCATATCCCGCATCCTCGTCGTCGACTCGATGGAGGAGGCCGGCTTGATCAGAGGGGCCATGTCCGGGACTGGGCTCCGCCGAGATGGTTTTGGGATGTGCTACCTTTCGGGGGCGTAGGTTGGTGAGGAGCTAGCCCGTCGTTGGCCCGATCCTTGTTTGGTGGCGGTCGCGTGGGCCAGTGACGGTGCCGAGGCTTCCGGACACCGCGGAGGTGGTACGTCACCATGTCAGCAAGGAGGACGAGCACATCCGTCGCTACATGGTTGCGTTGGAGGGCAGGTTCGACAATACCTCGCAGGTTCTTCAGGGATCTCACTGGAGCGATCCTGTGATGGTTCCTTCTCTTTGGGTGTCCACCGCCCGTGCCGATACCCGTCGGGTGCTACGGTTCTAGCTGTACTAGCGATGTTATACGATGATAGTATTCGAGGTGTATTAGTGATAATATTCGACGATGTACGGATGCAAGAGATGGTGTAGTTTTGCTTATAATTGAATGCATCCTAATTTTAATACTACTTGATTTTGCGATTTGATTTTGATTATTGAATGCTCAAATTGGAAAACTACTCCTACTTTGAATGCTAAAATTGGAGAGCACTATGGAAGGCATATGCATATGATTAGTTGATAGCTTATAGGGTCTTTGTTTTCGCAAAAATCTAGGAGCCCCCCTCCATCATCCCCGCCATCGTCCTCGTCACCGACCCCCTCCGACCTCGAGGTGAGACCAGCCAAATCCTTTTTTAGAAAGATAATTAAACGATATTTCGGGTTGACTTTAAGTCTATCGAGTCTCCACCATATATGAGAGGACAAAGAAGCCCGACTGTTGTCGTGGGGATCGTTTCTCCTTCTTCTCCGGGTGCTAGACCTTTGTTATGCACTAGGGGAAGAAGGAGTAACGACCATCACCGACGGTCGCAAATGTCAGAGAGGAATCAGTGAGGGAGAGTTCCAACATATATATATGAGAGGACGAAGAATCCCGACTGTTGTCGTGGGGGTCGCTTCTCCTTCGTTCCCGTGTGCTAGACATTTTGGTGTAATGCACTCGGGGACAAAGTGAGGAGCGACCATCACCGAGAGTCGAATATATACACCACGTGAGCTGAGATTTTTCAAGAGAAGACTCGACAGACCGATAGTCAACCCGTGATGAATAATAATGATCTAATTTAGTTTTTGTAGTACATATATTTAATTGTACAAGTTTAATCTTTGAATATATGAACGTAGGAAATGTCGTCATCAGACGACAAAAGTCTCCCGGGGGAGTGCAGCTGGTGCCACGATGATCGAGGTCTGCCTGACATGCCTCACCTGGACGATGATCGGCGCTTCAGCATTAAGCTCGAGGAGATCTTCGATGTTGAAACGGTACACAACGACGACAAGTGTTTTTTCGTAATTAAGCATGACTGCAACTATTTCAACGTGTAATTCTCATCTTTTACAATTCGAGTAGCTTATCCCATGCCATGCAAGGCGCTATGTCTTGGAGAGGATGGGTTTTGAAGACCATGAAAGTTTTGAAACAAAGAAAAATCACCTAAGGACTCATCATGATGTGGATTTTGAAGTAAAACGGTACAATTCTGAGAGCGTAACCCATTTTGGTTGCAAAAAATGGGAAGCACTTTGCAAGATGTATGGTTTTGATGAGGGTGTGCTTGTCACCATGGATCTTGGTGATCCTGAAATCGAGCAAGACAATATGGACATTTGGGTCCTTGTTGATACGCCTCCAATTCTACCGCTATGTGAGTTTAGTTTCTCAAACATAGTTATTAGCTAATTTATATCGTTTATTTCAAAATAGTTGACAGCTTATTTCCATTGATAGCTTATTTTCATTCTTCAAAGAATGTGCGGGAGATGGTAGACAAAACCCACTACACCGATGGCTCCGAATTAACTTACAAGGAGAAAAATCATCTGGTCGGATTTTGTACTGACATTGAGAATTACAATATCTACAATCAAACTCCTCAACATTATGGTCAATACGTGCCACTAGTGCATGTGTTCAACTACGATAACTACCATGGAGACACCCTGGTAAGATTTTTTTACTATTACGACATCCGTGCATCTTTTGCATACTTCTAAAACTAGTACATCATTGCTAACTATGAAGTTATTACTATGTATTTCAACAGATAATCCCAGAGAATTGTGTGCCTCATTTGATGTATCAGAAAGGTAGCCTTAATGTTTTGAACATACAGCAAGGTCATCCTACGAATCTCAACTGTCCATACCAGATTTCTAAAAGGAATGGAGACATGCAAACCAAAGGATGGAAAAAATGTATGGACAGTCGTAAGGAGGTTCTTGGAAGCAAAAGGAAGCGAAGCGCAAGAATTGGAGACAGGATGATCTCCATTCTCCATAATGGAGAGTCAGGGTCTATATTGTTTTATGCTATTTTACCTTAAAGAGGGTATTTAGGTCCTACCTAATACTGATGATCATGTGCTAAGAACAATTAAGTGGGGTTGGTTCGATGACTATGAGGATGATGATCGTATGACTTGTTATTAATAACGAGTAGAAGTTGTATGATGATGATTAGTAGGCTTGTTATTATATATGATGATGCATGATGCGAGCATGAAGAGTTATTATGTATTAGCGGGTGAAATGAACATGGATTGGATTGAAGTGAAGGCAACATGCATGTGGTGCATGTCGAAAGTAGTACAATCCAAACTTGATCAAGTTAGGATTAGTATTACTTTCGACATGCACCACATGTTGCCTCACTTCAATCAAGTCATGTTTAGGCATAGCAGTAGCAGTAGCATGGAGATAAGAGAGGACACATCCTATTAGCTACCTATACCAACCTAAATTAACCCCCAAAACCCCTAAACCACCTCCTTTCAAAAAAATCAGCCCCTGAAATGCTAACGCGTGGAAGCTTATTGGTCTCGGTTGGTGCTACCAACCGGGACCAAAGGCCCTCGTGCCTGGGCTCGCCGGAGTGGCCACGTGGAGGCCCATCTTTCCCGGTTGGTATAAGAACCGGGACTAAAGGCCTAGGGAAGTAGTAACGACCCTTTAGTCCCGGTTCCCCAACCGGGATAGATGGGCCTTATGAACCGGGACAAATGGCCCTTTTCTACTAGTGACTACGACGATATGACCGAGGTGGATTATGGTGGAGGGGGGCACCGCACACGGCTAAGAGATCAATGATCAACTTGTCTGTTCTAGGGTGCCCCCTGCCCCCGTATATAAAGGAGCAAGGGGGGAGGGCGGCCGGCCCCTGGGGCGCGCCAAGGAGGGGAGGAGTCCTCCTCCTAGTAGGAGTAGGACTCCCCCTTTCCTAGTCCAACTAGGAGGAGGAAGGGGAAAGGAAGGAGAGGGAGAGAGGGAGGGAAAGAGGGCGTGCCGCCCCCTCCCCCCTCATTGTCCAATTCAGACTCCTCAAGGGGGGCGGCCATCCCTAAGGCCCCCTCATGTCTCTCACACAAGGCCCATGTTGGCCCATTAGTTCCCCCGGGGTTTCCGATAACCCCCCAGCAGTCCGATAATTATCCAGTGACCCCCGAAACTCATCCGGTGTATGAATATAGTCATCCAATATATCAATCTTTATGTCTCGGCCATTTCGAGACTCCTCGTCATGTCCGTGATCACATCTGGGACTCCAAACTATCTTCGGTACATCAAAACACATAAACTCATAATACTGATCGTCACCGAACTTTAAGCGTGCGGACCCTACGGGTTCGAGAACTATGTAGACATGACCGAGACACATCTCCGGTCAATAACCAATAGCGGAACCTGGATGTTCATATTGGCTCCCACATATTCTACGAAGATCTTTATCGGTCAAACCGCATAACGATATACGTTTTCCCTTTGTCATCGGTATGTTACTTGCCCGAGATTCGATCGTCGGTATCTGAATACCTAGTTCAATCTCGTTACCAGCAGGTATCTTTACTCGTTCTGTAATGCACCATACTGCAACTAACTCATTAGTCACATTGCTTGCAAGGATTTATAGTGATGTGCATTACCGAGAGGGCCTAGAGATACCTCTCTGATACACAGAGTGACAAATCCTAATCTCGATCTATGCCAACTCAACAAACACCATCGAAGACACCTGTAGAGCATCTTTATAGTCACATAGTTACGTTGTGACATTTGATAGCACACTAACTGTTCCTCCGGTATTCGGGAGTTGCATGATCTCATAGTCATAGTAACATGTATAAGTTATGGAGAAAGCAATAGCAACAAACTAAACGATCATCGTGCTAAGCTAATGGATGGGTCAAGTCAATCACATCATTCTCCAATGATGTAATCCTATTAATCAAATGACAACTCATGTCTATGGTCAGGAAACATTACCATCATTGATTCAACGAGCTAGTCAAGTAGAGGCATACTAGTGACACTCTGTTTGTCTATGTATTCACACATGTACTAAGTTTCCGGTTAATACAATTCTAGCATGAATAATAAACATTTATCATGATATAAGGAAATATAAATAACAATTATATTGTTGCCTCTAGGGCATATTTCCTTCATTATCCTGGTCATTATCGCACATATTTTAACATGTTGTCTTGTTTGCAAGGCCAAAGCGAAAGCCAAGAAGAGAAAGGTTGGCGAGTCATCAACAACTCCTAGAATTTCAGAGTCATATGCCCCAACCTTGGTGATCCCTGAGGATCACATTGAGACACCAGAAGGCCGTCTTGATGAACAGACTAAGACGCCCCCAGAAAATGAGTCGGTGACTATTGAAGCTATGGACGCCCAAGCTAACCTTCACAACTTGGCGGATGATCTTAACCCGCCAAGTCCGGCTCGTAATTCGAGCCCCACTAAGGCGGCTAAAGACATTCCTCCTCATGAAAGGAACAATGATGAGATTGCTATTACTGGGGAGGCTTATAAAACTCCAGAAATCTCCAATGTGCTCACCAAGCTCACAGCAAAAGATGAGACGCCCTTGTCTGAGAAGGGAAAAATGAGCTGCCCAATTATGAGGAATTTGTTGGGGAACGTAGTAATTTCGAAAATTTTCCTACGCACACGCAAGATCATGGTGATGCATAGCAACGAGGGGGAGAGTGTTGTCTACTTACCAACACAGACCGACTGCGGAAGCGATCACACAACGTAGAGGAAGTAGTCGTACGTCTTCTTCCGATCCGACCGATCCAAGCACCGTTACTCCGCCACCTCCGAGTTCTTAGCACACGTACAGCTCGATGACGATCCCCGGGCTCCGATCCAGCAAAGCTTCGGGGAGGAGTTCCGTCAGCACGACGGCGTGGTGACGATCTTGATGTACTACCGATGCAGGGCTTCGCCTAAGCACTACAACGGTATGATCGAGGTGGAATTTGGTGGCAGGGGGCACCGCACACGGCTAAGGAACGATCTCAAGGATCAACTTGTGTGTCCCAAGAGGTGCCCCTGCCCCCGTATATAAAGGAGCAAGGGGAGGGGTTCGGCCGGCCAGGGAGAGGGGCGCAGGAGAGTCCTACTCCCACCGGGGGTAGGACTCCCCCTCCAATCCTAGTCCAACTAGGATTCCTTGGAGGGGAAAAGAGGAGGAGGTGGCCGGCCACCCTTTCCTAGTCCTAATAGGACTAGGGAAGGCGGAGGCGCGCAGCCCAACTAGGGCAGCCCCTTCTCCTTTCCACTAAGGCCCATTATGGCCCATCTAGCTCTCGGGGGGTTCCGGTAACCCTCCCGGTATTCCGGTAAAATCCCGATTTCACTCGGAACACTTCCGATATCCAAACATAGGCTTCCAATATATCAATCTTTATGTCTCGACCATTTCGAGACTCCTCGTCATGTCCGTGATCACATCCGGGACTCCGAACTACCTTCGGTACATCAAAATGCATAAACTCATAATAACTGTCATCGAAACCTTAAGCGTGCGGACCCTACGGTTCGAGAACAATGTAGACATGACCGAGACACGTCTCCGGTCATTAACCAATAGCGGGACCTGGATGCAATGTAGACATAACCATCTTTGATTAACAAGCTAGTCAAGTAGAGGCATACTAGTGACACTCTGTTTGTCTATGTATTCACACATGTATTATGTTTCCGGTTAATACAATTCTAGCATGAATAATAAACATTTATCATGATATAAGGAAATAAATAATAACTTTATTATTGCCTCTAGGGCATATTTCCTTCAGTCTCCCACTTGCACTAGAGTCAATAATCTAGTTCACATCGCCATGTGATTTAGCAGCAATAGTTCACATCACCATGTGATTAACACCCATAGTTCACATCGTCATGTGACCAACACTCAAAGGGTTTACTAGAGTCAGTAATCTAGTTCACATCTCTATGTGATTAACACCCAAAGAGTACTAAGGTGTGATCATGTTTTTGCTTGTGAGATAATATTAGTCAACGGGTCTGTCACATTCAGATCCGTAAGTATTTTGCAAAATTCTTTGTCTATAATGCTCTGCACGGAGCTACTCTAGCTAATTGCTCCCACTTTCAATATGTATCCAGATTGTGACTTTAGATTCATCCGGATCAGTGTCAAAAACTTGCATCGACGTAACCCTTTACGACAAACCTTTTTGTCACGTCCATAATCGAGAAACACATCCTTATTTCACTAAGGATAATTCTGACCGCTGTCTAGTGATCTACTCCTAGATCACTATTGTACTCCCTTGCCAAATCAGTGCAGGGTATACAATAGATCTGGTACACAGCATAGCATACTTTATAGAACCTATGAATGAGGCATAGGGAATGACTTTCATTCTCTTTCTATCTTCTGCCGTGGTCGGGCTTTGAGTCTTTACTCAACTTCACACCTTGTAACACAGGCAAGAAACTTTTTCTTTGACTGTTCCGTTTTGAACTACTTCAAAATCTTGTCAAGGTATGTACTTATTGAAAAACTTATCAAGCGTCTTGATCTATCTCTATAGATCTTGAAGCTCAATATGTAAGCAGCTTTACCGAAGTCTTTCTTTGAAAAACTCCTTTCAAACACTCCTTTTATGCTTTACTGAATAATTCTACATTATTTCCGATCAACAATATGTCATTCACATATACTTATCAGAAATGCTATAGTGCTCCCACTCACTTTCTTGTAAATACAGGCTTCACCGCAAGTCTGTATAAAACTATATGCTTTGATCAACTTATCAAAGCGTATATTCCAACTCCGAGATGCTTGCACCAGTCCACAGATGGATCGCTGGAGCTTGCACATTTTGTTAGCACCTTTCGGATTGACAAAACCTTCTAGTTGCATCACATACAACTCTTCTTTAATAAATCCATTAAGGAATGCAGTTTCGTTTATCCATTTGCCAGATTTCATAAAATGCGGCAATTGCTAACATGATTCGGACAGACTTAAGCATAGATACGAGTGAGAAAAACTCATCGTAGTCAACACCTTGAACTTGTCGAAAACCTTTTTCGACAATTCTAGCTTTGTAGATAGTAACACTACTATCAGCGTCCGTCTTCCTCTTGAAGATCCATTTATTTTCTATGGTTTTCCGATCATCGGGCAAATCCATCAAAGTCCATACTTTGTTCTCATACATGGATCATATCTCAGATTTCATGGCCTCAAACCATTTCGCGGAATCTGGGCTCATCATCGCTTCCTCATAGTTCATAGGTTCATCATGATCTAGTAGCATGACTTCCAGAAAAGGATTACCGTACCACTCTGGCGCGGATCTTACTCTGGTTGATCTACGAGGTTCAGTAGTATCTTGTTCTGAAGTTTCATGATCATCATCATTAGCTTCCTCACTAACTGGTGTAGGTGTCACAGAAACAGTTTTCTGTGATGTACTACTTTCCAATAAGGGAGCAGGTACAGTTACCTCGTCAAGTTCTACTTTCCTCCCACTCACTTCTTTCAAGAGAAACTCCTTCTCCAGAAAGTTTCCGAATTTTAGCAACAAAAGTCTTGCCTTCGGATCTGTGATAGAAGGTGTATCCAATAGTTTCCTTTGGATATCCTATGAAGACGCACTTCTCCGATTTGAGTTTGAGCTTATCAGGATGAAACTTTTTCATATAAGCATCGCAACCCCAAACTTTAAGAAACGACAGCTTAGGTTTCTTGCCAAACCATAGTTCACACGGTGTCGTCTTCAACGGATTTAGATGGTGCCCTATTTAACGTGAATGCAGCTGTCTCTAATGCATAACCCCAAAACGATAGTGGTAAATCGGTAAGAAACATCATAGATTGCACTATATCCAATAAAGTACGGTTATGACGTTCGGACACACCATTATGTTGTGGTGTTCCAGGTGGCGTGAGTAGTGAAACTATTTCACATTGTTTTAACTGAAGACCAAACTCGTAACTCAAACATTTTACCTCTGCGATCATATCGTAGAAACTTTTATTTTCTTGTCACGATGGTTTTTCCACTTCACTCTGAAATTCTTTGAACTGTTCAAATGTTTCAGACTTATGTTTCATCAAGTAGATATCCCCATATCTGCTCAAATCATCTGTGAAGGTCAGAAAATAATGATACCTGCTGCAAGCCTTAATATTCATCGGACCACATACATCAGTATGTATGATTTTCAACAAATCTGTTGCTTGCTTCATTGTTCCGGAGAACGGCATTTTAGTCATCTTGCCCATAAGGCATGGTTTGCAAGCATCAAGTGATTCATAATCAAGTGATTCCAAAATCCCATCAGCATGGAGTTTCTTCATGCGCTTTACACCAATATGACCTAAACGGCAGTGCCACAAATAAGTTGCACTATCATTATTAACTTCGCATCTTTTGGTTTCAATATTATGAATATGTGTATTATTAAGATCGAGATCCAATGAACTATTTTCATTGGGTGTGTAACCATATAAGGTTTTATTCATGTAAACAGAACAACAATTTATTCTTTTACTTAAATGAATAACCGTATTATAATAAACATGATCAAATCATATTCATGCCCAACGCAAACACCAAATAATACTTATTTAGGTTCAACACTAATCCCGAAAGTATAGGGAGTGTGCGATGATGATCATATCAATCTTGGAACCACTTCCAACACACATCATCACTTCACCCTTAACTAGTCTCTATTCATTCTGCAACTCCCGTTTCGAGTTACTACTCTTAGCAACTGAACTAGCATCAAATACTAAGGGGTTGCTATAAACACTAGTAAAGTACACATCAATAACATGTATATCAAATATACTTATGTTCACTTTGCCATCCTTCTTATCCGCCAATCACTTGGGGTAGTTCCGCTTCCAGTGACCAGTCCCTTTGCAGTAAAAGCACTTATTCTCAAGCTTAGGATCAGACTTGGGCTTCTTCACTTGAGCAGCAACTTGCTTGCCGTTCTTCTTGAAGTTCCCCTTCTTCCCTCTGCCCTTTTCTTGAAACTAGTGGTCTTGTCAACCATCAACACTTGATGTTTTTCTTGATTTCTACCTTCGTTGATTTCAGCATCACGAAGAGCTTGGGAGTTGTTTCCGTTATCCCTTGCATATTATAGTTCATCACGAAGTTCTGCTAACTTGGTGATGGTGACTAGAGAATTCTGTCAATCACTATCTTATCTGGAAGATTAACTCCCACTTGATTCAAGCGATTGTAGTACCCAGACAATCTGAGCACATGCTCACTAGTTGAGCGATTCTCCTCCATCTTTTAGCTATAGAACTTGTTGGAGACTTCATATCTCTCAACTCGGGTATTTGCTTGAAATATTAACTTCAACTCCTGGAACATCTCATATGGTCCATGACGTTCAAAACGTCTTTGAAGTCCCGATTCTAAGCCATTAAGCATGGTGCACTAAACTATCAAGTAGTCATCATATTGAGCCAGCCAAACGTTCATAACGTCTGCATCTGCTCCTGCAATAGGTCTGTCACCTAGCGGTGCATCAAGGACATAATTCTTCTGTGCAGCAATGAGGATAAACCTCAGATCACGGATCCAATCCGCATCATTGCTACTAACATCTTTCAACATAATTTTCTCTAGGAACATATCAAAATAAACACAGGGAAGCAACAACGCGAGCTATTGATCTATAACATAATTTGCAAAATACTACCAGGACTAAGTTCATGATAAATTTAAGTTCAATTAATCATATTACTTAAGAACTCCCACTTAGATAGACATCCCTCTAATCCTCTAAGTGATTACGTGATCCAAATCAACTAAACCATAACCGATCATCACGTGAGATGGAGTAGTTTTCAATGGTGAACATCGTTATGTTGATCATATCTACTATATGATTCACGCTCGACCTTTCGGTCTCCGTGTTCCGAGGCCATATCTGTATATGCCTGGCTCGTCAAGTATAACCTGAGTATTCTGTGTGTGCAACTGTTTTGCACCCGTTGTATTTGGACGTAGAGCTTATCACACCCGATCATCACGTGGTGTCTGGGCACGACGAACTTTGGCAACGGTACATACTCAGGGAGAACACTTCTTGATAATTTAGTGAGAGATCATCTTATAATGCTACCGTCAATCAAAGCAAGATAAGATGCATAAAAAGATAAACATCACATGCAATCAATATAAGTGATATGATATGGCCATCATCATCTTGTGCTTTGTGATCTCCATCTCCGAAGCACCATCATGATCACCATCGTCACCGGCGCGACACCTTGATCTCCATCGTAGCATCGTTGTCGTCTCATCAATCTTATGCTTCCACGACTATCACTACCGCTTAGTAATAAAGTAAAGCATTACATCGCGATTGCATTGCATACAATAAAGCGACAACTATATGGCTCCTGCCAGTTGCCGATAACTCGGTTACAAAACATGATCATCTCATACAATAAAATTTAGCATCATGCCTTGACCATATCACATCACAACATGCCCTACAAAAACAAGTTAGACGTCCTCTACTTTGTTGTTGCAAGTTTTACGTGGCTGCTACGGGCTTTAAGTAAGAACTCATCTCACCTACGCATCAAAACCACAACGATAGTTCGTCAAATAGACTCCGTTTTAACCTTCTCAAGGACCGGGCGTAGCCACACTTGGTTCAACTAAAGTTGGAGAGACAGTCTTCCGCAAGCCATCTATGTGCAAAGCACGTCGAGGGAACCGGTCTCGCGTAAGAGTACGCGTAAGGTTGGTCCGGATCGTCTCGTCCAACAATACCGCCAAACCAAAGTATGACATGCTGGTAGGTAGTATGACTTGTATCGCCCACAACTCACTTGTGTTCTACTCGTGCAAATAACATCAAACCATAAAACCTAGGCTCTGATACCACTGTTGGGGAACGTAGTAATTTCGAAAATTTTCCTACGCACACGCAAGATCATGGTGATGCATAGCAACGAGGGGGAGAGTGTTGTCTACGTACCAACGCAGACCGACTGCGGAAGCGATCACACAACGTAGAGGAAGTAGTCGTACGTCTTCTTCCGATCCGACCGATCCAAGCACCGTTACTCCGGCACCTCCGAGTTCTTAGCACACGTACAGCTCGATGACGATCCCCGGGCTCCGATCCAGCAAAGCTTCGGGGAGGAGTTCCGTCAGCACGACGGCGTGGTGACGATCTTGATGTACTACCGACGCAGGGCTTCGCCTAAGCACTACAACGGTATGATCGAGGTGGAATTTGGTGGCAGAGGGCACCGCACACGGCTAAGGAATGATCTCAAGGATCAACTTGTGTGTCCCAAGAGGTGCCCCTGCCCCCGTATATAAAGGAGCGAGGGGAGGGGTTCGGCCGGCCAGGGAGAGGGGCGCAGGAGAGTCCTACTCCCACCGGGAGTAGGACTCCCCCTCCAATCCTAGTCCAACTAGGATTCCTTGGAGTGGAAAAGAGGAGGAGGTGGCCGGCCACCCTTTCCTAGTCCTAATAGGACTAGGGAAGGGGGAGGCGCGCAGCCCAACTAGGGCAGCCCCTTCTCCTTTCCACTAAGGCCCATTATGGCCCATCTAGCTCCCGGGGGGTTCCGGTAACCCTCCCGGTATTCCGGTAAAATCCCGATTTCACTCGGAACACTTCCGATATCCAAACATAGGCTTCCAATATATCAATCTTTACGTCTCGACCATTTCGAGACTCCTCGTCATGTCCGTGATCACATCCGGGACTCTGAACTACCTTCGGTACATCAAAATGCATAAACTCATAATAATTGTCATCGAAACCTTAAGCGTGCGGACCCTACGGTTCGAGAACAATGTAGACATGACCGAGACACGTCTCCGGTCATTAACCAATAGCGGGACCTGGATGCCCATATTGGCTCCTACATATTCTACGAAGATCTTTATCGGTCAGACCGCATAACAACATACGTTGTTCCCTTTGTCATCGGTATGTTACTTGCCCGAGATTCGATCGTCGGTATCCAATACCTAGTTCAATCTCGTTACTGGCAAGTCTCTTTACTCGTTTCGTAATACATCATCCCGCAACTAACTCATTAGTTGCAATGCTTGCAAGGCTTAAGTGATGTGCATTACCGAGAGGGCCCAGAGATACCTCTCCGACAATCGGAGTGACAAATCCTAATCTCGAAATACGCCAACCCAACATCTACCTTTGGAGACACCTGTAGTACTCCTTTATAATCACCCAGTTACGTTGTGACGTTTGGTAGCACCCAAAGTGTTCCTCCGGCAAACGGGAGTTGCATAATCTCATAGTCATAGGAACATGTATAAGTCATGAAGAAAGCAATAGCAACATACTAAACGATCGTGTGCTAAGCTAATGGAATGGGTCATGTCAATCAGATCATTTAACTAATGATGTGACCTCGTTAATCAAATAACAACTCTTTTGTCCATGGTTAGGAAACATAACCATCTTTGATTAACGAGCTAGTCAAGTAGAGGCATACTAGTGACACTCTGTTTGTCTATGTATTCACACATGTATTATGTTTCCGGTTAATACAATTCTAGCATGAATAATAAACATTTATCATGATATAAGGAAATAAATAATAACTTTATTATTGCCTCTAGGGCATATTTCCTTCAGAATTCAGTGCTGAAGAGCTGCACACGGGCTACTTGGCCCGCCTTTCTACCAGCCGCGACATGGGAAGCCGGCATGGTGAATATGATGAAGAGGAAATATGAGGTATGTGTTGACCAACTTGATTCACTCTTTGACTTAGCCTTGATCAACCTTGTATGTCTTCTCTATGACCAATCTTTGGATAATTCCTTGAATAACACCTTGGTCGACACATAAACTCCTTAAAACCAACAAATGGACTTCAAGACATTCCTATGGGCAAATCCTACGAATATAACTCAAGGCAACCATTTATCCATGGAGAATGTCATCAATTACCAAAACCGCACATGGGGGCACCATGCTCTTCCAGGAGGCCCACGCGTATCTCCTGCCACTTGTGTCGGGGGACCGCGGGCTACCATGGTGTCACCGTGCTCATTGAACATGAACTCAATCTTTCGAAAGTGGATGTAGCCGATGAATGGAGGGGGCGTCATGTCCTAGAGCAGCCCCAGATCGTCAACCTCGAGCTCGAAGGAGCCAAAGGTGAATGTTTGGCCTGGCTTGAAGTCACTGAGCATGTATAGTTTCTTAGATCTGGGTTCGATCTCCGAGCAATGTAGCTCGTGCATGGTGCGTTAATTGAGAAAGCGAAAAGTGGTCAATACCCTCGGTGTTGTGGTGAACATGGTCGGAAGTAGGAGAACGGAGCCCGCACGCATAGTTTACCCAGGTTCGGGCCTTCTTTGGGGAGTAACAGCCTACGTCCTGCTTGATTTTGTTATTCATGATGAGCATCCCTTCTGTGAAGGATTGCAATGGAGTGTATGAAAGTTGTACCGAGAGTCTAGTCTATGGGGGTAGATGGGATTGAGAGCCCCATACCACTCACTTTGTATACATAGTGAGCTCTATGGTTTTAGAGAGGGTAGATCCCATCTTGCCCGCCGCCATGATGATTTGAGGTCCAAGATGGCCTTGTGGGTGTCTGCCTACTCTTTGGGACTCCCTCCTACTGCGAGCTTCCTGACGGGCCTCTTGGACCCCTAACAAGGCTTTTGTCGGGCTCCCTTGAGAGAAGCCACCCCTCCATTCAAGTTGGTCTGAATAAGATGGAGGAGGAGGAAACATGGCACCGGCACCCCTCACTAGTTAGGTCTTCAGACTTCGAATCCCGGTTGCAAGCTTGTGGACGGGTTTTCTTTGCCCTCTATTCTATTAATAATATGACACACATGGTTGTGCGTATTTAAAAAAAATTACGATGGAAAAAGCATATACTGTACAGCACACGAGACAAAAAAGGAAAAATTCCATTTTAAACCCTAAATTCGTAGAGCTTTGACGAATCAAACCCTCAAGTCCAAATCCCGGTCGTTTCAACCCTGAATTATATAATCCCGGTCTAAATCAAACCCTGGAGTCGTTTGGCAGACGGGGATTGCAATGAATGGCCGGGATTGCTGGCGGATTCCTATTTGCCGCCCATGGGCAGCAAACAGCAGTGGCTACGCCCCACAGCGCCCGTGTTCATTTATGTACTTAAAAAAGTTTAGTGTAAACGGAAAAAAATGTTCAACATATATGAAAAAAATGTTCAATATGTATTTTCAAATTGTTCAGTATACATCATAGTAATGTTCATTGTGTACTTTCAAATTGTTTAGTGTATATCATTGTAGTGTTCGTTATGTATTTACAAATTGTTTAGCATATATCACAAAAATGTTCAATACGCATATAAGAAATTTTCATTGTGTATTAAAAAAATGGTCAATGTATATTAAAAGGTCCACGAGTTTTGTAACAATATTTATGAATTTGAAACAAATGTATTGAAAAAAGGTTCACGCATTAGATAAAAAAGGTGCGCTCATTTTTTTAGCAGTGCAACAGAAAAAAATGGGGCGGCCCAACGCGGAGGACGGGTACACTCCGTGGTCAACACTGCTTGAATTATTTTAAACCATATAAAAACCGGTGGCCATCTTAGTAGGAAATAGCAAACGAAAAATAAGAACCTCGTGAACCAAATTTTTTAAATAAAAAAGTTTACAACTTTTGAAAAAATGTTCACAGATTTAGAAAGAGTACAATGATTTTGAAAAGAAGCTCATAGATTTTCAAAAGAAAATTCAATGGATTTGGGAAAAAATTCACTTTCTTTTGGAAAAATTATAAATTGAAAAGGAGTTCGTGGATTTGACACAGATTTGGAAATCCATGAGTTCTGTAAAAAGGTTCGTGAATTTGGAAAATAAAATGAATTAAAAAAAGTTTAACACGTTCAAAGAATTGTCAGATTTTCAAACATTACTCTCTTTTCAAAAAAAATACAGGAAAAGATGCCAAAAAAACCGCCCTGATTCTGCATTGAACTTTTTTCTTAAACTTGCGCACTCCAATTTAGTAACACAGGCTTGTTAGGTTGACTAGTTTAGCAACTCTCCCTGGGATCTACAGGTCCGTGGTTTGACTCGTAGGACTTGCTGTTTTATCTTTTTCGACAATCAAATTGTTACGCTACATTTGTTTTTGAGAAATATTGTTATGCTAGTACGGACGTGATCGTACACCATGGGCCGGCCCAGCCAAGTGTCACTGCGTGCGTCGGGTCGAGCTCCCGTGAAAGAGAAAAAAAAAAGACAATTTTTTTGCAGACAAAAAAAACAAATGGGCTGGCCCAGCGCAGCCCTGGTTCACCAACCAGACAAATCCCGGTTGACAACTGTCAGGGTTTGATTTAGACCGGGATTGCATAGTTTAGGGTTGAAACGATCGGGATTTGGACTTGAGGGTTCGTTTCGTCCAACCTCTATAAGTTCAGGGTTTAAAATAAACTTTTTCCGACAGAAAAGGGGCGAACGCATGAAACCGGCACGGGATCGTCGCCCTTGCCACGACGGGTCGCTTCCAGACCCGAGCAAATCAAGTGGTCAATGACGATCCACCCACCGCGAGTAACTGCCAATCGCGCGATCGGGGGCATTGAAACGCGACATCTCGCCTTGCAACGTTCCCCTCCCCTCCAGCGGCAATCAAACCAAATGAAATCCAGCCGAAGAAAGCGCCCGCTCCCTCCCGAGCGAGCACCAACCCAACACGCAGCAGGACGATCGGCGCCACCTCGGCACGCTGGTGTGGTGCGCGACCGTTGGAGCCGCGGGGTGCGTCTCCCCGCGCTGCCCTCGCGCCGGCCGCGGCGGGGCGCACAGCGGCCGGGGGCACCCTGGGGATTCGGGGCCTGGCGGGGCCCGAGAAAGACACCAGTCCCATGCACACACACATACACGCACGCCGCCCCAAAGCTCACACCTCCCTCTGCTCTCTGCCGCTCCACCTCACTCCCACCGCATGCCCTCCTCTCGCGCCGGTTACTTTTCAGCTCACTCCCTCACTCCACTCCCACTCCCACTCCCAGCGCAAATTTGGAAGGACGCGACCCGACCCGACCGAGGAGTCAAGAGGGGGGAGCGCCGCGCAGTCAGTGGAGGCAACAACGGTTACTGCCTGCTTTCGTCTTCCCAGCCAAGATTTGAGAGGAGGCGCAAGGGGGGAAAGGAGGAGGCGGCTGACTGATCGGTCGGCCGGCCGGCCGGGGAGGCGCGCCGGTGATGGGCTGCTGCCAGTCGAGGCTGGAGCGCCAGGAGGCGGTGTCGCGCTGCAAGGCGCGCCGCCGCTACACCAAGCACCTCGTGCAGGCGCGCCGGGACATGGCCGCCGCCCACGCGCTCTACCTCCGCTCCCTGCGGGCCACCGGCGCCGCGCTGCTCCAGTTCGCCACCGCCGAGGCCGACAACCCGCACCCGCGCCCGCCCCACCACCAGCGCCACCAGCCGCCGCCCTCCGCGCCGCCGCCTCCCCCTCCGCCGCCCCCGCCCCCGCCGCCTCCCCCGCCGCTCAGCCCCGCGCGGACCGCCAGCTCCTGGACCACCACCACCTCCTCCACCATCAGCGCCTCGCAAATCCTGCCGCCCCCTCCGCCCCCGCCGCCGCCGGCCCCAATGCCGTCCAGCTGGGACTTCTGGGACCCCTTCGCGCCCTCCTCCTTCCGCTCCCCCGCCGACGCCGCCGTCGACTGGGACGACGCCTCCACCTCCCTCGCCGAATCCCCCCGCGCCGCGCCGCCGCCGCCCGTCGTCGTCACGGCCAAGGCCGCCCAGGCCCAGCCCCCGGCCCCGTCCGTCGTCACCACCACCACATCCACCGCCAGCGAGCTCACCGTCGTCGCCCTGCCCCGGGGCGGCGGCGGCGGCGGTGCGGCAGGGAAGAAGGACCTCGCCGAGATCGCCACCGAGATCGACGAGTACTTCCTCAAGGCCGCCGACGCCGGCGCCCGCGTCGCCGCGCTGCTCGAGGCCCCAATCTGCGAGCTCCCCAACGCCAACAACAGCCTCCCAGGCAAGAACACTCCTCAGATCAGCTTACCTCGTTCTTCCATCCCGCTCACATTTTTCAATTGTCTGACGAAATCTTTGCTGCGTGCAATGGAATCAATTCTTGCTTCTTCAGGGAGGGTGATGAGCTACGGCAAGAACCTGAAGCCGACGGGATGGTCGTGGGGCGGCGGCGGAGGAGGGTACGGGAAAGGCAGCAGCAATGGCTTCTCCAGGTTCGGGACAGGGGACGAAGGCATGATGGGCAATGGCGGAGGCAGTGGGATCCTCAGCCACTCCTCCACCGTCGAGAGGCTCTACGCCTGGGAGAAGAAGCTGTTTCTCGAGGTCAAGGTGCGTTCGTTCATCATCTGTAACCCACTTCATTGGCATTGTTTACTAGCTTCAGTTTTGGATCATCGATCAAAATGTGCAGTAGAGCTTGAGCAGATTGATTCATCTGAGACATAGAGTAGGTGAGCAGGCAGATTCATCGAAATGCACGGCTTGGTTAGATAGATATATCTCAAGCAGTGGGTGAATGAGTGGCTTGGTGCTTTTGAGGAGCCAGTGGCCCTCCTTTTGCTGATTTTGACTATCATATTAGTAGTACATTCTGTGATGGCCATGGGAGATACTAACAAGGATTCCACCGGGGTGGCAATTGGTTCTGTCTCAAGCAAAGTACATTCCAGGCACATGGATGCATTGTTTGTTTGTTCATTCACTTTGCAGTAATTCTTTTTTAACCCTCTCTGTCAGGAGGTTCTGTGAATATGATATGCACCGTACGTGCCTTTGGATTCTTCCAAGTAAAAAAGATGATCTCTGTGCGTTATTTTATAACCTGCAAGACAGAATTTCATGTGCTGCTCTGTTCTCCGAATATTGGTACAAGTGATGCGATCCTTCATCGCATAGTTTTGAACTTGTTCAGCTCATTTGCCATGGTAAAGAACTAAAGATAGGCTTTCACTAAGTAATCATGAAATGTCAGCTTTAGTTTTTACAGCTTTAAAGATACAAATCCTTGTGCTTCTTTTGATGAGAGATAGGAATAGTGCATACTACATGGCTTTGCAGAGTCAATTTTTGCTCCTTTATCGCATCAAAACTTACCACATACTATTACCGTTACGCTTTCGCCAACTAACCGGGCAATCGAATCGAGCAGAACTACGAGGGGCTTAAGCAGGAGCATGACAAGAAGGTGGGGCTGCTGAGGAAGCAGGAGGTGAGGGGCGTGGACTACCTCAAGATGGAGAAGAACAGGATGGAGATGGAGAGCCTCGAGTCCAAGATGCTGGTGGCCACCCAGTCCATCGACACCACCACCTCCGAGATCATCAGGCTCAGAGAATCAGAGCTGTTTCCTCAGCTACTTGAGCTGGTTGCTGGGTCAGTACCACACCACCATCACTCCTCACTCATTCATTTACCGTATGCATCCAGTACTGGTACCTCACATGTCTCACTACTTCCTGTATCTGTCGTTTTTTGCATAGTACGTACTTGCATATGCATGGTCAAAAAATAAATAAATATAAGCTTGATGATATAGCTAGGCTGGACATATGGACCACGGTAAGGGGCTTCCCAGATGAGGCCCGTGATAACAGCTGTGCCATTAGTTCTTTGCTGTTTTGATCCTGCCAGCCACTGATTCAGACCATGCATGCTGCTGTTTTATCTTTGGGTCCTCTGGTAAAATGCGCCTTTGGCACTGTAGCAAGTCAACGCTCACTGGTTTGGAAGGATGAGCATTCAAGTAGGAGTAATGTGATAGTGGTGTTGGTGGGATCCTCATGTGTTGACTGTCCTGGCTGAATCTCATGTTCACTGTTTCGGTCAGTACTAGCTAGGCCTGCTTGAGAGATCTCCCAGCCCCCCACCCATCACTGCCTGGTCCAGCTGAGCTGACCCCTTTGGGCAATGGTGGCTGTAGGTTACTTGCACATCAAACCTTTGAGGTGATGGTGGTGTTTGGCATGTCATTGCTTGATGCTATGAGCCTGGTGATTTAGTTTGGTGCTGTTCATCGCCGTCGGAAGTGTGCCTTTAGGAAGCTTGGAACATAATAGCTGGCTAGTTCAACAGTTTCCAAAGAACTTTGTTTTCTTAAAGGAAAAGGAGGAAAGATCATGGAGTCACTTCTTCATGGCACCTCTGCTTTGGTAACAGCAATTGCGTGCCTCGCTCGCACTTCTCAGGTTCTTGTATAGTTTTCCATCAATGATACGGTGACCTAAGCTTGGTGTGTACTTTGTCTTAGCATCATGATGTCTCTAAATGAAAGAATTACTTTGGTATTGCTGAATACACAAACCTCCTACCCGCATTTTGGTTGCATTGTCAATTACGTGGTTTTGTTCCTGCACTTTACTTCAGTTACTTGTGTACCCAGCTGCTCCCTGCCTATGAGTATCAATACTCTCATAGTACAAGTCAGATAGTTAGATGCATCATTTATTTCCTGCCAGTACATTTCCCTTTCTTGGGTAAACATGTATGTTTGCTCTGTTCTCATGCATGTTTCCTCTTGTGAATGCATTCCATTTCAGCTTGATGAGCATGTGGAGGGGCATGTATGAGTGCCATCAGGTACAGACCCACATGGTGCAGCAGCTTGAATACCTGACCATGAGCAGCAACCCAACCTCCAATGACCACCGGCAGGCGGCGCTCCAGCTCGAGATCGAGGTGGACAGGTGGTACTCGGCGTTCTGCAGCCTGGTTAAGTCCCAGAGAGATTATGTTTACTCGCTGACCGGCTGGCTTCGCCTCTCCCTGTTCCAATGCCTTCACAACCCACTCATGAAAGACATCCAGAACTCTGACATCTATAGCCTGTGCGAGGAGTGGCAGCTGGCCATCGACCGGATCCCCGACAAGGTGGCTTCGGAAGGGATCAAAACCCTCCTTTCGGTGATCCATGCCGTGGTAGTCCAGCAGGCGGAGGAGCAGAAGCAGAAGAAGAGGTCAGATGCTGCATTCAAAGACTTTGAGAAGAAGACAGAGGAACTGCGATCTCTGGAGTCCAAATACGGGCCGTACTCTGCTGAAGGCTATGGAGAGATGACGCGGAAGACACCGGTAGCAGAGAAGCGGGCGAAGGTGGAGGCCCTGAGGAGCAGGGCCGACGACGAGAAGAGCAAGCACGAGAAGAGCGTCGGGGTGACGAGGGCGATGACCCTGAACAACCTCCAGACAGGCTTCCCCAACGTCTTCCAGGCGATGACGGGCTTCTCCAGTGTCTGCATGGAGGCGTTTGAGTCGGTGTACAACTTCAAGCGGAGCTCGGACCGGGCGCTCGACATGAAGAGGCTGATGACCTGATGAGAGTGCCATTGCCTCTGGTCACTGTATAAAATGTATACAGTTTGTAGGCTTGTAGTGTGATGGTAGTAGGGCTGGAAGAGAGTTTGATTTTACAGAGCCAACTTCATTGGTCTGGTACCTGGTGACTAGTCTAGGCATAGAAATGCCTGGAGCTCGTTTACTTGCTGTAAATGAACTCAAGGCCTTGCCTTCCTTTCTTTTTGCCTGGCTTCTACTAGCTGTTAATCATTCGAAATCTGGCTGTTTTGAAGAGCTGCGGTTTTTTATCATCCGGGCAGATGGTGTGATCTGGGGTTGGCTTTCCATTTATTCCTCGATCGCACCGGCTTCTATAGCACCGCACCACCTTCTCTCTCAGGCTTTGTATGCTAATATACTGGAGAAGTTGGGCAGATGTGCTGTTTGCACTACCAAAATTTAGACTAGTTGCACAGGGTTGTTTTGTGCCATGGTATCACAGGTGGTGTAAAAGTGCAATTTCATAAATACAACAATTCAAAATTTCAATCTGTTCACATGATAAGCGTATCTTCAACAGTGAGCACCCTATCACCACAAAGAAGTTATAATTCCATTTCTGTTGTTGACAACAAGCCTACGTTGTTCTCACGAAACTTTTGAGTAATTAACAGAAAATCTCAACTAGATCAAGCAGATGTTCTGGAGAGTGGAGACCAAGGAATATCTGCACATAGATAATGGAATATCTGCATAGTTTTTGCTAGCTGCTTCACGGCACGAACCCTCGTGCGCCAGAGCATTTTGGCACCTTGCTCGCAGCTTCTATGAAGTTCTCCACTGCAACTCGATTTGAATCTGCCCATATTTCGAGTCGATGAGACGATACTTTTCATTGATCCGCCTGTTGCTGATCACGTCTGCCAGGGTTATATCAATGTAGCCTAAGGTTTCCTGTAACAACATAATAATACAAGCAAAGTGATTGGACAGTTTCGTACAATCCAGCCATTGTACTAAGAAATGCCATTAAGAGATATAGTCGAACCCACTTATTCATATCAAAAGATACTGAAGAAATAGAAGTAGTACTGTATCAAATATCTGTTGTGAACAGGAATTTTGTGGCTCTCCGTTATGACTATTTCCTCTAATATAGTCACGGAGCAACCAGAAAGCTTGTAAAGCGAATTACTACATCAGTTAAGGGCCAAGCATTTCTTGTAGAATATCGTACCTTGCCATGTAACATTCCTCCTATCTTTCCAGCTTTGCTTAGGACTTGAACATGCAACTTATCATTTGTAGGTGGTTCCTCGCAAGCAAACTCAAACTCATCCTCCCAACGTGGATCCCTGTTCTTCTTGACAACCTAGAACAGAGGAGGAAAATCGAGTGCCGTAAAGCATGCGAAAAACATCATAACCTTTGTTACAAATAGCTAGGTGCAAGTGCCTAATATATACTACTACAGTTACAAATACCTTTGTTTTCTTCTCTTCTCCTTTAAAGGTTATCTTTGCGTATGGGTTTGTGTGATGCTTCCCTTCAACATCTTGAGCTTCGTGAAGGATGACGAAAAGCAGCCCACCACCAGCTGGAGTGTTGTCTGGGGCTTTCTGCACTTCATCAGTACCATCCATGCTTTCTTCCTCCGTGTCTTCTTCTTCCTTGAAAGGCTTATATGTCACCTCCAAGGTAATCTGACCACGAGATTTCTCATTTTGTATATCATTTGGATCCATGGTCTTCAGTAAGTTAAGAGTCGTCACTTTAGTCTCGTCCGGGGCAAGTTCGCTCAACAGAACCCTGTTCATGCCCATCTTCTCATGTTTTCCAACCTAGATACATCAAAGAAATACCTTAGCTGCGTATTATTTGGTCATGTGTACGAAATGAAGCTACATCGGACTTGATGAACAAAGGAAGGAAGCCATGCCTGTGCCCGGTCGAAGACATTAACAACCAGCGACTGGTTTTCCAGATCTGTCACAACAAATTTGAATTCTTCATTCCACTCCGGATTGAGATTGCTGCGCCTTACTGTTGTTTTCTTGGATGGAAGCCTGTCACCCGACATCTTAAGTTTCACGTATGGATCTGATTTACCACCCAGCAGGCCCTTCTTTTCCAGATTTTGTGTTCCTGAAACCTTCACGAGTAGAATTCCAACAGGCCTCTTTGATGCGCTGTCAGTATGCGGAAGCCATTAGCAACAGACATTTTATAGAAACAACACACAAGCAACCACAAAGTAAGTGATCAAAACTTTACTTTGAGGGATCCATTGTAGGGACTTGTTGTGTCTTTGGCCGCAGCAGACACATGCTGGCGACTTCCTTCTTGATGGTCTCCTGCAAATACGCAAAACAACAACGAGACATTTTTAGTGAAGGGAATGAAACAGAACAGTTTGGGAGATGCAGCATGACTGCAGTGAGTGAAGAAGACACCCAAAAACAACAACAAATATAGTCTGCTGGCATCTAAACACATGGCCGCCGCCCGCGCGCTCTACCTCCGGCTGCTGCGGGCCACGGGCGCCGCGCTGCTGCAGTTCGCCGCCGCCCAGGCCGACAACCCGCACCCGCGCCCTCCCCGCCACCACCAGCTGCCACCTCCGCCTCCCCCTCCTCCCAAATATTAGGAAATCTATAAAAGTTCCCGTGGAGATCCACAAGATGCACAACTCAAATCAGCAAGAGCAACCCAACTCCTCTCCCGATCCTCTCACAGATGCTTGTATTAATCGCAGTGTAACAGAGTAGCAGAGTGTATAAGTATGATGTTCTAGGGTTTTGGATTGGGGAACTGAGTTGATGCCGACGCAGAGGCGAAGGAATCACTCCGTCTATCTATCTTTTTCTACATTGGATTGGATGGATCTGCTTTTTAGCTGTGCATACTCGCTTTCCACCTAGCCTACTTGCGTTGTTTCTCTGTGAATCACTGTAGCACTCTCATTCCCTGCTTCTTGCCTCACATGTCACATCCTTCCCCTCTGCTTCATCACTTCTTCGCACAGGAGTCCATGGACATACGCCCACATGTTGCTCCGTGGTAGTATCGTTTATAGATGTGGCAATAGGTAAAAAAATATAGTTCTGTTTTGTAGCTTGGCAATAAAATCTACCGCTCTTTGCAATTAAAAAAAGGGGGAAACGCATACCTACACAAACATTAAAAATCAATTCGATCTTTTGAAGAAAACATGGAGGAATGTCGCAACCGAATCGCTACAATAAAACAACTTTTTAGGTGAACAATCGTAGCAACAAATAGACCAAAAAACCATATTTATTTAGGAATTACTCCCTCCATCCCATAATATAAGACTTTCTTTGTAAAAGAACGTCTTATTGTGGGACAGACAGAGTAGTTATTTGCGACAGCGGCAACAATCTTTGCAGGGTTGCGTGCCCGACTTTGCTGAAAAAACAAATAATGGTGACCGGCCCTGCAACGTCGCGCGTTCGGCTTGTTGGCGCGCAGCAGGCAAGCAGCCTTGCAACATGAAATGTGTGCCTGGCTCTGCAATAGAGAAACAACAACAACAGCTGGCTTACAACATCAGCGTATTTCTGGCTTACAACATCATGCCGCTGGCATTGCAGCACCCCCCCCCCCCCCCCCCGTATGGCTTGCAACATTGACGCCCGGGTTGATGTTGTGCATGGATCAACTGGGTAATTTTGATCATTTTCCTATACAGCGAAATCCCATTTGGTTGCAACAAAATTGAGAACAAGTATACAGCATGCCAGACTAACACTTGTGGGATACACAAAAACACTTGCATCATGAAGCAATGTTGTAGAAGACACTACACCGTCGTCGCAACAACATGAATGGAACAGCTGCTACAGGCCCAGACACAGATCATTCAGCTCTTGGCTCCGACTATGGCCAACAAGACCAACAATAACTATCACTGCAATAATTGTTCATTGATGGTCGTGCTCACTCGTTTGCTCGGGCTGAACCAAGCAAAGTTTTCTAGCACCTTTGAGCCCATCATAGCCGATGAATGGCTCCACTCGGTAATTAAGAATATTGATACAGTTGGATGCACTGATGCTTCACATTTGCTAAAGGATCAACAACGACATGGTGGGAGAATTATCAAGTCACTTATCCTATTGACAATATCACTTGGGATCAGTTTCAGGAAGCTTTTCACACTGCACGTGTGTATGCTAGAGCCGTGAGCTTAGGGAAGGAGTTTCTCAGTTTACGCCAAGGATAGTGCATAGTGTTTGCGTATGTATGGAGGAGTTTAACAAGTTGGATCGCTATGCACTACATGATGTACATGATGAAGATACAGGACAAGTGAAGTTTCTTAAAATATTGAATGATGAGATAGGTATGCAACTGATTGTGGTTAAGTTTGACAACTATCAAGAGATGATAGACAAAGTTATAAATTTTGAAGACAAACATTACTCGATGGAGAATCACAAGAGGAAGTCAAGCTATTACAAACTAAACAGTGGAGCTCAACAAAAACCATGTACTTCTTCTACGAGATATAATGGTCCTACAAAATATGGGAATTATAGCCATGGCCATCATAACCACAATGATCATCACAGTAGCAATGATAAAGGTCCACATAACACAAACAAATTACTCTGCTACCAGTGTAGGAGGCCAGGACATTTTGCCATGGATCGCATGGAGATGGAGAGAATGAATGGAAACCCTATAAGAATGCATCTGGATCATCTCAACCAAGGGCATGTGAATCATGTCACTATGGGGAATCCGGGATAGTAGAAGGTTGAGACGTGAACCAAACGACAGAATTAGTGAAGATGAATTCACATGGGAAGTCTAAAGCCAAGTAATTGAGTTGTGATCTTTTAAGTACTAGGAAGAGCCTGTTTTGTAACTAGGAGAACAGGGCATGGATAATTTATTCAATTATGTACCAACAAGAAAATATGAAAAAGGATATAATAATCTCCATCATCTTGAGAAATGGAAGCTGCAGAGCGAATAGCGGGCAACAGCATGCGTGGCTTTGAGAAGACTAAGGGCATCTCCAACACGGACCCTTAAATCGCCTGCATCCATCTGAACCGCAAGGTCAGGACCACGCAAGCCATCCAACAGAGTCCCACATCCGTCTGCGGACTAGTTCAGACTTCTGTTTTCTTGCAAACTGGAACCAAACCATGGCCTTTGCGGGAGTCCGAACACCGGTCATGTAGGATTCTGACACCCTCGGCCCATCCAAAATTGAGCTGAAGCACATGCATTTAGAGTTGGCCGCACTATTTTCATGGCAAAATCACTCTTTCTTAACCCTCTCTTACATTCCGCTACTCTTCACCCCAATTCCTGCCCTTTTTGTGGACGTCCATGCATGGGGGGGCTTACGAAAAGTTGCCAGAGTCAGTGGTGCGGGATCCGACAAAGCGACCGCCCGTAAAATCAACTATGCATGTGGCACGGCAAGGTGCCGGCTCAGACAGAAGGCAAAGGTGGCGGCGTTCAAGAAGCAGAAGGCCGACAGAGGTGGTGGTCATGCAGGGGGGCGGTCGTGGTGCAAGGCGGGGCCAGGGATGCAAGGCACTACCGCGTCCGTGCAGACGCCGCCCTAGCCAGAGAAATACAAGGCTCCCTACTTCTACACCGCCCAGCAGCACGAGATTTTCTGTCGATGTCAACGCGGTGCTGCTTTTCCTGGAGTCTACATCGCCACAACTTGTCCAGTCGTGGACGTCAGGCATGGAGAAACTCAGTGCCCACACGTTGTTCCCTGGTATGCCTCAAGCGGGCGAGCCAGCGTGACATCGGGGACAAGAAGTTGTTTGAGATGAACCATAAAGGAGGTGGAGGCGGAGGCTGCTATGAGGATGGGCTGGTGGATGACTCGGAGTCCACGTAGTCGAGCACGTACACCCAGTCCGGCTCATAAACCTAAATGGGCACGCACACCCAGTCCGGCATGTACACCCATCAGGGCACGCGGCTAGGCACGTACGCACAGCCGACACACAGCCGGATTGGGCCATCGGGCAGCAGGAGCGGGAGGAGGAGGAGGAGGAGGACCCTTGGTCCACATGAACTTGTAGCCGATCCAAAGGAAAGGGGTAGAGGAGAAAACTTCAATATGAGGGAGGACGAGTTGTTGTGCGATGCGTGGTTGGCAACTAGCATCGATCTGATCCTTGGCACGGAGCAAAAGGGTTCAATATCTTGGGCCAACATTAACGCTTCGTTCCATGAGCACAAGCATTTCAAGCCCTATGCCAACGAGCTCATCCGCAACCGTTTGGTAAAGTATCTCAACCACCAATGGTACATCATTCAAGAGTTTGTGTCCAAGTATTGCGACCACTTGAAGCAACTCATCGGACAGTGGCCAAGTGCTGCCAAATCTCTGAGCAAGTGTGTTGGTTATCTGGTCGGATATGCTCTATGTTTTGGTCAGTTGGTGGTCATTTTGGATGGATATGCAACATGTTGGTCGGATGCTCTTTGTTTTGGTAATTTGGCCGAATCGGATATGCAAACTGTGGACAGTGTTTTATACTTGTAGCCTCCCCGTGCATGCAATTTCTTGTTGAAGTTGGAGAAGAAGACCTTTGTCCTCATGCATTTTTGGTTGAAGTTGAATGGGCAAACCAAATGGAATTTATTCATTGCCAACTCCGTCAAGACCGCCAGCATCGGCACCGAGGAAGAAATGGGTGATCCAACCGACCCGACAAAAGAGCCACTGAGGAAGGATAGTAGAGGGTTCCATAGAAAGAAGTGGGAGGAGGAAAAGTCGAAGCGAGAAGGGGCGGCGGCCAAGATGACGAAGAGGTTCGAGGACATCTTAGCGAAGAAGGGGAGGCATATGTCCAGCTCTCCGATATGAAGGAGGCATGTATGGCGAGATATTTAACATGTTGATGGCAGTGATTGAGAAGAAGGTCGTGCTCGAAGAGAAGAACATTCATATCACAACCATTTTAGAGGAGGCAAAGATGTTAACCTTGAAGATGGATGAGTTGGATGACGATGCAAGGATCATCGTTCAAGTCGTCCATTTCAAGAGGTTGAAGGGGCTGAAGAATTAACTGGAGGCGAAGAAGGAGAAGGAGGCGAGTGAGAAGGCAGTGGTTGAGACAGGGCGGCAGAGTGAGCGATCATGCTTGGATTGCCTATCCGGCAGCACAATTTTTTGCATGGACTACCAGACTGATATTGTCTTGTGATCGGGGATGTAAAAATTATGCATATTTGCCTATTTTTGATTGTGACCCGATGCTATGTGATTGGATGCATTTGAATTTCAAATTGGCGTGGACAGACATTTAGGAATTTGGATGGTCGGCTCCTGCATCAGTTACCGCAGAATGGCCCTCAACGGACTACGAACGAATACAGTGTCCGGCTTAAGAGTCAGCTTTGGAGATACCTAAGTAAGGAAGAAGCCAAATCGACTAGGTGCGGTGAGTGCGCGATAGCGAAAGCGGTGGCCCCGGAACTAGCATCGTCGCATGGACTTTATGAGAGCCAAATTTTCATGGTGCCTGAAATTGAAAAAAAACAGCTTTTAAAGTTAAAAAAATAAAAATAAATACGTAGGTACTTGGGATATTAGATGTGTCTCTATACTGCTTAAAAAATAATTAGTGCTCCTTTTCCTGTCAGGACTCTTCATCAACCGGCTTTATTATCTCACCACGTCACTCCACCGATCTATTTCATCCGGTCGGTTTTTTTCCCACCACGTCATATTTGACGACACCTTCACAATACACCGCTCAATCACATTAATTTTCTTACCTTTTGTAGCACTACATGAACTCCATCTTAATTAACTTTTTTGCAATAATGTGGAATTACGCCACTTAATTCCACGCCATATTTGACTTCACCTTCCCTTACGCTGCTCAATCATATTAATTTACTTACCATGCATTACCAAGGCTATCATAAATGCACCAAAATCAAAATTCTAATATTTGGTGATTCTCGCCTATCTCGTGCGCTAAAAAAATCGGCTCACATGACAGCGCACTGACACATTCCTAGTTTCATTATGAAATAAGTTTGATGTGAGTTGTAAAACAAATCATATACTTCCATAGGTACATTTGCTAAAAACACATGAATTTTCTTTGTGTAGCTGGCATGATAATGTATTTCATCATGAAACTTTACAGGCAAGTATTATACATTCATAGGTATGTATGTATTTTTAATAACTTTTAAAACCTAAAAAACAAAATTTTAATTTTTTTTTCAAAAATGTGCTCCGTTGAGCTCGGGAGCCAAGCACAATTTTTGCCTTCTAACCCCATACGGTCAGTTTTTTCCCGATGGCACGTGCTTAGGGCGCCTCATGTCTCGCATTAAGCGAAACCTATGGAAGCCTCCTTGTTGAAGCGAGAGCAATATGGGCAGGCCCAGACACGTGGGATGCCACAGCCGTGTTTTTTCTTTTCTTTTTATATTTTCTGCTTTCGTTTATAATTATTATTTTTACTTTACTTTGTATTTTAAAATATTCTATATATATATATATATTACAAAAACACTATAATAAAACATTTGAAAATGTTGACCAAGCATTTGAAAAATGCTAAATGTGTATAAAAATGTTTAACATATATAGAAACAATGTATACAAGAAACAAATGTGTATGGAAATAATTTATCATGTATTTTAAAAAATTAATCAAGCATTTGAAAATGTATTGAATATTATAAAATTGTTAATCAAGCATTTGAGAAATGTTAAATCTGAATAGAAAAATTGTTGACCATGTATGAAAAATAATGAATTTTTTTATCATGTATATCAAAAACTAATCAAGCATACGAAAAAAATGTTGAAAAGTATTTCAAAAATATTAACCAAGCATTTGGAAAATGTTAAATGTGTATAAAAACATGTTGACCATTTATTAAAAAAATGATAAAAAATTGATCATGTATATAAAAATGTTAATCAAGCATTTGGAAAATATTTGAACAGGAATTTTAAAATTGTTAAATGTGTATGGAAAAATGTTGAACATTTATTAAAAATTAATGTTGCATTTGAAAAATATTATTCAAGCATTTGTATAAATTTAAATGTGTACCGAAAAAATATTGACGAAGCATTTGAATTTTTTTAGATGTGTATTGAAACAATGCTGACCATATATTAAAAATATGTTAATCTTGTATTTGAAAAATATTAATTAAGCATTTAAAAATGTTAAATTTTGCATAGATAAAATGTTGACCATATATTCAAAAATGTTAAATTTATGTTGAGAAAATGTTAAACTTGTATTAAAAATGTTCTTGACATATACAAAAAATGTAGAATAAAAAAAAGAACCAAAGAAGACAAACAAATGAAAACCCTCGGCGCACTTACCCCGGACGATGCTAGGCGGGCTTGTCGTGGTTGCATATGGCCCAATTAGCCAGAACGCTCCAAAAAAAACTTGGCAATAGCCTCCCTCCAGACACTTGGCCCACTTAGGCTTGTATAGGGTGTGACAGAAAAAGCTATCATTTGCAAGGATAAAGATGGTAAATATACTGGCCCCTCGGCCTTCGTCTTCGAAGGACTTGTCGACCCAGCGACACTTGAAGCCCAAGCGTGCAAGGAGGCTCTGGCGTTGGCTACTGATCTTCACCTTGACTCGTTGTGCATTGCATCAGACTGCTTAGAAATGGTGGCTAATATTGCATCGGTTGCCCAAGATTACAACCTCGCCAAAGCGGCATCCACTCTTATATTTGCCCGAGATTATTTGTATTCCTATGAACCTTTGCAAATTAATAAAGGATGATGTGACTAAAGAAAAAAGAACATAGGCTTATACAACGCAAGGTGGTTAAAAAATAAAGCAGTTTTTTTTAAGCACCGGTGCTTATTTGTAGACAGGAGACGCTTAATTATGCATTTCTGTTACACGAGACAAAAACTCAATTTATTTTATCAGGCAACTCCATAAGCATTTTGCATTGTATAAAGTGTTGACTGTTAATCACGGGATGAGGAAGCCATCACACGGACAGAATGTCTCAAAAAAAATTGGACGGACAGGAAAATTAGGGCGCTAAATCAGGCGGCTAGAAAGTTTGATGGCGTGAGAGGGCTGGGAAGATGCTCAATTTGACCGTCCTTAACAACTTACGCTTGGAAATTGATCGAGTGTGAGAAATCCTCCTAAAGAAAAGAGCACCTGTTAATGTGCAACATGACAGAAATGCCCCTTCCACTAACAAACGGCCTAGAATCCAATCTGGACTTTCTGACAAACGGCCTAGAATTCAATCTGGACTTGATGGAGAAACTACTGTTGAAAACCTGCTTGGGAAACTACTGATGAGAACTCTGTGGCAGCATGTGGGCATGTTGGAAAAACCTTTAACCCTATCGAACACCAGATGTAATCTGAACTTGCTGACAAACGGCCTAGAATTCAACCTTTAGAAGTGGAGGAGCAATCTGAGAATTTGGGCAGATGTAATCCATCCTCAGATTACTATTACATCCCTCAGTTCACGCCACCTAAATTGACACAAATTGCACAGAAAAACAGCGTTCGCAAATCTGCATCGAACACCAGATATTTCAAACGTGCATGTGCTGCGCTTTGTACCACTTGCTGTGCATTTAGATGTCAAACCCTGGTGTTTTGTGCAATGTAACATAAAATAGAACAAATAAAACTTTTAATCTGTTCAAACCATAAGCATATCTGTAAGGGCGAGAACCCTGTCACCACAAAGAAGTCGTAATTCTGTTTCTGTTGTTGATAACAAGCCTGCGTTGTTCTGAAGAAAAATTCGAATAATTGACAGAAAACCTCAACAAAGATCAAGCAGATGTTCTAGAGACGAAGCAATATCTACATGGAATCCATTACAGGTATTTGCAAGCTGCTTCATGGCATGAACCCTCCTGTACCTTGTGATGCCAGCGCATTTTGGCACCTTGCTCACAGCTTCTATGAAGTTCTCCACTGCAACTCGATTTGAATCTGCCCATTTTTCGAGTCGATGAGATGGAACTTCTCGTTAATCCGCTTGTTGCTGATAACGTCTGCCAGGGCTATATCAATGTAGCCCAAGGCTTCCTGTACCAACATAACATAATAAGCATCAAAAGCTTAAACAATTTCAGACAATCCATGCATTGTATCAAGACATGTCATAAACAGTTAATCAAGCCCTCAAGATCAAAAGAAACTGAACTGCAATTTTGAGGCTCTCCATTATGAATATTTCTCCTAATCAAGTTGTGGAGCAACCAAAATGCTTGTAGTGAATTACCACACCAATTAAGGGCCAAAATTTTCTCGTACAGTATCGTACCTTCCCATGCAATATTCCTTTTTTTCCAGCTTTACTTAGGACTTCAACATGCAACTTATCATTTGTAGGTGGTTCCTCACAAACAAACTCAAATTCATCCTCCCATCGTGGATCCCTGTTCTTCTTGATCACCTAGTACAGAGGAGGGAAATTCAAGTGCCATAATGCATGAGAACACATCATAACCTTTCTAAATAGCTATGTGTAAGCGTCTAATACATATACTATAGTTACAAATACCTTTGTTTTCTTCTCTTCTCCTTTAAAGATTATCTTTGCGTATGGGTTTGTGTGATGCTTCCCTTCAAGATCTTGAGCTTCATGAACAACAACAAAAAGCAGCCCACCACCAGCTGGAGTGTTGTCTGGAGCTTTCTGCACTTCATCAACACCATCCACGCTTTCTTTCTCCATATCTTCTTCCTTGAAAGGCTTATATGTCGCCTCCAAAATAATCTGACCACGAGACTTCTCATTTTGTATATCATTTGGATCCATGGTCTTCAGTAAGTTAAGAGTCAGCACTTTAGTCTCCTCTGGGGGAAGTTCTTTCAACAGAATCCTGTTCATGCCCATCTTTTCATGTTTACCAACCTAGAAATATCAATGAAATAGCTTAGCTGCATATTATTTGGTAACGAATACGAAAAGGAACTACTTCAGACTTCATGAACAAAGGAAGCCATGCCTGTTCCCAGTCAAAGACATTAATTTCCAGCGACTGGTTTTCTGGATCTGTCACGACAAATTTGAATTCTTCATTCCACTCAGGATTGAGATTGCTGCGTTTTACTGATGTTTTCTTGGATGGAAGCTTGTCATCTGTCATCTTAAGTTTCGCATATGGATCTGATTTACCCAGCAGATCCTTCTTTTTCAGATTTTGAGCTCTTACAACCTTCAGAAGTAGAATTCCAACAGGCTTCTTTGATGCTCTGTCAATATGCAGAAGACATTAGCAACATATATTTTAAAAGCAGTGCACAAGCAACCACAGAGTGATCAAAACTATACTTTGAGGCATCCATTATAGGGACTTCTAGTGTCTTTGGCCACAGATACATGTTCGCAACTTGCTTCTTGATGGTGTCCTGCAAATGCACAAAACAGATTAGTTGAATAACGAAATATTTTTATTGATAGGGTGAAGCTAGACACCACATCTCAGGTTTGAGAGATGCAGCATGACTGCGGTGAGCAAAAACAACAAATATACACTATTGACATCACACTACCAAGGCAGAAAAACAGGATTTAGGTACACGACAACGTGGTGTCATGTTGCATGAGCATCATATAGACTACTACAAGCAACAGTGGCATACATACAACAAATTTGATGTCAACGTTACAGAGATAGAGATGAAGTAATTCATTTTAGAATAAACACCTAAATCAAGTATATGACAAGAATGAGGAAGGTTAAACATGAGAAGATTCAGAACAGTAGTCGGGAATACCTGAACGAATTTGTAAAGAACAGGAATGGCCATTAAATCTGCTCCGAATAGTTTCAGCCCAAAATCAACATGTGGCTGCAAAACAAATTGTAACTAGTAAAAAGCTAAAACAAGTGATCAGCAGGGTAGTAAGAATACAACCAACTAGTTGCCAGACCTTCTCCATGAGAGAGACGCTAATATTAGCGAAGCAAGGAAATGTAGGCACCAACGGCTTCAGAGTAATACGAGGCGATGCAAAGACTTGCAGATCCACAATCTGAAAGAACAATACAACAAGAAGTAATTCACTAAGTTAACTTCTACAAACCACAAAACATACTTTTCATAAGAAGACAGGAGTTCATACCTGGACGGTTGCTTTCAACCCGTAGGCCTTTGCAACAACAGTAATATTGGGATTTGCAGCCCACTTTAGAGATGGTTCCATTATCAACTCTTTCTCATCGGTGACATAGACTTTCATTCCTGGGGTAAGGCATCAAATGTAAAACATTTAGCATCACATATGATCAATATAATATAACACCAGCACTTGTTGTGTTCAGAGCACATCATAATCACAAGTAGAAAATCACAATATCGTTAATTCTACGAAGAAAATCGAAGGGTGGCTGCTTTTTTCGAGTGTAATTGCAATGTACTATGGCATACACAACATATAGCAGATTAACTGGAGTGGTAGCAATCTCTACATATTGCATATCTGAAGCTATAGTAGGTTCCCAAATAACTGCTTTATCAAAGGATGGCAGCTTCATTGCACATGACCGTATGAATACAACTGCACTTCAGATACTGAACACGACAATCCCCATATAAAGAGCGTGCATCTGTTCACAAATTCATGCAAAAAAATCATACTGATATTCTAGTTCAGAAGGAAGTCTGAAACCATTTAAAATATAGCTGCATTATCCATTTGTGTTAAAGGGGAATAAGAACACAAATCTACGAAGCAAACCTTGTTTTTGCCCTAAAGCAGGAGCTGGTGCGAGTAAAAAAAAGGGCCTGGCACCTTATGCCTAAGAAATACTACTGACCTTGAAAGGTTGGTGGTAAGGTACCCAGAGTAAGTGTTTCGAACTCAACTGAATCTATCTTGTACTTCTCACAGTTCTCAGCAATAATTGGCTTTGCAATATCCTGCGCCATTCTGCAGATAGCCTAAAGGACAAAACCATATAGCACATGAGCTTTAATGCCAATCAGAGATAAACATCTTACACTCAGAGTAATCTACAGCATCAAGTACCTTATTAAGATTGGGCCACATCAATTCCAGAAACCTGTTGAGCCAATCAATCTAACAACAAACAGCAAGGAAATGAGGATATAAAGAACTGTGAACTGCTACAATTTAAATACATGAGTTTATTAATCAATTAGTTGCAAGCTTAAATTTTTGGGAAGCATACTCTATCATAGTCGGGATTCTTGACCCACATGGGAATTTCAGGAAGGATTCCATCCAAAGAATTTGAGTCATATTCCACAAGTGGGCGAACTTCGACATCCTGAAAGGTAATCAGGAAAAAACGTTACCATCATGTAGGAACATTATATATCAGTTATAAACCGAACAAAGAGGTATATCTTAAGGTGTCCCGTGATCACATCAGTCAAAATAGTTAAGACACTTTTTAGCAAAGCAGTTATTGCTAGGCTGCTAGCACAACTATGTTCATATACAGCAACAAAAAATGATGATTATACAAAGAAAATGAGGTTCAGTGAAAGAAACTGCCCACCTTGACATTCGTTGGCTGGAAGTAGATGAAGAAGTAGTACCCAATAGCAATACCAGAAGAGAATCCAAATCCAAATCCAAAGAGACCAAGCACTGTGCTGACTATGCCCATCTCTGATTGCTTTTAAGACCTTAAAATGTATGCCAGCTTTCTATCAGAAATTGCAAAACCAAACATACTCCAAGGAAAATAAACCAGTGAAAATATATTTATAAATTGCTGAGGAACAACCAGAGAAAGCTAATACCAGCTTTTAACACGGTTATTTTCTGCAAATATCCTATTCAAGTTTATTCAGATGGGTTTCTGTAGGGCTTTATCTCTAGCCTACCCCAACTTGCTTGGGACAAAAGGCTTTATTGCTGTTGTTGTATCCTGGTCAAATTTATACAGATGGCAAGAAACAATCCCCGATTTTATACTAGTAGTTATTTTAATTACAAACATATCTATACCGATTCTGAAAGTTAACATAAAGCAGTTTCTCAAATTAAAAATGGAGGAACCCATCAGTGCAGATTCCACCACGGTATGGAAGAAATGCCTCAGACCACATATCGCAAAATACTAAGCGAAAGGCTCTTTCAATGAGTGAAAACGACAGGAAGGTTAATGATATAAAACAAAGCTTAGCATAGCTGATGTCAATCGTCCTGAAAATACAAAGATAAAGGTACTTGGGGACGCAAGGAGAATAGCTGTAGCTTTCAGAGTTGATCCCACGGATTTCAGAATAATATAGGGTGGCTCTACCAAGTTGCATGGTGGAGTAAAAGGGTGGTGGCACTTTTGGAGATTGTCCTTGCTCAAGGGTCACGTTGGTACTTAATCTTTGCCTTCAAGGCAGGTTTCTTCTTTGGGATCAGATCATGGATTGTAAATTGCAAGTGCCAATAAAACTAAGTGATGGGGCAATTATCAAACAATAGAGGTCATCTCAGCCTTGCCCAGAATGACGATTTCTTCATAAAAAATACTATACTATTAGGTAGAATCGAGTTATCATTAAAAAAACAAATAAATCAATCTTAAGGGGAGCTGCGCGCAGATTACAGGGTGTATGTAGTGCCCGAGCAACACATCTGTATTGCTAAGAGGAATTCAACTACATCCAGTTGGAGAAACAACCTAGATTGCCGCATTTATCGATTCACGAACATGCATGTCCTGAATAAACACGATTTGACCATGACAGCAACAAAAAATGAAACATGAGGACGCATCAGACAGAGCAGATCGACGCACGAACGCGCTACCAAACCGACGAATCAGGCGTCCAAACGACACCACCCGACGAGCCCGCGCCACAGGATGCGTCGCGGGAGGCGGATCTGGGCATGCATCCGGCGCAGAGAAGCCTGCACGAACCCACCGACGGCGGCACCGGCACCACACCCCCGGCCCGGAGAACAACCCCCGCTCCGCGAATTCGAAACCTCCGGCCCGGCGGGGCACGGGCGTGCCCGCCACAGCCCGGGACGCCGCCGAGCCCGGGCACGCGACGGGAAACCGAAGGATCCGCGGGGACGCGCAGCGGCCGCGCCCGCGTGGGGCGACCCGAAACGGTTAGGAGGGGGAGAGGGGACGAACCAGAGAGGCCGGCGGCGGGTGTCGCGGTCGCGGTCGCGGTCCGTGCGGCGCCGGTCACCAGAGTGTGTGGGCGGAGGAGGCGGGGCGCGCGGCCATGGAACGCGGCGGGGAGGGGATTTCGAGGGGCGGAGCGGAGGGATCGAATGGGTGTGTGGGTGGGAGGAAACGTCTGGTGCATGGGCCGCTCGGCACGTTGCGGCACACGCGGCCGCGATCCCGGCTCCCGGGTGGAGTTAATTAGCGGTGGGGGCCGGACAGGGCCCACCGCTGATTGAGGACGGTTATTAAGCTGCGAGGGTGCCTCGGTGCCGCTGGCGTGCGGGCCAGGGCACGGGCACGGGCACGGGCGCATCCGCTCCGCGCGCACGGCGGCGAGGCGATGCGATGCGTGCGCCCCGTGCCGTGAGGCCGTTTTTGTTCTCTCGGCCGGCCTCCTCCGTGAATCGCTAATTCATGGAGTGCCATATGGCAGAGTGACCGCTTTCCTGTCAAAAGTTCAGTGACAGGTGAACCAACATGTGGTTAAATAGTTAGAATGATAGTGGTGTCCTCAGTCCACCCCTATGATGACTTCGTAAAAATTTCAAAATAATATGTCGACTTAGTCTCAAAGGTGCTCATAGGGGTCGGGTGTGCGTGTGTGCGTTCATAGAGATGAACATATGCGCGTATAAATGACCGCTTGCGTCTTTACTGTGTTCAAAAGAAAATTCAATAGCTGAATGAGTGAAGTCTGTTTTAAACTGTAAGATTATGAAGGGTGACATAAACGAACCCCCATTTATAAATCCCGGAAGTCCGTCCTCTATATTCCTCAATCTCGGTCGTTCTAAACCCTAGACTGGTCCTATACTTGTTTGGAGGGACAATCTCGGTCGGGGTTGGTTGTTTCTCTCACTAACCACATGGGGCTACATGTTATATTTTATCTACATCCCCAGTCTCACATTCAGGGTACCAATTTCAGGGATTTAGATATGGGGTTCATTTATGCCAGCTTTACAATCTCAGGATTCAAAACAGACTCCACTCATAGTTGAACATATTCCGGTAACCTGCATGGCCACAGATTCAGTTTAGAGGCCATCCCCTTGCTCATGCTCCACCTTGCAAGACCACTGCTGTTGGATGCCCATGCGCGGCTACCCCGGCGCCGGGGTCCCGTGGATCCAACCGCTCGGGGCGACTCATGTTGTATCCCTTGCGTGTCGGTCTCAACACAGAGGTGCAATGTGGCCCCCGAGCATGGCGGCTAGTGCTAGATCCATGTTGGGGAACGCAGTATTTCAAAAAAATTCCTACGATCACGCAAGATCTATTTAGGGATGCATAGCAACGAGAGGGGAGAGTATGTCTACGCACCCTCATAGACCGAAAACGGAAGCGTTAAGAAACGCGGTTGATGTAGTCGAACGTCTTCGCAATCCAACCGATCAAGTACCGAACGCACGGCACCTCCGCGATCTGCACACATTCATCTCGGTGACGTCCCTTGTACTCTTGATCCAGTTGAGGCCGAGGGAGAGTTTCGTCAGCACGACGGCGTGTTGACGGTGATGATGAAGTTACCGGCGCAGGGCTTCGCCTAAACACTACGACGATATGACCGAGGTGTGTATCTATGGAGGGGGCACCGCACACGGCTAAAACAATTGTCAACTTGTGTGTCTATGGGGTGCCCCCTCCCCTGATGCCCTAGAGGCAATAATAAAGTTATTATTTATTTTCTTATATCATGATAAATGTTTATTATTCATGCTAGAATTATATTAACCGAAAACTTGATACATGTGTGAATACATAGACAAACAGAGTGTCACTAGTATGCCTCTACTTGACTAGCTCGTTGAATCAAAGATGGTTAAGTTTCCTAGCCATAGACATGAGTTGTCATCATCTAGAGCGTTCGATCACGATCGCGTGGCCGAAAACCGCACCTCATTTGGACTCTCCTAGCTCCCTCTATGCCTATAAATAGGTCCTCCTCGAAAAATCTCGGATCCCCTCCCCGAAAACCCTAAAAATTTCTCCTCCGCCGCCGCCGGACACGTCCGGCCGGAGCGGACATGTCCGCTCGCCGCCACCGACCAACCGCGCCGTGCCACGTGTCCCGGGCGGGCGCCCACATCGCCGCCGCCGCGCCGGCCCGCCCGAGCCCGCGTTGGGCCCCCACGAGGCCCAGCCGCCCCGCCGCCCGCGCCTGCTTCCTCCTCCAACCCGGCGCCGCCCCTCCGCCGCGCCACCGCACTCGCCCCTCGCCGGCCGGCGTGCCTCCCCGACGCCGGCGACCGCCGCCTCTGCCTCCCGGGTCACCGCGCTGCCCCGACGCCCCCGCAGCGTCGCGCCGCCCGCTCCGAGCTCCGGTGACCGGCCCGGTGACCTCCTCCTCGTTCCTCGCACATCGGCGAGCTCTCTCCGGTCGGATCCGTCGCCGGCGACCTCGAGCCCGTCGGCTACAGTAACCGCCGAAGAAACCCTAGATCTGGTGGTCCTTTTTTTCTAAGTCCCCGGAATTTCCTAGTCCATATGCTCTTGTTCATGGCATCGTATCTTTGCACCCGTAGCTCCGATTTGGGCGTATAGCATATAAAATTGTTTGTCTCAGAGAGTACATCATTTCATTCCATTGCATCATTTTCATTTGAGTTCATCTTGATGCCCGAAATGCGGTTAGAAGGAGGCTACTTGAGATAATTGTCAGATCTGCTGCTCCATTTAGACATTTGTCATTTTTGCCATGATTATTGTGTGCATGATATGCCCTGTTGCTCTACATATGTTTTGTTAAGGGTTTTGCCATCTTTCCAGACGTGCAACCCATGTATTTTTGTGATGTGTGTGGTGACTAGCACAAGCTTGCAAAGTGAGGCACTTGGTAATTCTGTTTTCAGGGACAGCATTTCCACTAAGTCCTTGACCTGTTTAGCTCATGTTGCCATATGTTCATGTTGTTTTCGAGTGATCCGTGCCTCTTTTGAGGATGATCAGTAAGGATGTTTTATTAATCTTGTAGTGCTCTATCCATCCATATCTTTGTTTGCAATTTTGGAGCACCCTAGCTTGAGTCAATCGAGCTCTACTTTTGCTACTTCGTGAATCTGGGCAGATTGTCAACTTGTTTGCAATTTTGCCGATGATGTTGTAGTTGATCCGTGCATGCTATGCTATTGTTCTTGCCATGTCTAGCTTGCATTTTGTGTGTTCTTGATAGATGTATGCTTAGCTTTTCATGACTTGCTCCGTAGTGAGTGCATCGAGCTCGTAAACATGCCTACTTGAGATATGTTTCAGCATGTGCCAGTTTTCACTAAGTCTGAAAACTGATTATGCTTTTGCTATGTTCACATGCTTGCTTATATGTTTTTTGATCCCTTTTGGCTCAAGGTCACTAAGGGACTTTTGTTAAGCTTTTTGAGTAGCTCCATGCCATGTTTTACTTTGCCATGTTCAGGTCCTGTAGCATGTAGTTTTGTTGCTCTAAAGAGTGCTACCTGATCTGAAATTTCAGACAAGTGTTAATTTCACTAAGTCTGAGATCTGCTTACCATATGCATTTTTGCCATGCTTGTTTGAACCTGTTAATGGATGAATTGGCCGTAGCTCAGTGCTAGACTTTTGTTAAGCATTTTGAATGCATCCCTGCCAGGTATTTTGTTGCCATGTTTGGGTGCTGTAGCATGTTCATCCCATTGCTTTTAGATGACTACTTGCTGTAAATCGCAGACCGGTGTCATATTTGAATCGCTTGTCATTTCCAAACCGTAACTCCGATTCCGGCGTTCTTTATATCGTTTTCAAGCGATTTCATCTCATATTTCCAGTGGCACACTTGGATTTCCAAGTTGAGGCCAGGTTCATGCATCCCTTGTCAACTCTTGCATATGCATCCCGCATCGCATCCCGCATAGCATATCATCATTGCATCTTATTGTTTGATCCTTGCAAGTGGTTGATTGTGTCCTTGTTGCTTGTTTGTCTTGTTTGGGTAGAGCCGGGAGACGAGTTCGCTAATGAGGAGCCCGTTGAGTTTGCTTTCGAGGATCCAGTCAACTCTGACAGCTTTGCAGGCAAGATGATCATACCCTCGAAATCACTACTATCTTTGCTATGCTAGTTTGCTCGCTCTTTTGCTATGCCAATGCTATGATGTCTACCACTTGCTTTCAAGCCTCCCAAATTGCCATGTCAAACCTCTAACCCCCCATGTCCTAGCAAACCGTTGATTGGCTATGTTACCGCTTTGCTCAGCCCCTCTTATAGCATTGCTAGTTGCAGGTGAAGATTGGAGACCGTTCCTTGTTGGAACATTTATTTACTTGTTGGGATATCATTATATTGCCATGTTATCTTAATGCATCTATATACTTGGTAAAGGGTGGAAGGCTCGGCCTCTCGCCTAGTGTTTTGTTCCACTCCTGCCGCCCTAGTTTCCGTCATATCGGTGTTATGTTCCCGGATTTTTGCGTTCCTTACGCGGTTGGGTTATAATGGGAACCCCTTGATAGTTCGCCTTGATTAAAGCTTTTCCAGCAATGCCCAACCTTGGTTTTACCATTTGCCACCTAGCCTCTTTTTCCCTTGGGTTTCCGGAGCCCGAGGGTCATCTTACTTTAAACCCCCCCGGGCCAGTGCTCCTCTGAGTGTTGGTCTACCTATCAGCTGCCGGTGGCCACCAGGGGCAACTCTGGGCTGGCCTACCCGTACCTAGGACAATCTGAGTGTGCCCTGAGAAAGAGATATGTGCAGCTCCTATTGGGATTTGTTGGCACATTCGGGCGGTGTTGCTGGATTAGTTTTAACCTGTCGAAGTGTCTTGAAGAACCGAGGTACCGAGTCTGATCGGAACGTCTCGGGAGGAGTTCTATTCCTTCGTTGACCGTGAGAGCTTGTCATGGGCTAAGTTGGGACTCCCCTGCAGGGATTTGAACTTTCGAAAGCCGTGCCCGCGGTTATGGGCAGATGGGAATTTGTTAATGTCCGGTTGTAGATAACTTGAACCTTAATTTAATTAAAATGAATCAACGGAGTGTGTTACCATGATGGCCTCTTCTCGGCGGAGTCCGGGAAGTGGACACGGTGTTGGAGTAATGTTTGCGCAGGTTGTCCTCTAGTTTCTCGCTCGCGCTTTGCCTCCTCTTCTCCCTCTCTTTTGCGAATAGGTTAGCCACCTCATATGCTAGTCGCTTGCTGCAGCTCCACATATATTTACCTTACCCTACCTATTAAGCTTAAATAGTCTTGATCGCGAGGGTGCGAGATTGCTGAGTCCCTGTGGCTCACAGATTACTATTACACCAGATGCAGGGCCTGATGATTCCGCTCCAGGTGACGCGCTCGAGCTCAAGTGGGAGTTCGACGAGGACTCTCAGCGATACTATGTTTCCTTTCCTGATGATCAGTAGTGGTGCCTAGTTGGGGGTGATCGGGACCATGTCGCATGTTGGGTTATCTTTCATTTTGGCGCCGTAGTCGGGCCATGAGTGTTTGGATGATGTATGCTATTTATGTACTTGATTGACGTGGCGAGTGTAAGCCAACTATGTTATCCCTTTTTATTATCTATATTAGATGGGATGTTTGTGATGATTGCCTGACTTGCGACACATGCCTTCAATGCAATTATGCCTCTAAGTCGTGCCTCGACACGTGGGAGATATAGTCGCATCGAGGGTGTTACAAGTTGGTAATCAGAGCCTTCCCCGACCTTAGGAGCCCCATTGCTTGATCGTTATTAGCGGCCGAGTTGTGTCTAGAAAAATGTTTTGAGTCATTTAGAAATTATATATCGGAGAGTTTAGGAATTCTTTTTACTTCCCAGTCTCCTCATCGCTCTGGTAAGGCATCCTGACGTAGAGTTTTGACTCTTCTCTTCTCAAATTTTCACTAAATTTTTTTTAGGATCACGCGGGTATCTTGGAATCGTTCCGATGGTTTTATGATGAGAACATTGTCTTGGTGCCTCCTGTCAGGGGTTTTGTGGAAGTGTCCCGGGGAGTTGAGCTCTGAGGTGTTGTCGTCATAATTTTATCGTTGCAATTCTGGAATACCTGAGTTTAGTATGCCGACATCGAAAATCTCTTTTATGCAGTTCGTTGGTGAGATAACCTCGACGCCACCCAGTACTGGGGTGGGAGTTCGGGAGCATCGCCATAACTTGCATAACGGATGATTTTTGAAGGTTGAGGTAGATGGTTTCCGAAGTTTTTCTCGGTTATGTGTTGAAGGATGGATACAACTGGATGTAGGATTTGCTAGATTTGGGTGAGATATTATGCTTCCCCTGTATCCCCAACACCTGATTGCATAACCGGAAAGGTTCGGGAGTCTCATAGGTGGGAATTCTCGTAGCTCTAGTTCTTCTTCCATGGATATTGGTTTGAGATTGGGATTTCTTACCGATTATTCGTTCTTGATCCGTACCTTGTTGATTTATTTCTCTACCTAAATTCTACGTGGCTTCTCAATTTATGGATATGTGACCATTTCACGAGGAATGCATTCGTTCATTTTGTTCGGATGTGAAGACTTTATGTTGCACCTTTCATTCCGTTGGTTTCAACTTCATTTTAATCTGTCTATATGCTAACGGTGGTCAACCTCTTCAGGATGGCTCCTGCTAAGAGAACCAATCAGAATCAGAATCAAGATCCGCCACCACCTCCACCTCCTCCGGAGGCATGTCAAGCTGTGATGGCCGCAACCAATGCAAACACACATTTGATCATGCAAGTTCTCCAAGAGTGCAATCAAGGCAACCAAGGGAACCAAGGCAACAATCAAAATCACTTTGCTACACTCAACCAGTCCCTTGCTAATGGGCCAAAGACTTTCAGCAATTGTGTTGAGGCAACCGATGCTGACAATTGGCTTGTGGATCTGTGCAAGCATTTCGAGTGCAGTAACGTCAGGCCTGAGGACTTTGTCAAGTTCGCTTCCTTCCAACTCAAAGATCAAGCTGCAGAATGGTTCCAGCAGTACAAGGATTCCAGAGGTGGACGTGTGATCACTTGGGATGAATTCCGTCAAGATTTCAGAGCTCACCATATCCCTCAGAGCGTGGTTGAAACCAAGCGTGAGGAATTCCGCAACCTGAAGCAAGGCTCTTTGTCTGTCTATGACTACAACAAGTTGTTCCAGAAGCTCGCCCCGCTTTGCCAAGCAGGATGTTCTAGATGAGAAGAGCATGATATACCAGTTCAGGGGTGGTCTCAGAGAAGAAATTCAGCTAGCTCTTGTTCTCTTTGAGCTCTTGAGGTACGATGAATTCTACAACATGGCACTGAAGCAAGAGGCCGCTCAACTGAGGTGTGATGCTTCCAAGAAGCGGGTCAGAGATGCTACGCCTTCTTCCTCTACTGAAGTGGCCAAGCAGCAGAAGTATTGGCTTCCTCCTCCTCCGTTCCGTCAGCCGTATCAGCAGAAGAGCAAAGGTGGCAGTGGATCTTCCCACCCACCCAACCCTGGATTTCAGAACAAGACTTCGTCTCAAGCTCCAAGATCAAGTGCTCCGTACCACCGTCCGCTTTCAGAGGTCACGTGCAACAAGTGCCAACAAGTGTTTCAACCAGAGGCGTCTTCCTCCTCCTCCTCCTGTCAGATCGGCAAGTACAGCTGTGGTCAAGCATAACCCCAAGCACGCCAAGGTCAACTTGATGAATGCAGCTCAGGCAGAGGACTCGTCAGATGTCATCATGGGTAACCTTCATGTTAATGATATTCCAGCTAAAGTTCTTTTTGACACGGGTGCATCGCATTGTTTCATCTCGAGACCGTTTACATCTAGGCATGAATTGGTTTCGCAAGTTTTGCCTAGTCCGTTAGCAGTTGTGTCTCCTAGTAAGCGCATGCATGCTAACTCCATCGTTCCGGATGTTACTATCACCTTGGATGACTACAAGTTTCTGGCTTCTCCAACAATTCTTGGTGACTCGGATATTGATCTTATTCTCGGGATGGATTGGCTTTCTAAGCACAAGGCACATCTTGACTATGCAGCCAGGCAAATTCAATTGACTCATTCGTCTGAGGATGTAATTGTCTTTGCCGCTCGTGATGATACCATCCGTCTGTTTTCTCTCAATGAGAAGGGTGAACTGGATGCTATCTCGCAAATTCCAGTCGTTTGCGAATATCAAGACGTCTTTCCATAAGAGCTTCCAGGAATGCCTCCGCACCGGCCAGTTGAATTCGTCATTGATCTTGAGCCCGGCACGGAACCTGTGTGCAAGCGTCCTTACAAGCTCGGACCTGAAGAGTTGAAGGAGCTGAAGAAGCAACTCGATATTCAAGAAAGAATGGGTCTCATCCGGCCTAGTTCTTCTCCGTGGGGTTGTGGTGTTCTTTTTGTGAAGAAGAAGGATGGAACGGACTGACTTTGTGTTGATTACCGTCCATTGAACAAGAAGACCATCAAGAACAAATACCCACTTCCCAACATCAACGAGCTGTTCAAACAACTCAAAGGTGCCCAAGTATTCTCCAAGCTTGATCTCCGTATGGGTTATCATCAGATTCGAATCCGTGAGCAAGATATTCCTAAGACGGCTTTTAAGACAAGCTATGGTTCATATGAATACACGGTCATGTCTTTTGGCCTCGTCAACGCTCCTCCGACATTCTCTCGCATGATGAACTTCATCATCAACGCCTACACCAATGACTTCGTTTTGGTCTACCTCGACGACATTCTGGTTTTCTCGAAGAACAAGGAAGATCATGCCAAGCACTTGCGTTTGGTACTCGATAAGCTCAGAGAACATTAGTTCTACGCCAAGTTCTCCAAGTGCGAATTTTGGCTCGATGAGGTTCTTTATCTTGGTCATATCATCTCTGCCAAGGGCATTGCCATGAATCCTGAGAAGGTGTCTGCAATTATGAATTGGGAACCTCCTCAGAACGTGAAGCAACTCCGTAGCTTCCTCGATCTCGCAAGCTATTGCCGAAGATTCGTTGAAAACTTTTCTAAGATCGCGAAGCCTCTCTCAAATCTTCTCCAGAAGCACGTCAAGTACGTTTGGTCTCCGGAGTGTGACATTGCTTTCAACACCTTGAAAGAGAAATTGATCACTGCTCCAGTTCTGACTCCGCCTGATGAATCCAAGCCGTACGAGGTCTTTTGTGATGCCTCTCTCCAAGGTCTTGGCGCAGTGTTGATGCAAGAGAAGAAAGTTGTTGCTTATACCTCTCGCCAGTTGAAGCCCAATGAGAAGAACTACCCCACTCATGATCTCGAGTTGGCGGCAGTTGTGCATGCTCTTTTGACTTGGAGACATCTCTTATTGGGAAGAAAAGTGGACATCTTCACTGACCACAAGAGTCTCAAGTACATCTTCACACAGCTAATCTTAACCTTAGGCAAACTCGATGGGTCGAAATGATTCAAGAGTATAATCCGAGTATCGAGTATACTCCAGGCAAGGCCAATGTGATTGCTGATGCGTTGAGCAAAGGCTTATTGCAATAGTCTTATTCTCAAGCCTTATCAACCCGAGCTTTGTGAAGCTTTCCGCAAACTTAATCTGCAAGTTGTTCCTCAAGGTTTCCTCGCCAACCTTCAAGTCTCTCCTACCTTGGAAGACCAGATTCGCCAAGCTCAGCTTCTTGATGCTATGGTGAAAAAGGTGAAGATTGGGATTGCCAAGAGTCAACCCAGGTACAAGTGCTACCGCCTTGATGACAAGGACACTCTCTTCTTCGAGGATCGTATTGTTGTGCCCAAAGGTGACCTCCGTAAAGTGATCATGAACGAGGCTCACAATTCTCTCCTCTCCATCCACCCTAGGAGCACGAAGATGTATCAGGACCTCAAGCAGGCTTATTGGTGGACTCGAATGAAGCGAGAGATTGCTCAATTCGTGAATGAATGTGATGTCTGCAGAAGAGTAAAGGCAGAACACCAAAGGCCAGCTGGTCTCCTCCAACCTCTTGCCATTCCAGAATGGAAGTTTGACCACATTGAAATGGACTTCGTGACTGGGTTTCCAAAGTCCAAACGTGGCAATGATGCTATATTCGTTGTCATCGACAAACTCACCAAAGTGGCTCACTTTCTGCCTATCAAAGAGTCAATCACTGCAGCTCAATTGGCGGAACTCTATACCTCTCGAATTGTCTCTCTGCACGGTATTCCTCAAGTGATCTCTTCAGACCGTGGTAGCATCTTTACCTCCAAGTTTTGGGATTCTTTTCAAAAGGCCATGAGCACCAACATCCGTTTCAGCACAGCTTTCCATCCTCAAACTAGCGGTCAAGTCGAGCGTGTCAACCAGATTCTTGAAGATATGCTCAGGGCTTGTGTGATCTTCTTCGGCATGAAGTGGGAGGATTGTCTTCCTTATGCTGAATTCTCCTACAACAACAATTTTCAAGCAAGTTCGGGCAAGGCCCCATTTGAAATTCTGTATGGCAGGAAGTGCCGTACCCCTCTCGACTGGTCTGAAACCGGTGAACGTCAGCTTTTGGGTAATGACTTAATCAGAGAGGCAGAGGAAATGTGCAAATTCATTCGAGATAACCTCAAAGCAGCTCAATCTCGCCAGAAGAGCTACTATGATAGTAAGCACCGTGATTTGGCTTTCGAGATCGGAGATCATGTTTACCTCCGTGTCTCTCCTATGAAAGGTACTCGTCGCTTCGGTATCAAAGGGAAGCTTGCTCCTAGATACGTGGGACCTTTCAAGATTGTCAGCAAGAGAGGCGATCTCGCCTATCAACTCGAGCTTCCTTCAAACTTTGCAAATTTTCATGATGTGTTCCATGTCTCTCAGCTCCGAAAGTGCTTCAAGACTCCTGACCGCACCGTCAACTTCGAGGACATTGAGCTCCAAGAAGATCTCTCCTATCGTGAGCACCCAGTTACTATTTGTAGGATCGGAAGTATGTCTAGAGGGGGGGGGTGATTAGACTACTTGACCAAATAAAAACTTAACCTTTTCCCAATTTTAGTTCTTGGCAGATTTTACCTATCTTAGGGCAAGTCAAACAATCATCACATAATTCAAGCAAGCATGCGAAGAGTATATTGGCAGCGGAAAGTAAAGCATGCAACTTGCAAGAATATAAAGGGAAGGGTTTTGAGGATTCAAACGCAATTGGAGACACGAATGTTTTTCCCGTGGTTCGGATAGGTGGTGCTATCCTACATCCACGTTGATGGAGACTTCAACCCACGAAGGGTAACGGTTGCACGAGTCCACGGAGGGCTCCACCCACGAAGGGTCCACGAAGAAGCAACCTTGTCTATCCCACCATGGTCATCGCCCACGAAGGACTTGCCTCACTAGCGGTAGATCTTCATGAAGTAGGCGATCTCCTTGCCCTTACAAACTCCTTGGTTCAACTCCACAATCTTGTCGGAGGCTCCCAAGTGACACCTAGCCAATCTAGGAGACACCACTCTCCAAGAAGTAACAAATGGTGTGTTGATGATGAACTCCTTGCTCTTGTGCTTCAAATGATAGTCTCCCCAACACTCAACTCTCTCTCATAGGATTTGGATCTGATGGAAAGAAGATTTGAGTGGAAAGCAACTTGGGGAAGGTTAGAGATCAAGATTCATATGGTAGGAATGGAATATCTTGGTCTCAACACATGAGTAGGTGGTTCTCTTTCAGAACATATGAGTTGGAATGGTGTATGTGTTCTGATGGCTCTCTCCACGAGTGAAGAGGAGGTGGAGGGGTATTTATAGCCTCCACACAAAATCCAATCGTTACACACAATTTACCAATCTCCATGGGACCGAATCAGAAAACTCGGTCGGACCGAAATAGTAAACCTAGTGACCGTTAGGAATTTCGGTGGGACTGACATGCAACTCGGTAGGACCGATTCGGTTAGGGTTTGGGCATAACGTAATCTCGGTGAGACCGATTGCACAAACTCGGTGAGACCGAGTTTGGCAATAAGCTAACCAGAGAGTTGGTCAGGCAAACTCGGTGGGACCGACTCGCTCTTTCGGTGAGACCGAAAAGTTACAAGAAGGAAACATAGAGTTTACATTGCAATCTCGGTGGGACCGATTCGCTCTTTCGGTGAGACCGAAAAGTTACGAAAGGGAAATAGAGAGTTTGCAATCTCATCTCGGTGAGACCGAGATCCTTAGCGGTAGGACCGAATTGCTAGGGTTTGGCAGTGGCAAATGACAAGTGAAACTCGGTGGCGTCGGATTGAAAGAATCGGTATGACCAAGTTTGGCTTAGGGTTTAGGTCATTTGTGGATATGGGAAAGTAGCTGAGGATTTTGGAGCATATCATTAAGCACATAAAGCAAGAGGCTCATTAAGCAACACCTCATCCCTCCTTGATAGTATTGGCTTTTCCTAAAGACTCAATGTGATCTTGGATCACTAAAATATAAAATGAAGAGTCTTGAACTTTTGAGCTTGAGCCAATTCTTTGTCCTTAGCATTTTGAGGGTTCCACTTTCACATCCATGCCATGCCAATCATTGAGCTTTCCTGAAATAATCATCTTGAAATAGCATTAGCTCAATGAGCTATATGTTGTTATGAATTACCAAAACCACCTAGGGATAGTTGCACTTTCAATCTCCCCCTTTTTGGTAATTGATGACAACATATAGATCAAAGCTTCGACAAATGATAATAAGCATGAAATATATCGTCGCTTTGAGAAGTATGTGACAAATAAGAGCTCCCCCTAAATTTGTGCATATTTAAAATTTGCTTTGGACTGCAAATGCACAAGGAGTTAGAGTCATTGGTTACTCTTCCATGTCACATACATCTTGGTGGAGCGCTCAAAAATGATAAGATTGAAATACATGCACTCATCACCAAGAATAGTGAGTGATCACATAAGATAGATAGAATAATAATAGCATTAAGCAAACATTAAGTGTAGCTTATGATCAAACACATGATCATCGATGTCTCACAAAGATAAGGGCATTGTATCTCACACAAAAGCAAATAAAGTTCGAAAAACCACCAAATAAAGCAAGAGAGAATAAAAGCAACACTCTCTCTCGAAGCCTATGATCTATACATTTCTCCCCCTTTGGCAACAAGTTACCAAAAAGTTCCTAGAAAATGCATAGTGCTAAGTCGACGCTCAGGCTTGATCTTCAGGTGGTGGTGGAGTCCGGAGTACTCCAAGGACGAAGCCTTCGGTAGACGTGGTCGGAGTTGAGACTGAAGTGGATGCTGGAGCTGGTGGAACTGAGGCTGTGGCTGGCGCAGATGTGGTAGCTCTGGTGTCAGCAACTGGCATTGTAGACGACCTCGGACCTCGTGGCACCCTGGCAAAAGCATCAGTCGTAGTCCTGCCTCTCCTCTCATTCATGTCATCCTGGAGCTGCTCCACGGCAGTCTGTATCTCTGTCACCTTGATGTCCAAATCATAGAACCTGTGTTCCATGATCCTCTCTAAGCTTGCCTAGTTCTGAGTCAGGGTGGCCAGTCCTTGCTCAATCCGCAGGGTGGACTCAATCAGGTAACCAAGCTGCTCTTGTTTGGTTTTCAGAAAATATTCAGATGCCTCCTCTTGAGTAGGCATCCTGGCAGCTTTCTCCTTCTTCACCTTCTCCTTCTTAGCTTGTGCTTGGGTAGATGATGGCTCATTCTCAGTCATGATCACTTGGTTATCTTCAAAATCTGGACGGATGGGCAGGTGTTCCTTATTAAAGAGGTATATGCCCGTGCCCATCTTGGAGTTGATGAGCTCCTGAATCTGTGGGGCATACCCACAGCTCCTCTTCTGGTCTGCTGCAGTCCTTTTGATTGTTTCCACTATGAGACTCATGACTTTGAATTTTTGAGGCACGTCGAAGACATGAAGCAAATTGATCGCGTGACCTCTGATCATCTTGTGATCTCCAGACTTGGGCAATAGGGTGTGCCTTAGAATCCAGTTGATAGTGGGCAGTCCTGACAGAAGATAGTGCACTAAGCCAAATTTGAAAGTGTCAAGTGCTTCATTCGGAATCTCCTTGTACATGTTGGACATAGAGTTGTGGTCCATCTTTTTCTTGGCATAAATGTCCAAGTCATCATCCTGCTCTTCTGGGGCGTTGATCAGCTGAGCCCATTCAGCAACTGTGGACTGGTACCTCGTACCCTCTGACATCCATACAATCCTGCCATCTGGATAGAAATGTGCTATGGAGTAGAATTGCATGATTAGCTCCTCGTTCCACTTTGTGAGCTTCTGCCCAACAAAGTCTGCAACTCCACACGCACTAAAGCTGTCATACACTCCAGGATAGTGTTCCTCATTTTCCTTCATGTAGGTCCAGTCGACCCATCTCATGTCACATACTATTGGCTTCTTGTCAAGAAAAACTGTCTCATAGAAATCCTACTGCTCCTTGGTGTGAAATCTGTAGTCCACTGCAGTCCTTCTCCTAGAAGCATACGGATCTGCTTCTTTCCACTTCCTCAGCCCTGAATCTCTCCCGAGCTTCATATCCTCAGCCACAGGATGAGCATCGTTGTGGTCTGGGATCTTGGGCTTGAGCTTTCTAAGGACATTCTCTTCCTCTTCCTCTGCAGCTTCAGGCACTGGGGCCTTGTTCTTTTCAGTGGTTGGGATGCTTCTTGTGTTTCTCTTTGGCTTTGGCTTTGGAGCTGACTTGGTCTTGGAAGCAGCTCCCCCTGATTTTATGGCATCACCCATTAGCTTGGGTGCCTTGGGTGTTGGTGCAGCAACCTCTTCTTCTTCCTCCTCATCTACCATGATGGAGGCCTTGCCAAGCACTCTGGCTACAGTCTTCTTGACCCTTTCCTTCCTCTTTTTGCCTTCAGCAGCAACTGGCTCTGTGGGTGCAGGCTTCTCAGTTGAAGCTCTAACCTTAGACATGGGCTGCCTGCCTGCTGGCCTTTTGATTTTCAGCCCTGGCTTTGTGACTGCTGCTGGCTCAACTCTCCTTGATGTGGCCTCTTCCTCTGCCACATAATCTTCATCTTCAGAATCAGAAGTTCTCTTCTTCCTTTGTCTAGTGGAAGCTTTAGGCAGATTGCTGGGGGTGCTCCTGCTGCCATCATCTGAAGAGCTGGAGGGACTAGTGCCCTCACTCATCACCACTTGCTGCTCTGAGAGGTTCTGGCTGTCACTTTGGTCTAACATGATGCAAACTCTGACTGCTGACCCCTAGTGAATAGATTATAGATGAGATAGAGTGGATGAGCATCACAAAGTGCAGAGATTTTGCAAAAGAGTAATTCAAAAACTTACTTTTAGTTTCCCACTGAAATCATCTCGGATCTACCGATTTTCAAACTTGGTGACACCGAAGCAGTTTTGGCACCAGAACTAGTGAACTCGGTCAGACCGAGTCACAGTTCGGTGGCACCGAGACTGCTAGGGTTTCACAGAGTTCCAAAATCGGTCACACCGATAAGTAATTCTCGGTCAGACCGAGTTTTACTTGTGCAATGGCATAAGCCAAATTGGTGGGACCGAGTTTTTCAACTCGGTGGGTCCGAGATGGTTTCGGCGAAAACCTAACCCTAAAATTTTCGAATTAAACCTAATCTACGAGTTCATTGACTGGATAGGAGTTTATCAAACGTGGCAAGAATCATGATGATCACAATGTGCTAGGAATCGGATTGGAGAATAGCACAAAGATCGAGTCCATACCCTAGTTCGGCGGAGACTCGCTACGGCGGCAACGGCGGGACAGAATTCCCTTTGACGGCGACGGAGACCAGCGACTGGAGGTGGCTGGCCGCGAGGAGGACGATCCGGAGACCCAGGAGGCAGAGCGAGCTATGCGCGGGCGAAGAGGTTTCGGAGAAATTTCCAAAATTCTGCCCGTCACTATATATAGCCCGACCCTATCGGTGTGACCGAGTGGAACAACTCGGTGGCACCGAGATGCAAAACTGTATACAGTTATTGCAACTCGGTGTGACCGAGTGGTTCAAATCGGTTGCACCGAGATCGAAAACCTAGATCAACTTAATGATCTCGGTAGGACCGAAAGTATGGTATCGGTCAGACCGAGAATCACAAAGAGGTTTTGGAAGTTTAAGTCTATGACGAATCGGGGACTCCGAGCTCTCCTCACACAAAGTGGTTCGAATCTGACTTGATCAAGTTTTGTGATGCAGCATGAATAGAGTTTGAGACGAGAAAAGCATAGATAGCTAGAGGAGGTTCTTAGGCATTCTTGTCCATCCACTTGGCAAAAGAAGATAAAGCCAAACAATCAAAAAAACAAGTGGATGTCCTCGAATGAGTAAAATATGCAACCAACATGCTCACACAATAAGATGGCAAATGAAATATGTGGCAAAGCATGCACAACCAATTCTAGCATCTATCAAGCAATTTGCGATGACTAGGTCATCTATATATGAGTATATTGACTTAGGAGTCAAGTGAGAACACTTGATCGTAGGTCATACTCATCATTTAAGCTCAAGTGGGGTTACCACTTTTACATAAAGCATTGTTGTATTCACATCTTTAGAGTTGCTTTAGCTCAAGTTTTAGAGTAAAGCTCCCCCTAGATGTGATATCCCCCCTAAGAGGGATGAACTAACCTTGGGTTTTGTCGATGATGACTTCATGTAGATGTTGAAGATGTGGATGCTCAATGTTGATGTAGATCACTTGGAGCTATCCATTTGAGTGAATTGCACTTTCAATACCTACATGGGTTAGTCCCACAAGGAACAAACAAGGATATCCATAGACATAGAGTGATGCATACACAAGATGATGTCCATGAAAACTTTAGGTTACCTTGTCCCTTGTCTTGCCAACAAGAGGGTTTGTGACTCCTTGAACTAGTGCATGATGTGGAAGTTGATTGCACTTGTTCTTGCCAAAATGATGAGAGTGAAATATGTTGGCGGAGTCACCCTCAAGAACTCTCTAGTTCTTCTTCTTTTGGATCCACACCATCTTGATGGGAATCCTTGGAGTTGTAGTCGTACTTGATGAAGTGGAACTTGACGTGGTCTTGGGAATCCACTTGACTAAGGTCTTAGGAGCTTCTTCAAATACATCAATCTCCTCTTGAAGCTTGTCCTTGTCTTTTTGCTTGTAGTCTTGTGGTGGAAGATCATCTTGAGCTTGTTTTGAGTTGGGGGTGATCGGGACCATGTCGCATGTTGGGTTATCTTTCATTTTGGCGCCATAGTCGGGCCATGAGTGTTTGGATGATGTATGCTATTTATGTACTTGATTGACGTGGCGAGTGTAAGCCAACTATGTTATCCCTTTTTATTATCTAATTACATGGGATGTTTGTGATGATTGCCTGACTTGCGACACATGCCTTCAATGCGATTATGCCTCTAAGTCGTGCCTCGACACGTGGGAGATATAGTCGCATCAAGGGTGTTACAAGTTGGTAATCAGAGCCTTCCCCGACCTTAGGAGCCCCATTGCTTGATCGTTATTAGCGGCCGAGTTGTGTCTAGAAAAATGTTTTGAGTCATTTAGGAATTATATATCGGAGAGTTTAGGAATTCTTTTTACTTCCCAGTCTCCTCATCGCTCTGGTAAGGCATCCTGACGTAGAGTTTTGACTCTTCTCTTCTCAAATTTTCACTAATTTTTTTTAGGATCACGCGGGTATCTTGGAATCATTCCGATGGTTTTATGATGAGAACATTGTCTTGGTGCCTCCTGTCAGGGGTTTTGTGGAAGTGTCCCGGGGAGTTGAGCTCTGAGGTGTTGTCGTCATAATTTTATCGTTGCAATTCTGGAATACCTGAGTTTAGTATGCCGACATCGAAAATCTCTTTTATGCAGTTCGTTGGTGAGATAACCTCGACGCCACCCAGTACTGGGGCAGGAGTTCGGGAGTATCGCCATAACTTGCATAACGGATGCTTTTCGAAGGTTGAGGTAGATGGTTTCCGAAGTTTTTCTCGGTTATGTGTTGAAGGATGGATACAGCTGGATGTAGGATTTGCTAGATTTGGGTGAGATATTATGCTTCCCCTGTATCCCCAACACCTGATTGCATAACCGGAAAGGTTCGGGAGTCTCATAGGTGGGAATTCTCGTAGCTCTAGTTCTTCTTCCATGGATATTGGTTTGAGATTGGGATTTATTACCGATTATTCGTTCTTGATCCGTACCTTGTTGATTTATTTCTCTACCTAAATTCTACGTGGCTTCTCAATTTATGGATATGTGACCATTTCACGAGGAATGCATTCGTTCATTTTGTTCGGATGTGAAGACTTTATGTTGCACTTTTCATTCCGTTGGTTTCAACTTCATTTTAATCTGTCTATATGCTAACGGTGGTCAACCTCTTCAGGATGGCTCCCGCTAAGAGCACCAATCAGAATCAGAATCAAGATCCGCCACCACCTCCACCTCCTCCGGAGGCATGTCAAGCTGTGATGGCCGCAACCAATGCAAACACACATTTGATCATGCAAGTTCTCCAAGAGTGCAATCAAGGCAACCAAGGGAACCAAGGCAACAATCAAAATCACTTTGCTACACTCAACCAGTCCCTTGCTAATGGGCCAAAGACTTTCAGCAATTGTGTTGAGGCAACTGATGCTGACGATTGACTTGTGGATCTGTGCAAGCATTTCGAGTGCAGTAACATCAGGCCTGAGGACTTTGTCAAGTTCGCTTCCTTCCAACTCAAAGATCAAGCTGCAGAATGGTTCCAGCAGTACAAGGATTCGAGAGGTGGACGTGTGATCACTTGGGATGAATTCCGTCAAGATTTCAGAGCTCACCATATCCCTCAGAGCGTGGTTGAAAGCAAGCATGAGGAATTCCGCAACCTGAAGCAAGGCTCTTTTTCTGTCTATGACTACAACAAGTTGTTCCAGAAGCTCGCCCCGCTTTGCCAAGCAGGACGTTCCAGATGAGAAGAGCATGATATACCAGTTCAGGGGTGGTCTCAGAGAAGAAATTCAGCTAGCTCTTGTTCTCTTTGAGCTCTTAAGGTACGATGAATTCTACAACATGGCACTGAAGCAAGAGGCCGCTCAACTGAGGTGTGATGCTTCCAAGAAGCGGGTCAGAGATGCTACGCCTTCTTCCTCTACTGAAGTGGCCAAGCAGCAGAAGTATTGGCTTCCTCCTCCTCCGTTCCGTCAGCCGTATCAGCAGAAGAGCAAAGGTGGCAGTGGATCTTCCCACCCACCCAACCCTGGCTTTCAGAACAAGACTTCGTCTCAAGCTCCAAGATCAAGTGCTCCGTACCACCGTCCGCTTTCAGAGGTCACGTGCAACAAGTGCCAACAAAAGGGTCACTATGCCAACAAGTGTTTCAACCAGAGGCGTCTTCCTCCTCCTCCTCCCGTCAGATCGGCAAGTACAGCTGTGGTCAAGCATAACCCCAAGCACGCCAAGGTCAACTTGATGAATGCAGCTCAGGCAGAGGACTCGTCAGATGTCATCATGGGTAACCTTCCTGTTAATGATATTCCAGCTAAAGTTCTTTTTGACACGGGTGCATCGCATTGTTTCATCTCGAGACCGTTTACATCTAGGCATGAATTGGTTTCGCAAGTTTTGCCTAGTTCGTTAGCAGTTGTCTCTCCCAGTAAGCGCATGCATGCTAACTCCATCATTCTGGATGTTACTATCACCTTGGGTGACTACAAGTTTCTGGCTTCTCCAACAGTTCTTGGTGACTCGGATATTGATCTTATTCTCGGGATGGATTGGCTTTCTAAGCACAAGGCACATCTTGACTGTGCAGCCAGGCAAATTCAATTGACTCATTCGTCTGAGGATGTAATTGCCTTTGCCGCTCGTGATGATACCATCCGTCTGTTTTCTCTCAATGAGAAGGGTGAACTGGATGCTATCTCGCAAATTCCAGTCGTTTGCGAATATCAAGACGTCTTTCCAGAAGAGCTTCCAGGAATGCCTCCGCACCGGCCAGTTGAATTCGTCATTGATCTTGAGCCCGGCACGGAACCTGTGTGCAAGCGTCCTTACAAGCTCGGACCTGAAGAGTTGAAAGAGCTGAAGTAGCAACTCGATATTCAAGAAAGAATGGGTCTCATCCGGCCTAGTTCTTCTCCGTGGGGTTGTGGTGTTCTTTTTGTGAAGAAGAAGGATGGAATGGACTGACTTTGTGTTGATTACCGTCCATTGAACCAGAAGACCATCAAGAACAAATACCCACTTCCCAACATCAACGAGCTGTTCGAACAACTCAAAGGTGCCCAAGTATTCTCCAAGCTTGATCTCCGTATGGGTTATCATCAGATTCGAATCCGTGAGCAAGATATTCCTAAGACGGCTTTTAAGACAAGCTATGGTTCATATGAATACACTGTCATGTCTTTTGGCCTCGTCAACGCTCCTCCGACATTCTCTCGCGTGATGAACTTCATCATCAACGCCTACACCAATGACTTCGTTTTGGTCTATCTCGACGACATTCTGGTTTTCTCGAAGAACAAGGAAGATCATGCCAAGCACTTGCGTTTGGTACTCGATAAGCTCAGAGAACATTAGTTCTATGCCAAGTTCTCCAAGTGCGAATTTTGGCTCGATGAAGTTCTTTATCTTGGTCATATCATCTCTGCCAAGGGCATTGCCATGAATCCTGAGAAGGTGTCTGCAATTATGAATTGGGAACCTCCTCAGAACGTGAAGCAACTCCGCAGCTTCCTCGGTCTCGCAAGCTATTGCCGAAGATTCGTTGAAAACTTTTCTAAGATCGCGAAGCCTCTCTCAAATCTTCTCCAGAAGCACGTCAAGTACGTTTGGTCTCCGGAGTGTGACATTGCTTTCAACACCTTGAAAGAGAAATTGATCACTGCTCCAGTTCTGACTCCGCCTGATGAATCCAAGCCGTACGAGGTCTTTTGTGATGCCTCTCTCCAAGGTCTTGGCGCAGTGTTGATGCAAGAGAAGAAAGTTGTTGCTTATACCTCTCGCCAGTTGAAGCCCAATGAGAAGAACTACCCCACTCATGATCTCGAGTTGGCGGTAGTTGTGCATGCTCTTTTTACTTGGAGACATCTCTTATTGGGAAGAAAAGTGGACATCTTCACTGACCACAAGAGTCTCAAGTACATCTTCACACAACCTAATCTTAACCTCAGGCAAACTCGATGGGTCGAAATGATTCAAGAGTATAATCCGAGTATCGAGTATACTCCAGGCAAGGCCAATGTGATTGCTGACGCATTGAGCAGGAAGGCTTATTGCAATAGTCTTATTCTCAAGCCTTATCAACCCGAGCTTTGTGAAGCTTTCCGCAAACTTAATCTGCAAGTTGTTCCTCAAGGTTTCCTCGCCAACCTTCAAGTCTCTCCTACCTTGGAAGACCAGATTCGCCAAGCTCAGCTTCTTGATGCTATGGTGAAAAAGGTAAAGATTGGGATTGCCAAGAGTCAACCCAAGTACAAGTGCTACCGCCTTGATGACAAGGACACTCTCTTCTTCAAGGATCATATTGTTGTGCCCAAAGGTGACCTCCGTAAAGTGATCATGAACGAGGCTCACAATTCTCTCCTCTCCATCCACCCTGGGAGCACGAAGATGTATCAGGACCTCAAGCAGGCTTATTGGTGGACTCGAATGAAGCGAGAGATTGCTCAATTCGTGAATGAATGTGATGTCTGCAGAAGAGTAAAGACAGAACACCAAAGGCCAGCTGGTCTCCTCCAACCTCTTGCCATTCCAGAATGGAAGTTTGACCACATTGAAATGGACTTCGTGACTGGGTTTCCAAAGTCCAAACGTGGCAATGATGCTATATTCGTTGTCATCGACAAACTCACCAAAGTGGCTCACTTTCTGCCTATCAAAGAGTCAATCACTGCAGCTCAATTGGCGGAACTCTATACCTCTCGAATTGTCTCTCTACACGGTATTCCTCAAGTGATCTCTTCAGACCGTGGCAGCATCTTTACCTCCAAGTTTTGGGATTCTTTTCAGAAGGCCATGAGCACCAACATCCGTTTCAGCACAGCTTTCCATCCTCAAACTAGCGGTCAAGTCGAGCGTGTCAACCAGATTCTTGAAGATATGCTCAGGGCTTGTGTGATCTTCTTCGGCATGAAGTGGGAGGATTGTCTTCCTTATGCTGAATTCTCCTACAACAACAATTTTCAAGCAAGTTCGGGCAAGGCCCCATTTGAAATTCTGTATGGCAGGAAGTGTCGTACCCCTCTCAACTGGTCTGAAACCGGTGAACATCAGCTTTTGGGTAATGACTTAATCACAGAGGCAGAGGAAATGTGCAAATTCATTTGAGATAACCTCAAAGCAGCCCAATCCCGCCAGAAGAGCTACTATGATAGTAAGCACCGTGATTTGGCTTTCGAGATCGGAGATCATGTTTACCTCCGCGTCTCTCCTATGAAAGGTACTCGTCGCTTCGGTATCAAAGGGAAGCTTGCTCCTAGATATGTGGGACCTTTCAAGATTGTCAGCAAGAGAGGCGATCTCGCCTATCAACTCGAGTTTCCTTCAAACTTTGCAAATGTTCATGATGTGTTCCATGTCTCTCAGCTCCGAAAGTGCTTCAAGACTCCTGACCGCACCGTCAACTTCGAGGACATTGAGCTCCAAGAAGATCTCTCCTATCGTGAGCACCCAGTTGCTATTCTTGACGAGACTGAACGCAAGACTCGCAACAAGTCAATCAAATTCCTCAAAGTCAATTGGTCACACCATTTCGACCATGAAGCTACCTGGGAACGCGAGGATCACCTCCGTTCTGAGTATGGCGTTCTTTCAGTCCTAGATCTCGGGACGAGATCCTTTCGTAGTGGTGGAGTGTTGTAACACCCTGGATGTAACTTACCCAATTTGTACTCCAACTCTTGCCGTTTCCGGCCTTAAGTTATTTTATTTTCTCGGGTTCGGGTTTTTGTCTCCGTGTGTTGTTATCGCTGTCATGCATCTCATATCATGTCATCATGTGCATTGCATTTGCATACGTGTTCATCTCATGCATTCGAGCATTTTCCCCGTTGTCCGTTTTGCATTCCGGCGCTTCGTTCTCCTCCGGTGGTCAGTTCTACCTTTATTTCGTGTGTGGGGATTAAACATTTCCAGATTGGACCGAGACTTGCCAAGCGGCCTTGGTTTACTACCGGTTGACCGCCTGTCAAGTTTCTTATCATTTGGACTTCGTTTGATACTCCAACGGTTAACCGAGGGACCAAAAAGGCCTCGTGTGTGTTGCAGCCCAACACCCCTCCAAGTTGGCCAAAAACCCACCTAAACCCGCTCCATCATCTAGAGCGTTCGATCACGATCGCGTGGCCGAAAACCACACCTCATTTGGACTCTCCTAGCTCCCTCTATGCCTATAAATAGGTCCTCCTCGAAAAATCTCGGATCCCCTCCCCGAAAACCCTAAAAATTTCTCCTCCACCGCCGCCGGACACGTCCGGACGGAGCGGACGTGTCCGTTCGCCGCCACCGACCAACCGCGCCGTGCCATGTGTCCCGGGCGGGCGCCCACATCGCCGCCGCCGCGCCGGCCCGCGTTGGGCCCCCGCGAGGCCCAGCCACCCGCGCATGCTTCCTCCTCTAGCCCGGCGCCGCCCCTCCGCCGCGCCGCCGCACTCGCCCCTCGCCGGCCGGCGTGCCTCCCCGACGCCGGCGACCGCCGCCTCTGCCTCCCGGGTCACCGCGCCGCCCTCCCGGATCGCCGCGCCGCCCGCTCCGAGCTCCTGTGATCGGCCCGGCAACCTCCTCCTCGTTCCTCGCACTCCGGCGAGCTCTCTTCGGTCGGATCCGTCGCCGGCGACCTTGAGCCGGTCGGCTACAATAACCGCCGAATAAACCCTAGATCTGGTGGTCCTTTTTTTCTAAGTCCCCGAAATTTCCTAGTCCATATGCTCCTGTTCATGGCATCGTATGTTTGCACCCGTAGCTCCGATTTGGGCATATAGCATATAAAATTGTTCGTCTCAGAGAGTACATCATTTCATTCCATTGCATCATTTTCATTTGAGTTCATCTTGATGCCCGAAATGCGGTTAGAAGGAGGCTACTTGAGATAATTGTCAGATCTCCTGCTCTATTTAGACATTTGTCATTTTTGCCATGATTATTGTGTGCATGATATGCCCTGTTGCTCTACATATGTTTTGTTAAGGGTTTTGCCATCTTTCTAGAGGTGCAACCCATGTATTTTTGTGATGTGTGTGGTGACTAGCACAAGCTTGCAAAGTGAGGCACTTGGTAATTCTGTTTTCAGGGACTTAGCATTTCCACTAAGTCCTTGACCTGTTTAGCTCATGTTGCCATATGTTCATGCTGTTTCCGAGTGATCCGTGCCTCTTTTGAGGATGATCAGTAAGGATGTTTTATTAATCTTGTAGTGCTCTATCCATCCATGTCTTTGTTTGCAATTTTGGAGCACCCTAGCTTGAGTCAATCGAGCTCTACTTTTGCTACTTCGTGAATCTGGGCAGATTGTCAACTTGTTTGCAATTTTGCCGATGATGTTGTAGTTGATCCGTGCATGCTATGCTATTGTTCTTGCCATGTCTAGCTTGCATTTTGTGTGTTCTTGATAGATGTATGCTTAGCTTTTCATGACTTGCTCCGTAGTGAGTGCATCGAGCTCATAAACATGCCTACTTGAGATATGTTTCAGCATGTGCCAGTTTTCACTAAGTCTGAAAACTGATTATGCTTTTGCTATGTTCACATGCCTGCTAATATGTTTTCTGATTCCTTTTGGCTCAAGGTCACTAAGGGACTTTTGTTAAGCTTTTTGAGTAGCTCCATGCCATGTTTTACTTTGCCATGTTCAGGTCCTGTAGCATGTAGTTTTTTTGCTCTAAAGAGTGCTACCTGATCTGAAATTTCAGACAAGTGTTAATTTCACTAAGTCTGAGATCTGCTTACCATATGCATTTTTGCCATGCTTGTTTGAACCTGTTAATGGATGAATTGGCCGTAGCTCAGTGCTAGACTTTGTTAAGCATTTTGAATGCATCCCTGCCAGGTATTTTGTTGCCATGTTTGGGTGCTGTAGCATGTTCATCTCATTGCTTTTAGATGACTACTTGCTGTAAATCGCAGACCGGTGTCATATTTGAATCGCTTGCCATTTCCAAACCGTAACTCCGATTCCGGTGTTCTTTATATCGTTTTCAAGCGATTTCATCTCATCTTTCCAGTGGAACACTTGGATTTCCAAGTTGAGGCCAGGTTCATGCATCCCTTGTCAACTCTTGCATATGCATCCCGCATCGCATCCCGCATAGCATATCATCATTGCATCTTATTGTTTGATCCTTGCACGTGGTTGATTGTGTCCTTGTTGCTTGTTTGTCTTGTTTGGGTAGAGCCGGGAGACGAGTTCGCTAACGAGGAGCCCGTTGAGTTTGCTTTCGAGGATCCAGTCAACTCTGACAGCTTTGCAGGCAAGATGATCATACCCTCGAAATCACTACTATCTTTGCTATGCTAGTTTGCTCGCTCTTTTGCTATGCCAATGCTATGATGCCTACCATTTGCTTTCAAGCCTCCCAAATTGCCATGTCTAACCCCCCATGTCCTAGCAAACTGTTGATTGGCTATGTTACCGCTTTGCTCAGCCCCCTCTTATAGCGTTGCTAGTTGCAGGTGAAGATTGGAGACCGTTCCTTGTTGGAACATTTATTTACTTGTTGGGATATCATTATATTGCCATGTTATCTTAATGCATCTATATACTTGGTAAAGGGTGGAAGGCTCGGCCTCTCGCCTAGTGTTTTGTTCCACTCTTGCCGCCCTAGTTTCTGTCATATCGGTGTTATGTTCCCGGATTTTTGCGTTCCTTACGCGGTTGGGTTATAATGGGAACCCCTTGATAGTTTGCCTTGATTAAAGCTTTTCCAGCAATGCCCAACCTTGGTTTACCATTTGCCACCTAGCCTCTTTTTCCCTTGGGTTTCCGGAGCCCGAGGGTCATCTTATTTTAAACCCCCCCGGGCTAGTGCTCCTCTGAGTGTTGGTCTACCTGTCAGCTGCCGGTGGCCACCAGGGGCAACTCTGGGCTGGCCTACCCGTACCTAGGACAATCTGAGTGTGCCCTGAGAAAGAGATATGTGCAGCTCCTATCGGGATTTGTTGGCACATTCGGGCGGTGTTGCTGGATTAGTTTTAACCTGTCGAAGTGTCTTGAAGAACCGAGGTACCGAGTCTGATCGGAACGTCTCGGGAGGAGTTCTATTCCTTCGTTGACCGTGAGAGCTTGTCATGGGCTAAGTTGGGACTCCCCTGCAGGGATTTGAACTTTCGAAAGCCGTGCCCGCGGTTATGGGCAGATGGGAATTTGTTAATGTCCGGTTGTAGATAACTTGAACCTTAATTTAATTAAAATGAATCAACGGAGTGTGTTACCATGATGGCCTCTTCTCGGCGGAGTCCGGGAAGTGGACACGGTGTTGGAGTAATGTTTGCGCAGGTTGTCCTCTAGTTTCTCGCTCGCGCTTTGCCTCCTCTTCTCCCTCTCTTTTGCGAATAGGTTAGCCACCTCATATGCTAGTCGCTTGCTGCAGCTCCACATATATTTACCTTACCCTACCTATTAAGCTTAAATAGTATTGATCGCGAGGGTGCGAGATTGCTGAGTCCCTGTGGCTCACAGATTACTATTACACCAGATGCAGGGCCTGATGATTCCGCTCCAGGTGACGCGCTCGAGCTCAAGTGGGAGTTCGACGAGGACTCTCAGCGATACTATGTTTCCTTTCCTGATGATCAGTAGTGGTGCCCAGTTGGGGGTGATCGGGACCATGTCGCATGTTGGGTTATCTTTCATTTTGGCGCCGTAGTCGGGCTATGAGTGTTTGGATGATGTATGTTATTTATGTACTTGATTGACGTGGCGAGTGTAAGCCAACTATGTTATCCCTTTTTATTATCTATATTACATGGGATGTTTGTGATGATTGCCTGACTTGCGACATATGCCTTCAATGCGATTATGCCTCTAAGTCGTGCCTCGACACGTGGGAGATATAGTCGCATCGAGGGTGTTACAGTACCGAAGGTAGTTCATAGTCCCGGATGAGATCGGGGACATGACGAAGAGTCTCGAATTGGTTGAGACGTATAGATCGATATATTGGAAGGCTATATTCGGACATCGGAAAGGTTCCGGGTGATTCGGGTATTTTTCGGACTACCGGAGAGTTACTGGAATTCGTCAGGTGAGTCAATGGGCCTTAATAGGCCTTAGTGGGAAGGAGAGGCAGCAGCCAGGAGGTGGCACACGCCCCTCCCAAGCCCAGTCCGAATTGGACAAGGGGTTGGGGCACGGCCCCCCTCTCCCTTCCTGCTCCACTCCCCCTCCTTCCCCCCTTATCCTAGTTGGACTAGGAAAGGAGAAAATCAACTCCTACTAGGAGTAGGAATCCTACTCCCTTGGTGCACCCCTGAAAGCACAAGTGCTCCCTAGGTGGTTTTGGTAATTGATGACAACATATCTCTTGTTGGACTAATACCTTTACCTAGTATATTTCATATAAGTTCAACAATGGAGTGGCATGGACTAAAGGTTGTGGGAACCTCTTCAAGATGCTAAGGACAAAGGATTGGCTAAATCTTCAAGCTCAAGACTTTTCATTTTATATATTTTAGTGATCCAAGATCACATTGAGTCTTTAGGAAAAGCCAATACTATCAAGAAGGGATGAGGTGTTGCTTAATGAGCCTCTTGCTTTATGTGCTTAATGATATGCTCCAAAATCCTCAGCTACTTTCCCACTTCCACAAATGACCTAAACCCTAAGCCAAACTCGGTCATACCGATTCTGTCAATCCGGCGCCACCGAGTTTCACTTGTCATTTGCCACTGCCAAACCCTAGCAATTCGGTCCTACCGATACGGATCTCGGTCTCACCGAGATGGGCTTGCAAACTCTCTGTTACCTGTTGCAATATCTTCGGTCCCACCGAGATATGCAATCGGTCCCACCGAGTTTGCTTGGCCAACTCTCTGTTTCACTTATTACCAAAATCGGTCCCACCGAGTTTGAGTAATCGGTCAAACCGAGTTTTGGATTTTCCCTAACCCTAGCACATCGGTCCCACCGAAATCTCTAACGGTCACTAGGTTTACCATTTTGGTCCGACCGAGTTTGATGATTCGGTCCCACCGAGATTGGAAAACTGTGTGTAACGGTTGGATTTTGTGTGGAGGCTATATATACCCCTCCACCACCTCTTCATTCGAAGAGAGAGCCATCAGAACACATACACCATTCCTACTCATATGTTCTGAGAAAGAACCACCTACTCATGTGTTGAGACCAAGATATTCCATTCCTACCATATGAATCTTGATCTCTAGCCTTCCCCAAGTTGCTTTCCACTCAAATCTTCTTTCCATCAGATCCAAATCCTATGAGAGAGAGTTGAGTGTTGGGGAGACTATCATTTGAAGCACAAGAGCAAGGAGTTCATCATCAACACACCATTTGTTACTTCTTGGAGAGTGGTGTCTCCTAGATTGGCTAGGTGTCACTTGGGAGCCTCCGACAAGATTGTGGAGTTGAACCAAGGAGTTTGTAAGGGCAAGGAGATCGCCTACTTCGTGAAGATCTACCGCTAGTGAGGCAAGTCCTTCGTGGGCGATGGCCATGGTGGAATAGACAAGGTTGCTTCTTCGTGGACCCTTCGTGGGTGGAGCCCTCCGTGGACTTGCGCAACCATTACCCTTCGTGGGTTGAAGTCTCCATCAACGTGGATGTAGGATAGCACCACCTATCCGAACCACGGGAAAAACATCCGTGTCTCCAATTGCGTTTGAATCCTCCAAACCCTTCCCGTTACATTCTTGCAAGTTGCATGCTTTACTTTCCGCTGCCTATATACTCTTTGCATGCTTACTTGATATATATTGTGTATGTTAAAATTGTGCCCGAACTCCACTTAAACCAAAAAAGCTTAAAAAGTGCAACTTTAGCATTAAGTGTCTATTCACCCCCCTCTAGATACTCCTTCTTCTAGATCCGACAAGTGGTATCAGAGCTTTGGTCTCCATTGCCTTGGTTTAATCATCATTGGAGGAAGATGGATGTGTCTACTTTAGGGAGTCTTAGACATAGAGTGCCTATTCTTGATGGAGAGTACTTTCATGAGTGGAAAAATGAGATGCTTGTAATCTTCAATCAATATCATTTAAACAACTATGTTGCTAGCCCTTGTGCACCTCATATTGATCCTTTGCATCCTACCCTAGATGAAGATATTGACATGATTCGCAATCTTAGAACCATTGAGCTCATCATTAGAGGATTGCCCAAAAATTTGATTGCTAGTTTGCCTACTCTCAATTGTGCCTATACTATATGGAAATTTCTTGAGGAACGATTTCCCGATCATTCCTTGAAAAATTTGGATAAAATTCTCCATAAATCTATTGCCTTGAGTAAGATGAACTCTAGTGATACTAAGTTTGGTGATTGTCTATTTGAGCTTACCAATCTCAAGCATGCTAAAGGAGATGTTGGAATCATTAGTGATATTATATTTGAAGCTATAAGAATTCATAAAAGTGACCACTTTGATGACCATTTATTTAATGAATTACCCTCTCTAGGAAATGATGAGTCACAAGATCATGATGAACATGTATACTATGATGATGATGATAGTGACTTCGATCTTGATGATGCAATGAGACATTTTGGTCTTACGGCAAATCTTCGGGAATATGCGTCAGGTGGAAAGGAATGGGTTCTTGATAGTGGATGTACTGATCATATGACCGGAGATGAAGAGATGTTCCGTGAGCTTGCTAAAAATGACGGCCCTCGAAAATATGTCACCTTTGGTGATAATTCAAAGGGTAAAGTAGTTGGCCTTGGTAAGGTGGCCATCTCACATGATAGTTCCATTCAAAATGTCATGCTCGTTGAATCTCTCGGCTACAATTTACTTTCAGTATCTAGACTTGCTGATTTTGGCCTAAATGTTCTATTTACCGAGGTAGATTGCCAAGTGTTTCGTTGAGACAATCATAAAATGGTCTTTACCGGTATGCGTAGAGGTGATCTTTACATTGTCGATTTCTCTAAAAAGGCACAACCTAAAACTTGCTTCATTGCTAAATCCTCAAAAGGTTGGTTGTGGCATAGATGACTAGGTCACGTTGGCATGAGAAATCTTGACAAGCTTATTAAAGGAAATCATATCCTTGGAGTTAACGATGTCATATTTGATAAGGATAGACTTTGCAGTGCTTGTCAAGCAGGTAAACGGGTTGGAGGAAGGCATCCTGTGAAGAACATCATGACCACAAGGAGGCCACTCGAGCTACTTCATATGGATCTTTTTGGTCCCAACGCCTACAAAAGTCTCAGTGGAAATTCTTTTGGTCTAGTTATAGTTGATGATTTTTCAAGATTTACGTGGGTGTTCTTTCTTAATGACAAGTCGCAGGTCCAGAAGATCTTCAAAAACTTCGCTAGGAAAGCCCAAAATCAGTTTGAAGTGAAGATCAAGAAGGTTCGGAGTGACAACGGAACGGAGTTCAAGAACACAAATGTGGACACCTTTCTTGACGAAGAAGGGATTTCACATGAGTTCTCGGCTATGTACACACCTCAACAAAATGGAGTTGTTGAGAGGAAGAACCGGACGCTCATCAAAATGGCAAGAATGATGCTTGATGAATATAAGACGCCAAAGCACTTTTGGGCAGAAGCGGTTGACACAGCTTGTCACGCAACAAATCGCTTTTATCTTCACAAGCTACTCGGCAAGACAGCATACGAGCTCCTACTTCACGACAAGGAGAGTACGTCATCCGTCCAAGTGGAAGCTTCTACTTCACGACAAGGTGAACCAAGAATCGACACGGAAGCATCCACAAGTGGAACACACCAAGATGAAGAAGACGAGGAAGTACATCAAGACAAACATCAACAACCTCCTTCCCCACCACGACAAGAGAATGACAATGTCAACAATGAAGAAGGCCAAGAAGAAGAACAAGATGAAGAAGATGCTCAACGAAGACCCAAGCAAAAGCTCTCACGAGTTCGAGCAAGAATTGCCAAAGATCATCCCGTCGAGCAAATCCTCAATGATATACAAACTGGAAGAATCACTCGCTCAAAAACTCGTTTAGCTAACTTTTGTGAAAACTATTCATTCATCTCTAGCATTGAACCTATGAAGGTTGAAGAAGCATTGGAAGATCCGGATTGGGTAAACGCTATGCATGAAGAGCTACACAATTTTGAGAGAAACCAAGTTTGGACATTGGTTGAGAAGCCCGACAACAACCACAATATCATTGGTACCAAATGGGTGTTTCGCAACAAGCAAGATGAAGATGGACAAGTGGTCCGCAACAAAGCACGTCTCGTCGCCCAAGGGTACACACAAGTCGAAGGTATGGACTATGGTGAGACATATGCTCCCGTTGCTAGACTTGAGTCCATTCGCATCTTACTTGCCTATGCTAATCACCATAATATCACCTTGTACCAAATGGACATTAAGAGTGCTTTTCTAAATGGTGAAATAGAGGAGGAAGTTTATGTCAAACAACCTCCCGGCTTTGTCAATCCTAAGAAACCTAATCATGTTTACAAACTTCACAAAGCTCTGTATGGTCTTAAACAAGCTCCTAGAGCATGGTATAAATGCTTGACCAAGTTCCTTATTGCAAGTGGTTTTGAAATTGGTAAAATTGATTCTACTCTCTTCACTAAAAGGGTTAATGGAGAACTATTTGTATGTCAAATCTATGTTGATGATATCATATTTGGTTCAACTAACCCTCTCTTTAGTGAAAAGTTTGGAAAGCTAATGTTAGAGAAGTATGAGATGTCTATGATGAGTGAACTCAAATTCTTTCTTGGTTTGCAAATCAAGCAAACTAAGGAAGGTACATTTGTCTCTCAAACTAAGTACACCAAGGACTTATTCAAGAAGTTCAATATGCAAGAGTGCAAAGGTATGTCTACACCCATGCCCACTAGTGGACATAATGATTTGACCAAAGGTGGTGAACCGGTTGATCAAAAGGTTTATCGTTCTATGATTGGTTCATTACTATACCTATGTGCTTCACGTCCCGATATTATGCTAAGTGTATGCATGTGTGCACGATATCAAGCTGCTCCTAAAGAATGCCATCTTAAGGCTGTGAAAAGGATAGTGAGATACTTAATTCACACACCAAATTTTGGCATTTGGTATCCTAAGAGGTCTTCTTTTGATCTTGTGGGCTATTCCGACTCGGATTATGCCGGAGACAAGGTTGATAGGAAGTCCACTTCGGGTACCTGTCAATTTCTTGGCAGATCTCTTGTGTCTTGGTCCTCCAAGAAACAAAACTCGGTATCCTTATCCACCGCCGAAGCGGAATACATTGCCGCTGGTTCATGTTGTGCTCAATTACTTTGGATGACCCAAACTCTTAAAGATTATGGAATTTATGTGAAACATGTTCCACTGCTTTGTGACAATGAAAGTGCTATCAAAATTGGTCATAATCCCGTACAACATTCTCGAACTAAGCATATTGAAGTTCGTCATCATTTCATTCGAGATCATGTTGCTAAGGGTGACATTAATCTTAAGCATGTTCGCACTGACAAGCAATTAGCGGATATATTCACTAAACCACTTGATGAGAAAGTATTTTGCAGGCTAAGAGGAGAATTGAACATCATTGATGCTTCAAATGTGGAGTAGGAACTCCATTGGACACATGCAAGACATGAGCTTATGACTAATCCATGATATATCTCTTATGATGACTATCTTATGTCTTGGATATATTTGTACCTTGCATGTTGTCTAACCCATGTAGGTACTTGGTTGAAACTAATTCCATGGGATTGCGACTCACTCACATCTTGAGCAATCTTTACATCACCAAGTCTCTACACAATGGTGGTTGAAGACAAGGAAGCACAAAACCATTCAAACATATCCCTTGACAAATTCTATGTTGAGCTTCATGATTGTCATTTTTGGATACACAAGTGCTCTTCCTTGCAAGAACTAACCCATGTAGGTAGATGAACTCAAACTCCAAGTGGTGCTCCAAATTCTTGATGGACTACATCAACCTTGAGCACCCACACAAGTTCAACTACATCAGCAAGAACCACTCCACCACCCAAGGTATGTTATCCCATCTTAGAGAAGCTTTACTCCAAGACATGAGTCAAAGCAACTCAACAAGATGTGAATACATCAAGATGCTTAAACGAAAAATGGCAACCCCATTTTGAGCTTAAACGATGAGTATGACCTATGATCAAGTGTTCTCACTTGACTCCTAAGTCAATATACTCTAACATAGGTGACTATGTCACCGCCCAACTCTAGATGAAGTTCTCTTGTGTTTCTTTCTGTGTTACTGCATTTGTCTCATGCTTGTTTATTTGTTTCCTTCTACTTCATCTAGATCCTTCAGTTTCTTTTCTTTTCCTTTTATTCTGCATTTTCCGCATTCAATTCATTGCAAATCTTTGTGAGATCCTTCATGTCTAGTGAGCTGAGGTGACGAGTGTTTTTCTCTGTGTGAACTCGGTCTCACCGAATTGTAATTTTTGGTCCAACCGAATTCCTTCGGTACCACCAAATCATACCACTCGGTGCCACCGACTTCGCAACAGGAAAAACAGTTTGTCGCATAACCTATAATTCTTCTGATCCAGCTCCACTCAATGAATCTTGTCCTCTACAAGCATCCCAATTTTACTCTTTGCTTTATGCTGAGTCTCAAGGACCAAACCTTTTGGACGGATTCCAGAAGAACCTTCTTGGAAATTGATGTCAAAGGGGGAGAGAGAGATCACATCAAACCTTATCTTCGGGGAGAAAGAGATCACATCAAAGCACTAAAGGGGGAGAGAACATCTCAAGGATCCCAGATGCTTGATGATCAAGAGGAGAGATGTCACATGTCTTTTTAGGGGGAAAGACATGTTCATTTGTTTTGTTTCTTTCAGCTCTGATTTTCTATTCCCTATCTTCTCCCAATATCCCATATAAGATTCAGGGGGAGCAAGACACCTATGGGAAAGAAATCAGTCAAATTCATTGCATATCTTTACTCTTGGGGACATGTTGAATTCAATGCAGTACCTAGTACTTACTCTCTACATGTCATCCCAGTCTTGGTATTCTTGTGGTTTCTTCAGTTTACTCTAGCTAGTGGATGTACCTGTGTTATCTAACCTTGTTTGTGCAGGTTCATTCCGTCCTAAGTCAACCAAAGACTACAAGGTAAGTGTATGCATCAAAATCATGAGTATGAGAAGTTCTTGCTTATGTACATACTGTTTGCAAGAAGGACTCATGAGCATGAAGGTATTTTCCTTAACAATCTTTTACTCTGATGCATATGGCCAAGATACATGTAACACATTGCCCACTCTGTCATGGTTATACCCTCACATGCCTCTATATTTCATATTCACATAAGTGCATACATGTAGGGGGAGCCTATGCTTGTTACATGTCCTTCCAAAGCTTTACTTGCTGTTCTTCATATCTTTATCTAAAGCTTTGATGCATGTTGCCATCAATTACCAAAAAGGGGGAGATTGAAAGCACAAGTGCTCCCTAGGAGGTTTTGGTAATTGATGACAACATATCTCTTGTTGGACTAATACCTTTACCTAGTATATTTCAGATAAGTTCAACAATGGAGTGGCATGGATTAAAGGTTGTGGGAACCTCTTCAAGATGCTAAGGACAAAGGATTGGCTAAAGCTTCAAGCTCAAGACTCTTCATTTTATATATTTTAGTGATCCAAGATCACATTGAGTCTTTAGGAAAAGCCAATACTATCAAGAAGGGATGAGGTGTTGCTTAATGAGCCTCTTGCTTTATGTGCTTAATGATATGCTCCAAAATCCTCAGCTACTTTCCCACTTCCACAAATGACCTAAACCCTAAGCCAAACTCGGTCATACCGATTCTGTCAATCCGGCGCCACTGAGTTTCACTTGTCATTTGCCACTGCCAAACCCTAGCAATTTGGTCCTACCGATACGGATCTCGGTCTCACCGAGATGGGCTTGCAAACTCTTTGTTACCTGTTGTAATATCTTCGGTCCCACCGAGATATGCAATCGGTCCCACCAAGTTTGCTTGGCCAACTCTCTGTTTCACTTATTACCAAAATCGGTCCCACCGAGTTTGAGTAATCGGTCAAACCGAGTTTTGGATTTTCCCTAACCCTAGCACATCGGTCCCACCGAGTTGTTCCAGTCGGTCCCACCGAAATCTCTAACGGTCACTAGGTTTACCATTTCGGTCCGACCGAGTTTGATGATTCGGTCCCACCGAGATTGGAAAACTGTGTGTAACGGTTGGATTTTGTGTGGAGGCTATATATACCCCTCCACCACCTCTTCATTCGAAGAGAGAGCCATCAGAACACATACACCATTCCTACTCATATGTTCTGAGAAAGAACCACCTACTCATGTGTTGAGACCAAGATATTCCATTCCTACCATATGAATCTTGATCTCTAGCCTTCCCCAAGTTGCTTTCCACTCAAATCTTCTTTCCATCAGATCCAAATCCTATGAGAGAGAGTTGAGTGTTGGGGAGACTATCATTTGAAGCACAAGAGCAAGGAGTTCATCATCAACACACCATTTGTTACTTCTTGGAGAGTGGTGTCTCCTAGATTGGCTAGGTGTCACTTGGGAGCCTCCGACAAGATTGTGGAGTTGAACCAAGGAGTTTGTAAGGGCAAGGAGATCGCCTACTTTGTGAAGATCTACCGCTAGTGAGGCAAGTCCTTCGTGGGCGATGGCCATGGTGGAATAGACAAGGTTGCTTCTTCGTGGACCCTTCGTGGGTGGAGCCCTCCGTGGACTCGCGCAACCGTTACCCTTCGTGGGTTGAAGTCTCCATCAACGTGGATGTAGGATAGCACCACCTATCCGAACCACGGGAAAAACATCTGTGTCTCCAATTGCGTTTAAATCCTCCAAACCCTTCCCGTTACATTCTTGCAAGTTTCATGCTTTACTTTCCGCTGCCTATATACTCTTTGCATGCTTGCTTGATATATATTGTGTATGTTAAAATTGTGCCCGAACTCCACTTAAACCGAAAAAGCTTAAAAAGTGCAACTTTAGCATTAAGTGTCTATTCACCCCCTCTAGACACTCCTTCTTCTAGATCCTACAACCCCTGAAGGAAATATGCCCTAGAGGCAATAATAAAGTTGTTATTTATATTTCCTTATATCATGATAAATGTTTATTATTAATGCTAGAATTTTATTAACCGGAAACATAATACATGTGTGAATACATAGACAGACATAGTGTCACTAGTATGCCTCTACTTGACTAGATCGTTAATCAAAGATGGTTAAGTTTCCTAACCATAGACATGAGTTGTCATTTGATTAACGGGATCACATCATTAGGAGAATGATGTGATTGACTTGGCCCATTCCGTTAGCTTAGCACTTGATCGTTTAGTTTGTTGCTATTGCTTTCTTCATGACTTATACATGTTCCTATGACTATGAGATTATGCAACTCCCGTTTACTGGATGAACACTTTGTGTGCTACCATACGTCACAACGTAACTGTGTGATTATAAAGGTTCTCTACAGGTGTCTCCGAAGGTACTTGTTGGGTTGGCGTATTTCGAGATTAGGATTTGTCACTCTGATTGTCGGAGAGATATCTCCGGGCCCACTCGGTAATACACATCACTTAAGCCTTGCAAGCATTGCAACTAATGAGTTAGTTGTGGGATGATGTATTACAGAACGAGTAAAGAGACTTGTCGGGAACGAGATTGAACTAGGTATTGAGATACCGACGATCGAATCTCGGGCAAGTAACATACCGATGACAAAGGGAACAACGTATGTTGTTATGCGGTTTGACCGATAAAGATCTTCGTAGAATATGTAGGAGCCAATATGAGCATCCAGGTTCCTCTATTGGTTATTAACCGGAGACGTGTCCCGGTCATGTCTACATAGTTCTCGAACCCGTAGGGTCTGCACGCTTAAAGTTCGATGACGGTTATATTACGAGTTTATGTGTTTTGATGTACCGAAGGTAGTTCGGAGTCCCAGATGGGATTGGGGACATGACAAGGAGTATCGAAATGGTCGAGACATAAAGATTGATATATTGGACGACTATATTCGGACATCGGAAAGGTTCCGAGTGGTTCGGGTATTTTTCAGAGTACGGGGGAGTTACGGGAATACGGGGGGAGAAGTATATGGGCCTTATTGGGCTTTAGGGGAGAGAGAGAGGCAGCCCCCCCAATGACTAGTCCGAATTGGACTAGGGGGAGGGCAGCGCCCCCTCCTTCCTTCTCGTCCCTCTTCCCCTTCCTTGTCTCCTACTCCTACTACTTGGAAGGGGAGGAATCCTACTCCCGGTGGGAGTAGGACTCCTCCAGGGCGCGCCATAGGGGTCGGCCCTGTCCCCCTCCTCCACTCCTTTATATACGTGGCCAGGGGGCACCCCATAGACACAACAATTGATCTCTTGGATCTTTTAGCCGTGTGTGGTGCCCCTCTCCACCATAGTCCACCTCGATAATATTGTAGCGGTGCTTAGGCGAAGCCCTGCGATAGTAGAGCATCAAAATCGTCACTACGCTATCGTGCTGACGGAACTCTCCCTCAAAGCTTGGCTGGATCAAAGTTCGAGGGACGTCATCGAGTTGAACGTGTGCAGAACTCGGAGGTGCCGTGCGTTCGGTACTTGATCGGTCGGATCGTGAAGACGTACGGCTACATCAACCGCGTTGTGCTAACGCTTCCGCTTTGGGTCTAAGAGGGTACGTAGACACACTATCCCCTCTCGTTGCTATGCATCACCATGATCTTGCGTGTGCGTAGGAATTTTTTTGAAATTACTACGTTCCCCAATAGTGGCATCCGAGCCAGGTTTTATGCGTAGATGTCATATGCACGAGTAGAACACAAGTGAGCTGTGGGCGATACAAGTCATACTGCTTACCAGCATGTCATACTTTGGTTCGACGGTATCGTTGGATGAACCGGCCTGGACCGACATTACGCGTACGCTTACGCGAGACTGGTTCTACCGACGTGCTTTGCACACAGGTGGCTGGCGGGTGTCAGTTTCTCCAACTTTAGTTGAACCAAGTGTGGCTACGCCCGGTCCTTGAGAAGGTTAAAATAGCACTAACTTGACGAACTATCGTTGTGGTTTTGATGCGTAGGTAAGAACGGTTCTTGCTCAGCCCATAGCAGCCACGTAAGACTTTGCAACAACAAAGTAGAGGACGTCTAACTTGTTTTTGCAGGGCATGTTGTGATGTGATATGGTCAAAGGCATGGTGCTATATTTTATTGTATGAGATGATCATGTTTTGTAACCGAGTTATCGGCAACTGGCAGGAGCCATATGGTTGTCGCTTTATTGTATGCAATGCAATCACCCTATAATGCTTTACTTTATCACTAAGCGGTAGCGATAGTCGTAGAAGCATAAGTTGGCGAGACGACAACGATGCTACGATGGAGATCAAGGTGTCGCTCCGGTGATGATGGTGATCATGACGGTGCTTCGGAGATGGAGATCACAAGCACAAGATGATGATGGCCATATCATATCACTTATATTGATTGCATGTGATGTTTATCTTTTATGCATCTTATCTTGCTTTGATTGATGGTAGCATTATAAGATGATCTCTCACTAAATTATCAAGATATAAGTGTTCTCCCTGAGTATGCACCGTTGCGAAAGTTCTTCGTGCTAAGACACCACGTGATGATCGGGTGTGATAGGCTCTACATTCAAATACAATGGTTGCAAAACCATTGCACACGCGGAATACTCAGGTTAAACTTGACGAGCGTAGCATATAACAAATATGGCCTCGGAACACTGAGACCGAAAGGTCAAGCGTGAACCATATAGTAGATATGATCAACATAGTGATGTTCACCATTGAAACTACTCCATCTCACGTGATGATCGGACATGGTTTAGTTGATATGGATCACGTGATCACTTAGAGGATTAGAGGTATGTCTACCTAAGTGGGAGTTCTTAAGTAATTTGATTAATTGAACTTTTATTTATCATGAACTTAGTCCTGGTAGTATTAGCATATCTATGTTGTAGATCAATAGCTCGCGTTTAGCTCCCCTGTTTTATTTTTGATATGTTCCTAGAGAAAACTAAGTTGGAAGATATTAGTAGCAATGATGCAGATTGGATCCGTGATTTGAGGATTATCCTCATTGCTATACAGAAGAATTATGTCCTTGATGCACCGTCCTTGATGCACCACTAGGTGACAGACCTATTGAAGGAAATATGCCCTAGAGGCAATAATAAAGTTATTATTTATTTCCTTATTTCATGATAAATGTTTATTATTCATGCTAGAATTGTATTAACTGGAAACATAATACATGTGTGAATACATAGACAAACAGAGTGTCACTAGTATGCCTCTACTTGACTAGCTCGTTAATCAAAGATGGTTATGTTTCCTAACCATGGACAAAGAGTTTTTATTTGATTAACGGGATCACATCATTAGATGAATGATCTGATTGACATGACCCATTCCATTAGCTTAGCACCCGATCGTTTAGTATGTTGCTATTGCTTTCTTCATGACTTATACATGTTCCTGTGACTATGAGATTATGTAACTCCCGTGTGCCGGAGGAACACTTTGTGTGCTACCAAATGTCACAACGTAACTGGGTGATTATAAAGGTGCTCTACAGGTGTCTCCAAAGGTACATGTTGGGTTGACGTATTTCGAGATTATGATTTGTCACTCCGATTGTCGGAGAGGTATCTCTGGGCCCTCTCGGTAATGCACATCACATAAGCCTTGCAAGCATTGCGACTAATGAGTTAGTTGCGAGATGATGTATTACGGAACGAGTAAAGAGACTTGCCGGTAATGAGATTGAACTAGGTATTGGATACCGACGATCGAATCTCGGGCAAGTAACATACCGATGACAAAGGGAACAACGTATGTTGTTATGCGGTCTGACCGATAAAGATCTTCGTAGAATATGTAGGAGCCAATATGGGCATCCAGGTCCCGCTATTGGTTATTGACCGGAGATGTGTCTCAGTCATGTCTACATTGTTCTCGAACCGTAGGGTCCGCACGCTTAACGTTATGATGACAGTTATTATGAGTTTATGCATTTTGATGTACCGAAGTTAGTTAGGAGTCCCGGATGTGATCACGGACATGACGAGGAGTCTCGAAATGGTCGAGACATAAAGATTGATATATTGGAAGCCTATATTTGGATATCGGAAGTGTTCTGGGTGAAATCGGGATTTTACCGGAGTACCGGGAGGTTACCGGAACCCCCCGGGAGCCATATGGGCCTTAATGGGCTTTAGTGGAAAGGAGAAAGGGGTAGCCCAAGGTGGCCGCGCTCCTCCCCCCTCCCCTAGTCCTATTAGGACTAGGAGAGGTGGCCGGCCCCCTCTCTCTCTTCCCCCTCGGGGAATCCTAGTCCAACTAGGATTGGGGGGGGGAGTCCTACTCCCGGTAGGAGTAGGACTCCTCCTGCGCCCTCCTTCTGGCCGGCGGCCCCCTCCCCCTTGGCTCCTTTATATACGGAGGCAGGAGGCACCCATAGACACACAAGTTGATCATTGAGATCGTTCCTTAGCCGTGTGCGGTGCCCCCTGCCACCATATTCCACCTCGATCATATCGTTGTAGTGCTTAGGCGAAGCCCTGCGTCGGTAGAACATCAAGATTGTCACCACGCCGTCGTGCTGACGGAACTCCTCCCCGACGCTTTGCTGGATCGGAGCCCGGGGATCGTCATCGAGCTGTACGTGTGCTAAGAACTCGGAGGTGCCGGATTAACGGTGCTTGGATCGGTCGGATCGGGAAGACGTACGACTACTTCCTTTACGTTGTGTCAACGCTTCCGCAGTTGGTCTGCGTGGGTACGTAGTCAACACTCTCCCCTCTCGTTGCTGTGCATCACCATGATCTTGCGTGTGCGTAGGATTTTTTTTGAAATTACTACGTTCCCCAACACCTATTGTAGGAGCAGATGCAGACGTTATGAACGTTTAGCTAGCTCAATATGATGACTACTTGATAGTTTAGTGCACCATGCTTAACAGCTTAGAATCGGGACTTCAACGACGTTTTGAACATCATGGATCATATGAGATGTTCCAGGAGTTGAAGTTAATATTTCAAGAAAATACCCGAGTGGAGAGATATGAAGTCTCCAACAAGTTCTATAGCTAAAAGATGGAGGAGAATAGCTCAAGCAGTGAGCATGTGCTCAGATTGTCTGGGTACTACAATCACTTGAATCAAGTGGGAGTTAATCTTCAAGATAAAATAGTGATTGACAGAATTCTCTAGTCACCATCACCAAGTTAGTAGAACTTTGTGATGAACTATAGTATGCAAGGGATGACGTAAACGATTCCCGAGCTTTTCATGATGTTAAAATCGATGAAGGTAGAAATCAAGAAAGAGCATCAAGTGTTGATGATTAACAAGACCACTAGTTTCAAGAAAAGGGCAAAGGGAAAGAAAGGGAACTTCAAGAAGAATGACAAGCAAGTTGCTGCTCAAGTGAAGAAGCCCAAGTCAGGACCTAAGCCTGAGACTAAGTGCTTCTACTGCAAAGGGACTGGTCACTAGAAGCAGAACTGCCCCAAGTATTTGGCGGATAAGAAGGATGGCAAAGTGAACAATGCTATATTTGATATACATGTTATTGAGGTGTACTTTACTAGTGTTTATAGAAACCCATCGGTATTTGATACTGGTTCAGTTGCTAAGAGTAGTAACTCGAAACGGGAGTTGCAGAATGAACAGAGACTAGTTAAGGGTGAAGTGACGATGTGTATTGGAAGTGGTTCCAGGATTGATATGATCATCATCGCACACTCTCTATACTTTTGGGATTAGTGTTAAACCTAAATAAATGTTATTTGGTGTTTGCGTTGAGCATGAATATGATTTGATCATGTTTATTGCAATATGGTTATTCATTTAAGTTAGAGAATAATTGTTGTTCTGTTTACATGAATAAAACCTTCTGTGGTCATACACCCAATGAAAATGGTTCATTGGATCTCGATCGTAGTGATACACATATTCATAATATTGAAGCCAAAAGATGCAAAGTTAATAATGATAGTGCAACTTATTTGTGGCATTGCCGTTTAGGTCATATTGGTGTAAAGCGCATGAAGAAACTCCATGCTGATGGGCTTTTGGAATCACTTGATTATGAATCATTTTGATGCTTGCGAACCATGCCTCATGGGCAAGATGACTGAGACTCCATTCTCCGGAACAATGGAGCGAGCAACTGACTTATTGGATATAATACATACTGATGTATGAGGTCCGAATGAGTGTTGAGGCTCGCGACAAGTATCATTATTTTCTGACCTTCACAGATGATTTGAGCAGATATGGGTATATCTACTTGAAGAAACATAAATCTGAAACATTTGAATAGTTTAAAGAATTTCAGAGTGAAGTGGAAAATCATCGTAACAAGAAAATAAAGTTTCTATGATCTGATCGCGGAGGCGAATATTTGAGTTAGGAGTTTGATATTCAATTTAAACAATGTGGAATAGTTTCACAAACTCATGCCACCTGGAACACCACGGCATAATGATGTGCCCGAATGTCATAACCGTACTTTATTGGATATAGTACAATCTATGATGTCTCTTACCAATTTACCACTATCGTTTTGGGATTATTTATTAGAGACAGCTGCATTCACGTTAAAAAGGGCACCATCTAAATCCGTTGAGACGACACCATATGAACTGTGGTTTGGCAAGAAACCAACATTGTCGTTTCTTAAAGTTTGGGGTTACGATGCTTATAAGAAAAAGTTTCATCCTGATAAGTTCAAACCCAAATCGGAGAAATGTGTCTTCATAGGATACCCAAAGGAGACATTTGGGTACACCTTCTATCACAGATCCAAAGACAAGAGATTCGTTGCTGAGAATGGATCCTTTCTAGAGAAGGAGTTTCTCTCGAAAGAAGTGAGTGGGAGGAAAGTAGAACTTGATGAGGTAACTGTACCTGCTCCCTTATTGGAAAGTAGATCGTCACATAAATCTGTTTCTGTGACTCCTACACCAATTAGTGAGGAAGCTAATGATGATGATCATGTAACTTCAGATCAAGTTACTACCGAACCTCATAGGTCAACCAGAGTGAGATCCGCACCAGAATGGTACAATAATCCTGTTCTGGAGGTCATGTTAATTGACCATGACGAACCTACGAACTATGAGGAAGCGATGATGAGCCCAGATTCCACGAAATGGCTTGAGGCCATGAAATGTGAGATTGAATCCATGTATGAGAACAAAGTATGGACTTTGATTGACTTGCCCGATGGTCGGTGAGTCATTAAGAATAAATGGATCTTCAAGAGGAAGACGGACGCTGATAGTAGTGTTACTATCTACAAAGCTAGACTTGTCGAAAAAGGTTTTGACAAAGTTCAAGGTGTTGACTACGATGGGATTTTCTCACTCTTAGCGACGCTTAAGTCTGTCCGAATCATGTTAGCAAATTGCCACATTTTATGAAATCTGGCAAATGGATGTCAAAACTACATTCCTTAATGGATTTCTTAAAAATGAGTTGTATATGATGCAACCAGAAGGTTTCGTCGATCCTAAAGGTGCTAACAAAATGTGCAAGCTCCAGCGATCCATCTATGGACTGGTGCAAGCATCTTAGAGTTGGAATATACGCTTTGATGAGTTGATCAAAGCATATAGTTTTATACAGACTTGTGGTGAAGCCTGTATTTACAAGAAAGTGAGTGGGAGCACTACAACATTTTTGATAAATATATGTGAATGGCATATTGTTGATCAGAAATAATGTAGAATTTTCTGGAAAGCATAAAGGAGCATCTGAAAGGAGGTTTTCAAATAAAGACCTCGGTGAAGCTACGTACATATTGAGAATCAAGATCTATAGAGATAGATCAAGACACTTGATAAGTTTTTTCAATAAGTACATACCTTGACAAGATTTTGAAGTAGTTCAAAATGGAACAGTCAAAGAAAGAGTTCTTACCTGTGTTACAAGGTGTGAAATTGAGTAAGACTCAAAGCCCGACCACGGCAGAAGATAGAAAGAGAATGAAAGTCATTCCCTATGCCTCAGCCATAGTTTCTATAAAGTATGACATGCTGTGTACCAGATCTATTGTATACCCTACACTGAGGGAGTACAATAGTGATCTAGGAGTAGATCACTAAAAATCAGTCAAAATTATCCTGAGTGGAATAAGGATATGTTTCTCGATTATGGAGGTGACAAAAGGTTCGTCGTAAATGGCTACATCAATGCAAGTTTTGACACTGATCCAGATGACTCTAAGTCTCAATCTGGATACATATCGATAGTGGGAGCAATTAGCTAAAGTAGCTCCATGCAGAGCATTGTTGACATAGAAATTTGCAAAAATACATACGGATCTGAATGGGGCAAACCCGTAGACTAAACTTCTCTCACAAGCAAAACATGATCATACCTTACTACTCTTTGGGTGTTAATCACATAATGATGTGAACTAGATTATTGACTCTAGTAAACCCTTTGGGTGTTAGTCACATGAAAATGTGAACTAATCACATAAAGATGTGAACTATTGGTGTTAAATCACATGACGATGTGAACTAGATTATTGACTCTAGTGCAAGTGGGAGACTGAAGGAAATATGCCCTAGAGGCAATAATAAAGTTGTTATTTATATTTCCTTATATCATGATAAATGTTTATTATTCATGCTAGAATTGTATTAACCGGAAACATAATACATGTGTGAATACATAGACAAACATAATGTTGTGGAATTGTCACGGCAGATGTCCTAGAGCAAGGACTTAGTCGTAGGGCCATCACACTAGGAAGCTTAAAGGGGTTAATCGGGACAAAGGACACGAGAGGGTTTTATACTAGTTCGGCCCCTTACGATGAAGGTAAAAGCCTACGTCTAGTTGGGATTGGTATTGCTGAGGTGTCGATCACCAAGAGGCTCAACTCGCCGGCTTGGTTATCGATTTGTTGTCTTCTTTTTCTTAGCCGCCACCGGGTCGTCCCCTTATATGTTGGAAATATGCCCTAGAGGCAATAACAAATTGATTATTATTATATTTCCTTGTTCATGATAATCGTTTATTATCCATGCTAGAATTGCATTGATAGGAAACTCAGATACATGTGTGGATACATAGACAACACCATGTCCCTAGTAAGCCTCTAGTTGACTAGCTCGTTGATCAATAGATGGTTACGGTTTCCTGACCATGGACATTGGATGTCGTTGATAACGGGATCACATCATTAGGAGAATGATGTGATGGACAAGACCCAATCCTAAGCCTAGCACAAGATCATGTAGTTCGTATGCTAAAGCTTTTCTAATGTCAAGTATCATTTCCTTAGACCATGAGATTGTGCAACTCCCGGATATCGTAGGAGTGCTTTGGGTGTGCCAAACGTCACAACATAACTGGGTGGCTATAAAGGTACACTACAGGTATCTCCGAAAGTGTCTGTTGGGTTGGCACCAATCGAGACTGGGATTTGTCACTCCATGTAAACGGAGAGGTATCTCTGGGCCCACTCGGTAGGACATCATCATAATGTGCACAATGTGATCAAGGAGTTGATCACGGGATGATGTGTTACGGAACGAGTAAAGAGACTTGCCGGTAACGAGATTGAACAAGGTATCGGGATACCGACGATCGAATCTCGGGCAAGTATCGTACCGCTAGACAAAGGGAATTGTATATGGGATTGATTAAGTCCTTGACATCGTGGTTCATCCGATGAGATCATCGTGGAGCATGTGGGAGACAACATGGGTATCTAGATCCCGCTGTTGGTTATTGACCGGAGAACGTCTCGGTCATGTCTGCATGGTTCCCGAGCCCGTAGGGTCTACACACTTAAGGTTCGATGACGCTAGGGTTATAGGGAATAGATATACGTGGTTACCGAATGTTGTTCGGAGTCCCGGATGAGATCCCGGACATCACGAGGAGTTCCAGAATGGTCCGGAGGTAAAGATTTATATATGTGAAATCATCATACGGTCACCGGAATAATTCGGGGGTTGCCGGTATTGTACCGGGACCACCGGAGGGGTTCCGGGGGTCCACCGGGAGGGTCCACCTGCCCCGGAGGGCCCTATGGGCTGTATGTGGAGAGGGACCAGCCCCTTAGTGGGCTGGGCGCCTCCCCCCTTAGGGCCCATGCGCCTAGGGTTTTGGGGGAACCCTAAAGGGGGGCGCCCCCCTTTGCCTTGGGGGGCAAGGCAACCCTCCTTGGCCACCGCCCCCTCCTCAGATGGGATCTGAGGGGGCCGGCCCCCCCTCTCCCTTGCCCCTATATATATGTGGGGGGTGGGAGGGCAGCCGCACCCATGTTCTGGCGCAGCCCTCCCCCTCTCCCAAGTCCTTCTCCTCTTTCGTAGTGCTTGGCGAAGCCCTGCTGGATCACCACGCTCCTCCACCACCACCACGCCGTTGTGCTGCTGCTGGATGGAGTCTTCCTCAACCTCTCCCTCTCTCCTTGCTGGATCAAGGCATGGGAGACGTCATCGGGCTGTACGTGTGTTGAACGCGGAGGTGCCGTCCGTTCGGCACTAGGATCTCCGGTGATTTGGATCACGACGAGTATGACTCCTTCAACCCCGTTCTCTTGAACGCTTCCGCTTAGTGATCTACAAGGGTATGTAGATGCACTCTCCTTCCCCTCGTTGCTGGTTTCTCCATAGATAGATCTTGGTGATACGTAGGAAAATTTTGAATTTCTGCTACGTTCCCCAACGGTGGCATCATGAGCCAGGTTTATGCGTAGTTACTATGCATGAGTAGAACACAAAGTAGTTGTGGGCGTTGATTTTGTCAATTTACTTGCCGTTACTAGTCTTATCTTGATTCGGCGGCATCGTGGGATGAAGCGGCCCGGACCGACCCTACACGTACTCTTACGTGAGACTGGTTCCACCGACTGACATGCACTAGTTGCATAAGGTGGCTCGCGGGTGTCTGTCTCTCCCACTTTAGTCGGATCGGATTCGATGAAAAGGGTCCTTATGAAGGGTAAATAGCAATTGGCATATCACATTGTGGTTTTTGCGTAGGTAAGAAATGTTCTTGCTAGAAACCCATAGCAGCCACGTAAAACATGCAAACAACAATTAGAGGACGTCTAACTTGTTTTTGCAGGGTATGCTATGTGATGTGATATGGCCAAAGGATGTGATGAATGATATATGTGATGTATGAGATGATCATGTTCTTGTAATAGGAATCACGACTTGCATGTCGATGAGTATGACAACCGGCAGGAGCCATAGGAGTTGTCTTAATTTATTTACGACCTGCATGTCAACATAAACGTCATGTAATTACTTTACTTTATTGCTAACCGTTAGCTGTAGTAGTAGAAGTAATAGTTGGCGAGACAACTTCATGAAGACACGATGATGGAGATCATGATGATGGAGATCATGGTGTCATGCCGGTGACGATGATGATCATGGAGCCCCGAAGATGGAGATCAAAAGGAGCAAAGTGATGATGGCCATATCATGTCACTATTTGATTGCATGTGATATTTATCATGTTTATACATCTTATTTGCTTAGAACGACGGTAGTAAATAAGATGATCCCTCATTAAAATTTCAAGAAAGTGTTCCCCCTAACTGTGCACCGTTGGGAAGGTTCGTTGTTTCGAAGCACCACGTGATGATCGGGTGTGATAGATTCTTACGTTCGAATACAACGGGTGTTGACGAGCCTAGCATGTACAGACATGGCCTTGGAACACATGCAAAACACTTAGGTTGACTTGACGAGCCTAGCATGTACAGACATGGCCTCGGAACACAAGAGACCGAAAGGTCGAGCATGAGTCGTATAGAAGATACGATCAACATGAAGATGTTCACCGACGTTGACTAGTCCGTGTCACGTGATGATCGGACACGGCCTAGTTGACTCGGATCATGTAATCACTTAGATGACTAGAGGGATGTCTATCTGAGTGGGAGTTCATAATATGAACTTAATTATCCTGAACATAGTCAAAAGGTCTTCGCAAATTATGTCGTAGCTCGCGCTTCAGTTCTACTGTTTAGATATGTTCCTAGAGAAAATTTAGTTGAAAGTTGATAGTAGCAATTATGCGGACTAGGTCCGTAAACTGAGGATTGTCCTCATTGCTTCATAGAAGGCTTATGTCCTTAATGCACCGCTCAGTGTGCTGAACCTCGAACGTTGTTTGTGGATGTTGCGAACATCTGACATACACATTTTGATAACTACGTGATAGTTCAGTTAAACGGTTTAGAGTCGAGGCACCGAAGACGTTTTGAAACATCGCGAAACATATGAGATGTTTCGAGGGATGAAATTAGGATTTCAGGCTCGTGCCCACGTCAAGAGGTATAAGACCTCCGCCGATTTTCTTAGCCCGCAGACTAAGGGAGAAAAGCTCAATTGTTGAGCTTGTGCTCAGATTGTCTGAGTACAACAATCATTTGAATCGAGTGGGAGTTGATCTTCCAGATGAGATAGTGATGTTTCTCCGAAGTCATTACCACCAAGCTACTAGAGCTTCGTGATGAACTATAATATATCAGGGACATATATGATGATCCTTGAGATATTCGCGATGTTTGACACCACAAAAGTAGAAATCAAGAAGGAGCATCAATTGTTGATGGTTGGTGAAACTACTAGTTTCAAGAAGGGCAAGGGCAAGGGCAAGAAGGGATACTTCATGAAATGGCAAATCAGCTGCTGCTCTAGTGAAGAAACCCAAGGTTGAACCCAAACCCGAGACTAAGTGCTTCTGTAATAAGGGGAACAGCCACTGGAGCATAATTACCCTAGATACTTGGTAGATTAGAAGGCTGGCAAGGTCGATAGAAGTATATTAGATATACATTGTGTTAATGTGTACTTTACTAGTACTCCTAGTAGCACCATGGTATTAGATACCGGTTCGGTTGCTAAGTGTTAGTAAACTCGAAATAAAAGGCTGCGGAGTAAACGGAAACTAGCTAAAGGTGAGCTAGCGATATGTGTTGGAAGTTTTTCCCAAGCTTGATGTGATCAAGCATCGCACGCTCCCTCTACCATCGAGATTGGTGTTTGCGTTGAGCATAGACATGATTGGATTATGTCTATCGCAATACGGTTATTCATTTAAGGAGAATAATGGTTACTCTGTTTATTTGAATAATACCTTCAATGGTCTTACACCTAAAATGAATGGTTTATTGAATCTCGATCGTAGTGATACACATGTTCATGCCAAAAGATATAAGATAGTAATGATAGTACCACCTACTTGTGGCACTGCCACTTAAGTCATATCGGTATAAAACGCATGAGGAAGCTCCATGTTGATGGATCTTTGGACTCACTCATTTTTGAAAGGATTGAGACATGCGAACCATGTTTGTTGGTAGATATGCCTGAAAAAACTCTATACAGATGGATCGTTTGGACTCACTTGATTTTGAATCACTTGAGACATGCAAATCATACCACATGGGCAAGATGACTGAAAGCCTCATTTTCAGAAAGCAACTTGTTGGAAGTAATACATCTTGATGTGCGTAGTCCAATGAGTGCTGAGGCATGTAGTGGATATCGTTATGTTCTTACTTCACAGATGATTTGAGTAGATACTGAGTATATTTACTTGATGAAAAATAAGTCTGAATTATTGAAAGGTTCAAGTAATTTCAGAGTGAAGTTGAACATCGTCGTGACAAGAGGATAAAATGTCTATGATATGATCGTAGAGATGAATATCTGAATTACGAGTTTGGCACAAAATTAAGACATTGTGGAAATTGTTTCACAACCAATACAGCCAGGAACACCATGGTGTGATGGTGTGTCCGTACATCATAACTGCACCCTATTGGATATGATGCATACCATGATGTCTCGTATCGAATTACCACGATAGTTTATGGGTTAGGCATTAGAGACAACCACATTCACTTTAAAAAGGGCACCACGTAATTCCGATGAGATGACACCGTATGAACTATGGTTTAGAGAAACCTAAGCTGTCATTTCTTAAAAGTTTGGGGCTGCGACGCTTATGTGAAAAAGTTTCAGGCTGATAAGCTCGAACCCAAAGAGGATAAATGCATCTTCATAGGACACCCAAAACAGTTGGGTATACCTCCTGTCTCAGATTCGAAAGCAATAAGGGATCGTTTCTAGAACCGGGCCCTTTCTCGAGGAAAAGTTTCTCTCGAAAGAATTGAGTGGGAGGATGGTGGAGACTTGATGAGGTTATTGAACCGTCTCTTCAACTAGTGTGTGGCAGGGCACAGGGAGTTGTTCCTGCGGCACCTACATCAATTGAAGTGGATGATAGTGATCATGAAACTTCAGATCAAGTCACTACCAAACCTCGTGGGATGACAAGGATGCCTACTACTTCAGAATGGTACGTAATCCTGTCTTGGAATTCATGATTGCTAGACAACAATGAACCTACGAGCTATGGAGAAGCGATGGTGGGCCTGGATTCCAAAATGGCTCGAGGCCATATAATCCGAGAGAGGATCCATATATGAAAACAAAGTGTAGACTTTGGAAGAACTACTTGATGGTCGTAAGGCTGTTAGGTACATATGGATTTTTAAAAGGAAGACGGACAATGATGGTAAGTATCACCATTAAGAAAGCTCGACTTGTCGTTAAGATGTTTTCCGACAAGTTCAAGGAGTTGACTACGATGAGACTTTCTCACTCATAGCGATGCTAAGAGTCTGTTGGAATTATATTAGCAATTACTGCATTATTTATGAAACCTTGCAAATAGGATGTCAAAACATTGTTTCCTCGACGATTTTTTAGGAAAGGTTGTATGTGATACAACCGGAAGGTTTTGTCAATCCTGAAAGATGCTAATAAGTATGCAAAGCTCCAGCGATCCTTCTGAGGACTGGAGTAAGCATCTCAGAGTTGGAATGTATGCTTTGATGAGATGATCAAAGATTTTGGGTGTATACAAAGTTTATGAGAAACTTGTATTGCCAAAGAAATGAGTGGGAGCACTATAGAATTTCTGATGAATATATGTTGTTGACATATTGTTGATCAGAAATGATGTAGAATTTCTGGAAAGCATATAGGGTTATTTGGAAAGTGTTTTTCAATGGAAAGCCTGGATTAAGCTACTTGAACATTGAGCATCAAGATCTATAAGGATAGATCAAAACGCTTAATAGTACTTTCAAATGAGCACATACCTTGACATGATCTTGAAGGTGTTCAAGATGGATCAGTCAAAGAAGGAGTTCTTGCCTGAGTTGTAAGGTATGAAGTTAAGACTTAAAGCTCGACCACGGCAGAATAGAGAGAAAGGACGAAGGTCGTCCCCTATGCTTAAGACATAGGCTCTACAGTATGCTATGCTGTGCACCGCACCTGAAATGTGCCTTGCCATGAGTCAGTCAAGGGGTACAAGAGTGATCCAAGAATGGATCACAGGACAGCGGTCAAAGTTATCCTTAGTAACTAGTGGACTAAGGAATTTTCTCGATTATGGAGGTGGTAAAAGAGTTCGTCGTAAATGGTTACGCCGATGCATACTTTGACACTAATCCAGATTATTCTGAGTAGTAAACTGGATTCGTATAGTAGAACAGTTATTTGGAATAGCTCCAAATAGAACGTGGTAGCTGCATCTAGGAGATGACATAGATATTTGTAAAGCACACACGGATCTGAAAGGTTCAGACCCGTTGACTATAACCTCTCTCACAAGCATAACATGATCAAACCCAGAACTCTTTGGGTGTTAGTCACATGGGGATATGACCTTGAGTGTTAATCACATATTGATGTGAACTGGATTATTGACTCTAGTGCAAGTGGGAGACTATTGGAAATATGCCCTAGAGGCAATAATAAATTGATTATTCTTATATTTCCTTATTCATGATAATCGTTTATTATCCATGCTAGAATTGTATTGATAGGAAACTCAGATACATGTGTGGATACATAGACAACACCATGTCCCTAGTAAGCCTCTAGTTGACTAGCTCATTGATCAATAGCTGGTTACGGTTTCCTGACCATGGACATTGGATGTCGTTGATAACGGGATCACATCATTAGGAGAATGATGTGATGGACAAGACCCAATCCTAAGCCTAGCACAAGATCATGTAGTTCATATGCTAAAGCTTTTCTAATGTCAAGTATCATTTCCTTAGACCATGAGATTGTGCAACTCCCGGATACCGTAGGAGTGCTTTGGGTGTGCCAAATGTCACAACGTAACTGGGTGGCTATAAAGGTACACTACAGGTATCTCCGAAAGTGTCTGTTGGGTTGGCACGAATCGAGACTAGGATTTGTCACTCCGTGTAAACGGAGAGGTATCTCTGGGCCCACTCGGTAGGACATCATCATAATGTGCACAATGTGATCAAGGAGTTGATCACGGGATGATGTGTTATGGAACGAGTAAAGAGACTTGCCGGTAACGAGATTGAACAAGGTATCGGGATACCGACGATCGAATCTCGGGCAAGTATCATACCGCTAGACAAAGGGAATTGTATACGGGATTGATTAAATCCTTGACATCGTGGTTCATCCGATGAGATCATCATGGAGCATGTGGGAGCCAACATGGGTATCCAGATCCCGCTGTTGGTTATTGACCGGAGAACATCTCGGTCATGTCTGCATGGTTCCCGAGCCCATAGGGTCTACACACTTAAGGTTCGATGACGCTAGGGTTATAGGGAATAGATATACGTGGTTACCAAATGTTGTTCGGAGTCCCGGATGAGATCCCGGACATCACGAGGAGTTCTGGAATGGTCCGAAGGTAAAGATTTATATATGGGAAGTCATCATACGGTCACCGGAATAATTCGGGGGTTGCCGGTATTGTACCGGGACCACCGGAGGGGTTCCGGGGGTCCACCGGGAGGGTCCACCTGCCCCGGAGGGCCCTATGGGCTGTATGTGGAGAGGGACCAGCCCCTTAGTGGGTTGGGCGCCTCCCCCCTTAGGGCCCATGCGCCTAGGGTTTTGGGGGAACCCTAAAGGGGGGCGCCCCCCCTTGCCTTGGGGGGCAAGGCAACCCTCCTTGGCCGCCGCCCCCTCCTCAGATGGGATCTAAGGGGGCCGGCCCCTCTCTCCCTTGCCCCTATATATATGTGGGGGGTGGGAGGGCAGCCGCACCCATGTTCTGGCGCAGCCCTCCCCCTCTCCCAAGTCCTTCTCCTCTTTCGTAGTGCTTGGCGAAGCCCTGCTGGATCACCACGCTCCTCCACCACCACCACGCCGTTGTGCTGCTGCTGGAAGGAGTCTTCCTCAACCTCTCCTCTCTCCTTGCTGGATCAAGGCATGGGAGACGTCACCGGGCTGTACGTGTGTTGAACGCGGAGGTGCCGTCCGTTCGGCACTAGGATCTCCGGTGATTTGGATCACGACGAGTACGACTCCTTCAACCCCGTTCTCTTGAACGCTTCCGCTTAGCGATCTACAAGGGTATGTAGATGCACTCTCCTTCCCCTCGTTGCTGGTTTCTCCATAGATAGATCTTGGTGATACGCAGGAAAATTTTGAATTTCTGCTATGTTCCCCAACATTATATACATGGGTTGACGCCTGGTGGCCTACAGAGTCCCGGCCGGCTCATAATCGTGTCCGGCCCGGTGGCTTGCTTTACATGCCTTTCTTTACAAGTCTTTCCTTACATACGACGGTTTACAGTATCGGGCCTTAAGCCGCCTCCAAGCCCTTGGGCCTTCTATAAGGTTTAATAAACTATCGTCTTGAATGTTTACTGGGCTTCTTGCGTAACCCGCCATTGGGGCTGACCCGGCCCTCCTGGGCGGGTCATGACTGATAGTAATATCCCCGACATTAGGCCCCAGGTTGAATTTGAATTTCATTCTTTGTCAATCTTCAATACTTAGACAAAAATCTATCTTCTTATCTTCGTTGAAGTTTTCGTAACCCGCCGTGACGCCATCTCTTGAAAACGCAAAGAACTTTCATGATGTCATCTCCCAACGGATCTTTTATCTTTAATGCTTCCCAAGAATCTAGGCGTCTGTGTAGCTAGATAACCATTATTCGGCTCTCCTTGATTTTTGCGCCCATCTGTTCACATCTTTCCTTATAAATAGGCATGCCTCGGCCTTCTCATGCTCCTCTCTTACTCCGTCTTCTTCCTCTCGCAAACCCCCTACTGCTCGAGCTCTGCCGCCGCCGCGCCTCATCTCCATCTCCGTCGACTTTGGCCGCTGCATCAACCTGAACCGATCCAGAGAGACCGTGGCGACCTCCGTAGAAAACCTGCAACCGTAAGTGTTCTTTCCTTCGTTTCTCAGATCTACATTAGGGTTCCCGAGCTCCTGCGTGTTCTCCATATTTCATCGTAGTTCATCATAATTCTTCCCCCGCAAGCCTTTTCTGATCCAAAAAGCTATATATATGCTTGCGCGGTAGTGTTTTTGTACCTCTTCTTGATCCACAGATCCCTTTTTCTGATTCAAAGGCTGCTTTAGAACTTTCAGACTCCTCTGCACTAAACTTTTTAGGTCTAGAATTCTTTCCATTTTGAATAGCCATTTGATCTGGAATAATACCAAACAATTTAGGAAACTTGTTTGTCTCAACACTTAGTTGAAATTGCCTTCTTCAAATATCTATAGTCATGGCGGCTTATCATGCCGGCTTAATTTTCCTTATATGTCATTAGCCCTTAACTAAGCCGTCATTACTTGTTAGCATCTTCATCACTTAACTGTCAATCTCACCATTAAACTGAACCGGCATGTTGCTTTTCTTTTTGAGTTCTTCTTTGCACATCATGCCGTCCAAAGCACCAACCATCTGTAACTGGGTTCCCTCAACCGTAACCGAGGAACGTTTGAAAGAGTTCTTCACCATAGGATTTCTGCCAGCGAAAACCGTCATGTCTTACCGTGCCCCTGACTCGGAAGAAGAACGACCCAATCCAAGAGACGACGAAGTAATTGTTTTTACTGACCACATGAACCGTGGCTTCTCACCGCCCGGCTCAAAGTTCTTTAGAGAGGTCCTCCACTTTTTCAAACTCCACCCTCAAGATATCGGGCCCAATTCCATATCTAACATCTGTAACTTCCAAGTGCTCTGTGAGGTATATCTTCAACAAGAGCCGACCGTGGAGTTGTTTAGAGAATACTTTTATCTGAATCGACAGAACGAGTGCACCAACGGCCTCAGCTTAGAACTCAGAGGCATCTCAATTCAGCGCCGGCAGGGTGCTGTCTTCCCTCTCATAGTCTTACCAAGTCACCCAAAGGACTCGAACCAGACTTGGTTCTACTGTCAAGACATTTCGCCGTCGAATGAGAAGCCACTGCCGGGTTATCGCCCCGATCGTCTTGACTCCAAGTTCGCGCTTCCCGACAAGCTTACTGCCACCGAATGCAAGAGGATGATACCTTCCATCAAAAGGATTAATGCTCTGTTAGGGAATGGGTTAACTGGAGTTGATCTGACCCGCTGCTGGATCTCATGGCGGGTCATCCCTTTAAGCCGTCGATCAAAGCTGATATATGAGTATGGTGGAGGCCCGGATGACTCTCATCATCACAGCCCCGTTCAATTAACAGAAGAAGATATTGTTTCAATGTCAACTGTTCTGGTGAACGGGAAATACGAAGATTGAAGTGTCGTCGGGTTAAACCCCTTCTGCTAGCTTAACTCGGTGCCAGAAGTAAGGATATTGTTATTTCTCTCCTTTGTATTTTCCCAGCCATATTGTTCTAATACTTGCCTGACTCTTTATCTTGTTCTTACCTGTCTGCAGGCCAACTCTGACTTCTGAAAAGTTAAGTATGACCACGAGGCTGCCAAGAAAGCGAAAGCCGCCGCCATAAACGCCAAGAAAACGACTCGGAGGTCGAAAAGGAAGAAAAGGAACACTACTGAAGATTGGATGAAGCTTGATGACACATCTGATTCGGAGGTAGCCCTTGATTCCCTTGGCCAATTTTTTAACAATCTTATTGACACTGATTCTTACCAGGATGATACTGGGGCCAGTCAGGCTGTGGAAGCAGAGGTAACTATCATTTCCTCCGACTTAGAGCCCTTGCCAAGACAAAAAGTTCGATGAGTGATCTGTAAAGTAAGGTTTTCTAACCCTTTAGCTCACTTGGATCCCAACTTTCATTTGAAAAAGCAGCAACATGAAAGCCGTCGTCAAGCACAGACTGAAGATGAGCCGGCTGTCGTTCTTCAACAAACTCCTCAGAAGCACCCGGATGAGGTTTACTTCTTTCTGTCTTTAACTCTGTTTAATGGATCCTTCCCCTTGTATTACTTGAACTCTATTTTATCTTTTCAGGAGGTGTCTCGCTCTTCTGGCGACTCATCGCAGACGCAATTTCCGGCCTTCAAGACTGCCCCTGGGTAATGAAAAATCCTCATGTTTTCCGAGTTGTTCAAATTGTATCTTTATACTGACAATCCTGCAACATTTTTCTTAGTGGCCAAGCTAAATCCAAGAAAGCAAAGGTAGCTAAACCGGCGGAAGACCCGCTGGTGCTTGCATCTGACTCGGCCAGGCCATCTTCTCCATTAACCGATGCTCCAGAAGACCCGCCTGTTGATGCAGAAGCAAATCCTCTTGAGCCGTCGTTTGATGAGACCACTGTGAACCCTTCTGCTACTGGACCATCAAGCTCAGCCAACCCGCCATCACCGTCTGCACAAGACGTTCAGATCACCGGTAGTCGCTTTATTGAACCAGGGAATCCAACTGTGCTGGCTCGGTGTACTGTGAAACAAGAGGCATTGGAGAGGCAGAAAGTGCGCTTTGACATTGCCAATTACGACCGTCTAAATGCCAACGATATTTTATCCGGCTATCTCAGCCACGTGCACTCCAGTCGCGACTTTGAGAACGAAATGGTCAAACAGTTGCAACTGAAATATGGGGTATGTTCTTCCGGCTTATCTATATTCCTTCAGCCCCCAAGTCTTCAGATTATGAAACAACCAGAATGATCTGTAGACTTTAGCATATAGGCCAAGACCTTTACCTTTGATTTTCTTGAATTCAATAAAATAGAACAAAACTTCACCTGTAGTCCCCAAGGGCATGTTCTTTTTGATCATAAATGAGCCAGTACCTTAAATTGTTTTGTACCTCATTCAAAGAACTTAATATTCTGGCTTAACCTTGAGAAACTTGCTGAATTGCATACATTAGCCCCCAAGTGCCAAGTGCTGTTACTTTGTAAAGTACTTGGGACTTAAAGTATGTCTTTAGAGCCATAAGAAATTGTTTTGGTATACATTAGCCCCCAAGTGTCAAGTGGTTTTTTTATAAAGTACTTGAGACTTGAATCTTGATTGTTGATCTTTAAGCGAAATCTTGACTCATCTGAGTATGCTCATTTTGTAGAATGCTTTATTTGAACTGAACTCGCAATTGACTGATGCAAAGACCCGGCTAGCAGGTCAGGAAACAGAAATCAAGTCTGCTAACTCCAAATTGCAAGTAAGTCTCTCTGAGACGGAAAACTTAAAGACCAGTTTAGCTGCCAAGAAGAAGACCTGGGCAGAGGAAAAAATGCTTCTGACACAACGCGCTGAGAGAACCGAAGTAGCCCTTGAAGAGGTTTCAACAGAGCTGAACGGCTTAAAGGGCCGGGTGTCTCAAATGGTGGCCGCCTTCTTTGGTAAGCCATCCGTTTTTAATCCTATGTACTTTTTGCTGATTCGGAATATAAGCCGCCAGCTGACTTTGTTTTTAAAATATGCGCAAGCCCACGAAGCAAGAACCTGAGCCAAGATCCTTTGATTAAACTGAAGGCAGTGTACACTTTAGTAGAACAACTGTATATTGGTGCACAACGGGCACTTGCCGCCATCTCTCCTGCCAATCAAGGACCCAACCAGCTCAGCGACGTTTTGAAGAAACTATCAATCCTGCCTGCCAGATTTCAAGAAGTGAAGCGCTCCTGTGCGCGAGCCGGGGCTTTGACTGCCCTGAGCCGCTCCAAGGCTTGGGTGCCAAACCTAGACCCGGCGGACGTGGCCAGAGGCTATCCCACCATGAAGGAAGACAGATCTCTCTTTGAGCAGGATGACTTCATCGCTTACGTGCGCGGAGTCCGGCCTCATGCAACTACCCTTGGAGATGATACCAATATTGACAAATATCAGCCGGGTTTTGATGCTGAAAATAAGAAGACGACGACTCCCTCGTACAAGGTGACGGATTTGATCCCGCCTGTAAGAGAAAATACATTTGCCCCGGAAGTTGACCCGGCAGGCCTGATCGACGATGAAGCAGAATTCGTCGCCGTGAATGGTTTTGACTGGTCAAAACCCAACTTCCAGCCAACAGAGGGCGGTGAACCAGCGAGGGAGGAATAATAACCATCTTCATTGGCTTATAAAAAGTCATGTAATAGTTTAGCTGTGAAAACACTGAATGCCTTGCGTATGCCATCGTGCATAAAACACTGTATGTGACTCCGTGTTTCCTGATGGCAATATATGCATTATATTTGATGATTGTTTCTGCAACACTTTAACTCTGTTCCCTGTAGATACAAGAGAGAAGACTCGCTTGGCAGCTTAGAACCAAACGGGTTAAAACACACGGCTTATATCCAATATGTTTATCATAATAGAAAACAGAAAACATATATAAATAAAGGACAAGGGCTGAAACTAACTCTTTAGTTAATGCAGCAGGCAATTATATATAAATAATAGCCATACTTGTACCTTTGATCCTTAGACCACCGGCTTGAGTAACCCGGGTAATGAAGCTGATAACTCAATCTTTCTGAGAAATCAATACCTTTGAATACTTTAATGATCGTCATACCTTGGTAGCCTTGTTGTCAAATAGACAAGCCGACGAAGAAGATCATGCTAATTATTTGCAACAAGAAACTCAAAGGCAAATAACAGTTAACAAGTATGATTTAACCTTATATTTAAAGGTTGGTGGCTTCTGATTCGAATACGATCAGTAAACCGGACCAAAGGGGTTAAGCTAAGGTTCTAATACGACCATATAGCCCCCAGTGGCTGTGGCGTTGCACCAATCAAGAGGGTACCGACAGCTATGTTCTCTTTGGTTCGAATACGACCTATGTTTGAATAGGAAGCCCCCAAATGACCTTAAGAGGTTTTTAATGACCCTGATTCGAATACGATCCAAGTCGGACCCAAAAGGGGTTAAGCTATGATTTAGATATGATCAAGAAGCCCCCTAGTGAGTTTGGCCTTGAGCCGATCAAGAGGGTTACGACAGCTATGTTCTCTTTGGTTCGAATACGACCTATGTTTGAACAGGAAGCCCCCAAGTGACCATGATAATTGCAGCTAGATTCGAATACGATCATAAGCCGGACCAAAAAAGGTTAGACTTGATTCAAATATGATCAGCTCCTTAATAGTCATTTGAAAATAAGAAATAACAAAGATGCATAATCTTTGAAAAGAAAAGAGACCGATGGTCTTACTTTATTACTTATCATGGTATATACAATGTTAAAGTATGTACATGATGAGAGCCGGTAGCTCAGGTGTAGTATGGCCGAAGTTGAGCAATGTTCCACGGCCGGCGGGTCTCCTCCTCCGACTTACGTGAATCTTTGTGTTCTCGAACGTCAATGAGGTAATACGACCCGTTGTTTAAGTTCTTGCTGACCACAAAGGGTCCTTCCCAAGGTGGGGATACCTTGTGCGCATCTGACAGATCCTGGATGAGCTGGAGCACCAGGTCGACTTCCTGAAAAGTCCTGGATTTGACCCGGCGGCTGTCATAATGGCGCGGGTCCTGTTGATAAATTGCTGACCGAGCCACTACTAAGTCTCTTTCTTCATCCAACAAGTCAAGTGCATCCTGTCTGGCTTGTTCATTATTAGCTTCAACATAAGCCGTCACACGGGGCAAGTCATGACGGATGTCACTAGGCAACACTGCTTCTGCTCCATACACCATGAAGAAAGGTGTGTAGCCTGTAGACCTGTTAGGTGTGGTGTTGATACTCCACAACACCGAGGGTAATTCCTCTACCCAACAACCCGGCGTTCGCTGTGAGGGAACCATAAGCCGGGGTTTGAGACCATTTAAAATTTCCTGATTTGCTCTCTCAGCTTGACCATTGGATTGAGGATGAGCTACAGAAGAAACATCAAGCCGGATGTGCTCACGTTGACAAAACTCCTCCATAGCCCCTTGGGACAGATTAGTGCCACTGTCAGTGATAATGCTGTGTGGAAAACCAAAATGGAAGATCACCTTTTTCATGAACTGAACCGCCGTGGCCGCGTCACACTTACTCACTGGCTCCGCCTCAACCCACATAGTGAATTTACCAACTGCCACTAAGAGATGTGTCTTTTTATCCTTAGACCTTTTGAAAGGTCCCACCATGTCAAGCCCCCAGACCGCAAATGGCCAAGTGATTGGAATCATCCGGAGCTCTTGAGCTGACACATGCGCTCGTCGTGCAAACTTTTGACATCCATCACATCTGCTGACCAGATCCTCTGCATCAGCGTGAGCCGTCAACCAGTAAAAACCATGACGAAAAGCCTTGGCCACCAGAGATTTTGACCCGGCGTGATGACCACAATCGCCTTCATGGATCTCACGAAATATTTCTTGACCTTCTTCGGGGGAAACACACCGCTGAAACGCTCCGGAGATGCTACGATGGTATAATTCTCCATCCGAAATCGTCATTGACTTAGACCACTGGGTTATCTGTCGAGCCAGGGTCTCATCCGCTGGCAACTCTCCCTGGGTCATGTAAGCCAAGAATGGCACTCTCCAACCTGGGATGACATGAAGAGCCGCCACCAACTGCGCCTCCAGGTCAGGAACAGCTAAATCTTCTTCTGTGGGCAACTTGACAGACAGGTTATGCAAAACATCCAAAAAGGTGTTAGGTGTGGTACCGACTTACGCTGAGACCTCAACCGGCTTAAAGCATCAGCTGCTTCGTTCTTTCGACGGTTGTGCTCCACCTGATAACCTTTAAAATGCCTTGCAACAGCATCAACCTCCCGGCGATGAGCCGCCATGAGAGGGTCCTTGGAATCCCATTTGCCTGATACCTGTTGAGCCACTAGATCTGAGTCGCCAAGACATCTGACCCGGCTCAAACTCATCTCTTTTGCCACTCGAAGACCATGGAGCAAAGCTTCATACGCTGCTGCGTTGTTAGTGCAAGGAAACATCAACCGTAACACATAACAAAATTTGTCACCTCAAGCAGAGGTTAAAACAACTCCAGCCCCCGAGCCTTCCAACTGTCTGGACCCATCAAAATGAATAGTCCAATATGTGTTGTTCGGTTTTTCTTCTGGCATCTGCATCTCTGTCCAGTCATTAATGAAGTCAACTAGTGCTTGAGATTTGATCGCGGTACGTGGCTTATACTTCAACCCATGAGACCCAAGCTCAATCGCCCACTTGGCGACTCGTCCAGTGGCTTCCCTGTTTTGAATGATGTCTCCCAAAGGAGCAGAGCTAACCACGGTGATTGGATGTCCCTAAAAATAATGCTTAACCTTTCGGCTTGCCATGAACACCCCATATACGAGCTTCTACCAGTGTTGATATCATTGCTTGGATTCAATTAGCACCTCACTGACGTAGTAAACCGGCCGTTGAACCGGATGCTCCTTGCTAGCCTCCTTGCGCTCCACCACAATAGCCACACTAACAGCTCGTGAGTTGGCGGCCACGTATAACAGCAGCGGCTCTTTCTCAACTGGAGCAGCCAGGATTGGCAGCTCAGCAAGCTGTTTCTTCAAATCTTCAAAAGCAGAGTTTGCAGCACCACTCCAAACAAAATCATCTGTTTTCTTCATCATCTGATACAGAGGCATTGCCTTCTCCCCTAACCGGCTTATGAACCGGCTCAAAGCAGCGACATGACCCGCCAGTCGTTGAACGTCATTGATGCATGTTGGTTTGGCCAGGGATGTAATTGCCTTGATTTTCTCCGGGTTAGCCTCAATACCTCGGTTTGACACCAAAAAACCCAAGAGCTTGCCAGCTGGGACTCCAAAAACACACTTGGCCGGGTTAAGCATCATTTTATAGACCCGGAGATTATCGAAAGTCTCTTTCAGATCTGCGACCAACGTTTCCTCCTTCCTGGATTTTACCACTATATCATCCACATAAGCATGAACATTACGTCCAATTTGATTATGAAGACAATTCTACACACACCGTTAGTAAGTCGCCTGGGCACTCTTCAGCCCAAAAGGCATAGACACATAGCAGAAAGCTCCAAAAGGAGTGATAAAAGTCGTCTTCTCCTGATCTTTGATGGCCATCTTGATCTGATGATAACCAGAATACGCATACAAAAAACTCAAACATGCGCAACCCGCCGTAGCATCAATGATCTGATCAATACGGGGGAGGGCAAAAGGATCAGCCGGACAAGCCTTGTTCAGATCTGTGTAATCCACACACATATGCCAGGTGCCATTCTTTTTTAGTACAAGCACCAGGTTGGCTAACCACTCTGGGTGAAAGACTTCTACAATGAACCCAGCTACCAAAAGCCGGGCCACCTCTTCTCCAATGGCCTTGCGCCTTGCTTCATTGAATCGTCAGAGAAATTGTCTGACAGGTTTAAACTTTAGATCAATATTGAGAGTGTGCTCAGCGAGTTCCCTCGGGACACCTGGCATGTCTGAAGGTTTCCATGCGAAGATGTCCCGGTTCTCACGGATGAACTCGATGAGCGTGCTTTCCTATTTTGGATCCAAGTTAGCACTGATGATGAACTGCTTGGTTGAGTCGCCAGGCACAAAGTCAACCATCTTGGTGTCATCAGCTGATTTGAACTTCAACACCGGCTCATGCTCTATTGTTGGTTTCTTTAATGGTGTCATGTCTGTCGGGTCAACATGATCTTTGTAAAAATTTAACTCCTCTGTTGCACAGACAAATTCAGCATAGGCATCATCACCTTCTTCACACTCCAAAGCTATTTTCCGGCTCCCGTGTATTGTGATAGTGCCCTTATAACCCGGCATCTTAAGTTGCAAATACACATAACAGGGCCGAGCCATGAATTTGGCATAAGCCGGCCGTCCAAACAGATCATGATACTGGCTTTTGATCTTAACCACCTCAAAGGTTAATTTTTCTGCTCTGGAGTCATACTAATCCCCAAAGGCTACTTCTAGTTTAATCTTACCCACTGGGTATGCCGACTTGCCAAGAACTACACTGTGAAAAATAGTGTTGGATTGTTTAAGACTCTTATCAGTCAATCCCATCCGGCGGAACGTCTCATAGTAGAGGATGTTGATGCTGCTGCCTCCGTCCATGAGTACCTTAGTGAATTTGTATCCACCAACCTAAGGCGCCACCACCAAAGCCAAGTGACCCGGATTATCGACCCGGGGTGGGTGATCCTCTCTGCTCCACACAATAGGCTGCTCTGACCAACGTAAGTAACATGGAACCGCCGGCTCAACGGCATTGACGGCCCTCTTGTGTAGCTTCTGGTCTCTCTTACATAAGCTAGTGGTGAATACATGGTATTGCCCACTATTCAGCTGCTTCGGGTTGCTCTGATATCCGGACTGCTGCTGCTGATTACCTTGGGCGGGTTGCGGATTATACCCTCCTTGGTTACCACGATGGCCCTGACCGTGGAATCCTCCTCCACCTAAGCCGGCGCCCGGGCCTTGGAAACCGCCTCCACCTGAGCCGCCACCTGGGCCGTGACCTCCATCAAATGCGTTTGAATTTTTAAACGCCTTCATGATCGTACAATCTTTCCACAGGTGGGTCGCTGGCTTCTCCTGGGTGCCGTGCTTTGGACAAGGCTCATTCAATAATTGCTCAAGGGTGAGACCTGACCCGCCCGACCGTGGGGGCTGTCTGCCCTTGCGCCATTGATTTTCGCCCTGTGCATTGGTGTTAGCAACAAACTCATCAGCCTTACGTTTATTACCTCCTTGATTCGCCGGGTTATGCTGATGACCCTTGGCCGTTGCCGTTCTTCTTTCCCTTCGTTGCCTTTTCTTCGTCAGGCACCGGGTCCTTGGTAGTATCAGAATCAGCATACTTGACGAGAGCCGCCATCAACGTTCCCATGTCATTACAGTCACGCTTGAGCCGCCCCAGCTTCTGCTTCAGAGGTTCGAAACGGCAATTTTTCTCCAACATTAAGACTGCTGAGCCGGCATCCATTTTATCAGATGAATGTATTATCTCCTTGACCCGGCGCACCCAATGGGTTGTGGATTCACCATCCTCTTGCTTGCAATTTGTCAGGTCCACAATCGACATAGGCTTCTTACACGTGTCTTTGAAGTTCTTGATGAACCGGGCCTTCAACTCCGCCCATGAGCCGATAGAATTGGGTGGCAATCCTTTCAACCAAGTACGAGCTGTTCCATCCAACATCATAGTGAAATACTTGGCCATTGCTGCATCACTGACCTCCAGCAACTCCATAGCCATCTCATAACTCTCAATCCAAGCCCCGGGCTGTAAGTAAGCCGTGTAATTAGGCACCTTACGAGGCCCCTTAAAATCCTTTGGCAAACACTCATTACGTATGGCCGGCACCAAGCAAGGAACGCCTCCAGTTCTTGTGGCCACTCCTGCCTCGACCGAGGTTGCTGGATAAGCCGGAAAAGTTTGATGAGCCGCTTGATCTGCTGCCATTTGAACTGCTCGTTCCGCCTCTTGTCGAATCCTCTCCTGATCTGCCAAGTTAAGGACTCCAGCCCGCACCGGCTCATGCATGTATGGCCGGTTGTGGCGTTGAGCATTGCTTGACATATCTGCGGATTCCATATGCCTACTATAACTCGGGCTCCGGCTTGGGCGAGGAGTTGAATGGATCCTGTCTCGACTGTAGGAGTATGCATCCTGCTGCGCCAGAGCTGTTTGAAGAAGTTCTCTTACCCTCGTGTTTCAATTGCCGCCGGTGAGTCACCTTCCATCGGAAGAGCCACCAGACGAGCCGATGCTGTGATGAGGTTTTCCAAAGGGTTGGAGAAGTGACCCGGCGGCGTTGGGACATAATGAGGCGGAGCGGTAATTATACGAGGTGGATCCATGGCACGCGGCTGGACCGGTGCGCCGGGTGTTGTAATCCGGGGTGCCTCTGGCGGGTTACTTCCCCCGGCTCCGGGTGTGTAAAAAAGATTCCTAGGATCGAGCGTTAGAGGCAGACGTGATTGGGTTTTCTTATGCCTCCTCCTCATGACCTTGTTCGACGCGTTCAGATCCACCGAGAGCCGGAAGGTCTCCGCTTGAAGCTGTTGAGCACGAACGTCCAAAGCCGCCCGCTCTGCTGCCATCATGACTTCCTCTGCGGCTAGATTTTCCTTAGCTTGCACCATCTCTTCACGTACGCATGCCACCTCTGCGTCATGCTGGGATTTATCCGCCGGCTCTACCATGACAGTCAACAGAGTTGTCAGTTTATCCATGAGGTCCATCAAGATCTGAGCCCGGGGGAGCGCGGGGTCTCCTGACCCGGCTGCAGCCGACCCGGTAGCTGTTGCCGCCACTGCTGTAGAGTTCTGTCCGGGCTATGTCCCTGCCATGAAGACTCCGGCCCAATTCGGCGGCTCAAGAGGGTCCGGAATACTGATGCCATCGGAACAACCCCTGAGCATGCCGTCCTGCAGCTGGTGCAAAGAGTCTGTCTTGCCCGTTGATGATGCAGTGTCAGAACAGACGGCTGTCTCACTGCCCTCCACCGATCCTTCAGAGTATTCACCACCGTGGACGCAGCCTACGAAGGCATGCTTCACGGTAGATTGAACATAGTCGGTCCTCGCGTGCCGAGCCGTTTCGATGAGGTCGATGTGGACGTCCGGCTCAGGACCTGACTCCCCGATCCGGCTGATGAAGACATGAGTTCCGCTGAAGGGGACCCGGTATCCGTACTCAATTGAGCCGGCCTCGGGGCCCCAGCCTTCGTCGTCGATGTAGAGCTTGTCGCGATGACTCTTGGTCATCCGGCCCACTGTGTATCCCTTGAGCCCTTCGAAGTTGCCCTTCAAGAACTCAAATCCACCGTGCGCTGGCCCCGCGGTGGGCGCCAACTGTCGTGGAATTGTCACGACAGATGTCCTAGAGCAAGGACTTAGTCGTAGGGCCATCGCACTAGGAAGCTTAAAGGGGTTAATCAGGACAAAGGACACGAGAGGGTTTTATACTAGTTCGGCCCCTTACGATGAAGGTAAAAGCCTATGTCTAGTTGGGATTGGTATTGCTGAGGTTTTGATCACCAAGAGGCTCAACTCACCGGCTTGGTTATCGATTTGTTGTCTTCTTTTTCTAAGCCGCCACCAGGTCGTCCCCTTATATACATGCGTTGACGCCTGGTGGCCTACAGAGTCCTGGCCAGCTCATAATCGTGTCCGGCTCGGTGGCTTCCTTTACATGCCTTTCTTTACAAGTCTTTCCTTACATACGGTGGTTTACAATATCGGGCCTTAAGCCGCCTCCAGGCCCTTGGGCCTTCTATAAGGTTTAATAAACTATCGTCTTGAATGTTTACTGGGCTTCTTGCGTAACCCGCCATTGGGGCTGACCCGGCCCTCCTGGGCGGGTCATGACTGATAGTAATATCCCCAACACATAGTGTCACTAGTATGCCTCTACTTGACTAGCTCGTTAATCAAAGATGGTTAAGTTTCCTAACCATAGACATGAGTTGTCATTTGATTAACAGGATCACATCATTAGGAGAATGATGTGATTGACTTGACCCATTCCGTTAGCTTAGCACTTGATCGTTTAGTTTGTTGCTATTGCTTTCTTCATGACTCATACATGTTCCTATGACTATGAGATTATGCAACTCCTGTTTACCGGAGGAACACTTTATGTGGTACCAAACGTCACAATTTTACTGGGTGATTATAAAGGTGCTCTACAGGTGTCTCCGGAGGTACTTGTTGGGTTGGTGTATTTCGAGATTAGGATTTGTCACTCCGATTGTCGGAGAGGTATCTCTGGGCCCACTTGGTAATACACATCACTTAAGCCTTGCAAGAATTGCAACTAATGAGTTAGTTGCGGGATGATGTATTACGGAACGAGTAAAGAGACTTGCCGGTAACGAGATTGAACTAGGTATTGAGATACCGATGGTCGAACCTCGGGCAAGTAACATACCGATGACAAAGGGAACACCGTATGTTGTTATGCGGTTTGACTGATAATGATCTTTGTAGAATATGTAGGAGCCAATATGAGCATCCAGGTTCCGCTATTGGTTATTGATCGGAGACGTGTCTCGGTCATGTCTACATAGTTCTTGAACCCGTAGGGTCCGCACGCTTAAAGTTCGATGACAGTTATATTATGAGTTTATGTGTTTTGATGTACCAAAGGTAGTTCGTAGTCCCGGATGAGAACGGGGACATGATGAGGAGTCTCGAAATGGTCGTGACGTAAAGACTGATATATTGGACGACTATATTCAGACATCAGAAAGGTTCTGAGTGGTTCGGGTATTTTTCAGAGTACCAGGGAGTTACGGGAATATGGGGGGAGAAGTATATGGGCCTTATTGGGCTTTAGGGGAGAGAGAGAGAGAGGCAGGCCGCGCGCCCCCCAATGACTAGTCCGAATTGGACTAGGGGGAGGGGCAGTGCCCCCTCCTTCCTTCTCGTCCCTCTTCCCCTTCCTTGTCTCCTACTCCTACTACTTGGAAGGGGAGGAATCCTACTCCCGGTGGGAGTAGGACTCCTCCAGGGCGCGCCATAGGGGCCGGCCCTCTCCCCCTCCTCCACTCCTTTATATACGTGGCCAGGGGCACCCCATAGACACAACAATTGATCTCTTGGATCTTTTAGCCATGTGCGGTGCCCCTCTCCACCATAGTCCACCTTGATAATATTGTAGCAGTGCTTAGGCGAAGCCCTGCGACAGTAGAACGGCAACATCGTCACCACGCCGTCGTGCTGACGGAACTCTCCCTCAAAGCTCAGCTAGATCGGAGTTCGAGGGATGTCATTGAGTTGAACGTGTGCAGAACTCGGAGGCGCTGTGCGTTCGGTACTTGATCAGTCAGATCGTGAAGACGTACAACTACATCAACCGCGTTGTGCTAACACTTCCGCTTTCGGTCTACGAGGGTACGTAGACACACTCTCCCCTCTCATTGCTATGCATCACCATGATCTTGCGTGTGTGTAGGAATTTTTTTGAAATTACTACGTTCCCCAACAGCCCCTCCAAGGGCCGGCCTCCTCCTCCCTCCCTATATACGGGGGCAAGGGGGCACCCCAAGACACAACTATTGATCATTCATCTCTTAGCCGTGTGTGGTGCCCTTACTACATTCCCCAACAGCCCCTCCAAGGGCCGGCCTCCTCCTCCCTCCCTTCTTTATATATGGGGGCAAGGGGGCACCCCAAGACACAACAATTGATCATTGATCTCTTAGCCGTGTGCGGTGCCCCCTCCACCATAATCCACCTCGATCATATTGTAGCGGTGCTTAGGCGAAGCCCTACGTTGGTAGCATCATCATCGCCGTCACCATGCCGTCGTGCTGACGAAACTCTCTTGTGAAGCTTTGCTGGATCGAAGCTCGCGGGACGTCATCGAGTTGAACGTGTGTAGAACTCAGAGGTGTCATGCGTTCGGTACTTGGATTGGTCGGATCGTGAAGACGTACGACTATATCAACCGCGTTGTGCTAACGCTTCCACATTCGGTCTACGAGGGTACGTGGACACACTCTTCCCTCTCGTTGCTATGCATCACCATGATCATGTGTGTGCGTAGGGATTTTTTTTGAAATTACTACGTTTCCCAACTAAAAGGATCGATATGGTTGACTAGAGGGGGTTTGAATAGGCAACTACCAATTTTTACTTTTCTTTACCAAATTAAACTTTGCATCAAAGTAGGTTGACTAGATGTGCAACTAGGTGAACAACCTATATGATGCAATTACAATAAGCATACAAGCAAGCAAGGGAAGAAACACTAAAGAGCTTGCACAAGTAAAGGTAAGAGATAACCAAGAGTGGATCCGGTGAAGACGAGGATGTGTTACCGAAGTTCCTTCCTTTTGAGGGGAAGTACGTCTCCGTTGGAGCGGTGTGGAGGCACAATGCTCCCCAAGAAGCCACTAGGGCCACCGTATTCTCCTCACGCCCTCACACAATGCGAGATGCCGTGATTCCACTATTGGTGCCCTTGAAGGCGGCGACCGAACATTTACAAACAAGGTTGGGGAAATCTCCACAACTTAATCGGAGGCTCCCAACAAGACCACGAAGCTTCACCACAATGGACTATGGCTCCGTGGTGACCTCAACCGTCTAGGGTGCTCAAACACCCAAGAGTAACAAGATCCGCTAGGGATGAGTGGGGGAATCGAAAATTTCTTGGTGGAAGTGTAGATCGGGGCCTTCTCAACCACTCCCGAGCAAATCAACAAGTTTGATTGGCTAGAGAGATAGATCGGGTGAAAATGGAGCTTGGAGCATTTAATGGAGCTTGAGCAATAAATGGAGCTTGGGGGAGGAAGAGGTGAGTGAGAGAGAAGAAGGGGACTCCCTTTTATAGTGGGGGCAAGAATCCCGTTGCCCCCCACCAACTAGCCCCGCACAGGGCGGTACTACCGCTGAGAGGGGGCGGTACTACCGCCAGGACAGCGGTACTGCCGCGCCAGCCAGCGGTACTGCCGCGTTGAGGAGACTAGTAGGGAAAGGACCCAATTGCGGTACTACCGTGGTGGTAGGGACGGTACTACCGCTCCTGGAACGGTACTACCGCCTCTACAACCGTAACTAATGCCGCAAAACCCGACACGAGAAAAAGACCTCTCGAATCGAGGCGGTAGGAGCCAGACTGCCCAGCGGTACTACGACATTGGGGTCACGGGCGGTACTACCGCTGTGGAGCGGTACTGCCGCTTGTGACCCTTCGGCCGTACTACCGCAGGCAGTGCGGTACTACCGCTGGGGCGCGCGCGCGCGAGAGAGAGAGAATCTCTCAAAGATGTTGAGGACAAGGCGGAGGTGCCAGGCCCCCAGCGGTACTACTTCTATGGAGCCACGGGCGGTACTACCGCTGTGGAGCGGTACTGCCGCTTGGCTCCTCAGCGGTACTGCCGCTTGGACCCAGACAGGACAAGGAAGAGAGGAGAGATCTCTTCAATGGAAAGGAGATGCTCAGAGGGTGAGAAGCTGATGCGTACGTGATGATTCCACCCATGCAATACCCCAGCGGACCCCCTCTTGATAGTACGATGCCCTCTACGCAACTAGTCCACTGAGAAAGAAACAAAAGAGCTACACCGTCTTGAAATACACTCTGAGGGGAAGAAAGCGTCTCGTGCCAGGGGAGAATCTGTGAATTATTCAAAGCAAAAGATTAGTCCGCAAACATGTTGTCATCAATCACCAAAACTACCTTGAGAGATATGCCGTAACAATCTCCCCCTTTTTGGTGGATTGATGACAACTAGGGATTTGCGCAAGGAAAATAAATAAAATGAAGAAAACTAAGAACTACAAAATATAGACGGGCTCCCCCAGAATGTGTGCACCAAGATATGGCACGACACACACATTCGGATCAACACTCCCCCTATATTTTATGGTCCAACAATACTAAGCACAAGATATATGAGAGAAGAGAATAAACAGGACAAGCATGCATCTCATAATAAACTACAGTACTCTGAAAAGACATAAGTAATAAGGTACGATAGGGAGCATATGTCTCACACCATATGTCTAGAACTTAGGTCTCACACCAAACCAAACCAAAAAAAGACACCGAGAGAACACACAAGAAACCACAAGATGACTCAATGACTCAAAGCACGGCAATAACACAAATCCCTATACTCTCTCCCCCTTTGGTAGCGAGACACCAAAAAGGGCAAAGAGTGACGCTACGACTCCAGGTGATGGGAAGAAGACAATCTCGAACATCACATCTCTGCATCTTCATCATGGGTCGAAAACTGCTCGACATCGGAGTCGGTCCAATGGCAATTCTGATGAATCCAGTCCTCCTCTTCAGTGATTTGACCCTCAGACCCACTGGCAACTATTGCTCCCATCTGACGCATGAGCTCCTTGTGGCGCGTCCTGGCATGCTTCTCCGCCACATGAGTCATGTACTGACCATGAGACTCCATGTAGAAAAGCTTCTTCATCTTGCGCTTAAGCTTCTGTGCCCACGACGGTTCTGTACTAGAGGGGCCAAAGTCCTCCTCATGATCATCAGTACCAGCCCCACCCTCGGTCCCCATGGCAGCAGTAGCAGCAGACGGACCCCCTGTGGCAGCAGTAGCAGATGAACCCCCTGTGTGAGGCGCTGTCCAATTGTCCTTCTTCCTCAGACGCTTGATCTCATGAGAAACCAAGTCTCCAGTTTCTAGCAGCACTCTGGGATAAGTCTGTGCCCAGGCCCTCTCAATGGGCCTCATGATGAATGGACCATATATAGGGCAGTTGCGCTCAGACACGGCAAAGAGAAGTTCAGACCACATGACATGAGAAATATCCAGGCTCTCTCCAGTGCTTGCTTCCTTCTCATGCTGACAGAAAAGGAGCATGTCCATGAGGTAAGAGTGGACCATATCCAGATTCCCGATCCGAGGGAAGAGAGTCTCACGGAAGATGCGATGAAGAATGTCCAGATACGGAGACAGCTCATAGGTCTTCTTCTTAGTTACTGGGTGAACTTTCACAGTGCAGTAGGGCCAAAGGGCTTGCTTGTGGGTGGATGTAGCGTTGCGGTGAGGGCGAAAACCGACAGGAGTCTCAAGCCCGTGATCCACCACATCAAGTAACTCCATGAAAGCCTTCCACTTGACCGAAAGCATCTTGCCATTGGTCATCCATGTCAGAGTCCTCTCGACATCCGTCCCAAGATGGACGGTGGCATAGAATTGAGCCACTAAATCTGCATCAAAATCCTTGCTGAATTGCATGATCCTAAGAATGTTCAGCTGAGTGCACATCTGAAGGGCTTCGCCAAAGTACTCCAGGTCCTTCTCCATAGCATCAGTGTCAATGGAGCGAACATCAACAAAAAGATTCTTCTTGGCCTTGATCACATCAAAGTAGATGGCAAACTGAAAACGGTTCCAGAATGGGCGGTTGACCAAAGTGGGTTCTTGGTCCACCGCATAGGGGTTGCGGCGACGCTTCTCCCAAGACTCCTTGTTGGTCATCTCAGTCACAGTCTTCCCCTTTGGCTTGTTGGCGGATCGCTTCGATTGCTTAGGAGGTGGAGGAACACTTGCAGATGCACTTGCTAGAGGCGGTTGGGTGCTCGAGGAACCACCGGCTGGCTTTGAGGTGCGGTAGCGTTTTGATGTAGCACACCCGGGGTTCATACGGAGACCTTGCTGCTCGGAATGGTCATCACCTGGAGCCAAACACAAGAACACGCAAAACAACCAGAAAGAACGAGCATAAGCCAACGAACTCAACAAAAATGATCAAGGTAAGGCAGGAAAATGATGGAATTTGGCATGCAGCGGTAGTACCATGACATGCCCGCGGTAGTACCGCCCCAAAGGGAGCGGTAGTACCGCTCTAGGTCAAGCGGTAGTACCGCTCCAAAGAGAGCGATAGTACTACTCGAGGCGGAGAAACAACAGTTTCCTACAGCACGAGGCGGTGAAACAGCGGTATCCTACTACAGTGGTCAGATCCGGCACTACCGGCCTACCAAATTCAAAAATAATCCTACCAAACTCTAATCGAGATAGTCTAGTTGCCTTCTCCAACCAACTCAAGCCTAGATTTAGCCAAAAATCTAGAGAAGCAACCACCATTGCCCCTAAGAAACAAGATCTGAAAACGAGACAAAACGAAAGAAGGAACGGGGGCAATACCGGAATCCATGGCAAGAGAACGAGGTGGGGATCGACTCCCACCAAAGGAAATGGAGAGGGACGCCCCGGAGACGGAGATCCTCCGAAGCCCTCCCGCGGCGAGTGGAGGCTGGAGAGAGGAAGAGAAAAGAGGGGGCGAAGTGAATGGGTATGTAGGAGAAGAAACCTCCCCCTTCCCCGACTTAACCCCCTGGTCCCGTCCCTCAGCGGTAGTACCGTGCTGGGGGGCGGTAGTACCCCTAACGAGCGGTAGTACCGCGCACCAACAACGGTAGTACCGCCCAGCACGCCACGGCAACTAAACAAACAAGGCTTTTGCTCGACAGAAAGACAAAAACGGCAAGAGAAAGAGCACACCAGCAAACGACCCAGACACACCTCTTTAAAAGAGGGCGGTGGCCGAGGCCACCTATGTTTGAGTCAAAAGGTATGGCGCCGTGAAGATTTTAACCTTGGGCCCATGACCAAAACTCGTCTTTGAAGCACAAGTACCATCAACAATGGCTAAAGTGAAAGACTTGATCAATTTATGCATAATGGGGGGAGGGAGAGTTCATTGAGAGAACAACACTCCCCCTATGTCCATGCCTACACCTAAACAAGACAACAAAATGAGCGTGGTGGGGTGTGCGAGGGTTCAAGCCACATTGCTCAAATCAATGATATTTAGCTCATGCCTTAACTCGCGAAATCTTGCTTCATCCAAGGGCTTCGTGAAAATATCTGCAAGGTTGTCATGAGTGTTGACATAGTTGAGCTCGATCTCTCCTCGCCTAATGTGATCCCGGATGAAGTGATACCGAATCTCAATATGCTTCGTCTTGAAGTGTTGCACCGGGTTGAGGGAGATCTTTATGGCACTTTCATTGTCACACCAAAGAGGCACTTTGTCACAAGTGACACCGTAATCCTTTAAAGTTTGCCTCATCCATAGGAGTTGTGCACAACAACTACCGGCGGCAACATACTCCGCCTTAGTGGACGAGAGAGACACACAACTTTGCTTTTTGGAAGACCAACTTACCAAAGAGCAACCAAGGGATTGGCACCCTCCGGAAGTGGACTTCCTATCCACTTTGTCTCCCGCCCAATCGGAATCTGAGTACCCTACAAGCTTGAAGTTTGATCCTCTTGGATACCATAAGCCAAAGTTTGGGGTATGAGCCAAATATCGAAAGATTCATTTGACCGCCACATAGTGACTTTCCTTAGGCACGGCTTGAAACCGTGCACAAATTCCCACACTCAACATGATGTCCGGTCTAGATGCACAAAGGTAAAGCAAGGATCCAATCATGGAGCGATATACCTTTTGATCCACCACTTTACCATTGGGATCTAAGTCAAGTTGGCACTTGGTGGGCATTGGAGTGGAGGCCGGCTTGACGTCACTTAGCTTGAATCTCTTGAGCATGTCTTGAGTGTATTTGGATTGATTGATGAAGGTTCCTTCTCTTCTTTCCTTCACTTCGAACCCTAGAAAGAACTTCAACTCTCCCATGGAGGACATCTCGAACTTTGAGGTCATGAGAGCGGAAAATTCCTCATTGAAAGCTTTGTTAGGGGAACCAAAGATAATATCATCAACATATAATTGGCACACAAACAACTCCCCTTTGACCTTCTTAGTAAAAAGAGTGGGGTCGATTGGCCCAACTTCAAAACCACAGTCTTGTAGCAACTCGGTAAGGTGGTCATACCACGCACGTGGGGCTTGTTTAAGGCCATAGAGTGCCTTATCGAGTTGATACACATGATCGGGAAAGTAGGGATCCTCGAACCCGGGGGGTTGCTTGACGTAAACCAATTCATTAATAGGACCATTAAGAAAAGCACTCTTCACATCCATTTGTTGTAACTTAAAGTTATGATGAGAAGCATATGCAATCAACATGCAAATGGATTCAAGACGAGCAACAGGAGCAAAGGTTTCACCGTAGTCGATACCCTCGACTTGGGAGTAGCCTTGTGCTACCAAACGTGCCTTGTTGCGAATGATAATCCCATGGGCATCTTGCTTGTTCTTAAATATCCACTTGGTTCCTATGACATTGTGATTCCCAGTCGGTCTTGGCACCAATCTCCACACTTTGTTGCGCTTGAAGTTGTTGAGTTCTTCATGCATGGCATTGAGCCAATCCGGATCTTCTAGCGCTTCATAGACCTTGTGGGGTTCCACACAAGAGACAAACACGTGATGCTCACAATAATTTGCTAATTGTCTACGAGTGCTTACCCCCTTTCTTAAGCTTCCAAGCACATTCGTCATGAGATGATCCTTGGTGGAGAGCTTGGAAGAAACCTTGGCGGCACGATGCTCTAATTCCTCCTCGGGGGTGAGACGAGGAGTGGTCACTTGATCATCTTGAGCGTCGTCTTGGACTTGTTCTTGTTCTTGAACTTGCTCGGAGGAGAGAACTTGACCTTGGGCATCACTTGATGTGTCAACACCGTCTTGAGTGTGATCTTGCCCTTGGTCATGTTCCTGAGGATGAGGGCCTTCATGTTGTTCTTCGGAAGTGTGTGGGCCTTGGGTTGGTGATGGCTCCACTTGAGTGGAGCTTTGTCCTTCTCCTTCGGCCACAAGGGGTTCCTCAATGGGTAGGATAAAGCCAACACCCATTCTTCTTATGGCTTGGGGAGGAATTTCATCACCTACATCACAAGTGCCACTTTGCTCCACTTGGGAGCCGTTATTCTCATCAAACTCCATGTTACACGTCTCCTCAATAAGTCCCGTGGATTTATTGAGGACACGGTAAGCATGAGAGTTTGTAGCATAGCCAAAAAATATGCCCTCATAAGCTCTACCCTCAAATTTAGACAACCGAACACCTTTCTTGAGAATGAAACACTTACACCCGAATACCCGGAAGTACTTGAGGTTGGGCTTGTTACCGGTGAGTATCTCATATGGAGTCTTGTTCAAGCCCTTGCGGAGGTAGAGCTGATTGGATGCATGACACGCGGTGTTGATGGCTTCGGCCCAAAAGTTGTACGGAGACTTGAACTCCGCCATCATGGTCCTTGCCGCATCCATCAACGTCCGGTTCTTCCTCTCCGCAACACCGTTTTGTTGAGGGGTGTATGGTGCGGAATATTGATGCTTGATTCCCTCATCACTAAGAAATTCATCCAAGGTGTAGTTCTTGAACTCGGTGCCGTTGTCACTTCTTATTGTCAAGATCTTTCCATTGTGTTTACGTTGTGCTTCATTTGCAAAGTCAATGACGGTTTGTTGGGTCTCGCTCTTCCTTTTGAAGAAGTACACCCACGTGTACCTTGAGTAGTCATCCACAATCACCAAGCAATACTTCCTACCTCCAAGACTATCGAAGGATGGGGGCCCAAAGAGATCCATGCGGAGGAGCTCCAAGGGCCTCTTTGAATAAATGATAGTCATGGGAGGGTGAGCCTTCTCATGTAGCTTTCCTTCGATACAGGCACTGCAAGCACGATCTTTAGCAAAACTAACATTCATTAGTCCGCGGACATGGTCTCCCTTGAGGAGACTTTGCAAAGATCTCATATTGACATGGGCTAAACGGCAATGCCAAAGCCATCCCACATCAACTTTAGCCATTAGGCATGTCGCGGTCTTAGTGGGTCGCTCCGAAAAGTTAATCACATATAGACCGTTCTCGACATGCCCAACAAAAGCTACTTTAAGAGTCTTGCTCCACAAGAGGGCCACGGTATCGATATCAAAGAACGTGGCAAAGCCCATGATTGCAAGTTGACGAACGGAAAGTAAATTGTATGCAAGGGACTCAACAAGCATGACCTTCTCGATCGTGAGATCATGAGAGATGACCACCTTGCCAAGTCCCAATACCTTAGAAGATGAGGCGTCACCCCACTCGACATTGGTGGGCATAGATGGAACTTTGTGCACGTCCACCACCAAGTCCTTGCTTCCGGTCATATGATTTGTAGCTCCGCTATCGAGCAACCATGATCCACCACCGAAAGCAAACACCTACAAGAGATCAATGCTTGGTTTTAGGTACCCATTTTGTAATGGGTCCTTTGATGTTAGTAACAAGGGTCTTAGGAACCCAAATAGACCATTCAATGTACTCATGAAGAGAACCAACAAATTTGGCATAAACATGCCCATCACTAGCACGGCATAACACATAAGAAGGGTTAAAATCGCCGGCTTTGTTGAGAGGGGTGACATTGCCCTTCTTGACATTGTTCTTCTTCTTCTCCTCGGGGGCACTCTCTCCCTCCCTCACAAAGGTTTGCATGAGGGGAGGAGGTCGTTTGGTCTTGTCATTCTTCTTCTTGTTCTTGGAGTCGGGCACGTACCCAACCCCTTCCTTGACCACACTTCCCTTTTGGTTGATCAAGAGATCGTTGAGGTTCTTCTTGCCTTGTATGCAAGTCGCAAGACCTCTCTCAAGTTGCTCCTTCAACTTAGCATTTTCCTCAACAAGATGTATATGCTCACAACACGGGTTAGTAGCATTTGCATTATCAATTAAAACCATATGAGGAAAAGTTGCTTTCTCCTTAGTTAGCTTCACTTGGAGTTCATCATGAGACTCCTTGAGACTAGCGTGAATACCCTTCAAGGCCTTGTGGGCCTTGTCAAGTATATCAAACTCCTCTTTGAGTCTAGCAAGATCAACCCCGAGTTTGGCCTTCTCGGAATTTAGCACACGCGACACAATGAGGACATGATCATAATCTTTCTTTAACTTAGCATGATCAACGTTGTGTGACTCCACAAGAGCCAAACGAAGACCACGCTCTTCCTCAAGAGCATTGGAAAGATCCGAAATCTCATCGGCATAGTCACGACTATGCCCTTCCATCTTAGAGATGGTGTCTTCGTGAGCCTCGATCATGTCATTGGCTTCACCAAGTTGTTCCAAGAGAGCAACAAAGTGCTTCTTGGATTTTTTTCCCTTGAGTTTGCCCATAAAGGCCTCAAACTCGTTAGCCTCCACATTAGCTCCCTCAAGTTCATTAATGCTATCCCTCGAGGAAGGATGATTAATGATGGTAGTTTTGATGTTGGAGGTTACCTTGTTGGTGGCTTTAGCCATGAGGCACTTGGCGGTGATGCTCTCATTGGGTGAGTCGAAGAGAGACACCCGTGACGTTGTTGCAATGGCAACGGAGGCCATGGCAACCGACTCATCATCTTCATCATCGTCATCATCCTCATTGTACTCTTCTTGAACAACCAAAGCCTTGGGAGGAGTCTTCTTGGTGAAGTTGTTCTTGTTGGGGAATGACTTGGCCTTGTCCTTTCGGATGAGCTTGCCACCATTGTCTTCCCTCTTATCATACGGGCATTCCGCAACGAAATGACTCACGTTGCCGCAATTGTAGCAAGTCCTTACACGTTGCTTGCCCCTTGTGCCACTCGAGTTGTTTTTGCTAAAGTTTGGCCTCGAGTTTTTCTTGCTCCAAAATTGCCTTGAAGCAAGTGCCATGTGTTCATAATATGCATACTTCGTATCTTCGGGGTTTCTCTCCTCTTCTTCCTCTTCTTCTTCTTCCACGGTGAGCTTGGCCTTCAATGCAAGGTTAGGCTTCTTTGCCTGTTGAGAATGGAGCACCGCATTGTCGGCGGTCTTGTCCAAAATGTTCATGGCCACAACCTCATCCAACACTTCGCTTGAGGTCAAAGAGTGGAAGTCCGGTCTTTGACGAATGACGGAGGACATGGCCTTGTGATAGGGCATCATTGCCTTGAGGAATTTGCGCTTGATCCAATTGTCATCCGTGTCCTTGCTCCCGTAATCTCGTAGTGAGACCGCGAGTTTGGTTACTCTCCGATAAAGCTCACGAGGTTCTTCATCTTCTTTCATTGCAAACTCATCGGCATCATCTTGTACCACTTCATAATTGGAGCGTTGAATGCTTGCGCTTCCCCGGTAGAGAGAGACAACACAATGCCATGCATCTTTGGCCAAGGCGAAGGGACGAAGATGAGGTAGGTCTTCAGGTGGAATTGCATCTTGAATGATGAAGAGAGCATTCTCATTGAATTGATTGTCCGCGGCTTCCCGAGGAGTGGAGTTGCTTGGATCATGTGGATAGAAACCTTCTTCAATGATTCTCCAAAGGTTAGTATTCACATGATTTAAATGACGTTTAAAGCGGTAAACCCAAGAATCAAAATCCTCATTTTTCACAATCTTAGGGGGAGGACCGGCATGATTCAAATGAGTAGAAGGAACCGGTCCACCATAAAAAAGTGGTGGTTCCACATGGGAAAAGATGCCGGTGCCATTCTTACCACTAGAAGAAGGAGCCTTTTCACTACTAGCTTCCCCCTTGTCGGGGATAGCATCCGTCACCTTGTTGGCGGGGTTACCCACTTTCAATGGTGCGGTGGATAGTTTAAGCCCCTCAAGAAATTTAGTAAACATGCTTTCAACTTCGGTCGTCATGGAGGTTTTCAATGTCCCCAAGGCCACATTGAACTCCTCACGAGAGACCGAGGTTCCCCCATCTCCCGTAGACGAGATCGGATTCACACTGGAGTGTTCCTCCACACCGTCTATGGTATCAACCATACTCTTTGGACGGTAAAGTCCTCAATAAAGAGACGAGGCTCTGATACCAATTGAAAGGATCGATATGGTTGACTAGAGGGGGGGTGAATAGGCAACTACCAATTTTTACTTTTCTTTACTAAATTAAACTTTGCATCAAAGTAGGTTGTCTCAATGTGCAACTAGGTGAACAACCTATATGATGCAATAACAACAAGCATACAAGCAAGCAAGGGAAGAAACACTAAAGAGCTTGCACAAGTAAAGGTAAGAGATAACCAAGAGTGGATCCGGTGAAGACGAGGATGTGTTACCGAAGTTCCTTCCTTTTGAGGGGAAGTACGTCTCCGTTGGAGCGGTGTGGAGGCACAATGCTCCCCAAGAAGCCACTAGGGCCACCGTATTATCCTCATGCCCTCACACAATGCGAGATGCCAAGATTCCACTATTGGTGCCCTTGAAGGCAGCGACCGAACCTTTACAAACAAGGTTGGGGCAATCTCCACAACTTAATCGGAGGCTCCCAACAAGACCACGAAGCTTCACCACAATGGACTATGGCTCCGTGGTGACCTCAACCGTCTAGGGTGCTCAAACACCCAAGAGTAACAAGATCCGCTAGGGATGAGTGGGGGAATCGAAAATTTCTTGGTGGAAGTGTAGATCGGGGCCTTCTCAACCACTCCCGAGCAAATCAACAAGTTTGATTGGCTAGAGAGATAGATCGGGCGAAAATGGAGCTTGGAGCATTTAATGGAGCTTGACCAATAAATGGAGCTTGGGGGAGGAAGAGGTGAGTGAGAGAGAAGAATGGGACTCCCTTTTATAGTGGGGGCAACAATCCCATTGCCCCCCACCAACCAGCCCCGCACAGGGCGGTACTACCGCTGAGAGGGGGCGGTACTACTGCTAGGACAGCGGTACTGCCGTGCCAGCCAACGGTACTGCCGCGGTGGTAGGGGCGGTACTACCGCTCCTGGAATGGTACTACCGCCTCTACAACCGTAACTAGTGCCGCAAAACCCGACACGAGAAAAAGACCTGTCGAATCGAGGCGGTAGGAGCCAGACTGCCCAGCGGTACTACGACAGTGGGGTCACGGGCGGTACTACCGCTGTGGAGCGGTACTGCCGCTTGTGACCCTTCGGCCGTACTACCGCAGGCAGTGCGGTACTACCGCTGGGGCGCGCGAGAGAGAGATAGAGAATCTCTCAAAGATGCTGAGGACAAGGTGGAGGTGCCAGGCCCCCAGCGGTACTACTACTGTGGAGCCACGGGCGGTACTACCGCTATGGAGCGGTACTGCCGCTTGGCTCCTCAGCGGTACTACCGCTGGGTTGCGCGGTACTACCACTTGGACCCAGACAGGACAAGGAAGAGAGGAGAGATCTCTTCAATGGAAAGGAGATGCTCGGAGGGTGAGAAGCTGATGTGTACGTGATGATTCCACCCATGCAATACCCAGCGGACCCCCTCTTGATAGTACGGTGCCCTCTACGCAACTAGTCCACCGAGAAAGAAACGAAAGAGCTACACCGTCTTGAAATACACTCCAAGGGGAAGAAAGCGTCTCGTGCCAGGGGAGAATCGGTGAATTATTCAAAGCACAAGATTATTCCGCAAACATGTTGTCATCAATCACCAAAACTACCTTGAGAGAGATATGCCGTAACACCAACAGTGGTATCTGATATGTCTCCAACGTATCTATAATTTTTGATTGCTCCATGCTATATTATCTACTGTTTTGGACTATATTGGGCTTTATTTTCCACTTTTATATTATTTTTGGGACTAACCTATTAACCGGAGGCGCAGCCCAGAATTGCTGTTGTTTTGCCTATTTCTGTGTTTCGGATAAACAGAATATCAAACGGAGTCCAAACGGAATAAAATCTTCCGAAACGTGATTTTCTCACGAACGTGATCCAGGAGACTTGGACCCTACTGCAAGGGATCAAAGAGGTGGTCACGAGGGTGGGGGGCGCCCCCCTAGGGCGCGCCCCCTGCCTCGTGGGCCCCCTCGGTGCTCCACCGACGTACTCCTTCCTCCTATATATACACATGTACCCCCAAACGATCGGAAGAGGAGCCAAAAACCTAACTCCAGCGTCGCAACTTTCTGTATCCACGAGATCCCATCTTGGGGCCTGTTCCGGAGCTCGGCCGGAAGAGGGTCGTCATCACGGAGGGCTTCTACATCATCCTAGCCCCTCCGATGAAGTGTGAGTAGTATACCTCAGACCTTCGGGTCCATATTTAGTAGCTAGATGGCTTCTTCTCTCTCTTGATCTCAATACAAAGTTCTCCCCCTCTCTCGTGGAGATCTATTCGATGTAATCTTCTTTTTGCGGTGTGTTTGTTGAGACCGATGAATTGTGGGTTTATGATCAAGTCTATCTATGAATAATATTTGAATCTTCTCTGAATTCTTTTATGCATGATTGGTTATCTTTGCAAGTCTCTTCGAATTATCCGTTTGGTTTGGCCAACTAGATTGGTAGTTCTTGCCATGGGAGAAGTGCTTAGCTTTGGGTTCGATCTTGCGGTGTCCTTACCTAGTGACAGAAGGGGCAGCAAGGCACGTATTGTATCGTTGCCATCGAGGATAACAAGATGGGGTTTATTTCATATTGCATGAATTTATCTCTCTACATCATGTCATCTTGCTTAAGGCGTTACTCTGTTTTTAACTTAATACTCTAGATGCATGCTGGATAGCGGTCGATGAGTGGAGTAATAGTAGTAGATGCAGAATCATTTCGATCTACTTGTCACGGACGTGATGCCTATATACATGATCATGCCTAGATATTCTCATAATTATGCTCAATTCTATCAATTGCTCAACAGTAATTTGTTCACCCACCGTAGAATACTTATGCTCTTGAGAGAAGCCACTAGTGATACCTATGGCCCCTGGGTCTATTCTCATCATATCAATCTCCATCACTTTTATATTGTTTTTCTATTTACTTTGCCTTTACTTTTTACTTTGCATCTTTAAATCAAAAATACCAAAAATATTCTATCTATCAGATCTCACTCTCGTAAGTGACCGTGAAGGGCTTGACAACCCCTAATCGCGTTGGTTGCGAGTAGCTATTGCTTTGTGCAGGTACGAGGGACTTGAGCGTGGGCTCCTACTGGATTGATACCTTGGTTTTCAAAAACTGTGGGAAATACTTACGCTACTCTATTGCATCATCCCTTCCTCTTCGGGGAAAACCAAAGCAAGCTCAAGGCATAGCAGTATCAGAGCCAGGTTTATGCGTAGACGTTATATGCACGAGTAGAACACAAGTGAGTTGTGGGTGATACAAGTCATACTGCTTACCAGCATGTCATACTTTGGTTCAGCGGTATTGTTGGATGAAGCGGCCCGGACCGACATTACGCATACGCTTACGCGAGACTGGTTCTACCGGCGTGCTTTGTACACAGGTGGCTGGCGAGTATCAGTTTCTCCAACTTTAGTTGAATCTAGTGTGATTGCGCCCGGTCCTTGTTGAAGGTTAAAACATCACTAACTTGACAAACTATCGTTGTGGTTTTTTATGCGTAGGTAAGAACGGTTCTTGCTCAGCCCATAGCAGCCATGTAAACTTGCAACAACAAAGTAGAGGTCGTCTAACTTATTTTTGCATGGCATGTTGTGATGTGATATGGTCAAGACATGATGCTATAATTTATTGTATGAGATGATCATGTTTTGTAACGGAGTTATCGGCAACTGGCAGAAGCCTTATGGTTGTCTCTTTATTGCATAAGATGTAAGCGCCAAATAATTGCTTTACTTTATCACTATCTGATAGCAATAGTTGCAAGAGCAATAGTTGGTGAGATGACCATGTGACGACACATTGATATAGATCAAGATGATGGAGATCATGGTGTCATGCCGGTGACGATGGAGATCATGACGATGCTTTGGAGATGGAGATCAAAGGCACAAGATGATGATGGCTATATCATAACACATATTTTGATTGCATGTGATGTTTATCTTTTATGCATCTTACTTTGCTTAGTTTGATGGTAGCTTTATAAGATGACCCTTACAAAAATTTCAAGGTATAAGTGTTCTCCCTGAGTATCCACCGTTGCCAAAGTTCATCGTGCCGAGACACCACGTCATGATCGGGTGTGATAAGCTCAACGTTCATCTACAACGGGTGTAAGACAGTTTTGCACACGCAGAATACTCGGGTTAAACTTGACGAGCTTAGCATATGCAGATATGGACTCGGAACACTGGAGACCGAAAGGTCGAGCGTGAATCATATAGTAGATATGACCAACGTAGTGACGTTCACCATTGAAAACTACTCCATCTCACGTGATGATCAGACATGGTTTAGTTGATTTGGATCACGTGATCATTTAGATGACTAGAGGGATGTCTATTGCTACCTCTTGAGCACTTGCGTTAGTTTTCCCTTGAAGAGGACAGGGTGGTGCAGCAAAGTAGCGTAAGTATTTCCCTCAATTTTTGAGAACCAAGGTATCAATCCAGTAGGAGGCCACGCACGAGTCCCTCGTACCTACACAAACAAATAAATCCTCGCAACCAACGCGATAAGGGGTTGTCAATCCCTACACGGTCACTTACGAGAGTGAGATCTGATAGATATGATAAGATAATATTTTTGGTATTTTTATGATAAATATGCAAAGTAAAATAAAAGGCAATAAAAATAACTAAGTATTGGAAGATTAATATGATGGAAGATAGACCCGGGGGCCATAGGTTTCACTACTGGCTTCTCTCGAGAGCATAAGTATTCACGGCGGGTAAACAAATTACTGTTGAGCAATTGACAGAATTGAGCACAGTTATGAGAATATCTAAGTATGATCATGTATATAGGTATCACGTCCGAGACAAGTAGACCGACTCCTGCCTGCATCTACTACTATTACTCCACACATCAACCGCTATCCAGCATGCATCTAGAGTATTAAGTTCAAGAGAAGAGAGTAATGCTTTAAGCAAGATAACATGATGTAGCGGGATAAACTCATGATGCTGCCCCTACTGTCACTGGGAAAGGACACTGCCAGATTGAACCCAAAGCTAAGCACTTCTCCCATTCCAAGAAAGATCAATCTGGTAGGCCAAACTAAACTGATAATTCGAAGAGACTTGCAAAGATAACCAATCATACAGAAAAGAATTCAGAGAAGATTCAAATATTGTTCATAGATAAACTTGATCATAAACCCACAATTCATCGATCTCAACAAACACACCGCAAAAGAAGATTACATCAAATAGATCTCCACAAGAGAGGGGGAGAACTTTGTATTGATATCCTAAAAGAGAGAAGAAGCCATCTAGCTAATAACTATGGACCCGCAGGTGTGAGGTAAACTACTTACACTTCATCGAAAGGGCTATGGTGTTGATGTAGAAGCCCTCCGTGATCGATGCCCGCTCCGACGGAGCTCCGGAACAGGCCCCAAGATGGGATCTCGTGGATACAAAAAGTTACGGCGGTGGAATTAGGGTTTTGGCTCTGTATCTGGTAGTTTGGGGTACGTAGGTATATATAGGAGGAAGGAGTACGTCGGTGGAGCAATAGGGGGGCCACGAGGGTGGAGGGCGCGCCCAGGGGGTAGGCGCGCCCCCTACCTCGTGGCCTCCTGGTTGATGTCTTGACGTAGGGTCCAAGTCCTCTAGATCATGTTCGTTCCAAAAATCATGTTCCCGAAGGTTTCATTCCGTTTGGACTCCGTTTGATATTCTTTTTCTGCGAAACCCTAAAATAGGCAAAAAAACAGCAATTCTGGGCTGGGCCTCCGGTTAATAGGTTAGTCCCAAAAATAATATAAAAGTGTATAATAAAGCCCAATAATGTCCAAAATAGAATATAATATAGCATGGAACAATCAAAAATTATAGATACGTTGGAGACGTATCAAGCATCCCCAAGCTTAATTCCTGGTCGTCCTCGAGTAGGTAAATGATAAAAACAGAAGTTTTGATGTGGAATGCTACTTGGCATAATTTCAATGTAATTCTCTTAATTGTGGTATGAATATTCAGATCCAAAAGATTCAAGACAAAAGTTTAATATTGACATAGAAATAATAATACTTCAAGTATACTAACTAAGCAATTATGTCTCTTCAAAATAACATGGCCAAAGAAAGTTATCCCTACAAAATCATATAGTGTGGCTATGCTCCATCTTCACCACACAAAGTATTCAAATCATGCACAACCCCGATGACAAGCCAAGCAATTGTTTCATACTTTTAATGTTCTCAAACTTTTTCAATCTTCACGCAATACATGAGCATGAGCCATGGACATAGCACTATAGGTGCAATAGAATGGTGGTTGTGGAGAAGACAAAAAGGGAGAAGATAGTCTCACATCAACTAGGCGTATCAATGGGCTATGGAGATGCCCATCAATAGATATCAATGTGAGTGAGTAGGGATTGCCATGCAACGGATGCACTAGAGCTATAAATATATGAAAGCTCAACAAAAAGAAACTAAGTGGGTGTGTGTCGGTGTCAAAACCAGCGGATCTCGGGTAGGGGGTCCCGAACTGTGTGTCTAGGCCGGATGGTAATAGGAGGCAGGGGACACGAAGTTTTACCCAGGTTCGGGCCCTCTCGATGGAGGTAAAACCCTACGTCCTGCTTGATTAATATTGATGATATGGGTATTACAAGAGTTGATCTACCACGAGATCAGAGAGGCTAAACCCTAGAAGCTAGCCTATGGTATGATTGTTGATGTGTATGTTGTTCTACGGACTAAAACCCTCCGGTTTATATAGACACCGGATAGGGTTAGGGTTACATAGAGTCGGTTACAATGGTAGGAGATCTGAACATCCGTATCGCCAAGCTTGCCTTCCACGCCAAGGAAAATCCCTTCCGGACATGGGACGGAGTCTTCAATCTTGTATCTTCATAGTCCAGGAGTCCGACTGAAGGTATAATTCGGCTATCCAAACACCCCCTAATCCAGGACTCCCTCAGTAGCCCCTGAACCAGGCTTCAATGATGATGAGTCTGGCGCGCAAATTGTCTTCGGCATTGCAAGGCGGGTTCCTCCTCCTAGTACTTCATAGAAGATTTTGAACACAAAGATAGTGTCCGTCTCTGCAAAATAAGTTTCCACATATTGCCATAGAGAGAATAATAATATTAACACAAATCTAATCTGCCGACGTATTCCGTGGTGCGACACGCCACGGCCAAGCCTTTATCCAAATCGTTTCATTATCCCACCTCAGCGCGTTGTGCGAGGCGGTTTCCTTGCCACGTCTTGTTGTAGCAGAGATCGTGTCCCCTTATTTTGGGATTCTCATCAATACGGGCATGGGTAACCCAACCGCGCCTTTGATTATGGTGCTTGGTGATAAGCAAGTTTTACCAGGCTGGTGGGGACACATAACCGCGTCCACCCATATAAGGGGATAAGGATCCACCTTTTCACCCACGCCTTCTTCCTCCTCTGCCTATCCATTCTTGCGCACTCGAGCTCCAGCGCCCAAGTCCGCACTACTACCTCGACCTTCACCAATCATGTCCGGAGCGGGAGGCAAGTGGATGGTCTCCTCCGTCACGAAGGGACACATAAAAAAGCTGAGGAAGGCTGGATATCTGGCCAGCGACATCGCGCACCGACTCCCCGAGAAGGGGCAGCTCATCCCCACTCCTAGGCCCCATGAGAGGGTGGTATTTCTCCCCCATTTCCTCCGCGGACTGGGCTTCCCTATGCATCCATTTGTCCGGGGGCTCATGTTCTACTACAGCCTGGATTTCCACGATCTGGCCCCAAACTTCGTCCTCAACATCTCGGCGTTTATCGTCGTGTGCGAGGCTTTCCTCCGCATCTGCCCTCATTTCGGCTTATGGCTAAAGACCTTCAACATCAAGCCGAAGGTGGTGCGCGGCAGCCAGGCGGAGTGCGGCGGTGCCATGGTTGGCAAGATGGCCAACGTCCTGTGGCTCGAGGGCTCCTTTGTGGAGACCCTAAAGGGGTGGCAATCGGGGTGGTTTTACATCACCGAGCTGCGCGACCCCGAATGGGTCGCAGCCCCTGAGTTTCAGTCTGGACCCCCTACGCGGCTCACCTCCTGGAAGGAGACCGGCCTGTCGTGGGGTAAAAAAGGAGAGCTGACCGGACTCCAAACATGCATCCAAACCCTCGTGGACAAGAAGCTCAAGCTTGTCAACATAGTCCAGGTTATACTCATCCGCCTGATCCTCCCGTGTCAACGACGGGCCTTCAACCTGTGGGAGTTCGACCCGGCGCAGCATCAAACTCTAAACAGGCTCTTTGACACGACGTACGAAGATGCCTGGAGGATGCTTTTCAAGGGCGCCGAGGCTCCCACATCCGCTGCCGAGGATCGCGGATTCAGTACTCAGCATCATGCTCATGCGGTAAGCTGTTTTTGTCCTTTTACAGGGTATCAGTTTTTCATAGTTTGACTCTATGCGGGATCTGAGTTCCCTTATCTTTGATAGGATTGGGTGGCGACGTCCGGACAGATCAACTGTCCGGCTCCTCTGCCCGAAGGCCCAGTGGATGCTCGCTTGGCGAAGCTGCTGGTTCCGGCGCCCTATGTGGTGCCAGAGAAGAAGGCCACGAAAAGGGCCACAGGGACTCGAAAGAGTGCCCGGCGCCAGGAGGTGTCGGATTCGTCATCCGACGGTCCTGAAGCGCCTTCCTCTCGTGAAGACGACGAGGAAGAAGAAGAGACCTCTCCCCCTCCAGCGGGAAGAGAGAAGAAAAGGAAGGTCGCCCTCTCTGAGGAGGCCGAAGGGTCCAAGAAGGGGAAAACCCTTCCTTCGGACTGCTCCACCGACGCCGACAACGACGAAGAGGAGTGGCAGCCCAGGGCCAAGCCCCTGGCGAAATCGTAAGTGTCCGGATACCGGAGTAATTCATAGTATTCGTTTTTTGCACAGCTTTCCCTTATGTCGAATATGTTTATGCAGCCCACCCAAAGATCAGCTTGACGCATCCTCGAGCGGCTCACTGGACCCGTCAGAGGTGAACTCGCTTCCGACGGCTTCATCCCCCCGCCATGCGGACGACACCGAAGTGTTGTCCCAACAGGTTCCAAGCCAGGAGGAGGTGGTCCTAGAGGCGCCGCAAGGCGACCTCTCGGACTCCAGGAGTAAAGGAGATGCAACCCCCCAGGGCTCTAAGTCCGGCTTAAGGCCGGACACAGCTCCGGAATCTTCAAGGGTTCCAGAGTCCGGCGGGCGACCTCCTTCCAAGAGGAGCAAGCCTACCGTGTCGGTGACCTCCGTCCAACCGGAGGCGCCGGACAATATGTTGGAGGCGCTCCAAGGTGCCTCCATCGACGAGGGGCACCGCACTATTATGAGTGCGGTGATCCAGAAGGTTCAGTCCACCAAAAGCGGACTGACTGAAGCTTGTACAAGCCTTTTAACATGCTTTGAGGTAAGTAAAGGATGTTAAAATAATGTTACCGCATAAACAGTAGCCCCTGATGCTCTGTTGGGCGTTCAGGAAGAAAAGCCGAATAGAGGATCAAAGAATTCGCAGGAGTCTAACAAAAGGAGTCAATATGCGTATGCAGGCTTCTCTGCTAGTGTCCGCCACACTGACTGCGGAAGTGGACGTGCTGAAGCAGAGTCTCGAGAAGTTCGAGCAAGAGCTCGGGCGTGCCAAGAAGCAGCTCGAGGAGAAGGAAGGTAAGAAATACCCTATTTGAATATGTATATAAAAAAGGTGCAATTGCAAAAAATGACAGGATTGACATGGCTATTGTAGGGGCCATGTCTGAGGTGGCGACCCTTAAGCAAGCGCTGCCCGAGGCTGAGAAGAGTGCGGCCATGGAGCGCACCGAGCGGGAGAGGTATGAGGCTGAGGTTGGCAAGGTGCGGCAAGAGCTCCAGGTTCTCATGAAGAAACATGAGAGTTTGGAGCTTGACTCGAAGACGCGAGCGTCCGAGCTCGCGGCAGCTATAGAAAATGCCAAGTCTGCCAAGGCCGAGTCCCAGAAGACCCTCCAGAAGTTGGATGAGGTGAAGAAGATTGCGGCGGGTAAGGCATTCTTTATGCAAAGCAAACACATAAACGTGAGTTACCTGTTACTTACCCGAATCCTGAGCTCTCCAGGAGCGTTCGCAGATCTTCCCCGGAGTGTATCCGATGCCGCCGCATTCTATCGAGCCGAGGAGGGCAGCTCGACGGAGAAGGTGTTCTGGTCTTAGTACGCTGAGGCCGGACACCCCGTGCCCCTGAGCGACCAGCTGAAGCAACTGGTCGAGCTCCACAAGGCGGTCGAACAGGCCATGAAGGGCCTCCTAGTTTGGTTGTGGCCTGGAGAGGCTCTGCCTGGGAGCTATTTCGGGCTGGTGCGGCGGCTGGTGGAGGCCTGTCCGAGGCTTGAAGACATCAAGCGCTCCGTCTGCATTGAAGGTGCCCCGTAGGGCCCTTGCCCGTGCTATGGTGCACTGGGGCAAGCTGGATGCGAAGAAGCTTCTGAAGGACAGGCCACTGACGGAGAAAGAGCATCGCAAGCCCGAGAATTATTATAAGGATGTTCTGAAGGGTGCCCGCCTTGTTGCGGATGAATGTACCAAGGATGTATTTTTTGAGTAAAACCCGCTCGTGTTATCCTGTGCGCTGAAAACTTGTTCATATGTGCTAAGCAATGCTGCTTGAATTTAAAATATTACCTTCTGTGCGGCTGTTTATCAATACTAAGAGATGGCGAGTCGTCGGCTTCTGCCCCCGTGCCGCTAGTGCTGGGGTGTTCGGGGATAAACCTGGGCGCTCTTTTTCCCATATTTGGGTCCTTCGAGGGAGGCGCTCAGCCCAACGAACGAGGTAATCGGACTATAATGCGTGAGCACTCTCACTTAGCCAATGTTGGGGATATCGCTTATCGGGAAGTTATCGGTCGACCCATGATAAGGGGTAAATCAGCAAGTTTATCGGCATATCGGCCTATTTATCGCCATATCGGCTGATTTATCTTATCGGCCAGACAACGATAAGCGATAAATCGGCCGATTTATCGGAATATCGGAAGATATCTTGAATAGTGCACTTAGCCATAGAAATCTATAATTTTAAATTTCAGCGAAGCCCCTAGTATTCGGAAGACCGATTTTGGGGCGCTATCCATGCCTTGGCCGGATAGAGCCGACTCCTCGCCCGAAGCGGCATAAGTCTTTAGGGACTCGAAAAAACCTCTCGAACAGCGACCAGCTCTCGCTTCATCATGACAGTCAGTTTTAGCTTTCTCCACTGAGGTGCCCGGCCCAGCTCAACTGGGGCACAATTGCAGTGGTTCTCCTAGTGCTACCTTAGCCGATATAGCGGAACGTAAGGCACCAAAACATAGGAGCCAGGCAAACCCAACTATTGACCCAAGACATGATTCGGAGTCGATGCATATAATGCTATAAGTTTGGGGTGCCGCACTTGTTAAAGTGTTCGGACTTCTCACTCCATGTTGAGGGGTACTAAAGCCCCTGGCGTATTTTGGTCGTACCAAAGTGTACGGGTGCAACATGCCATTAAGGAACATATATATATATATATATATATTAAAAAAGGTAATGCAAAAAATAGACAAAAGCTATGCATTGTTCATTAAAATAGCTGCGATCAAAGCAAAACGATACAAGTGATGCGATAAATGAAAAGTTGGACTATTTAACATGTCTGCTCCAGGGGCAAGCTGCGGAATAGTATGCGAAACAAGTATACTGCTCGTGATAGAGACCACCTGGGATTTCCGTAATGCGGCATGGCGTGTCTGCTTCCCTGGTCCTTGCATCGTTTGTGCGGCAATTGAACTGCCGAACAAGCCTTCCGAAGAGTAGAGTCCTAGAAGTAAGAGAAAAGTATTAAAAAAAGGTCGGCAGCCCCTGGTGCGGTTTAAGCCGTGTTTTGGGCGTGCCGTGATGGTGCCCCTCCCCCTATGCCCATGGTATTTCTAGAGCGTAGTTATGTACGCGAAGTACTGGCGTCGCCTTTTTGCGGGGGTTGGGGTTGGGGCCACATTGCTACGCCTGCTCGGAACATGCCAGGCGGTCTTGTTGTAGGTTACTCCGGGCGCGCTTGACTGTGTCCGGATGTTTAATGGCCGGACTGGAGAACTGCCTGGAGAGGCTGCTTTGTACTTCCACTGCAAGGGCCGCTGTGTGCTCCTCCGTTCGGAGGGAGCGTTCGGTGTTTCCATTGACCATAATTACTCCTTGAGGGCTTGGCTTCTTGAGCTTAAGGTATGCGTAGTGCGGGACCGCATTGAACTTGGCGAATGTGGTTCGCCCGAGCAGTGCATGGTAGCCACTACGGAACGGGACTATGTCGAAGATTAACTCCTCGCTTTGGAAATTATCCAGAGATCCGAAGACCACTTCAAGTGTGACTGAGCCTATACAGCTGGCCTCTACACCTGGTATTACGCCTTTAAAGGTCGTTTTGGTGGGCTTAATCCTCGAGGGATCTATGCCCATTTTCCGCACTGTATCCTGGTAAAGCAGGTTCAGGCTACTGCAGCCGTCCATAAGGACTCTAGTGAGATGAAATCCGTCAATAATTGGGTCGAGAACCAATGCGGCGAATCCGCCATTACGGATGCTAGTGGGATGGTCTCTTCGATCAAAGGTGATCGGGTAGGAGGACGATGGGTTGAACTTTGGGGCGACTGGCTCTACCGCGTATACGTCCCTTCACGCGTACTTCCGCTCCCTCTTGGGGACGTGGGTGGCGTATAACATGTTCACCGTCCGCACTTGTGGGGGAAAACCCTTCTGTCCATTGTTGTTCGGCGGCCAGGGCTCCTCGTCGTCATCACTATGCAACCCCTTGTCTTCATTGTCGGCGCTTAATCTGCCTGCCTGCTTGAACACCCAACAGTCCCTGTTGGTGTGATTGGCCGGCTTTTCGGGGGTGCCATGTATTTGGCACCAGCGGTCGAGTATTTGGTCCAAGCTGGACAGGCCCCTAGGATTCCTTTTGAATGACTTTTTTCGATGACCGGATTTAGAGCCTCTGAATCCGGCATTAACTGCCGTATCCTTAGCATTGTCGCCGTTGATGTGGCGCTTCTGCTGGTTGCGACGCGACCTTCCACTAATGTCCCTAGTGTCCAAACGACCAGGGTTCTTGGTCGTATTGTTGCTACGAGCAAGCCAGCTGTCTTCTCCCGAGTAAAAGTGGGTCATGAGTGTGGTGAGTGTTGCCATAGATTTCGGCTTCTCCTGTCCTAGGTGCCGCGCAAGCCACTCGTCACGGATATTTTGCTTGAAGGCTGCTAAGGCCTCTGCATCCGGACAGTCGAGTATTTGATTTTTCTTTGTTAGGAACTGTGTCCAGAATTGCCTGGCCGATTCGTCTGGCTGCTGAATTACGTGTCTTAGGTCGTCAGCGTCTGGGGGTCGCACATAAGTGCCCTGGAAATTGTCGAGGAATGCGGCTTCTAGGTCCTCCCAACAGCTGATTGACCCTGTTGGAAGGTTGTTAAGCCACTGCCGGGCTGGTCCTTTAAGCTTGAGTGGGAGGTATTTGATGGCCTGGAAAATATTGCCGCGGGCCATGTGGATATGAAGGAGATAATCCTCGATCCATACCGTGGGATCTGTTGAGCCATCATATGATTCGATGTTTACGGGTTTGAAACCCTCGGGGATTTGATGATCCATTATTTCGTCTGTGGGCGATATCATGACGTAGCTCCAATGAGCTTTGTCTACTGTGTTCGGCCCTACCGAATTTGTGGCCGGCGTGACGGTTATCGTCTCGAGCCGTGGGGCGCCTACGCGATACGTAGATCGATCTTGTTTGCCTTGCCTTGTCCTCCAACATGTCTCGTAAGTCCGGCGCATATTCCCGTGCCTTGGTACGAGGTGCGGCTTGGGTGGAGGGCCATGAGGCCTCTCTGTCGCGCCCACGAGGTGGCCTGTCGGCCGCGTCGAGTGCTTCCTCCTCTAATCGGGGTAGCAACCTGCGCTTCGGGTAGCACTTGGAGGGGCGTTCGGGTTTATGCTCTTCGGCCGCAAGGACTTCGGTCCATCTATCGACTAGCCGATCTTGATCAGCTTTAAGCTGTTGCTGTTTTTTCTTGAGGCTTCTTGACGTGGCCATAAGCCTGCATTGAAAACGCTCTTGTTCGATGGGATCCTCCGGCACGGCGAAATCGTCATCGTTGAGGCTTGCCTCGTCTTCGGAGGGAGGCATACAATTATCGTCCTCGACCTCTCTGTCGACCGCTCTCTCATGAGGGCTGGTTTCTCCATCCTCCTGTGCTAAATCTTGCTCGGGGGGATGTTCTTTGGCGCTTTCCGGGGTATTATTATCTCCCGTGCTGGAATCGCCGTTGTTGTGTTGGCGGGATTTTGAGCGGCGCCGCTGACGCCGGCGCTTTTGCTGTTTCTTGGAGGGGTCATCCTCCGCTGTTCCATCGCACTCTCCCTCTTTTGGGGTGTCCACCATGTATATGTCATATGACGAGGTGGCTTTCCAGGGCCTAGTAGGCGCTGGTTCTTCATCATCTCCTTCATCGGCGTCCATATCGTCGATGTCTTCGGAGTCGAAGTCGAGCATGTCGGTTAAATTGTCGACAGTGGCTACAAAGTGGGTGGTGGGTGGGTTTTGAATTTCTTCATCGTCCGTACCCCAACCTTGCTGACCGTAGTCCAGCCAGGGCTCTCCTAACAAAGAGAGAGACTTCAATGATTTCAGGATATCATCGAAAGGCGAGTGCTGAAAGACGTCTATGGCCGTGAACTCCATAATCGGCGCCCAATCGGATTCGCTTGGCAGGGGCGCGAAGGGTTCGGAGACCGGAGAAGAATCCTGGTCCATGGAGTCACGAGTCTTGCAGAGTACGGGGCTGGTGTTCGGCTCAGCCGCCGTTGGGATCGCAGCCCCCGAGGTGGCGTCCAACCGCCCATCCTCAATCAGCGTGGTCGGCTCCGAACTAGGGGTCGGAGCCAATGCGGGTGCGGCCTCCAGGGCACTGTTCGGCGGCAGAGCTAGATCATGCTCGTCGTGACAGTGCGGCGCACTCGGCAGTGGTTCGAATCCGTCGAAGATCAAGTCCTCGTGGATGTCGGCCGTGTAGTTTAAACTTCCGAATCTAACCTGACGGCCAGGGGCGTAGCTTTCGACCTGCTCTAGATGGCCGAGTGAATCGGCCCGCAGTGCGAAGCTGCCAAAGACGAAGATCTGTCCGGGGAGGAAGGTCTCACCCTGGACTGCATCGCCATTGATGATCGTAGGAGCCATTGGGCCTGACGGCGACGGCACAGAGGAACTCTCAATGAAAGCACCAATGTCGGTGTCAAAACCGGCGGATCTCGGGTAGGGGGTCCCGAACTGTGCGTCTAGGCCGGATGGTAACAGGAGGCAGGGGACACGAAGTTTTACCCAGGTTCGGGCCCTCTCGATGGAGGTAAAACCCTACGTCCTGCTTGATTAATATTGATGATATGGGTATTACAAGAGTTGATCTACCACGAGATAAGAGAGGCTAAACCCTAGAAGCTAGCCTATCATATGATTGTTGATGTGTATGTTGTTCTACGGACTAAAACCCTCCGGTTTATATAGACACCGGATAGGGTTATGGTTACATAGAGTCGGTTACAATGGTAGGAGATCTGAACATACGTATTGCCAAGCTTGCCTTCCACGCCAAGGAAAATCCCTTCCGGACACGGGACGGAGTCTTCAATCTTGTATCTTCATAGTCCAGGAGTCCTGCTGAAGGTATAATTCGGCTATCCGAACACCCCCTAATCCAGGACTGCCTTAGTGTGCATCCAACTTGCTTGCTCACGAGGACCTAGGGCATTTTGAGGAAGCCCATCGTTGGAATATACAAGCCAAGTTCTATAATGAAAAATTCCCACTAATATATGAAAGTGATAACATAGGAGACTCTCTATTATGAAGATCATGGTGCTACTTTGAAGCACAAGTGTGGAAAAAAGGATAGTAGTATTGCCCCTTTTTATGTTTTATTTTTTGGGGCCTTCCTTTTTTTTCTTTGGCCTTTCTCTTTTTTTTATTTGGGACAATACTCTATGAATGATGATCATCACACTTCTATTTATTTACAACTCAATGATTACAACTCGATACTAGAACAAAGTATGACTCTATATGAATGCCTCCAGCGGTGTACTGGGATAGCAATGATGCATGAGTGACTTATATGAAAGAATTATGAACGGTGGCTTTGCCACAACTAAAATGTCAACTACATGATCATGCAAAGTGATACAACAATGATGGCACGTGTCATGATAAATGGAACGGTGGAAAGTTGCATGGCAATATATCTCGGAATGGCTATGGAAATGCCATGATAGGTAGGTATGGTGGCTGTTTTGAGGAAGGTATATGGTGGGTGTATGATACCGGTGAAAGGTGTGCGGTATTAGAGAGGGTAGCAATGGTGGAAGGGTGAGAGTGCGTATAATCCATGGACTCAACATTAGTCATAAAGAACTCACATACTTATTGCAAAAATCTATTAGTTATCGAAGCAAAGTACTATGCGCATGCTCCTAGGGGGATAGATTGGTAGGAAAAGACCATCGCTCGTCCCCGACCGCCACTCATAATGAGGACAATCAATAAATACATCATGCTCCGACTTCTTAACATAACGGTTCACCATACGTGCATGCTACGTGAACCACAAACTTCAACACAAGCATTTCTCAAATTCACAACTACTCAACTAGCACGACTCTAATATCACCATCTCCATATCTCAAAACAATTATCAAGTTTCAAACTTCTCATAGTATTCAACACACTCATAAGAAAATTTTATTTATTTAATCTTGAATGCCTCAAATAATTAAAACAAATTACCATACTGTTTTGTAGGACTCTCAAAATAATCTAAGTGAAGCATGATAGAACAATGGTTTCTGTAAAACAAATCCACCGCCGTGCTCTAAAAGATATAAGTGAAGCACTAGAGCAAAAACTATATAACTCAAAAGATATAAGTGAAGCACACAGAGTATTCTAATAATTTCCAAATCATGTGTCTCTCTCTCAAAAAGGCGTGTGCAGCATGGATGATTGTGGAAAACTAACAAATAAGACTCAAATAATACAAGAAGCTCCAAGCAAAACACATATCATGTGGTAAATAAAAATATAGCTCCAAGTAAAGTTACCGACATAAGTAGACGAAAGAGGGGATGCCTTCCGGGGCATCCCCAAGCTTTGGCTTTTAGGTGTCCTTATATTATCTTGGGGGTGCCATGGGCATCCCCAAGCTTAGGCTCTTGCCACTCTTTGTTCCATAATCCATCAAATCTTTATCCAAAACTTGAAAACTTCATAACACAAAACTTAAAGTAGAAAATCTCGTGAGCTCTGTTATCGAAAGAAAACAAAACACCACTTCAAGGTACTGTAATTAACTCATTCTTTATTTATATTGGTGTTAAACCTACTTTATTCCAACTTCTCTATGGTTTATAAACTATTTTACTAGCCATAGATTCATCAAAATAAGCAAACAACACATGAAAAACAGAATCTGTCAAAAACAGAATAGTCTGTAGTAATCTGTAGCTAACGCAAAATATGGAACCCCAAAAATTCTAAAATAAATTGGTGGACGTGAGAAATTTATCTATTAATCATCTTAAAAAATAATTAACTAAATATCACTTTCCAAATAAAAATGGCAGCAGTTCTCGTGAGCGCTAAAGTTTCTGTTTTTTACAGCAAGATTAACAAGACTTTCCCCAAGTCTTCCCAACGGCTCTACTTGGCACAAACACTAATTGAACACAAAAAACACAACAAAAACATAGGATAGATAAATTATTTATTACTAAACAGGAGCAAAAAGCAAGGAATAAAAACAAAACTGGTTTGCCTCCCAACAAGCGCTATCGTTGAACGCCCCTAGCTAGGCATAAAAAAGCAAGGATAGATCTAGGTGTTGCCATCTTTAGTTGGTAGTTCTTTAATAAGACATCTATCACCTTTAGGAGTTTCTTCCCTTTTATCAATAATCAAACTTCTAGGCACAAGATCGAAAAAATCATTAGTAGCAAATGGTTCCTTAATGATAGCAAAAAGATTAGGATGAATACTTATAGATTTGAGATCCGCGGTTTCCTTGCTAGAGGATTCACCCTTATTTGTAGGAACATACATAAGCTTGGCACTTTTAGTTGGAGGACTTGGAGTATTCATTACGGAAGAAAAAGTTGTTCCCAAGTTGGTAATAATACCCTCAAGTTTATCGATTCTAGTGGAATCATGATTTATTCTTTCATCAACTATAGGTTCCTTCTATTTAATATTTTTCAAAGTTACTCCTACTTTAGATCCATATTGGGTAATTTGGTTGTGGATCTTTTTATTGAAAGTTTCAATTAATTCAACAGTAGCAACTTTATTTTCAATAATTTCAAGTTTTTGCATTACATGCTCCAAAGTTAACATAGTTCCATTAATCATAAGAGGGGGTGAGCCAAACAAATCTATCATAGCATTATAAGAATCAAAAGTATGGCTACCCAAGAAATTCCCTCTAGTAATGGTATCAAAGACATATCTGTACCAAGGAGTAGTGCCTACGTAAAAATTGCGGAGAAGAACCGAAGTGGATTGCTTCTTGGTAGATCTATTTTGAGCATTGCAAATCCTATACCAAGCGTCTTTTAAATTTTCTCCTTCCCTTTGTTTAAAATCAAGAACTTCATTCTCGGGAGATAACGGAGAAGATAAGGGACTAGCCATAACGACAAGCAAGCAATCCGACACACGAGCAAACAAGAAACGGGCAAAAAGAGGCAAATAGAGAAAGAGAGGGAGGGTAGAGAGAGAGGGAGGATAGAGAGAGAGGGAGAATAAAACAACAAGGATGAAGTGGGGGAGACGAAAACGAGAGGCAAATGGCAAATAATGTAATGCGGGAGATAAGGGTTGTGATGGGTACTTGGTATGTTGACTTTTGCGTAGACCTCCCCAGCAACGGCGCCAAAAATCCTTCTTGCTACCTCTTGAGCACTTGCGTTGGTTTTCCCTTGAAGAGGAAAGGGTGGTGCAGCAAAGTAGTGTAAGTATTTCCCTCAGTTTTTGAGAACCAAGGTATCAATCTAGTAGGAGGCCATGCACGAGTCCCTCGTACCTACACAAACAAATAAATCCTCGCAACCAACGCGATAAGGGGTTGTCAATCCCTACACGGTCACTTACGAGAGTGAGATATGATACATATGATAAGATAATATTTTTGGTATTTTTATGATAAAGATGCAAAGTAAAATAAAAGGCAATAAAGATAACTAAGTATTGGAAGATTAATATGATGGAAGATAGACCCCGGGGCCATAGGTTTCACTAGTGGCTTCTCTCGAGAGCATAAGTATTCACGGCGGGTAAACAAATTACTGTAGAGCAATTGACAAAATTGAGCATAGTTATGAGAGTATCTAGGTATGATCATGTATATAGGCATCACGTCCGAGACAAGTAGACCGACTCCTGCCTGCATCTACTACTATTACTCCACACATCGACCGGTATCCAGCATGCATCTAGAGTATTAAGTTCAAGAGAACAGAGTAACATTTTAAGCAAGATGACATGATGTAGAGGGATAAACTCATGCAATATGAAATAAACCCCATCTTGTTATCCTCGATGGCAACAATACAATACGTGCCATGCTGCCCCTACTGTCACTGGGAAAGGACACCGCAAGATTTAACCCAAAGCTAAGCACTTCTCCCATTGCAAGAAAGATCAATCTAGTAGGCCAAACCAAACTGATAATTCAAAGAGACTTGCAAAGATAACCAATCATACATAAAAGAATTCAGAGAAGATTCAAATATTGTTCATAGATAAACTTGATCATAAACCCACAATTCATCGGTCTCAACAAACACACTGCAAAAGAAGATTACATCGAATAGATCTCCACAAGAGAGGGGGAGAACTTTGTATTGAGATCCAAAAACAGAGAAGATGCCATCTAGCTAATAACTATGGACCCGTAGGTCTGAGGTAAACTACTCACACTTCATCGGAAGGGCTATGGTGTTGATGTAGAAGCGCTCCATGATCGATGCCCCGTCCGGCGGAGCTCCGGAATAGGCCCCAAGATGGGGTCTCGTGGATACAGAAAGTTACGGCAGTGGAATTAGGGTTTTGGCTCTGTATCTGGCAGTTTGGGGTACGTAGGTATATATAAGAGGAAGGAGTACGTTGGTGGAGCAACAGGGGGCCCACGAGGGTGGAGGGCGCGCCCAGGGGGGTAGGCGCCCGCCTACCTCGTGGCCTCCTGGTTGATGTCTTGACGTAGGGTCCAAGTCCGCTGGATCATGTTCGTTCGGAAAATCACGTCCCCGAAGGTTTCATTCCGTTTGGACTCCGTTTGCCTTTTTTTCTGCGAAACCCTAAAATAGGCAAAAAAAACAGCAATTCTGGGCTGGGCCTCCGGCTAATAGGTTAGTCCCAAAAATAAAATAGAAGTGTATAATAAAGCCCAATAATGTCCAAAACATAATATAATATAGCATGGAACAATAAAAAATTATAGATACGTTGGAGACGTATCATCTATCTAACTGGGAGTTCTTAAGTAATATGATTAATTGAACTTTAATTTATCATGAACTAAGTCCTGATAGTATTTGCATAACTATGTTGTAGATCACTAGCTCACGATGTTGCTCCCCGTTTATTTTGATATGTTCCTAGAGAAAAACTATGTTGAAAAATGTTAGTAGCAATGATGCGGACTAGCTCCGTAATCTGAGGTTTAACCTCATTGCTGCATAGAAGAATTATGTCCTTGATGCACTGCTACCTCTTGAGCACTGCGTTGGTTTTCCCTTGAAGAGGAAAGGGTGATGCAGCAAAGTAGCGTAAGTATTTCCCTCAGTTTTTGAGAACCAAGGTATCAATCTAGTAGGACGCTACGCGCCAGTCCCTCGCACCTACACAAAACAAATAAATCCTTGCAACCAACGCGATAAGGGGTTGTCAATCCCTACACGGTCACTTACGAGAGTGAGATCTGATAGATATGATAAGATAATATTTTGGTATTTTTATGATAAAGATGCAAAGTAAAATAAAAGGCAATGAAAATAACTAAGTATTGGAAGATTAATATGATGAAGATAGACCCAGGGCCATAGGTTTCACTAGAAGCTTCTCTCAAGAGCATAGGTACTTTACGGTGGGTGAACAAATTACTGTTGAGAAATTGACAAAATTGAGCATAGTTATGAGAGTATCTAGGTATGATCATGTATATAGGCATCACGTCCGAGACAAGCAGACCGACTCCTGCATGCATCTACTACTATTACTCCACACATCGACCGCTATCCAGCATGCATCTAGAGTATTAAGTTCAAGAGAATAGAGTAACGTTTTAAGCAAGATGACATGATGTAGAGGGATAAACTCATGCAATATGAAATAAACCCCATCTTGTTATCCTTGATGGCAACAATACAATACGTGCCATGCTGCCCCTACTGTCACTGGGAAAGGACACTGCAAGATTTAACCCAAAGCTAAGCACTTCTCCCATTGCAAGAAAGATCAATCTAGTAGGCCAAACCAAACTGATAATTCAAAGAGACTTGCAAAGATAACCAATCATACATAAAAGAATTCAGAGAAGATTCAAATATTGCTCATAGATAAACTTGATCATAAACCCACAATTCATCGGTCTCAACAAACACACCGCAAAAGAAGATTACATCGAATAGATCTCCACAAGAGAGGGGGAGAACTTTGTATTGAGATCCAAAAACAGAGAAGATGCCATCTAGCTAATAACTATGGACCCGTAGGTCTGAGGTAAACTACTCACACTCCATCGGAAGGGCTATGGTGTTGATGTAGAAGCCCTCCATGATCGATGCCCCGTCCGGCGAGCTCCGGAACAGGCCCCAAGATGGGATCTTGTGGATATAGAAAGTTACGGCGGTGGAATTAGGGTTTTGGCTCCGTATCTGGTAGTTTGGGGTACATAGGTATATATAGGAGGAAGGAGTACGTCGGTGGAGCAACAGGGGGCCCACGAGGGTGGAGGGCGCGCCCAGGGGGGTAGGTGCCCCCCTAACTCGTGGCCTCCTGGTTAATGTGTTGACGTAGGGTCCAAGTCCTCTGGATCATGTTCGTTCCAAAAATCACGTTCCCGAAGGTTTCATTCTGTTTGGACTCCGTTTGACTTTTTTTCTGCGAAACCTTAAAATAGGCAAAAAAAACAGCAATTCTGGGCTGGGCCTCCGGCTAATAGGTTAGTCCCAAAAATAATCTAAAAGTGTATAATAAATCCCAATAATGTCCAAAACATAATATAATATAGCATGGAACAATCAAAAATTATAGATACGTTGGAGACATATCATCTATCTAACTGGGAGTTCGTAAGTAATATGATTAATTGAACTTTAATTTATCATGAACTTAGTCCTGATAGTATTTGCATAACTATGTTGTAGATCAATAGCTCGCGATGTTGCTCCCCGTTTATTTTGATATGTTCCTAGAGAAAAACTATGTTGAAAAATGTTAGTAGCAATGATGCAGACTAGCTCCGTAATCTGAGGTTTATCCTCATTGTTGCATAGAAGAATTATGTCCTTGATGCACTGCTACCTCTTGAGCACTGCGTTGGTTTTCCCTTGAAGAGGAAAGGGTGATGCAGCAAAGTAGCGTAAGTATTTCCCTCAGTTTTTGAGAACCAAGGTATCAATCTAGTAGGAGGCTACGCGCCAGTCCCTCGCACCTACACAAAACAAATAAATCCTCGCAACCAACGTGATAAGGGGTTGTCAATCCCTACACGGTCACTTATGAGAGTGAGATCTGATAGATATGATAAGATAATATTTTCGTATTTTTATGATAAAGATGCAAAGTAAAATAAAAGGCAATGAAAATAACTAAGTATTGGAAGATTAATATGATGAAGATAGACCCGGGGGCCATAGGTTTCACTAGTGGCTTCTCTCGAGAGCATAAGTATTCACGGGGGGTAAACAAATTACTATTGAGCAATTGACAAAATTGAGCATAGTTATGAGAGTATCTAGGTATGATCATGTATATAGGCATCACGTCCAAGACAAGTAGACCGACTCCTGCCTGCATCTACTACTATTACTCCACACATCGATCGCTATCCAGCATGCATCTATAGTATTAAGTTCAAGAGAACAAAGTAACGTTTTAAGCAAGATGACATGATGTAGACGGATAAACTAATGCAATATGAAATAAACTCCATCTTGTTATCCTCGATGGCAACAATACAATACGTGCCATGCTGCCCCTACTGTCACTGGGAAAGGACAACGCAAGATTTAACCCAAAGCTAAGCACTTCTCCCATTGCAAGAAAGATCAATCTAGTAGGCCAAACCAAACTGATAATTAAAAGAGACTTGCAAAGATAACCAATCATACATAAAAGAATTCAGAGAAGATTCAAATATTGTTCATAGATAAACTTGATCAAAAACCCACAATTCATCGGTCTCAACAAACACACCGCAAAAGAAGATTACATTGAATAGATCTCCACAAGAGAGGGGAGAACTTTGTATTGAGATCCAAAAACATAGAAGATGCCAACTAGCTAATAACTATGGACCCGTAGGTCTGAGGTAAACTACTCACACTTCATCGGAAGGGCTATGGTGTTGATGTCGAAGCCCTCCATGATCGATGCCCCGTCCGGCGGAGCTCCGGAACAGGCCCCAAGATGGGATCTCGTGGATACAGAAAGTTACGGCGGTGGAATTAGGGTTTTGGCTCCGTATCTGGTAGTTTGGGGTACGTAGGTATATATAGGAGGAAGGAGTACGTCGGTGGAGCAACAGGGGGCCCACGAGGGTGGAGGGCGCGCCCAGGGGGTAGGCGCCCCCCCTACCTTGTGGCCTCCTGGTTGATGTCTTGACGTAGGGTCCAAGTCCTCTGGATCATGTTTGTTCCGAAAATCACGTTCCCGAAGGTTTCATTCTGTTTGGACTCCGTTTGACTTTTTTTCTGCGAAACCCTAAAATAGGCAAAAAAAACAGCAATTCTGGGCTGGGCCTCCGGCTAATAGGTAAGTCCCAAAAATAATCTAAAAGTGTATAATAAAGCCCAATAATGTCCAAAACATAATATAATATAGCATGGAACAATCAAAAATTATAGATACGTTGGAGACGTATCATCTATCTAATCGGGAGTTCTTAAGTAATATGATTATTGAACTTTAATTTATCATGAACTTAGTCCTGATAGTATTTGCATAACTATGTTGTAGATCAATAGCTCGCGATGTTGCTCCCCATTTATTTTGATATGTTCCTAGAGAAAAACTATGTTGAAAAATGTTAGTAGCAGTGATGCGGACTAGCTCCATAATCTGAGGTTTATCCTCATTGCTGCATAGAAGAATTATGTCCTTGATGCACTGCTACCTCTTGAGCACTGCGTTGGTTTTCCCTTGAAGAGGAAAGGGTGATGCAGCAAAGTAGCGTAAGTATTTCCCTCAGTTTTTGAGAACCAAGGTATCAATCTAGTAGGAGGCTATGTGCCAGTCCCTCGCACCTACACAAAACAAATAAATCCTCGCAACCAACGCGATAAGGGGTTGTCAATCCCTACACGGTCACTTACGAGAGTGAGATCTGATAGATATGGTAAGATAATATTTTGGTATTTTTATGATAAAGATGCAAAGTAAAATAAAAGGCAATGAAAATAACTAAGTATTGGAAGATTAATATGATGAAGATAGACCCGGGGGCCATAGGTTTCACTAGTGGCTTCTCTCAAGAGCATAGGTATTTCACGGTGGGTGAACAAATTACTGTTGAGCAATTGACAGAATTGAGCATAGTTATGAGAATATCTAGGCATGATCATGTATATAGGCATCACGTCCGAGACAAGTAGACCGACTCCTGCCTGCATCTACTACTATTACTCCACACATCGACCGGTATCCAGCATGCATCTAGAGTATTAAGTTCAAGAGAACAGAGTAACATTTTAAGCAAGATGACATGATGTAGAGGGATAAACTCATGCAATATGAAATAAACCCCATCTTGTTATCCTCGATGGCAACAATACAATACGTGCCATGCTGCCCCTACTGTCACTGGGAAAGGACACCGCAAGATTTAACCCAAAGCTAAGCACTTCTCCCATTGCAAGAAAGATCAATCTAGTAGGCCAAACCAAACTGATAATTCGAAGAGACTTGCAAAGATAACCAATCATACATAAAAGAATTCAAAGAAGATTCAAATATTGTTCATAGATAAACTTGATCATAAACCCACAATTCATCGGTCTCAACAAACACACCGCGAAAGAAGATTACATCGAATAGATCTCCACAAGAGAGGGGGATAACTTTGTATTGAGATCAAAAAAGAGAGAAGAAGCCATCTAGCTAATAACTATGGACCCGAAGGTCTGAGGTAAACTACTCACACTTCATCAGAGAGGCTATGGTGTTGATGTAGAAGCCCTCCGTGATCAATGCCCCCTCCGGCGGAGCTCTAGAACAGGCCCCAAGATGGGGTCTCATAGATAAAGAAAGTTACAGCGGTGGAATTAGGGTTTTGGCTCCGTATTTGATCATTTGGGGGTACGTAGGTATATATAGGAGGAAGAAGTACGTCGGTGGAGCAACAGGGGGCCCACGAGGGTGGACGGAATGAAACCTTCGGGAACGTCATTTTTGGAACGAACAAGATCCAGGAGACTTGGACCCTACGTCAAGCAACCAACAGGGAGGCCACGAGGGTGGAGGGCGCCTGGGAGGGTAGGCGCACCCCCTACCTCGTGGCCTCCCTGTTGGTTGCTTGACGTAGGGTCCAAGTCTCCTGGATCTTGTTCGTTCCAAAAATCATGTTCCCGAAGGTTTCATTCCGGTTTGGACTCCGTTTGATATTCCTTTTCTTCAAAACCCTAAAATAGGCAAAAAAAAACAACAATTCTGGGCTGGGCCTCCGGTTAATAGGTTAGTCCCAAAAATAATATATAAGTGGATGATAAAGCCCAATAATGTCCAAAACAGAAGATAATATAGCATGGAGCAATCAAAAATTATAGATACGTTGGAGATGTATCAAGCATCCCCAAGCTTAATTCCTGCTCATCCCCGAGTAGGTAAATGATAAAAATAGAATTTTTGATGTGGAATGCTACTAGGCATAATCTCAATGTAATTATTCTTAATTGTGCCATGAATATTCAGATCCGAAAGATTCAAGACAAAAGTTTAATATTGACACAGAAATAATAATACTTCAAGCATACTAACTAAGCAAGTATGTCTTCTCAAAATAACATGGCCAAAGAAAGTTATCCCTACAAAATCATATAGTGGGTATGCTCCATCTTCACCACACAAAGTATTCAAATCACGCACAACCCCGATGACAAGCCAAGCAATTGTTTCATACTTTTAATGTTCTCAAACTTTTTCAATCTTCACGCAATACATGAGTGTGAGCCATGGACTTAGCACTATAGGTGGAATAGAATGGTGGTTGTGAAGAAGACAAAAAGGGAGAAGATAGTCTCACATCAACTAGGCGTATCAACGGGCTATGGAGATGCCCATCAATAGATATCAATGTGAGTGAGTAGGGATTGCCATGCAACGGATGCACTAGAGCTATAAGTGTATGAAAGCTCAAAAAAAACTAAGTGGGTGTGCATCTAACTTGCTTGCTCACGAAGACCTAGGGCATTTTGAGGAAGCCCATCATTGGAATATACAAGCCAAGTTCTATATTGAAAAATTCCCACTAGTATATGAAAGTGATAACATAGGAGACTCTCTATCATGAAGATCATGGTGCTACTTTGAAGCACGAGTGTGGTAAAAAGATAGTAGCATTGTCCCTTCTCTCTTTTTCTCTCATTTTTTTATTTGGGCCTTTTCTCTTTTTTCATGGCCTCTTTTTTTCAGTCCGGAGTCTCATCCCGACTTGTGCGGGATTCATAGTCTCAATCATCCTTTCCTCACTGGGACAATGCTCTAATAATGATGATCACCACACTTTTATTTACTTACAAGTCATGAATTACAACTCGATACTTAGAACAAGATATGACTCTATATGAATGCCTCCGGCGGTGTACAGGGACATAAAATGACTCATGAGTGACATGTATGAAAGAATTATCAACGGTGGCTTTGCCACAAATACAATGTCAACTACATGATCATGCAAAGCAATATGACAATGATGAAGTGTTTCATGATAAACATAACGGTGGAAAGTTGCAAGGCAATATATCTCGGAATGGCTATGGAAATGCCATAATAGGTAGGTATGGTGGCTGTTTTGAGGAAGGTATATGGTGGGTGTATGATACCGGCAAAAAGGTGCGCGGTATTAGAGAGGATAGCAATGGTGGAAGGGTGAGAGTGCGTATAATCCATGGACTCAACATTAGTCATAAAGAACTCACATACTTATTGCAAAAAATCTATTAGTTATCGAAACAAAGTATCACACGCATGCTCCTAGGGGGATAGATTGGTAGGAAAAGACCATCGCTCGTCCCCGACCGCCACTCATAAGGAAGACAATCAATGAATACATCATGCTCTGACTTCTTAACATAACGGTTCACCATACGTGCATGCTACGGGAATCACAAACTTCAACACAAGCATTTCTCAAATTCACAACTACTCAACTAGCACGACTCTAATATCACCATCTCCATATCTCAAAACAATTATCAAGCATCAAACTCCTCTTAGTATTCAAAACACTCATAAAAAGTTTTTACTAATCTTGAATACCTAGCATATTAGGATTATTTAAGAAAATTACCATGCTATTTTGTAGGACTCTCAGAATAATATAAGTGAATCATGAGAGAACAATGGTTTCTATAAAACAAATCCACCGACGTGCTCTAAAAGATATAAGTAAAGTACTAGAGCAAAACTATATAACTCAAAAGATATAAGTGAAGCACATAGAGTATTCTAATAATTTCTGGATCGTGTGTGTCTCTCTCAAAACGTGTGTACAGCAAGGATGATTGTGGTAAACTAAAAAATAAAGACTGAAATCATACAAGACGCTCTAAGGAAAACACATATCATGTGGTGAATAAAAATATAGCTCCAAGTAAAGTTACCGATAGAAGTAGACGAAAGAGGGGATGCCTTCCAGGGCATCCCCAAGCTTTGGCTTTTAGGGTTCCTTATATTATCTTTGGGGTGCCATGGGCATCCCCAATCTTGGGCTCTTGCCACTCCTTGTTCCATAATTCATCAAATCTTCACCCAAAACTTGAAAACTTCACAACACAAAACTTAAAGTAGAAAATCTCGTGAGCTCGGTTAGCGAAAGAAAACAAAACACCACTTCAAGGTACTGTAATGAACTCATTCTTTATTTATATTGGTGTTAAACCTACTTTATTCCAACTTCTCTATGGTTTATAAACTATTTTACTAGCCATAGATTCATCAAAATAAGCAAACAACACACGAAAAACAGAATCTGTCAAAACAGAACAGTCTGTAGTAATCTGTAGCAAGCGCAAGATCTGGAACCCCAAAAATTCTAAAATAAATTTCTGGACGTGAGGGATTTATCTATTAATCATCTTAAAAAATAATTAACTAAATATCACTTTCCAAATAAAAATTGCAGCAGTTCTCGTGAGCGCTAAAGTTTCTGTTTTTTACAGCAAGATTAACAAGACTTTCCCCAAGTATTCCCAACGGTTCTACTTGGCACAAACACTAATTAAACACAAAAAACACAAAAAAACAGGATCAAAAATCAAGTAATAAAAAGAAAATTGGGTTGCCTCCCAACAAGCGCTATTGTTTAACGCCCCTGGCTAGGCATAAAAAGCAAGGATAGATCAAGGTGTTGCCATCTTTGGTTGGTAGTTCTTTAATGAGACATCTATAACCTTTAGGAGTTTATTTCCTTTTATCAATAATCAAACTTCTAGGCACAAAATCAAAAAAGTCATTAGTAGCAAATGGTTCCTTAATGATAGTGAAAAGATTAGGATGAATACTTATAGATTTGAGATCCGCAGTTTCTTTGCCAGGGGATTCACCCTTATTTTTAGGAACATACATAAGCTTGGCAATTTTAGTTGGAGAACTTGGAGTATTCTTTACGGAAGAAAAGGCAGTTCCCAAGTTGGTAATGATACCCTCAAGTTTATCGATTCTAGTGGAATCATGATTTATTCTTTCATTAACTATAGGTTCCTTCTCTTTAATATTTCTCAAAGTTACTCCTACTTTAGATCCATATTGGGTAATTTGGTTGTGGATCTTTTTATCGAAATTTTCAATTAACTCAATGGTAGCAACTTTATTTTCAATAATTTCAAGTTTTTGCATTACATGCTCCAAAGTTAACATAGTTCCATTAACCAAAAGAGGGGGTGAGCCAAACAAATCTATCATAGCATTATAAGAATCAAAAGTGTGGCTACCCAAGAAGTTCCCTCCGGTAATGGTATCAAGGACATATCTATGCCAAGGAATAGCACCTACATAAAAATTGCGAAGAAGAATAGAAGTAGATTGCTTCCTGGTAGATCTATTTTGAGCATTGCAAATTCTATACCAAGAGTCTTTTAGGTTTTCTCCTTCCCTTTGTTTAAAATTAAGAACTTCATTCTCGGGAGATAACGGAGAAGATAAGGGACTAGCCATAACGACGAGCAAATGGAAAAGAGGCGAATAGAGAAAGAGAGGGAGGATAGAGAGAGAGGGTGAATAAAACGGCAAGGGTGAAGTGGGGGAGAGGAAAACGAGAGGCAAATGGCAAATAATGTAATGCTGGAGATAAGGGTTTTTGATGGGTACTAGGTATGTTGACTTTTGCGTAGACCTCCCCGGCAACGGCGCCAGAAATCCTTCTTGCTACCTCTTGAGCACTGTGTTGGTTTTCCCATGAAGAGGAAAGGGTGATATAGCAAAGTAGCATAAGTATTTCCCTCAGTTTTTGAGAACCAAGGTATCAATCCAGTAGGAGGCTACGCGCCAGTCCCTCGCACCTACACAAAACAAATAAATCCTCGCAACCAACGCGATAAGGGGTTGTCAATCCCTACACGGTCACTTACGAGAGTGAGATCTGATAGATATGATAAGATAATATTTTTGGTATTTTTATGATAAAGATGCAAATTCAAATAAAAGGCAATGAAAATAACTAAGTATTGGAAGATTAATATGATGAAGATAGTGTAACGCCCCATATGTAACCTTCCCGAATTGTACTCCAACTCATGCCGTTTCCGGCATTAAGTTATATTTAATTCTCGGGTTCGGGTCTTTGTCTCCGTGTGTTGTTTTCGTTTTCATGCATCTCATATCATGTCGTCACGCGCATTGCATTTGCATACATGTTCATCTCATGCATTCGAGCATTTTCCCCGTTGTCCGTTTTGCATTCCGGCGCTTCGTTCTCCTCCGGTGGTCATTTCTAGCTTTCTTTCGTGTGTGGGGATTAAACATTTCCGGATTGGACCGAGACTTGCCATGCGGCCTTGGTTTACTACCGGTAGACCGCCTGTCAAGTTTCGGGTCATTTGGACTTCGTTTGATACTCCAACGATTAACCGAGGGACCGAAAAGGCCTCGTGTGTGTGCAGCCCAACACCCCTCCATTTTGGCCCAAAACCCACCAAACTCTGCTCCATCGTCTCGGTCGTTCGATCACGATCGTGTGGGCGAAAACCGCACCTCATTTGGACTCTCCTAGCTCCCTCTATGCCTATTTAAAGGCCCCATTTTTCGGATCTCGTCTTCCTCCCCGTCCTCCTCGAAAAAAATACCTCAGATCTCCCCTCCACCGCGCCGACGGACGTGTCCGCCGCCGCCGCGGGCCACTCAGCCGCCGCCACGTGGCCCGGGGGACCGCTTCGCCGCCGCCGGCCCGCAGGCCCACGCGGGCCCCCCCGAGGCCCATCGCCAACGCCCCGCCGCCCCGGCTCCTTCCTCCCGCCGCCTCGCTGCCGTCCGGCCGCCGCCGCGCCGGAGCATCGCCGCCGCAGCGCCGGGAACTCGCCTCCGCCTCGACCCTGCCGCCGCATCGCCGAGCCTCGCCGCCCGGAGCCGCCCAACGCCGGCGCAGCCCCGGCCTCGCCTCCCCTCGCTGCCGTCCGGCCACCGGGGCCCCAGCGCCGCCGCCCCGGCCACCGGAGCGTCAAGTCCGGTGGCCTCAAGCCCGATCTCTGGCGACCCCGAGCTGCTACAGTAACCGAACCCTAGATCTGAGATTTTGAGCCGGTTGACTTTCCCTCTCCCTCTAGATTTTTGTGCCATGTTTGACCTGCCATATCTCCGCATCCGTAGCTCCGACTTGGGCATATGATATATCAAAATCTTCGTCTCGACGAGTACATCATTTCATTCCATTGCATCATTTTCATTTGAGGTCATCTTGGTGCCCAAAATGCTGTTGGAAGGAGGCATCATGAGTTAAATTGCAGATCCGTTAGTTCATCATGCACTTTTGTCATTTTTGCCATGTTTAATCCGTGCATGATATGCCTGTGCCCCTTTGGGATGAATTGTTAAGCATGTTGTCTTCTTTCCAGAGGTGCCTCCCATGAATTTTTAGGATGAGTGTGTTGTCTTGTGCAAGCTTGCGAAGTAGGGTACCTGAGTTTACTGATTTCAGGGACTTAGTGAAAATCACTAAGTCTGGGATGTTTTAGTTCACGATGCTATATGTCCAGCTTGTTTCCTAGTGATCCGTGCCTCTTTTGAGGATGATCAGTAAGAGTGATTTTTTATGCTTGTTGTGCTTAATCCATCCATGTCTTTACTTTTTATGTTGGAGCACCCTAGGTTGACTCAATCGAGCTCAACTTTTGCATAGTTGCTGTTTTGGGCAGATCGTGAACTCTTTTGCGATTTTGCCGGAGTTTTTGCTAGTGATCCATGCATGCTATGCCATTGTTCTTGCCATGTCTAGCTAGCATTTTGTGCCTTCTTTATGGATATATGCTTGCCTTGCCATGACTTGCACCGTAGTGAGTGCATCGAGCTCGTTTACATGCCTCCGTGAGTTATTATTTCAGCATGTCCCAGTTTTCACTAAGTCTAAAAACTGATTGTGTTTCATCGATGTTCGTGTGCCCGGTAGAGTATTTTGTGAACCCTTTTGGCCCTAGGTCATTTTGGGTGTTTTGTTAAGCTGGTTGAGTAGCTCCATGCCATGCTCTTACTTGCCATGTTCAGGTTTTGCTTCATGTTGTTTTGCTGCTCCGAAGAGAGCATCGTGGTCTGAAATTTCAGACTAGCGTTAATTTCGCTAAGTCTGAAATCTGTTTTGCTTATTCAGTTTTGCCATGCTTGTTTGAAGCCCTTAATGGATGAATTTGCCTATGCCTCAGTCCGGGGGATTTGTTAAGCTTCTTGAGTACATCACTGCCATGCAATTTGTTTTCATTTTTGGTGGCTGTAGCATGTTCATTTTGTTGCATTTAGGAGCCTACTTGCTGTAAATCGCAGATCGGTTCGTTTCGTAAAACGCTTGCCATTTCTAAACCGTAGCTCCGATTGCCATGATCTTTATATCGTTTTCAGGGGATTTCTTCCCCTCTATCCAGTGGCACACTTGGTTTTCCAAGTTGAGGCCAGGTTCATGCATTTCCTGTCACGTCTTGCATTTTGCATCCCGCATCACATCCCGCATAGCATATCATCTTTGCACATTATTGGTTGCCCTGGCACGTGGTTGATTGTATCCTTGTTGCTTGTTTGTGTTGTTGGGTAGAGCCGGGAGACGAGTTCGCTAACGAGGAGCCCGTTGAGTTTGCTTTTGAGGATCCAGTCAACTCTGACAACTGTGCAGGCAAGATGATCATACCCTCGAAATCACTACTATCTTTGCTATGCTAGATTGCTCGCTCTTTTGCTTTGCCAATGCTACGATGCCTACCACTTGCTTGTCAGCCTCCCAATTGCCATGATTGAGCCTCTAACCCACCTTTGCCCTAGCAAACCATTGATTGGCTATGTTACCGCTTTGCTCAAGCCCCTTCTTATAGCGTTGCTAGTTGCAGGTGAAGATTGGAGCCGTTCCTTGTTGGAACATTTATTTACTTGTTGGGATATCATTATATTGCTATGTTATTTTTATTCATCTATATACTTGGTAAAGGGTGGAAGGCTCGGCCTCTCGCCTAGTGTTTTGTTCCACTCTTGCCGCCCTAGTTTCCGTCATATCGGTGTTATGTTCCCGGATTGTTGCGTCCCTTACGCGGTTGGGCTATAATGGGAACCCCTTGATAGTTCGCCTTGATTAAAGCTTTTCCAGCAATGCCCAACATTGGGTTTACCTTTTGCCACCTACCCTTTTCTTTCCCTTGGGTTTCCGGAGCCCGAGGGTCATCTTTATTTTAGCCCCCACGGGCCAGTGCTCCTCTGAGTGTTGGTCCCATCGAGCAATGTCCGGGGCTACCAGGGGCAACTCTGGGCTGGCCTACCCGACGTCTGGCTCATCTGAGTGTGCCCTGAGAACGAGATATGTACAGCTCCTATCGGGATTTGTCGGCGCATTCGGGCGGTGTTGCTGGACTAGTTTTGACCTGTCGAATCATCTTGTAGAACCGGGATACCGAGTCTGATCGGTGGGTCCTGGGTGGAGGTCTATTCCTTCGTTGACCGTGAGAGCTTGTTATGGGCTAAGTTGGGACCCCCCTGCAGGGATTGATCTTTCGAAAGCCGTGCCCACGGTTATGGGCAGATGGGAATTTGTTAATGTCCGGTTGTAGATAACTTGAACCTTAAATAATTTAAAAAATGAATCAACTGAGTGTGTTGCCGTGATGGCCTCTTCTCGGCGGAGTCCGGGAAGTGGACACGGTGTTGGAGTTATGTTTGCGTAGGCTGCTCTATATAGTTTCCGCTCGTGCTTTGCCTTCTCTTCTCGCTCTCCTTTGCGAATAAATTAGCCACCATATATGCTAGTCGCTTGCTGCAGCTCCACTTACATTACCCCCTTTCCTACCTATTAAGCTTAAATAGTCTTGATCGCGAGGGTGCGAGATTGCTGAGTCCTTTGTGGCTCACAGATTACTATTACACCAGATGCAGGGACCGATGATACTTCTCCGGATGGCGCGCTCGAGCTGAAGTGGGAGTACGACGAGGACTCTCAGCGTTACTATGTGTCGTTTCCTGATGATCAGTAGGGATGCCTATTCGGGGTTAGATTAAGGGCCTAGTCGCTTGTTGGGGGTCTTTTCTATTTTGGCGCCGTAGTCGGGCCATGAGTGATTGTATGATGGATGTTATTTATGTACTTTGATGTGACGTGGCGAGTGTAAGCCAACTATGCTATTATTCCCCTTTATCTTATATATGTACATGGGTTGTGTAATGATTCCCGACTTGCGACATTGCTTTCCATGCGCCTATGTCTCTAAGTCGTGCCTCGACACGTGGGAGACATAGCCGCATCGAGGGCGTTACAGATAGACCCGGGGCCATAGGTTTCACTAGTGGCTTCTCTCAAGAGCATAGGTATTATACGGTGGGTGAACAAATTACTGTTGAGCAATTGACAGAATTGAGCATAGTTATGAGAATATCTAGGTATGATCATGTGTATAGGCATCACGTCCGAGACAAGTAGACCGACTCCTGCCTGCATCTACTACTATTACTCCACACATCGACCGCTATCCAGCATGCATCTAGAGTATCAAGTTCAAGAGAAAAGAGTAACGCTTTAAGCAAGATGACATGATGTAGAGGGATAAACTCATGCAATATGATGAAAACCCCATCTTGTTATCCTCGATGGCAACAATACAATACGTGCCTTGCTGCCCCTACTATCACTGGGAAAGGACACCGCAAGATTGAACCCAAAGCTAAGCACTTCTCCCATTGCAAGAAAGATCAATCTAGTAGGCCAAACCAAACTGATAATTCAAAGAGACTTGCAAAGATAACCAATCATACATAAAAGAATTCGGAGAAGAGTCAAATATTGTTCATAGATAAACTTGATCATAAACCCACAATTCATCGGTCTCAACAAACACACCGTAAAAGAAGATTACATCGAATAGATCTCCACAAGAGAGGGGGAGAACTTTGTATTGAGATCCAAAAAGAGAGAAGAAGCCATCTAGCTAATAACTATGGACCCGAAGGTCTGAGGTAAACTACTCACACTTCATCGAAGAGGCTATGGTATTGATGTAGAAGCCCTCCGTGATCGATGCCCCCTCCGGCGGAGCTCCGGAACAGGCCCCAAGATGGGATCTCGTTGATACAGAAAGTTGCGATGGTGGAATTAGGGTTTTGGCTCCGTATTTGATCGTTTGGGGGTACGTAGGTATATATAGGAGGAAGAAGTACGTCGGTGGAGCAACAGGGGGCCCACGAGGGTGGAGGGCGCGCCTGGGGGGAGGGTAGGCGCGCCCCCTACCTCGTGGCCTCCCTGTTGGTTGCGTGACGTAGGGTCCAAGTCTCCTGGATCTTGTTCGTTCCAAAAGTCACATTCCCGAAGGTTTCATTCCGTTTGGACTCCATCTGATATTCCTTTTCTTGGAAACCCTAAAATAGGCAAAAAAAACAGCAATTCTGGGCTGGGCCTCCGGTTAATAGGTTAGTCCCAAAAATAATATAAAAGTGGATAATAAATCCCAGTAATGTCCAAAACAGAAGATAATATAGCATGGGGCAATCAAAAATTATAGATACGTTGGAGACGTATCATGCACCGCTAGGTGACAGAGCGATTGCAGGAGCAAAAGCAGACATTATGAACGTTTGGCAAGCTCGATATGATGACTACTTGATAGTTTAGTGCACCATGCTTTATGGCTTAGAATCGGGGCTTCGAAGATGTTTTTGAAATGCCATGGAGCATCTGAGATGTTCCGAGAGTTGAAATTAGTATTTCAGACTCATGGCCATGTCAAAAGGCTTAAGACCTTTGACAAGTACTTTGCCTACAAGATGGAGGAGAATAGCTCAACTAGTGAGCATGTGTTCAGAATGTCTGAGTACTACAATCACTTGAATCAAGTGGGAGTTAATCTTCCAGATAAGATAGTGATTGAAAAAGTTCTCTATTCACTATCACCAAGTTACTAGAACTTCGTGATGAACTATAATATGCAAGGGATAACGGAAACGATTCCCAAGCTCTTCGTGATGCTGAAATCGACAAAGGTAGAAATCAAGAAAGAGCATCAAGTGTTGATGGTTAACAAGACCACTAGTTTCAAGTAAAGGGAAAAGGGATAGAAGGGGAACTTCAAGAAGAACGTCAAGCAAGTTGCTGCTCAAGTGAAGAAACTCAAGTCTGGACCTAAGCCTGAGACTGAGTGCTTCTACTACAAAGGGACTGGTCACTGGAAGCGGAACTGCCCCAAGTATTTGGCGGATAAGAAGGATGGCAAGGTGAACAAAGGTATATTGGATATACATGTTATTGATGTGTACTTTACTAGTGTTTATAGCAACCCCTTGGTATTTGATACTAGTTCAGTTGCTATGAGTAGTAACTTGAAACGGGAGTTGCAGAATAAACAGAGACTAGTTAAGGGTTAAGTGATAATACGTCTCCAGCGTATCTATAATTTTTGATTGCTCCATGCTATATTATCTACTGTTTTGGACATTATTGGGCTTAATTATCCACTTTTATATTATTTTTGGGACAAACCGGAGGCCCAGCCCAGAATTGTTGTTTTTTTTGCCTATTTTAGGGTTTCGAAGAAAAGGAATATCAAACGGAGTCCAAACGGAATCAAACCTTCGGGAACGTGATTTTCTCACCAAACATGATCCAGGAGACTTGGACCCTACGTCAAGAAACAAAGGAGGAGGCCATGAGGTAGGGGGCGCGCCTACCCCCTCCCCCCCCCCCAAGGCGCGCCCTCCACCCCTCGTGGGCCCCCTGTTGCTCCACCGATGTACTCCTTCCTCCTATCTATACCTACGTACCCCCAAACGATCAGATATAGAGCCAAAACCCTAATTCCACCGCCGCAACTTTCTGTATCCACGAGATCCCATCTTGGGGCCTATTCCAGAGCTCCGTCGAAGGGGGTATTCATCACGGAGGGCTTCTACATCAACACCATAGCCCCTCCGATGAAGTGTGAGTAGTTCACCTCAGACCTACGATGAATTGTGGGTTTATGATCAAGTCTATCTATGAACAATATTTGAATCTTCTCTGAATTATTTTATGTATGATTGGTTATTGTCGGTGTCAAAACCGACGGATCTCGGGTAGGGGGTCCCGAACTATGCGTCTAGGCCGGATGGTAATAGGAGGCAGGGGACACAAAGTTTTACCCAGGTTCGGGCCCTCTCGATGGAGGTAAAACCCTATGTCTTGCTTGATTAATATTGATGATATGGGTATTACAAGAGTTGATCTACCACGAGATCAGAGAGGCTAAACCCTAGAAGCTAGCCTATGGTATGATTGTTGATGTGTATGTTGTCCTACGGACTAAAACCCTCCGGTTTATATAGACACCGGGGAGGGTTAGGGTTACATAGAGTCGGTTACAATGGTAGGAGATCTGAACATCCGTATCGCCAAGCTTGCCTTCCACGCCAAGGAAAGTCCCTTCCGGACACGGGACGGAGTCTTCAATCTTGTATCTTCATAGTCCAGGAGTCCGGATGAAGGTATAGTTCGGCTATCCGAACACCCCCTAATCTAGGACTCCCTCAGTAGCCCCTGAACCAGGCTTCAATGACGATGGTTCCGGCGCGCAAATTGTCTTCAGCATTGCAAGGCGGGTTCCTCCTCCAAGTACTTCATAGAAGATCTTAAACACAAAGATAGTGTCCAGCTCTGCAAAATAAGGTTCCACATACTTCCATAGAGAGAATAATATTTACACAAATCTAATCTTCTGGCATATCTCGTGGTGCGACACACCACGGCCGAGCCTTTATCTGAGTCGTTTAATTACCCACCTCAGCGTGGTATGCGAGGTGGTTCCCTTGGCACGTCTTGTAAAAATAGAGATCGTGTCCCCTTATTATGGGATTCTCATCAATACGGGCTTGGGTAACCCAACCACTTCTAGGACTCCTAGATCATAGGCAAGTCCAAACGGACACGGGGAGGACGCTTGACATCCACCCTCTTTATAAAGGGGCAAAGCTTTTACCTTTCCCCTCCCGTGCTCAATCGAATCCTTCCCCCGCCTCAAGCTCAAACACCAAAGCTCAGGTCAGGTGCTCCGGACCTTCAGTCATGTCCGGATCCACCCTTCAAGGCCGATGGATGCCCTCCTCCGTCACAGAAGAAGACATCAAAAAGTTGAGGGAGGCCAGGTATCTGACCGCCGAAATGTCGCATCGGCTGCCTCCCCGAGGGCAGGCCGTCCCCTCTCCCAAACCCAACGAGAGCGTCGTGTTTGTCTCCCACTTCCTCCGAGGTCTACGTTTTGCTTTGGATCCTTTCATCAGGGGCTTGATGTTTTATTACAGGCTAGATTTCCATGATCTAGCTCCGGACTCCTTCCTGCATATCACGACTTTTGTTGTCGTATGCGAGGCCTTCCTCCGAGTTACCCCCCACTTTGGCTTATGGCTCAAGACCTTTGAAGTAAAGCCGACGGTGATCGAAGGGCAACATGCAGAGTGTGGAGGCGCCTCAATACGCAAGATGACGGGAGCTCCGTGGCCCAAAGGTTCCATCCCAGAGGTGTCTGCATTGTGGCAACAGGAGTGGTTCTACATCACGACTCCTAGAAGTGCCAAGTGGGCGGCCGCCCCCGTTTTTCGCTTGGGCCCTCCACCACGACTGATGTCATGGATCAGCAGAGGACTGAGCTGGGGTCCAGCCAAGGACGTGCCTTTACTGCAGAGCCGCATTTGAGATCTCTTCAACGACGATCTCAGTTTGGTTGTGGTAATACAAGTTATGCTGGTTCGTCAAGTCCAGTCTTGCAAACGTCGGCCCCTTCGCTTGTGGGAGTTCAATCCCAAGGGTCCGCGTGCCATTCAAAATTTTCTTGGCCTGGCGCACGAGGATATGTATAAGTCATTCTTCGGACCTCAAGTAGAGTGTCCGGAAATCACCGAGGACGTGGGCCTGAGCAGTAACCGCGCCGCCGAACAAGTAAGGAATCTTCCGGCTGAACATATTATCTTTCCTTCATTACGAAGTTATTTCTGAGAGTTTGCTTTTTCGACCAGGACTGGCTAATAAAGGCAAAGTTGATTCGGTGTTCGGCCCCCCTCCCTGAGGGTTTGGAGAATCCGGTATTGGAAAAGATGCTCCAGACCGCACCTTGCCCGGATCCCTTGAAGGAAGATACTGTGGAGGGTAATGCGGGCGGACGCGGGCCCTCAACGCTGCCTATTCTAACCGAGGGAGCGAGCGTCTCCGTGAAGGAAGACGACCGGAAGAGGAAAAGGACTGCGCCCGGGAATTCGGAGGCCGAAGCTTCCAAACGGGAGAAGAAATCTTCCACCGGGGGCCCTACCTTGGGGGCGCTGCTGCCGCACAAAGTTCGCGGGGGGGTCAATTCTCCCAGGAGTCGTAAGTGACCCAAAAACTTTAATAGTACAAATATGCCATCCTTTTCTTCTGAGAAAATAACCACCGCATATATTTGTGCAGTTCGGGCCTTAGCCCCTCTCAAATGAGCTCGTCTTCAGGGGATCTTCTTCCAGAGATGATGGAGAGCGAGACGCCTCCTCCGGACTCCTCCTCTCCAGAAGCGGGCGACCCTGAAGTGTCATCGCGGAGGGCCTCTCCGAGTGCGGAGAGGCCAGAAGGTGATCCAATTGATCCTCGAGGCTCCCAGTGTCTGGCTCCTGAAGAGAGTAGACAAAAGAGTCCGATGCCGTCTAGTGTGTGATCGGATGTTCTGAGGGAGTTGGTGGGGCGAGCGGCCATCTCAGATGATCACCGTGTGTTGATGAATATGGTGATGGAGAGGATATCGTCCGCCGAAAGCGGATTGCATGAAGCTTTTATGAGTCTACTGACAGGCTTTGAGGTACGTAAAAAGGAATGTGTAATAGTCCTGCACATGTTAGGTGTGCCCTGTATAGGTAGTAGCCCCTGAGACTCTGGTTGTCGTCAGAAACGATGACGAACGGAGGATCATACTCCCAGGTAATAACCATACTGCCTTTATGTGCAGGAGATGGAAGCTCCGGTGGCCAGCCGGACTAGCCAGTTTGCCCATTTTGAACGGCAGTTGGATGCGGCAGATGCCGACATCGAGCTTGTTAACAGAAGGCTTGATGAGGCGCAGGGTAAGTATCCTTGTCTGGTAAACGCCACATAGGAAGAGTATGATGCCAGTGTTTTTAACATGTTATGACTGCAGATGGAGCTGGCACTATTGAAGCTTTGCAGGCGGAACTTGCCTGAGCCAAGGAACAAGCAAGATTGGGTAATGCGGCTGCTTTGAAGGCGGCCGAAGAGTTGCGAGCCAAGAAGGCCGCACATGGCGAGAGCCAGAAGAAGATGGCCAATATGGCCGTAGAATTAAAAGCCGCCATAGACCGTTGCCGGGCTCTTGAAAAGGAAAACCAGGCGAAGGCATCGGACCTTGAGAAGGCTGTTGTAATGGGAAAAGACCTCCGCTCTGCTATGAGGGCAAAGAAGGAGGAGCTGCGGGAAGCCGGGGATATTGTAACCGGGAAGTCATTTATACTGCAGAGGAAGTACGGAGATCCATGGTATGCCCCTCTGGATCGGCTGTGGAGTTCGGAGGATGCGTATATGGATTTGGCGGTGAGCGCTGCCGATGCGGCCAAGTACTTCCAGAGTCAGACGGACCGTGAAGTTGACCAGCTGTTTTGGAAGCAATTCCTTTCTCCCGAGCGTCTGCTTTCGTTGACGGACCAATTAGCCGAATGGGCCAAACTAAATAGGTTGTCCGGACTCTCCATGAGGTTTGTTGTGGATCAACTATGGCCGGGAAGGTCAAAACCGAGCAGCTATTTCAGCTTGGTGCAGCAGGTCCTCGATGTGGTGCCACGCATAAATGCGATGAAGAGGTCGGCGTGCATAGAAGGCGCACGGATGGCCTTTGCCCGTGCTAAAGCATACTGGGCAGAGATGGATGCTACCACTGTTGCAGCGCAGGATTCGGCCATAGGTCGAAGGGCTGCTGAGCACTACTTTGAGGAAGTTCTTGACGGTGCTCGTTTGATAGAGACCCGGTGCTCAAAAAATATTATGTTTGAATGACATGTAATCTCATTGTAAGCGAAATGCTTTTTAAATTTTTATGAGGCTACTTCTATACTTTTGCCTGAAAGTAATGTGATGCCTCCTGGGCGGCCGTTTATGTATACATGTGTATAACCTGAAAGATTGCAGTCGTCGGCTTCAACCCCCACGCATATAATGTGGAGGTGTTCGCAGAAACACGCGTTCACTCTTAACCCAATGTCTTGGTCCTATTAAGGAGGTGATAGCGGAGCGAGCGAGGCAACCGGACTATAATGCTTTAACACTTTCACTTAGCCATAGGAGTTTGACAGTGGGGCTACTAGATAGCCCCTGGTGGCTCCGCACTCTCCCGATCCCGGGGTGTGTATATGCCTGGCCGGAAAGCGGCCCTTCATTAAGGCGGAGGAATTCTAACATTACCATGGGTCATCGAGTGGTTGACCAGTCTCACGCTAGATCATGATAGTCAGTTTTCGGCTTTCTCTACTGAGGTGCTCGTCCGGATGAACCAGGGCACAATCGCAGTAGTTCTCCTGGTGCTACCTTAGCCGGTAAAGCGGAACGTAAGGCACCAAAACACAGGAGCCGGGCAAACCCAACATTTGACCAAAGACAATGATTCGGAGCTGATGCATATAGGGCCAAACTCGCGACGCCGAACACTCCCTAAGGTATTCGGTCTTTGTGGTATAAACCGGGCCTGAAGAATGGCCTTTGTAAGAAGCCCCTTGTGTCCAGGTACGTACATTATTCTGGCGTGGCCACATGCCAAGACGTCAACATCCTTCCCAACGGTGGATATGTATCAACAAGAGACAGTAAAAAAGGTTTATGCAGGGTCTTAATCTAAAAAGAATCCTTGGGTCAGGTCCCTGCTGCATGTCTGCGCCTGTGTCTCCGTTGTGCCGTATCCTGGACAGGTGTAGCACGATGATCATCTGTAAAAGAGAGGAATTTAGGTAAACAGGTTGTCGTGCAAAAGGATAGTTTTCTAAAGAAACCATGTATAATTCAAGATAAGAAGAAATCGCCACTCGTCTGCGTGCGTTGAGCCCCTTGTACTTTTGAAAGATAGGAGTGTGACCGTTTATTCGATATGAGTAGCGGCGCCGGACTTCATTAGTTGTGTATGAGGTCTTGACGACCTATTGGATGCTTTTGCTGGTCCGGGCGCCTTTAGTGTGCGGCTGCCAAGGCAGCCTCACTCTCTACGGCGCGCAGAGATCGCTTGATACTTCCATGCACTGAAATGATGCCACGTGGACCGGGCATCTTGAGTGTTAGGGAGGCGTAGTGTGGTATTGCATTAAAGCGAGCGAAAGCTTCGCGTCCGAGTAGTGCTTGATAGCCACTTTTAAACGGAGCGATGTGGAAAGTTAAATGCTCGCGACGGAAGTTATCGGGGGAGCCGAATATAACTTGTAGTAGGAGGGAGCCCGTACAACGAGCCCCTGGGCCTGGCATTACTCCTTTAAAGGTAGTATTGCTATGGCGAATTTGTGTTGGGTCTAACCCCATCCCATGGATTGTATACTGATATATTAGGTTTAGGCTACTGCCGCCATCCATCAAGACTCGTGTGAAGTGGTATCCGCCAATTACTGGGTGTAATACCAGTGCAGCCCATCTTGCGTGACGGATACTTGATGCGATGGTCGAAGGTGATCGGTTGAGACGACCAGTGGCGGGACTTCGCGGTGACAGGCACTTGGGTATATTTTTCAGGGAGTGCCACATTGTTTTTTCTCTTGATCACGTGTAACACGTTTACTATTTTGACTTCGGGTGGAAATTTCTTTTGTTCCCCCTTGTCTTGCTTGGGAGGTTCGTCCTCGCCTTCACTTGTTGTATCCTCCCCCTTGTGTATGGCGTTAAGCTTGCCGGACTGCTTGAAGACCCAACATTCTCTGTGGGTATGATTAGCAGGTTTGTTAGGGGTACTATGGATCTGACATACTTGGTCCAGAATTGTGTTGAGGCTGGACAGTTCATCCCTGGTGCCTTTGGAGGGCGGCTTTTGGTTTGGCCGAGGGACTTTGAATCCGGCATTTACTGCCGTGCCCTTCGTGATGTCTTCTTTATTCCGGCGTTTGTTATTGTTGTTGCGCCGTGATTTCCCGTTTCCATCTCTAACTTCAGATGTACTGGGGTCACTGGTGCTGCATCTGGCTAGCCAGCTGTCCTCACCCGCGCAAAAGCGGGTCATGAGGTTTGTTAATGCAGCCATCGTTCTCGGCTTGTTTTGGCCGAGGTGTCTGGCGAGCCATTCGTCGCGGACGCTGTGCTTGAAAGCCGCTAAGGCTTCGGCGTCCAGGTAGTCGACAATCTGGTTCTTTTTAGTAAGAAACCTATTCCAAAGCTTTCGCGCTGACTCTCTGGGTTGTTGAGTTATGTGACTCAGGTCGTCCGCATCCGGAGGTCGGACATAAGTCCCTTGAAAGTTTGCCCGAAAGGCATCTTCGAGCTCTTCCCAACTGCCAATGGAGCTTTCAAGGAGGCCTTTGAGCCAGTGACGAGCTGGCCCTTTGAGTTTGAGAGGTAAGTACTTGATGGCATGGAGATCATCCCCTCGAGCCATATGTATATGAAGGATATAGTCCTCAATCCAGACCCCAGGGTCTGTTGTTCCGTCGTATGCCTCTATGTTTACGGGCTTGAATCCTCTGGAAATTCATGGTCCAGCACCTCATCGGTGAAACATAGGGGGTGTGCGGCACCCCTGTAGCTGGGTGTGCCGCGTTGTTCGGATGTTTGTTGTGTTGCATTGTATGCTGGGGCGCGCTTGCGTGGTCCATAGATGGATCTTGTTGCACCGTCCTTTGGGTGCGAGCCCTCGCATGGGTCGCATGTTGCATTGTGAGCGGCGTTGAATGTCGTTCTGTGGTGGTAGAGGGGTCGTCTATCCGACCAGGTGGCTGCTTTGATATTTGGTTGTGGGGGGTCTGAGGCCTCCTCATCGAATTCGGGTAGCAGCTTCCGCTTTGGGTAGCTCTTGGAGGGGCGATTGTCGCCGTACCTTGCTACAGTGTTGAGTATTTTGCTCCATCTGAATTGGAGCGTGTTTTGCGCGGCCTTGAGCCTCTGCTTCTACTTTTTGAGGCTCCTTGCGGTGGCAACGAGCAGTTTACGGGCATTCTGCTGCTCCGAGTGCCTGTCCGGCGTTATGTCGTCCGGACCATTATCATTGATAGGATTTGTTTGTTCGGTTTGATTATCCGGATTGCCGTTGTCTGGCAGCAGTTCGCCCTGCTCCAGCGCTGGATCAATGTGATCGCTATTTCTTTTGAGGCGGGATTTGGGGCGGCGCTTGCGTCGCCGCTTTGACTGCTTTTCGAGGGAACAATCCTTCGGTGCATTCTTCCGCTCCGCGTCGTCATCTTTGGGTGCGTCCACCATGTATACGTCATATGACGAGGTGGCATTCCAGGGCTCGATAGGCGCTGATTCTTCATCCTCTCCTTCATCGGCGTCCATTCCGTCAATGTCGTCGGAGTTGAAGTCGAGCATGTCGGTTAAATCGTCGACAGTGGCAACCAAGTGGGTGGTGGGTGGGCTTTGAATTTCTTCATCGTCCGAATCCCAACCTTGCTGACCGTAGTCCGGCCAGGGTTCTCCTGATAAAGAGAGAGACTTCAGTGACTTCAGGATATCGCCGAAAGGCGAGTGTTGAAAGACGTCCGCGGCCGTGAACTCCATGATCGGCGCCCAATCGGATTCGCTCGACAGGGGCGCGGAGAGTTCGGAGTCCGGAGAAGAATCCGGCTCCATGGAGTCATGAGTCTTGCAGAGTACGGGGCTGGTGTTCGGCTCAACCGCCATTGGGATCGCAGCCCCCAAGGTGGCGTCCAACTGCCCATCCTCGATCGGCGCGGTCGGCTCCAAACTAAGGGTCGGAGCCGATGCAGGTGCAGCCTCTAAGGCACTGTTCGGCGGCAGAGCTAGATCATGCTCGTCGTGACAGTGCGGCGCGCTCGGCAGTGGTTCGAATCCGTCGAAGATCAAGTCCCTGCGGATGTCGGCCTTGTAGTTTAAACTACCGAATCTGACCTGACGGCCAGGGGCGTAGCTTTCGATCTGCTCTAGATGACCAAGTGAATCGGCCCGCAGTGCGAAGCCGCCAAAGACGTAGATCTGTCCAGGGAGGAAGGTCTCACCCTGGACTGCATCGCCATTGATGATCGTAGGAGCCATCGGGCCTGACGGCGACGGCACAGAGGAACTCTCAATGAAAGCACCAATGTCGGTGTCAAAACCGGCGGATCTAGGGTAGGGGGTCCCGAACTGTGCGTCTAGGCCGGATGGTAACAGGAGGCAGGGGACACAAAGTTTTACCCAGGTTCGGGCCCTCTCGATGGAGGTAAAACCCTACGTCCTGCTTGATTAATATTGATGATATGGGTATTACAAGAGTTGATCTACCATGAGATCAGAGAGGATAAACCCTAGAAGCTAGCCTATGGTATGATTGTTGATGTGTATGTTGTCCTACGGACTAAAACCCTCCGGTTTATATAGACACCGGAGAGGGTTAGGGTTACATAGAGTCGGTTACAATGGTAGGAGATCTGAACATCCGTATCGCCAAGCTTGCCTTCCACGCCAAGGAAAGTCCCTTCCGAACACGGGACGGAGTCTTCAATCTTGTATCTTCATAGTCCAGGAGTCCGGCTGAAGGTATAGTTCGGCTATCCGAACACCCCCTAATCCAGGACTCCCTCAGTTATCTTTGCAAGTCTCTTCGAATTATCAGTTTGGTTTGGCCTACTAGATTGATCTTTCTTGCAATAGGAGAAGTGCTTAGCTTTGGGTTCAATCTTGCGGTGTCCTTTCCCAGTGACAGTAGGGGCAGCAAGGCATGTATTGTATTGTCGCCATCGAGGATAACAAGATGGGGTTTTCATCATATTGCATGAGTTTATCCCTCTACATCATGTCATCTTCCTTAAGGCGTTACTCTGTTTTCATTAACTTAGTACTCTAGATGCATGCTGGATAGCGGTCGATGAGTGGAGTAATAGTAGTAGATGCAGGCAGGAGTCGGTCTACTTGTCTCGGACATGATGCCTATATACATGATCATACCTAGATATTCTCATAACTATGCTCAATCCTGTCAATTGCTCAACAGTAATTCGTTCACCCACCGTAAAATACCTATGCTCTTGAGAGAAGCCACTAGTGAAACCTATGGCCCCCGGGTCTATCTTCATCATATTAATCTTCCAATACTTAGTTATGTCCTTTGATATTTTACTTTGCTTTTATTTTACTTTGCATCTTTATCACAAAAATACCAAAAGAAATTATCTTATCATATCTAGCAGATCTCACTCTCGTAAGTGACCGTGAAGGGATTGACAACCCCTTATCACGTTGGTTGCGAGGAGTTATTTGCTTTGTGCAGGTACGAGGGACTCGCGCGTAGCCTCCTACTAGATTGATACCTTGGTTCTCAAAAGCTGAGGGAAATACTTACGCTACTTTGCTGCATCATCCCTTCCTCTTCGGGGAAAACCAACGCAGTGCTCAAGAGGTAGCAAGAAGGATTTCTGGCACCGTTGCCGGGGAGTCTACGCAAAAGTCAATATACCAAGTACCCATCACAATCCTTATCTCCCGCATTACATTATTTGCCATTTGCCTCTCGTTTTCCTCTCCCCCACTTCACCCTTGCCGTTTTATTCGCCCTCTCTCTCTCTCTCTATCCTCCCTCTCTTTCTCTTTTTGCCTCTTTTTGCCCTTTGCACCTTCTACCGTTATGTCTGAAATTGGGGAAATTATTGTCGGTATGGACAATAATAATATCATGAAAAATTCTGATGCTCCTGCTAAAGAACCCCCCATCTTACATACAAAAAAATCCGTGTTGGTAGTGGTAATATTATTGGAAAAAGGAGTTATTCAAGATTTCTTTACTTGTGCCAGTGCTTTACCTTCTATAGGTAGTTCTATCCTTCATAGAACTAGTAGTCTTGCGGATGCTATTGCCATGCTTGTAGTTGAACTTGAAAGACAATTCATGCACATGCATCCTTGCATACAAAGGATTTTCCTAGAATTTTCTAATATTGAGCATTCTTCTGTTAAGCGTGCCGCTACTATATTTTTCGCTCATGAGTTTAGATTCATAATAAAAGAGGCCAAACAAATCTTTGTGCATTATGGGGTAGACGCTTGCCGTCCTCCAATAGAGGCTATCCTTTTTGATCAAGAAGAAATAATGCGTTTTCAATCTCTAGACTATGTTGCTTTCAATGAAAATGTTAGAAAAAGGGTTCCTAACAATGTTTTAGTTGATAGAATTTCTGGGCTTAATGATGATTTGGCCATTCAAAATAATGAACTAGGATATTCTCTTGAATACAGGCTCACAAAGTTCTGTCAAAAGAATGCTTATAATAATGAATTGGTTGTGCAATACGAAGAACCAAAGGAGGAACCTATACCTCCCAAGGTTGATCTTGGGGACTTTTGCCCCATTAAATTTAGCCCTTTTGATTACTTTTGCTTGCCTCAAAGAAAACTTTCTGCCGAACGTAGAGAATATTAAATGAGTTTTAATGATCTATCTTACTATTATGGCAATACCTAGATCTATCCTTGCTTTTTATGCCTAGCTAGGGGCGTTAAACGATAGCGCTTGTTGGGAGGCAACCCAATTTTATTTTTATTCCTTACTTTTTGCTCCTGTTTAGTAATAAATAATTTATCTAGCCTCTGTTTAGGTTGTGTTTTTTGTGTTTAATTAGTGTTTGTGCCAAGTAGAACCGTTGGGAAGACTTGGGGAAAGTCTTGATATCTTGCTGTAAAAAACAGAAACTTTAGCGCTCACGAGAACTGCTGCCATTTTTATTTGGAAAGTGATATTTAGTTAATTCTTTTTTCAGATGATTAATAGATAAATTCCTCACGCCCAGAAATTTATTTTAGAATTTTTGGGGTTCCATATCTTGCGCTAGCTACAGATTACTACAGACTGTTATGTTTTTGACAAATTCTGTTTTTCGTGTGTTGTTTGCTTATTTTGATGAATCTATGGCTAGTAAAATAGTTTATAAACCATATAGAAGTTGGAATACAGTAGGTTTAACACCAATATAAATAAATAATGAGTTCATTACAGTACCTTGAAGTGGTCTTTTGTTTTCTTTCGCTAACGGAGCTCACAAGATTTTCTACTTTAAGTTTTGTGTTGTGAAGTTTTCAAGTTTTGGGTAAAGATTTAATGGATTATGGAACAAGGAGTGGCAAGAGCCTAAGATTGGGGATGCCCATGGCACCCACAAGATAATCTAAGGACACCTAAAAGCCAAAGCTTGGGGATGCCCCGGAAGGCATCCCCTCTTTTCGTCTACTTCTATCGGTAACTTTACTTGGAGCTATATTTTTATTCACCACATGATATGTGTTTTGCTTGGAGTGTCTTGTATGATTTGAGTCTTTGCTTTTTAGTTTACCACAATCATCCTTGCTGTACACACATTTTGAGAGAGCCATACATGATTTGGAATTTGTTAGAACACTCTATGTGCTTCACTTATATCTTTTTGAGAAATATAGTTTTGCTCTAGTACTTCACTTATATCTTTGAGAGCATGGTGGTGGATTTTTTATAGAAACTATTGATCTCTCATGCTTCACTTAGATTATTTTGAGATTCTTAAATAACATGGTAATTTTCTTAAATAATCCTAATATGCTCGGTGTTCAAGATTTGTAAAAAAATTCTTATGAGTGTTTTGAATACTAAGAGAAGTTTGATGCTTGATGATTGTTTTGAGGTATGGAGGTAATAATATCAAAGTAGTGCTAGTTGAGTAGTTGTGAATTTGAGAAATGCTTGTGTTTAAGTTTGCAAGTCCCGTAGCATGCACGTATGGTAAACGTTATGTAACAAATTTGAAACATGAGGTGTTATTTGATTGTCCTCCTTATGAGTGGCGGTCGGGGACGAGCGATGGTCTTTTCCTACCAATCTATCCCCCTAGGAGCATGCGCATAGTGCTTGGTTTTTGATGAATTGTAGAATTTTGCAATAAGTATGTGAGTTCTTTATGACTAATGTTGAGTCCATGGATTATACGCACTCTCACCCTTCCATCATTGCTAGCCTCTTCGGTACCGTGCATTGCCCTTTCTCACATTGAGAGTTGGTGCAAACTTCGATGGTGCATCCAAACCCCGTGATATGATACGCTCTTTCACACATAAACCTCCTTATATCTTCCTCAAAAAAGCCACCATACCTACCTATTATGGCATTTCCATAGCCATTCCGAGATATATTGCCATGCAACTTTCCACCATTCCGTTTATCATGACACATTCATCATTGTCATGTTGCTTAGCATGATCATGTAGTTGACATAGTATTTGTGGCAAAGCCACCATTCATAATTCTTTCATACATGTCACTCTTGGTTTATTGCATATCCCGGTACACCACCGGAGGCATTCATATAGAGTCATCTCTTGTTCTAAGTATCGAGTTGTAATTCTTGAGTTGTAAGTAAATAGAAGTGTGATGACCATCATTCATAGATCATTGTCCTAAAAAAGAGAGAAAGGCCAAAAAAGGCCAAATAAAAAAATAAAAGGGACAATGCTACTATCCTTTGCCACACTTGTGCTTCAAAGTAGCACCATAATCTTTATGATAGAGAGTCTTTTGTTTTGACACTTTCGTATACTAGTGGGAATTTTTCATTATAGAACTTGGCTTGTATGTTCCAACAATGGGCCTCCTCAAGTGCCCTAGGTCTTTGTGAGCAAGCAAGTTGGATGCACACCCACTTAGTTTCTTTTGTTGAGCTTTCATACATTTATAGCTCTAGTGCATCCGTTGCATGGCAATCCCTACTCCTTGCATTAACATCAATCGATGGGCATCTCCATAGCCCATAGATTAGCCTCGTTGATGTGAGACTTTCTCCTTTTTTGTCTTCTCCACATAACCCCCTCATTATATTCTATTCCACCCATAGTGCTATATACATGGCTCGTGCTCATGTATTGCGTGAAAGTTTATATGTTTGAGATTACTAAAGTATGAAACAATTGCTTGCCTTGTCATCGGGGTTGTGCATGATGAGAGCATTCTCGTGTGAAGAAAATGGAGCATGACTAAACTATATGATTTTGTAGGGATAAACTTTCTTTGGCCGTGTTATTTTGAGAAGACATAATTGCTTAGTTAGTATGCTTGAAGTATTATTATTTTCATGTCAATATGAAATTTTATCTTGAATCTTTTGGATCTGAATATTCATACCACAATTAAGAAGAATTACATTAAAATTATGCCAAGTAGCATTCCGCATCAAAAATTCTGTTTTTATCATTTACCTACTCGAGGACAAGCAGGAATTAAGCTTGGGGATGCTTGATACGTCTCCAATGTATCTATAATTTTTGATTGCTCCATGTTATATTATCTACTCTTTTGGACAATATTGGGCTTAATTATCCACTTTTATATTATTTTTGGGACTAACCTATTAACCGGAGGCCCAGCCCAGAATTGCTGTTTTTTTTGCCTATTTTAAGGTTTCGAAGAAAAGGAATATCAAACAGAGTCCAAACGGAATGAAACCTTCGGGAACGTGATTTTCTCACCGAACATGATCCAGGAGACTTGGACCCTACATCAAGAAACAAAAGGAGGAGGCCACGAGGTAGGGGCGCGCCTACCCCCCCCCCCCCCCCAAGCGCGCCCTCCACCCTCGTGGGCCCCATGTTGCTCCACCGACGTACTCCTTCCTCCTATATATACCTACGTACCCCCAAATGATCAGATATGGAGCCAAACCCTAATTCCACCGCCGCAACTTTCTGTATCCACGAGATCCCATCTTGGGGCCTGTTCCGGAGCTCCGCCGGAGGGGGTATCCATCACGGAGGGCTTCTACATCAACACCATAGCCCCTCCGATGAAGTGTGAGTAGTTCACCTCAGACCTACGGGTCCATAGTTATTAGCTAGATGGATTCTTCTCTCCTTTTGGATCTCAATACAATTTTCTCCCCCTCTCTTGTGGAGATCTATTCGATGTAATCTTCTTTTTGCGGTGTGTTTGTTGAGACCGATGAATTGTGGGTTTATGATCAAGTCTATCTATGAACAATATTTGAATCTTCTCTGAATTCTTTAATGTATGATTGGTTATCTTTGCAAGTCTCTTCGAATTATCAGTTTGGTTTGGCCTACTAGATTGATCTTTCTTGCACTAGGAGAAGTGCTTAGCTTTGGGTTCAATCTTGCGGTGTCCTTTCCCAGTGATAGTAGGGGCAGCAAGGCACGTATTGTATTGTTGCCATCGAGGATAACAAGATGGGGTTTTCATCATATTGCATGAGTTTATCCCTCTGCGTCATGTCATCTTGCTTAAGGCGTTACTCTGTTTTCATGAACTTAATACTCTAGATGCATGTTGGATAGCGGTCGATGAGTGGAGTAATAGTAGTAGATGCAGGCAGGAGTCGGTCTACTTGTCTCGGGCGTGATGCCTATATACATGATCATACCTAGATATTCTCATAACTATGCTCAATTTTGTCAATTTCTCAACAGTAATTCGTTCACCCACCGTAAAATACCTATGCTCTTGAGAGAAGCCACTAGTGAAACCTATGGCCCCCGGGTCTATCTTCATCATATTAATCTTCCAATACTTAGTTATTTCCTTTGCTTTTTACTTTGCTTTTATTTTACTTTGCATCTTCATCACAAAAATACCAAAAATATTATCTTCTCATATCTATCTGATATCACTCTCGTAAGTGACCGTGAAGGGATTGACAACCCCTTATCGCGTTGGTTGCGAGGAGTTATTTGCTTTGTGTAGGTACGAGGGGCTCGCGCATAGCCTCCTACTGGATTGATACCTTGGTTCTCAAAAGCTGAGGGAAATACTTATGCTACTTTGCTACATCATCCCTTCCTCTTCAGGAAAACCAACACAGTGCTCAAGAGGTAGCAAGTGACGATGTGTGTTGGAAGTGGTTCCAAGAATGTTATGATCATCATCTCACACTCCCTATACTTTCGAGATTAGTGCTGAACCCAAATAAATGTTATTTGGTGGTTGCATTGAGCAAGAATATGATTTGATCATGTTTATTGCAATACGTTTATTCATTTAAGTTAGAGAATAATTGTTATTCTGTTTACATGAATAAAACCTTCTATGGTTATATACCCAATGAAAATGGTTCGTTGGATCTCGGTCGTAGTGATACACATATTCATAATACTAAAGCCAAAAGATGCAAAGTTAATAATGATAGTGCAACTTATTTGTGGCACTGCCGTTTAGGTCATATTGGTGTAAAGCGCATGAAGAAAATCCATGCTGATGGGATTTTGGAATCACTTGATTATGAATCAGTTGATGCTTGCGAACCATGCCTCATGGACAAGATGACTAAAAACTCCGTTCTCCAGAACAATGGAGCAAGCAACAGACTTGTTAGAAATAATACATACTGATGTATGCAATCCGATGAGTGTTGAGGCTCGCGGCAGGTATCGTTATTTTCTGACCTTCACAGATGATTTGAGCAGATATGGGTACATCTACTTGATGAAACATAAGTCTGAAACATTTGAAAAGTTCAAAGAATTTCAGAGTGAAGTGGAAAATCATTGTAACAAGAAAATAAAGTTTCTGCGACCTGATCGCAGAGGCGAATATTTGAGTTACGAGTTTGGTCTTCAATTTAAACAATGTGGAATAGTTTCACAAACTCATGCCACCTGGAACACCACAGCATAATGGTGTGTCCGAACGTCATAACCATACTTTATTGGATATAGTACAATCTATGATGTCTCTTACCGATTTACCACTATCGATTTGGGGTTATGCATTAGAGACAGCTGCATTCAAGTTAAATAGGGCACCATCTAAATCCGTTGAGACGACACCATATGAACTATGGTTTGGCAAGAAACAAAAGTTGTTGTTTCTTAAAGTTTGGGGTTGCGATGCTTATGTGCAAAAGTTTCATCCTGATAAGCTCAAACCCAAATCGGAGAAATGTGTCTTCGTAGGATACCCAAAGGAGACATTTGGGTACACCTTCTATCACAGATCCGAAGGCAAGATATTCGTTGCTAAGAATTAGATCCTTTCTAGAGAAGGAGTATCCCTCGAAAGAAGTGAGTGGGAGGAAAAGTATAACTTGATGAGGTAACTGTACCTACTCCCTTATTGGAAAGTAGTTCATCACAGAAATCTATTCCTGTGACTCCTACACCAATTAGTGAGGAAGCTAATGATGTTGATCATATAACTTCAGATCAAGTTACTACCGAACCTCGTAGGTCAACTAGAGTGAGATCCACACTAGTGTGGTACGATAATCCTATTTTGGAGGTCATGTTACTTGACCATGACGAACTTACGAACTATGAGGAAGCGATGATGAGCCCAGATTTTGCGAAATGGCTTGAGGCCATGAAATCTGAGATGGGATTCATATATCAAAACAAAGTGTGGACTTTGGTTGACTTGCCCAATGATCGGCAATCCATAGAACATAAATGGATCTTCAAGAGGAAGACGGACGCTGATAGTAGTGTTACTATCTACAAAGCTAGACTTGTTGAAAAATGTTTTGAAAAAGTTCAAGGTGTTGACTACGATGAGATTTTCTCACTCGTAGTGATGCTTAAGTCCGTCTGAATCATGTTAGCAAATTGCCACATTTTATGAAATCTGGCAAATGGATGTCAAAACTACATTCATTAATGGATCTCTTAAAGAAGAGTTGTATATGATGCAACCAGTAGGTTTTTTCGTTCCTAAAGGTGCTAACAAAGTGTGCAAAGCTCCAGCGATCCATTTTTGGACTGGTGCAAGCATCTCGGAGTTGGAATATACGCTTTGATAAGTTGATCACATCATATAGTTTTATACAGACTTGCGGTGAAGCCTGTATTTACAAGAAATTGAGTGGGAGCACTACAACATTTCTGATAAGTATATGTGAATAACATATTGTTGATCGGAAATAATGTAAAATTTTCTGGAAAGCATAAAGGATTATTTGAAAGGATTTTTTTCAAATAAAGACCTCGGTGAAGCTGCTTACATATTGAGCATAAAGATCTATAGAGATAGATCAAGATGCTTGATAAGTTTTTTTTTCAATGAGTACATACCTTGACAAGATTTTCAAGTAGTTCAAAATGGAACAGTCAAAGAAAGAGTTCTTGCATGTGTTACAAGGTGTGACATTTAGTAAGACTCAAAGCCCGACCATGGAAGAAGATAGAAAGAGAATGAAAGTCATTCCCTATGCCTCGGCCATAGGTTCTATAAAGTATGCTATGCTGTGTACCAGATCTATTATATACCCTACACTGAGTTAAGCAAGGGAGTACAATAGTGATCTAGGAGTAGATCACTAAACATCAGTCAAAATTATCCTTAGTGGAATAAGGATATGTTTCTCGATTATGGAGGTGACAAAAGGTTCGTCGTAAAGGGTTACATCGATGCAAGTTTTGACACTGATCCAGATGACTCTAAGTCTCAATCTGGATACATATCGATAGTGGGAGCAATTCGCTAAAGTAGCTCCGTGCAGAGCATTGTTGACATAGAAATTTGCAAAAATACGTACGGATCTGAATGTGGCAGACCCGTAGACTAAACTTCTCTCACAAGCAAAATATGATCACACCTTAGTACTCTTTGGGTGTTAATCACATAGCAACGTGAACTAGATTATTGACTCTTGTAAATCCTTTGGGTGTTGGTCACATGATGATGTGAACTATGGGTGTTCATCACATGGCGATGTGAACTAGATTATTGACTCTAGTGCAAGTGGGAGACTGAAGGAAATATGCCCTAGAGGCAGTAATAAAGTTATTATTTATTTCCTTATATCATGATAAATGTTTATTATTCATGCTAGAATTATATTAACCGGAAACTTGATACATGTGTGAATACATAGACAAACAGAGTGTCACTAGTATGCCTCTACTTGACTAGCTCGTTGAATCAAATATGGTTAAGTTTCCTAGCCATAGACATGAGTTGTCATTTGATTAATGGAATCACATCATTAGAGAATGATGTGATTGACTTGACCCATTCCGTTAGCTTAGCACTTGATCATTTAGTATGTTGCTATTGCTTTCTTCATGACTTATACATGTTCCTATGACTATGAGATTATGCAACTCCTGTGTACCGGAGGAACACTTTGTGTGCTACCAAATGTCACAACGTAATTGGGTGATTATAAAGGTGTTCTACAGGTGTCCCCGAAGGTACTTGTTGAGTTGGCATATTTCGAGATTAGGATTTGTCACTCTGATTGTCGGAGAGGTATCTCTAGGCCCACTCGGTAATGCACATCACTATAAGCCTTGCAAGCATTGTAACTAATGAGTTAGTTGCAGGATGATGTATTACGGGACGAGTAAAGAGACTTGCCGGTAACGAGATTGAACTAGGTATTAAGATACCGACGATCGAATCTCGGGCAAGTAACATACCGATGACAAAGGGAACAACATATGTTGTTATGCGGTTTGACCGATAAAGATCTTGGTAGAATATGTGGAAGCCAATATGAGCATCCGGGTTCCGCTATTGGTTATTGACCAGAGATGTGTCTCGGTCATGTCTACATAGTGTGCGGATCCTATGGGTTTGAGAACTATGTAGACATGACCGAGACACATCTCCAGTCAATAACCAATAGAGGAACCTGGATGCTCATATTGGTTCCTACATATTCTACGAAGATCTTTATCGGTCAAACCGCATAACAACATATGTTGTTCCCTTTGTCATCGGTATGTTACTTGCCCGAGATTCGATCGTCGGTATCATCATACCTAGTTCAATCTCGTTACCGGTATGTCTCTTTACTCATTCCGTAATGCAACATCCCACAACTAACTCATTAGTCACATTGCTTGCAAGGCTTATAGTGATGTGCATTACCGAGAGGGCCCAGAGATACCTCTCAGACAATTGGAGTGACAAATCCTAATCTTGATCTATACCAACTCAACAAACACCATCGGAGACACCTGTAGAGCATCTTTATAATCACCCGGTTACGTTGTGACGTTTGATAGCACACTAAGTGTTCCTTCGGTTTTCGGGAGTTGCATAATCTCATAGTCATAGGAACATGTATAAGTTATGGAGAAAGCAATAGCAATAAACTAAACGGTCATAGTGCTAAGCTAACGGATGGGTCAAGTCAATCACATCATTCTCTAATGATGTGATCCTGTTCATCAAATGACAACTCATGTATATGGTTAGGAAACTTAACCATCTTTGATTAACGAGCTAGTCAATGTAGAGGCATACTAGTGACACTCTGTTTGTCTATGTATTCACACATGTACTAAGTTCCCGGTTAATACAATTCTAGCATGAATAATAAACATTTATCATGATATAAGGAAATATAAATAACAACTTTATTATTGCCTCTAGGGTATATTTCCTTCAATGCGAGGGGGTCCTCACTCAATTCAAAAATGAGGAGGAGGAAAACCCTACTTAACTAATAGAGCTCCAGCAAAAAGAGCACACATTAACTGCAGTTGAAGGAGAAGAAGAAACCATCAAGAGAGGGGTCAGCTTGCCGTGATTCTGCTTCTTCCCATCCGCCATTTTGAAGGTCTCACCTTCAATGAATTCAAAAGTGTTACACGGTGAGATGACGTAGTTAACAATGGAAACGACATGATTTACCTCCTGCACCATGGAAATCATACATGAGATAGTTAACAACAGTCTCACCCCATGGCATTGTAAGAGAAGCAAAGCTTACATGTGGATTTGGATAACTCATTTCAACTTATATATAATTATAGCTAAGTCGGTGATTTGTCGCCATGCATCCTCAACCCTAGCACCGATGCCCTCCGGATCTAACAGTCGCTTGCATCTGATTTTGGTCGTCGCTTCATCTCCAAGTGGCGGAGCGGAGATTAGAATTCTTTTGGTTAGGTCTTGGTGTCATCACGGTGATCTGCCTGGTGTTAGGGTCGTGTTTTCTCAAATAGAAGCCATTCGAGTCAAATCTCATCTCGATGGTGTATGGTCTAGTGAATTTTGAGGATCCCGAGAGTCTTTGTCTCGACCAATATTTACGTACTATGGGGTTAGGTCTCATTTTAGTGTCCATGGACATATCAGTGACGTTGTTCTCTTCTTGATCGGACTCTTCTTTCGAGGTTTTACGAGTATGGTTGTTGGCTTTGGTCCAACGATGTTGGGGCGGTTGCTTGTCTGTATAAGGGCATTGCCGAGCACTATGCTTAGCACCATTGAAAATTTTCATTGTACACAACAGTTTATTTATTGTGGTGATCCGACGAGGTTTGGTCGTTCGAAGATATCTGCAATTACTTTTGTGGTTGAATTTGTCAATGTTTTTGCAATTTCTCCTTTTATACAGGGTGTTTTCTAAAAAAATGAATAAAAGAGGTTTCCCTTTGATTTCATTAATGAAACCAAAAGCGAGCAACAAAGTCGAGATCCATCAGGTTCCATCACAAACCGCATCCGGGCCACATTAAGATCTAAAGTCTAATCCCTACCGCACGGGATTACAAAAGGGGATGCATCGCATACATCAAATGCCAGCTAGTTATTCACTCGCAAGTTCAAGATTCCAAGCCAAACAAACAGAGAGAGGAAGGCCAACTTTTCTCCTTCGCTGGTTAGGCCTCCAGCCGCCAAACTCCCAGTCTCCACCCATGTGTCACCTTGTATACACTAGTGCAGAACTGGGCAATAGCACCGGTTCGTAAGGCCCTTTAGTGCCGGTTTAGGAACCGACACTAAAGTTTCGGCACTAAAGCCCCCCCCCCTTTAGTACCGGTTCAGCATGAACCGGTGCTAAAGGGGAACCACGTGGCACGAGCCAGCTTCGGGGGCCGGGAGCCCTCTAGTACCGGTTGGTAACACCAACCGGTACTAAAATGTTTGGGGGGTTTTTGGTTTTATGATTTCTTTTTCATTTAATTTTGTGTTTTCCATTTTAATTCTTTTTCGTTTGCTGGTATTTTACGGTACTACACATTGTACACGTTATGCATATATATATATAGAATTTCTAATAGAACCAATCATATATATATCATCAATCATGTCTCACAAACCACCATATTAATTCACACATACACACATGTATAGCTATATACAATTTCTCCTACATATGCATGTTGCCTTCGGAGCCAGTGGCATTAGCCTGATTGGTGCCTTCGGAGCACGATGACAATTGGCAGTGGTTCATGTCTTTTTCGATGGGGGCGGTAGCGGGTAATAGTATTCTCCCTTCGGATTTATGACCTGGTTGAGCAAAAATCCCGCTATTTCCTCTTGAAGTGCTTCTACGCGCTCCGTTGGTAGGAGCTTGTCCCGCACCTCTTTGAACTGTTAAGAAGGAGATCAATATGCATGTGTATTAGTTGTGTGACTAGATATCGATAATGGTGTAAAAATTGTGAATATTGTTCTGACAAACGTACCCATTCCTGTCTTTGAGATCTGCTCCTTTCGGACGCCATCATGCGAATGTTCTCGCAAACGCAGTATGCACACAGATCAGTCCCCGGCGCCTGCTTCAGGGCCTTTATTACGAGAATGGAATTTAATTTGATCAGATAATAATTAATCAAGCATGATAATTAAAGAGATGGCAGCTAGCTAGCTAGCTAGTACTACTTAATTACTTACCTTGGCTCGAAACCATTTCAGCTTTGGTTTCCATTCGCCTTCCATGACGCTGATGAACCTTGCCCAAGCCCTGCCCGCCGACAAAGAAAATGAATAAAAGGGTTATTAAATAGTTCATATCATGAAATGACGAACTAAATAGGCCGAGATATATAGTTAATAATGATTGAAATTACCTGTTGACTATCCCAAACAAGATGTTATAGTCACTATTTGCTTTGAGTAGCGAGTCCAGTATTTCAACTGTTCCGGCGTCAACTTTAATGATACACAAGATCCAGTGAAATCTGCATGCACACACGTTTGCATGTCTTAATTAAGCGGGCATATGTAAGCAAAAACATGTAGCTAGCTAGTAGGCAAAAACAGAGAATTTGTAGTACAAGAAAGTGTGACTCACTCGAAGTTGTAAGGAAGTAGTATATCTTCATTGTATTTGAGGCACTTCAAGAACTCTAGCATGTTGTCCTCTACCTCTTTTTCATAATATGCATCTAATTTCCATGTGTATTCATTAACGGTGTTTGGGTCAATGAACCTAATGCCATAGCGTCCACCTTTTCTCATTTCATACATCTTCATCCTGCATAATACCACAGAAAAGAATATAGTGAGGATAATTACACGTAATGATTGATCAAAAGGATCACTACAGCTAGCTTGAGACTTAAATTACAGAAAGAAATCACTTACAGACAATAGCAACTAACGATAGATTTGTCGAGTGCGTCTTGATTGTATAACTGAAACAGTTCCGAATACTCAACGGCCACAGCTTTCTCATGGTAGTAATCATCCTTCTTGACATACACCATGAGGGACTCTCGATCGGATCTCTTGGTAATGTCCATGTACCATTGATGCAATTCATACATTCTTGTTGGGAGCTTCTTGACATCTTCTAGCTCGACCAAAGGTTGGCCCCGCACAAATTTCCGTTTTATTTCCTCCTCTGTAATCAGAGGCATGTCCTCGATCTCGAGGAGTTGTCCAACAGTGATCTTGAGTTCTTCAGCCTGCATTATATGCTCCTGGGTTATTACCACATCGCCCACCTCGGGAACGTAAACTGTTTGGCCACAATAATATTGGGCGCGCGTACTGTCACGTGTTGTTGGCGGCACAACAAGCGGGGGGATCGATTGTGCCGCCTGTTTTCCCAGCTGGGCAACGGTTTTCCCGCATTTTTTGACAGCTGCTTGTTGTTTGCTCGAGCTCGAGCTCGCCTCCTTCTGTAGACGTTGTCGATGTAACTTCCTGATGTGGTGCTCATAGTCTGAATTAACAGGCTTAGGAGCTGGTGGTTGAGCCATATGAATGAAGTGGTCAACTACTTCCACAGGCACTTTCTCCCTTGGCGGCGGTGGCGGTTTCGGTCCAAAATGGGCGTCGACTTCTGCCCGCACTATGGCATTGGTTTGCTCCTCGGTCCTGTCGTAAGCCCTCACAGGAAGAGGAGTACTGAGGTTTGGACCATATTTATATCTCTTGCCTCCGCCTGTACTTCCTGTACTATCACCTCGACTCGTACCGCTACGCACCATAGCTGCGGGGTGTCTCTTCTGCGATTGCTGAGGTGGCGGAGACGGCTGACGGGGCTGAGTTGGATGAGGAGGAGTGGCCTGAAGCTGTGCTGGACTTGGAGGAGGAGTGGCCTGAAGCTGTGCTGGACTTGGAGGAGGAGTGGCCTGAGGTTGTGCCGGACTTGGAGGAGGAGTGGACGTCTGACGTTGTGTCGGACTTGGAGGAGGAGTGGCCTAACACTTTGCCGGACTTGGAGGAGGAGGAGTGGCCTCATGCGTTGGTGGACTTGGAGGAGCGGGAGTCTGCTGACTCGGTGGCGGACTTTGACGAGGAGTCGGGTGACGCGGTGTCGGTGGCGCCCTTCCAAAGATGATGCAATCCTTTCTCCATAGGATGATACAATGTTTGGCATCTCCGAGTGTGTGCTCCTCGTCACCTCCAGGAATGTCAAGCTCTAGCCCCGAATATTGGTCCACCACCTCATCAACCATGACACGAGCATAGCCTGCTGGAATCGGGTTGCAATGGAAGGTTGCATCGGGGGAATTTGTATAAGCAACACCGTCCTCCACCTTCAAGGATATGTTCTTAATTTTGAAGTGTAGCTCGCAGTTAGTGTTCTCCGCGATATCATCCACGGGGTATCTATCCAGCAGTGCATCGCCTGAGGCGGAACCCACGCTGCTTCTCGGCATGGATGGGGCGGTGGTATCCAATGCTGGATCATCCGCTAGCTGCTACAGCTGCTGAGACCCCCTTTGCTGGCTAAGTGAGTCGATCTGCTCCTGCTGCCACTGGAATTTAGCTGCCAATTCCGCTTGACTTGCTTCTAGGCCTTGAAGGCGTTCATAGTCCCGCTTCCTCTGCTCCTCCTCCATCTTCCTCTTCTTCTCCTCCGCAATCTTCTTTCTCGCACGGGTTCTGTAGTCGGTGTTCCAGTCCGAAAACCCCTCATACCACGGAATAGCGCCCTTGCCTCGTGTTCTTCCCGGGTGTTCAGGATTTCCCAGGGCACGCGTAAGCTCGTCATTCTCTCTGTTGGGCTGGAACACCCCCGATCGAGCATCTTCTATTGCAACAAGTAGCGCATCATCGGCTCCGTTCAGACATGCCTTCGTCGAAACATTGTCTGTCTTCGGGTCCAACTCCCCCCCATGCGCATAGAACCAAGTCCTGCACCTGGGGGCCACCTCTTAGTAACCGGAGTGACACTTGCATCCTCCATCTCTTTCTCAGACTTATCCCACTTAGGCATTGCCACCGCGTAGCCACCTGGCCCCAGCTTATGGAACTTATCCTTTTTTCGGCATTCTTCTTGTTTATTCTCGACCGTTCCTTAGCTAATTCTGAATCCTTGAATTTCACGAAATTGTCCCAATGAGCACTTTGATTCTCTAGTATCCCCTCGAATACTGGAGTCTTCCTTCCTCCCTTGACGTACTTCTCCCACGTCGTTCTCTTGTGGTTCTTGAATGCAACCGCCATCTTCCTAAAAGCAGCGTCCTTGACTTTCCGCACATCTGCTTCTGTGAAATGATCTGGTAGGGTGAAATGTTCCATGAGAGTATCCCAAAGCAGTTTTTTTTATTCTCGTCGACAAAAGTAACATTTGGACGTGGCTTTGCTGGCTTTCTCCATTCTTGAAGGGAGATCAGGAGTTGGTCCTTCACAAGAACTCCGCACTGACGAACGAACTTGTCCGCAATCTTCTTAGGCGCTAATGGTTCGCCATTAGGTCTGATTGCCTCGATATTGTACTTTACGCCCTCCTTAAACTTTTTGTTCGGGCCTCGTTTCGTCCTTTTGCCTGAAGATTTGCTCGATCCGGATGGCTGAAAGAAGAAAGATCGATTCGTTAATATATCTTCAACTCATTTAAAACATGCGATGATCACCAGATTCCTGCTTATATAAATATATATACCTCGCCGGTGTTTGTTGTTTCAGGATCAACATGTTCTTCGTTGTAGTTCATGACTTCATCTTCTCGGTCGTCGTGATCGAATATCATATCACCCTCTCCGGTGTTGTTTAGAAATTCGGAGCCGTCAAAATCTTCTTCATTCTGATCATCATCTGGCCCACGTATGATATCGAACATGGTCTGTTCTCTCTCTCTGTGTCGGTATTGTCCGCCATAGCTTTTATTTAACTATGCCAAAAGAAATATAAAACAATTTAGTATTCAAATTACATCGTCTTGAATAATAGATATAATCTCGAATACATCGCCTCGAATAATAGATATAATCTCGAATACATCGTCTCGAATAATAGATATAATCTCGAATACATCGTCTCGAATAATAGATATAATCTCGAATACATCGTCTCGAATAATATATAATCTCGAATACATCGTCTTGAATATTATATATCGAGTACATCACTGGCTAGGTAGCTAATAAAGATCGAATACTACAGAAGAATCTAGGACACTCGCGGTTCCTGTGGCGCGGGCGGTGGACACCCAAAGAGAAGGAACCCTCACAGGATCATAGCTGAAGTGAGATCCCTGAAGAAACTGCCAGGTATTGGAGAACCTGCCACCCTCTAACGCAACCATGTAGCGATGGACGTGCTCGTCCTCCTCCCTGACACGGCGACGTACCTCCTCCGGCAGGGCCGACTCCCTCCGCGCCGAAACTGGCCCACGCGAACGCCACCAAACGAGATCAGGGTCGATGTCGGGACCCGGGGCCGGGTTCCTCATCAAGCGGCGCGTCCCTCCAGGCAGCACCTCCCAGTGCCAGCCCGGCGGAGCCCAGGCCCGGACATGGGTCAGCCAGACGTCGTCGCGGATGGGTCGACGGCGAGGATGCGGGTCGGGCATCGTCGAGAACAAATACTAGCTATATGCCCGCAAAAAATAACATTTTTTAATGATTGGATTTTGATAACTAAAATTTCTAACATTTTTATATAACTAACATTCCTATAACATATCTAACAATGCTATATAACTAACATTTCTATAACATTTCTAATATTTCTATAACTAAAAAACAGAAAAAACTAGTATTTCTATATAACTAACATTTCTATAACATTAATACAGAAAAAACTAACATTTCTATATAACTAACATTTCTATATATAACTAAGATTTCTGTAACATTAATACAGAAAAAACAGAAGAAAAAAACTAAAAACTAAAAACTAAAAACAGAAAAACTAAAAACTAAAAACATTGTGTGTGTGTGTGTGTGTTTGTGTATGCATGCGTGTGTGTAGAGGCGACGGCGACGGCGAGCCAAGGCAACGGCGTCGACGGCGCGGCGGCTTCGATTGGAGGGAGGAGAGGGGGGACAGGGGCTCACAGCGCGGGCGAGAGGTCGAGGCAACGACGATGGCGGCGGCGACGCGGGCAGGTGCGGGGACGTGGACGCGGGCCGGTGCGGGGACGGGGACGGGCCGGCGACGCAGACGGCGTGACGGGGGCGGTGCGACGAGGACAGGGGCGGCGTGACGGGGACGGCGCGACGGGGGTGGAGACGGCGCGACGGGGGTGGCGACGGTGTGGGACTAGGCGGCGGCGATGAAGCAGAGGAAACTGACGAAATTTTTCGAAGTGTTTTCTTATATAGAAAACACCTTTAGTACCGGTTGGAGCCACCAACCGGTACTAAAGGCCTGTTTTGGCCAGGCCAAACGGCGGGAAGCACCCCCCTTTAGTATCGGTTCCTGGCTCCAACCGGTACTAAAGGCCCCCCCTCTAGTACCGGTTGGTGCCACGAACCGGTACTAAAGGGGGGTGCGCTGCCAGGCGAGGGGCGCAAAATTTAGTCCCACCTTGCCTAGCGAAGGGCAGCCGCACTGGTTTATAAACCCAGCCGCGGCTGCTCCTTCGAGGTCCTCTCAAATGCAGGCCTTGTGGGCCTACCTGTGTTGTGCTGCCCCGTGGGCCTACCGGGCCTTTGCGGGCCTGCATCCTGGCCCAACAACGGGTTGGGTTTCTAGTCGTATGCAGGCCGCTCTAGCCTAGTAGGTGGGCTTTTTTATTATTTTTTTACTTTATTTATTTTTGAGTTGTTTTTTTGTGTATTTAGAGTTTCTTTGTGAATATTTTTGCTTTAGGTACAAAAAATTACAAATTTTCTGTTAGTGCCCGTAGTTTTCAAATTTGAATAGTTTAAATTTTGAATTATTTGAAATTAGTGTGAATCACTAGTTTGTGAATAACTTCACTTTAAAAATCAGTAAAGGCATGAAAGAATTTGTTTGCACATAAAATTTCTTCGCGTTTCAAATGCCAAAACACATAATTAACTACCCTAACTATTACAGAGATTCCCTTCTAGGTGTGAAACACAGAAGAAAGTGATGATAGCTAGTGAAGCCGATCACATCCCAGATCTTTGGGTATGAAACTTTTTCTTCGCGTGTGTCCCTTTGCACCGTAACCATGGAAAATCTTCATCATTTAACGGGATGCTCGGGTCAATATTCACTGTGAATGGAGCAATTTCATCAAACTTTTCATAATCTTCTGACTTGTCTGTCTTGTCATCCACTCTCACGATGTTTCTCTTCCCAGAAAGAACTATGTGCCGCTTTGGCTCATCGTACGATGCATTCGCTTCCTTATCTTTTCTTTTTCTTGACTTGGTAGACATGTCCTTCACATAGAAAACCTGTGCCACATCATTGGCTAGGACGAATGGTTCATCTGCATACGCAAGATTGTTGAGATCCACTGTTGTCATTCCGTACTGCGGGTCTTCCGTTACCCCGCCTCGTGTCATATTGACCCATTTGCATCGAAACAAAGGGACCTTCAAACCACGTCGATAGTCAACTTCCCATATGTCCTGTATATAACCATAATATGTTTCCTTTCCCGTCTTGGTTTCTGCATCAAAGCGGACACCACTGTTTTGGTTGGTGCTCTTCTTATCTTGGGCGATCGTGTAAAATGTATTACCATTTATCTCGTACCCTTTGAAAGTCATTATATTCGAAGATGGTAACTGGGACAGCAAGTACAGGTCATCTTCAATAGAGGTGTCATGCATGGTACGTGCTTGCAACCAGCTGGCGAAACTCCTGGTTTGTTCACGTGTAATCCAGTCATCAGACCGCTCCGGGTGTTTGGAGCGTAGCAAATTCTTGTGTTCATCCATATACGGAGCCACCAAGGCGGAATTCTGTAGAACTGTGTAGTGTGCTTCAGTGAGAGAATGTCCGTCCATACATATTATTTGTTCCCCTCCTAGCGTGCCTTTTCCATCCAGTCTGCCCTTATGCCGCGATTCAGGAACACCAATCGGCTTAAGGTCAGGAATAAAGTCAATACAAAACTCAATGACCTCCTCATTTTGACGGCCCTTGGAGATGCTTCCTTCTGGCCTAGCACGGTTACGAACATATTTCTTTAAGACTCCCATGAACCTCTCAAAGGGGAACATATTGTGTAGAAATACAGGACCCAAAACGTTAATCTCTTCGCATAGGTGAACTAGGACGTGCGTCATGATGTTGAAGAAGGATGGTGGGAACACCAACTCGAAACTGACAAGACATTGCACCAAATCATTCTGTAACCTTGGTATGATTTCTGGATCGATTACCTTCTGAGAGATTGCATTGAGAAATGCACATAGCTTCACAATGGCTAATCGAACATTTTCTGGTAGAAGCCCCCTCAATGCAACCGGAAGCAGTTGCGTCATAATCATGTGGCAGTCATGAGACTTTAGGTTCTGGAACTTTTTCTCTGCCATGTTTATTATTCCCTTTATATTCGACGAGAAGCCAGACGGTACCTTAATACTGAGCAGGCATTCAAAGAAGATTTCCTTCTCTTCTTTGGTAAGAGCGTAGCTTGCATGACCCTGATGTATGTCGTCTTTTCCGTGCATACGTTGCTGGTCCTCCCGTGCCTCAGGTGTATCTTTTGTCTTCCCATACACGCCCAAGAAGCCAAGCAGGGTCACACAAATATTCTTCGTCACGTGCATCACATCGATTGCGGAGCGGACCTCTAGGTGTTTCCAATAGGGCAGGTCCCAAAATATAGATTTCTTCTTCCACATGGGTGCGTGTCCGTCAGCGTCATTCGGAACAGGTTGTCCACCAGGACCCTTTCCAAAGACCACCTTCAAATCCTTGACCATATCATGTACATCAGCACCAGTACGATGGCCAGGCTTCGTCCAGTGATCCGCCTCACCTTTGAAATGCTTGCCTTTCTTTCTTACGGGATGCCTGCTCGGAAGAAATCGACGATGTCCCGGGTACACATTCTTCTTACAATTAGCCAAATATATACTGTCGGTATCGTCCAAACAGTGCGTGCATGCGCGGTATCCCTTGTTTTTCTGTCCTGAAAGGTTACTGAGAGCAGGCCAATCATTGATGGTTACGAACAGCAACGCCTTTAGGTCAAATTCTTCCCCCATGTGCTCATCCCACGCACGTACACCTGTTCCATTCCACAGTTGTAAGAGTTCTTCAACTAATGGCCTTAGGTACACATCAATGTCATTGCCAGGTTGCTTAGGGTCTTGGATGAGCACTGGCATCATAATGAACTTCCGCTTCATGCACAACCAAGGAGGAAGGTTATACAAACATAGAGTCACAGGCCAGGTGCTATGGTTGCTGCTCTGCTCCCCAAAAGGATTAATGCCATCTGCGCTTAGACCAAACCATACGCTCCTTGCGTCATCTGCAAACTCCTTCCCGTACTTTCTTTCGATTTTTCTCCACTGCGACCCGTCAGCGGGTACTCTCAACTTTCCGTCTTTCTTACGGTCTTCTCTGTGCCATCGCATCGCCTTGGCATGCTCTTTGTTTTGGAACAAACGTTTCAACCGTGGTATTATAGGAGCATACCACATCACCTTGGCAGGAATCTTCTTCCTGGGGCGCCGGCCCTCGACATCACCAGGGTCATCGTGGCTGATCTTATAGCGCAATGCACCACATACCGGGCAAGCGTTCAAATCCTCGTACTCACCGCGGTAGAGGATGCAATCATTAGGGCATGCATGTATCTTCTGCACCTCTAACCCTAGAGGGCAGACAGCCTTCTTTGCTTCATACGTACTCTCGGGCAATTCGTTGTCCTTTGGAAGCATATCCTTTATCATTACCAGCAACTTTCCAAATCCCTTGTCAGATACACCATTCTCTGCCTTCCATTGCAGCAATTCCAGTGTGGTGCCCAGCTTTTTCTTGTCACCTACGCAATTCAGGTACAACAATTTTTTATGATCCTCTAACATGCGCTGCAACTTCTTCTTCTCCAAATCACTTGTGCAGTTTCTCTTTGCATCGGCAATGGCCCGACCTAGATCATCAACGGGCTCATCTGATGCCTCTTCTTCAGCTTCTTCCCGCATTGCCGGCTCAACTTCTTCCCGCATTACCGGCCCAGCTTCTTCCCCCATTGTTGTATCATCGTATTCAGGGAACCCATGGCCAGGATAGCTATCGTCGTCCTCTTCTTCTTCATTGTCTTCCATCATAACCCCTCTTTCTCCGTGCTTGGTCCAAACATTATAATGGGGCATGAAACCGGACTTAAACAGGTGGACGTGAATGGTTCTTGACGTAGAGTAATTGTGACCATTCGTACAGCGAGCACATGGACAAGGCATAAAACCATCCGCCCGCTTGTTTGCCTCAGCCGCAAGTAGAAAAGTATGCACGCCCTCAACGAACTGGCGAGAGCATCGGTCATCGTACATCCATTGCCGACTCATCTTCATTACACAACACTGAATAGACCAAATTAATACAAGTTCATACATAAAGTTCATACAACACTTAAATGCAACAAACAAATAACTCTCTAGCTAAAGCATTTAAATGCAACAACAAATATGATCAAGATCGCAACTAAGGTAACAATGGATCCAACAGCATAATGATACCAAGTCTCACTATCGATGGCATATTTTCTAATCTTTCTAATCTTCAAGCGCATTTTCTCCATCTTGATCTTGTGATCATCGACGACATCGGCAACATGCAACTCCAATTCCATCTTCTCCCCCTCAATTCTTTTCAACTTTTCTTTCAAGTACTCGTTTTCTCTTTCAACTAAATTTAACCTCTCGGCAATAGGGTCGGTTGGAATTTCCGGTTCACATACCTCCTAGAAAAAATTTCTATGTCAACTTGATGGGCATAATTTGTCATAAACACGAAATGCAACTAGTTTTAAAAAAGAATATACATACCACATCCGAATCATAACAAGGACTAGGGCCAACGGGGACGGATATCAAAACCATGGCACTATATGTATAACAAACAACGTACGGGTAAGATAATTATACGAGTAACTATATATCCAAATCACACAAACATCAATTTTTATATAAAATTTCATGAACAAGAGGCTCACCACAAGGTGGTGCCGGCGACGGGACAGTGCGGGCGATCGACGGTGGCTACGATGGAGATTTAGAAGGCACTAAGTAAACCACACCTACATATGCAAACTAAGTGTTATTTTTGACCTCAAATTGCATATAAATCAAATACTAGCACATATATATATATATCCTCCCAAATTACTAAACTCACAAATTAATCACTATATAAAGCATTGCAAGAGCTAATCTAGCAATGAGAGATGAAAGGACAAAGTTGCTAACCTTTGTGATCATTTGAATGGATGGGGGCCTTCAAATCTTGACAAATTTTGGGCAAAATGTGTGATGAGCTCGAGAGGAAGAGGGGAAGAACAGAGAGGAGAGGGGAAAGGGGAAGAACAGAGCGAGCTCGGGTGGACGAAGGGTTTATGTAGGACGACCTTTAGTACCGGTTTGTGCCAAGAACCGGCACTAAAGGGGCTGGAGGGGCCCCATTCTGACAACATCCTGCCACCACTCTCATTAGTACCGGTTCGTGGCACGAACCGGTGCTAAAAGTTCGCCACGAACCGGTACTAATGAAAGCGACCCGGCTAGTCATTGGAACCGGCACTAATGTATACATTAGTGCCGGCTCAAATACAAACCGGCACTAATGTGCTTCACGTTTGACCCTTTTTCTACTAGTGATATCTCACTTGCCACCCACTCGATTAGTTTTGCTCCCAGGTGCAGTAGTTTTTCCTCCGGCTTTTTTCTCTACAAAATCGACCAATCCACAAACCAATTACACATCAGACGAATGAAAATCATTGGATCATGAATTTTTTTCACTCTGAAGATTATGTCATTTCTACATTTCCAGATAGCCCAGAATATAGCAGCACTCCCCACCAAAACTAATTTTTTTTCTCTGGTTTCTTAAAGGTTTTCAGCCACCCTCCCAAGTAGTCATTGAGATTAGTCGGGCTACGTCTAAGATCAAAGGTACATTTTATTAGGCTCCAGACCAATCTGGCCTCCGAGCACTGAAAAAACAAGTGATCAATGTTTTCTTCCTTTTCACAGTACACACACTCTTTTGGTCCTTTCCATCCTTTCCTAATCAAATTATGTTTTGTCAAAATGCTTCTGCTGACCAAAAGCCAAAAGAACATTTTGATTTTTGATGGTATGTTAGTTTTCCACAAAAATCCGTGTGGAAATCCCACTCCATCATTGATCAGAAAGGAATATAAAGATTTAACTGAGAATTGTCTACTTTTAGTAAGCATCCACAAGGGTTGATCTCCCCCCCCCCCCATGCATCCTCACCTCCTCACATCTTTGTTTCAAACTATTCCAAAGTTCAGTTGTTTATGTATTTAGATCTCTCCTAAAGCTAAAACACGGCCACCCTTTGAAGAAGTTGATGTTGTATAATCTAGGGTAAAGATCTTTCAAAGGTCTAGACCCTACCCACCAGTCTTCCCAAAATCTAGTTTCATTCCCATCCCCAATCATTTTTTAACATGCTAGAAATATATTTTTTGACTCCCATCAAATTGCTTCAGAACTGGGAATCCCCAGGTTTTTTCCAGACCAGACAAACATTTGTTCTGGATGTATTTGGCTTTCAAAATATTCACCCATGTTCCTGATTCAGTTTTGAATTTCCATAACCATTTAGCTAGCAGGGTTTTGTTCATTATATCTAAATTAATGATCCCAAGCCCCCTGTACCTTTGGTAAACAACATGTTTTCCAATTAACCAAATGGTATTCTTGCCACACAAGCCTATCTCTAAAGAAATCAGCTTTTCTCCTCACCCCTACAGGGAGGGGGTAAAAGGACATCATGAATAATAGAATATTGGTCAGGCATGCCTGTACCAGAGTTAGTCTCCCAGCCATATTGAGTAGTCTACCCTACCAGCATGCACATCTTTTCTCAATTTTTTCAATGACTCCCTTCCAGAATTTATTCCCCAGCCTAACATCAGCTACAGGCAGTCCTAAATATTTAATGGGTATTTTTCCCACCTCACATGTAAAAATCTCTTGGTATATACTAGTCTTGTTAACTGCCTCTCCAAACAAAAAGATTTCACTCTTATGGAATTTTATGTTCAATCCTGACACCTATTCAAATGCTGTCAGTATGAACTTCAGATTTTTTGCACTATCTTCATCATCTTGTAATAAGAAAATTGTATCATCTGCATATTGCAACATATTTACTTCACAGTTGTTCAATTTAGAAAGTACCATTTTTACAAAACCTTCCTACATAGCATTGTGCAATATAATGGCTAAGGCATCTGCAGCAATATCAAAAAGTAAAGGTGACAGGGAATCCCCTTGTCTGAACCCTTTGAAAGTTTTAAAATATGGCCCAATTTCATCATTCACTTTAACCCCAACATGTCCTTCCATCATGGTGTGCATCACCATGTCACACCATTTATCAGGGAAATTTTTGAGTTTCAACATTTTATATACAAAGGGCCATTTGATCTTATCATATACTTTTTCAAAATCCACCTTAAAAAGAAGGGCACTTTGCTTTTTTATGTATTGTATTTAGTGCTTCATGTAATACCACCACACCCTCCATTATGTACCTCCCTTTTATAAAGGTTGTTTGATTTAGAGAAATAATTGGTCTGATCACTTTGCTAAGTCTATTCGTTAGTACTTTAGTGATAATTTTGAAGCTCACATTAAGCAAGCAAATAGGTCTAAATTTTTGTATTTGTCTAGCATCTTTGACTTTGGATACCAGGGTGATAATCCCATAGTTCAGCCTAGATATATCCAGTTCACCAGAGTGAAAGTCATCTAGTAATCCTTTTAGCTCCCATTTTATTAAATCCCAGAAGTTCTGGTAAAATTCAATTGGTAAGCCATCTAGTCCAGGACTTTTATTCTTCTCCATATTAAACACTACTTCATATAGTTCTTGCATACTAAAAGGTTTAATCAAAACTCTGGCTTGTTCTTTTGTAATGCCAGGAGCATCTTGGATGTTTAAATTTACAGTAGAGACTTCAGGTTGGCCAAATAGATCTTTGTAGAATTTAGTGATGTACTTAATCAATTCCTCACCCCCCTCTATCACCCCCTCATCTTGACTTAGTGGAAAAATTATATTCTTTCTCATTCTCCCATTCACTTTGGCATGGTAGTATTTGGTATTATTATCATCATCTTTAATCTCTTTGTCTTTGTACCTCTGCAACCATTTCATCTCCTCTTGTTTCATCAGTCTTCCTAATTGGGCCCTTAATTCTTTTTGCTCAATTCTATCAGCAGCAGACATTCCTATTAATTCTGTCCTCTTATCTATCTCATCCAGTTTACATATAATATCTTTCTTTATTTTCCTGCATAATGCATCTAAATTCAGGATCCAACCTCTCACTTTTTGTCTAGATATTTTCAGCTTCTTTTGCCATCTCTCTATGTTACTTCCAGTTGTTAAATGGCAGGGTGTTTTCTAGATGTTCTCTTTGTTTAAATATAAAACATGTTTAATTGAAAAAAAATGATATGGTCCAAAGAAAGATTCAAGAAAAGTCGTCAAGTGGTAGGAAAAGGAGGGGAGAGGATTTGTGGCGTGCGTGTGTGAGAGCATTCAGTTTTCTAGCCATAGGATTGCCTTACGATTCAAAACTTTTAATCCGGTTTGGTATTTGTATGTGCTTTAGCCCTTAATTATATTTCTTCGATAGTGTCCATGTGCGCATCTTTTAGCAGCACCACCCATCCCACCACACATCTTCTGAATCGAAAGTCCAATTGATCTTGAATAAGTTACGACAAGATTTTAAAACCGTGAAAAGTTAAGTACGATCGATTTTCGAATCACGACGCAGCCTTGTGCCCCTGCGGATTTGATTTACAGGAAAAGGAGTGCGCTTAGCAGTTATATCAAGTTGCATGGCTTAGCAGGCAAGCCGATGGTGATCGGCGATGGACATGGACCCGTCCAGCGCTGCTGTCAAACTCAAGACCACGTTCTCGTCATCGAGATACGTACCAAGGACCGTAGTACGTGTCACCTCGCGCAACAGGCGGAGAAGGACGGACGCAGGACGTGGATGTTGACCCGGCCTGATGGGCTTGATGCTAATTGTCACTCGTAAACACATTAATCTACACGATGGGCTCCGCGTACAAAATGGCTCTCGCTGTCGTTCTCTTTGTAGGAGTACTACTACTCCGGATGCATACCAGACAGACTACCGGTGTCGGCAGGGCATCGACGGATAAGACGTAGCCGAACGAGCGCGTGCCGCTCTCCGAAAGCGACGTCGGGCCCGGAGGGAGTTGCCTGAATCGTTAAAATGGTCGAACATATCTGCTGCTGCTTTGAAAAATGGGAAGGGTCAGCATGCCACATTTTTCTCATCTCATGTGCCGCGGGACTATCAAAAAAAAATTTCTTTCTGGAGATGATGCGCTGCCACGTGCAGCGAGAAGGAACAGAAGCATAGAAGCGTCCGTCTCCTTGTCGGGCAGCCGGAAACGAGCAGTTGTGTGCATACATATAGCAGGAAAAAAAATAGCGGACGGGCCACACAAGGTTTCATGCTTCGTCTCCATGGATAAAAGAGTCAGTTTCTTGGAGACGTCGGGGACGGCGTACGGAGCAAACCGTAAACCACGGAGAACACGAGAACGCGCGCCCGTGCCGTGCCGTGCCGCGCGGAGCGAACGACGCCCATTGCCAACTTGGACACCGGTCCCTCATCTCGCGCAGCGTGACGAGCCGGCGAGGCATCGCGTGCGGGCGGCCGCGGCAGGCACCGCACCGTGGTGGCGCACGCGTGCGGCAACCTGGCCTGAAGAAGGCGAGTCTCCTCTCCACGTGCCAGGCCTCGCGGAGTGCATCTCCTTCCGCCTTGTCGGCGCCGCACGCGACCTCCGCAACCGGGTGGATGCCTCGCCGAGTAGGCAAGCATTGAGCACGGGACGCTCACCGCTTCCGCTTCCTCTGCTGCTCCGCATGATGGCAGGGGCACGAGCGCAACGGGTGCCTGCACCTGTTTGCACGATGCCATACCTTCCCTGCAGAGTCCTGGCTTTGTCCATTTTTTTGTTTCTCTTCGACTGACTTCTTCCTTTCTTTTCGCTTTACCTTTTGCATCAGCACACGGGAGCTGCCGCTGCTGTTGCATATCTCGATCTCCAAGCAAGCACAACTTATTTTGCCTTTTCTTTTTCATGAAAATTTATGATATATTCATCTTCAATCATGGTGTAACGAACAATAGAGATAATAAAAATTACATTCAGATCCGTATTCTATCTAGCGACGATTACAAGCACTGAAACAAGCTGAAGGCGCCGTTGTCATCGCCCCTTTCTCGTCGGAACCAGGTAAAACTTCTTATAGTAGACAACTGGAAAGTCATCGTGCTAAGGCCAATAAGGCCAGCGCAACAGAACGGCAATGAAGAGTTTGGCGTAGATCGGAATGATCCAACTTGAAGACACACAAAGGGTAGACAAACGATGACAAGGTTCGAGCAAATCCACCAAAGACAAATCCGCCGGAGACACATATTAGCACACCCGCCGACGATACTAGACACACCACCGGAATGGAGGCTCGGCGAGGAGAACTTTATTTCATGTACAGGAAGCCGTCGTCGTCTCGCCTTCTTGAACATGATACGAACCCTACGAAAGCTCAAACAAAAATCTAGAAACAGAGCCCTCCCGCCAACAAGGACTAGGATCCACCGCACCCCTATGACCCTAAGGCCATTGAAGACGAGGCGAACCGACAACGACGCCGGCGCGAGGCGATGGAACCCTAAACTTTTTTTTTGGGAGGAGGCGCGTGAGGCGGGTCTACGTTGGGGATTAGCAACTTAGGAATATTTTGCTTTGACATATATATAAATAAACAAATCTTCACCTATTTTTTTTGTTGGTTGGTGCTTGACTCCACCCGTCTATTCCTTTCAGCTGCTGATTTTTATTATCAATAAATATCGGAGAGGAGGGCCTCTCTTTCACTAAAGAAAACACAACGAGTGAAGCGCATGTTCTTACTTCTCTTGATGTACTACCAAGGAGGAAAGAAAGGCACCTTTGCAGCATGATAAGTATGGTGTGGGCGTGTTCAATCAAGTGCCCAAGTGGAGGTGGCTCCCTCCAAATCCAAAAGAAGAAGAAAAGGATCACCAAGTGGCAAGTGTCAGGGGAAATGAGTGCACCTCATCCAAGCTGTCAAAAACAAACAAGAGTGCACCTGAACCAGGCCGCTCGATTAATAAAGATTTGATAAAAGCGCTGCTGCATGGCTTAATTAGCAGCCAGCCAAGACACACGAGCGGCCGGCGGTGCACCGAAGTTGGCCTCGCCCTCGCGCGGTCAAACTCGGGCGGACCATGCGTCTGTTTCGTCATCGAGATCTCCACGGACAAGCTAGGCACTGGTCTGAGCGGCCGTACTACCTGCAACAGACCGATCGAGAGCGACGCCCGGATTTTGACGCTGTCCTGCGATCGCTAAACTAATAATGCATGCACGCATAATGTATTGCTCGGCTCCACCTTGGCTAGCTACTGTTCAGAGACTGACAAAATGGCTCTCGCTGTCGAAGCCAGCGAGCTGGACGAGTGTCGGCAGGGCAGGTGGGCCTGCAAGAAAAACTGGAGACTCATGAGCCGTTCTAGATCGACTCGTGGTTATATATATATTCGTCCCGCTTTATATTATAAAGCACATGTCCAAGCCAACAATCCACAGAGGTGCAAACATATACACACACCAAGTTCAAATAGAACACAGGATTCATAAGGGTTAATGTTGAGGGCACAGCTCAACAAGCCCTAGAACAGAAATAAACAACTGCAAACATCAAATGTTGAAAAACATGGCTTTACCTATTTAAATAGACAATATGTGTCAAACAGAAAATACACATGTTTCCAGTAGTAGTCTGAATTTTTTTAGCTTGTTTGGTTCAAGATTTGATATTAATAAAAAAGAAAAATTCTAGTGAATAGTACATGTTTGCAGTAGTAATCTAGAAACCTTTGAGCTTATTAGTACTAATGGATTTGGAGATAATGGTTATCTCACTAAATAGATTCAATTTTTTGTTTGAAATTTGATATAAAAAACAAAACAAAAAAAATTCTAGTAAATAACATGTTTCCGGTAGTAATTTGGGAAAAATTCCAGTTTATTTGCGCAAAGTGATTAGGAGATAATCATTTTTTTCTTCAAAAGAGCATTCAGTTTTTTCGGCATAAACTTTGAGCCCATCCTCCATTTTCTTTCTAGATTCGTCATTGAGTACTAGTGCGTAGCCGGACGGGCGAGTGTATGTCGGATCAGATAGATAGAGCGACAAATAAAAGAAAACTGGTCCAACGTACTGTAGCTGGTGTACTAGTTTTTTTTCCGGGGCATACTGAGCATGTGTCTCATTTCTCAACGGGACTGATGCCATGGATGCACATTTGGTAACGGTATGACCATCTCACACCTGAGAACGGCCCGAGAGCTCTCTGGTAGGACAACTACGGAATGGACGAAGCAATGTAAGGGTTGGGGTTGGGGAAGAAGAAAAAGGAGCTGGTCCTTCGCCTCACTGCTAGCCACTAAACCATAGTCAACTTTGTGTTACCTAGGTAGGGTGCAAGCAACTTGAAGGAACAAGTCAGGTTTCCATTGACTTTTAGGTTTTTCTTTAGCCTTTTCTTGTTCTCCACAGGTTTTTCTTTGTTTTTTTTCTGTTTTTTCCTTTTTCTTTGTTTTCCTTTGGGGTTTTCTATTTTTTTTCTTGGTTTCTAATGACTTCTTTTCCTCTTTTTTCTTCTGTTTTGTTTATTTCTTTCCCATCTTTTTTGTTTTCTCTCAGTTTTTTTACTATTTTTCTATATGCATTTTTGTTATATACATAATACATTTTTCTAATATGTGTTTAATTTTTTTCAAATACAACACCAACATTTTTATATACACATTTAACATTTTTCAAATCCTTCATTAACATTTTTCAAATAATTGTTCAACATTATCTCAAAATCCTGATTAATATTTTTATGTACATGATATAGTTTTTTATCATTTTGAAAATACATGGTCAACATTTTTTTATATACATATATAACATTCTAAGGATGCTAGATTCGCATTTTGCAGATACCTGTTCAATATTTTTTCAAACACTTGATTAACGTATTTTAAAGACAAGTTTAATTTTTTTTAATACATGGACAATATGTGTTTTACATGTTTAACATTTTTCAGATACAAGTTTAACATTTTTTTAGCACTTGTTCAGCAGTCTTTTAAAATGCCTGGATTAACATCCTTTAAAACGAGAATATCTAGAAATACAAATACATGATAAAAAAGGTTGTCATTTTTTAATACATGATCAACAATTTTTCTATACACATTCAACATTTTTGGAATGCTTGATTAACATTCTTTAAATACTTGCACAACATTTTTCGAATACTTGTTCAACATTTTCCAAATATATTTGTAGAGTGTTCTTGTAAAGTATATACATAGAATATTTTAAAAATGTTCTAAAAGTATAAACAAAAGTACAAAAACAAAGCACAAATCAAAAACAGGAAAAAAAAAAGAGGCCGTGGCCTACCGTGGGCATAGGCTGGCACATCTTGCTCGCACCTACAGCCAGTCTTTTTTTTTGCGGGCAAATCAGAGAGCCTTTTATTCAACAAAAGAGTTGTCCCGGCAGTCAGCGAGAAGGCTGCTTACCAAAAAACTAGGAGTCTCGTCAAGTCAACAGTCGGTCACATTCAAAGTGCATGCATGTTTTGCACAGAGATGCGCCGGCAAGTTTACTGACCTGCTTACATGTTGAACCTCAAAAACTGAAAAATCAAAAGCTAGCTCTCCTATTTCATCTAAGATAGGAGCCACAATCGAACGCGAATTGTGGCGAGTGTTCCATAGTTGCACCAACTCTAAGCAATCGGTCTCCATTATCACATGCGAAAGGCCTCGAAGTTTTGCAAATAGAACTCCTTCCGGCATCGATATAGCTTCCATTAAAAATGGATCTGAGATGTCACCAAACGGCTTGCACCATGCTCCCACCAGCGCGGACGCGGACCGGGCTATGCCACCCGCTCCTCCTCTACCTTCTGCGACATTAAGTGCACCATCCGTCGTGATCTTCACCATACCTGGCTCTGGCGGCCGCCAACCATGTCCTGGTAGCGGGATGGGAGCGGTCCGAGGCAGGTCTAGTAGTGCAAGAGCCTCCCTCGTCGCCCTGATGGCGGTTGTTGGGTCCCTTCCCTCTTCACCATGTTTGATCCGATTTCGAGAATGACAAATCGTCCACATGATGGTGATAACCTTTGCTCGATCTTCATCCTTGACTCGGTCTCCACATAGGATGTCTCTGGCCCAAGAACGTGGGTGTAAGCAAGGAAGCCGAAGACCGAACCACGCACACGCTTCATCCCAGAAGCGGCGTGCATGCGAGCATTGAATTAGGGCATGCATAAGATCCTCCTCCTTAGCCAAACATACCTTGCAAGTGTCTAAAACTGCAATATGACGGTATTTGAGAGTGCATTCATTTGGTAGAATCCCTCGTAGAACCCTCCACCAGAACACTCGTACCTTCGGGATCACTTTGAGTTTCCACAGAGCAGACCACATCTGTTTGTCATCTCTTGAAGCACCGGTAACCGCCTCTTCCTCTAGAGCATTACGCTCGTTCTGAGTCACTAGAGCACAGTATGCCGACTTAACAGTGTAGTTGCCTGATCTTTCAAAAGCCCAAGCATAGAAATCCTCACCTCCGCCCCTCCTGATTGGGATGTTTAGAATGGCATCAGCATCCGAGGCAATGAAGGTGGTTCTAATTAACTCCTGTCTCCATGACCAATTCTCGGGATCAATAAGATCCGAGACTGTCCGAACAGTGGTGTTCGGTGGTTTCAACAGCGGTGTCATCGAGATAGTCCCGGGAATCCATTTGTCAGCCCACACATCGATTGAGTTCCCGTCTCCTACTCTCTTAATGAGTTCCGCACGCAAAACTTCCCTTCCCACAATGATAGCTCGCCATGTAGCAGATGCCGACTTAGGCACCGTGGCATGCATAAAATCTGTATCAAGGAAGTAGCGACCCTTAAGAACCCTTGCACACAAAGAAGTAGGGTTAGTCATAAACCTCCAACCGTGCTTCCCGAGCAGCGCAAGATTAAACTGATGAGGGTCTCGAAAACCGATTCCTCCCTTGCACTTTGGTGTCGCCAGATTATCCCAGGAAACCCAATGCAATGTATTCTTGTCAATAGAGCTGCTCCAAAAATATTTCGCCATTGGTGAAGTCAGACTCTTGCATACCTTTTTTTGATAGTAAGAATGTGCTCATCAAATATGTGGGAATAGCCTGAACCACTGATTTCAACAAAGTTTCATGACCTGCGCATGCAAGTAGTTTTTCAGACCATCCCTGAATCCTCCCACGAGCTCTCTCCCCAATATGATCAAAGGTCCCGCTCGTGATGCGACCGACCGCCGTGGGCAGTCCCAGGTAGCGCTCACTGAACGCCTCCACATCGATGTTGAGGACAGCTTTCAATTGATGCTTGAGCTGGGCCGGTGTATTAGAACTGAAGTATATGGCGCTCTTAGCGCGATTAACACACTGACCCGATGCTTCACCATAAATTCTCAAAATCTCGTTAAGCCTCTCGGCACTTTGGGTGTTTGCACTGATGAAGATCAAGCTGTCATCTGCGAATAGCAAGTGTGTTACCGAAGGTGACCTATAGCTGACTCTTATGCCTGAAGGAAATATGCCCTAGAGGCAATAATAAAGTTATTATTTATTTCCTTATATCATGATAAATGTTTATTATTCATGCTAGAATTGTATTAACCGGAAACATAATACATGTGTGAATACATAGACAAACTTAGTGTCACTAGTATGCCTCTACTTGACTAGCTCGTTAATCAAAGATGGTTATGTTTCCTAACCATAAACAAAGTGTTGTTATTTTATTAACGAGGTCACATCATTAGTTGAATGATCTGATTGACATGACCCATTCCATTAGCTTAGCACCCGATCGTTTAGTATGTTGCTATTGCTTTCTTCATGACTTATACATGTTCCTATAACTATGAGATTATGCAACTCCCGTTTACCAGAGGAACACTTTGTGTGCTACCAAACGTCACAACATAACTGGGTGATTATAAAGGAGCTCTACAGGTGTCTCCAAAGGTAGATGTTGGGTTGGCATATTTCGAGATTAGGATTTGTCACTCCGATTGTCGGAGAGGTATCTCTGGGCCCTCTCGGTAATGCACATCACATAAGCCTTGCAAGCATTGCAACTAATGAGTTAGTTGCGGGATGATGTATTACAAAACGAGTAAAGAGACTTTCCGGTAACGAGATTGAACTAGGTATTGGATACCGACGATCGAATCTCGGGCAAGTAACATACCGATGACAAAGGGAACAACGTATGTTGTTATGCGGTCTGACCGATAAAGATCTTCGTAGAATATGTAGGAGCCAATATGGGCATCCAGGTCCCGCTATTGGTTATTGACCGGAGACGTGTCTCGGTCATGTCTACATTGTTCTCGAACCATAGGATCCGCACGCTTAATGTTACGATGACAGTTATTATGAGTTTATGCATTTTGATGTACCGAAGTTAGTACGGAGTCCCGGATGTGATCACGGACATGACGAGGAGTCTCGAAATGGTCGAGACATAAAGATTGATATATTGGATGGCTATATTCGGACACCGGAAGTGTTCCGGGTGATTTCGGAGAAAACTGTAGTACCGGAAGGGTTACCGGAACCCTCCGGAGAAGTAATGGGCCTTATTGGGCCTTAGGGGAGAGAGAGGGCTGCGGCCTAGGAGGTGGCGCCCCCCCCCCCCCCACATGGGGAGTCCGAATTGGACTAGGGAGGGGGGCGCAGCCCCTCTTTCCCTCTCCCTCTCCCCCTCTTTCCTTCCCCCTTAGGGTTCCCTAATTGGATTAGGAAAGGGGAGTCCTACTCCCACTAGGAGGAGGACTCCCCCTCCCCTTGGCGCGCCCCATAGGGACGGCCGGCCTCCCCCTTGCTCCTTTATATACGGGGGCAAGGGGGCACCCTAGGACACACAAGTTGATCTTTGAGATCGTTCCTTAGCCGTGTGCGGTGCCCCCTGCCAGCATATTCCACCTTGATCATATCGTTGTAGTGCTTAGGCGAAGCCCTGCGTCGGTAGAACATCAAGATCGTCACCACGCCGTCGTGCTGACGGAACTCCTCCCCGAAGCTTTGCTGGATCGGAGCCCGGGGATTGTCATCGAGTTGTACGTGTGCTAAGAACTCGGAGGTGCCGGAGTAACGGTGCTTGGATCGGTCGGATCAGGAAGAAGACGTACGACTACTTCCTCTACGTTGTGTCAACGCTTCCGTTGCGATCTACAAGGGTACGTAGATCATGCTCTCCCCTCGTTGCTATGCACCACCATGATCTTGCGTGTGCGTAGGAATTTTTTTGAAATTACTACGTTCCCCAACAGTGAAATCAGAGCCTAGGTTTTATGGTTTGATGTTATTTGCACGAGTAGAACACAAGTGAGTTGTGGGCGATATAAGTCATACTGCCTACCAGCATGTCATACTTTGGTTCGGCGGTATTGTTGGATGAAGCGGCCCGGACCGACATTACGTGTACACTTACGCGAGACTGGTTCTACCGCCGTGCTTTGCACACAGGTGGTTGGCGGGTGTCAGTTTCTCCAAGTTTAGTTGAACCGAGTGTGGCTACGCCCGGTCCTTGCGAAGGTTAAAACGGAGTCTATTTGACAAACTATCGTTGTGGTTTTGATGCGTAGGTGAGATTGATTCTTACTTAAGCCCGTAGAAGCCACGTAAAACTTGCAACAACAAAGTAGAGGACGTCTAACTTGTTTTTGCAGGGCATGTTGTGATGTGATATGGCCAAGACATGATGCTAAATTTTATTGTATGAGATGATCATGTTTTGTAACCGAGTTATCGGCAACTGGCAGGAGCCATATGGTTGCCGCTTTATTGTATGCAATGCAATCGCGATGTAATGCTTTACTTTATCACTAAGCGGTAGCGATAGTCGTGGAAGCATAAGATTGGCGAGACGACAACGATGCTACGATGGAGATCAAGGTGTCGCGCCGGTGACGATGGTGATCATGACGGTGCTTCGGAGATGGAGATCACAAGCACAAGATGATGATGGCCATATCATATCACTTATATTGATTGCATGTGATGTTTATCTTTTTATGCATCTTATCTTGCTTTGATTGACGGTAGCATTATAAGATGATCTCTCACTAAATTATCAAGAAGTGTTCTCCCTGAGTATGCACCGTTGCCAAAGTTCGTCGTGCCCAGACACCACGTGATGATCGGGTGTGATAAGCTCTACGTCCATCTACAACGGGTGCAAGCCAGTTTTTGCACATGCAGAATACTCAGGTTAAACTTGACGAGCCTAGCATATGCAGATATGGCCTCGGAACACGGAGACCGAAAGGTCGAGCGTGAATCATATAGTAGATATGATCAACATAGCAATGTTCACCATTGAAAACTACTCCATCTCACGTGATGATCGATTATGGTTTAGTTGATTTGGATCACGTGATCACTTAGAGGATTAGAGGGATATCTATCTAAGTGGGAGTTCTTAAGTAATTTGATTAATTAAACTTAAACTTATCATGAACTTAGTACCTGATAGTATCTTGCTTGTTTATGTTGATTGTAGATAGATGGCTCGTGCTGTTGTTCCGTTGAATTTTAATGCGTTCCTTGAGAAAGCAAAGTTGAAAGATGATGGTAGCAATTACACGGACTGGGACCGTAACTTGAGGATTATCCTCATTGCTGCTCAGAAAAATTACGTCCTGGAAGCACCGCTGGGTGCCAGGCCTGCTGCTGGAGCAACACCAGATGTTATGAACGTCTGGCAGAGCAAAGCTGATGACTACTCGATAGTTCAGTGTGCCATGCTTTACGGCTTAGAATCGGGACTTCAACGACGTTTTGAACGTCATGGAGCATATGAGATGTTCTAGGAGTTGAAGTTAATATTTCAAGCAAATGCCCGGATTGAGAGATATGAAGTCTCCAATAAATTCTATAGCTGCAAGATGGAGGAGAACAGTTCTGTCAGTGAGCGTATACTCAAAATGTCTGGGTATAATAATCACTTGATTCAGATGGGAGTTAATCTTCCAGATGATTGCGTCATTGACAGAATTCTCCAATCACTGCCACCAAGCTACAAGAGCTTCGTGATGAACTATAATATGCAAGGGATGAACAAGACTATTCCTGAGCTCTTCGCAATGCTGAAAGCTGCGGAGGTAGAAATCAAAAAGGAGCATCAAGTGTTGATGGTCAGCAAGACCACTAGTTTCAAGAAAAAGGGCAAAGGGAAGAAGGGGAACTTCAAGAAGAACGGCAAGCAAGTTGCTGCTCAAGAGAAGAAACCCAAGTCTGGACCTAAGCCTGAAACTGAGTGCTTCTACTGCAAGCAGACTGGTCACTGGAAGCGGAACTGCCCCAAGTATTTGGCGGATAAGAAGGATGGCAAGGTGAACAAAGGTATATGTGATATACATGTTATTGATGTGTACCTTACTAGAGCTCGTAGTAGCACCTGGGTATTTGATACTGGTTCTGTTGCTAATATTTGCAACTCGAAACAGGGATTACGGATTAAGCGAACACTGGCAAAGGACGAGGTGACGATGCGCGTGGGAAACGGTTCCAAAGTCCATGTGATCGCGGTCGGCACGCTACCTCTACATCTACCTTCGGGATTAATATTAGACCTAAATAATTGTTATTTGGTGCCAGCGTTGAGCATGAACATTATATCTGGATCTTGTTTGATGCGAGACGGATATTCATTTAAATCAGAGAATAATGGTTGTTCTATTTATATGAGTAATATCTTTTACGATCATGCACCTTTGAGAAGTGGTCTATTTTTGATGAATCTCGATAGTAGTAACACACATATTCATAATGTTGAAACCAAAAGATGCAGAGTTGATAATGACAGTGCAACCTATTTGTGGCACTACCGTTTAGGTCATATCGGTATAAAGCGCATGAAGAAACTCCATACTGATGGACTTTTGGAACCACTTGATTATGAATCACTTGGTACTTGCGAACCGTGCCTCATGGGCAAGATGACTAAAACACCGTTCTCCGGTACTATGGAGAGAGCAACAGATTTATTGGAAATCATACATACCGATGTATGTGGTCCGATGAATATCGAGGCTCGTGGCGGATATCGTTATTTTCTCACCTTCACAGATGACTTAAGCAGATATGGGTATATCTACTTAATGAAACATAAGTCTGAAACATTTGAAAAGTTCAAAGAATTTCAGAGTGAAGTTGAAAATCATCATAACAAGAAAATAAAGTTTCTACGATCTGATCGTGGAGGAGAATATTTGAGTTACGAGTTTGGTGTACATTTGAAAAATTGTGGAATAGTTTCGCAACTCACGCCACCCGGAACACCACAGCGTAATGGTGTGTCCGAACGTCGTAATCGTACTTTACTAGATATGGTACGATCTATGATGTCTCTTACTGATTTACCGCTATCGTTTTGGGGTTATGCTTTAGAGACGGCTGCATTCACGTTAAATAGGGCACCATCAAAATCCGTTGAGACGACGCCTTATGAACTATGGTTTGGCAAGAAACCAAAGTTGTCGTTTCTTAAAGTTTGGGGCTGCGATGCTTATGTGAAAAAGCTTCAACCTGATAAGCTCGAACCCAAATCGGAGAAATGTGTCTTCATAGGATACCCAAAGGAGACTGTTGGGTACACCTTCTATCACAGATCCGAAGGCAAGATATTTGTTGCTAAGAATGGATCCTTTCTAGAGAAGGAGTTTCTCTCGAAAGAAGTGAGTGGGAGGAAAGTAGAACTTGACAAGGTAACTGTACCTGCTCCCTTGTTGGAAAGTAGTACATCACAGAAAACTGTTTCTGCGACACCCACACCAATAAGTGAGGAAGTTAATGATAATGATCATGAAACTTTAGAACAAGATACTACTGAACCTCATAGATCAACCAGAGTAAGATCCGCGCCAGAGTGGTACGGTAATCCAGTTCTGGAAGTCATGCTACTAGATCATGATGAACCTACGAACTATGAAGAAGCGATGGTGAGCCCAGATTCCGCAAAGTGGCTTGAAGCCATGAAATCTGAGATGGGATCCATGTATGAGAACAAAGTATGGACTTTGGTTGACTTGCCCGATGATCAGCAAGCAATTGAGAATAAATGGATCTTCAAGAAAAAGACTGACGCTGACGGTAATGTTACTGTCTACAAAGCTCGACTTGTCGCAAAAGGTTTTCGACAAGTTCAAGGGGTTGACTACGATGAGACCTTCTCACCCGTAGCGATGCTTAAGTCTGTCCGAATCATGTTAGCAATTGCCGCGTTTTATGATTATGAAATTTGGCAGATGGATGTCAAAACTGCATTCCTGAATGGATTTCTAGAAGAAGAGTTGTATATGATGCAACCGGAAGGTTTTGTCGATCCAAAGGGAGCTAACAAAGTGTGCAAGCTCCAGCGATCCATTTATGGACTGGTGCAAGCCTCTCGGAGTTGGAATAAACGCTTTGATAGTGTGATCAAAGCATTTGGTTTTATACAGACTTTCGGAGAAGCCTGTATTTACAAGAAAGTGAGTGGGAGCTCTGTAGCATTTCTGATATTATATGTGGATGACATATTGCTGATTGGAAATGATATAGAATTTCTGGATAGCATAAAGGGATACTTGAATAAGAGTTTTTCAATGAAAGACCTCGGTGAAGCTGCTTACATATTAGGCATAAAGATCTATAGAGATAGATCAAGACGCTTAATTGGACTTTCACAAAGCACATACCTTGACAAGATTTTGAAGAAGTTCAAAATGGATCAAGCAAAGAAAGGGTTCTTGCCTGTGTTACAAGGTGTGAAGTTGAGTCAGACTCAATGCCCGACCACTGCAGAAGATAGAGAGAAAATGAAAGATGTTCCCTATGCTTCAGCCATAGGCTCTATCATGTATGCAATACTGTGTACCAGACCTGATGTGTGCCTTGCTATAAGTTTAGCAGGGAGGTACCAAATTAATCCAGGAGTGGATCACTGGACAGCGGTCAAGAACATCCTGAAATACCTGAAAAGGACTAAGGATATGTTTCTCGTATATGGAGGTGACAAAGAGCTCACCGTAAGAGGTTACGTTGATGCAAGCTTTGACACTGATCCGGACGATTCTAAATTGCAAACCGGATACGTGTTTATATTAAACGGTGGAGCTGTCAGTTGGTGCGATTCTAAACAAAGCGTTGTAGCGGGATCTACATGTGAAGCGGAGTACATAGCTGCTTCGGAAGCAGCGAACAAAGGATTCTGGATGAAGGAGTTCATATCCGATCTAGGTGTTATACCTAGTGCATCGGGTCCAATGAAAATCTTTTGTGACAATACTGGTGCAATTGCCTTGGCAAAGGAATCCAGATTTCACAAGAGGACCAAGCACATCAAGAGACGCTTCAATTCCATCCGGGATCTAGTCCAGGTGGGAGACATAGAGATTTGCAAGATACATACGGATCTGAATGTTGCAGACCCATTGACTAAGCCTCTTCCACGAGCAAAACATGATCAGCACCAAGGCTCCATGGGTGTTAGAATCATTACTGTGTAATCTAGATTATTGACTCTAGTTCAAGTGGGAGACTGAAGGAAATATGCCCTAGAGGCAATAATAAAGTTATTATTTATTTCCTTATATCAAGATAAATGTTTATTATTCATGCTAGAATTGTATTAACCGGAAACATAATACATGCGTGAATACATAGACAAACTTAGTGTCACTAGTATGCCTCTACTTGACTAGCTCGTTAATCAAAGATGGTTATGTTTCCTAACCATAAACAAAGTGTTGTTATTTGATTAACGAGGTCACATCATTAGTTGAATGATCTGATTGACATGACCCATTCCATTAGCTTAGCACCCGATCGTTTAGTATGTTGCTATTGCTTTCTTCATGACTTATACATGTTCCTATGACTATGAGATTATGCAACTCCCGTTTACGAGAGGAACACTTTGTGTGCTACCAAACGTCACAACGTAACTGGGTGATTATAAAGGAGCTCTACAGGTGTCTCCAAAGGTAGATGTTGGGTTGGCATATTTCGAGATTAGGATTTGTCACTCCGATTGTCGGAGAGGTATCTCTGGGCCCTCTCGGTAATGCACATCACATAAGCCTTGCAAGCATTACAACTAATGAGTTAGTTGCGGGATGATGTATTACAGAATGAGTAAAGAGACTTGCCGGTAACGAGATTGAACTAGGTATTGGATACCGACGATCGAATCTCGGGCAAGTAACATACCGATGACAAAGGGAACAACGTATGTTGTTATGCGGTCTGACCGATAAAGATCTTCGTCGAATATGTAGGAGCCAATATGGGCATCCATGTCCCGCTATTGGTTATTGACCGGAGACGTGTCTCGGTCATGTCTACATTGTTCTCGAACCGTAGGGTCCGCACGCTTAACGTTACGATGACAGTTATTATGAGTTTATGCATTTTGATGTACCGAAGTTAGTTCGGAGTCCCAGATGTGATCACGGACATGACGAGGAGTCTCGAAATGGTCGAGACATAAAGATTGATATATTGGACGGCTATATTCGGACACCGGAAGTGTTCCGGGTGATTTCGAAGAAAACCGGAGTACCGGAAGGGTTACCGGAACCCTCCGGGGAAGTAATGGGCCTTATTGGGCCTTAGGGGAGAGAGAGGGCTGCGGCCTAGGAGGCGGCGCCCCCCCCCCCCACATGGGGAGTCCGAATTGGACTAGGGAGGGGGGCGCTGCCCCTCTTTCCCTCTCCCTCTCCCCCTCTTTCCTTCCCCCTTAGGGTTTCCTAATTGGATTAGGAAAGGGGAGTCCTACTCCCACTAGGAGGAGGACTCCCCCTCCCCTTGGCGCGACCCATAGGGCCGGCCGGCCTCCCCCTTGCTCCTTTATATACGGGGGCAAGGGGGCACCCTAGGACACACAAGTTGATCTTTGAGATTGTCCCTTAGCCGTGTGCGGTGCCCCCTGCCACCATATTCCACCTCGATCATATCGTTGTAGTGCTTAGGCGAAGCCCTGCGTCGGTAGAACATCAAGATCGTCACCACGCCGTCGTGTTGACGGAACTCCTCCCCGAAGCTTTGCTGGATCGGAGCCCGGAGATCGTCATCGAGCTGTACGTGTGCTAAGAACTCGGAGGTGCCGGAGTAACGGTGCTTGGATCGGTCGGATCGGGAAGAAGATGTACGACTACTTCCTCTACGTTGTGTCAACGCTTCCGTTGTGATCTACAAGGGTACGTAGATCATGCTCTCCCCTCGTTGCTATGCACCACCATGATCTTGCGTGTGCGTAGGAATTTTTTGAAATTACTACGTTCCCCAACAATGCCTCTGTCAATGTACCCCACATTGTAGTGCTTCAACAAAGAAGACATGCCCTCCGCACAGAGCAAAAAGAGGAAGGCGACGCCGGGTCACCTTGCCTCAATCCTCGTGAGGGAGTAAAAAATGGCAGTAGCTCTCCGTTAACACGAACAGAGAACCGTACTGAAGATGCACACTTCATAATTAGCCGAACAAAGACAATGTTGAAACCCAGCTTTGTCAGAATGGCCTGAAGAAAGTGCCACTCAACTCGGTCGTAAGCTTTCATCATGTCTAGTTTAATTGCACAAGCATAGTTTTTGCCTTTCTTCCGCCTCCTCATTGTGTGCACACTTTCATATGCCACTAAGACATTATCAATTATCAGGCGTCCAGGAACAAAAGCGCTTTGCTCTTCACTGATGATCTCGTCCATAAATGCCCTCATTCGTTAGTCACACATTTTGAAGCAATCTTGTACAGAACCGAACACAGTGCAATAGGTCTATATTGTGAGATAGACTGAGGGTGTCATACCTTGGGAATCAAAGTGATGGAGGTATCGTTCAGGCCCACTGGTAGTTCACCTCCATTCAAAAAGTCCAGAACCGCCGCGGTTACAGCATCACCCAATAAACTCCAATGCCGCTGATAGAACCCCGCAGTAAAACCATCCACCCCCGGTGCTTTGGAGGGAGCCATTTGGAACAAAGCTGTCCTGACCTCCGCCGCAGTAAAGGGTTTTGTAAGTTCCACGTTCATGTCATCCGTGACCTTAACTGGCACATGGTTAAGAAGCTCGGCCGCATCCATGAATCCCTGGGACTCGTACAGATTTTGATAGAATGCCTGAACCTCGCTCTTATCTTCCTCTTTGGTGGCACAAACCGAACCATCAGATCGGCATAGACCCTGAATTTTATTGATACGCTTCCGCTACGCCGCCTGTGCTTGAAAATATGCCGTGTTACGGTCTCCTTCTCTGAGCCAGGGGACGCGGGACCGTTGTCGTAGCCAAGTTTCCTCCTGCTGGAGAGCCTCACACAGTTGGCGAACCACCGCTCTCTCTTCGTCAGTTGGTCCTCGGCCCACCGATCGACACCTTATGTTATCGAGCCTTTTCTGCAGCTGTCTGACCCGCCGCGTTAGGCAGCCAAATTCGCGGGCTCCCCAAGGTTCCAGCGTCGCCTTCAAATGTGTCAGTGAGTCCGCTATACCCTAGAGACCCGATCCTCTATTTGTCTCTTGCCAAGCCTCAGCTATGATGCGGTCATAGTCCACATGCGAAGCCCACATATTCTCATATCTGAACTGTCTTTTTGCTCGTGACGTGTTCCTCGGATTTTCCTGTATCTCCGCTACAATGAAACAATGGTCAGACTCCACTGACGGTAGGTGTCTGATTCTGATATGATGGAAAATGTTGCCGGAACAGTTCGTTGGCAAAAACTCTATCAAGCCTCGCCTTGACATTAGCATCACCCGCTTGCCGATTATCCCAAGTGTATGATGTGCCTGACCACCCCAAATCTTGGAGGGCCACTTCATCGGTGACTTCTCTGAACGCTCTCGTTTGCCTCTGTGGCCTAGCAGCCCGGCTGAAGTGTTCGTTGGCGTAGAGAGTCTCATTAAAATCACCCAAACAAATCCACGCCGCATGCGGCATGACATACAAATTACGAAGAAAACGCCAACTGTGATGTCGATCATCAGCTCGCGACGCTCCATAGAAACCAGTGAACCTCCACTCAAAAGAGTTTTGTTCCTTATATTTAACCATTGCATCAATATGTCCTGAACTAAAATTCTTTAGCTCGACAATAACATCATGTGTCCAAAAAAGACCAATACCTCCACTTAGTCCTACACTATCCACTGCAAAACACCCGCCGGAGCCTAGGTGTCGCTGCAAGTCCTCAACTCTCTTCCCTTTTATTTTTGTTTCCATGACGAAGAGAAGAGTGGGTCCTTCTAGCTTCACAATGCTGCGAAGCTCTCGAACCGCCTCGGGGTTCCCAAGCCCCCGGCAGTTCCACGATAGGCAACTCATTATGCCTGGCAAGACCGATCACCAGTCTTTGCCGAATTTTCAGGCGTGGGCCTCTTCTTCTTTGGTTCACGTACCACGTTCTCCCCATCATCCCTCACAGATGCGCTCATGCTCGGATCATCTCCTTCAGATTGCACAGCTGTCGTCAGTAGCAACTGCTTTGGCTTGTACACCGCTGTAGGGACTTCCTTTCTCTTGAAACCCGCCTTCTCTTTGTTCCTGAGGGGCGAGACCACCTCCTCCCCTCCATCTGATTTAGCTATAGTGCTGGATTGCTTTGTCCCCCCTTGCTACTCTGATCAGAATTTTGTCCTCTGGAAGTATTGTCACTGCTCGCCGAGTATCTGTTCTCATCAGGAGCCCTCAGACTCGGCCCGAACGGAAGCTCACCTTTCTCATCTCTTGATCCTGGGTTGGAGCAGTAGAGATCCGAGTGGCCCAGCCGTCCACAGGAGAAGCAGAAGTATGGGATCTGCTCATATTGTATGTCATAGGAGTCCACCTTCTTTCTCCTTGCAGAATCAATAAGCACCCATCTCCTGAGCGGTTTGTTGACATCCACTGAAACCCTAGCTCGGAGATAGCCTCCATTGTGATCAAACCTTGCAACCTGGGCCTCTTTGTCGATCATCCGTGCGATTTGGAGTCCCCATGCATCATCTCTCAGGTTGTAGGGCAAGTTAAGAACCCTAGCCCATACCTGCAGCCGATCATACTTGACTTCGTCTGGGCGCATGCAATCCTCGAACTCAGCCAGTATGACCGCGTTCTTGTTAATGTGCCAAGGCGATCCCGCCCAAACTCTGTCGCGATCTCACTGTGCTTCAAACTCAGCAACAAACATATTCGTTCCGACTGAACGGAATTGTAGTCCTCGAGGGTTTCCCCATGCCGGTCGAAGGGCGTTGCCAATGGTGTTTATGTGATACTGATTTCGGTGCAGAACCTTCCCCGCTAGCAACCACTTTACCGGATCACCATCAAGACGATCATCAATCACGAGAGGAGTCGCCTCTTCCTCAGATATGTCCAGCTTTCCTAGAGCTTCCTCTAGTTTTTCCTTCGCCGATCTAGGGTTGCTCGAGGAGGCGCTCCCCCGCGCTCCCCCCGCCGCGGGTGGTGTCGCCATCGCCCCGGCCTGCTCTTTGGGGCGGCCCGCCGATGAGATCCGCGGCCGCCGGTCAGTTTCCACATTGAACCCTAGCGCTGCCAGAGAGCCCTAGGTTTCGGGGAAAAAGTCATTACGTTACCTACAGCCAGTCGGAAGTAGGACTCGCTGAAGGCGCGATATAGGGCACCCGGTGTACAGAACGGGGCCTCATATACCGCGACCGGCGCACTGGGCGCACACCCTCGTGCTTCCCACGTGCGACCTTGGGCCGGCCCAGGTGCGGGGCGGCGCTCCCTAATTTTTTATGTTTCTGTTTTCTTCTTCTGCTTTTCTTATTCTTTACTTCTTCAAACAAGTTCGGGATTTCATTAAAAAAATAAAATTTCAAAAACTCCTCAATAAATAAAAACATGTTCAAAGATTATTAAAATTTTCATAAGTTCATAAAAATGTTAAAAATTTCTAAAGAATGAACATTGTTCGAAATAATATGAACATCTTTTGTATTTTTATGAACAAAATTATTATTGTATGAACCATTTTTAAATTCGATGAATATTCTTCATTATTTGATAAACAAAAATTAAACACAACGAAATTTTATATGAATTTGATGAACAAACTTTGAATTAAAGAACATATTTTGAATTGAATCAATTTTTAATATGATGACAAAATTTTAGAATTCCAGGAACCTTTTGGGATATGCGGAATTTTTTTGCATTCGATGAACACATTTTGAGTTGGTTGATTTTTTAAATTTCAATAAATGTTCACCGACTTGAAAAATGCTCGAATTTCAAAAAATGTACTCTTATTTTAACAATGTTCTCAGAATTCAGAAAATGTTCGTTAATTTGGAAAACGAAAAGAAAAAAATGAAGGAGAAATGGAAAAACGTAAAATATAAGGAGAGAGAAACGAAGAAAAAGAACCCGTTTAACCTTCCTCAAACCGGAAACGTGCACTTGGGCCGGTCAGATGTACCTAGCGGGCAGCTGGGGCGTACACGCGCGGTCCCTCTATTGGGCGATCAACGCCCCAAGGAAATTTTTTCATTGGAGAGCATTTATAAATTCATCCTATTTTGGAAATTTCCAAATAATTTAACTGATTTTCTAAATTAATCGGATACATACTTTTAAATTCTAAAGAATTTTTCAAAATTCCTTATTTTTCTTTGGAAACTCTGTTCATTTATTTAATTATGAAAAATTATGAAAAGTGGGAAAATATCTTAAAATTCTGGATAGTATTTGAAAGACTATCATGTTTCGAAAGTCAGGAATTTGTAAAACATAAATAATTTTTTAAACGACTTTTTGAAAAATGAAAATAAAAAATCCATGATGAAATCAGTTAAACAAAAAGTAAATACTGGTCCGGTAACTTCAGGAATGTTCCCAAAACTGGAAATATACAATTTTCGGGCCCTTTCCGATACCTCCCTCATGGGCTCATGGCTCGTGTGCGATTCGGCACCAATGCTGCCCGGGGCGTGGCTATATGCCGCATTCCGCGAGTCCTAGGTCTCGCCTGCAGGAGCAGGTTTAGGACTTGCCCAGTAGCAAAAATTGATAAAAATAGATGTATTTAAAATTAAAATACGCCTAAATACCTTCATTTCTTAGATGAGTATTTTTGGACGAAGGGAGTGTGTGTATATATCTTGCATTTGAAAAATATTAAACATGTATTAAAATGTTTTTGATGTATACGATAAATGTACAAATGTGAAAATGTCAATAATGTGTATGAAATGTTTATTGTGTATATGAAGAAAGTTTATATGTTGTCAAAAATATGTTCCTGGCATTAAAAAGACGATTCCAACAATAAAGAAATGTACGTTACACTGCACAAATTGTTCACAAGTTTCCAAAACATGTTTGGGACATTCTTTTTAAAAATGTGTCTGCAATGTAAGCAAATTTTTGCATAGTACAGTAAAATTGTTTTTATCATTAAAAAATGGTTCCAATGTGCTTTTGGAAAATGTTTGACTTGTATTTTTTTGCGAGCAAATCAGAGAGCTTTATTCAAATAAAAGCATTCTCCGGACAGTCAGCCAGGGGGCTGGTCACAAGGAAGCTAGGGGTTTCCTCTAGCCGGCAATCCGTAACATTCAGTGTGCATGCATGTTTTGCACAAAGATGCGCAGGAAGATTTGCCGACCGGTTTACATGTTGAACATCAAATAAAACAAAGCTATCACTAAGCTCTCCTATTTTTAGCAAGATCAGAGCCACAACTGAGCGAGAATTGTGGCGGGTTTTTCAGAGCATCACCAGCTCCAGGCAATCCACTTCCATTATCACATGCGAGAATCCTCTTAAGGCAGCAAAAAGAACTCCATCTCGCAGTGAAAAGGCTTCAATGATGAGGGGATCCGAGATCCCTGTATACGGCTTGCACCATGAGCCGAGAAGAGCAGCGGCTGAGCGAGCAACACCCCCTGCTCCCCCTCGACCATCTTCAAAATTGAGCGCACCATCCATGGTGATTTTAATGACTTCCCCTTCTGGTGGCCGCCACCCAAACCCTAGCAGAATCCTAGCTGCTTTGCGCGGGAGGTTCAGGAGAGCAATGACCTCCTTTATAGAACGAGTGGTAGCTACTGGGTCCCGTCCTTCTTCCCCATGCTTGATGCGATTTCGCGAGTGCCAGATTGACCACATGATTGTTGTAATCTTTGCTCGATCGTCATCAGAAAACCTGGCGTCACATATGATATCGCGCGCCCATGAGTCTGGATGGAGACGCGGAAGCCGGAGCCCGAACCACGCATACGCCTCCTCCCAAAAACGACGAGCATGCACACAATGTATCAGTGCATGCTTTAAATCCTCACTCATTGCCATGCATACCTTGCATCGATCAATGACTGTGATATGGTGGTATTTGAGCGTGCTTTCATCTGGGAGAATGCCGCGGAGGACTCTCCACCAAAAAACTCGCACTTTGAGAATTACATTGAGCTTCCATAAGGCCTTCCACAACTGTTGATCGTTCCCTGAGGTTCCGGTTGTTGGGGAACGTAGTAATTTCAAAAAAATTCCTACGCACACGCAAGATCATGGTGATGCACAGCAACGAGAGGGGAGAGTGTTGTCTACGTACCTACGCAGACCGACTGCGGAAGCGTTGACACAACGTAGAGGAAGTAGTCGTTCGTCTTCTCGATCCGACCGATCCAAGCACTGTTACTCCGGCACCTCCGAGTTCTTAGCACACGTACAGCTCGATGACGATCCCCGGGCTCCGATCCAGCAAAGCGTCGGGGAGGAGTTCCGTCAGCACGACGGCGTGGTGACGATCTTGATGTACTACCGTCGCAGGGCTTCGCCTAAGCACTACAACGATATGATCGAGGTGGAATATGGTGGCAGGGGGCACCGCACAAGGCTAAGGAACGATCACGTGGATCAACTTGTGTGTCCTAGGGTGCCCCCCTGCCCCCGTATATAAAGGAGCAAGGGGGAGGCCGGCCGGCCCTATGGGGCGCGCCAAGGGGAGGGGGAGTCCTCCTCCTAGTGGGAGTAGGACTCCCCTTTCCTAATCCAATTAGGAAACCCTAAGGGGGAAGGAAAGAGGGGGAGAGGGAGAGGGAAAGAGGGGCCGCGCCCCCCTCCCTAGTCCAATTCGGACTCCCCATGTGGGGGGGGGCGCCACCTCCTAGGCTGCAGCCCTCTCTCTCCCCTAAGGCCCAATAAGGCCCATTACTTCCCCGGAGGGTTCCGGTAACCCTTCCGGTACTCCGGTTTTCTCCGAAATCACTCGGAACACTTTCGGTGTCCGAATATAGCCGTCCAATATATCAATCTTTATGTCTCGACCATTTCGAGACTCCTTGTCATGTCCGTGATCACATCCGGGACTCCGAACTAACTTCGGTACATCAAAATGCATAAACTCATAATAACTGTCATCGTAACATTAAGCGTGCGGACCCTACGGTTCGAGATCAATGTAGACATGACCGAGACACGTCTCTGGTCAGTAACCAATAGCGGGACCTGGATGCCCATATTGGCTCCTACATATTCTACGAAGATCTTTATCGGTCAGACCGCATAACAACATACGTTGTTCCCTTTGTCATCGGTATGTTACTTGCCCGAGATTCGATCGTCGGTATCCAATACCTAGTTCAATATCGTTACCGGCAAGTCTCTTTACTCGTTTTGTAATACATCATCCCGCAACTAACTCATTAGTTGCAATGCTTGCAAGGCTTATGTGATGTGCATTACCGAGAGGGCCCAGAGATACCTCTTCGACAATCGGAGTGACAAATCCTAATATCGAAATACGTCAACCCAACATGTACCTTTGGAGACACCTGTAGAGCTCCTTTATAATCACCCAGTTACGTTGTGACGTTTGGTAGCACACAAAGTGTTCCTCTGGTAAACGGGAGTTGCATAATCTCATAGTCATAGGAACATGTATAAGTCATGAAGAAAGCAATAGCAACATACTAAACGATCGGGTGCTAAGCTAATGGAATGGGTCATGTCAATCAGATCATTCATCTAATGATGTGATCCCGTTAATCAAATAACAAGTCCATGGTTAGGAAACATAACCATCTTTGATTAACGAGCTAGTCAAGTAGAGGCATACTAGTGACACTCTGTTTGTCTATGTATTCACACATGTATTATGTTTCCGGTTAATACAATTCTAGCATGAATAATAAACATTTATCATGAAATAAGGAAATAAATAATAACTTTATTATTGCCTCTAGGGCATATTTCCTTCAATCTCCCACTTGCACTAGAGTCAATAATCTAGTTCATATCGTCATGTGATTTAACAGCAATAGTTCACATCACCATGTGATTAACACCCATAGTTCACATCGCCATGTGACCAACACCCAAAGGGTTTACTGGATTCAGTAATCTAGTTCACATCGCTATGTGATTAACACCCAAAGAGTACTAAGGTGTGATCATGTTTTGCTTGTGAGAGAATCTTAGTCAACGGGTCTGCCACATTCAGATCCACAAGCATTTTGCAAATTTCTATGTCAACAATGCTCTGCATGGAGCTACTCTAGCTAATTGCTCCCACTTTCAATATGTATCTAGACCGAGACTTAGAGTCATCTAGATTAGTGTCAAAACTTGCATCGGCGTAACCCTTTACGACGAACCTTTTGTCACGTCCATAATCGAGAAACATATCCTTATTTCACTAAGGATAATTCTGACCGTTGTCCAGTGATCTACTCCTAGATCACTATTGTACTCCCTTGCCAAATCAGTGCAGGGTATACAATAGATCTGGTATACAGCATGACATACTTTATAGAACCTATGGCCAAGGCATAGGGAATGACTTTCATTCTCTTTCTATCTTCTGCTGTAGTCAGGCTTTGAGTCTTACTCAACTTCACACCTTGTAATACAGGCAAGAACTCTTTCTTTGACTGCTCCATTTTGAACTACTTCAAAATCTTGTCAAGGTATGTATTTATTGAAAAAACATATCAAGCATCTTGATCTATCTCTATAGATCTTGATGCTCAATATGTAAGCAGCTTCACCGAAGTCTTTCTTTGAAAAACTCCTTTCAAACACTCCTTTATGCTTTACAGAATAATTCTACATTATTTCCGATCAACAATATGTCATTCACATATACTTTATCAGAAATGCTGTAGTGCTCCCACTCACTTTCTTGTAAATACAGGCTTCACCGCAAGTCTGTATAAAACTATATGCTTTGATCAACTTATCAAAGCGTGTATTCCAACTCTGAGATGCTTGCACCAGTTCATAGATGAATCGCTGGAGCTTGCATATTTTGTTAGAACCTTTAGGATTGACAAAACCTACTGGTTGCATCATATACAACTCTTCTTTAAGAAATCCATTAAGGAATGCAGTTTTGTTTATCCATTTGCCAGATTTCATAAAATGTGGCAATTGCTAACATGATTCGGACAGACTTAAGCATAGATACGAGTGAGAAACTCTCATCGTAGTCAACACTTTGAACTTGTCGAAAACCTTTTGCGACAATTCTAGCTTTGTAGATAGTAACACTACTATCAACGTCCGTCTTCCTCTTGAAGATCCATTTATTTTCTATGGCTTGCCGATCATCGGGCAAGTCAACCAAAGTCCATACTTTGTTTTCATACATGAATCCCATCTCAGATTTCATGGCCTCAAGCCATTTTGCGGAATCTGGGCTCATCATCGCTTCCTCATAGTTCGCAAGTTCGTCATGGTCTAGTAACATGACTTCTAGAACAGGATTACTATACCACTCTGGTGCGGATCTCACTCTGATTTACCTACGAGATTCGGTAGTAACTTGATCTGAAGTTTTATGATCATCATCACTAGCTTCCTCACTAATTGGTGTAGTAGTCACAGGAACAGATTTCTGTGATGAACTACTTTCCAATAAGGGAGAAGGTACAATTACCTTATCAAGTTCTACTTTCCTCCCACTCACTTCTTTCGAGAGAAACTCCTTCTCTAGAAAGGATCCATTATAAGCAACGAATGTCTTGCCTTGGGATCTGTGATAGAAGGTGTACCCAACAGTCTCCTTTTGGGTATCCTATGAAGATATTTCTCCGATTTGGTTTTGAGCTTATCAGGATGAAACTTTTTCACATAAGCATCACAACCCCAAACTTTAAGAAACGAAAACTTTGGTTTCTTGCTAAACCACAGTTCAGATTGTGTCGTCTCAACGGACTTAGATGGTGCCCCTTTTTTAACGTGAATGCAGTTGTCTTTAATGCATAACCTCAAAAATGATAGTGGTAAATCGGTAAGAAACATCATAGATTTGCACTATATCTAATAAAGTACGGCTATGACGTTCGGACACACCATTATGCTGTGGTGTTCTAGGTGGCACGAATTTGTGAAACTATTCCACATTGTTTTAATTGAAGACCAAACTCGTAATTCAAATATTTGTCTCCTGCGATCATATCGTAGAAGCCTTATTTTCTTGTTACGATGATTCTCCACTTCACTCTGAAATTCTTTGAACTTTTCAAATGTTTCAGACTTATGTTTCATCAAGTAGATATACTTATATCTGCTCAAATCATCTGTGAAGATCAGAAAATAATGATACCTATCGCGAGCCTCAATATTCATCGGACCACATACATCAGTATGTATGATTTCCAACAAATCTGTTGCTCGCTCCATTGTTTCGAAGAACAGAGTCTTAGTCATCTTGCCCATGAGGCATGGTTCACAAGCATCAACTGATTCATAATCAAGTGATTCCAAAAGCCCATCAGCATGGAGTTTCTTCATGCGCTTTACACCAATATGACCTAAACGGCAGTGCTACAAATAAGTTGCACTATCATTATTAACTTTGCATCTTTTGGTTTCAATATTATGATTATGTGTATCACTATGATCGAGATCCAACGAACTATTTTCATTGGGTGTGTAACCATATAAGGTTTTATTCATGTAAACAGAACAACAATTTATTCTCTTACTTAAATGAATAACCGTATTACAATAAACATGATCAAATCATATTCATGCTCAACGTAAACACCAAATAATACTTATTTAGGTTCAACACTAATCCCGAATTTATAGGGAGTGTGCGATGATGATCATATCAATCTTGGAACCACTTCCAACACACATCGTCACTTCATCCTTAACTAGTCTCTGTTTATTCTGCAACTCCCGTTTCGAGTTACTAATCTTAGCAACTGAACTAGTATCAAATACTGAGGGGTTGCTATAAACACTAGTAAAGTACACATCAATAACATGTATATCAAATATACTTATGTTCACTTTGCCATCCTTCTTATCTGCCAATCACTTGGGGTAGTTCTGCTTCCAGTGACCAGTCCCTTTCCAGTAGAAGCGCTCAGTCTCAGGCTTAGGTCCAGACTTGGGCTTCTTCACTTGAGCAGCAACTTGCTTGCTGTTCTTTTTGAAGTTCCCCTTCTTCCCTCTGCCCTTTTCTTGAAACTAGTGGTCTTGTCTACCATCAACACTTGATGTTTTTCTTGATTTCTACCTTCATCGATTTCATCATCATGAAAAGCTCGGGAGTCGTTTTCGTCATCCCTTGCATACTATAGTTCATCACGAAGTTCTACTAACTTGGTCATGGTGACTAGAGAATTCTGTCAATCACTATCTTATCTGGAAGATTAACTCCCACTTGATCCAAGCGATTGTAGTACCTAGACAATCTGAGCACATGCTCACTAGTTGAGCGATTCTCCTCCATCTTTTAGCTATAGAACTTGTTGGAGACTTCATATCTCTCAACTCGGGTATTTGCTTGAAATATTATCTTCAACTCCTGGAACATCTCATATGGTCCATGACGTTCAAAACGTCTTTGAAGTCTCGATTCTAAGCCATCAAGCATGGTGCACTAAACTATCAAGTAGTCATCATATTGAGCTAGCCAAACGTTCATAACGTCTGCATCTGCTCCTGTAATAGGTCTGTCACCTAGCGGTGCATCAAGGACATAATTCTTCTGTGCAGCAATGAGGATAAACCTCAAATCACGGATCCAATCCGCATCATTGCTACTAACATCTTTCAACATAGTTTTTCTCGAGGAACATATCAAAATAAACACAGGGAAGCAACAACGCGAGCTATTGATCTACAACATGATTTGCAAAATACTACCAGGACTAAGTTCATGATAAATTCAAGTTCAATTAATCATATTACTTAAGACCTCCCACTTAGATAGACATCTCTCTAATCCTCTAGGTGATCACGTGATCCAAATCAACTAAACCATAACCGATCATCACGTGAAATGGATTAGTTTTCAATGGTGAACATCATCATTTTGATCATATATACTATATGATTCACGCTCGACCTTTCGGTCTCCGTGTTCCGAGGCCATATCTGCATAGGCTAGGCTCGTCAAGTTTAACCTGAGTATTCTGCGTGTGCAAAACTGGCTTGCACCCGTTGTAGATGGACGTAGAGCTTATCACACCCAATCATCACGTGGTGTCTGAGCACGACGAACTTTGGCAACGGTGCATACTCAGGGAGAACACTTCTTGATAATTTAGTGAGAGATCATCTTATAATGCTACCGTCAATCAAAGCAAGATAAGATGCATAAAAAGATAAACATCACATGCAATCAATATAAGTGATATGGTATGGCCATCATCATCTTGTGCTTGTGATCTCCATCTCCGAAGCACCGTCATGATCACCATCGTCACCGGCGCGACACCTTGATCTCCATCGTAGCATCGTTGTCGTCTCGCCAATCTTATGCTTCCACGACTATCGCTACCGCTTAGTGATAAAGTAAAGCATTACATCGCGATTGCATTGCATACAATAAAGCGACAACCATATGGCTCCTGCCAGTTGCCGATAACTCGGTTACAAAACATGATCATCTCATACAATAAAATTTAGCATCATGTCTTGGCCATATCACATCACAACATGCCCTGCAAAAACAAGTTAGACGTCCTCTACTTTGTTGTTGCAAGTTTTACGTGGCTGCTACGGGCTTAAGTAAGAACCAATCTCACCTACGCATCAAAACCACAACGATAGTTTGTCAAATAGACTCCGTTTTAACCTTCGCAAGGACCGGGCGTAGCCACACTTGGTTCAACTAAAGTTGGAGAAACAGTCACCCGCAAGCCACCTTTGTGCAAAGCACGTCGGGAGAACCGGTCTCGCGTAAGCGTACGCGTAATGTCGGTCCGGGCCGCTTCATCCAACAATACCGCCGAACCAAAGTATGACATGCTGGTAGGCAGTATGACTTATATCGCCCACAACTCACTTGTGTTCTACTCATGCATATAACATCAAACCATAAAACCTAGGCTCGGATGCCACTATTGGGGAACGTAGTAATTTCAAAAAAATTCCTACGCACACGCAAGATCATGGTGATGCACAGCAACGAGAGGGGAGAGTGTTGTCTACGTACCTATGCAGACCAACTGCGGAAGCGTTGACACAACGTAGAGGAAGTAGTCGTTCGTCTTCCCGATCCGACCGATCCAAGCACCGTTACTCCGGCACCTCCGAGTTCTTAGCACACGTACAGCTCGATGACGATCCCGGGGCTCCGATCCAGCAAAGTGTCGGGGAGGAGTTCCGTCAGCACGACGGCGTGGTGACGATCTTGATGAACTACCGTCGCAGGGCTTCGCCTAAGCACTACAACGATATGATCGAGGTGGAATATGGTGGCAGGGGGCACCGCACACGGCTAAGGAACGATCACGTGGATCAACTTGTGTGTCCTAGGGTGCCCCCTTCCCCCGTATATAAAGGAGCAAGGGGGAGGCCGGCCAGCCCTATGGGGCGCGCCAAGGGGAGGGGGAGTCCTCCTCCTAGTGGGAGTAGGACTCCCCTTTCCTAATCCAATTAGGAAACCCTAAGGGGGAAGGAAAGAGGGGGAGAGGGAGAGGGAAAGAGGGGCCGCGCCCCCCTTCCTAGTCCAATTCGGACTCCCCATGTGGGGGGGGGCACCTCCTAGGCCGCAGCCCTCTCTCTCACCTAAGGCCCAATAAGGCCCATTACTTCCCCGGAGGGTTCCGGTAACCCTTCCGGTACTCCGGTTTTCTCCAAAATCACCCGGAACACTTCCGGTGTCCGAATATAGCCGTCCAATATATCAATCTTTATGTCTCGACCATTTCGAGACTCCTCGTCATGTCCGTGATCACATCCGGGACTCCGAACTAACTTCGGTACATCAAAATGCATAAACTCATAATAACTGTCATCGTAACGTTAAGCGTGCGGACCCTACGGTTCAAGAACAATGTAGACATGACCGAGACACGTCTCCGGTCAATAACCAATAGCGGGACCTGGATGCCCATATTGGCTCCTACATATTCTACGAAGATCTTTATCGGTCAGGCCGCATAACAACATACGTTGTTCCCTTTGTCATCGGTATGTTACTTGCCCGAGATTCGATCGTCGGTATCCAATACCTAGTTCAATCTCGTTACTGGCAAGTCTCTTTACTCGTTCTGTAATACATCATCCCGCAACTAACTCATTAGTTGCAATGCTTGCAAGGCTTATGTGATGTGCATTACCGAGAGGGCCCAGATATACCTCTCCGACAATCGGAGTGACAAATCCTAATCTCGAAATACGTCAACCCAACATGTAACTTTGGAGATACCTGTAGAGCTCCTTTATAATCACCCAGTTACGTTGTGACATTTGGTAGCACACAAAGTGTTCCTCTGGTAAACGGGAGTTGCATAATCTCATAGTCATAGGAACATGTATAAGTCATGAAGAAAGCAATAGCAACATACTAAACGATCGGGTGCTAAGCTAATGGAATGGGTCATGTCAATTAGATCATTCATCTAATGATGTGATCCCGTTAATCAAATAACAAGTCCATGGTTAGGAAACATAACCATCTTTGATTAACGAGCTAGTCAAGTAGAGGCATACTAGTGACACTCTGTTTGTCTATGTATTCACACATGTATTATGTTTCCGGTTAATACAATTCTAGCATGAATAATAAACATTTATCATGAAATAAGGAAATAAATAATAACTTTATTATTGCCTCTAGGGCATATTTCCTTCACCGGTAGCCGTCCCTTCCTCTCGAGCAAGACGCTCGTTGCGAGTCATGAGAGCGCGGTACGCCGTCTTCACAGTGTAGTTGCCAGATTTTTCAAAAGCCCAAGCATAAGAGTCCTCACCACCTCCCCTCTGGATAGGGATATTAAGAACGACATCAGTGGCGGGGGCAATGAAGATTTCTCTGACCACATCTTGCCTCCAGGACCAATTCTCAGAGTCAATAAGCTCAGAAACTCTCTCGATATTGGTATTAGGAGGTCTCGAGATCGACCGCATGGAAATAGTACCTGGTATCCAGTTTTGGTGCCACACTAAAATAGTACTTCCATCGCCCACCCTTGCAATCAACCCAACATTTAGGGCTTCTCTTCCCGCGACGATTGCCTTCCAAGTGGCCGATGCCGATTTTGGAACCGACGCTTGCATAAATTCAGTCTCTGAAAAGTATCGTCCTTTCAAAACCCTTGCACGCAAGGAGTTGGGATTCGTCATAAAACGCCACCCATGTTTACCAAGCATAACAAGATTGAACAAACGTAAGTCTCTAAAACCCATTCCCCCCATGCACTTTGGCTTAGTCATTTCCTCCCAGGACAGCCAATGCATTGCTTTCTTATCCAAAGAGCTGCTCCATAAAAATTTCGCCATGGGGGAGGTTAGGCTCTTGTATACCTTTTTTGTAAACAGAAAAGTGCTCATCGGATAGGTAGGAATAGCTTGAGCTGTTGACTTGATGAGCGTTTCACGCCCAATGCATGCAAGCAATTTTTCCGACCACCCATTCATATACCCACAGGCTCTTTCACCGATATGATCAAAGGTTCCACTCGTGATACGCCCAACAGCCGTTGGCAGCCTGAGGTATTTCTCATCGAAAGCTTCTACTTGGATATTCAAGACAGTTTTCATAGCTTCCCTCACATGGTCAGGAGTGTTTGTACTGAAGAAGATGGAACTCTTTTCCCGGTTAACTCGCTGTCCAAAAGCATCACCATAGATTCTCAAAATCTCATTAAGTCTGAGAGCACTATGATCCTTGGCATCAATAAAAATAAGACTGTCATCTGCGAAGAGCAAATGAGAGATCCACGGTGATCTATAGCTTACTCTCAAACCTCTGTAAATAAAACCTCCGTTGTAATATTTCAATAAGGAGGAAAAACCTTCCGCACATATTAGGAACAGATATGGCGAGGCAGGGTCGCCTTGACGGAGCCCCCTTGAGGGGGTGAAGAACGGCAGTAGCTCACCGTTTACGCGAACCAAAAAACGAACAGAGGATACACATTTCATGATCAACCTGACAAAAACAATACTGAACCCCATCTTGGACAGAATTGCTTCGAGATAATGCCACTCGACACAGTCGTAAGCTTTCATCATATCAAGCTTGACCGCACAAGAAAAATTATTTCCTTTTTTCCTTCTTCGCATTGTGTGCACACTCTCGTATGCCACAAGCACATTATTAGTTATTAGACGACTTGGTACAAAAGCACTTTGTTCCTCACTGATAATCTCGTCCATGATGCATCGCAGCCGGTTTGTGATTGCCTTGCTCGCAATCTTATACAAGACAGAACATAAAGCGATTGGACGGTACTGAGAAATGGACTGGGGATGCTTTACCTTTGGAATTATGGTAATGGATGTATCATTCAGTCCAGGGGCTAACTCCCCACCATTTAAGAAATCCAAAACTGCATTAGTAACTTCTCCACCAAGAAGATCCCAATGCTTTTGATAAAACCCCGCAGTAAACCCATCCACACCGGGAGCTTTTGAAGGAGCCATCTGGAAGAGCGCGGTTTTAACCTCCTCCGCAGTGTAGGGTTTAGTAAGCTCCATGTTCATCGCATCTGAGATTTTAGCCAGAACATGAGCTAATAGCTCACTTGGATCATGAAAGCCGTCAGACTTGTACAGATTCTGATAGAACTGCTGAACTTCGTCCTTGTCCTCGCTCTCATCCGCACAGACCGATCCATCAGATCGCCTGAGACCCTGAATCTTGTTCATCCTCTGTCGCTGCCTGGCTTGGGCCTGAAAATACTTGGTATTCCGGTCCCCTTCCCATAGCCAAGGCACGCGAGACCTCTGGCGGTACCACACCTCCTCCAGATGCAATGCTTCTTTTAGTTTCTTAACAGTAGTTTGCTCCTCATCCGATGGGGCACGCCCAATGGACAAGGAACGGAGCCTGTCAAGCTTTTTTTGAAGATGTTTGACATGTATTAAAAATCATCTACAAAAAATATTCTTGTACAGAAATGCTAAACATGTATTAAAAATGTGAAGCATTTCTAAAACAATGTTTTATATATTAAAAAATAGGTACATCGTCTATTAAAAAAGTGGACATAAAAACATCTATTAGAAAAAATATGCATCATCTATTTGGAAAATGTTAAATGCGTGTAATTGTTTTCAATATTTACAAACAAACGTACTGTGCGTATGAAAAATGTAAGCATGTGTTGAAAAAAGGGGGAAAACCTGAAGAAAACCTGAGAAAATCGGTGAAAACCAACGAAAGGAGTAAAGAAAATGCAAGGAAAACAATAAAAGGAAAAATAAAATACAAAAAAGGAAGCAAATGGATAAAAAAATGAAAGAAACACAATAAAACTGAAAAATATTGAAAAACAAAGCGACAGCGTGCAAGCAAACACTGGGATGCACAACAATGTGCCGGTATGGTACTTAGCACCATTAGGCGAGCCCTAATATATGTAGGAATCGCACACCCACGAGAGCTATGTCTCGCTTATACCGAGACGATAGCTGCTCTCGCCTGAAGAAATTTTGCTATCGCGTATGAATCAGGCCGCCCATTTTCCTTTCCTCACTCTCTCGGTCAATCCATCGCTAGTACCCTACTCGATTGCTCGTTCAGTCTCTTTTTTTCTTTCATTTTTTATGGTTTCCTTTTTTCTTTCTTTCTTCATTGTTCTATTTTTAACTTTTTTACGGTTCTTATCGAGTTCTTTGCTTCGTTAGGGTTTTCTTTGGTTTTTCGTTTTCTTTGTGTTTTCATTGATTTTCTTCATTTTTTTCTTGTTTTTAACTAGGTTTTTTCTTTTCTCTTTTTTTGTTTTTTGTTTCTTTATCGTTTCCTTCAGTTTTTCTTGTTTCTTTGTTTTCCTTTTCTTTTTTGCAGTAGTTTTCTCCGATTTTTCTTGTTTTCTTTTTTCTTTTCTTGGTTTTCTTTGTGCCCTCGTGAATTTTCATTGTTTTCTTCAGGTTTCCGGTTTTCTTTGTATATGATGTCTTTCTTTTGTTTCTTCCTTCATTTTTTTGGGTTTTCACCAATTTTTCGTCGGTTTTGTTTCTGTCTTTCTTGTTTTTTTTATCTTTTTTTGTTTTCTCTTGGTTTCCACTATTTTTTACACACATTTTTGGTATATATCCAATATATTTTATAATGCAAGTTTCACATTGTTCAAATAAAAGATCAAAAAATTGAATATATGGTAAACATTTTTTAATAAATATTTAACATTTTCAATGCTTGGTTAATATTTTTTAAGTATAAAATTAGTATTTGTTGAATATGTACTCCATATCCAAATCCATTGCTTCATAGAAGAAGGGACAAAAAAATTAAGCACAGGGGTACCATAGGGGCGGATGGCACCTGTGCAACGGACAGAGGAGAGGCGTGGAACACATAGGACAGGCAGCATGGCGCCCTGGTGTAGCGATGGAGGTGAAGGAGTCTCGTTTTCTGGCAAGGGTGTGTCAGGGCGGCTGTGATGGTGGAGTAGCGGCGAAGGCAAAAGAGAAAATGGATGTAGAGAAAGATCAGAGGATGGAGGCGCGGGGTCTGGGAGGGGTTTTGGGTGGACTAGGGGTGTCGGAGTCCTATGTGATTGTTGTCCGGACTCCCACAAAGCCCCCCTCCCCCCCCCCCTCCCTAAAAAAGTTAGTTTCGAGATTGTGGGAAAAAGCGCGTCGGTCGCGGATCAATACAGCCCCAGTTGGATGGCTAAGGGCGTCTGGACCGCATAGTCCGCCCGATTGCGGGCGGTTTGAAGGTTCGTTTTGGAAATGCCCTTGCTGATTGATTGGAAGTGGACCGATGACATTCCTTAGTTAATTGGAAATGAACATTTCCTTTTTTGACCGAGCAAGGTCCCTTGTGGGTTTAAAAGTCCTTTTAAGACCTTGAATTCTTCTTTGTCTTGATTAGGAGGGTACAGACGAAATTGGTCTACATTTTCCAACCGAAATGAAAAATAACTACCGGCATCATAGAAATCACCATACACTCTAACCAAAAGCCCTCCCGATTGTTCCCCGAAAAAAAAACAAAGACACAGGCTACAAAATGAACTGTAGCCACTAATTTTATCCAACCATGGAAAACAATAACTTTCTTTTTTCTTTTTTGTCACTTGAACACAAATAAATCTCGATTTTATCTAACCAAAAGTCGATCGTAGCCTGAGCCTCGCAAGTGTGATAGCTCAAGTTTGAGAAAGCTCGTGTGTGTCCCGGTGCAGCGATAGACCTTGGATGTAGTCAAGTCTAGATCAGAGATAGCAAGTACCAAGCGAGCTCTCCAGCTGCCTCGTGACCACACGGATGGATTCGCCGTCAAGGATCTTCCGGGAATGTTCCTTCCTACTACGTACACTTATACTCCCTTCGATCATTTTTACTCTGCATATAAAAATTATCTGAAGTCAAACTTTACAAAGTTTGACCATACTTATAAAAAAAATATATCATCATCTACCACTGGCGGACCTCCCCGGTGGGCAGGGTATGGCACCTGCCATACCTTAATTTTGAGCAAAAAAAAATTTATAACTAGTATGCATCATCAATCGCTAGCAGAATAGGCTGCTCGTCGCTGTTAATACGTGATGCCTTGATGGGCCGACGGCCCCAGCGAGCGGCAAAATGGGCCAATAGCCAGCCAGAGCCAGGTTCGAGCGTCCACGCGAGCGAGCAGAGACGCAACACACTCGACCGCTCTGTTCTATTCCCACGACGCCAACCCTAATCCCTAAGCTAGCGCCGGCAGCGACGGCAGCGGCTTGCCAGGTCTCCAGGAGTGGGGCGGGGCAGGCAACGGCGGGGCAGCCAGCGGCAGGGCAGCACCGGCGGCGGCAGTCGGGAGGGCTAGAGGGCGGCGGCACCGCGGCAGCAAGCGGCGTCTCCAGCCAGGGCTTAGGCGCCTAGCAGCAGCGACAGCAGTCCGGCCGTCCGACCACTTCTGGGTCCGGCCGGCGCAGTCACGGCCAGATTTTCCGAAGATGGAAAGGAAGAGGAAGGCAATAGGAAATCCAAAGAAAAGGGGAGGAGGTGATTTCTCAATTTTTCTGAAATTTTGTCCCAAATTTTAACAGTATCTTGAAGCCTCAAATTCAAGCAGATTGTAGTGACATATTAATGTTGTGATTTGTGAACACTCTGGTTGTGAAGGGCAGGAGGTTTGGTTCATCAAATGGAGACTTTTAGCTTTGTGTTCATCTTGAGGATGATGCTAAAAATCCTTCGCATGACAAATGATTCGTCTCTTCTATTGCAAAAGAAGGATCAAAATGTTGTTCAGGTATGTGATGGATCATGCTATATGTATCTAGTCTGCTCGATATATTTCATTGTATTTGGTTATTCGTTTGTAGTGTACAATTTCGTTCCGTTGATTCGCATAAAGAAAAATCTTAGTGAGATTTCACCCCATCTTAATTTTTTTTCTGGTCCGCCTCTGTCATCTACCATGTTAAAATTATAGAAGATGAAACTTTAAATCATGACGTATTTACTGATATTGATTTTACACTATGAATGTTGGTATTTTTTCTCTCTATAAAATTGATCAAATTTTATAAAACTTGACTTCAGACAAATCTTATATGCAAACTAAAAAAGACATGAGGAGTAATATACTGCAATTCCGCACTTTCCTTTTCTCCGTTGAAAGTCCACGGAAGACCTCGCGCGGCCGCCGTGCCCTCGGCGCCAAAACAGGGGCCAACGGCGAGAGCTACAGCACCGTACCGCACCTATCTATCCGGGGGCCCGGCCATTGACCGGCGGAGGTCTACCTCTACCTCTAGCCCCCTCGGCGTCTCACGTTTAATGGCTAGTTTACCAAGTCTGCCGGTCTTTTCCACGGGTTGCATCCTCCACACGGGAGCTCGACCGCGACTCGCCATTGAACCACGCCCAAGCTGCTTCCCTTCCCTACCCAGTGCCGATCCGGAAGGAACCTGGATAATAATAATAGGGTTAGCTGCAAAAAAAAAGGGGAACCTGGATAATAATGGCATGGCGCTAGTCTCAGGAGGGCGGGCCCGCCATAATCGTGGCCGTCGCTTTCTGTTGACCGCTTGACTGGCCACAGGCTGCTCCGCTCCACTTGGGCGGCCACATAGCGTAAAACAACCCTATGCTTTCGTGAAACTACTACTTCGTCCCACGGACAACACGTGTGCAGGTTCTTTTTTCTTTGAAAAAACATTCAAATCTATATTAAACCAATAAATAGTATAAATAAATTAAACGGGTCGATGGTGCGCCGCCGCAACTCACTGCAATACCAAGCGAACCAAACATTGTTGATGACGGGCATGAAGTCATCATGGTCACAGTCTTGCCAGATCATTGCACCGAAGAAGAGGGCATCCAAACTGAAAGAGTCATAGATCAAAGAGTCTGACCTCAAAAAGGTCTCACGTACCTCACGTCGGCAGCAAAACATGCACCGAGGTGACAAAGATGAGGCCGGCGGACCCAATCGTGAAAGGAAGGCACCCCGCCACGGCAAACCGTAAAAACATAACCTTACGTTTAGAATAAACAAAAGAAACATAAATCCTCAAAACAAGTTGCCACAAATAACACCGACGTGATGTGAAGGCTCGAGAAGGAATTACTCATTGGGCAGACGCCACCGCCACCTCAAGGGCATGCAGTCGAAGATGACTTTATTGTGCATCATCGTCAGAAGGTCAAAGCAACGAACAACAAACGGCTAACTAAAATCGCCAGGGAAACTACATCTCCGTCTAGTAGACCGGGTCCTCCCTGTGCTCAAGTCCACTGGAGGAGGGGGGCGGCGACCTACCGACAACAAGGAAGTTACAAAGTGGCGCACCCAAGATCACCTCTTGCTAGGGATAGGAGAGGAAACGATTCACTAAAAGAGCCGGTACATGTTCCAAGTTCGGTGATTTATGAGTAGGGCTAGAGTATCGTGAATAATATGCACCGTGCTAATATGATCTCGCTGAAAAAAACTTCTGAAATGTTTCTTCCTTTTTGTCCAAACCGACCAGGGAATTTTCGTATGCCATGTTGTCCATGTGACAAAGTTTCAACCATACCGTTGATGCCATCAAGAGAGGGAAAGAGTTACATATTCGTTAGGTGCAAATGTCAAACATTGTAGAAGGTGGCAAGCCCCGCTACCGATAACTCAAGAAAACACCCCTCACCAGAGAGGGAATGGCCTAGAACTAACAACTACTACCTCTATCTGGGTTTATTATTCCCCGTCGCATTTTGGGTTAAAGTTCAACCACATATTTGACTAGCAAATATTAATGCATGTTATCAGAAATTATATTGTCAAATTCATATTTGAATATTTGAATGTAGTTTTCATTTGTATTATTTTTGTTGCGTATAGTTTTATTTTACTAGTTAAAACCATGATCAAAATATGACCCGAAATGCAAGGGGACTAGTAATAAAGCAGGACGGATGTGGTGGTCACTAGTTTCATCACGAGGGAATTTGCTCCCATGCACTCATAGTGATCAACGCGGAATTATTGGATGGAGCCTGCAAGAGTAGGGTCGGGAAAGAAACGGAGTGTACTTTCATCATCAAAAATCAATCAATTAGACCAATAACAATAGCGATTTTGATGTTTCAAACTTAAAGAACCGCTGAATAGAATTTGCAGGAGTAGAGGCACTTGTATGCAAAACCCCAGTAGTACGAGTACAATATTTAGTGGTAACGTACCCGAGTACCACGCGAACAATCCCCGCGAAAAGCAAGCACTGAGCCAGCGCGTGCTCCATTTCTCGCCACTTTTGCCCACCAAACGCGGCGTGAACCGCCGCCGCCGCCGCCGCCGGGCCGCCGCCGGGGCCTTCTTCACCTCCCCCGCGGCTCCGATCTCTACTCCCAGTTCCCACACGAGCGAGCTCAGCCTTCCTTCATTCCTTCCTGCTCAGGTAACCATGCCTCCTCCTCCGCCTCGTTCGTCTTCTTCATTCGGTTGGATTGGATGTGCTCTCTGCTTCCACTATTGTGCTTGACGGGTAGTTTTGGCGCCAAATTCGGCAAATCGAGGGCTTCGTTCCCTGATATTTGTTTACTTCTTTCGTCGCCGATCCACGGCCGGGTGATCTAGCTTTGCCTGGCAGCCATTTGGGTACTCTTTCCTGTTTTGGTTTCAAAAGAAAAAGAGCATATGTGAGCTCCAGCCCTAGCAACAGCAGCAGAAGGTTCGTTGTCCACCGGTTTCTTTTCTAGATGCAGAATCATCCATGTTTCAGGAGTCAGGACTGCTGCTCTATGCTTCTCTTCTAATTATTCGCGTGATTCTTCCATTCACAAATACTCCCTGATGTTTTTCTTTTCTTAACTTTCTATGTATGTATGCCGGTGCTATAGTAACAAACCGCTGCATCTCCCCTTATGATAGCTAAATTATCTCAAATTTCTTTTCTTACCTGCTAAAGAAACTAAGAATACACGAGAGCAGAATTATTGAACAGCCTATTCCTATTAATCTCTTTTCCTGCAGTATCCTCCTTTTTTTTGGCGATACCACGAACTTCAGTCTGCTTGCAATTACTTAGTATTATCTTACTCGCACACGTCGATGTTCTGCCTTGCATCGATTGCCTGTTTCTCAACAAGTTGCCATGATTCATTCATTCAGTTTACTGAATTGTCAACCTCCTTTTCTTTGAAGGTTATGTGGCTGTCTACGTGTGCCTTCTTCACTGAACAATAGTCTGAAATCCGTACCCCCAAACCGATGAAGAAAATCACAATGTTCTTGCATTACGCAAACATCCTGTAGCAAGTTGATCCGATGGAGTCCCTAATTCTTTGATTCTGGTGCACCAACCGCCGCAAAATCCAAAATGGCTTTCCCAGCCCTACCAGCTACCCTCACATGCCTCACACTGTTAGCTCTCTCGTCGCTTGCCATGGCGGCTGATAACAACTCCACCGGCCTCATCCTCATAAACTGCGGAGCATCAGTCCAAGAAGACGATGATAATGGTCGCACTTGGGACGGGGACGCCGGCTCCAAGTTCGCGCCATCATTGAAAGGAGTCACAGCCACCGCTCCAAACCAAGACCCTTCACTCCCCTCCACCGTCCCTTTTATGACCGCACGCATCTTCGCTTCAAACTACACCTATTCCTTCTCTGTCACCCCAGGCCGCATGTTCTTACGCCTCTACTTCTATCCGGTTGCTTATCCAAACTATGCCGTCGCAGATGCCTTCTTCAGTGTCACGACATCAAATCTTGTCCTCTTAAATGATTTCAATGCTTCGCAAACAGTTCAGGCGATCAGTTCTGCCTACCTTGTGCGCGAGTTCTCGTTGAATGTTTCTTCAGGCAGCTCCTTGGACCTCACCTTTGCCCCGTCAGCACATCACAATGGTTCTTACGCGTTTGTGAACGGCATTGAGATTGTGCCCACTCTTGACATCTTCACAGCACCTGACACAAGATATGTCGGTGATAACACAGCCCCATTCTCATTCGACACTGCCATAGCCGTCCAGACTATGTACCGGCTCAATGTCGGGGGCCAAGCCATTTCCCCGAAAGGTGACTCGGGCTTCTACCGCTCATGGGCCAATGATGCCCCCTACATATTTGGTGGCTCTGGGGTGACCTTCTCCAAGGATGACAATTTGACTATCACCTATACATCCAAAGTGCCGAATTACACGGCGCCAGTTGATGTCTATGGTACAGCTCGGTCGATGGGGCCAACTGCGCAGATCAACCTGAACTACAACCTTACATGGATTTTACCGGTTGATGCGGGGTTCAGTTACCTCCTGAGGTTCCATTTCTGTGAGATTCAGTATCCTATTACAAAGCAGAATCAGAGGTCCTTCTTCATCTACATCAACAACCAGACAGCGCAGGAGCAAATGGATGTCATCGTCTGGAGCGGCGGAATCGGTAGAACAACATACACAGACTATGTTATCCTGACTTCTGGCTCCGGCCAGGTGGACATGTGGATTGCACTCCACCCTGATCTTTCAAGCAGACCAGAGTATTTTGATGCAATACTGAATGGTCTTGAGATCTTCAAGCTACAGAATTACGGAGCATTGAACAATCTTGCCGGGCTCAATCCTCCACTTCCACAAAAGCCAGCTGATGCCAGTCCCGGCGCGGCGTCTGGCAAAGTGAAATCTGTCGCGGCTATCATAGGTGGAGCTGCTGGTGGTTTCATAGTGCTGCTGGTCACATGTTTTGGCGTTTGCATCATCTGCAAACGAAAGAACAAGAGCAAGAAGAAGAAGATATCCAAGGATCCTGGTGGTAAATCTGAAGATGGTCACTGGACTCCTCTCACCGAGTACAGCGGATCACGATCAGCTATGTCGGGAAACACGGCCACCACCGGGTCGACACTGCCATCCAACCTCTGCCGCCACTTCACCTTCGCCGAGCTTCAGACCGCCACCAAGAACTTCGACCAGGCCTTCCTGCTCGGCAAAGGTGGGTTCGGGAACGTGTACCTCGGGGAGATCGACAGCGGCACCAAGGTGGCGATCAAGCGGTGCAACCCGATGTCGGAGCAGGGCGTCCATGAGTTCCAGACGGAGATCGAGATGCTGTCCAAGCTCCGGCACCGCCACCTCGTGTCCCTCATCGGCTACTGCGAGGACAAGAGCGAGATGATCCTGGTGTACGACTACATGGCCCACGGCACGCTCCGGGAGCACCTCTACAACACCAAGAACCCGCCGCTGTCGTGGAAGCAGCGGCTGGAGATCTGCATCGGCGCCGCCCGGGGCCTCTACTACCTGCACACCGGCGTGAAGCACACCATCATCCACCGCGACGTCAAGACCACCAACATCCTGCTGGACGACAAGTGGGTCGCCAAGGTGTCCGACTTCGGGCTGTCCAAGACGGGCCCCAACATGGACGCCACCCACGTCAGCACCGTCGTCAAGGGCAGCTTCGGGTACCTCGACCCGGAGTACTTCCGCCGGCAGCAGCTCTCGGAGAAGTCCGACGTCTACTCCTTCGGCGTGGTGCTCTTCGAGGTGCTCTGCGCGCGCCCGGCCCTGAGCCCCTCGCTCCCCAAGGAGCAGATCAGCCTCGCCGACTGGGCGCTGCGCTGCCAGAAGCAGGGCGTGCTCGGCCAGGTGATCGACCCGGCGCTCCAGGGGAAGATCGCGCCCCAGTGCTTCCTCAAGTTCACGGACACCGCGGAGAAATGCGTGGCCGACCGCAGCGTCGACAGGCCGTCCATGGGCGACGTCCTCTGGAACCTCGAGTTCGCGCTCCAGCTGCAGGAGAGCGAGGAGGACACCGGCAGCCTCACGGAGGGGACGCTGTCGTCGTCGGGCGCGTCGCCTCTCGTCATGACCAGACTGCAGTCGGACGAGCCGTCGACGGACGCAAGCACGACCACGACGAGCACGACCACGATGAGCATGACGGGACGGAGCATCGCGAGCATGGACTCGGACGGGCTGACGCCGAGCGCCGTTTTCTCGCAGATCATGCATCCGGATGGCAGGTGAAGCTGGATCGCAACAGTCCCTCTGCGGACTCATGGACAACATTCTTGGTGCACATTCATGTTGCAGGTGCTAGTAATTACTGTAGTGATTAGAGTGCTTATAGTGTGATAGTACACACCTTATGGTAATTCAGGTACGGAGTCACTTATTAGGACTCTGTATGTATGTATTGTATGTACCGGACATCAACGTCATTGTAACTGTATAGATGTCGCCGAGGCACTGGAGTTGCGCTTCTTATTGCTACTTGCTGGTCAGTCTGAATTTTTTTGTGAATGCAAGCAAGCTATCCCCTCTTCATGTCGTTCAGTATGTCACCGAAAGAAAAATGCCTCTCTGTGTTCTGAACTACTCGCATTGGTAAGGGCATGTAACTCAAAAAAAAATTTGTTGGATTTCATTCATACGATTTCCTCTTTCATATGCTAGTATATAGAGCTTGTTTGGTTGGTAGAATTTCTTTCTTATGGGCAGCTGAGTATCCTCCTACATTTTCAAAGAAAACCTCTGCCCGGTTGAAAAAAAATCCTTGAGGTCATGAGTGAATATGTTTCATCACCTGGAAATGGACTTCCGATGGTATTTACACTTTTACAGTGCCTCCTCCGTAGTAGGGAACTATCCATGCTGCCATCAGTGAGGAAATTGGCAAAGCGTGGATGGCCTCATGACCCCATTTGCAACGTCCCTTACCCTGGATGTGCTGTATGATTTGAATCAAGATCTTAGACTATATGCATTGCTGGACGATCAGCTTTCAGGCTCATCGCTACATAACTGATATTCAGTGTCTTTTTTTTATATATATATCTGGCAGGACATTCACATTCTCATTGCACAAGAACGTACAAGTATGTTTTAAGCAGAACTGCAGTAAATGTAAGCTGAATCGTCAACAGAACGTACGATCGTTCTAATTTCAGCAATAATTTTCGAATTTTGATGTAACGGATGTCCAGAGGATTTGCGGGGTACACGTCCAGGATCTATCTCTGTACAGTCGATTCCCCAGACCACATTTTAACGCGTCCCCTGTCCAGTGCAGGCTGCACATGTACAGTGGTGCTTAACGGAGAGCAATCCAATCCAAACAAATTTAGAGAGAAGAGGCTAGCTGCGTCTACGTCTACGTGGTTCAGTTCTTGGGCTAGTTTGGCACATCCATCGTCCTGAATCTTGAATCAGAACTACTAGAGTGAAAGGCATCGAGGACGCCGGAGCCGAGGCAGGCGATCGTCCAGCCAAAACACAAACAAATGGACACCTGCCGTCACGTACGCACGGGCAAGACGACCATCACACCCAGCCCAGCAGCAGTCCCGCCACACCTCCATGGAAAAACACGACCATCGCCAGCTGCGCCTCCATAGTCCATACAAGCATGCACCCCTCCGAACCATCAGGCACGGCGCACGGCACGCGGAGGCGTGAGCAGCCGGTGAGGTATCCGCGGTGGTGGCGCGCGCATGCATGCGGGGCAACCCAGCGGCACCCGCAGGGATGCGCCGCCGCACGCGCCGTGCGTGCCGAACGACCAGGGTTTGCCAGGGCCCAACCCACGTAACGCACGCCGCACGCCGCACGTCGGCACGGAGCCGTGAATGGCCGGCGAGGCACCGCGCACGGTATAGTAGCAGAGCAGGGGACGACTTTCCACGTGCCGACTCGCCGGGCGACTTTCCACGATCCCACGGCCGGCGGCCAGCCCCGCCCCGCACGCATCGGGCCGATCGCTCGCGAATCTCCCCCCAGTAGTCCCCCTTGCCTTGTCGGCAGCGCACGCGACCTCCCATATGCGGCGCGTCCCCCAACGGAAAACAAATCATTCTGCCCGCCCGGTCTCCGCTCGCCGCCCGAGCGAGCCGAGGAAAGCCGACGGAAGCTGCGCGCGAGCGAGCACGGCGAGCACGGGGCACCAACGCACGGTACGTTAACGTACTACGTACGTACGCGCTCCCACCCACCGGCCACCGGTCCACCCCCACCGCAAGTGTCCGTTGGGAGGAGAGGAGAGGAGCGGGTGGTACCGTACCGGCCGACCGACCTCTGCCGCCGCGGCTCTATATAATGGCAGGGGCACCGGGCCACGGCCACAACGGATACCTTACCTCTACTCGTCTTCTTCCCTTCCTTTGGCTCATCAGCTCTGCTCGTCTTTTCTTTCTTCTCCGGCTCACCTTTCTTTCTGCCTTTCTTTCTCTTTTCTGCTCGAGTTTAGCTAGCTTACCAGGGCTGCATCTCGATCTGTTTTAGTTGATCTAGATCTGCATCCGATCAAGCTTCTCTGGTTTCTTTTGCTTTTGATACACACACACATTCTACATCTCTCCGCCTGTTTTTGTTGGTTGGAGCTTGATTTCCTTTCTTCTCTAGGTTTACTTCTTCAGCTCTCAACGTTCATTCCAAATAATCAGCCGCTTGTTTCGGCACCAGATTTGGAAAGACCGACTCACAGATGGAGTGTGGTTTGAAATCCCTGAGCAGCAGCTCCTCCCCCGCAGCGTCGCCTTCTCTGATGATGGCCTGCAGGCCGTTCCCGCAGCCGCCGCTCCTGCCCCTGCCGCAGCACCTCCAGGCCTCGCCGCAGCAGCGGGCAGGCCAGCCGGCCGACCTGCGCGCCAGCAAGAGCCCCAGGAAGCCGGCGAGCGGGGCGGCGTCGGCGCCCATCGTGGTCGCGGCGGCGCCTATGTCGGCGTGGACGTCCATGGACTCGATGTACTCGGTGTCGCCGCCGCCGAGCAGCGTCCCGATGCCGACGTCGCTGCTGCTGGCCGCCGGCGCCGGCCGGAAGAAGGCGCCGACCCCGTGCGCCGTGCAGGTGGCTGGCGCTGGCGGGGGCGTGGACGTCGGCGCCACCGACGAGCTCCGCCGCCTGCTCCGGCTCTAGCCACCGCTGCTAGGGATGGCAAGGCGAGGGAGCTGCGGATGGATGTAGCCCGTTCATGGATCGTGGGTAGTTTTTTTACCGTGCCCGCCCGAGACAGAATCCTGACGATGCTCCTCCGAGCTGTAACAACAATGTACTGATGCAGTATTACCGCTTCTAATGATGATTTCTTTTCAGTTCCTTGTGTGTGGTTGTGTGCATGTGTTGCAACGCAGAAATTACAACCAAAATTTATACTACGAACTTGAGAAGGGAGCAGTTCGACTCACAGGATCCGGGTAAAACTGACGCATTATTTGGACGGGAAAAAAATTATATGAGACCAGGTCTCACGTCAGACCCATTTTAATGGATGACACGTGATATTCACAAATCACAAATCGTGTCTCCAAGCAGACTGCACCGGGAGATTCCTTTCCCTTGTTTACGGCACATGATATCTCCTCGAGATCAAACAATGGCGCTGCAGCAACTCCGAATCTGAACCCTGATAGCACGCGACAGCAGAATATGCCCTCAAAGATACGCCATGTGCAGCTACCATCTAACACTTGTTTAGAGAAACTAAGCTGTCCCGTGCACAGTACACGAGTCACAAAACAGCCATGGCTTTGCAGGTTTATTATTGCTCAGGTAAAACGAAAACAAAAACTCTCGTCGGCAGAGGAGCAGCAGCGACGCAAGGGAGACAATGAAGTGTGAATTCTGGGAACGAGATCCTCTGACGTAGGAACTTCTACTGCCGAGGTACGTCGTTCACGCCGCACCGTTCATCAGGCATCCAACGATACTCGCATGAATTACAGCCTTCGCTGGCTTTCTCGTTCGGGTGGAAACAAAAATAAGCGGCCCATTGGCCCAGTCCAACACCAGCTAGAGAGATAGGCGAAGGAAGCGAGGGAAAAAGGCGCGAGAGGCCACAGAAACAGCGCCAAAATTGATGGGAAGGAGATCCCCGGCGCTCAGCAGGGACGACTGCTCTGCTCCTAGTCCTTTGTGATGGAAGAAGTAGCCTGCGTGAATAAAACACTGGAATTGATTAAACTTTCACCATCAGATTGCTTTAGAACTTGATCAAATTTCTTTTTATTTCTCATCGAAGAAGTAGCCTGCTGAACTCGGATCAGGCATCCCTTTTTTTGATGAAAAAAGCAACCTGCTGAACTCTGATCAAGCATTCTTTCTTCTAATGGAAGATGCAACAAAAAGAGAAGAGGCTGATACAGTGCACCATGATTCCAATTCTAACAAGTATTTTTCTTATCTCAAGTACACTGATTTTACTTGATTTTATTCTTATCCCAATTACCGCTACTCTTTGCTTACTCTCTTATAGAAATCTTTTTCGAGTACTATTAGTCCGAATATGACTTTGTATTTCAATAACAACTTACTTACATTTAATTTCCAGGGACCAATCACAGATGATCTATTTACTGGGTCGTGGTGAAGCACTACTGTTTTTGGGCAATCATGTGCTCTGTACTTGAATTAGATCACAAGCAAGCATGGTTTTGGAAGATTTGGGCATTCAGTTCAGTTCTAGGTTACAGTTGCTCAATCCCTTTTGGCCATTCAGTTCAGTTCTAGGTTCTGAGATAATACTCCAATTTATGTATCTCAATCCCTTTTGCCATGCATTTCAAAGATAATACTCCAATTTATGTATGCATGCTCATTGTACATTCGGCAACCAAAGCAAGCATTATGACTTTGTAAAGGACATGCTCTCAAATTGTCAACACATGTTATCCTCTTTAATTAACAACACCAGTATTATGCTCTCAAATTGACAGTCTTAGATCCCAACAGTACAATAGTTACGGTACAAAGAACGTTAGTGATTCACATTCAATATTTTGTAACAATAATCACACTCAAATTCACTCAACTCCACTCTCAAATTACATGATTACAATCTGGATACAACATTCAGTCACACTATTCACTGAAGTGTACAACCAGTTCACATCAGTTACAAGCTCAATCTGGCATTTCTCCTACTGTTGCTGCTTCTCCGTTGTTGCTGTTTCTCTGTTGTTGCTGCTTCTCTGCTGTCTGCACAACTAAAATTACAGTTTCTGCACAACTGAAACTGAAGACACAGCAAGGCAAAGCAAGCAGCAAACCAATGCAACGCGAGGCAAGCAGCAGAGGAACCCTCCGAGAAGAATCGGCGGCATCGACGATGCTTGGTCCGCGGCTCAACGGCACCAGGGGCGTCGCACCCTGTACGCGGCCACGGCTGACTCCGCCACCTCGTCGGATAGGCATCGTCATGCCATGGACGGGGCAATGGCTGGCTCTGCCGCTCCACGGCTACGCTGCTCGCGCCCTGATGGAGCAGCGGCTGCTCTTCACCACCGGCGTAGCGCCGCTTGCTTCTGTTTCCACCCGAGCAAGAAAGCTGGCACAGGCTGTAGTTACTGCGAGTACCATTGGATGCCTGATGAACGGTGTAGCGTGAACAACATCCCTCGGCAGTAGAACTTCCTACGTCAGAGAATCTCGTTCCGAATTGTGTTTCTCAAAATGACTGATCACGATTCACGATTACTGAGGCATGATGCCCTACAATGAATTGGTAGTACTACGACCTGGAACCAACCCCTTACCGCATTCCATTATTCTCACCAAAACGAAATGAAAAAAAATAAAGGTAGCACACAATGCACTCACTCTCTCTCTGTCTGATATGATATTACAGCCTACTAGTATACAGAAATGCTGGAGCTCCAGCTTGACAACGATCAGTTGTCGCAGAAAGCGCCGAGGGTTTCGTCCAGGGCTTTCCTGTCGTACTCGCCGGTGAAAACGCAGCCTCCCAGAGGTCCTTTCAGAAGGATGAGCCTCAACAATCCGTCCGCGACCTTCTTGTCGACCTGATGCGCCATGCAAGGGATCAATCAGTAAGATTGCACTTCAATATTAAAAAGAGAAATGCATGAGATGTCCAAGCATATCAGCCTGCTTCTGCCGATATTTAAGGTACTTACCGCCATGATGTTTCTGAACTTCTCTACCGTCATGCCCTTTGGTGGTGTCACGGGAAGCTTGGCTTGATCTAGTATGTCAAATGTCCGTTTCTTGATGGACTCGTCTATCCAGCCCAGGCGGTAAGACATGTCAGCTGCCATAACCTATGGTAGTGCCATCCCGGAAACAGAAGACGCATGTAAGGAAACAAGAGAAAATCATGATTAAGAGGTGGTATCAAATGTTCAGGTGGTCTTACCGTTCCAGCAGCAACAGCCTCCCCGTGGAGCCATTCTCCATAGCCAAGCCCTGTTTCTATAGCCTGGCAATTAAATGAAACATAATGATCAGTGAGTAACATGGATGCTTCACACAACAGAAGGATGCCATTAAATTCCAAAAAAGTTTGGTCAGTTCAGGTTGCTTAGTTCCTGGTACAGGGGTACCCAAATAGTTAAGACATGTAATAGCTGGTGGGATGGTGCATCTTAAAAATAAATTCTGGATTTCAGTTTTCAAAAACAAATGCCCCATACCACAAATATAGCATTAACTAAGAAAATTATAATTTTAGTCTGGAGAGTCAACGTACCATATAGTCATATAGACAAAGAAGATACTGTAGTAAACTAGCATAAAAAATATCATCAATAAGCACAACTTTGTTTCAGATGTTATTCACTACAGGTTTATAGCAATTTTTCTAGATAAAAGGATAATGCTACCCCAACTAAAAAAAATGAGTTACAGATCACAATGAAAAGTATTTGACCACTTAAAGCAAACAAATACTATTTTTTTTGGTTTATTTTTTATTTTAGCAAGCAACAAAAATGAGTACATGAGTCATTCCCATCAAATGCTTCAACCAAGTACTCCCTCCGTTCGGAATTACTTGTCTCGGAAATGGATGTATCTAGAACTAAAATACATCTAGATACATCCATTTTCGAGACAAGTAATTCCGAACGGAGGGAGCAGGTAGTAGCAACAAAAATAAAGCAAACTTCTTACTGCATTGGCAACTCATCCAATTATGTTTACATGAACCATCATAATGCAAGACAGATAAAATTAACATAAGAAACAACAATGGTCAGAGATATCACGTACATGACCAAATGTATGACCCAGGTTTAGTGTTGCTCGAAGACCACTTTCCTTCTCATCCTGAGCAACAACTTCAGCTTTGTTTTCACATGATCTCTTTATAGCGTAGGTCAGGGCACTTGGTTCTCTACAAACATACAATTTGAATTAAGACATCACCGATGCATGCAAAATAGTAATGAGAGAAAGCTATTCCGTTATTTCAACAAATAAAGGTCAGCAGTAGCATGAATAGTAGAAGAATGGAATGGTTATATGGCTCTATGTAAATCCACCCATGAGAACAGGACAGCAAAGCAAGCCATGGAGAGTTAAGAATGACATGTACATCAAATAACATTTATAGCTGTGGAACATGGTATGTTTTGTCGCTCTGTTCTGTCAAACTAAGCAGTATGGAATTTCAGACAATGCAATTCAGAAAATAAAAAAATCTGAATTAATTCGTGCTATTCATATGACTACTGTACTTAACAATTAAGCATTTTGACAAATGTAAACAAAAAACAGATCATGATTCAAACAACCAGGGAGATGAGAACTTCTATTCGATGCAAAGGGGGCACTCAATTTCTAACAGAAACCATAGTATTTGTTTACGGAAACAAACAGGAAACATCAACATCATGATCAAACAGCAGATCACCAAATAATTAAACAAAAGCATTTATGTTCAGGGCCTAAGGCTGACATACACCAAGAAATGACAGTGTTGACAACATATCTCCAAAATATTTCAATAACAGGAATGAAGAGGAAACTTAACCAGTTATACTGATATGAGCTAAAAAAACCAAACAAGATTAGACTGCACATCTACAAAGAATCCACAACTCTTAAACCTGAATGGGTAGCGCACTAAAGCAACCACATATGTAATGAAATTGCACGTCTTTACCTCTCAAATATCTCGTCATATCAAAGTAAAATTGGTGGTACTAACACCTAATATCAATTTTTAAACTTGCTCAGTACCTCGCTAAGATTGCTGCCATATTCTTTTCTTGCCACTCAAAGAAGGGTGCATCTCTTATGAGACCATACTTCACCACCTCAGCGACACCTGAAGCCAGCTCTCTGTCAGGCAATGTATTCAATGTCTCTGTGTCAATGAGTACACACTGCGGCTGGTAGAATGCTCCAATTAAGTTCTTTCCCAGTGGATGGTTAATCCCAGTCTTCCCTCCAACAGAAGAATCCACCTAAAGCAATTCATCCAGACCCACATTAGCACCAAATCAAATGTCTTAAAACCCCTACTAAATTCAAATCAAGCTTAGAACCTGGGCCATCAGAGTTGTGGGTATTTGTATGAAATTGACACCACGGAGGAATGCAGCAGCTGCAAACCCACACATGTCCCCAATGACACCGCCACCTAGCGCAACGAATGTGCATCTACGGTCCAGCCGGGACTCCACCGCCTTGTCGAAAACCTTCATCAGCGTGTCCTGCAAATCCCAACAAGTTAACAACATTCAGATGATGAAACAAACTGAAGCACGAGTAAACGCTGAATCCCACACGCACCATGTCCTTGTACTTCTCGCCGTCGGGCAGGATCACGCTCTCGACGGACACATTGGGGTTTTGGTGCGTGAGCGCCCAGGTCACCTTCTCCAAGTAGAGCGGCGCGACGGTAGTGTTGGTCACCACCAGAACCCTCTTCCCGATCACATGCCTGCGCGGATTAGATATCAGGGCCGCCAAACGGGCAAACGGAGCAGCCACTCGAGCTAAAACCCTGCTGAATTCGAGTACCTCTGCAGCAGGTCGGGCTCGTCGAGGAGGCCGGGGCCGATGTAGATCGGGTAGCTCCGGTCGCCGAGGTCGACGTCGACCACAGTGGAGACTCTTGACACCGCCGGCGGCTCCATCGCGGGAGCGGCGCTGGCGACGACGCGGCTCCGGAGGGCCCTCGCGGGGGAGGCGCGGAGCGGGGTGAAGGATGTGCGAGAGGACGAGGGGATGGAGGCGGCGGCCGCGGCCGCGGCAGAAGCTGCGCGGGGGCGGCGGACGGAGATGGCTGCTCGGGAACTGGAGGATGCAGCGGCGGCAAGCAGGGAGGAGGCGGCGGCCGCCATGGGGGTCGTTTGGTCGCGAGACGGCGGCGGCGGCGGCGGCGGTGGTTGTGTCCGGTAACTCCCGATGTGGCGGGGATTTGAGGCGGGCGGGGTGGGGTAGGTGGGGGTGGGAGCCCGCGAAGAGTTTGGGGGTCGATCCGCACCGTCGAATGGAGGGATTGGATGGCGGAGATGGATGCTGGGTTGGTGGATGAGTTCACGACCTTACGTGCCGGGTTGGTTGGTGGAGATGCGGGCACGCGAGATGGCGGCTTCGAGTCTCGCTGAAAGTGGGGTCGGTTGGTCGATCAGCGATGAAAATTTCAGTTGTTTATATTTTGATGAAGATTTTTTGAACCAATATACCTTTAGTGGGCATGACGAATTTCTCATATGAAAAACGTGCGGCACACCTTCTTGCCGACTCATTCTTCCCACCATATATATGCAATTTGCCTCCTCTCTCTCACCGTATTTTAAAAAAAATCTGTTGTATTTATCATCAATCATGGTAGTGCAACGAATATCAGGAAGAATAAAAATTACATCCACATCCATAGACCATCACTAAAGTGAGCAGAAGGCGCGTCGCCATCATCGCCTCTCCCTCGTCGGAGCCGGCAAAACTTATTGTAGACGACAGTCGGGGAAGTCATCATGCTAAGGCCTCGTAGGATCGGCGCACCAGAACAATAACCGCCACCGATGAAGAGAAGCGTAGATCAGAAGGGTCCAACCTGAAAACACATTGATGTGGACGAACGAAGACTGGATCCAAGCGGATCCACCAAAAATAACCACCGACTGAATCATGCCAAAGACACACCTCCACACGACCTTCAACGATGCTAGATGGATCGCCGGGATGGGGGCTAGGCGAGAAGAACCTTATTCTATCTTCAAGGAGCCGTTGTCGTGAGTAGGACACAAAACCTAGCAAAACAAAGAAACGTATAAAACGGAGCCCTCCCACATGACCCTATCCCTAAGGCCACACGAGAGGAAGCAGGTTAGCGGTGCCGCAGACGGGAGTCATAAACCCTAGCTGCAGTTAGCTTGGAGGAGAGGCGAAGGGGTAAGTCGCAAACAGAATGCGAGGGGAGTCTTCTCTCTCACCATATATATTTTATCACTAGATAAATACATGTGTGTTGCAAGAAGATATATAAATATTCTAGTATCTTATTCCGTAATTTACCTGCTCATATTAGTGTGGTTGTGTAAGTAAATGTTTAGAAAATCAGGTATGTTATTTACCTACCTAAATAGAAATCACTTATTTGTTAATAAGTTATTGGCTTACCAAAGTAAGCATCATTTTATTTGATAAGTCAATCAAAGGTGGGTTGTTAAGATAGTTTTCAAGAAAAAATAGATAAAAACCAGAAGGAAAAAGTTAAAACATGTAGACATAGAGGGGGAAAGTGTATGTAGGGTTGGATGAAATACCCCTTTCGATGGAAAAAAGGATGATATTCTTTATTTAAGTCACGGGGATTAGAGATAAACCAATCGCTTCGCTTTACATGGATGAGGTTGACGATGAGGTGGACCAGAGAATGATGATGCTTTCACAAACTAAATGTTGTTTGGTATTTCTCGTCGGTAAACCCTAAACATACATTTAGAAGCAAGAGTGCATATTCACGACTCTCCAATAAAGCATACAAAGTGTGTACTTGGATCCAAGATGATGTGTATCACTCTCTGGGCGAGATCTGCAAATGCCATAATTGTTGGGGAATGCAGTATTTCAAAACAATTCCTACGATCACGCAAGATTTATCTAGGAGATGCATATCAATGAGAGGGGGGAGTGTGTCTACGTACCCTCATAGACCGAAAGCGGAAGCGTTTAGTAACGCGGTTGATGTAGTCGAATGTCTTCGCGATCCAACCGATCAAGTACCGAACGCACGACACCTCCGCGATCTGCACACATTCAGCTCGGTGACGTCCCTCGTACTCTTGATCCGGCTGAGGCCGAGGGTGAGTTCCGTCAGCACGACGGTGTGTCGACGGTGATGATGAAGTTACCGACACGGGGCTTCACCTAAGCACTACGACAATATGACCGAGGTGTAAAACTGTGGAGGGGGGGCACCGCACACGGCTAAAGATCAACTTGTGTGTCTATGGGGTGCCCCCTTCCCCCGTATATAAAGGAGGGGAGGAGGAGGAGGAGGGTCGGCCATAAGGGGCGCACCCAAAGGGGGGAATCCTACTCCTAGTAGGAGTAGGTTTCCCCCTTTCCCAGTCCTAGTAGGAGAAGATGGAAGGAGGGGACGAAGAGAAGGAAGGGGGGGGGGCGACCCAGCTAACCCTAGTCCAATTCGGTTTGGGCTAGGGGGCGCGCCCCACACCTTGGCCTGCCTCCTCTCTTCCACCATTAGGCCCATGAGGCCCAATAACTTCCCGGGGGGTTCCGGTAATCCCCGGTACTCCGAAATTTATCCGAAACGACCGAACCATTCCGGTGTCCGAATGTAGCCTTCCAATATATGAATCTTTATATCTCGACCACTCCGAGACTCCTCGTCATGTCTGTGATCTCATTCGGGACTCCGAACAACCTTCGGTACATCAAATCACATAACTCATAATACATATCGTCATTGAACGTTAAGCGTGCGGACCCTACGGGTTCGAGAACTATGTAGACATGACTGAGACACATCTCCGGCCAATAACCAATAGCGCAACCTGGATGCTCATATTGGTTCCTACATATTCTATGAAGATCTTTATCGGTCAAACCGCACAACAACATACGTTGTTCCCATTGTCATCGGTATGTTACTTGCCCGAGATTCGATCGTCGGTGTCATCATACCTAGTTCAATCTTGTCACCGGCAAGTCTCTTTACTCGTTCTGTAATGAATCATCCCGCAACTAACTCAATAGTCACATTGCTTGCAAGGCTTATAGTGATGTGCATTACCGAGAGGGCCCAGAGATACCTCTCCGACAATCGAAGTGACAAATCCTAATCTCGATCTATGCCAACTCAACAAACACCATCAGAGACACCTGTAGAGCATCTTTATAATCACCCAGTTACGTTGTTCCTTCGGTATTTGGAAGTTGCATAATCTCATAGTCATAGGAACATGTATAAGTCATGAAGAAAGCAATAGCAATAAACTAAACGATCATAGTGCTAAGCTAATGGATGGGTCTAGTCCATCACATCATTCTCTAATGATGTGATCCCGTTCATCAAATGACAACACATGTCCATGGCTAGGAAACTTAACCATCTTTGATTAATGAGCTAGTCAAGTAGAGGCTGAAAGATCGAGGATGTCGCATAGAGGGGGGGGGGGTGAATAGGCGCTTTAAAATAATTACGGTTTAGCCTTGAACAAATGCGGAATAAACCTAGCGGTTAATTTGACAAGCACAAAACCTAAAACAACTAGGCTCACCTATGTGCACCAACAACTTATGCTAAGTAAGATAAGCAACTATGTGATAGCAAGATATATGACCAAGAACACTATGGCTATCACAAAGTAAAGTGCATAAGTAAAGGGCTTGGGTAAGAGATAACCGAGGCACGTGGAGACGACAATGTATCCCGAAGTTCACACCCTTGCGGATGCTAATATCTGTTTGGAGTGGTGTGGAGGCACAATGCTCCCCAAGAAGCCACTAGGGCCACCGTAATCTCCTCATGCCCTCGCATAATGCAAGATGCCGTGATTCCACTAAGGGACCCTTGAGGGCGGTCACCGAACCCGTACAAATGGCAACCCTTAGGGGCGGTCCCCAAACCCGTACACTTTGGCAACCCTTGGGGCGGTCACCGGTACCTGTCAAATTGCTCGGGGCGATATCCACAACCTAATTAGAGATCCCAATGCTTGCCCGGAGCTTTACACCACAATGATTGAGCTCCGAACACCACCAACCGTCTAGGGCGCCCAAGCACCCAAGAGGAACAAGCTCAAGGGTGCCAAGCACCCAAGAGTAATAAGCTTCTCAACTCGTAACTTCCACGTATCACGTGGAGAACTCAAACTGATGCACCAAATGCAATTTCAAGAGCACACGGAGTGCCCAAGTCTTTCTCTCTCAAATCCCACCGAAGCAACTAATGCTAGGGAGGAAAATGAGAGGAAGAACAAGAAGGAGAACACCAAGAACTCCAAGATCTAGATCCAAGGGGTTCCCCTCACATAGAGGAGAAAGTAATTGGTGGAAATGTGGATCTAGATCTCCTCTCTCTTTTCCCTCAAAGACTAGCAAGAATCCATGGAGGGATTCCGAGTTAGCAAGCTCGAAGAAGGTCAACAATGGGGGAAGAACACAAGCTCCAAGGATTAGGTTCATTGGGGAAGAAGTCCCCCTTTTATATGAGGGGGAAAATCCAACCGTTATCCTCACAGCCCGCACCGAGCGGTACTACCGCTAGGGCGGCTGTAGCCAGATGAAACACTACTGCAACGGGGCAACAAGGCGGTACTACCGCCTGCCCTTGCGGTACTACCGCAAGGGTAGTATTCAACGGCCACACAGGTGCAACACACGACAGTATACACAATTAGGTAGCGGTACTACCACTGGGGACAGCGGTACTATCGCGCCCACATCCGCTAGAGCTAGCTTCGAGTAGAAAGCCAACATGGTACTACCGCTCGCAGGGAGCGGTACTACCGCGTAGGGGCAGAAGTAAAAAATACTTCTGCGCCTACTTCCGTGCGTGACAACGCTCTGGGCTAGAGGCAGTGGTACTACCGCTCACCAGGAGCGGTACTACCATGGGCCCCTGTGGTACTACCACTCCCTTGAGCAGTACTACCGCACACCACAAAGGCTTTAGCACTTGGCTGCCTTCATATCGCAGCTAAAGACAACAGAAGGATCCAATAAAACCAGAACTGTCATAACTTCTGCAAATGAGCTCTGAATTGACCAAACTCAAGCTTGATGGAAATAGTAAGAAGAGGCAGGGAAGGTATGCCTAACAAATAGAGGAGTAAAACCTCCAACATAGAAGAACCGGCATAACTTCCAACATCGAAAACATCATAGAAGAAGCAAGTGAACTCCGTTTTCAATGAACTTGCTTGTCATCAATATGACCATAAGCTCTAAGACTCACAAAGAGAACCAAACAAGAACCAAGAAAGACGATGCAAGGATGCGATGGTTTGAGCTCTCTGCAGACGATACGATCAAGCTACTCATCAAGAGCCCCCCTTGATAGTACGGTAATCGATCCTATGACCCGGTCTCCCAACTACCACCATGAGACCGGTAAAATATAAAACCTATCAAGGGCAAACCTTTGCCTTGCACAAAGTACACTTGAGATAGATGTAGACGATCTTGACTTCCTCAAGTTGGATCACCTTTCTTGATTGCGTTGGCTTGGTGAAGACTAGTAGATTGCTCCCCCATACTCCACTATGGGCGAGCCACTCTTCCGCACATCTTCACAAGTCAATTGTCACCACAATGGACGGCAAGCTTCAAGCACTTGATCTCTTTGTGATGCATCACTTGAACTTGCACACGACAACCTAACCCCACAAAGAACTCTCACGAAGACCATGGGTTAGTACACAAAGTGTCGGTGTACTAAAGTAGGGGTACCTTAGTATCCCAAACTTGTGCACGGGCAGTCGCAGCGACCCGCGGCAAGGCTTGCCGGGCGACCGCCAAGACCCTCCGTGGTTCCTTTGGGGTCATTCAAGAACAAAGTATCCAAGAGCAAAACAAGACCCCGGCAAGAGGAGCTTGCCGGGAAGGAAACAAGACCCCGACAAGAGGAGCTTGCCGGGAAGGAGACGAGGCCCCGGCAAGAGGAGCTTGCCGGGAAGGAGACGAGGCCCCGGCAAGAGGAGATTGCCGGGAAGAACTGAAGGAAATATGCCCTAGAGGCAATAATAAAGTTATTATTTATTTCCTTATATCATGATAAATGTTTATTATTCATGCTAGAATTGTATTAACCGGAAACATAATACATGTGTGAATACATAGACAAACAGAGTGTCACTAGTATGCCTCTACTTGACTATCTCGTTAATCAAAGATGGTTATGTTTCCTAACCATGAACAAAGAGTTGTTATTTGATTAACAAGGTCACATCATTAGTTGAATGATCTGATTGACATGACCCATTTCATTAGCTTAGCACCCGATCATTTAGTATGTTGCTATTGCTTTCTTCATGACTTATACATGTTCCTATGACTATGAGATTATGCAACTCCCGTTTGCCGGAGGAACACTTTGGGTACTACCAAACGTCACAACGTAACTGGGTGATTATAAAGGAGTACCACAGGTGTCTCCAATGGTAGATGTTGGGTTGGCGTATTTCGAGATTAGGGTTTGTCACTCCGATTGTCGGAGAGGTATCTCTGGGCCCTCTCGGTAATACACATCACATAAGCCTTGCAAGCATTATAACTAAGATGTTAGTTGTGAGATGATGTATTACGGAACGAGTAAAGAGACTTGCCGGTAAAGAGATTGAACTAGGTATTGGATACCGACGATCGAATCTCGGGCAAGTAACATACCGATGACAAAGGGAACAACGTATGTTGTTATGCGGTCTGACCGATAAAGATCTTCATAGAATATGTAGGAGCCAATATGGGCATCCAGGTCCCGGTATTGGTTATTGACCGGAGATGTGTCTCGGTCATGTCTACATTGTTCTCGAACCGTAGGGTCCGCACGCTTAACGTTACGATGACAGTTATTATGAGTTTATGCATTTTGATGTACCGAAGGTTGTTCGGAGTCCCAGATGTGATCATGAACATGACGAGGAGTCTCTAAATGGTCGAGACATAAAGATTGATATATTGGAAGCCTATGTTTGGACATCGGAAGTGTTCCGGGTGAAATCGGGAATTTTACCGGAGTACCGGGAGGTTACCGGAACCCCCCGGGAACCAAATGGGCCTTATTGGGCCTTAGTGGAAAGGTGAAAGGGGCAGCCCAAGGTGGGCTGCGCGCCTCCCCCCTCCCCTAGTCCTATTAGGACTAGGAGAGGTGGCCGGCCCCCTTCTCCCTCTCTCTCTCTCGAGGAGTCCTATTAGGAATAGGATTGGGGGGGGGGAGTCCTACTCCCGGTAGGAGTAGGACTCCTCCTGCGCCCTCCTCTCCTTGGCCGGCCAGCCCTCCCCCTGGCAACCTTTATATACGGGAGCAGGGGGCACCTCTAGACACACAAGTTGATCCTTGAGATCGTTCCTTAGCCGTGTGCAGTGCCCCCTGCCACCAAATTCCACCTCGATCATACCGTTGTAGTGCTTAGGCGAAGCCCTGCGTCGGTAGTACATCAAGATCATCACCACGCCGTCGTGCTGACGGAACTCTTCCTCAAAGCTTTGCTGGATCGGAGCCCGAGGATCATCATCGAGCTGAACGTGTGCTAAGAACTCGGAGGTGCCGGAGTAACGGTGCTTGGATCGGTCGGATCGGGAAGAAGACGTACGACTACTTCCTCTACGTTGTGTCAACGCTTCCGTTGCGATCTACAAGGGTACGTAGATCAGACTCTCCCCCTCGTTGCTATGCATCACCATGATCTTGCGTGTGCGTAGGAATTTTTTTGAAATTACTACGTTACCCAACAGTGGCATCAGAGCCTAGGTTTTATGGTTTGATGTAATTTGCACGAGTAGAACACAAGTGAGTTGTGGGCGATACAAGTCGTACTTGTTGGGGAACGTAGTAATTTCAAAAATTTTCCTACGCACACGCAAGATCATGGTGATGCATAGCAACGAGAGGGGAGAGTGTTGTCTACGTACCAACGCAGACCGACTGCGGAAGCGATCACACAACGTAGAGGAAGTAGTCGTACGTCTTCTTCCCAATCCGACCGATCCAAGCACCGTTACTCCGGCACCTCCGAGTTCTTAGCACACGTTCAGCTCGATGACGATCCTCGGGCTCCGATCCAGCAAAGCGTCGAGGAAGAGTTCCGTCAGCACGACGGCGTGGTGACGATCTTGATGTACTACCGACGCAGGGCTTCGCCTAAGCACTACAACGGTATGATCGAGGTGGAATTTGGTGGCAGGGGGCACCGCACACGGCTAAGGAACGATCTCAAGGATCAACTTGTGTGTCTAGAGGTGCCCCTGCCCCCGTATATAAAGGATGAAGGGGGGAGGCTGGCCGGCCAAGCTAGGAGGCGCAGGAGGAGTCCTACTCCTACCGGGAGTAGGACTCCCCCCCCAATCCTATTCCTAATAGGATTCCCCAAAGGGGAAGAGAAGAGAGAGGTGGCCGGCCCCTCTCCTAGTCCTAATAGGACTAGGGAGAGGGGGGGGGGGAGGCGCAGCCCTATGTGGGCTGCCCTCTCACCTTTCCACTAAGGCCCATGTTGGCCCATTTGGCTCCCGGGGGGTTCCGGTAACCCTCCCGGTAATCCGGTAAAATCCCGATTTCACCCGGAACACTTCCGATGTCCAAACATAGGCTTCCAATATATCAATCTTTACGTCTCGACCATTTCGAGACTCCTCGTCATGTCCGTGATCACATCCGGGACTCCGAACAACCTTCAGTACATCAAAATGCATAAACTCATAATAACTGTCATCGTAACGTTAAGCGTGCGGACCCTACGGTTCGAGAACAATGTAGACATGACCGAGACACGTCTCCGGTCAATAACCAATAGCGGGACCTGGATGCCCATATTGGCTCCTACATATTCTACGAAGATCTTTATCGGTCAGACCGCATAACAACATACGTTGTTCCCTTTGTCATCGGTATGTTACTTGCCCGAGATTCGATCGTCGGTATCCAATACCTAGTTCAATCTCGTTACTGGCAAGTCTCTTTACTCGTTCCGTAATACATCATCTCACAACTAACATCTTAGTTATAATGCTTGCAAGGCTTATGTGATGTGTATTACCGAGAGGGCCCAGAGATACCTCTTCGACAATCGGAGTGACAAACCCTAATCTTGAAATACGCCAACCCAACATCTACCATTGGAGACACCTGTAGTACTCCTTTATAATCACCCAGTTACGTTGTGACGTTTGGTAGTACCCAAAGTGTTCCTCTGGTAAACGGGAGTTGCATAATCTCATAGTTATAGGAACATGTATAAGTAATAGCAACATACTAAACGATCGGGTGCTAAGCTAATGGAATGGGTCATGTCAATCAGATCATTCAACTAATGATGTGACCTCGTTAATCAAATAACAACTCTTTGTTCATGGTTAGGAAACATAACCATCTTTGATTAACGAGCTAGTCAAGTAGAGGCATACTAGTGACCCTCTATTTGTCTATGTATTCACACATGTATTATGTTTCCGGTTAATACAATTCTAGCATGAATAATAAACATTTATCATGATATAAGGAAATAAATAATAACTTTATTATTGCCTCTAGGGCATATTTCCTTCAGTCTCCCACTTGCACTAGAGTCAATAATCTAGATTACACAGTAATGATTCTAACACCCATGGAGCCTTGGTGCTGATCATGTTTTGCTCGTGGAAGAGGCTTAGTCAACGGGTCTGCAACATTCAGATCCGTATGTATCTTGCAAATCTCTATGTCTCCCACCTGGACTAGATCCCGGATGGAGTTGAAGTGTCTCTTGATGTGTTTGGTCCTTTTGTGAAATTTGGATTCCTTTGCCAAAGCAATTGCACCAGTATTGTCACAAAAGATTATCATTGGACCCGATGCACTAGGTATGACACCTAGATCGGATATGAACTCCTTCATCCAGACTCCTTCGTTCGCTGCTTCCGAAGCAGCTATGTACTCCGCTTCACATATAGATCCCGCTACGACGCTTTTTTTAGAACTGCACCAACTGACAGCTCCACCGTTTAAAGTAAACACGTATCCGGTTTGCGATTTAGAATCGTCCGGATCAGTGTCAAAGCTTGCATCAACGTAACCTATTACGGTGAGCTCTTTGTCACCTCCATATACGAGAAACATATCCTTAGTCCTTTTCAGGTATTTCAGGATGTTCTTGACCGCTGTCCAGTGATCCACTCCTGGATTACTTTGGTACCTCCCTGCTAAACTTATAGCAAGGCACACATCAGGTCTGGTACACAGCATTGCATACATGATAGAGCCTATGGCTGAAGCATAGGGAACGTCTTTCATTTTCTCTCTATCTTATGCAGTGGTCGGGCATTGAGTCTAACTCAACTTCACACCTTGTAACACAGGCAAGAACCCTTTCTTTGCTTGATCCATTTTGAACTTCTTCAAAATCTTGTCAAGGTATGTGCTTTGTGAAAGTCCAATTAAGCATCTTGATCTATCTCTATAGATCTTTATGCCTAATATGTAAGCAGCTTCCCCGAGGTCTTTCATCGAAAAACTTTTATTCAAGTATCCCTTTATGCTATCCAGAAATTCTATATCATTTCCAATCAGCAATATGTCATCCACATATAATATCAGAAATGCTACAGAGCTCCCACTCACTTTCTTGTAAATACAGGCTTCTCCAAAAGTCTGTATAAAGCCAAATGCTTTGATCACACTATCAAAGCGTTTATTCCAACTCTGAGATGCTTGCACCAGTCCATAAATGGATCACTGGAGTTTGCATACTTTGTTAGCTCCCTTTGGATCGACAAAACCTTCTGGTTGCATCATATACAACTCTTCTTCCAGAAATCCATTCAGGAATGCAGTTTTGACATCCATCTACCATATTTCATAATCATAAAATGCGGCAATTGGTAACATGATTCTGACGGACTTAAGCATCGCTACGGGTGAGAAGGTCTCATCGTAGTCAACCCCTTGAACTTGTCGAAAACCTTTTGCGACAAGTCGAGCTTTATAGACAGTAATATTACCGTCAGCGTCAGTCTTTTTCTTGAAGATCCATTTATTCTCAATTGCTTGCCGATCATCGGGCAAGTCAACCAAAGTCCATACTTTGTTCTCATACATGGATCCCATCTCAGATTTCATGGCCTCAAGCCACTTTGCGGAATCTGGGCTCACCATCGCTTCTTCATAGTTTGTAGGTTCATCATGATCTAGTAGCATGACTTCCAGAATTGGATTACCGTACCACTCTGGTGCGGATCTCACTCTGGTTGATCTACGTGGTTCAGTAGTATCTTGTCCTGAAGTTTCATGATCATCATCATTAGCTTCCTCACTAATTGGTATAGGTGTCGCAGAAACAGTTTTCTGTGATGTACTATTTTCCAATAAGGGAGCAGGTACAGTTACCTCGTCAAGTTCTACTTTCCTCCCACTCACTTCTTTTGAGAGAAACTCCTTCTCTAGAAAGTTTCCGAACTTAGCAACAAAAGTCTTGCCTTCGGATTTGTGATAGAAAGTGTATCCAATAGTTTCCTTTGGATATCCTATGAAGACACATTTCTCCGATTTGGGTTCGAGCTTATCAGGTTGAAGCTTTTTCACATAAGCATCGCAGCCCCAAACTTTAAGAAACGACAACTTTGGTTTCTTGCCAAACCATAGTTCATAAGGCGTCGTCTCAACGGATTTTGATGGTGCCCTATTTAACGTGAATGCGGCCGTCTCTAAAGCATAACCCCAAAACGATAGCGGTAAATCAGTAAGAGACATCATAGATCGCACCATATCTAGTAAAGTACGATTACGACGTTCGGACACACCATTACGCTGTGGTGTTCCGGGTGGCGTGAGTTGCGAAACTATTCCACAATTTTTCAAATGTACACCAAACTCGTAACTCAAATATTCTCCTCCATGATCAGATCGTAGAAACTTTATTTTCTTGTTACGATGATTTTCAACTTCACTCTGAAATTCCTTGAACTTTTCAAATGTTTCAGACTTATGTTTAATTAAGTAGATATACCCATATCTGCTCAAATCATCTGTGAAGGTGAGAAAATAACGATATCCGCCACGAGCCACAATATTCATCGGACCACATACATCGGTATGTATGATTTCCAATAAATCTGTTGCTCTCTCCATAGTACCGGAGAACGGTGTTTTAGTCATCTTGCCTATGAGGCACGGTTCGCAAGTACCAAGTGATTCATAATCAAGTGGTTCCAAAAGTCCATCAGTATGGAGTTTCTTCATGTGCTTTACACCGATATGACCTAAACGGCAGTGCCACAAATAAGTTGCACTATCATTATCAACTCTGAATCTTTTGGCTTCTACATTATGAATATGTGTATCACTACTATCGAGATTCAACAAGAATAGACCACTCTTCAAATGTGCATGACCATAAAAGATATTACTCATATAAATAGAACAACCATTATTCTCTGATTTAAATGAATAACCGTCTCGCATTAAACAAGATCCAGATATAATGTTCATGCTCAACACTGGCACCAAATAACAATTATTTAGGTCTAATATTAATCCCGAAGGTAGATGTAGAGGTAGCGTGCCGACCGCGATCACATCGACTTTGGAACCGTTTCCCACGCGCATCGTCACCTCGTCCTTTGCTAGCGTCCGCTTATTCTGTAGTCCCTGTTTCGAGTTGCAAATATTAGCAACAGAACCAGTATCAAATACCCAGGTGCTACTGCGAGCTCTAGTAAGGTACACATCAATAACATGTATATCACATATACCTTTGTTCACCTTGCCATCCTTCTTATCCGCCAAATACTTGGGGCAGTTCCGCTTCCAGTGACCAGTCTGCTTGCAGTAGAAGCACTCAGTTTCAGGCTTAGGTCCAGACTTGGGTTTCTTCTCCTGAGCAGCAACTTGCTTGCTGTTCTTCTTGAAGTTCCCCTTCTTCTTCCCTTTGCCCTTCTTCTTGAAACTAGTGGTCTTGTTGACCATCAACACTTGATGCTCCTTCTTGATTTCTACCTCCGCAGCTTTCAGCATTGCGAAGAGCTCGGGAATAGTCTTGTTCATCCCTTGCATATTATAGTTCATCACGAAGCTCTTGTAGCTTGGTGGCAGTGATTGGAGAATTTTGTCAATGACGCAATCATCTGGAAGATTAACTCCCATCTGAATCAAGTGATTATTATACCCAGACATTTTGAGTATATGTTCACTGACAGAACTGTTCTCCTCCATCTTGCAGCTATAGAACTTATTGGAGACTTCATATCTCTCAATTCGGGCATTTGCTTGAAATATCAACTTCAACTCCTGGAACATCTCATATGCTCCATGACGTTCAAAACGTCGTTGAAGTCCCGATTCTAAGCCGTAAAGCATGGCACACTGAACTATCGAGTAGTCATCAGCTTTGCTCTGCCAGACGTTCATAACATCTGGCGTTGCTCCAGCAGCAGGCCTGGCACCCAGCGGTGCTTCCAGGACGTAATTCTTCTGTGTAGCAATGAGGATAATCCTCAAGTTACGGACCCAGTCCGTGTAATTGCTACCATCATCTTTCAACTTTGCTTTCTCAAGGAACGCATTAAAATTCAACGGAACAACAGCACGAGCCATCTATCTACAATCAACATAAACAAGCAAGATACTATCAGGTACTAAGTTCATGATAAGTTTAAGTTTAGTTAATCAAATTACTTAAGAACTCCCCCTTAGATAGACATCCCTCTAATCCTCTAAGTGATCACGTGATCCAAATCAACTAAACCATAACCGATCATCACGTGAGATGGAGTAGTTTTCAATGGTGAACATCGTTATGTTGATCATATCTACTATATGATTCACGCTCGACCTTTCGGTCTCCGTGTTCCGAGGCCATATTTGTATATGCTTGGCTCGTCAAGTATAACCTGAGTATTCTGCGTGTGCAACTGTTTTGCACCCGTTGTATTTGGACGTAGAGCTTATCACACCCGATCATCACGTGGTGTCTGGGCACGACGAACTTTGGCAACGGTGCATACTTAGGGAGAACACTTCTTGATAATTTAGTGAGAGATCATCTTATAATGCTACCGTCAATCAAAGCAAGATAAGATGCATAAAAGATAAACATCACATGCAATCAATATAAGTGATATGATATGGCCATCATCATCTTGTGCTTGTGATCTCCATCTCCGAAGCACCGTCATGATCACCATCGTCACCGGCGCGACACCTTGATCTCCATCGTAGCATCGTTGTCGTCTCGCCAATCTTATGCTTCCACGACTATCACTACCGCTTAGTAATAAAGTAAAGCATTACATCGCGATTGCATTGCATACAATAAAGCGACAACCATATGGCTCCTGCCAGTTGCCGATAACTTGGTTACAAAACATGATCATCTCATACAATAAAATCAGCATCATGCCTTGACCATATCATATCACAACATGCCCTGCAAAAACAAGTTAGACGTCCTCTACTTTGTTGTTACAAGTTTTACGTGGCTGCTACGGGCTTAAGTAAGAACTCATCTCACCTACGCATCAAAACCACAACGATAGTTTGTCAAATAGACTCCGTTTTAACCTTCTCAAGGACCGGGCGTAGCCACACTCGGTTCAACTAAAGTTGGAGAGACAGTCGCCCGCAAGCCATCTATGTGCAATGCACGTCGAGGGAACCGGTCTCGCGTAAGCGTACGCGTAAGGTTGGTCCGGGTCGTCTCGTCCAACAATACCGCCAAACCAAAGTATGACATGCTGGTAGGCAGTATGACTTGTATCGCCCACAACTCACTTGTGTTCTACTCGTGCAAATAACATCAAACCATAAAACCTAGGCTCTGATACCACTGTTGGGGAACGTAGTAATTTCAAAAAATTTCCTACGCACACGCAAGATCATGGTTATGCATAGCAACGAGAGGGGAGAGTGTTGTCTACGTACCAACGCAGACCAACTGCGGAAGCGATCACACAACATAGAGGAAGTAGTCGTACGTCTTCCCGATCCGACCGATCCAAGCACCGTTACTTCGGCACCTCCGAGTTCTTAGCACACGTTCAGCTCGATGGCGATCCTCGGGCTCCGATCCAGCAAAGCGTCGAGGAAGAGTTCCGTCAGCACGACGGCGTGGTGACGATCTTGATGTACTACCGACGCAGGGCTTCGCCTAAGCACTACAACGGTATGATCGAGGTGGAATTTGGTGGCAGGGGGCACTGCACACGGCTAAGGAACGATCTCAAGGATCAACTTGTGTGTCTAGAGGTGCCCCCTGCCCCCGTATATAAAGGATGAAGGGGGGAGGCTGGCCGGCCAAGCTAGGAGGCGCAGGAGGAGTCCTACTCCTACCGGGAGTAGGACTCCCCCCCCAATCCTATTCCTAATAGGATTCCCCAAAGGGGAAGAGAAGAGAGAGGTGGCCGGCCCCTCTCCTAGTCCTAATAGGACTAGGGAGAGGGGGGAAGGCGCAACCCTATGTGGGCTGCCCTCTCACCTTTCCACTAAGGCCCATGTTGGCCCATTTGGCTCCCGGGGGGTTCCGGTAACCCTCCCACTACAGGAATCAGCTACTTTGCCGTCCGCCACGGCGGGCGGCAAAGGCCCGAACGGCGGACGGCAAAGGCCTTTGCCGTCAGCGGCGGACGGCAAAAGGCTCCGGCAAAGTAGGCTTCGGTAAACAGGTTCTTTGCCGTCTACTACTGACGGCAAAGTCTTTACCGTCTGCGGCGGACGGCAAAGAGAGAGAGGCAGACGACAATGACGGCGGACGGCAATAATTGCGCTGTCAGTCCGTTAAGTGGCTAACGGAAGTCCTTTGCCGTCCGCCGCTGACGGCAAAATTTCTAGGGTCTTTGCCGTCTGCCGTATGATGTCATCTACACGTCACTACGTGGCAGGTTCTTTGCCGTCTGCCACTGACGGCAAAGTCTTTGCCGTCTGCCATTGTAGGCAAACTGACCAAATGGGTCAGCTCCTAGGAAGCACAGGTGGACGCCACGTGGCTTCTTTGCCGTCCGCGGCAGACGGCAAAGAGCCCGTTGCCGTCGGTGGCAGACGGCAAAGAGCCTGCATATTGGCTCTTTTTTTCTGTTTTTTCATATACCCAACCATTTTCACAGCAAATAGATGATACATATATATTTTTCACATGGCAAGTTCACAGCAAACATATGAGATATCCAACACATATAATTTCATCATACATGCATAGTTCCATCAACCATACATAGCAAGTTCGACATACATGCATCCAACCATACATATTACAATAGTGTCATCCTACCATACATGCATAGTTCATAGATACAAAGGAAACATAGTTCATCCAAATAAGCACTCCATCTATGCAAGCTTCCGTGAAGTGAATGAATTCTGCAAAATGGGAAATAAGGAAGTTAGAAGAAGAAGATTAGAAGAAGAAGAAGAAGAAAATGAAGAAGAAGAAGAATATATGACATTTATGAGCTAATTTAGGTGAAATTGATCATTTGTGAGCTAACTTAGGTGAAATGGATCGTTTATGAGCTAACCTAGGTGCAATGGATCGCTTATGAGCAAACTTAGGTAAAATGCATCATTTTAGAGGTAACCTAGGTAAGATGGATCATTTTGGAGCTAACCTAGGTAAAATGGGTCATTTTAGAGCTAACTTCGGTAGAATGGATCATTTATGAGCTAAGTAAGGTTAAATGGGTCATTTTAGAGCTAACGTAGGTAAAATGGATCGTTTATGAGCTAACAAAGGTAAAATGGATCATTTTAGAACTAACTTAGGTAAAATGGATCGTTTATGAGCTAACTTAGGTAAAATGGATCGTTTTTGAGCTAACTAAGGTGAAATGAATCGTTTTTGAGCTAACTAAGGTGAAGGGCATCATTTTTGAGCTAACTAAGGTGAAATGGATCGTTTTTGAGCTAACTAAGGTGAAATGAATCGTTTTTGAGCTAACTAAGGTAAAATGGATTGTTTTTGAGCTAACTTAGGTGAAATGGATCGTTTTTGAGCAAACTTAGGTGAATGGATCATTTAAGAGCTAATTTAAGTGAAATGGATCGTTTTTGAGCTAACTAAGGTGAAATGGATTGTTTTTGAGCTAACTAAGGTGAAATGGATCGTTTTTGAGCAAACTTAGGTGAAATGGATCATTTAAGAGCTAATTTAGGTGAAATGGATCGTTTTTGAGCTAACTAAGGTGAAATGGATCGTTTTTGAGCAAACTTAGGTGAAATGGATCATTTAAGAGCTAATTTAGGTGAAATGGATCGTTTTTGAGCAAACTTAGGTGAAATGGATCATTTAAGAGCTAATTTAGGTGAAATGGATCGTTTTTAGCTAACTTAGGTGAAATGGATCGTTTAGGAGCTACTCTAGGTAAATTGGGTCATTTTAGAGCTAACTTGGATAAACTGGATCATTTATAAGCTAACCTAGGTAAGATGGGTCATTTTGGAGCTAACTTAGGTAAAATGGATCGTCTATGAGATAACTAAGCTAATTATGCAATTTTTGACATAAGTAAGCTAAGTATAGATCGTTTTAGAGCTAACTTAGGTAAAATGGATGGTTTTGGAGGTCAGTAAGCTTATTAAGTCATTTTGGAGGAGAAGAAGCTAAGTCTACGTCATTATGGTAAGCATTGGAGGAAATAAAGCTAAGTCTAGGTCTTTATGCATGTGTTAAGCAAAACACTATATAAACTTACCAAGATCCAGGAGGTGTAGGAGCGGGGTGGCTCGTGTCGGTAGCTGGAGAAGGATCGTGCGATGCTTGTCTGGAGTTACGCTGCACCAAAGATCATTTCCAATGTCTTGTTAGCATGATGACACTCAAATGTTAAGACTAGCAAGTAATGTCCATTCAAATAAAACTCACCGTGGTCCCAGGAGCAATCACTGGCATCGGCAGAGCGGTCTGACCTGTCTTCTCGCACACAGACTGCACATTTGGTTTTGACGACTCAGTCATACTAGTTAGTAATGAGACAAACACTACATGAATGTTTTGGCTAATCTGCAGAAGAAACTTACCACAAGGAGCTCGTACATGGCCCTTGCCTGCATGTCATTCCGTGCCCTCTCCTCCACCATCTTTGTCGTCCTCTCCTCCAACTCCCGCTGCCTCTCCGCCGCCTCCGCCAGAAGTTTCTCCGTTCTATCTCTCTCACTCTGTATAGCAGCCTGCAACACCACTCACATGACCATTTGTAATCATTGATGGAAGCGCACACAATGTAATGGAGAAAGATAACTGAGTACGTATCACTAACCTTGATGGCGAGTTGCACTGGCCGTTCACGAGGCCTTATCTCAGGAGCGGAGCTCGACTGGCGTGCCTTGATCTCCGGGAGAGTGCTAGGACAACGGATAAGTCCATCTCCAATGGCTATGGAGCCATGGGACCTCCCGCCACCAGATATCATCAACAGCTCTGGATCAATGGGACCCTGGCTCGGGTTAAAGTCCTCCCCTTTCCTCGCCTTCCCCTCATCTCTATATCTCACGAGCTTGTTGTGGGAGGAGATGTTGGTGAAGTTGTTTGCATCATCGAGGTCAGACTGAGAGAAAGCCTTGACTTTCTTGAAAGAGGCAGTGTGGGCCATGGCATACAGGTCGTACACCTCTGGCACCTTATCCGCCTTATTGTAGCGTGCCTGAAAGAGAGAAACAATGAAAATTAGTAATTAAAGGGCTCAAGCTAGCATGATGAATGAATTGCATGAATCATGAAGCAAACCACATACCCAGTTGCGCCCGAACTGATATAAGTTGGAGCTGCCTTGATGGTGTGGCACGCCTTCCATTTGGGCACATTTGTCCTTGGCCTCCTTGTGGAGGGCTAGCCATCGTTGTGAGCACCACTCATCGACCAACACCTCCCAACAATCCATCCGATCCGCACACCATCTCGGAGGCGCCTAAGTTAGCAAATAGAAACTTGAGCGCTACGGCTAAGAATTACTAAATGAAGGAACTTAAGTAGAGAAGGCCTTAAGAATTACCTTCATGTACTTCTCCTTACTCAGGAACTTATCGCGGCACGCCGGCTTGGTCTTCTTGATACCACGCAAGGCGTAGTAGTCTCGAACAGCCTGCACCCGAGCCTCGTGCCGTAAGTTCTGGAGTAGGCGCTTGCAGACGTTCTCGATAACATGTGCCGCGTCCTCCTCGTATCCCTCCTCACACCTGTAGAATGTCTGCAATCAAATGAGACAATGTTGATTAGTACAATTAATAACTAGCTAGTTGAAGATTTTTAAATGTGTAAAGGAGAAATTACCCAGAACTTTCTGATCACCATGTCTGCCCTCGTGTCGCACACGACACCGTCGATAATCTCATTTGGCGGGGCCGGGGCAGCCACGTAGTGCTCCCAGCTCAATCCAAGCTCTGGAAGCCGACCCTCACCAGGCAACGTGACAAACCCCGGGAAGTTTTGCCGGCAAAGAACTCCAAGGACGGAGTTGGGCCGGCGGACACTATGATGGTGGTCCCAACCCCTGCAGCATGACAAGGCCAATGCATTAGTTATTTGAAAAAACGTGAATGCACAAGGTACAAAAATATTAAATGCACTTACGTACCTCTCCCCATCAGGGAAAATCAACCACCTCTGCTCGCGGGTCACCGGCACGGACGGGAGCCGTGTAGCACCACGCTGGTAGACGGTGCCCCCTCCTCCTCAAGATCAGTCGGCTCCCCGCCATCATCAGCATGGCCACTCGGCTCCTCGGGCTGATCCGGCCAGGTACCCCATCCGGACGTGTGCTCCTCCGGGGTCGCGTGGGCCGAACTCTCGTGGGCCGAAGACCCGTGGACCGGAGGCTCGTGGACCGGAGTCCGTGTAGCCTCCTCCTCGGACGAGTCCACCCTAGCAGTCACGTGCTCGGGTGAAACGGCTGGGGGTGGCGGCGAGGAAGGCACCGTAGCAGTCACCCTACCTCCTCTCCCACGACCACGTGCCCCACCTCCTCTCTTCCTACCTCGTCCCCTGCTGGGCACCGCGGTCGACGAAGAAGGGCCCGGCGGTGTGGCCATACTGTCCAGCAACGCTCGGCGGAGAGGTGCGTCTGGAATGGAAGACCTCAGACCACGCTCCCGACCAGCGCCCACCATCTTTCAACACCTGCCATGACAAACAGTAAACGAAATTAGTACAACATAAAAAAAGACCGACATGAATAATAATATGTGTATCACTTAAGTGTATCATCATCAAGTACAACATAAAAAAATGAAATACCTGACACTACTAATAATCTCGATCAGTATCATCAATAAATGCATAATCATCATCATCATCACTATAATCAATGACGGGCTCATAGGGTTCATTGGCATCAACATGTGCAAGGCCACCTTGACGTAATCGGTCAAGCATTGACAGGTCATCCGCAGCAGTAACCTCTTCTTGTTCCGGCTCTTCTTGTTCCTCCTCTGGGGTGATGTCGGATTCATTGTCGCTGTCTACTTCAATGTTTTGGGGTGAAGTATAGCGGTTCTTGAAACGCTTTTTGGAAAGACGTGTCTCTTGGAAGAATTCTCCTTCATATGTGTCTGGGTTAATGTGAGGTTCATAATCCTCTTCCTTTGGGGGAGAAAGTCTAGCACGTGGCGGCACTTCATAAACGACATCCCAACCTTTCAGATTTGGATTAGTTTGGCAGGCCCACGGTAGATAGAATACTTGGGTCGCCTGTTGAGCCATAATATAGACATCAGGAACATCTAAATGAGTGCTTTGGTTGATTTCAACTAGCCCTACATGTTCATGAGTCCTTCTAGTCTCCTTCGGCTGAAACCAGTAACATTTGAAGACTACGACATTCGGTGGGTTTTCACCATAGAACAGAAGTTCATAAATTGCTTCAACTCTCCCATAATACTCGGTACCTCCTTCGCCGATAGCAGATACACAACAATTTTTTGACTTTCAGTCCGCCATAGATAGCTCTTTGCCATAGGTACGAAAGCGATACCCGTTGATGTCGTACTTGTCAAATGAACGGACCTTATAGTCAAAACCATTAGCGACTTGTCTCAATTCGGCGTCCATAGACTCTGAATTAGCCTACAGGTTTAATATGAAAGGATTGTTGCATTATGCACAAATTAGCGAATGAAATGAAATTGTCTAATAGAAATTGCCGTTTGTTTGAACCAAGAGATGAAACCGGGATAGCCACCTCCTTGCTTTGCGAGAAGCTCATACTCTTCGACGGAATCCTTTTGGATCTCCGCTCCATACGAGAATATGGTGACGTATCGACTGTATGACATATCCAGGAATAAGAGTAGTTCAAAGGAAATAGAAGTTGTGAAACAATGTACCGAGAACTTACTCGATGTACGGCCGCACTTCTATCAGGTTGTTGAAGATATACAACGAAATGGTCCGCCATTCTTCGTTATCCAAAGATACTGGATGTGAAACACTAGCTGGTGCGAGATTCCCTTTGAATAGGCTGAGGTTGGATCCACCCTTTTTAGGCTCGTCAGCATTGTACCGAGGCTTCGGATTATGCAAATGACGATTTTTGGCTTCGTAGTGCGCCGTTACGAAGTTTGCCGCCTCCTCTGTAATGAATGCCTCAGCCATCGATGCTTCAATTCTACGTTTATTTTTACATTTTTCTCGAAGCGTCTTCTGCATCCTGTCAGTTGGGTAGCACCAATGATTTTGCACGGGCCCCCCCAATCTTGCCTCGGTCGGGAGATGCAAAATCAAATGCTGCATTGGATTAAAGAAGCCCGGTGGAAAGATCTTCTCTAACTTGCAGATCAACTCCGGCGCCAACTCTTCCATTTCTTCTAGCACGCCAGGCGATAGTTCTTTCGCACAAAGAACACGGAAGAAATAGCTGAGTTCTGCCAGTACTAGCCATTCATCCTCAGGGATGAAGCCACGCAACATCACCGGCATTACCCGCTCAATCCATATGTGCCAATCATGACTCTTGAGACCAAATATCTTCAGTTTATCAAGATTCGCTCCCCTCTTTAGATTCGCTGCATACCCATCGGGAAACATCAACTGCTGTTGCACCCATAAGAGAATTTCCCTCATAGCTGGCCTTCCAAGATTGAACCATGCCTTTGGCTTCGTCCAGTTCTGCTTTCCTTTCGGTTCTTTCATGTTTTGTAACGGCCTATCACATAGCGCCTCCAGATCGACTCTAGCCTTAGTATTATCCTTTGACTTCCCATCTATGCCGAACAATGTACCAAAAAGTGCCTCGGCGATATTCTTCTCAGTGTGCATCACGTCGATGTTGTGTGGGCAAAGGAGGTCTTTGAAGTAAGGCAGATCCCATAAGCATGTTTTGTGAGTCCACGTGTGCTTAGTATTATACCCCTTGAAGTACCCTAGACGTTGTGGATCTGGCTCGAGAGCGTTTAACTGATCCAGGGTCTGTTGGCCTGTCAATGCAGGTGGTGCAGAGTTTTTGACAACTCTACCCCTGATGAAGTTCTTCTTGTCTTTCCTGAACTTATGGCGAGGATCCAGGAACTGTCTATGCATGTCGAAGCAAGAAAACTTGCGACCGGCCTGAAGCCAACGAAACTCAAGAGCTCCCTTGCATGTGGGGCACGGGAACCTTCCATGCACACACCAGCCAACGAATAGCGCATACGCCGGCAAGTCATGCGTCGAGTACATGTACCAGACACGCATTATGAAGTTCCGTTTGCTAAAGGCGTCGTATGTCTTGAACCCATTATCCCAGGCTTCTTGCAATTCGTCCTTAAGCGGCTGCATGTACACATTCATATTTTTGCCCGGATAGTTGGGTCCTGGAATTATCAACGTCAGGAAAATGTTCTTTCTTTGCATAATCTGTCCGGGGGGGGGGGGAGATTGAGTGGAAAGACAAATATGGGCCAACAACTATATTGGGCTGCCGTCATACCAAACACACTGAACCCATCCGTGCTGATGTTGACTCGAGGATGCCTCGGATCTGTCGCTTTGTCAGCATGTAATTCATCAAACTTTTTCCACGCAACACCATCCGATGTGTGTACCATCATCAGATTCCCATCTGCATCTAGTTCGGTTCTTTTGCCTGTTTTGTGCCATGTCATCTGTCTGGCCGTGTCTTCGACCATGAAAAGACGTTGAAGTCTTGGTACGATTGGCATATACCGAAGAACACTAACGGGGATTTTGGTCTGTGTCTTCTCACCCATACCGTTGTCTACCACAATATACCTGGAAGACTTGCAAATGGGACAATAGTTCAAGTCCGCATAGTCAAGCCTAAATAAGGCACATCCTTTCTCACAGGCATGTATCTTCTCATAGGGCATCTTTAGTGCACGGAGGATTTTGTCCGACTGGTATAGGTTTGCAGGCATTACATGGCCTTTGGGTAGAAAGCGTCCAAATACTGTCATAATTGCGTCATAGCATTCTCTGCCCAAGTTGAACTGAGCCTTCAGAGCCATTACTTGTGAGATGGCATCCAACTGACAAAGCTCAGTGTGCTCGTGGAGCGGACGTTTCGAAGACTCCAACATTTCATTGAAGGCCTTTGCAGATTCCTCCATCTCCTCGTCCGAATCCCGAGCATCATCATAGTCTTGCACCATGTTTTCCATCCCGGTACCATGCTCGTCGGTGCGACGACGATCCACCTCAGCTCGGTCACGTTGGGCAGACTCACCATGAAATGTCCACACCATATAATCGGGCGTAAAACCACTCTTCTGCAGGTGTTTGCCCATTTCAGCCTCTGTCTTCTTTTCCCAATTGCCGCACCGGAAACAGGGGCACCAGGTTTTCTTTTGGCCATTTGCAAATGCGGCTTGCACAAACCCCTTAGTTTTTGTGAACCATTCAGCGCTCCATTTGTTCTGACCAGTGTGACCGGTATACATCCAAGCACGGTCACTCATCTTGACTTTCAGAGCTACTGGACACACAACAATTATATATGTAATTCACCATGTATATATTCATCAGTTGATCTACTTTGTCAATTTTATTACGTCCATGCAACCTACACTCTAATAGGTAATGATAGGTCCTAAGCCCACCCGTGTATGTGTAGATTGGGTTCATTTTCCCATGCTATGCTCCGGATCCGACGCAAAATTTCGGCAGCACCTCCCCGCTGTTCTCCTGATACACGTCTCTGCAATAAACAGAGAGGATGTGTACCCGAAGAACAACAGGGGAGGCACTGACGAAATATATGCGTCGGATCCGGAGCAAAGCATATGGGAAAACGAACCCAATCTACACATACTCGGGCTGTCCATGGATAGCGTTGGACAATTCGAAAGAATCAAGGTTATAAATATGCAAATGCATGCATATTTATAACTATGACGCTTTTGAACGGGAGACACATATTGGTTACGCATACTGATGATTCAAGACACATATATAGCTAGCTATCAAGTTTCATCAGAATAGATCAAATAATTAATGGGGGAGGAGGACTTGTCATTTGTGCTCACCCACGAACGAAGGGGCAGAGCTCGTCAAACGCACGGCGAGGTCGTTGAACACCAAACCTCGCAGCGATGAAACAACTGCACATTTAAAACTACATGGTCAACACAATTATATATGATGTTTTTCATAACTAAATCGAAAAATATATGACCTAACTAATAATTCACAAATATATGACCCCGCCGGCCTCTGGAAGGCCAAAGAACACCTTAATTTTCGAGAGGTGTCGGTGGTCGGGGTGCCCTGTCGGTGTCGGGGTGCCGTGTCGGGGTCGGGGTCTCGGGGTCGGGGTGCCGGGTCGGGGTCGGGGTGCCGTGTCGGTGTCGGGGTCGGGGTGTCGGGTCCGACTCGCGGTCGGGGTCGGGGTCGGGGTCTCGGGGTCGGGGTGTCGGGTCGGGGTGCCGGGTCGGGGTCGGGGTGCCGTGTCAGTGTCGGGGTCGGGGTGTCGGGTCAGGCCCGGGGTCTCGGGGTCGGGGTCTCGGGGTCGGGGTGTCGGGTCAGGCTCGGGGTCGGGGTCTCGGGGTCGGGGTGTCTGGTCGGGGTGCCGGGACGGGGTCGGGGTGCCGTGTCGGTGTCGGGGTAAGGGTGGGTGTGGTGTCAGGGTGTCGGTGTCGGGGTGTCGTGTCGGTGTCGGGGTTGGGGTCTCGGGGTCGGGGTGTCGGGTTGGGGTCGGGGTGCCGTGTCCGTGTCGGGGTCGGGGTGTCGGGTCAGGCTCGGGGTCGGGGTGTCGGGGTCGGGGTGTCGGGGTCGGGGTCGGGGTGTCGGGGTCGGGGTCGGGGTCGAGGTGTCGGGGTCGGGGTCGGGGTGTCGGGGTCTAGGGGTCGGCGTGCCGGGTCGGGGTCGGGGTGCGGTGTCGGGTCGGGGTTTTTTCCTCTTTTTTTTCCTTTTCTTCTTCTTCCTTTTCTTCCTTTTCTTCCTTTTTTCCCTTCTTCTTCTTCTTCTTCTTCTTCTTCTTCTTCTTCCTCCTCCTCCTCCTTTCCTTTTTCCTCTTCTTCTTCTCCTCCTCTCCTCTTTTTTCTTCTTCTTTTTCCTCTTCTTCTTTTTTCTTCTCCTCCTCCTCTTCTTCTTCTCCTCCTCTCCTCTTTTTCTCTTCTTCTTCTTCTTCTTCTTCTTCTTCTTCTTTCCTCAAACTAAACTAAACCTAAAACTAAACCTAAAACTAAAACTAAATCTAAATCTAAACTAAACATAAACCTAAAACAAATAAAACAGAAAAAAGGAAAAAACTAAATCTAAACCTAAAACTAAACTAAAACTAAACCTAAAACTAAAACTAAATCTAAAAAGGAAAAAACAGAAAAAAGGAGGCCGAGGCTCACCTTCTGCAGCGCCGGTGGAGGAGGGGGCGGGGCGGTGGAGGAGCTGGCCGGGGTGCGGGGCGGCCTGTGGCGGCGGGGGGCCGGGCCCGGCACGGTGGGGCGCGGGGCGGCGGGGGGCTGGGGCGCCGGGGCGGGAGGGGGGGGGCAATGGGGCGGTGGGGGGGCCGGGGCGGCGGCGCGCGGCGGCGGGGGCAAGAGGCGGCGGCGCGCGGCGGGCAGCGGCGGCGGGGGTGCGTGGTGGGGCGCGGGGCGGGACGAAGTGGTGAGAACAGAGAGGCGGGCGGGGGGCACGGGCCGTTAGATAGTGCCCTCTTTGCCGCCCGCCTCTCTTTGCCGTCCGCCACTTTGCCTCTTTGCCGTCTGCTGGCGGACGGCAAAGAGGTGGCCCGTTAAGTTTTTCCCAAACGGGCGGGGGGTGGGGGCCACCTCTCTCTTTGCCGTCTGCCAGCTGACGGCAAAGATTCTTTGCCATCTGCCAGCAGACGGCAAAGAACTGGTGGACGGCAAAGAGCTTCTTTGCCGTCTGCCAGTTCTTTGCCATCTGCTTTTTGGTAGCTGATGGCAAAGAGCTGCTTTGCCGTCAGCTAGCAGACGACAAAGAGCTGGCAGATGGCAAATTAGCTGATTCCAGTAGTGTCCCGGTAATCCGGTAAAATCCCGATTTCACCCGGAACACTTCCGATGTCCAAATATAGGCTTCCAATATATCAATCTTTATGTCTCGACCATTTCGAGACTCCTCGTCATGTCCGTGATCACATCCGGGACTCCGAACAACCTTCGGTACATCAAAATGCATAAACTCATAATAATTGTCATCGTGACGTTAAGCGTGCGGACCCTACGGTTCGAGAACAATGTAGACATGACCGAGACACATCTCCGGTCAATAACCAATACCGGGACCTGGATGCCCATATAGGCTCCTACATATTCTAGGAAGATCTTTATCGGTCAGACCGCATAACAACATACGTTGTTCCCTTTGTCATCGGTATGTTACTTGCCCGAGATTCGATCGTCGGTATCCAATACCTAGTTCAATCTCGTTACTGGCAAGTCTCTTTACTCGTTCTGTAATACATCATCTCACAACTAACATCTTAGTTATAATGCTTGCAATGCTCATGTGATGTGTATTACCGAGAGGGCCCAGAGATACCTCTCCGACAATCGGAGTGACAAACCCTAATCTCAAAATACGCCAACCCAACATCTACCATTGGAGACACCTGTAGTACTCCTTTATAATCACCCAGTTACGTTGTGATGTTTGGTAGTACCCAAGGTGTTCCTCTGGTAAACGGGAGTTGCATAATCTCATAGTTATAGGAACATGTATAAGTAATAGCAACATACTAAACGATCGGGTGCTAAGCTAATGGAATGGGTCATGTCAATCAGATCATTCAACTAATGATGTGACCTCGTTAATCAAATAACAACTCTTTGTTCATGGTTAGGAAACATAACCATCTTTGATTAACGAGCTAGTCAAGTAGAGGCATACTAGTGACCCTCTGTTTGTCTATGTATTCACACATGTATTATGTTTCCGGTTAATACAATTCTAGCATGAATAATAAACATTTATCATGATATAAGGAAATAAATAATAACTTTATTATTGCCTCTAGGGCATATTTCCTTCAATACTGCCTACCAGCATGTCATACTTTGGTTCGGCGGTATTGTTGGACGAGACGACCCGGACCAACCTTACGCGTACGCTTACGCGAGACCGGTTCCCTCGACGTGCTTTGCACATAGATGGCTTGCGGGCGACTGTCTCTCCAACTTTAGTTGAACCGAGTGTGGCTACGCCCGTTCCTTGAGAAGGTTAAAACGGAGTCTATTTGACAAACTATCGTTGTGGTTTTGATGCGTAGGTGAGATGAGTTCTTGCTTAAGCCCGTAGCAGCCACGTAATACTTGCAACAACAAAGTAGAGGACGTCTAACTTGTTTTTGCAGGGCATGTTGTGATGTGATATGGTCAAGTCATGATGCTGATTTTATTGTATGAGATGATCATGTTTTGTAACCAAGTTATCGGCAACTGGCAGGAGCCATATGGTTGTCGCTTTATTGTATGCAATGCAATCGCGATGTAATGCTTTACTTTATTGCTAAGCGGTAGTGATAGTCGTGGAAGCATAAGATTGGCGAGACGACAACGATGCTACGATGGAGATCAAGGTGTCGCGCCGGTGACGATGGTGATCATGACGGTGCTTCGGAGATGGAGATCACAAGCACAAGATGATGATGGCCATATCATATCACTTATATTGATTGCATGTGATGTTTATCTTTTATGCATCTTATCTTGCTTTGATTGACGGTAGCATTATAAGATGATCTCTCACTAAATTATCAAGAAGTGTTCTCCCTGAGTATGCACTGTTGCCAAAGTTCGTCGTGCCCAGACACCACGTGATGATCGGGTGTGATAAGCTCTACGCCCATCTACAACGGGTGCAAGCCAGTTTTGCACACGCAGAATACTCAGGTTAAAACTTGACGAGCCTAGCATATGCAGATATGGCCTCGGAACACAGAGACCGAAAGGTCGGGCGTGAATCATATAGTAGATATGATCAACATAACGATGTTCACCATTGAAAACTACTCCATCTCACGTGATGATCGGTTATGGTTTAGTTGATTTGGATCACGTGATCACTTAGAGGATTAGAGAGATGTCTATCTAAGTGGGAGTTCTTAAGTAATTTGATTAACTGAACTTAAACTTATCATGAACTTAGTACCTGATAGTATCTTGCTTGTTTATGTTGATTGTAGATAGATGGCTCGTGCTGTTGTTCCGTTGAATTTTAATGCATTCCTTGAGAAAGCAAAGTTGAAAGATGATGGTAGCAATTACACGGACTGGGTCCGTAACCTGAGGATTATCCTCATTGCTGCACAGAAGAATTACGTCCTGGAAGCACCGCTGGGTGCCAGGCCTGCTGCTGGAGCAACACCAGATGTTATGAACATCTGGCAGAGCAAAGCTGATGACTACTCGATAGTTCAGTGTGCCATGCTTTACGGCTTAGAATCGGGACTTCAACGACGTTTTGAATGTCATGGAGCATATGAGATGTTCCAGGAGTTGAAGTTAATATTTCAAGCGAATGCCTGAATTGAGAGATATGAAGTCTCCAATAAGTTCCATAGCTGCAAGATGGAGGAGAGCAGTTCTGTCAGTGAGCATATACTCAAAATGTCTGGGTTTAATAATCACTTGATTCAGATGGGAGTTAATCTTCCAGATGATTGCGTCATTGACAGAATTCTCCAATCACTGCCACCAAGCTACAAGAGCTTCGTGATGAACTATAATATGCAAGGGATGAACAAAACTATTCCCGAGCTCTTCGCAATGCTGAAAGCCGCGGAGGTAGAAATCAAGAAGGAGCATCAAGTGTTGATGGTCAACGAGACCACTAGTTTCAAGAAAAAGGGCAAAGGGAAGAAGAAGGGAAACTTCAAGAAAAACAGCAAGCAAGTTGCTGCTCAGGAGAAGAAACCCAAGTCTGGACCTAAGCCTGAAACTGAGTGCTTCTACTGCAAGCAGACTGGTCACTGGAAGCGGAACTGCCCCAAGTATTTGGCGGATAAGAAGGATGGCAAGGTGAACAAAGGTATATGTGATATACATGTTATTGATGTGTACCTTACTAGAGCTCACAGTAGCACCTGGGTATTTGATACTGGTTCTGTTGCTAATATTTGCAACTTGAAACAGGGACTACGGAATAAGCGGACACTAGCAAAGGACGAGGTGACAATGCGCGTGGGAAACGGTTCCAAAGTGGATGTGATCGCGGTCGGCACGCTACCTCTACATCTACCTTCGGGATTAATATTAGACCTAAATAATTGTTATTTGGTGCCAGCGTTGAGCATGAACATTATATCTGGATCTTGTTTAATGCGAGACGGTTATTCATTTAAATCAGAGAATAATGGTTGTTCTATTTATATGAGTAATATCTTTTATGGTCATGCACCTTTGAAGAGTGGTTTATTCTTGTTAAATCTCGATAGTAGTGATACACATATTCATAATGTAGAAGCCAAAAGATGCAGAGTTGATAATGATAGTGCAACTTATTTGTGGCACTGCCGTTTAGGTCATCGGTGTAAAGCGCATGAAGAAACTCCATACTGATGGGCTTTTGGAACCACTTGATTATGAATCACTTGGTACTTGCGAACCGTGCCTCATAGGCAAGATGACTAAAACACCGTTCTCCGGTACTATGGAGAGAGCAACAGATTTATTGGAAATCATACATACCGATGTATGTGGTCTGATGAATATTAAGGCTCGTGGCGGATATCGTTATTTTCTCACCTTCACAGATGATTTAAGCAGATATGGGTATATCTACTTAATGAAACACAAGTCTGAAACATTTGAAAAGTTCAAAGAATTTCAGAGTGAAGTTGAAAATCATCGTAACAAGAAAATAAAGTTTCTACGATCTGATCGTGGAGGAGAATATTTGAGTTACGAGTTTGGTGTACATTTGAAAAATTATGGAATAGTTTCGCAACTCACGCCACCCGGAACACCACAGCGTAATGGTGTGTCCGAACGTCGGAATCGTACTTTACTAGATATGGTGCGATCTATGATGTCTCTTACTGATTTACCGCTATCGTTTTGGGGTTATGCTTTAGAGACGGCCGCATTCACGTTAAATAGGGCACCATCAAAATCCATTGAGACGACGCCTTATGAACTATGGTTTGGCAAGAAACCAAAGTTGTCGTTTCTTAAAGTTTGGGGCTGCGATGCTTATGTGAAAAGCTTCAACCTGATAAGCTCGAACCCAAAGTGGAGAAATGTGTCTTCATAAGATACCCAAAGGAGACTGTTGGGTACACCTTCTATCACAGATCCGAAGGCAAGACATTCGTTGCTAAGAATGGATCATTTCTAGAGAAGGAGTTTCTCTCGAAAGAAGTGAGTGGGAGGAAAGTAGAACTTGATGAGGTAACTGTACCTGCTCCATTATTGGAAAATAGTACATCACAGAAAACTGTTTCTGCGACACCTATACCAATTAGTGAGGAAGCTAATGATGATGATCATGAAACTTCAGGACAAGATACTACTGAACCACGTAGATAAACCAGAGTGAGATCCGCACCAGAGTGGTACGGTAATCCAATTCTGGAAGTCATGCTACTAGATCATGATGAACCTACGAACTATGAAGAAGCGATGGTGAGCCCAGATTCCGCAAAGTGGCTTGAAGCCATGAAATCTGAGATGGGATCCATGTATGAGAACAAAGTATGGACTTTGGTTGACTTGCCCGATGATCGGCAAGCAATTGAGAATAAATGGATCTTCAAGAAAAAGACTAACGCTGACGGTAATTTTACTGTCTATAAAGCTCAACTTGTCGCAAAAGGTTTTCGACAAGTTCAAGGGGTTGACTACGATGAGACCTTCTCACCCGTAGCGATGCTTAAGTCTGTCAGAATCATGTTAGCAATTGCCGCATTTTATGATTATGAAATTTGGCAGATGGATGTCAAAACTGCATTCCTGAATGGATTTCTGGAAGAAGAGTTGTATATGATGCAACCGGAAGGTTTTGTCGATCCAAAGGGAGCTAACAAAGTGTGCAAACTCCAGCGATCCATTTATGGACTGGTGCAAGCATCTCGGAGTTGGAATAAACGCTTTGATAGTGTGATCAAAGCATTTGGCTTTATACAGACTTTTGGAGAAGCCTGTATTTACAAGAAAGTGAGTGGGAGCTCTATAGCATTTCTGATATTATATGTGGATGACATATTGCTGATTGGAAATGATATAGAATTTCTGGATAGCATAAAGGGATACTTGAATAAAAGTTTTTCGATGAAAGACCTCGGGGAAGCTGCTTACATATTAGGCATAAAGATCTATAGAGATAGATCAAGACGCTTAATTGGACTTTCACAAAGCACATACCTTGACAAGATTTTGAAGAAGTTCAAAATGGATCAAGCAAAGAAAGGGTTCTTGCCTGTGTTACAAGGTGTGAAGTTGAGTCAGACTCAATGCACGACCACTTCAGAAGATAGAGAGAAAATGAAAGATGTTCCCTATGCTTCAGCCATAGGCTCTATCATGTATGCAATGCTGTGTACCAGACCTGATGTGTGCCTTGCTATAAGTTTAGCAGGGAGGTACCAAAGTAATCCAGGAGTGGATCACTGGACAGTGGTCAAGAACATCCTGAAATACCTGAAAAGGACTAAGGATATGTTTCTCGTATATGGAGGTGACAAAGAGCTCACCGTAAGAGGTTATGTTGATGCAAGCTTTGACACTGATCCGGACGATTCTAAATCGCAAACCGGATACGTGTTTACTTTAAATGGTGGAGCTGTCAGTTGGTGCAGTTCTAAACAAAGCGTCGTAGCGGGATCTACATCTGAAGCGGAGTACATAGCTGCTTCGGAAGCAGCGAACGAAGGAGTCTGGATGAAGGAGTTCATATCCGATCTAGGTGTCATACCTAGTGCATCGGGTCCAATGAAAATCTTTTGTGACAATACTGGTGCAATTGCTTTAGCAAAGGAATCCAGATTTCACAAAAGGACCAAACACATCAAGAGACGCTTCAACTCCATCCGGGATCTAGTCCAGGTGGGATACATAGAGATTTGCAAGATACATACGGATCTGAATGTTGCAAACCCGTTGACTAAGCCTCTTCCACGAGCAAAACATGATCAGCACCAAGGCTCCATGGGTGTTAGAATCATTACTGTGTAATCTAGATTATTGACTCTAGTGCAAGTGGGAGACTGAAGGAAATATGCCCTAGAGGCAATAATAAAGTTATTATTTATTTCCTTATATCATGATAAATGTTTATTATTCATGCTAGAATTGTATTAATCGGAAACATAATACATGTGTGAATACATAGACAAACAGAGTGTCACTAGTATGCCTCTACTTGACTAGCTCGTTAATCAAAGATGGTTATGTTTCCTAACCATGAACAAAGAGTTGTTATTTGATTAACGAGGTCACATCATTAGTTGAATGATCTGATTGACATGACCCATTTCATTAGCTTAGCACCCGATCGTTTAGTATGTTGCTATTGCATTCTTCATGACTTATACATGTTCCTATGACTATGAGATTATGCAACTCCCGTTTGCCGGAGGAACACTTTGGGTACTACCAAACGTCACAACGTAACTGGGTGATTATAAAGGAGTACTACAGGTGTCTCCAATGGTAGATGTTGGGTTGGCGTATTTCGAGATTAGGGTTTGTCACTCCGATTGTCGGAGAGGTATCTCTGGGCCCTCTCGGTAATACACATCACATAAGCCTTGCAAGCATTATAACTAAGATGCTAGTTGTGAGATGACGTATTACGGAACGAGTAAAGAGACTTGCCGTTAACGAGATTGAACTAGGTATTGGATACCGATGATCGAATCTCGGGCAAGTAACATACCGATGACAAAGGGAACAACATATGTTGTTATGCGGTCTGACCGATAAAGATCTTCGTAGAATATGTAGGAGCCAATATGGGCATCCAGGTCCCACTATTGGTTATTGACCGGAGACGTGTCTCGGTCATGTCTACATTGTTCTCGAACCGTAGGGTCCGCACGCTTAACGTTACGATGACAGTTATTATGAGTTTATGCATTTTGATGTACCGAAGGTTGTTCGGAGTCCCGGATGTGATCACGGACATGACGAGGAGTCTCGAAATGGTCGAGACATAAAGATTGATATATTGGAAGCCTATGTTTGGACATCGGAAGTGTTCCGGGTGAAATCGGGAATTTTACCGGAGTACCGGGAGGTTACCGGAACCCCCCGGGAACCAAATGGGCCTTATTGGGCCTTAGTGGAAAGGTGAAAGGGGCAGCCCAAGGTGGACTGCGCGCCTCCCCCCTCCCCTAGTCCTATTAGGACTAGGAGAGGTGGCCGGCCCCCTTCTCCCTCTCTCTCTCTCGAGGAGTCCTATTAGGAATAGGATTGGGGGGGGGGGAGTCCTACTCCCGGTAGGAGTAGGACTCCTCCTGCGCCCTCCTCTCCTTGGCCGGCCAGCCCTCCCCCTGGCAACCTTTATATACGGGGGCAGGGGGCACCTCTAGACACACAAGTTGATCCTTGAGATCGTTCCTTAGCCGTGTGCGGTGCCCCCTGCCACCAAATTCCACCTCGATCATACCGTTGTAGTGCTTAGGCGAAGCCCTGTGTCGGTAGTACATCAAGATTGTCACCACGCCGTCGTGCTGACGGAACTCTTCCTCGAAGCTTCGTTGGATCGGAGCCCGAGGATCGTCATCGAGCTGAACGTGTGCTAAGAACTCGGAGGTGCCGGAGTAACGGTGCTTGGATCGGTCGGATCGGGAAGAAGACGTACGACTACTTCCTCTATGTTGTGTCAACGCTTCCGTTGCGATCTACAAGGGTACGTAGATCAGACTCTCCCCCTCGTTGCTATGCATCACCATGATCTTGCGTGTGCATAGGATTTTTTTTGAAATTACTACGTTACCCAACAAGAACGTCCCGACAAGACCCGGTGAGCGAAAAGCTCCCGGACGCGACAAGGCAACATCCGCGGCAAGGCGCTTGCCGCGGCAAGCTACTACTCCGCAGCCTACGATCCAGCTCACCCACCAACGTGTCGCTCTGGGACCGCTCCTGGCGTACGTGGCGGGAGGCTGTGCAGCCGGGGGCATGCGGTGGCAAGAAAGCACTGACAAGATAGCCATCGTGGCAAACGGTGGCGTTCCTAGCGGTCCCTCTCTGTACCGTCTAGGTGACACAGACAGGCATTTAATGCCTTTGTCCCCTGCCATCAGGGTTAGGTATGATACGACTGTTGTAGGCGGTGGAGCCAACTACCACCTCTTTTACATTTTTACCCCCACCTCTGTTGCCACCTGTCGGTGACCCCTTAGACATATAAAAGGAGACCCATGTGCAACAGAGAGGGGAGGACGGCCATTCTCACGCTCGGTCTCGCCAGCTGCTTGAGTGTACTGTAGCACTCATCGCTCCCGAGCAAGAACTCAATACAACCACCAAAGCAGGAGTAGGGTTTTACGCATTCGTGCGACCCGAACCTGGGTAAACCGACCGCGTCGCTCGTGCGTTCGCCTCGATCTGCTCTTTGTGCATCCACCGCCCCCTGCCGAACCGAAAGGGGCTTGGTCCGCCGATCCCCATAGGTGTACGTGGGATCAGCAACCCCCGACATCTTTGGCCCGCCAGGTAGGGGGTGCGTCGAGGTTGTGCGAACCTGATCCGACGTTCGCACGAGCCAAATCTTCATCCTCTTCATCAACATGCCGCCGAAGAAGAAGGCTTCGGAGGTAGCCGCTCCGTCTGCGCCGATCCCACCATCGCCAGAGCGAACGGCTGGTGGGGTAGGCGCCGGCGGAAGAACGGGCGCCGACGAGGAGGCTCATGGTGCTGCCAGGTCCAAGGACAAGGCTGCGCCGCACGTCGGCGGCGCGGTCGCCTCCCACAATGACCGAGCGCACTCCAAGACCTCGGCGTCCGTACACGCACCGCGCCCGTCCCAGGAGGCGCGGGACCGGCAGCGTCATGGTACTCACGGTACCATACGCTTGTTGGGCCGAGATCAAGCTGGCGGGTCCCGGAGCGCTCAAGACCAGCATGCACGCCAACATGCCGACACGAGCGTGGCATGGTCGCTTGGATGAGGTACTACTCCTTCTAACGCAGTTAGAAGTCCGAGCATATCTCGCTCCTTGCACCGTTCGCCGCCGCCGCCCGCCACACCCTTCGCTCCAATCTATGGAGCGGAGGTAGTTATCCCCACGGAACTCGTATACGGGTCGCCTCGAGTGCTCGCTTATGATGAGCTCGAGCAAGAGCAGCTGCGGCAAGATGACGTGTTGCTCCTCGAGGGAGACCGTCTTCAGGCTGCTGTGCGAGCCGCTCACTACCAGCAAGCTTTGCGCCGCTACCATAGCCGCAAAGTTAAAGCCAAAAGCTTCGAGGAAGGCGACCTTGTTCTTCGGCGCATTTAGTCCGCCAAGAATTCCAACAAGTTGACGCCGAAGTGGGAAGGCCCTTACCGGGTGAAACGAGTCGCCAGGCCTGGTGCTGTCTGCCTGGAGACCGAAGATGGCATCCCAGTGAGCAACTCCTGGAATATTGAGCATCTTTGTAAGTTTTACCCGTAAGGCACGGTTGTTGGACCCTGTCCGGCAACCACCCTTTTGTACAAAGTCTTGCCGCTGTTGCATGTAAACCTTTGTACAAAGCCGGGCGCAGATCCCGTGCATAAAGGTTATGTGCTCGGCACATCTTGTCTATTTCATGCTTTTTAGATTTTGCATGTATTATCTGACATTTTGTGCAGCACTTACTCCCGGTAAACAATAACGAGCCGTAAGGCTCCATACTGTTACCTCGTCTTCTTTCTTTTTCGCAAGGAAAAGGAGGTTCCCTTGCACACAAGTTTGCCGGAGGGGAAGGGGAGAAGATACGGTATGGACCAGGCGTCGTTCAGGAAGGTTTTTCCTTGCCGAGAGCAAATAGCAGAAAAGATAAGTTGCCAAAGTCTGAGCAATCAAATTTCCTTTAGATTTTTAAGTTATTTTCCTTGAACGACCGTGCTTTGTATGGGAAACCTGGGCGCGGAGGAACCGACTCGTAGCTGGTTGCGCCCTTACTGTTGTTTCGAGTCCGCTCAACAACTTAAGTGAGCTGCAACTAGCTCCGCGACATGGTTTCTTGTCGGCCGCAGCACCGCCCGTAGATCGCTGACGTTCCGCACTCAGCACTCGCGGCAAGCGTGCCCGCGCCGGCAAGTTCCCTATATGCACAGGGTAAAAACCATACAAAGGAAGGAGTCAAGTAAAGGAAATAACATAGCAATTAAATTATAGAGTTATCTTCCTTGAACGATCGTCCCTTGTATGGAAAACCTGTGCGCGGAGGAACCAACTCGTATCTAGTTGCGCCCTTACTGTTGTTTCGAGTCTGCTCAACAACTTGAGTGAGCTGCGACTAGCTCTGCGACAAGGTTTCTTGTCGGCTGCCGCACCGCCAGCAGGGAACCAACTCGTAGCTGGTTGCGCCCTTACTGTTGTTTCGAGTCCGCTCAACAACTTAAGTAAGCTGCGACTAGCTCCGCGACGAGGTTTCCTGTCGGTTGCAGCATCGCCGGCAGGCTGCTGATGTTCCGCTGCTGATGTTCCGCACTCAGCGCTCGCGGCAAAGATGCTCGCACCGGCAAGTTCCCTAAAAGCGTAGGGTAAAAACATACAAGGGAAGGAAGCAAGTAAAGGAAATAACATAACAATTACTAGCCAAGGATAGAGTATATTACAGAATAACTTGTCGCAGCTCTAACAGATTGTTTTTCATAACATGATTGACAGCGACAAGGAAAGAAGAAGATAAATGGCCTAGTCTACACGGTCGCCTTCGACCCTCCTGATTCCGCTCACCTTGTCCACAATAGGTGCGACAAGGGCCTTGAGCTCCTCCAGATCAGCATCTGGCGGCAGGCTTCGGAGGACGTTGTTGAGGCGGAGGCTTGGGTTGCGGAAGGCCACCTTCATCAGCACCTTCTGGAGAGCTCCCGCACAGATCTTACGCGACTCGTCGGCAAGCTGCTTTGGGAACTGCTCCCGGAGTCGCTGGAGCGCCGTCGCCACGCCCTTGAAGAACAGAGTAAGCTTGGCGCTGGGTTGGAGGTTCTCGTCGGAGGAGTACCCGAGATCCACCATCCCCAACTGCGCCAGCTCCTTGTCGACATCCGCGGCGACGTCCACCAGACCCTCCGTCCAGTGTTCCACATTCTCTGACAAAGTCTTCCGGGCGGTGGCGGCCTTCGCCAGCAGCACCTTGCCGGCCTTGACCTCCTCCTTCAGGGCCGTCTCCTGCTCCTTGGCGCCGTCCAGAGATTTGGTCAGGGCCGCCAGCTTCCCTTCGAGATCGGCGTTGGAGTTCTTGGCGGCGTCTAGTTCCTTGCCCTTCTTGGCAAAAAGGGCCTGCAGCTCCGAATAGCTGTTGGCGTCCCTCTCACGCTCGAGCTTGAGCGCGGCAAGCTCGTCGCCGCTCGCCTTGAGGTCCACCTCCAGCTGCGTCACCTTCAGCTCCAGCTCAGCCTTGGTGGCCTCGGCAGCTGCGACGGTGTCTTCGGCCTGCTTAACGGCTCCGCCGACTGCTCGCTCGCGCGCGGCAAGTTCCTCCTCATGGCTGTCGAGGTGGACCTTCCGCTGCACCAAGTCACCCTCCTGCGAAGACAGCTTCTCCGCGGCAAGCCGTTGGCGCTCTTTGACGTCGGCCTTCTCGAGGAGGAAGGCCTGCTGCGCTTCGGCAAGTTGCTCCCGCTCCTTTGCCAGGGAGCGGAGAGCTTCCTGATTGGCGCCTCGGAGCTCTTCCGCACGCTTCTCGATATCAGCGCCAGCCTTCGCCACGAGTGCTTCGCGGGACTCCAGCTTGGCCTGCCGGGTGCGGTAGAGCGCCACTAGCTTCCGCAGCAAGCGCTCCTCTTTAGGATCACCGCTGCTGCTGCTTGGCGCGTCAACCAGCTTCAGCCCGGCAGAGGCAAGCACCTCTCCGTCCAGCATCTCCCCCTCGATCAGCGCCCTCGAGCTTGACGCCCAGGGGAGGCTGATGAAGATGTTCTCGCCGGCCTTCAGGTAGATGCCAGGCTGGGGCTCTTCAGAGCCTGCCGCAGCGGCAGCGGCGGAGGGGTCGGTGGTCGGAGCAGCGCCTGGCGCTCTTGTGGCCTCCGGGTCGTCAGTACGACCGCCAGACTCCCCGCCGGCCTCCGCGGCGGCAGCCCTGGCGGCCTCCTCGCCGGCGCCGGCTGCTTCCTCGGCGGCGGCCTCCATCTCCATCGGCTCTGCAGCAGATGGATCTGATGGCCGGAAGAGGGGAGAAGATTCAAGCAAAATTCGAGCAAAATCCAAGAGGAAGATCAAGAAGCCGAAGAAGCCAAGGGGAGTTTTGGAAGCAAGGAAGTTACCTATGCCAGGGCCTGCCACTGTGATCTCTGTCGCCGGGGGATCACTGGCGTGGCCCCTTGCCGGAGATCCTTGCCGTGCCGGGGGCTCCTCCCTTGCCGGAGTCTCCTCCCTCGCCGGGGGCTCCTCCCTTGCCGGAGTCTCGTCCCTCGCCGGGGGCTCCTCCCCCGCCGGAGGACTCTCCCTTGGCGCTTCGGGAGCGGTCTCCAGGCTCTCCTAGTGAGGCCGCTCTGCTCCTGCACAAGTCAACAAACAAGTATCAGCACAGCAAGGATCTTCGTGCGCGCCCAACAGCGGGAAGTAAACAAGACGCTTACGCTGGGGGCTGCTCTGAAGATCAGCCGCCGGGTCCGACGGGTTCGTCTCAGGCACGTCCCCTGTTGACGCAGTGGGTTCGTCCTCGATGACGATCACCGGCACCTTGGCTCTCTTTGCCGCTCTCTGCGCCAGAGTCCTAAAAAGGAATGGATACAGAGGAAGGCAAGTGAGAAACCAGACAAGATGAAAAACAGCAAAGAACAAAGAATTGCAAGTACAATAAGAAGAACTTACTCCTCTTCCTCATCCTCGTCGGAGCTAAACGCGGAGAAGTCAAAATCCGGCCCGCGTCCGGCGCAGGAAGGAGGAGGGGTAGGCTCCCTTGGCCGCTTGGCGGGAGTAGATGCGGCAGTCCGGGAAGACCCCGCTCCAGTCGAAGCGATAGCATGGGGCGCTCCCGCGGCAACGGTGCTCGCCGCGGTGGAGCGCGTCGTGCGGCACGGCAACTGCCGGCCCGCTTGCCGCGTTGCCGCATCCCCGGCCTTGCGGAGACGCCTTCTTGGTGGAGACGGAGACGCTGCTGGCGGCGTGCTGGCGGAGGACGAAGAGGAGGAGGAATCGATCTCCAAAGAGCCGCTCGCATCATCGGCAGGCTCGCTCGGTTCGGCGTCGTGCCCGGCAACTTGGCTCGGCCCGGCATCACGCCCGGCAACTTGGCTCGGCCCGGCATCGCGCCCGGCAACCTCTTTCTTGCCGGCAAGATCCTTCTTGCCGGCAAGAGCTTCCCGCTCGGCACGGTTTGCCGCCTCTGCCGCCGCAGCCTCCTCCAAGGTGAAGCCGAACTCGCCCGCCGCGGCAACTGCTGCCGCCTCTTCCAACCTGGTGGCGATGTACGCCAGTTCCGCCTCGGTGGTGTCGCGGGTGAGGCCGTCCTTCTCGTCGGCACGGATTGGCACCTCCACCAAGTCGTCGAAGAATTGCTGCACAACCTCGTCCTCTGGCTCTTGCCAAGTTGGCATGATTCCGTGCGAATTGCACAGTGGCACCATCGCCCTGATGCGGTCGAGCGCCGAATTGTTGCACAGAGGAATAACGCCCTGCGGCAATCTGAAGACCTCGGGGTGATCTGAATCTTACTTGAAGAGCTCCTGCAGTACTCCGTTGAGCTCAAGCACGGTGAAATTGTAGTTGAGGCCTGGGCGCAGCCTCATGACGTCTGCCGCGTTTTTGAACTCCCAAGCAGGCCTCCCCCGTTCCTGCAGGGGAGCGATGCGGCGACGAAGAAAGTCTGCGCCGACGGCCCCTACAGTGAGTCCGGCAAGCCTAAGGCGCTGGATCCTGGTGACGGCAATCTGCAGCCTGCCGTCCTCCGGGGCCACGTCGCTCCAGTCACTGCCGCGCACTGCTGCTACTTGACGCCGGACGGTGAATGGCTGCGGGCTCTCCTCGACAATCCAACACCAATCCGCTCTCCACTCCTCCCACTTGCCGCGGAACTCCCCCTCCAGATAAGATTCCTTCTTGCCGGCCCTAGTAACCCAGGCAATTCCGCCGGACACGGGTTCTCCTCTCTCTACCCGGGGAATGAAAAAGTGGCGAAAAAGGGCTATGCTAGGGTGGACTTCGACAAAGTTCTCGCAAAGGTGCGCGAAAACTGCCATGGTGGGGACGGCGTTGGGAGTGAAGTCAAGGAGATAGATATTGTATGTGTTCATGATATCGCAGAAAAACTCGGAAAAAGGCGAGCAGAGCCTGCAGTAGAAGAAGACGGCAAAGAAAGGGTACCCGTCCGGAGCCGTCGCGTGAGCAGCACCCGGGAGCACCCTGGTCCGCGGGTGAGCTCGCGTCTCCGTCGCCCAAAAGAGATAATAGTACTCCCGCAGCCCCTTCGCGTCGAGCTTGGGGGGGGGGGGAAGATGGCTCGCTCCCTCCGCATCGCCGTGAGCCGCTGCGCCTCGGACGACTTCACGGCCTTCCCGTTGTCGCCCTTCGGAGCCATGGCGGAAGTAGTGGAGGAGGTCGACGGCGTGGTGGTGCTGGTGGCAATGCGGTGGGGAGGGCACTGCGCTCTATGTGCTTTGGGAAGACGGAGGCGGGGCGGAGTTTTTCAAGATTGGAGCAGAATGAGGGCGAGTGGGCGCGCTACCCCTGCTTCCCTTTGCTTATAAAGGGGGGAGGTGGCGGACGTTCCGCCTTTCCTAAATAAAAAAACCACCCACGATCTCTCCCACGACGTGACGCATGCGCGCAGGGCTTAGCCCCGTGCACGCCGCCCATGTCATGCACGACGCCGCGTTCGACGCGTGCCGTTTGGGGAGGGCGCGGTGGGTGCGGAGTCAGATGCGGCGTGACCTAGGCCACGCGTGCCCGTGCACTGTTTTGGGCCTGGCCCAACAGCGCTCGGCACCGCGTATGGCCCAGGCCCGGGGGCTCCTGTCGGTGTACTAAAGTAGGGGTACCTTAGTATCCCGAACTTGTGCACGGGCAGTCGCAGCGACCCGCAGCAAGGCTTGCCGGGCGACCGCCAAGACCCTCCGTGGTTCCTTTGGGGCCATTCAAGAACAAAGTATCCAAGAGCAAAACAAGACCCCGGCAAGAGGAGCTTGCCGGGAAGGAGACAAGACCCCGGCAAGAGGAGCTTGCCGGGAAGGAGACGAGGCCCCGGCAAGAGGAGCTTGCCGAGAAGAACGTCCCGACAAGACCCGGTGAGCGACAAGCACCCGGACGCGACAAGGCAACATCCGCGGCAAGGCGCTTGCCGCGACAAGCTACTACTCCGCAGCCCGCGATCCAGCTCACCCACCAACGTGTCGCTCTGGGACCGCTCCTGGCGTACGTGGCGGGAGGCTGTGCAGCCGGGGGCATGCGGTGGCAAGCAAGCGCTGACAAGATAGCCATCGTGGCAAACAGTGGCGTTCCTAGCGGTCCCTCTCTGTACCGTCTAGGTGACACAGACAGGCATTTAATGCCTTTGTCCCCTGCTGTCAGGGTTAGGTATGATACGACTGTTGTAGGCGGTGGAGCCAACTACCACCTCTTTTACATTTTTACCCCCACCTCTGTTGCCACCTGTCGGTGACCCCTTAGACATATAAAAGGAGGCCCATGCGCAACAGAGAGGGGAGGACGGCCATTCTCACGCTCGGTCTCGCCAGCTGCTTGAGTGTACTGTAGCACTCATCGCTCCCGAGCAAGAACTCAATACAACCACCAAAGCAGGAGTAGGGTTTTACGCATCCATGCAGCCCGAACCTGGGTAAACCGACCGCGTCGCTCGTGCGTTCGCCTCGATCTGCTCTTTGTGCATCCACCGCCCCCTGCCGAATCGAAAGGGGCTCGGTCCGCCGATCCCCATAGGTGTACGTGGGATCAGCAACCCCCGACACAAAGCGTAATTGACAATGCTTACCATACCATGGGATCACTTGATCCCTCTCGGTACATCTTCTACGCTTTGTGAGTTGATCAACTTGATTCACTATTGACTTAGTCTTGATCAACCTTGAACCTTTCCAACTCTCTTCATTTGGATGATGCCTTGAAGGTAAGCATGAATGATCACACAATCTTCTTCTTCAAGACATACTTGCAATAAGCCCAACACTCACATGACCAAACTTTGGATAATTCCTTAATATCACCTTGGTCAACTCATAAACTCCTTGAAACCAACACATGGACTTCAAGAAATTCCTATGGACAAATCCTTCAAATATAACTCAATGCAACCATTAGTCCATAGAGATTGTCATCAATTACCAAAACCAAACATGGGGGCACCGCATGTTCTTTCAGAGGCATACTAGGGACACTCTGTTTGTCTATGTATTCACACATGTACTAAGTTTTCGGTTAATACAATTCTAGCATGAATAATAAACATTTAGCATATGATATAAGGAAATATGAATAACAACTTTATTATTGCCTCTAGGGCATATTTCCTTCAATAATGCCCTAGGTTGTCACAACCCAAGTTTAGGAAATAGAGTTAGGAGTTGATTGTGCATCATCATAGGAGCAAATCCTAGTCTCAAGCTATCTTGTCCTTTGTCATGTTTTTCCAATGCACTTGAAAGTTGCCATTATGATCTCCCTGTTATGGTTGACGTTTGACGAACCCACACCGTTTGACATAAAGGTACTCGATACTTTCATAGTCTAAGAAATTATGCAAATGTTGACATCTTGAGAGATTCTGCTCATAACTAAATAACAAATGTGATCTCGAAGTATATCAATTTGTTGAGTATGTTCAAATCATGTGTTCTTTCAACAACGTGTCATCAAAGTTGTCGACATCATGGTTATCTATGCCCATGATAAGAAAATAGAATCATCAAGCAACACTTGAGCTAATCTTAGAGACGGGACTAGGAATATATTTACCTTTTATTATTCCACACATGTACATGGATTTTCTACGAGCCCGATGGTTTTTATAGACTCAAGAACCATTGAAATTATAACACATAAAAGAAATTTTAATAACGAACATGAAAAAAATAACATTTATTGTTGCCTCTGGGCATACTTCCTTCACATTATTCTTCTTGAAGCTAGTAGTCTCGCCGACTTTGTTCTTTCCCTTGAACTTGTGGGCATTTTTCTTCACAACATTGACAACAGAATGAACCCTCTGCTCCTTTAGCTCGTGTGTCATTTGCCCCTGCCTTCTCGTCAACATCCAGAGATCTAACGAGGCTCTCAATACATCTCTTTTCTTTGGTGTTTCACACAAGTGGCAAAGTTCCTCGATGAATGAGGAAGCTTAGCACCGCTCCTGTTTGTTGGGGAACGTAGTAATTTCAAAAAATTTCCTACGCACACGCAAGATCATGGTGATGCATAGCAACGAGAGGGGAGAGTATTGTCCACGTACCCCCGTAGACCGAAAGCGGAAGCGTTATATCAACGCGGTTGATGTAGTCATACGTCTTCACGATCCAACCGATCCAAGCACCGAAACTACGGCACCTCCGAGTTCTAGCACACGTTCAGCTCGATGACGATCCCCGGACTCTGATCCAGCAAAGTGTCGGGGAAGAGTTCCGTCAGCACGATGGCGTGGTGACGATCTTGATGTTCTACCATTGCAGGGCTTCGCCTAAGCACCGCTACAATATTATCGAGGATTATGGTGGAAGGGGGCACCGCAAACGGCTAAGAGAACGATCACGAAGATCAACTTGTGTGTCTATGGGGTGCCCCCTGCCCCCGTATATAAAGGAGTGGAGGAGGGGAGGGCCGGCCCTCTCTATGGCGCGCCCTAGGGGAGTCCTACTCCCACCGGGAGTAGGATTCCCCCTTTCCTAGTCCAACTAGGAGTCCTTCCAAGTATTAGGAGTAGGAGACAAGGAAGGGGAAGAGGGAAGAGAAGGAAGGAGGGGGCGCAGCCCCTCCCCCTAGTCCAATTCGGACTAGGCCTGGGGGGGGGGGCGGCCTACGTCTCCCTCTTCCCTAAAGCCCAATAAGGCCCATATACTTCTTCTCCCGTATTCCTGTAACTCCCCGGTACTCCAAAAAATACCCGAACCACTCGGAACCTTTCCGATGTCCGAATATAGTCGTCCAATATATCGATCTTTACGTCTCGACCATTTCGAGACTCCTCGTCATGTCCCCGATCTCATCCGGGACTCTGAACTCCTTCGGTACATCAAAACTCATAAACTCATAATATAACTGTCATCGAAACCTTAAGCGTGCGGACCCTACGGGTTTGAGAACAATGTAGACATGACCGAGACACGTCTCCAGTCAATAACCAATAGCGGAACTTGGATGCTCATATTGGTTCCCACATATTCTACGAAGATCTTTATCGGTCAGACCGCATAACAACATACGTTGTTCCCTTTGTCATCGGTATGTTACTTGCCCGAGATTCGATCGTCGGTATCTCAATACCTAGTTCAATCTCGTTACCGGCAAGTCTCTTTACTCGTTCTGTAATACATCATCTCGCAACTAACTCATTAGTTGCAATGCTTGCAAGGCTTATGTGATGTGCATTGCCGAGAGGGCTCAGAGATACCTCTCCGACAATCGGAGTGACAAATCCTAATCTCGAAATACGCCAACCCAACATATACCTTTGGCGACACCTATAGAGCACCTTTATAATCACTCAGTTACGTTGTGACATTTGGTAGCACACAAAGTGTTCCTCCGGCAAACGGGAGTTGCATAATCTCATAGTCATAGGAACATGTATAAGTCATGAAGAAAGCAATAGCAACATACTAAACGATCGGGTGCTAAGCTAATGGAATGGGTCATGTCAATTAGATCATTCACCTAATGATGTGATCCCATTAATCAAATAACAACTCTTTGTCCATGGTTAGGAAACATAACCATCTTTGATTAACGAGCTAGTCAAGTAGAGGCATACTAGTGACACTCTGTTTGTCTATGTATTCACACATGTATTATGTTTCCGGTTAATACAATTCTAGCATGAATAATAAACATTTATCATGAAATAAGGAAATAAACAATAACTTTATTATTGCCTCTAGGGCATATTTCCTTCAGTCTCCCACTTGCACTAGAGTCAATAATCTAGATCACATCACCATGTGATTAACATCGATAGTTCACATCATCATGTGATTAACACCCATAGTTCGCATCGCCATGTGACCAACACCCAAAGGGTTTACTAGATTCAGTAATCTAGTTCACATTGCTTATGTGATTAACACCCAAAGAGTACTAAGGTGTGATCATATTTTGCTTGTGAGAGTAGTTTAGTCAACGGGTCTGTCATATTCAGATCCGTATGTATTTTGCAAATTTCTATGTCAACAATGCTCTGCACGGAGCTACTCTTAGCTAATTGCTCCCACTTTCAATATGTATCCAGATTGAGACTTAGAGTCATCTAGATCAGTGTCAAAATTTGCATCGACGTAACCCTTTATGATGAACCCTTTTTGTCACGTCCATAATTGAGAAACATATCCTTATTCCACTAAGGATAATTTTGACCGCTGTCCAGTGATCTGCTCCTAGATCACTACTGCACTCCCTTGCCAAAATCAGCGTAGGGTATACAATAGATCTGGTACACAGCATGGCATACTTTATAGAACCTATGGCCAGGGCATAGGAATGATTTTCATTCTCTTTCTATCTTCTGTCGTGGTCGTGTTTTGAGTCTTACTCAATTTCACACCTTGTAACACAGGAAAGAACTCTTTCTTTGACTGTTCCATTTTGTCCTACTTCAAAATCTTGTCAAGGTATGTACTCATTGAAAAAACTTATCAAGCGTTTTGATCTATCTCTATAGATCTTGATGCTCAATATGTAAGTAGCTTCACCGAGGTCTTTCTTTGAAAGACTCCTTTCAAATACTCCTTTATGCTTTGTAGAATAATTCTACATTATTTCTGATCAACAATATGTCATTCACATATACTTATCAGAAATGCTGTAGTGCTCCCACTCACTTTCTTGTAAATACAGGCTTCACCGCAAGTCTGTATAAAACTATATGCTTTGATCAACTTATCAAAGCGTGTATTCCAACTCCAAGATGCTTACACCAGTCCATAGATGAATCGATGGAGCTTGCATATTTTGTTAGCACCATTAGGATTGACAAAACCTTCTGGTTGCATCATATACAACTCTTCTTTAATAAATCCATTAAGGAATGTAGTTTTGTTTATCCATTTGCCAGATTTCATAAAATGCGGCAATTGCTAACATGATTCGGACAGACTTAAGCATAGATACGAGTGAGAAACTCTCATCGTAGTCAACACCTTTAAACTTGTCGAATTTTTTTTGCGACAATTCTAGCTTTGTAGACAGTAACACTACTATCAGCGTCCGTCTTCCTCTTGAAGATCCATTTATTTTCTATGGCTTGCTGATCATCGGGCAAGTCAACCAAAGTCTATACTTTGTTCTCATACATGGATCCCATCTCAGATTTCATGGCCTCAAGCCATTTTGCGGAATCTGGGCTCATCATCGCTTCCTCATAGTTCGCAAGTTCGTCATGGTCTAGTAACATGACTTCCAGAACAGGATTACCGTACCACTCTGGTGCGGATCTCACTCTGGTTTACCTACGAGATTCGGTAGTAACTTGATCTGAAGTTACATGATCATCATCATTAGCTTCCTCACTAATTGGTGTAGTAGTCACAAGAACAGATTTCTGTGATGAACTACTTTCCAATAAGGGAGATGGTACAATTACCTTATCAAGTTTTCTACTTTCCTCCCACTCACTTCTTTCGAGAGAAACTCCTTCTCTAGAAAGTATCCATTCTCAGCAACGAATGTCTTGCATTCGGATCTGTGATAGAAGGTGTACCCAATAGTCTCCTTTGGGTATCCTATGAAGACATATTTCTCCGATTTGGGTTTGAGCTTATCAGGATGAAACTTTTTCATATAAGCATCACAACCCCAAACTTTAAGAAACGACAACTTTGGTTTCTTGCCAAACTACAGTTCAGATTGTGTCGTCTCAACGGACTTAGATGGTGCCCCTTTTTAACGTGAATGCAGCTGTCTTTAATGCATAACCTCAAAAACGATAGTGGTAAATCGGTAAGAAACACCATAGATTTGCACTATATCTAATAAAGTACGGCTATGACGTTCGGACACACCATTATGCTGTGGTGTTCCAGGTGGCATGAATTTGTGAAACTATTCCACATTGTTTTAATTGAAGACCAAACTCGTAACTCAAATATTTGTCTCCGCGATCAGATTGTAGAAACCTTATTTTCTTGTCACGATGATTTTCCACTTCACTCTAAAATTCTTTGAACTTTTCAAATGTTTCAGACTTATGTTTCATCAAGTAGATATACCCATATCTGCTCAAATCATCCGTGAAGGTCAGAAAATAATGATACCCGCTGCAAGCCTTGATATTCATTGGACCACATACATCAGTATGTATGATTTCCAACAAATCTGTTGCTTGCTCCATTGTTCCGGAGAACGGCGTTTTAGTCATCTTGCCCAAGAGACATGGTTCGCAAGCATCAAGTGATTCATAATCAAGTGATTCCAAAATCCCATCAGCATGGAGTCTCTTCATGCACTTTACACCAATATGACCTAAACGGCAGTGCCACAAACAAGTTGCACCATCATTATTAACTTTGCATCTTTTGGCTTCAATATTATGAATATGTGTATCATTACAATCGAGATCCAACAAACCATTTTCGTTGGTGTGTATGACCATAGAAGGTTTTATTCATGTAAACAGAACAACAATTGTTCTCTAACTTAAATGAATAACCGTATTGCAATAAACATGATCAAATCATATTTATGCTCAACGCAAACACCAAATAACACTTATTTAGGTTCAACATTAATCCCGAAAGTATAGGGAGTGTGCGATGATCATCATATCAATCTTGGAACCACTTCCAATACACATCGTCACTTCACCCTTAACTAGTCTCTGTTTATTCCGCAACTCCCGTTTCGAGTTACTAATCTTAGCAACTGAACTAGTACCAAATACTGAGGGGTTGCTATGAACACTAGTAAAGTACACATCAATAACATGTATATCAAATATACCTTTGTTTACTTTGCCATCCTTTCTTATCCACCAAATACTTGGGGTAGTTCCGCTTCCAGTGACCAATCCCTTTGCAGTAGAAGCACTTTGTCTCAGGCTTAGGACCAGACTTGGGTTTCTTCACTTGAGCAGCATCTTGCTTGCCGTTCTTCTGGAAGTTCCCCTTCTTCCTTTTGCCCTTTTCTTGAAACAAGTGGTCTTGTCTACCATCAACACTTGATGTTTTTCTTGATTTCTACCTTCGTCGATTTTAGCATCATGAAGAGCTTGGGAATCGTTTCCGTTATCCCTTGCATACTATAGTGTTGGGGAACGTTGCAGAAAACAAAAATTTTCCTACTCGTTTCACCAAGATCCATCTAGGAGTTCATCTAGCAACGAGTCATCAGATGCATCTACATACCTTTGTAGATCGCGTGCGGAAGCGTTCAAAGAACGGGGATGATGTAGTCGAACACGACGTGATCCAAATCACCGATGACCAAGCGCCGAACGGACGGCACCTCCGCGTTCAACACACGTACAGGATGGGAGATGTCTCCTCCTTCTTGATCCAGCAAGGGGGAAGGAGAGGTTGATGATGATCCAGCAGCACGACGGCGTGGTGGTGGATGCAGGGCGTCACAGTAGCAGGGCTTCGCCTATACTACGCGAGAGAGAGGACGTAACAGGGAGAGAGGGATGCACCAAAAGCCGTAGCCACAAGTCCCTCCTCTCCCCCACTATATATAGGGGTGCCTAGGGGGGGCGCCGGCCCTAGGAGATGGATCTCCTAGGGGGGGCGGGGGGCGGCCAAGGGGTGGGGGGCTTGCCCCCCAAGCAAGGGGGCGCCCCCCTTTAGGGTTTCCCCTAAACTCTAGGCGCATGGGCCCTTAGGGGGTGGCACCCCAGCCCACTATGGGCTGGGTCCCTTCCCACTTCAGCCCATGGGGCCCTCCGGGATAGGTGGCCCCACCCGGTGGACCCCCGGGACCCTTCCGGTGGTCCCGGTACAATACCGGTAACCCCGAAACTAGTCCCGATGGCCGAAACAGCACTTCCTATATATAATTCTTTACCTCCAGACCATTCCAGAACTCCTCGTGACGTCCGGGATCTCATCCGGGACTCCGAACAACATTCGGGTTACTGCATATACATATCTTCACAACCCTAGCGTCACCGAACCTTAAGTGTGTAGACCCTACGGGTTCGGGAGACATGTAGACATGACCAAGACGACTCTCCGGCCAATAACCAACAGCGGGATCTGGATACCCATATTGGCTCCCACATGCTCCACGATGATCTCATCGGATGAACCACGATGTCGAGGATTCAATCAACCCCGTATGCAATTCCCTTTGTCAATCGATATATTACTTGCCCGAGATTCGATCGTCGGTATCCCAATACTTCGTTCAATCTCGTTACCGGCAAGTCACTTTACTCGTACCGCAATGCATGATCCCGTGACCAGACACTTGGTCACTTTGAGCTCATTATGATGATGCATTACCGAGTGGGCCCAGTGATACCTCTCCGTCATACGGAGTGACAAATCCCAGTCTTGATCCGTGTCAACCCAACAGATACTTTCGGAGATACCCGTAGTCTACCTTTATAGTCACCCAGTTACGTTGTGACGTTTGGTACACCCAAAGCACTCCTATGGTATCCGGGAGTTACACGATCTCATGGTCTAAGGAAAAGATACTTGACATTGCAAAACTCTAGCAAACGAACTACACGATCTTTATGCTATGTTTAGGATTGGGTCTTGTCCATCACATCATTCTCCTAATGATGTGATCTCGTTATCAATGACATCCTATGTCCATAGCCAGGAAACCATGACTATCTGTTGATTAACGAGCTAGTTAACTAGAGGCTTACTAGGGACATGTCGGTGTCTGTTATTCACACATGTATTAGGATTTCCGGATAACACAATTATAGCATGAATAAAGACAATTATCATGAACAAGGAAATATAATAATAATGCTTTTATTATTGCCTCTAGGGCATATTTCCAACAGTCTCCCACTTGCACTAGAGTCAATAATCTAGTTACATTGTGATGAATCGAACACCCATGGAATTCTGGTGTTGATCATGTTTTGCCCTAGGGAGAGGTTTAGTCAACGGATCTGCTACATTCAGGTCTGTATGTACTTTACAAATATCTATGTCTCCATCTTGAACATTTTCATGAATGGAGTTGAAGCGACGCTTGATGTGCCTTGTCTTCTTGTGAAACCTGGGCTCCTTGGCAAGTGCAATAGCTCCAGTGTTGTCACAGAAGAGTTTGATTGGCCCCGACGCATTGGGTATGACTCCGAGGTCGGTGATGAACTCCTTCACCCAAATTGCTTCATGTGCTGCCTCCGAGGCTGCCATGTACTCCGCTTCACATGTAGATCCCGCCACGACGCTCTGCTTGCAACTGCACCAGCTTATTGCCCCACCATTCAAAATATACACGTATCCGGTTTGTGACTTTGAGTCATCCAGATCTGTGTCGAAACTAGCATCGACGTAACCCTTTACGACGAGCTCTTCGTCACCTCCATAAACGAGAAACATTTCCTTAGTCCTTTTCAGGTACTTCAGGATATTCTTGACCGCTATCCAGTGTTCCTTGCCGGGATTACTTTGGTACCTTCCTACCAAACTTACGGCAAGGTTTACATCAGGTCTGGTACACAGCATGGCATACATTATAGAACCTATGGCTGAGGCATAGGGGATGACACTCATCTCTTCTATTTCTTCTGCCATGGTCAGATTTTGAGCCGAGCTCAATTTCATACCTTGTAACACAGGCAAGAACCCCTTCTTAGATTGATCCATATTGAACTTCTTCAATATCTTATCAAGGTATGTGCTTTGTGAAAGACCTATGAGGCGTCTCGATCTATCTCTATAGATTTTGATGCCTAATATATAAGCAGCTTCTCCAAGGTCCTTCATTGAAAAACTCTTATTCAAGCAGGCCTTAATGCTGTCCAAGAGTTCTATATCATTTCCCATCAAAAGTATGTCATCTACATATAATATGAGAAATGCTACAGAGCTCCCACTCACTTTCTTGTAAACGCGGTCTTCTCCATAAGTCTGCGTAAACCCAAACACTTTGATCATCTCATCAAAGCGAATGTTCCAACTCCGAGATGCTTGCACCAGCCCATAAATCGAGCGTTGGAGCTTGCACACCTTGTCAGCATTCTTAGGATCGACAAAACCTTCCGGCTGCATCATATACAATTCTTCCTTAAGGAAACCATTAAGGAATGCCGTTTTGACGTCCATTTGCCATATTTCATAATCGTAAAACGCGGCAATTGCTAACATGATTCGTACGGACTTTAGCTTCGCTACCGGTGAGAAAGTCTCATCGTAGTCAACCCCTTGAACTTGTCGATAACCCTTAGCGACAAGCCGAGCTTTATAGATGGTCACATTACCATCCGCATCTGTCTTCTTCTTAAAGATCCATTTATTCTCTATGGCTCGCCGTTCAACGGGCAAGTCAGTCAAAGTCCATACTTCGTTTTCATACATGGATCCTATCTCGGATTTCATGGCTTCTAGCCATTTGTCGGAATCCGGGCCCGCCATCGCTTCTTCATAGTTCGAAGGTTCACCGTTGTCTAACAACATGATTTCCATGATAGGGTTGCCGTACCACTCTGGTGCGGAACGTGTCCATGTGGACCTTCGAAGTTCAGTAGCAACTTGATCAGGAGTTTCATGATCATCATCATTAACTTCCTCTCTAGTCGGTGCAGGCACCTCAGGAACATTTTCTTGAGTTGCGCCATTTTCCGGTTCAAGAGGTAACACTTCATCAAGTTCTACTTTCCTCCCACTTACTTCTTTCGAGAGAAACTCTTTCTCTAGAAAGGACCCATTCTTGGCAACAAAGATCTTGCCTTCGGATCTGAGGTAGAAGGTATACCCAATAGTTTCTTTTGGGTATCCTATGAAGACGCATTTTTCTGACTTGGGTTCGAGCTTATCAGGTTGAAGTTTCTTGACATAAGCATCGCATCCCCAAACTTTTAGAAACAACAGCTTAGGTTTCTTTCCAAACCATAATTCATACGGTGTCGTCTCAACGGATTTCGACGGAGCCCTATTTAAAGTGAATGTGGCAGTCTCTAAAGCATAGCCCCAAAAAGATAGCGGTAAATCGGTAAGAGACATCATAGATCGCACCATATCTAATAGAGTGCGATTACGACGTTCGGACACACCGTTACGCTGAGGTGTTCCAGGCGGCGTGAGTTGTGAAACTATTCCACATTTTCTTAAGTGTGTGCCAAATTCGTGACTCAAGTATTCTCCTCCACGATCTGATCGTAGATACTTGATTTTCCTGTCACGTTGATTCTCAACCTCACTCTGAAATTCCTTGAACCTTTCAAAGGTTTTAGACTTGTGTTTCATTAAGTAAATATATCCATATCTACTCAAATCATCAGTGAGGGTGAGAACATAACGATAGCCACCGCGAGCCTCAACACTCATTGGACCACACACATCAGTATGTATGATTTCCAATAAGTTGGTTGCTCGCTCCATTGTTCCTGAGAACGGAGTCTTGGTCATTTTACCCATAAGGCATGGCTCGCACGTGTCAAATGATTCATAATCAAGAGACTCTAAAAGTCCATCTGCATGGAGCTTCTTCATGCGTTTGACACCTATGTGACCAAGGCGGCAGTGCCACAAGTATGTGGGACTATCATTATCAACCTTGCATCTTTTGGTACTCACATTATGAACATGTGTAGTATTACGTTCGAGATTCATAAAGAATAAACCATTCACCATAGGAGCATGACCATAAAACATATCTCTCATATAAATAGAACAACCATTATTCTCGGATTTAAATGAGTAGCCATCTCGAATTAAACGAGATCCCGATACAATGTTCATGCTCAAAGCTGGTACCAAATAACAATTATTAAGGTTTAAAACTAATCCCGAAGGTAAATGTAGAGGCAGCGTGCCGACGGCGATCACATTGACCTTGGAACCATTCCCGACGCGCATCGTCACCTCGTCCTTTGCCAGTTTCCGCTTATTCCGCAGCCCCTGCTTTGAGTTACAAATGTGAGCAACTGCACCGATATCAAATACCCAGGAGCTACTACGGACACTAGTAAGGTACACATCAATTACATGTATATCACATATACCTTTTGTTTTGCCGGCCTTCTTGTCTGCTAAGTATTTGGGGCAGTTCCGCTTCCAGTGACCGCTTCCCTTGCAATAAAAGCACTCAGTCTCGGGCTTGGGTCCATTCTTTGGCTTCTTCCCGGCAGCTTGCTTGCCAGGTGCGGCAACTTCCTTGCCGTCCTTCTTGAAGTTCTTTTTACCCTTGCCTTTCTTGATCTTAGTGGTTTTATTGACCATCAACACTTGATGTTCCTTTTTGACTTCTACCTCCGCTGATTTCAGCATTGAAAACAACTCAGGAATGGTCTTTTGCATCCCCTGCATGTTGAAATTCATCACAAAGCTCTTGTAGCTTGGTGGAAGCGACTGGAGGATTCTGTCAATGACCGCATCATCCGGGAGGTTAACTCCCAGCTGAGTCACGCGGTTATGTAACCCAGACATAGTGAGTATGTGCTCACTGACAGAACTGTTTTCCTCCATCTTACAGCTGAAGAACTTGTCGGAGACCTCATATCTCTCGACCCGGGCATGAGCTTGGAAAACCATTTTTAGCTCTTCGAACATCTCATATGCTCCATGTCTCTCAAAACGCTTTTGGAGCCCTGGCTCTAAACTGTAAAGCATGCTGTACTGAACGAGGGAGTAGTCGTCAACACATGTCTGTCAAGCGTTCATAACGTCTTGGTTCTGTGGGACGGGAGCTTCACCTAGCGGTGCTTGTAGGACGTAGTCTTTCTTGGCAGCTATGAGGATGATCCTCAGGTTCCGGACCCAGTCCGTATAGTTGCTGCCATCGTCTTTCAGCTTGGTTTTCTCTAGGAACGCGTTGAAGTTGAGGACTACGTGGGCCATTTGATCTACAAGACATATTGTAAAATATTTTAGACTAAGTTCATGATAATTAAGTTCATCTAATCAAATTATATAATGAACTCCCACTTAGATAGACATCCCTCTTCTAGTCATCTAAGTATAACATGATCCGAGTCAACTAGGCCGTGTCCGATCATCACGTGAGATGGACTAGTCAACGTCGGTGAACATCTTCATGTTGATCGTATCTTCTATACGACTCATGCTCGACCTTTCGGTCTTCTGTGTTCCGAGGCCATGTCTGTACATGCTAGGCTCGTCAAGTCAACCTAAGTGTTTGCATGTGTAAATCTGTCTTACACCCGTTGTATGTGAACGTCTGAATAAAACACCCGATCATCACGTGGTGTTTTGAAACAGCGAACTGTCGCAACGGTGCATAGTTAGGGGGAAACACTTCTTGAAATTAATATGAGGGATCATCTTATTTACTACCGTCGTTCTAAGTAAACAAGATGCAAAACATGATAAACATCACATGCAATCAAATAATAAACGTGACATGATATGGCCAATATCACATAGCTCCTTGGATCTCCATCTTGGGGCTCCATTATCATCTTGTCACCGGCTTGACACCATGATCTCCATCATCGTGTCTCCATGAAGTTGCTCGCCAACTATTACTTCTACTACTATGGCTAATGCGTTTAGCAATAAAGTAAAGTAATTTACATGGCGTTTCTCAATGACACGCAGGTCATACAAAAAATAAAGACAACTCCTATGGCTCCTGCCGGTTGTCATACTCATCGACATGCAAGTCGTGATTCCTATTACAATAGCATGAACATCTCATACATCACATATAGATCATTCATCATTCATCACAAGTTTGGCCATACCATATCACAAACCACTTGCTGCAAAAACAAGTTAGACGTCCTCTAATTGTTGTTGCAAGTTTTACATGGCTGAATTAGGGTTCTAGCAAGAACGTCTTCTTACCTACGTGAAAGCCACAACGTGATTTGTCAACTTCTATTTACCCTTCATAAGGACCCTGTTCATCGAATCCGCTCCAACTAAAGTAGGAGAGACAGACACCCGCCAGCCACCTTATGCAACTAGTGCATGTTAGTCGGTGGAACCGGTCTCACGTAAGCGTACGTGTAAGGTTGGTCCGGGCCGCTTCATCTCACAATACCGCTGGAGCAAGAAAAGACTAGTAGCGGCAAGAAAGTTTACAAATCTACGCCCACAACAAATTGTGTTCTACTCGCGCAAGAAGAACTACGCATAGACCTAGCTCTAATACCACTGTTGGGGAACGTTGCAGAAAACAAAAATTTTCCTACTCGTTTCACCAAGATCCATCTAGGAGTTCATCTAGCAACGAGTCATCAGATGCATCTACATACCTTTGTAGATCGCGTGCGGAAGCGTTCAAAGAACGGGGATGATGTAGTCGAACACGACGTGATCCAAATCACCGATGACCAAGCGCCGAACGGACGGCACCTCCGCGTTCAACACACGTACGGGACGGGAGACGTCTCCTCCTTCTTGATCCAGCAAGGGGGAAGGAGAGGTTGATGATGATCCAGCAGCACGACGGCGTGGTGGTGGATGCAGGGCGTCACAGTAGCAGGGCTTCGCCTATACTACGCGAGAGAGAGACGTAACAGGGAGAGAGGGATGCACCAAAAGCCGTAGCCACAAGTCCCTCCTCTCCCCCACTATATATAGGGGTGCCTAGGGGGGGGGGCGCCGGCCCTAGGAGATGGATCTCCTAGGGGGGGGGGCCAAGGGGTGGGGGGCTTGCCCCCCAAGCAAGGGGGCGCCCCCCTTTAGGGTTTCCCCTAAACTCTAGGCGCATGGGCCCTTAGGGGGTGGTGCCCCAGCCCACTATGGGCTGGGTCCCTTCCCGCTTCAGCCCATGGGGCCCTCCGGGATAGGTGGCCCGACCCGGTGGACCCTCGGGACCCTTCCGGTGGTCCCGGTACAATACCGGTAACCCTGAAACTAGTCCCGATGGCCGAAACAACACTTCCTATATATAATTCTTTACCTCCGGACCATTCCGGAACTCCTCGTGACGTCCGAGATCTCATCCGGGACTCCGAACAACATTCGGGTTACTGCATATACATATCTTCACAACCCTAGCGTCACCGAACGTTAAGTGTGTAGACCCTACGGGTTCGGGAGACATGTAGACATGACCGAGACGACTCTCCGGCCAATAACCAACAGCGGGATCTGGATACCCATATTGGCTCCGACATGCTCCATGATGATCTCATCGGATGAACCACGATGTCGAGGATTCAATCAACCCCGTATGCAATTCCCTTTGTCAATCGATATATTACTTGCCCGAGATTCGATCGTCGGTATCCCAATACCTCGTTCAATCTCGTTACCGGCAAGTCACTTTACTCATACCGCAATGCATGATCCCGTGACCAGACACTTGGTCACTTTGAGCTCATTATGATGATGCATTACCGAGTGGGCCCAGTGATACCTCTCCGTCATACGGAGTGACAAATCCCAGTCTTGATCCGTGTCAACCCAACAGATACTTTCGGAGATACCTGTAGTCTACCTTTATAGTCACCCAGTTACGTTGTGACGTTTGGTACACCCAAAGCACTCCTACGGTATCCGGGAGTTACACGATCTCATGGTCTAAGGAAAAGATACTTGACATTGCAAAACTCTAGCAAACGAACTACACGATCTTTATGCTATGTTTAGGATTGGGTCTTGTCCATCACATCATTCTCCTAATGATGTGATCTCGTTATCAATGACATCCTATGTCCATAGCCAGGAAACCATGACTATCTGTTGATTAACGAGCTAGTTAACTAGAGGCTTACTAGGGACATGTCGGTGTCTGTTATTCACACATGTATTACGATTTCCGGATAACACAATTATAGCATGAATAAAGACAATTATCATGAACAAGGAAATATAATAATAATGCTTTTATTATTGCCTCTAGGGCATATTTCCAACATATAGTTCATCACAAAGTTCTACTAACTTGGTGATGGTGACTAGAGAATTCTGTTAATCACTATCTTATCTGGAAGATTAACTCCCACTTGATTCAAGCGATTGTAGTACCCAGACAATCTGAGTACATGCTCACTGCTTGAGCGATTCTCCTCCATCTTGTAGCTATAGAACTTGTTGGAGACTTCATATCTCTCAACTCGGGTATTTGCTTGAAATATTGACTTCAACTCTTGGAACATCTCATATGGTCCATGACGTTCAAAACGTCTTTGAAGTCCCGATTCTAAGACGTTAAGCATGGTGCACTAAACTATCAAGTAGTCATCATATTGAGCTAGCCAAACGTTCACAACATCTGCATCTGCTCCTGCAATAGGTCTGTCACCTAGCGGTGCATCAAGGACATAATTTTTCTGTGTAGCAATGAGGATAAACCTCATATCACAGATCCAATCCGCATCATTGCTACTAACATCTTTCAACATAGTTTTTCTCTAGGAACATATCAAAACAAACATAGGGAAGCAACAACGCGAGCTATTGATCTACAACATAGATATGCTAATACTACCAGGACTAAGTTCATGATAAATTTAAGTTCAATTAATCATATTACTTAAGAACTCCCACTTAGATAGACATCCCTCTAATCATCTAAGTGATCACGTGATCCAAATCAACTAAACCATGTCCGATCATCACGTGAGATGGAGTAGTTTTCAATGGTGAACATCACTATGTTGATCATATCTACTATATGATTCACGCTCGACCTTTCGGTCTCCAGTGTTCCGAGGCCACATCTGCATATGCTAGGCTCGTCAAGTTTAACCTGAGTATTCCGCGTGTGCAAAACTATCTTGCACCCGTTGTAGATGGACGTAGAGCTTATCACACCCGATCATCACGTGGTGTCTGGGCATGACGAACTTTGGCAACGGTGCATACTCAGGGAGAACACTTTTATCTTGAAATTTAGTGAGAGATCATCTTATAAAGCTACCGTCGAAATAAGCAAAATAAGATGTATACAAGATAAACATCACATGCAATCAAAATATGTGACATGATATGGCCATGATCATCTTGTGCCTTTGATCTCCATCTCCAAAGTACCATCATGATCTCTATCGTCACCGGCATGACACCATGATCTCCATCATCTTGATCTATATCAATGTGTTGTCACGTGGACGTCTCGCCAACTATTGCTCTTGCAACTATTGCTATCACATAGCGATAAAGTAAAGCAATTGTTTGGCGCTTGCATCTTATGCAATAGAGAGACGACCATAAGGCGTTTGCCAGTTGCCGATAACTTCCACAAAACATGATCATCTCATACATCAACTTATATCTCATCACGTCTTGACCATATCACATCACAACATGCCCTGCAAAAACAAGTTAGACATCCTCTACTTTGTTTGTTGCAAGTTTTACGTGGCTGCTACGGGCTTAAGCAAGAACCAATCTTACCTATGCATCAAAACCACAACGATAGTTTGTCAAGTTGGTGCTGTTTTAACCTTCGCAAGGACCGGGCGTAGCCACACTTGGTTCAACTAAAGTTGGAGAAACTGACACCCGCTAGTCACCTGTGTGCATAGCACAGCGGTAAAACCAGTCTCGCGTAAGCGTACGCGTAATGTCGGTCCGGGCCGCTTCATCCAACAATACCGCCGAACCAAAGTATGACATGCTGGTAAGCAGTATGACTTATATCGCCCACAACTCACTTGTGTTCTACTCGTGCATATAACATCAACACATAAAACCTAGGCTTGGATGCCACTATTGGGGAACGTAGTAATTTCAAAAAATTTCCTATGCACACGCAAGATCATGGTGATGCATAGCAACGAGAGGGGAGAGTATTGTCCATGTACCCTCGTAGACCGAAAGCGGAAGCGTTATATCAACGCGGTTGATGTAGTCGTACGTCTTCATGATCCGACCGATCCAAGCACCGAAACTACGGCACCTCCGAGTTCGAGCACACGTTCAGCTCGATGACGATCCCCGGACTCCGATCCAGCAAAGTGTCGGGGAAGAGTTCCGTCAGCACGACGGCATGGTGACGATCTTGATGTTCTACCGTCGCAGGGCTTCGCCTAAGCACCGCTACAATATTATCGAGGATTATGGTGGAAGGGGGCACCGCACACGGCTAAGAGAACGATCACGAAGATCAACTTGTGTGTCTATGGGGTGCCCCCTGCCCCCGTATATAAAGGAGTGGAGGAGGGGAGGGCCGGCCCTCTCTATGGCGCGCCCTAGGGGAGTCCTACTCCCACCGGGAGTAGGATTCCCCCTTTCCTAGTCCAACTAGGAGTCCTTCCAAGTATTAGGAGTAGGAGACAAGGAAGGGGAAGAGGGAAGAGAAGGAAGGAGGGGGCGCAGCCCCTCCCCCTAGTCCAATTCGGACTAGGCCTTGGGGGGGGGGCTGCCTCTCCCTCTTCCCTAAAGCCCAATAAGGCCCATATACTTCTTCTCCCGTATTCCCATAACTCCCCGGTACTCCGAAAAATACCCGAACCACTCGGAACCTTTCCGATGTCCGAATATAGTCGTCCAATATATCGATCTTTATGTCTCGACCATTTCGAGACTCCTCGTCATGTCCCCGATCTCATTCGGGACTCTGAACTCCTTCGGTACATCAAAACTCATAAACTCATAATATAACTGTCATCGAAACCTTAAGCGTGCGGACCCTACGGGTTCGAGAACAATGTAGACATGACCGAGACACGTCTCCGGTCAATAACCAATAGCGGAACCTGGATGCTCATATTGGTTCCCACATATTCTACGAAGATCTTTATCGGTCAGACCGCATAACAACATACGTTGTTCCCTTTGTCATCGGTATGTTACTTGCCCGAGATTCGATCGTCGGTATCTCAATACCTAGTTCAATCTCATTACCGGCAAGTATCTTTACTCGTTCTGTAATACATCATCTCGCAACTAACTCATTAGTTGCAATGCTTGCAAGGCTTATGTGATGTGCATGACCGAGAGGGCTCAGAGATACCTCTCCGACAATCGGAGTGACAAATCCTAATCTCAAAATACGCCAACCCAACATGTACCTTTGGAGACACCTGTAGAGCACCTTTATAATCACCCCGTTACATTGTGACGTTTGGTAGCACACAAAGTGTTCCTTCGACAAACGGGAGTTGCATAATCTCATAGTCATAGGAACATGTATAAGTCATGAAGAAAGCAATAGCAACATACTAAACGATCGGGTGCTAAGCTAATGGAATGGGTCATGTCAATCAGATCATTCACCTAATGATGTGATCCCGTTAATCAAATAACAACTCTTTGTCCATGGTTAGGAAACATAACCATCTTTGATTAACGAGCTAGTCAAGTAGAGGCATACTAGTGACACTCTGTTTGTCTATGTATTCACACATGTATTATGTTTCCGGTTAATACAATTCTAGCATGAATAATAAACATTTATCATGAAATAAGGAAATAAATAATAACTTTATTATTGCCTCTAGGGCATATTTCCTTCACTGTTAACAAACCTGTTGGGCAACACACACTTGAGGAGCTCGAGTTCCTTTGTCATTGACTGCAGCTCGTGAGCTTGTTCGACCACAGAATGGTTTTCAACCATTTTATAGTCATTGAAATGCTCCATAGCACACATTTCACCATCGACATTGATGGTGCTGAATTTTGATTCAAATGCATCCCACAATTCTTTGGCATTTCGCATATGTAAATATGCATCGGCGAGCCTGTCACCAAGCACACTTATGACGACACCCACAAAGATTATGATGTCTCTGAGAATGTTTTCTCTTGTTCAGGAGTAAGCAGTCCAGTTGGAGTGCCAGCCGAAACTCATTACACGTTCATAGCGGCGAGCCACAAAATGGTTTTGGTCCGCCATATCTTAAAGTGACTCATAAACAGGTTCAGTGTTAGCGTAACAGCAAAGCCAGTCAATGAAAAATTGCCTAAGCACATAAGGTTTTTGAATTGTTAGGTTTGAGCAGATTTTGTTTAAGCTTAATCCAAATTAGCGTCATCGTAAGATTACAGACATAGCAAATCTCATAAGATAGACTAGAAACATCCAGGACATACATGTATGGACCAATGCCACATGTCAAAAGAGAGTGGTAGTACATACGAGGGGACCAGATGTTGGGGAACGTAGTAATTTAGAAAAATTCCTACGATCATGCAAGATCTAACTACGAGATGCATAACAACGAGAAGGCATAGTGTGTACACGTACCCTCATAGATCGAAAGCGGAAGCGTTTAGTAACGCGGTTGATGTAGTCGAACGTCTTCATGATCCAACCGATCCAAGTACCGAATGTACAGTACCTCCATGTTCAACACACGTTTGGCGAAATGCATTCGACGGAGAACACCGTTGAGGGAGACCACGGTAAGTCGTTCGCAAGTGCCGCCTGCAAGCCGAGACAACCGCCTTATTTGCATCCAGGAAGTCTGTTGAACAAAAGGACACGTAAATGCACTAGTACTACTAGTACACAATAGCGTCGTCTGTCCAGCTTAGTGCGGTGAGGTGGTTTCTCGAAGAAGACGATGGAGAAGCGAAGTCAGTGAATAGTGAAATGATGGTTGCTTCGTCCGTGCTTTGTGATTTTACGCCTCAATGCTTTGTGATTTGTGATAGAAGGGACAAGGGAGTAGACTCTGTGCTCTATATTGTACATGCGTCCAAGCACGGGAGAAAGAAGAGAGACGTTGCATTTTTCTATTCCTTCAATCAATCAATTAGGGAGCTTTGGTTCCATCTTTTTGGCTTTGGCAGCACCGTCCACGATGGTTCCCATCGATGCCAAAATCTATTTTCACATTTGGCTACACATTGTGGATGCCCTTAACCGTACCACTTGGTTTTGCTCCTATGTGCTATCTATACAAATCTCAATTATATTGATCTAAAAAATTATAGAATCAAGATTAGTAAAAAGGAGGTGATTTTGCCACGCGGATGGTGGGGGAGGTTTCTTATTTTTAGAGGACGTTGGCCTGGTGGTTTGCTAACATGCGGTCCCACGTGTTAGTGCTTTACCAAGCCGATCCGCATCCCACATGAGGCAGAACAACGGCAGAAGCAACACGTGGTTAACTTGAAGAAGATGCGGGAGAAGCGGATTCAGCAACGAGTGAAATGATGGTTGCTTCGTCCCTCCAACCTTTTTTAGCATTATTACTTCGTCCCTCCAACTTAACTGTGGGAAAGGTGCAACTTTGTGATTTGACGCCTCATTGCTCATTACTACACCGGCGCCATGACTGGGGTGCTTGATATGTCCATTTTGCATCATGCTTTTATATCAATATTTATTGCATCATGGGCTATTATTACACATTATGTCACAATACTTATGCATATTCTCTCTTATCTTATAAGGTTTACATGAAGAGGTGGAATGCCGTTAGCTGGAATTCTGGGCTGGAAAAGGAGCAAATATTAGAGACCTATTCTGCACAACTCCAAAAGTCCTGAAACTTCACGGGAGCAAGTTTCAGAATATATAAAAATATTGGGCGAAAGAATTACCAGAGGGGGGCCACCCACCATCCACGAGGGTGGGGGCACGCCCTACCCCCTGGGCACGCCCCACTGCCTCGTGGGCCCCCTAGCAGCCCTCTGATGCCCATCTTTGGCTATATGGAGTCTTTCATTGAGGAAAAAATCATAAGCTAGCTCACGGGACGAAACTCCGCCGCCACAAGGGGAACCTCGGCGGAACCAATCTAGGGCTCCAGCGGAGCTGTTCTGCCGGGGAAACTTCCCTCCGAGAGGGGGAAATCATCACCATCGTCATCAGCATCGTCATCACCATCGATCCTCTCATTGGGAGGGGGTCAATCTCCATCAACATCTTCACCAGCACCATCTCATCTCAAACCCTAGTTCATCTCTTGTATCCAATCTTTGTCCCAAAGCCTCAGATTGGTACCTGTGGGTTGCTAGTAGTGTTGATTACTCCTTGTAGTGGATGCTAGTTGGTTTATTCGGTGGAAGATCATATGTTCAGATCCTTTATGCATATTAATACCCCTCTGATTATGAACATGAATATGACTTGTGAGTAGTTACGTTTGTTCCTGAGGACATGGGAGAAGTCTTGCTATAAGTAGTCATGTGAATTTGGTATTCGTTCGATATTTTGATGAGATGTATGTTGTCTCTCCTCTAGTGGTGTCATGTGAACGTCGACTACATGACACTTCACCATTCTTTGGGCCTAGGGGAAGGCATTGGGAAGTAATAAGTAGATGATGGGTTGCTAGAGTGACAGAAGCTTAAACCTAGTTTATGCGTTGCTCCGTAAGGGGCTGATTTGGATCCATATGTTTCATGCTATGGTTAGGTTTACCTTAATACTTCTGTTGTAGTTGCGGATGCTTGCAATATGGGTTAATCATAAGTGGGATGCTTCTTCAAGGAAGGACAGTACCCAAGCACTGGTCCACCCACATATCAAATTATCAAAGTACTGAACACGAATCATATGAGCGTGATGAAAACTAGCTTGACGATAATTCCCATGTGTCCTCGGGAGCGCTTTCCTTTATATAATAGTTTGTCGAAGATTTTCCTTTGCTACAAAAAGGATTGGGCCATCTTGCTACACCTTACTTACTTATATTACTTGCTACCCGTTACAAATTACCGTATCACAAAACTATCTGTTACTGGTAATTTCAGTGCTTGCAGAGAATACCTTACTAAAAACTGCTTATCATTTCTTTCTGCTCCTCGTTGGGTTCGACACTCTTACTTATCGAAAGGACTAAGATAGATCCCCTATACTTGTGGGTCATCAAGACTCTTTTCTGATGCCGTTGCCAGGGAGTGAAGCACCTTTGGTAAGGAAACAATTATATAGTGTGCTGAAATTTACTGTCACTTGTTACTATGGAACATAATCCTTTGAGGGGCTTGTTCGGGGTATCTTCACCTCGACCAGTAGAGCAAAGAGTTGCTCCTCAGCCTACTGAACCTACTAAAAATGTTTACTTTGAAATTCCTTCGGGTATGATAGAGAAACTGCTAGCTAATCCTTTTATAGGAGATGGAACATTACATCCCGATTTGCACCTAATCTATGTGGATGAAGTCTGTGGATTATTTAAGCTTGCAGGTATGCCCGAGGATGTTATCAAGAAGAAGGTATTCCCTTTATCTTTGAAGGGAAAGGCATTGACATGGTTTAGGCTATGTGACGATATGGGATCATGGAACTACAACCGATTGAAATTGGAATTTCATCAGAAGTTTTATCCTATGCCTCGCGAAGGAGAAAGCATCGCTCAAGCTTGGGGGAGGCTTAAGAATGTTATATTCATGCCCCAATCATGAGCTATCAAGAGAAATGATTATTCGAAAATTTTATGCTCGGCTTTCTGGTAACAATCGCACCATGCTTGATACTTCTTGTGCTGGCTCTTTTATGATGAAGACTATTGAATTCAAATGGGATTTATTGGAAAGAATTAAACGCAACTATGAAGATTGGGATCTCGATGAAGGTAAGGAGTCAGGTATAACACCTAAGTTTGATTGTGTTAAGTCTTTTATGGATAATGATGCTTTCCGTGAATTTGGCACTAAATATGGACTTGACTCTAAGATAGTAGCTTCTTTCTGTGAATCCTTTGCTACTCATGTTGATCTCCCTAAGGAGAAGTGGTTTAAATATAATACTCCCATTGAAGTAAAAGTAGTTGCACCTATTAAATTTGAAGCAAATACTATCACTTATAATGATTCTGTTGTTCCTACTGCTTTTATTGAGAGACCACCTTTCCCTGTTAGAATAAAGGATCATGCTAAAGCTCCAACTGTTGTTCGTAAGAGTAATACTAGAACACCTACACACTCTGAGAAAATTAAAGTTGAACCTAGTGTTGCTATGGTTAAAGATCTCTTGGCCGATAATATTGATGGGCATGTTATATACTTCTGTGATGAAGCCGCTAGACTTGCTAGACCCGATACTAAAATAAACATAGACCTGTTGTAGGCATGCCTGTTATTTCTGTTAAAATAGGAGATCATTGCTATCATGGCTTACGTGACATGGGTGCTAGTGCAAGTGCAGTACCTCATTCCTTATATAAAGAAATTATGCATGATATTGCACCTGCTGAGATAGAGAAAATTGATGTTACAATTAAACTTGCCAATAGAGACACCATTTCACCAGTTGGGATTGTTAGAGATGTTGAAGTCTTGTGTGGGAAAGTTAAATATCCTGCTGATTTTCTTGTTCTTGGTTCCCCACAAGATAACGTCTGTCCCATTATATTTGGTAGACCCTTCTTGAATACTGTTAATGCTAAGATAGATTGCAATAAGGATATTGTTTCTGTTGGTTTAGGGGATATGTCTGCTACCTCTTGAGCACTGCGTTGGTTTTCCCTTGAAGAGGAAAGGGTGATGCAGCAAAGTAGCGTAAGTATTTCCCTCAGTTTTTGAGAACCAAGGTATCAATCCAGTAGGAGGCCACACACAAGTCCCTTGTACCTACACAAACAAATAAGAACCTCGCAACCAACGCGATAAAGGGGTTGTCAATCCCTTCACGGTCACTTACGAGAGTGAGATCTGATAGAGATAGTAATGATAAGATAAATATTTTTGGTATTTTTATGATATAGATTGAAACTAAAGATTGCAAAATGAAATACATTGGAAACTTATATGATGGAAAATAGACCCGGGGGGCATAGGTTTCACTAGTGGCTTCTCTCAGGATAGCATAAGTATTATGGTGGGTGAACGAATTACTGTCAAGCAATTGATAGAAAAGAGAATAATTATGAGAATATCTAGGCATGATCATGTATATAGGCATCATGTCCGTGACAAGTAGACCGACTCCTGCCTGCATCTACTACTATTACTCCACACATCGACCGCTATCCAGCATGCATCTAGAGTATTAAGTTCATAAGAACAGAGTAACGCATTAGGTAAGATGACATGATGTAGAGGGATAAACTCAAGCAATATGATATAAACCCCATCTTTTTATCCTCGATGGCAACAATACAATACGTGTCGTTTCCCTTTCTCTCACTGGGATCGAGCACCACAAGATTGAACCCAAAGCTAACCACTTCTCCCATTGCAAGAAAGATCACTCTAGTAGGCCAAACCAAACTGATAATTCAAAGAGACTTGCAAAGATAACCAATCATGCATAAAAGATTTCAGAGAAGAATCAAATATTGTTCATAGATAGACTTGATCATAAACCCACAATTCATCGCATCTCGACAAACACACCGCAAAAAGAGTTACATCGAATAGATCTTCAAGAAGATCGAGGAGAACTTTGTACTGAGATCCAAAGAGAGAGAAGAAGCCATCTAGCTAATAACTATGGACCCAAAGGTCTGAAGTAGACTACTCACACATCATCGGAGGGGCCATGGAGTTGATGTAGAGGCCCTCCGTGATCGATGCCCCCTCCAGCGGAGCTCCGGAAAAGGCCCCAAGATGGGATCTCTTGGGTACAGAAGGTTGCGGTGGTGGAAATAGGGTTTCGTGGTGCTTCTGGATGTTTTCGGGGTATGTGAACATATATAGGAGGAAGAAGTAGGTCGGTTGAGCCACAAGGGGCCCACGAGGGGGGAGGGCGTGCCGAGGGGGGTAGGCGCGCCCCCTGCCTCGTGGACACCTCGTTCATTTCTTGACATCCACTCCAAGTCCTCTGGATCACGTTTGTTCCAAAAATCATGCTCCCGAAGGTTTCATTCCATTTGGACTCCGTTTGATATTCCTTTTCTACGAAACACTAAAATAGGCAAAAAAACAACAATTTGCACTGGGCCTTGGGTTAATAGGATAGCCCCAAAAATAATATAAAAGTGTAAAATAAAGCCTAGTAACATCCAAAACAGATAATATAATAGCATGGAACAAACAAAAATTATAGATACGTTGGAGACTGTCGGTGTCAAAACCAGCGGATCTCGGGTAGGGGGTCCCGAACTGTGCGTCTAAGGCGGATGGTAACAGGAGGCGGGGGACACGATGTTTACCCAGGTTCGGGCCCTCTCGATGGAGGTAATACCCTACGTCCTGCTTGATTAATCTTGATGATATGAGTATTACAAGAGTTGATCTACCACGAGATCGTAGAGGCTAAACCCTAGAAGCTAGCCTATGGTATGATTGTTGTTGTCCTACGGACTAAACCCTCCGGTTTATATAGACACCGGAGCGGGCTAGGGTTACACAGAGTCGGTTACAAGGAAGGAGATCTACATATCCGTATTGCCAAGCTTGCCTTCCACGTCAAGAAGAGTCCCATCCGGACACGGGACGAAGTCTTCAATCTTGTATCTTCATAGTCCAACATTCCGGCCAAAGGATATAGTCCGGCTATCCGGAGACCCCCTAATCCAGGACTCCCTCAGTAGCCCCTGAACCAGGCTTCAATGACGATGAGTCCGGCGCGCAGATTTGTCTTTAGCATTGCAAGGCGGGTTCTTCCTCCGAATACTCCATAAAAGATTTTGAACACAAGGATAGTGTCCGGCTCTGTAAAACAAGTTCCACATACCACCGTAGAGAGAATAATATTTCCACAAATCTAATCTGCTGACAGGTTTAGCAACATGACATCATGCCATGGCTCGGTCATTATTCGAACCATTTTTCTCAACCAGCACTGCACATATTGCGAGGCGGTTTTCTTGACACGTCTTGTCGGAGTAGAGATCATGTCCCCCTTATTACGGGATTCTCATCAATACGGACGTGGGTAACCCAATCGTGCCCGTTGGTATGACTCCTCGATTTTAGGCAAGTCCCAAAACGGCCACGAGGAGGACGCTTGATATTCACCCTCTTTATAAAGAAGCCAAGGCCTGTCCCTTTTTTCCCTCTCGTACTCAATCGAATCCTTCCCCGCCTCGAGTTCCAACACCCAAGGCTTAGGCCAGGCGCTTTGGAGCTTCAACCATGTCCGGATCCAACTATCAAGGTCGGTGGATGCCTTCCTCTGTCACAGAGGAAGACATTAAGAAGCTAAGAGAGGCCAGGTATTTGACCGACGAAATCTGGCACAGGAATCCTGCTCGAGGGCAGGTCATTCCCACCCCTAACCCGGCAAGAGCATTGTATTCATCTCTCACTTCCTCCGAGGGCTAGGCCTCGCACTGGATCCCTTTGTTAGGGGGCCCATGTTCTATTATGGGCTGGATTTCCTTGACCTGGCCCCGGATTCCCTCCTTCACATCTCTTCGTTCATCGTCGTATGTGAGGCCTTCCTCCGCATTACCCCACACTTCGGCCTGTGGCTCAAGACTTTCAATGTGAAGCCGAAGATGATCGAGGGGCGACATGCAGAGTGCGGAGGTGCCATAATAAGCAAAAGCGTTGATGTTCCATGGCCGGAGAGTTCCTTCCTGGAGGTGTCCAGTTTATGGCAACGGGAGTGGTTTTATATCACAGCTCCCTGGAGTACCAAGTGGGTAGCCGCCCCTACCTTTCGCTCAGGCCCCCACCACAACTGACGTCATGGATTAACAAGGGGCTGGACTAGGGGCCAGTAAATGATGTGACGATATTGCAGAGTCACATCCGAGATCTCCTTGAGAGAGATGTCAGCCTGGTCACGGTAATGCAAGTCATGCTAGTTCGTTGAGTCCTGCCTTGCAAACGTCGACCCCTCCGTATGTGGGAATTCAACCCAGAAGGATCGCGAACTATTCAGCACTTCCTCGGCATGACGCTCGAAGAGATGTACAAATTGTTCTTCAGACCACAAATAAAGTGTCCGGACACCACCGAGGATGCGGGTCTGAGCTGTAATCGCCCAGATACCCAAGTAAGTAATCCCGTGGCCGAACACGCTTTCTTCTTATTTATCACAACATCATTCTGAAAAGTCGCTCTTTGACTAGGACTGGGTAACAAAGGCGAAGATGATCAGGTGTTCGGCCCCCCTTTCCGAAGGCTCGGCCGATCCAATACTAGCCAGAATGCTCGAGCCGACACCTTATCAGGCGCCCCCAGGGGAAGATAAAGGGGGGAATAAAGAGGCTGAAAGCAGGCCTCACTCATTATTCATCCAAACCAGGGGAATTAGCGCCTCCGCGAAGGAGGATAACCAGGGAGAAGAATCTAAAATTCCCTCTCCCCAAGGAAGGAAGAGGACCACCTCTGAAGACCCGGAAACAAAGGTTTCCAAACGGGGGAAGAAATCTTTGCCAGAGGGCCCTGCCTTGGAGGGTACTCTTGCCGCACAGTGCCCGCAAGGGGATCAGCCCTCTACCGAGCTGTAAGTAAACAAAAAGTACTTGATAGTAAAAATATCCTACATTACTTCTGAAGACAATAACCAAAGCATATATCTTATAGTTCGGATCGTAGCCCTTCTCGACAGAGTTTGTCTTCGGGGGATCTTCTTCCGAAGATGATGGAGAGCGAAACACCTCCCCATGCCACCCCGCCTCATGAGGCGGGTGACCCGGAAGTGTCGTCGCGGAGGGTTTCTCCTGATCCGCCAAGGCCAAAGGGTAATCCTTCGGCCACCTGAAGTCCTCAGTATTCGGCTCCTAAAGAGAGCAACAAAAAGAGTCCGGAACCGTCCAGTGTGCGATCGGACGCACTGAAGGATCTTCTGGAGCAAGCGGCCATCTCAGAAGCGCATCGTACGCTAATAGTACGGTGATTGAGAGGATTTCATCCACCGAAAGCGGGTTGCATGAAGCTTTTATGAGTCTGCTGAAAGGTTTTGAGGTACGTGAAATAGTGTATGTTTTTGACAGTACCGCACACGTTAGGTGTGCCCTATGCAGATAGTAGCCCCTGAGACTCTGGTTGCCGTCGAGAACGGCGGCAAATAGAGGATCATAGTCCCAGGTAATAATCAGGCCACCTTCATGTGCAGGTGGCTGAAGGTTCGGTGGCTAGCCAGAATGGTGAGTTTGCCGAGTTGAAGCGGCAATTTGATGCGACAGATGCCGACATCGTGCTTGTCACAAGCGGCTCGACGAGGCACACTGAGGGAGTCCTGGATAGGGGGTGTTCGGGTAGCCGGACTATACCTTCAGCCGGACTCCAGGACTATGAAGATACAAGATTGAAGACTACGTCCCGTGTCCGGATGGGACTTTCCTTGGCGTGGAAGGCAAGCTTCGCGATGCGGATATTCAAGATCTCCTACCATTGTAACCGACTCTATGTAACCCTAACCCTATCCGGTGTCTATATAAACCGGAGGGTTTTATTCCGTAGGACAACTTCATCAACTCCATAGACAACAATCATACCATAGGCTAGCTTCTAGGGTTTAGCCTCCTTGATCTCGTGGTAGATCTACTCTTGTACTACCCATATCTTCAATATTAATCAAGCAGGACATAGGGTTTTACCTCCACCAAGAGGGCCCGAACCTGGGTAAAACATCGTGTTCCCTGCCTCCTGTTACCATCCGGCCTAGACGCACAGTTCGGGACCCCCTAACCGAGATCCGCCGGTTTTGACACCGACATTGGTGCTTTCATTGAGAGTTCCTCTGTGTCGTCGCCATTAGGTCCGATGGCTCCTTTGATCATCAACAACGATGCGATCCAGGGTGAGACTTTTCTCCCCGGACAGATCTTCGTCTTCGGCGGCTTCGCTCTGCGGGCCAATTCTCTTGGCCACTTGGAGCAGATCGAAAGCTACGCCCCTGGCCATCAAGTCAGGTTTGGAAGCTTAAACTACACGGCTGACATCCGCGGAGACTTGATCTTCGACGGGTTCGAGCCACGGCCAAGCGCGCTGCACTATCTCGAGGGGCATGATCTTGCTCTGCCTCCGGACAGTGTCCTGGAGGCCGCTCACGCATCGGTTCCAACCTCTAACTCAGAGCCTATTGCGCCAATCGAGGATGAGCGGTTGGACGCCACCTTGGGGGCTGCAATCTCAAAGGCGATCGAGCCGAACGCTAGCCCCGCACTCTGCATGACCCGTGACTCCGAGGATCCGGACTTCTCCCCGGACTCCGAACCCCCCACGCCCCTGCCGATCGAGTCCGGTTGGGCACCGATAATGGAGTTCACCGCCGCAGACATCTTTCAGCACTCGCCTTTTGGCGTCATCCAGAATTCTCTTAAGTCTCTCTCTTTATCAGGAGAGCCCTGGCCGGATTACGGTCATCGAGGATGGGATGCGGACGATGAAGAAATTCAAAGCCCACCCACCACCCACTTTGTAGCCATTGTCGATGATTTAACCGACATGCTTGACTTCGGCTCCAAAGACATCGACGGTATGGACGACGATGTAGGAGATGAACAGGAATCAGCACCTGTAGGGCGCTGGAAGGCCACCTCGTCATATGACATATATATGGTGGATACTCCAAAAGATGAAGATGGCGATGGAACAGTGGGGGATGACACCCCTAAGAAACAGCCAAAGCGCCGGCGTCAGCGGCGCCGCTCTAAATCCCGCCAAAGCAAAAACGGTGATTCCGGCACGGGAGATAATACTACCCCGGATAGCGCCGAAGAACACCCACCTCAGCAAGATTCGACACAGGAAGATGGAGAAGCCAGCCCTCATGAGAGAGCGGCAGACCAAGAGGTTGAGGATGACAACTATATGCCTCCCTCTGAAGACGAGGCAAGCCTCGATGACGGCGAATTCGTCATACCATCAGAACCCACCGAACAAGAGTGTTTTAGACGCAGGCTTTTAGCCACGGCAAGCGGCCTCAAGAAAAAGCAGCAGCAGCTTAGAGCTGCCCAAGATTTGCTAGCTGACAGATGGACTGAAGTCCTTGCGGCCGAAGAGTATGAACTCGAACGCCCCTCCAAGAGTTACCCAAAGCGCAGGCCGCTACCCCAATCAGAGGAGGAAGCACCTACATCACCAGCGCATGACCTGGCAGACCGGCCACCTCGCGGCCGCGACAGAGAGGTCTCTCGGCCCTCCACCCAAGCCATGCCCCGACGCTGCTCAACTAAGGCACGGGAAAATGCGCCAGACCTGCGAGACGTACTGGAGGACAAGGCAAGACAAACAAGATCGATCTACGGATCGCGCAGGCGCCCTACGGCACATGACGACGATCTTCACTCCGGATACAACAAATCCGGCCGGGCCGAACACAATAGACATAGCTCTTCCGAGCTGCGTCGTGATATAGCCCAGTACAGAGGCACCGCACACCCGCTATGCTTCACGAATGAAGTAATGGATCATAAAATCCCAGAGGGTTTCAAACCCATAAACATCAAATCATACGATGGCACAACAGACCCAGCGGTATGGATCGAGGATTATCTCCTTCACATCCACATGGCACGCGGCGATGATCTACACGCCATCAAATACCTCCCGCTCAAACTTAAAGGACCGGTCCGACATTGGCTAAACAGCTTGCCAGCAGACTCAATCGGTTCTTGGGAGGACCTGGAAGCCGCATTCCTCGACAACTTCCAGGGCACTTACGTGCGACCACCGTATGCCGACGACTTAAGCCACATAATTCAGCAGCCAGAGGAATCGGCCAGACAATTCTAAACACGGTTCCTAACAAAGAAAAACTAGATAGTCGACTGTTCGGACGCAGAGGCCCTAGCAGCCTTCAAGCATAACATCCGCGATGAGTGGCTTGCCCGGCACCTGGGATAGGAAAAGCCGAAATCCATGGCAGCCCTCACGACACTCATGACCCTCTTTTGCGCGGGAGAAGACAGCTGGCTAGCTCGCAGTAACAACTTATCAAAGAACCCTGGTAATTCAGATACCAAGGACAAAAGTGGCAGGACACATCGGAATAAGCAAAAACGCCGCGTTAGCAGCGACAGCAATGAAGACACGACAGTCAATGCCGGATTCAAAGGCTATAAATCCGGTCAGCGGAAAAAGCCATTCAAAAAGAATACTCAGGGCCCATCCAGTTTGGACCGAATACTCGATCGCTTGTGCCAGATACATGGCACCCCCGAAAGGCTAGCCAATCACACTAACAGGGATTGTTGGGTGTTCAAGTAGGCAGGCAAGTTAAGGGCCGAAAACAGAGACAAGGGGCTGCACAGCGATGATGAGGAGGAGCCCAAGCCGCTGAACAACAAGGGACAGAAGGGCTTTCCCCCACAAGTGCGGACGGTGAACATGATATACGCAACCCACATTCCCAAGCGGGAGCGGAAGCGTGCGCTACGGGACGTATACGCGATGGAGCCAGTCGCCCCAAAGTTCAACCCATGGTCCTCCTGCCCGATCACTTTTGATCGAAGGGACCATCCCACTAGCATCCGTCATGGCGGCTTCGCCGCATTGGTTCTCGACCCAATCATCGACGGATTTCATCTCACAAGAGTCCTCATGGACGGCGGCAGTAGCCTGAACCTGCTTTATCAGGATACAGTGCGGAAAATGGGCATAGATCCCTCAAGGATTAAGCCCACAAAAACGACCTTTAAAGGCGTTATACCAGGTGTAGAAGCCAACTGTACAGGCTCAGTAACACTTGACGTGGTCTTCGGATCCCCGGACAATTTCCGAAGCGAAGAGTTAATCTTCGATATAGTCCCGTTTCGCAGTGGCTATCACGCTCTGCTCAGACGAACCACATTTGCAAAGTTCAATGCGGTGCCGCACTACGCAAATCTCAAGCTCAAGATGCCAGGCCCTCGAGGAGTAATCACGGTCAACGGAAACACCGAACGCTCCCTCCGTACGGAGGAGCACACGGCGGCTCTCACAGCGGAAGTACAAAGTAGCCTTCTTAGGCAATTCTCCAGTCTGGCCGCTAAAAAGCTAGACATTGCCAAGCGCGCCCGGAATAACCCACAGCAAGACCGCCTGGCACACTATGAGAAAGCGTAGCAATGCGGCCCCAACCCCAGCTCTCGCGACATAGCGAAACTAGTACCTCGCGTACATAACTACACCCTTGAAATACCATGGGCACAGGGGAAGGGGCACAGTAACGGCACGCCCAAAATACGGCTTAAAACGTACTAGGGGCTGCCGGATTCTTTTTTTAATTTTTTCTTACTTTCAGGACTCCATACTTCGGACGACCTGTTCGGCAATTCGACTTCCGCACAAACGATGCAAGATCCAGGGAGGCAGACAAGCCATGCCGCATTATGGAACTCCCAGGTGGTCTCTGTTATGAGCGGTATACTTGTTTTAAATACAATTCCGCGGCCTGCCCCTGGTCAGGACATACTAAATAGTCCAATATCTTTTGCTTACCGCACTATTTGTATCGTTCGGCTTTGATAAATAGCCTCTCTATAAACAATGCATATCTTTCTGTCTATTTTTTGCATTATCTTCTTTTCATATATATGTTTATGACATGTTGCACCCGTACACTGTGGTATGGCAAAATACGCCAGGGGCTTTAGTACCCATTAATATGGCGTGAGAAGTCCGTACACTTTCACAAGTGCGGCACCCCGAACTTATAGCACTATATGCATCGGCTCCGAATCATGATTTGGGTCAATAGTTGGGTTTGCCCGGCTCCTATGTTTTGGTGCCTTACGTTCCGCTATATCGGCTAATGTAGCACTAGGAGAACCACTGCGATTGTGCCCCGGTTGAGCTGGGTTAAGCACCTCAGTGGAGAAAGCTAAAACTGACTGTCATGATGTGGCGAGAGACCGGTCGCTGTTCGAGAGGTTTTTCGAGTCCCTAAAGGCTTATGCCGCTTCGAGCGAGGAGCTGGCTTTGTCTAGCCAAGGCGTGGATAGCGCCCCGAACTCGGTCTTCCGAACTAGGGGCTTCGCCGAAATTTAAAATTATAGAGTTCTATGGCTAAGTGAGAGTGTTCAAGCATTATAGTCCGATTGCCTGGTTCGTTGTGCTGAGCGCCTCCCTCGAAGGACCCAACTATGGGAAAAAGAGCCCTCAGGTTTATCTCGAACACCCCAGCACTAGTGGCATGGGGGCAGAAGCCGACGACTGGCCATCTCTCAATTTTTGATAAACGGCCGCACAGAAAGTAATATTTTAAATTCAATAAGCATTGCTTAGCGCATATGAACAAGTTTTCAGCGCACAGGATAAACACGAGCGAGTTCATTCAAAAATTACATCCTTGGTACATTCATCCGCCACAAGGCGGGCACCCGCAAGAACATCCTTATATTAGTTCTCGGGCTTGCAATGCTCCTTCCCCGGCGGCGGCCCGTCCCGCACAAGCTTCTCACCGTCCAGCTTACCCCAGTGCACCTTTGCACGGGCAAGGGCCCTACGGGCACCTTGGATGCAGACGGAGCGCTTGATGACCTCGAGCCTTGGACAGGCCTCCACCAGTCGCCGCACCAGCCCGAAGTAGCTCCCAGGCAGGGCCTCTCCGGGCCACAGCCGAACTATAAAGCCCTTCATGGCCTGTTCGGCCACCTTGTGGAGCTCGACCAGCTGTTTCAGCTGCTCGCTCAAGGGCACAGGGTGTCCGGCCTCAGCATACTGAGACCAGAACACCTTCTCCATCGAGCTGCCCTCTTCGGCTCGGTAGAAGGCGGCGACATCGGATACGCTGCGGGGAAGATCTGCGAATGCCCCTGGAGAGCTCCGGATTCGGGTAAGTAACAAGTACTTTACTTTTATACTTCTTCTTTGCATAAAGAAAGCCTTACCCGCCGCTATCTTTTTTACCTCCTCCAACTCTTGGAGGGCCTTTTGGGCTTCGGCCTTGGCGGACTTGGCAGTCTCAAGGGCCGCCGCGAGCTCGGACGCTTGCGTCTTGGACTCAAGCTCCAAACGCTCATGTTTTTTCATGAGAGCCTGAAGCTCCTGCTGCACCTCGCCAACCTGGCCCTCAAGTTTCTCTCGCTCGGTGTGCTCCGCGGCCGTTTTCTTTTCGGCCTCAGACAGCGCCTGCTTAAGGGTCGCCACCTCAGTTGTGGCCCCTACAATAAGCAGTACAATCCGGTTATTCTTTTTGCAATCAAGCCTTTCTATAGGCACCTTTTCTGTAAGGTATTTCTTACCTTCTTTCTCATCGAGCTGCCGTTTGGCAATGCCGAGCTCTTGCTCGGTCCGCTCGAGGCCCTATTTCAGGGCACCCACCTCCGTAGTCAGTGCGGCGGTGGCCAGCAGCGAAGCCTGCATACGCATATTGACTCTTTGTTGTTAGACTCTTGCGAAATTTAATAGATCCTCTATTCGGCTTTTCTTTCCGAACGCCAAACAGAGCATCAGGGGCTACTGTCTATGCGGTTATATTTTTACATATTTTTTACTTACCTCGAAGCCTGTTAGAAGGCTAGCGCAAGCTTCACTCAGTCCGCTCTTGGCGGACTGAACCTTCTGGATCACCATACTCATAATAGTATGGTGCTCCTCGTCGATGGAGGCGCCGTCAAGCACCTCCAGCAGATTGTCCGGCACCTCCGGTTGGACGAAGGCTGCCGGCTCAGAAGGCTTACTCCTCTTGGAAGGAGTTCGCCTACCGCGGCCCAGAACTGTTGTAGATTCCGGTGCGGTGTCTGGCTCAAAGCCGGACTTGGAGCCCTGGGGGGCCTTATCCCCTTCACTCCTGGAGTCCGGGAGGTTGCCTTGCGGCTCCTCACGGACCACCTCCTCCTGCCCCGGAGTTCGTCGCGACGCCACTTCGGCGTCGTCCGCGGTGCGGGGGGAGACAGCGGGCGGAACTAAGTTCACATCCGATGAATTCAGGGAGCCGCTCGACGACTCGACGAGTTCAGCCCGGGGCGGACTGCATAATTATATTCGACATTAGGGAAAGCCGTGCAACAAAGGAACGTCATGAGTTATTCTGATATCCGAACTTACGATTTCGCCGGACGCTTGGCCCTGTCTGGCCACTCCTCTTCGTCCTCTTCGGCGCCGAGGGAGTAGTCCGGCGGAGGGGTCTTCCTCTTCCTAGACCCTCCGGCCTCCCCCGTTGGGGCGGCCTTCCTTTTCTTTCCTTCCCCCGCTGGGGGGGGGAGAGTTTTCTTCTTCCTCCTCCTTGTTTTCATGGGAGGAGGGCATCTCGGACTCGTCAGATGACGAGTCCGACACCACCATGTTGCGGGCACTCTTTCGAGTCCCCGTGGTCTTCTTCTTCTTGGCCTTCTTCTCCGGCACCACATAAGGCGCCGGAACCAGCAGCTTCACTAGTAGAGCTGGGGCTGGGTCTTCGGGCAGCGGAGCCGGACAGTTAATCGGTCCAGATATCGCCCGCCAAGCCTGTCAAAGGTAAGGGAGTTTAGATCCCGCATAGAGTCAAACTATGAAAAAAGCTTAAACATCCTGTAAAAGGTGTAGATGGCTTACCTCGTTAGCATGACGCTGCGAGCTGTATCCACGGTCCTCGGAAGCGGATGCGGGAGCCTCGGCGCCCTTGAATAGCATCTTCCAGGCGTCTTCGTACGTCGTGTCAAAGAGCCTGTTGAGGGTTTGATGCTGCACCGGGTTGAACTCCCACAGATTGAAATCCTGTTGTTGGCATGGGAGGATCCGGCGGACGAGCATAACCTGGATTACATTAACAAGCCGGACTGGCTTGTTCACCAGGGACTGGATGCATGTTTGCAATCCGGTCACCTCTTTTTCGTTGCCCCACGACAGGCCCGTCTCTTTCCAGGACATAAGCCGCGTGGGGGGTCCGGATCGGAACTCGGGGGCTGCGGTCCATTTCGGATCGCGTGGCTCGGTGATGTAAAACCACCCGGATTGCCACCCCTTCAGGGTCTCCACAAAAGAGCCCTCGAATGATAGGATGTTGGCCATCTTGCCCGCCATGGCGCCTCCGCACTCCGCCTGGCTGCCGCGCACCACCTTGGGCTTGACGTTGAAGGTATTGAGCCCGAGGCCGAAATGGGGGCGGACGCGGAGAAAAGCCTCGCACACGACGATAAACGCCGAGATGTTGAGGATGAAGTTCGGGGCCAGATCGTGGAAATCCAGGCCGTAGTAGAACATGAGCCCCCGGACAAATGGGTGGAGTGGAAAACCTAGTCCGTGGAGGAAGTGGGGAAGGAATACTACCCTCTCATGGGGCCTTGGGGTGGGGAGAAGCTGCCCCTCCTCAGGAAGCCGGTGCGCGATGTCCTTGGACAAGTATCCGGCCTTCCTTAGCTTTTTGACTTGGCCCTCCGTGACGGAGGAGACCATCCACTTGCCTCCCGCTCTGGACATTGCTGGAGAAGGTTGAGGTGGGAAGTGCGGGCTTGGGCGCTGGAGCTCGGGTGCGCAGGAGATGGGTAGGCAAAGGAGGAAGAAGGCGTAGGTAAAAAGGTGGATCCTTATCCCCTTATATGGGCGGACGCGTTTGTGCGTCCCCACCTGCCTAGTAAAACTCGCTTGCCTCCCAAGCGCCGTTATAAGTGGCGCAGTTGGGTTACCCACGTCCGTATTGATGAGGATCCCATAAAAGGGGGGTACACGATCTCTACTTTGACAAGACGTGCCAAGGAAACCGCCTCGCAAAACACGCTGAGGTGGGAAAGTAAAAAATGATTTGAGTAAAGGACTTGGCCGTAGTGTGATGGCGCACTGTGGAATACGTCAGCAGATTTGATTTGTGTTAATATTATTCTCTCTATGGCAATATGTGGAAGCTTATTTTGCAAAGCCAGACACTACTCTTGGTTTTTACAATCTTCTATGAAGGACTTGGAGGAGGAACCCGCCTTGCAATGCCGAAGACAATTTGCGCGCCGGACTCGTCGTCATTGAAGCCTGGTTCAGGGGCTACTGAGGGAGTCCTGGATTAGGGGGTGTTCGGGTAGCCGGACTATACCTTCAGCCGGACTCCAAGACTATGAAGATACAAGATTGAAGACTACGTCCCGTGTCCGGATGGGACTTTCCTTGGCGTGGAAGGCAAGCTTGGCGATGCGGATATTCAAGATCTCCTACCATTGTAACTGACTCTATGTAACCCTAACCCTATCCGGTGTCTATATAAACCGGAGGGTTTTAGTCCGTAGGACAACTTCATCAACTCCATAGACAACAATCATACCATAGGCTAGCTTCTAGGGTTTAGCCTCCTTGATCTCGTGGTAGATCTACTCTTGTACTACCCATATCTTCAATATTAATCAAGCAGGACGTAGGGTTTTACCTCCACCAAGAGGGCCCGAACCTGGGTAAAACATCGTGTTCCCTGCCTCCTGTTACCATCCGGCCTAGACGCACAGTTTGGGACCCCCTACCCGAGATCCGCCGGTTTTGACACCGACACACACGGTATGTGATTTCTCCGGTGATCAACACATAGTAAGAGGAGCATGATGCTACTGTCTTTATTATGTTGTAGCTGCAGATGGAGCTGCCGCTGTGGAGACCCTGCATGCGGAACTTGCCCGAGCCAAGGAACAAGCCAGGAATAGTGATGCGGCCGCTCTAAAGGTGGTCGAAGAGCTCAGAGCCGAATAGGCTGCGCCAAAGCAAGGAAAAAATAGCCAAGATGGCCGTTGAGTTGAAAGATGCCGCTGACCGTTACCAGCTTCTTGAAAAAGAAAGCCGAGCGAAGGCGACGGACCTGGAGAAGGCCATGGTAGCAGCCAAGGAAGCCCGCTCTAAAAACAGGGCGACGAAGGAGGAGCTGTATCAAGCTGGAGATATCGCGGCCGGGAAGCCCTTTTTGTTGCGGACGAAGTTCGGAGATCCAAAGTATGCCCCTCTTGATCAACTATGGAGTTCTGCAGATGCATACGTGGATTTAGTAGCAAGTGCTGCTTATGCGGCCGAGTACTTAAAGGATCAAAAAGATCATGAAGTGGAAAAGCTGTTCTGGTCACAGTTCAATGTTCCAGTGCATCCGTTGTTGTTGAATGAGCGAATGGCCAAGTGGGCCGAGCTCCATAGGTTGTCCGGACTTGCCATGAGGTCAGTTGTCGATCATCTGTGGCCAGAAGGGCCAAGGCCGAATAGTTATTTTAGTTTAGTGCAACAATTCCTTGGTGCTGTGACGCACATTGGTGCTATGCAGAGGTTGATACGTCTCCAACGTATCTATAATTTTTGATTGCTCCATGCTATATTATCTACACTTTTGGACATTATTGGGATTTATTATCCACTTTTATATTATTTTTGGGACTAACCTATTAACCGGAGGCCCAACCCAGAATAGCTGGTTTTTTGCCTATTTCAGGGTTTCGAAGAAAAGGAATACCAAATGGATTCCAAACGGAATGAAACCTTCGGGAACGTGATTTTCTCACCGAACATGATCCAGGGGACTTGGACCCTACGTCAAGAAACAAAGGAGGAGGCTACGAGGTAGGGGGCGCGCCTACCCCCCAGGCGCGCCCTCCACCCTTGTGGGCCCCATGTTGCTCCACCGACGTACTCCTTCCTCCTATATATACCTACGTACCCCCAAACGACCAGATACGGAGCCAAAACCCTAATTCGACCGCCGCAACTTTCTGTATCCATGAGATCCCATCTTGGGCCTGTTCCGGAGCTCCGCTGGAGGGGGTATCCATCACAGAGGGCTTCTACATCAACACCATAGCCCCTCCGATGAAGTGTGAGTAGTTCACCTCAGACCTACGTGTCCATAGTTATTAGCTAGATGGCTTCTTCTCTCTTTTTGGATCTCAATACAATGTTCTCCCCCTCTCTTGTGGAGATCTATTCGATGTAATCTTCTTTTTGCGGTGTGTTTGTTGAGACCGATGAATTGTGGGTTTATGATCAAGTCTATCTATGAACAATATTTGAATCTTCTCTGAATTCTTTTATGTATGATTGGTTATCTTTGCAAGTCTCTTCGAATTATCAGTTTGGTTTGGCCTACTAGATTGATCTTTCTTGCAATGGGAGAAGTGCTTATCTTTGGGTTCAATCTTGCGGTGTCCTTTCCCAGTGACAGTAGGGGCAGCAAGGCACGTATTGTATTGTTGCCATCGAAGATAACAAGATGGGGTTTTCATCATATTGCATGAGTTTATCCCTCTACATCATGTCATCTTGCTTAAGGCGTTACTCTGTTTTCATGAACTTAATACTCTAGATGCATGCTGGATAGCGGTCGATGAGTGGAGTAATAGTAGTAGATGCAGGCAAGAGTCGGTCTACTTGTCTCGGACGTGATGCCTATATACATGATCATACCTAGATATTCTCATAACTATGCTCAATTCTGTCAATTGCTCAACAGTAATTCGTTCACCCACCGTAGAATACTTATGCTCTTGAGAGAAGCCACTAGTGAAACCTATGGCCCCCGGGTCTATCTTCATCATATTAATCTTCCAATACTTAGTTATTTCCTTTGCTTTTATTTTACTTTGCATGTTTATCATAAAAATACCAAAATATTATCTTATCATATCTATCAGATCTCACTCTCGTAAGTGGCCGTGTAGGGATTGACAACCCCTTATCGCGTTGGTTGCGAGGATTTATTTGTTTTGTGTAGGTACGAGGGACTCGCGCGTAGCCTCCTACTGGATTGATACCTTGGTTCTCAAAAACTGAGGGAAATACTTACGCTACTTTGCTGCATCATCCCTTCCTCTTTAGGGAAAAACCAACGCAGTGCTCAAGAGGTAGCAAGAAGGATTTCTGGCGCCGTTGCCGGGGAGTCTACGCAAAAGTCAATATACCAAGTACCCATCACAATCCTTATCTCCCGCATTACATTATTTGCCATTTGCCTCTCATTTTCCTCTCCCCCACTTCACCCTTGCCGTTTTATTCGCCCTCTCTCTCTATCCTCCCTCTCTTTCCTATTTGCCTCTTTTTGCCCGCTTGCTTTTTGTTTGCTTGTCACGATGGCTCAAGATAACACTAAATTGTGTGACTTTACCAATACCAACAACAATGATTTTATTAGCACTCCGATTGCTCCTCTTACCGATGCTGAATCTTGTGAAATTAATGCCGCTTTGCTGAATCTTGTTATGAAAGATCCGTTTTCCGGCCTTCCTAGTGAAGATGCCGCTACCCATCTAAATAGCTTCGTTGATTTGTATGATAAGCAAAAGAAGAAAGATGTGGATAATGATATTGTTAAATTGAAGCTATTTCCTTTTTCGCTTAGAGATCGTGCTAAAGCTTGGTTTTCGTCTTTGCCTAAAAATAGTATTGATTCTTGGAACAAGTGCAAAGATGCTTTCATCTCTAAGTATTTTCCTCCCGCTTGTTGGGGAACGTAGCAGAAATTCAAAATTTTCCTACGTGTCACCAAGATCTATCTATGGAGAGACTAGCAACGAGGGGAAGGAGAGTGCATCTACATACCCTTGTAGATCGCTAAGCGGAAGCGTTCAAGTGAACGGGGTTGATGGAGTCGTACTCGTCGTGATTCAAATCACCGATGATCCTAGTGCCGAACGAACGGCACCTCCGCGTTCAACACACGTACAGCCCGGTGACGTCTCCCACGCCTTGATTCAGCAAGGAGAGAGGGAGAGGTTGAGGAAGACTCCATCCAGCAGCAGCACAATGGCGTGGTGATGGTGGAGGAGCGTGGCAATCCTGTAGGGCTTCGCCAAGCACCACGGGAGAGGACGAAGAAGAGATGCAGGGCTGCACCAACGAGAGATCGAATCGCATATTTTATGGACAACCCTAGGCCTCATATATATAGGGGAAGGGGAGGGGCTGCGCCCCCTCTAGGGTTCCCACCCCTAGGAGGGCGGCAGCCCTAGATGGGGATCAAGGGTGGCGGCCAAGAGGGGGACAGAGGGATGGCGCCCCTAGGGTGGGCCTTAAGGCCCATCTAGGCCTAGGGTTTCCTCCTTTTTTTTCCTCCTAGCTGCCCTTGGGCCTTGTGGGAGGCGCACCAGCCCACTTAGGGGCTGGTCCCTCACCACCCTTGGCCCATGCAAGCCTCCGGGGCAGGTGGCCCCACTTGGTGGACCCCCGGGACCCTCCCGGTGGTCCCGGTACGTTACCGATAAACCCCGAAACTCTTCCGGTGACCAAAACAGGACTTCCCATATATAAATCTTTACCTCCGGACCATTCCGGAACTGCTCGTGACGTCCGGGATCTCATCCAGGACTCCGAACAACATTCGGTAACCACATACAAACTTCCTTTATAACCCTAGCGTCATCGAACCTTAAGTGTGTATACCCTACGGGTTCGGGAGACATGCAGACATGACCGAGACGTTCTCCGGTCAATAACCAACAGCGGGATCTGGATACCCATGTTGGCTCCCACATGTTCCACGATGATCTCATTGGATGAACCACGATGTTAAGGACTTAATCAATCCCGTATACAATTCCCTTTGTCTATCGGTATGATACTTGCCCGAGATTCGATCGTCGGTATCCAGATACCTTGTTCAATCTCGTTACCTGCAAGTCTCTTTACTCGTTCTGTAACACATCATCCCGTGATCAATTCCTTGATCACATTGTGCACATTATGATGATGTCCTACCGAGTGGGCCCAGAGATACCTCTCCGCTTACACGGAGTGACAAATCCCACTCTCGATTCGTGCCAACCCAACAGACACTTTTGGAGATACCTGTAATGTACCTTTATAGCCACCCAGTTACGTTGTGACGTTTGGCACACCCAAAGCACTCCTACGGTATCCGGGAGTTGCACAATCTCATGGTCTAAGGAAATGATACTTGACATTAGAAAAGCTTTAGCATACGAACTACACGATCTTTGTGCTAGGCTTAGGATTGGGTCTTGTCCATCACATCATTCTCCTAATGATGTGATCCCGTTATCAACAACATCCAATGTCCATGGTTAGGAAACCGTAACCATCTATTGATCAACGAGCTAGTCAACTAGAGGCTTACTAGGGACATGATGTTGTCTATGCATCCACACATGTATCTGAGTTTCCTATCAATACAATTATAGCATGGATAATAAACGATTATCATGAACAAGGAAATATAATAATAATCAATTTATTATTGCCTCTAGGGCATATTTCCAACAGTCTCCCACTTGCACTAGAGTCAATAATCCAGTTCACATCGATATGTGATTAACACTCAAGGTCACATCCTCATGTGACTAACACCCTAAAGAGTTCTGGGTTTGATCATGTTATGCTTGTGAGAGAGGTTTTAGTCAACGGGTCTGAACCTTTCAGATCCGTGTGTGCTTTACAAATCTCTATGTCATCTCCTAGATGCAGCTACCACACTCTATTTGAAGCTATTCCAAATAACTATTCTACTTGGAGCTATTCTAAATTGTAGCTCCATTATATGTATCCGGTATCTCTACTCAGAGCTATCCGGATAGGTGTTAAGCTTGCATCAACGTAACCCTTTACGACGAACTCTTTTACCACCTCCATAACCGAGAAACTTCCTTAGTCCACTAGTTACTAAGGATAACTTTGACCACTATCCTGTGATCCATTTTTGGATCACTCTTGTACCTCTTGACTGACTCATGGCAAGGCACACTTCAGGTGCGGTACACAGCATAGCATACTGTAGAGCCTATGTCTTAAGCATAAGGGACGACTTTCGTCCTTTCCCTCTATTCTACCGTGGTCGAGCTTTAAGTCTTAACTTCATACCTTACAACTCAGGCAAGAACTCCTTCTTTGACTGATCCATTTTGAACACCTTCAAGATCATGTCAAGGTATGTGCTCATTTGAAAGTTCCATTAAGCGTTTTGATCTATCCTTATAGATCTTGATGCTCAATGTTCAAGTAGCTTAATACAGGCTTTCCATTGAAAAACACTTTCCAAATAATCCTATATGCTTTCCAGAAATTCTACGTCACTTCTGATCAACAATATGTCAACAACATATACTTATCAGAAATTCTATAGTGCTCCCACTCACTTCTTTGGAAATACAAGTTTCTCATAAACTTTGTATACACCATAATCTTTGATCATCTCATCAAAGCATAAATTCCAACTCCGAGATGCTTACTCTAGTCCTTAGAAGGATTGCTGGAGCTTTGCATACTTATTAGCATATTTCAGGATTGACAAAACCTTCCGGTTGTATCACATACAACCTTTCCTCATAAATCGTCGAGGAAACAATGTTTTGACATCCTATCTGCAAGATTTCATAAATAGTGCAGTAACTGCTAATATAATTCCAACAGACTTTTAGCATCGCTACAGGTGAGAAAGTCTCATCGTAGTCAACTCCTTGAACTTGTCGAAAACATCTTAACGACAAGTCGAGCTTTCTTAATGGTGACATTTACCATCATTGTCCGTCTTCCTTTTAAAATCCATCTATACTCAATAGCCTCACGACCATCGAGCTGTTCTGTCAAAGTCTACACTTTGTTTCCATACATGGATCCTCTCTCGGATTTTATGGCCTCGAGCCATCTATCGGAATCCAGGCCCACCATCGCTTCTCCATAGCTCATAGGTTCATTGTTGTCTCGCAACACGACTTCCAAGACAGGATTATGTACCACTCAGAAGTAGTACGCATCCTTGTCATCCTACGAGGTTTGGGAGTGACTTGATCTGAAGTTTCATGATCACTATCATAAGCTTCCACTTCAATTGGTGTAGGTGCCACAGGAACAACTTCCTGTGCCCTGCCACACACTAGTTGAAGAGACGGTTCAATAACCTCATCAAGTCTCCACCATCCTCCCACTCAATTCTTTCGAGAGAAACTTTTCCTCGAAAAAGGACCCGATTCTAGAAACAATCCCTTATTGCTTTCGGATCTGAGACAGGAGGTATACCCAACTTTTTTGGGTGTCCTATGAAGATGCATTTATCCGCTTTGGGTTCGAGCTTATCAGCCTAAAACTTTTCACATAAGCGTCGCAGCCCCAAACCTTTTAAGAAATGACAGCTTAGGTTTCTCTAAACCATAGTTCATACGGTGTCATATCATCGGAATTACCTGGTGCCCTATTTAAAGTGAATGTGGTTGTCTCTAATGCCTAACCCATAAACTATCGTGGTAATTCGATAAGAGACATCATGGTATGCATCATATCCAATAGGGTGCAGTTATGATGTTCGGACACACCATCACACTCTGGTGTTCCAGGCTGTATCAGTTGTGAAACAATTTCCACAATGTCTTAATTCTGTGCCAAACTCGTAATTCAGATATTCATCTCTATGATCATATCATAGATCTTTTATCCTCTTGTCACGACGATCTTTCAACTTCACACTGAAATTACTTGAACCTTTCAATAATTTAGACTCGTGATTCATCAAGTAAACATACTCAACATCCACTCAAATCATCTGTGAAGAACATAACGATATCCACTACATGCCTCAGCACTCATTGGACTGCACACATCAAAATGTATTACTTCCAACAAGTTGCTTTCTGGTTCCATTTTACTGAAACCGAGGTTTTCAGTCATCTTGCCCATGTGGTATGATTTCATGTCTCAAGTGATTCAAAATCAAGTGAGTCCAAATGGTCCATTTGCATGGAGTTTCTTCATGCATATACACCAATAGACATGGTTCGCATGTCTCAAACTTTTCAAAAACGAGTGAGCCCAAAGATCCATCAACATGGAGCTTCTTCATGCGTTTTATACCGATATGACTTACGTGGCAGTGCCACAAGTAGGTGGTACTATCATTACTATCTTATATCTTTTGGCATGAACATGTGTATCACTACGATCGAGATTCAATAAACCATTCATTTTAGGTGCAAGACCTTTGAAGGTATTATTCAAATAAACAGAGTAACCATTATTCTCCTTAAATGAATAACCATATTGCGATAGACATAATCCAATCATGTCTATGCTCAACGCAAACACCAAATAACAAGTATTTAGGTTTAAGACCAATCTCGATGGTAAAGGGAGCGTGCGATGCTTGATCATATCAACATTGGAAACACTTCCAACACATATCGTCAGCTCACCTTTAGCTAGTCTCCGTTTATTCCGTAGCTTTTATTTCGAGTTACTATCACTTAGCAACCGAACCGGAATCTAATACCCTGGTGCTACTAGGAGTACTAGTAAAGTACACATCAACACAATGTATATCCAATATACTTCTATTGACCTTGCCAGCCTTCTAATCTACCAAGTATCTAGGGTAATTCTGCTCCAGTGGCTGTTCCCTTTATTACAGAAGCACTTAGTCTCGGGTTTGAGTTCAACCTTGGGTTTCTTCACTAGAGTAGCAGCTGAATTGTCGTTTCATGAAGTATCCCTTCGTGCCTCTGCCCTTCTTGAAACTAGTGGTTTCACCAACCATCAACAATTGATGCTCCTTCTTGATTTCTACTTTTGTGGTGTCAAACATCGCGAATATCTCAAGGATCATCATATATGTCCCGGATATATTATAGTTCATCATGAAGCTCTAGCAGCTTGGTGGTAATGACTTTGGAGAACTATCACTATTTCATCTGGAAGATCAACTCCCACTTGATTCAAGCGATTGGTGTACTCAGACAATCTGAGCACAAGCTCAACAATTGAGCTTTTCTCCTTATTTTGTAGGCTAAGAAAATCGTCAGAGGTCTTATACCTCTTGACGTGGGCACGAGCCTGAAATCCCAATTTCAGCCCTCGAAACATCTCATATGTTTCGCGATGTTTGAAAACGTCTTCGGTGCCTCAACTCTAAACCGTTTAACTGAACTATCACGTAGTTATCAAAATGTGTATGTCAGATGTTCGCAACATCCACAGACGACGTTCGAGGTTCAGCACACTGAGCGGTGCATTAAGGACATAAGCCTTCTATGAAGCAATGAGGACAATCCTCAATTTACGGACCTAGTCCGCATAATTTCTACTATCAACTTTCAACTAAATTTTCTCTAGGAACATATCTAAACAGTAGAACTGAAGCGCGAGCTACGACATAATTTGCAAAATCCTTTTGACTATGTTCAGGATAATTAAGTTCATCTTATGAACTCCCACTCAGATAGACATCCCTCTAGTTATCTAAGTGATTACATGATCCGAGTCAACTAGGCCGTGTCCGACCATCACGTGAGACGGACTAGTCAATGTCGGTGAACATCTTCATGTTGATCGTATCTTCTATACGACTCATGCTCGACCTTTCGGTCTTCTGTGTTCCGAGGCCATGTCTGTACATGCTAGGCTCGTCAAGTTAACCCTAAGTGTATTGCATGTGTAAAACTGTCTTACACCCGTTGTATGTGAACGTAAGGATCTATCACACCCGATCATCACGTGGTGCTTCGAAACGACGAACTTTAGCAATGGTGCACAGTTAGGGGAGAACACATTCTTGAAATTTTTTATGAGGGATCATCTTATTTACTACCGTCGTTCTAAGTAAACAAGATGCAAAACCATGATAAACATCACATGCAATCAAATAGTGACATGATATGGCCAATATCATATTGCTCCTTTTGATCTCCATCTTCGGGGCTCCATGATCATCATCATCACCGGCATGACACCATGATCTCCATCATCGTGTCTTCATGAAGTTGTCTTGCCAACTATTACTTCTACTACTACAGCTAACGGTTAGCAATAAAGTAAATTAATTACATGACATTTAAGTTGACATGCAGGTCATAAATAAATAAAGACAACTCCTATGGCTCCTGCCGGTTGTCATACTCATCGACATTCAAGTCGTGATTCCTATTACAAGAACATGATCAATCTCATACATCACATATATCATTCATCACATCCTTTGGACATATCACATCACATAGCATACCCTACAAAAACAAGTTAGACGTCCTCTAATTGTTGTTTGCATGTTTTACGTGGCTGCTATGGGTTTCTAGCAAGAACGTTTCTTACCTACGCAAAGACCACAACGTGATATGCCAATTGCTATTTACCCTTCATAAGGACCCTTTTCATCGAATCCGATCCGACTAAAGTGGGAGAGACAGACACCCGCCAGCCACCTTATGCAACTAGTGCATGTTTGTCGGTGGAACCGGTCTCACGTAAGAGTACGTGTAAGGTTGGTCCGGGCCGCTTCATCCCACGATGCCGCCGAATCAAGATAAGACTAGTAACGGCAAGCATATTGAACAAAATCAACGCCCACAACTACTTTGTGTTCTACTCGTGCATAGAATCTACGGAATAGACCTAGCTCATGATGCCACTGTTGGGGAACGTAGCAGAAATTCAAGATTTTCCTACGTGTCACCAAGATCTATCTATGGAGAGACTAGCAACAAGGGGAAGGAGAGTGCATCTACATACCCTTGTAGATCGCTAAGCGGAAGCGTTCAAGTGAACAGGGTTGATGGAGTCGTACTCGTCGTGATTCAAATCACCGATGATCCTAGTGCCGAACGGACGGCACCTCCGCGTTCAACACACGTACAGCCCGGTGACGTCTCCCATGCCTTGATCCAGCAAGGAGAGAGGGAGAGGTTGAGGAAGACTCCATCCAGCAGCAGCACAACGGCGTGGTGATGGTGGAGGAGCGTGGCAATCCTGCAGGGCTTCGCCAAGCACCACGGGAGAGGAGGAAGAAGAGATGTAGGGCTGCACCAACGAGAGATCGAATCGCGTATTTTATGGACATCCCTAGGCCTCATATATATAGGGGAAGGGGAGGGGCTGCGCCCCCTCTAGGGTTCCCACCCCTAGGGGGGCGGCAGCCCTAGATGGGGATCAAGGGTGGCGGCCAAGAGGGGGAGAGAGGGATGGCGCCCCTAGGGTGGGCCTTAAGGCCCATCTAAGCCTAGGGTTTCCCCCTTTTTTCCTCCTAGCTGCCCTTGGGCCTTGTGGGAGGCGCACCAGCCCACTTAGGGGCTGGTCCCTCACCACCCTTGGCCCATGCAAGCCTCCGGGGCAGGTGGCCCCACTTGGTGGACCCCCGGGACCCTCCCGGTGGTCCCGGTACGTTACCGATAAACCCCGAAACTCTTCCGGTGACCAAAACAGGACTTCCCATATATAAATCTTTACCTCCGGACCATTCCGGAACTCCTCGCGACGTCCGGGATCTCATCCGGGACTCCGAACAACATTCGGTAACCACATACAAACTTCCTTTATAACCCTAGCGTCATCGAACCTTAAGTGTGTAGACCCTACGGGTTCGGGAGACATGCAGACATGACCGAGACGTTCTCCGGTCAATAACCAACAGCGGGATCTGGATACCCATGTTGGCTCCCACATGTTCCACGATGATCTCATCGGATGAACCACGATGTCAAGGACTTAATCAATCCCGTATACAATTCCCTTTGTCTATCGGTACGATACTTGCCCGAGATTCGATCGTTGGTATCCAGATACCTTGTTCAATCTCGTTACCTGCAAGTCTCTTTACTCGTTCTGTAACACATCATCCCGTGATCAACTCCTTGATCACATTGTGCACATTATGATGATGTCCTACCGAGTGGGCCCAGAGATACCTCTCCGCTTACACGGAGTGACAAATCCCAGTCTCGATTCGTGCCAACCCAACAGACACTTTCGGAGATACCTGTAATGTACCTTTATAGCCACCTAGTTACGTTGTGACGTTTGGCACACCCAAAGCACTCCTACGGTATCCGGGAGTTGCACAATCTCATGGTCTAAGGAAATGATACTTGACATTAGAAAAGCTTTAGCATATGAACTACACGATCTTTGTGCTAGGCTTAGGATTGGGTCTTGTCCATCACATCATTCTCCTAATGATGTGATCCCGTTATCAACAACATCCAATGTCCATCTATTGATCAACGAGCTAGTCAACTAGAGGCTTACTAGGGACATGATGTTGTCTATGCATCCACACATGTATCTGAGTTTCCTATCAATACAATTATAGCATGGATAATAAACGATTATCATGAACAAGGAAATATAATAATAATCAATTTATTATTGCCTCTAGGGCATATTTCCAACACCGCTAAGATCATCTCCCTTAGAAACGATATTATAAATTTTAAGCAACTTGATCATGAACATGTTGCACAAGCTTGGGAAAGGATGAAATTAATGATACGTAATTGCCCTACTCATGGTTTGAATTTGTGGATGATTATATAAAAAAATTATGCCGGATTGAATTTCGCTTCTAGAAATCTTTTAGATTCGGCCGCGGGAGGCACTTTTATGGAAATCACCTTAGGATAAGCTACTAAAGTCCTAGATAATATTATGGCTAATTATTCTCAATGGCATACTGAAAGATCTACTAATAAAAAGGTGCATGCGATAGAAGAAATTAATGTTTTGAGTGGAAAGATGGATGAACTTATGAAATTATTTGCTAGTAAAAGTGTTTCTTCTGGTCCTAATGATATGCCCTTGTCTACTTTGATTGAGAATAATAATGAATCTATGGCTGTGAATTTTGTTGGTAGGAACAATTTTGGTAACAACACGTATAGAGGAAATTTCAATCCTAGGCCTTATCCTAGTAATCCCTCTAATAATTATGGTAATTCCTACAACAATTCTTATGGAAATTATAATATGATGCCCTCTGATTTTGAATCTAATATTAAAGAATTTATTACTTCGCAAAAGAATTTCAATGCTTTGATTGAAGAAAAATTGCTTAAGATTGATGAGTTGGCTAGGAACGTTGCTATAATTTCTCTTGATGTTGATTCTTTGAAACTTAGATCTATTCCACCTAAGCATGATATCAATGAGTCTCTCAAATCCATGAGAATTTCCATTGATGAGTGCAAAGAAAGAACCACTAGGATGCGTGCTAAGAAAGATGCCTTTATAAGAGCGTGTTCTTCTAGTTCCTATGAAAATAAAGATGAAGATATAAAGTTATTGATGTGTCCCCTATTAAATCTTTGTTTTAATATGAATCTTGATAATGATGGGACTGAATATGATCCACCTTTACCTAGAAGGCATTCCAAGAATTTAGAGTATTTATATCTTGATGCTAAAATTGATAAAAGTGGGATTGAAGAAATTAAAACCCTAGATGTTGCTAAACCCACTATTTTGGATTTCAAGGAATTTAACCTTGTTGCAATCCGTGCTAAATTCTCCTCACGCTTATAGTCAAAATAAAGCGTTTACTAAACATATCATTGATGCCTTGATGCAATCTTATGAAGAAAAACTTGAATTGGTAGTTTCTATCCCTAGAAAACTTTATGATGAGTGGGAACCAACTATTAAAATTAAAATTAAAGATCATGAGTTCTATGCTTTATGTGATTTGGGTGCTAGTGTTTCCACGATTCCAAAAACTTTGTGTGATTTGTTAGGTTTCCGTGATTTTGATGATTGCTCTCTAAACTTGCACCTTGCAGATTCCACTATTAAGAAACCTATGGGAAGAATTGATGATGTTCTTATTGTTGCAAATAGGAATTATGTGCCCATAGATTTTATTGTTCTTGACATAGATTGCAATCATTCACGTCCTATTATTCTTGGTAGATCTTTCCTTAGAACGATTGGTGCAATTATTGATATGAAGGAAGGAAATATTAGACTCCAATTTCCGTTAAGGAAAGGCATGGAACACTTTCCTAGAAAGAAAATTAAATTACCTTATGAATCTATTATGAGAGCCACTTATGGATTGCCAACCAAAGATGGCAATACCTAGATCTATTCTTGTGTGTTATGCCTAGCTAAGGGCGTTAAACGATAGCGCTTGTTGGGAGGCAACCCAATTTTATTTTTAGTCCTTGCTTTTTGATCCTGTTTAGTAATAAATAATTTATCTAGCCTCTGTTTTGGTTGTGATTTTATGTTTAATTCGTGTTTGTGCCAAGTAGAACCGTTGGGAAGACTTGGGGAAAGTCTTGTTGAACTTGCTGTAAAAAACAGAAACTTTAGCGCCCACGAGAACTACTGTCATTTTTATTTGGAAAGTGATATTTAGTTAATTCTTTTTGCATATGATTAATAGATAAATTCCTCACGTCCAGAAATTTATTTTAGAATTGTTGGGGTTACAGATCTTGCGCTAGCTACAGATTACTACAGACTCTTCTGTTTTTGACAGATTCTGTTTTTCGTGTGTTGTTTGCTTATTTTGATTAATCTATGACTAGTAAAATAGTTTATAAACCATAGAGAAGTTGAAATACATTAGGTTTAACACCAATATAAATAAAAAATGAGTTCATTACAGTAACTTGAAGTGGTCTTTTGTTTTCTTTCGCTAACGGAGCTCATGAGATTTTCTACTTTGAGTTTTGTGTTGTGAAGTTTTCAAGTTTTGGGTAAAGATTTGATGGATTATGGAACAAGGAGTGGCAAGAGGCTAAGCTTGGGGATGCCCATGGCATACCCAAGATAATCTAAGGACACCTAAAAGCCAAAGCTTGGGGATGCCCCGGAAGGCATCCCCTCTTTTCGTCTACTTCTATCGGTAACTTTACTTGGAGCTATATTTTTATTCACCACATGATATGTGTTTTGCTTGGAGCGTTTTGTATGATTTGAGTCTTTGCTTTTTAGTTTACCACAATCATCCTTGCTGTACACACCTTTTGAGAGATCCATACATGATTTGGAATTTGTTAGAATACTCTATGTGCTTTGCTTATATCTTTTGAGTTATATAGTTTTGCGCTAGTACTTCACTTATATCTTTTTAGGGCACGGTGGTGGATTTGTTTTATATAAACTATTGATCTCTCATGCTTCATTTAGATTATTTTGAGAGTCTTAAATAGCATGGTAATTTGCTAAAAATCCTAATATGCTAGGTATTCAAGATTAGTAAAATTTTCTTATGAGTGTTTTGAATACTAAGAGAAGTTTGATGCTTGATGATTGTTTTGAGATATGGATGTAATAATATCAAAGTCGTGCTAGTTGAGTAGTTGTGAAATTGAGAAATGCTTTCGTTGAAGTTTGCAAGTCCCGTAGCATGCACGTATGGTAAACGTTATGTAATAAATTTGAAACATGAGGTGTTATTTGATTGTCCTCCTTATGAGTGGCGGTCGGGGACGAGCGATGGTCTTTTCCTACCAATCTATCCCCCTAGGAGCATGCGTGTAGTGCTTTGGTTTTTAATGACTTGTAGATTTTTGCAATAAGTATGTGAGTTCTTTATGACTAATGTTGAGTCCATGGATTATACACACTTTCACCCTTCCATCATTGCTAGCCTCTTCAGCACCGTGCATTGCCCTTTCTCACATTGAGAGTTGGTGCAAACTTCACCGGTGCATCCAAACCCCGTGATATGATACGATCTTTCACACATAAACCTCCTTATATATTCCTCAAAACAGCCACCATACCTACCTATTATGGCATTTCCATAGCCATTCCGAGATATATTGCCATGCAACTTTCCACCATTCCATTTATCATGACACATTCATCATTGTCATATTGCTTAGCATGATCATGTAGTTGACATAGTATTTGTGGCAAAGCTACCGTTCATAATTCTTTCATACATGTCATTCTTGATTCATTGCATATCCCGGTACACCGCCGAAGGCATTCATATAGAGTCATCTTTTGTTCTAGCATCAAGTTGTAATTATTGAGTTGTAAATAAATAGAAGTGTGATGCTCATCATTTTCTAGAGCATTGTCCCAAGCGAGGAATTAAAAAGAAAAATAAAAAGAGAAAGGCCATAAAAAGAGAGAAAGGCCCAAATATAAAAAATGAGAGAAAAAGAGAGAAGGGACAATGTCACTATCCTTTGCCACACTTGTGCTTCAAAGTAGCACCATAATCTTCATGATAGAGAGTCTCTTGTTTAGTCACTTTCATATACTAGTGGGAAATTTTCTTTATAGAACTTGGATTGTATATTCCAACAATGGGCCTCCTCAAGTGCCCTAGGTCTTCGTGAGCAAGCAAGTTGGATGCACACCCACTTAGTTTCTTTTGTTGAGCTTTCATACATTTATAGCTCTAGTGCATCCGTTGCATGACAATCCCTACTCCTTGCATTAACATCAATTGATGGGCATCTCCATAGACCATTGATTAGCCTCGTTGATGTGAGACTTTCTCCTTTTTTTGTCTTCTCCACATAACCCCCTCATTATATTCTATTCCACCCATAGTGCTATGTCCATGGCTCACGCTCATATATTGTGTGAAAGTTTATAGGTTTGATATTACTAAAGTATGAAACAATTTCTTGGCTTGTCATTGGGGTTGTGCATTATGAGAGCATTCTTGTGTGACGAAAATGGAGCATGACTAAACTATATGATTTTTTAGGGATGAACTTTCTTTGGCCATGTTATTTTGAGAAGACATAATTGCTTAGTTAGTATGCTTGAAGTATTATTATTTTTATGTGAATATGAACTTTTGTCTTGAATCTTTCGGATCTGAATATTCATACAAAAATTAAGAAGAATTACATGAAAATTATGCCAAGTAGCACTCCGCATCAAAAATTCTGTTTTTATCATTTACCTACTCGAGGACGAGCAGGAATTAAGCTTGGGGGATGCTTGATACGTCTCCAACGTATCTATAATTTTTTATTGCTCCATGCTATATCATCTACTGTTTTGGACATTATTGGGCTTTATTATCCACTTTTATATTATTTTTGGGACTAACCTATTAACCGGAGGCCCATCCCAGAATTGTTGTTTTTTTTGCCTATTTCAGGGTTTCGAAGAAAAGGAATATCAAATGGAGTCCAAACGGAATGAAACCTTCGGGAACGTGATTTTCTCACCGAACATGCTCCAGGGGACTTGGACCCTACGTCAAGAAACAAAAGAGGAGGCCACGAGGTAGGGGGCACGCCTACCCCCCCGGCGCGCCCTCCACCCTCGTGGGCCCCCCTGTTGCTCCACCGACATACTCCTTCCTCCTATATATTCCTACGTACCCCCAAACGATCAGATACCGAGCCAAAACCCTAATTCCACCGCCACAACTTTCTGTATCCACGAGATCCCATCTTGGGGCCTATCCAGAGCTCCGCCGGAGGGGGTATCCATCACGGAGGGCTTCTACATCAACACCATAGCCCCTCCGATGAAGTGTGAGTAGTTAATCTCAGACCTATCGGTCCATAGTTATTAGCTAGATGGCTTCTTCTCTCTTTTTGGATCTCAATACAATGTTCTCCCCCTCTCTTGTGGAGATCTATTCGATGTAATCTTCTTTTTGCGGTGTGTTTGTTGAGACCTATGAATTGTGGGTTTATGATGAAGTCTATCTATTCACAATACTTGAATCTTCTATGAATTCTTTTATGTATGATTGGTTATCTTTGCAAGTCTCTTCGAATCATAAGTTTGGTTTGGCCTACTAGATTGATCTTTCTTGCAATGGGAGAAGTGCTTAGCTTTGGGTTCAATCTTGCGGTGTCCTTTCCCAGTGACAGTAGGGGCAGCAAGGCACGTATTGTATTGTTGCCATCGAGGATAACAAGATGGGGTTTTCATCATATTGCATGAGTTTATCCCTCTACATCATGTCATCTTGCTTAAGGCGTTACTCTATTTTCATGAACTTAATACTCTAGATGCATGCTGGATAGTGGTTGATGAGTGGAGTAATAGTAGTAGATGCAGGCAGGAGTCTGTCTACTTGTCTCGGACGTGATGCCTATATACATGATCATACCTAGATATTCTCATAACTATGCTCAATTCTGTCAATTGCTCAACAGTAATTCGTTCACCCACCATAGAATACTTATGCTCTTGAGAGAAGCCACTAGTGAAACCTATGGCCCCCGGGTCTATCTTCATCATATTGATCTTCCAATACTTAGTTATTTCCTTTGCTTTTATTTTACTTTGCATCTTTATCTTAAAAATACCAGAAATATTATCTTATCATATCTATCAGATCTCACTCTCGTAAGTGGCCGTGTAGGGATTGACAACCCCTTATCACGTTGGTTGCGAGGATTTATTTGTTTTGTGTAGGTACGAGGGACTCGCGTGTAGCCTCCTACTGGATTGATACCTTGGTTCTAAAAAAACTGAGGGAAATACTTACGCTACTTTGCTGCATCATCCCTTCCTCTTCGGGGAACCAACGCAGTGCTCAAGAGGTAGCAGAGGTCGGCGTGCATAGAGGGGGCGTGGATGGCACTTGCCCGTGTCAAGACATACTGGACAGAGATGGAGGCCACCACTAGTGCAACCCAGAGTTTAGTTGTGGGCCGAGTATCTGCCGAGCACTACTTTGAAGAAGTCCTTGAGGGCGCTCGGTCAATAGAGTCTCAGTGCTCGAAGAATATTATGTTCTAGTGACATGTATTCCCATTGTAAAAACAATGTTTTATTTAATTATAAAGGCTGTGTTTATACTTTTTCCTGAAAGTATTATGATGCCTCCTATGCGGCCGTTTATGTATATATGTATATAACCTGAAAGTTTGCAGTCATCGGCTTCAGCCCCCACGCATATAATGCGGGGGTGTTCGCAAAAAAACGCGTATTCACACTTGATCCAACGTCTTGGTCCATTAAGGAGGTGGTAGCGCAGTGAACGAGGCAATCCGACTATATTGCTTTAACACTTTCCCTTAGCCATAGGAGTTTGATGGTGGGACTACTATATAGCCCCTGGTACCTCCGCGCTCGTCCGAATACGGTGCACGTACGTACATGACAGCGAAACGACCCTTCATTAATGCGGAGGAATCCCGAAGATTCCGCTAAGTCATCGAGTGGTTGACCAGTCTCGCGCTTTATCATGACAGTCAATTTTCGGCTTTCTCTACTGAGGTGCTCATCCGGATGAACCAGGGCACAATCATAGTAGTTCTCCCTGTGCCGCCTTAGCCGATAGAGCGGAACGTAAGGTAGCAAAACACGAGAGCCGGGCAAACCCAACATTTGACCAAAGACATGATTCGGAGCTGATGCATATAAGGCCAAACTCGCGACGCCGAACACTCCCTAAGGTATTCGGTCTTTATAACATATGCCAGGCTGAATAATGCCCTTAATAATAAACCCGGAGTGTCCAGGTACGTGCAATATTTTGACGTGGCGAAATGCCAATAACGCCAGCATCCTTCTCGGCTGTATTAAGTATCCGGAGGCTGTGAACAACAAGAGACAGTAAAAAAGGTTTACGCAGGGTCTTAATCTGAAAAGAAACCTTTGAGCGGGTCCCTGCTGCACGTCTGCGCCTGTGTCTCCGTTGTGCCGTGTCCTGGACGGGTGGAGCACGATTGTCATCTGTAAAATAGAAGAACTTAGGTGAAAGTTGTCGTGCCAAAAAATTGGTTATTCTCGATAAACCATTAAAATTCAAGATAAGTCAGGTTGAGCCGAACTAGCCCTGATTACACGCGGGGAGCCCCTGGTACCGTCTGTGAGGGTTTAACCAACAAACCAATCTCAGGTATATCTAGTGATGCGTCAGACTCGTCTAACCGTGTCCGCGGTCTTGACGACCTGTCATTTATTCTGGTTGGTGAGGCCATCTAGTGCTCGGCTGTTAAAGCCGCCGCACGTTCTTCCGCGCGTAGAGAATGCTCAATATTTCCACTAACTGTGATGGTGCCACATGGACCAGGCATCTTAAGCTTAAGAAAAGCGTAATGTGGTACTGCATTAAAATGAGCGAAAGCTGTTCTTCCGAGTAGTGCCTGATAGCCGCTTCGGAATGGAGCAATGTCGAAGTCTAACTTCTCACTTTGGTAGTTGTCGGGTGAACCGAATACAACCTCTAGTATTAGAGAGCCCGTGGAGCGGGCCTTTGGGCCTGGTATTACTCCCTTGAAGGTAGTATTACTGTGGCTGATATTTGTCGGGTCTATCCCCATTTTGCGGACCGTGTCCTGATATATCAGATTTAGACTACTGCCGCCGTCTATAAGGACTCGTGTGAGATGGTATCCGTTTATTATTGGGTCTAACACCAAGGCAGCCAATCCTTCATGTCGGATACTTGTCGGGTGATCCCTGCGATCAAAAGTGATCGGGCAGGCCAACCAGGGGTTGAACTTGGGGGTGACGGGCTCTATGGCGCGTATGTCTCGGAGTGCATGTTTGCTTCTCCCCTTCGTCACGTGGATCATGTTTACTGTTTTAACCTCTGGTGGGAATTTTTTCTGTCCTCCAGTGCTTTGCTGGCGAGGTTCGTCCTCGTCTTCGCTTGGTGTCTCCCTCCCCTTGTGTTCGGCATTTAGCTTACTGGCCTGCTTGAAAACCCAGCATTTTGTGTGGGTGTGATTTGCAGGTTTATCGGGGGTGCCATGAATCTGACATAGTTTGTCTAGAATCTTGTTTAGGCTGGACGGTCCATCTCTGCTGCCTTTGAAAGGCTTTTTCTGCTGACCTGGTCGAGAGCCCCTGAATCCGGCGTTTACCGCCGTATTATCTGGGCTATCTTCTTTATTTCGCGCTTGCTTTTACTGCGTCATGGTTTTCCATTGCCATCCCTAACTTCATATGTGCTTGGGTCGCTGGTGCTATTGTGGGCTAACCAGCTGGTCAGGGCTGCCATTGCAAAAGCGGGTCATGAGGCTTGTCAGGGCTGCCATTGTTCTCGGTTTTTCTTGGCCGAGGTGTCTGGCGAGCCATTCGTCTCGGACGCTGTGCTTGAAAGCTGCTAAGGCTTCAGCGTCCGGGCAGTCGACGATTTGGTTCTTCTTAGTGAGAAACCTGTTCCAAAGCTTTCGGGCTGACTCTCCAGGCTATTGAATTATATGACTTAAATCATCTACATCCGGAGGTCGGACATAGGTCCCTTGAAAATTAGCTCAAAAAACATCCTCGAGCTATTCCCAACTTCCAATTGAGTTTTCGAGGAGGCTTTTCAGCCAGTGCCGAGCTGGTCCTTTAAGCTTGAGGGGCAAGTACTTGATGGCGTGGAGATCGTCTCCGCGCGCCATATGGATATGGAGGATAAAGTCCTCAATCCAGACCCCAGGGTCTGTGGTCCCGTCGTACGCCTCTATGTTCATTGGCTTGAATCCTTTTGGAAATTCGTGGTCCATCCCACATTGGTGAAACACAGGGGGTGTGCGGCACCCCTGTATTTGGATGTATCATGGCGTTCAAACGGTTGTAGTATTCGGTTTTGATTTTGTGCCGGAGCGCGCTTCCTAGATCCATAGATGGATCTGGTCATACTAGATTTTTGGTGCAAGTCCTCACGTAGATCGTGTGTTGACTTATGTGGGACCTTGTTAGCCGCTCTATCGCAGTCACAAGGTGGTTGATCAGGCCGGTTGGCCGTTTTATTTTTTGGCCGTGTGGGCTCTAAGGCCTCATTGTCGAATTCAGGTAATAGCTTGCGCTTTGGATAGCTCTTTGTGTGGTAACTTCCACCATACTTTTCTTCATTGTCGAGCACTTTGTTCCACCTGCTGTTGAGCGTATTTTGTGCGTCCTTAAGCCTTTGCTTCTGCTTCTTCAGACTCCTCGCTGTGGCAATAAGCCTTCTGCGGAGGTTCTCTTGTTCCAAGTGCCTTTCCAGGATGATGTGTGCATCTTCATCCGGACTGTTTTACTCCCCAGAGGGGGGTTGATGAGGTTTATCCTCGGCGTCGCCGTGTTCAGACATCGGATCCGTACTATGTTCGCCGTTTGCAGTTTCATCGTGCTCTGCCGTTGGGTCAATGCGGTCGTCGTTTCCTCTGGAGTCGACTGGAGTGTTATTTTCTCTTGCGCTGTTATCGCTGTTTTTGCCAAGGCAGGATTTTGAGCGGCGCCTATGCCGACGCTTTGCTTGCTTCTCGAGGGAGCTATTCTTCTCTGCATCCTGCCATTCTTCATCATTGTTTTCTTTGGGTGTATCCACCATGTATATGTCATGTGGTGAAGTGGCTGTCCAGCGCCCTATGGGCACTGGTTCCTGTTCCTCTCCTGCATCATTGTCCATGTCGTCGACGTCTTCGGAGTCGAAATCGAGCATGTCAGTTAAATCATCGACAGAGGCTACTAAGTGGGTGGTGGGTGGGCACCGAATTTCTTCGTCGTCCACATCCCATTCTAGCTGGACATAGTTCGACCAAGGATCTCCTGACAAGGATAGAGACCTTAATGAATTTAGCATGTCGCCGAAAGGTGAGTGCTAAAAGATATCCGCAGAGGTGAACTCCATGATCGACGCCCAATCGGATTCGATAGGCACGGACGTAGGCGGCTCGGAGTTTGTGGCCGGAGATGAATCCAGTGTTTTGGCAACATGGCTCTCGTAAGGCGTGAAGTCAGTATCCGGCTCCATCGCCACTGAGAGTGCGGCCTCAATGGCGGGGTCTATCCCCCCGTCCTCGGATGGCGCAATTTTCTCCGAATGGAGGGCCGGAGTAGTTGCAGGTGTGATCTCCCGAACACTGTCCGACGACAAAGTTACGTCATGCTCATCGTGATTGTGCGGCGCACCTGACATGGGCTCGAATCCATCGAATATCAAGTCTCCGCGGATGTTGGTAGTGTAGTTTAAGTTTCTGAACCTGGCCTGATGGCCAGGGCCGTAGCTCTCGATCTGCTCCAGATGGCCAAGCGAGTTGGCCCGCAGTGCGAAGCCGCCGAATACGAAGATTTGTCCGGGGAGGAAAACCTCACCCTGGACCGCATCGTTACCGATGATCGAAGGAGCCATCAAGCCTCATGATGACGACACAGTGGAACTCTCAATGAAAGCACCAATGTCGGTGTCAAAACCGGCGGATCGGGTAGGGGGTCCCGAACTGTGCATCTAAGGCGGATGGTAACATGAGGCGGGGGACACGATGTTTACCCAGGTTCAGGCCCTCTCGATGGAGGTAATACCCTACGTCCTGCTTGATTGATCTTGATGATATGAGTATTACAAGAGTTGATCTACCACGAGATCATAGAGGCTAAACCCTAGAAGCTAGCCTATGGTATGATTGTTGTTGTCCTACGGACTAAACCCTTCGGTTTGTATAAACACTGGAGGGGGCTAGGGTTACACAGAGTCGGTTACAAGGGAGGAGATCTACATATCCGTATTGCCAAGCTTGCCTTCCACACCAAGGAGAGTCCCATCCGGACACGGGACGGAGTCTTCAATCTTGTATCTTCATAGTCCAACAGTCCGGCTGTCCAGAGACCCCCTAATCTAGGACTCCCTCAGAGACATATCAAGCATCCCCAAGCTTAATTCGAGCTCGTCCTCGAGTAGGTAAATGATAAAAACCGAATTTTTGATGTGGAATGCTTTCTAGCATGTTCTTCAATGTATTTTTCTCTATTGTGGCATGAATGTTCAGATCCAAAAGATTCAAGATAAAAGTTTATTGTTGACATAAAAATAGTAATACTCCAAGTATGCCAATCAAGCAATTATGTCTTATCAAAATACCATAGCGAAAGAAAACTTATCCCTACAAAATCATATAGTTTGGCCATGCTTCATTTTCTTCACACAAAATGCTCCCATCATGCACAACCCCGATGAGAAGCAAAGCAGTTGTTTCATACTTAGCCTTTTCAAACTCTTTCAACTTTTACGCAATATATGAGGACGAGCCATGGACATAGCACTATGGGTGGAATAGAATATGATGATTAAGGTTGTGTGAGAAGACAAAAAGGGAGAAAGTCTCACATTGACGCGGCTAATCAATGGGCTATGGAGATGCCCACCGATTGATGTCAATGCAAGGAGTAGGGATTGCCATGCAACGGATGCACTAGAGCTATAAATATATGAAAGCTCATCAAAGAAGCTAAGTGGGCGTGCATCCAACTTGCTTGCTCACGAAGACCTAGGGCATTTGAGGAAGCCCATCATTGGAATATACAAGTCAAGTTCTATAACGAAAAATTCCCACTAGTATATGAAAGTGACAAAATAAGAGACTCTCTATCATGAAGATCATGGTGCTACTTTGAGGCACAAGTGTGGAAAAAGGGTAGTAACATTGTCCCTTCTCTCTTTTTCTCTTATTATTTTTATTTTTTTGTTTGGGCCTTCTTTTCTTTCCTTTTTTATATGGCCTCTTTTTTTCGTTCGGAGTCTCATCCCGACTTGTGGGGGAATCATAGTATCCATCATCCTTTCCTTACATGGGACAATGCTCTAATGATGATGATCACACTTTTATTTACTTACAACTCAAGAATTACAACTCGATACTTAGAACAAAGTATGACTCTATGTGAATGCCTCCGGCGGTGTCCCGGGATTGCGATGAATCAAGAGTGACATGTATGAAAAATTAAGCATGGTGGTTTTGCCACAAATGCGATGTCAACTACATGATCATGCAAAGCAATATGACAATGATGATGCGTGTCATAATAAATGGACGGTGGAAATTTGCATGGCAATATATCTCAGAATGGCTATGGAAATGCCATAATAGGTAGGTATGGTGAGTGTTTTGAGGAAGATATAAGGAGGCTTATGTGTGATAGAGCGTATCATATCACGGGGTTTGGATGCACCGGTGAAGTTTGCACCAACTCTCAAGGTAAGAAAGGGCAATGCACGGTACCGAAGAGGCTAGAAATGATGGAAGGGTGAGAGTGCGCATAATCCATGGACTCAACATTAGTCATAAATAACTCACATACTTATTGCAAAAATCTACAAGTCATCAAAACCAAGCACTACGCGCATGCTCCTAGGGGGATAGATTGGTAGGAAAAGACCATCGCTCGTCCCCGACCGCCACTCATAAGGAAAGCAATCAAAGAACACCCCATGCTTCAAATTTGTCACACAATGTTTACCATACGTGCATGCTACGGGACTTGCTAACTTCAACACAAGTATTCATCAATTTCACAATTACTCAACTAGCACACCTCTAATATTACCACCTTTATTTCTCAAAAAAACTATCAAGCATCCAACTTCTCTTAGCATTTAAAATTTATAACCAAAGTAAATTACCATGCTGTTCTAAAAGACTCTCAAAATGATATAATTGAAGCATGAGACATCAATTATTTCTATAAAATAGAACCACCGCCGTGCTCTAAAAGATATAAGCGAAGCACTAGAGCAAAAATTATCCAACTCAAAAGATATAAGTGAAGCACATAGAGTATTCTAATAAATTCCAATTCATGTGCGTTGCTCTAAAAAGGTGTGTACATGTCGGGGGTTGCTGATCCCTCGCACACCTATGGGGATCGGCGGACCGAGCCCCTTTCTGTTCGGCAGGGGGCGGTGGATGCACAAAGAGAAGATCGAGGCGAACACACGAGCGAGACGATCGGTTTACCCAGGTTCGGGCCGCACGGATGCGTAAAACCCTACTCCTGCTTTGGTGGTTGTATTGAGTTCTTGCTCGGGAGCGATGAGTGCTACAGTACACTCAAGCAGCTGGCGAGAGCGAGCGTGAGAATGGCTGTCCTCCCCCTCTGTGTTGCGCATGGGCCTCCTTTTATATGTCTAAGGGGTCACCGACAGGTGGCAATAGAGGTGAGGGTAAAAATGTAAAAGAGGTGGTAGTTGGGTGTCACCGCTTGCTACAGTTGTATCATACCTAACCCTGACGGCAGGGGACAAGGGCATTAAATGCCTGTCTGCGTTACCTAGACAGTACAGAGAGGGACCGCTAGGAACGCCACCGTTTGCCACGATGGCTACCTTGTCAGCGCTTGCTTGCCACCGCATGCCCCCGGCTGCACAGCCTCCCGCCACGTACGCCAGGAGTGGTCCCAGAGCGACACGTGGTGGGTGAGCTGGAGCGCGGGCTGCGGAGTAGTAGCTTGCCACGACAAGCGCCTTGCCGCGGATGTTGCCTTGTCGCGTCCGGGAGCTTGTCGCTCACCGGGCCTTGTCGGGGCGCGCAGTGCGCCGCAGCGAGCTTCTTGAGATGCTTTGGTTGGTCTTCCCGGCAAGCTCCTCTTGCCGAGGTCTCGTCTCCTTCCCGGCAAGCTCCTCTTGCCGGGGTCTTGTCTCCTTCCCGGCAAGCTCCTCTTGCCGGGGTCTCTGTGCTTCGAGTAGCCTTCCCGGCAGGCTCCTCTTGCCGGGGCCTTGGATACTTTGTTCTTGAATGGCTCCTAAAGGAACCATGGAGGGTCTTGGCTGTCACCCGGCAAGCCTTGCTGCGGGTCGCTGCGACTGCCCGTGCACAAGTTCGGCATACTAAGGTACCCCGACTTTAGTACACCGACAGGAGCCCCCGGGCCTGGGCCATACATGGTGCCGAGCGCTGTTGGGCCAAGCCCAAAACAGTGCACGGGCACGCGTGGCCTAGGTCACGCCATAACTCACTCCGCATCCACCGCGCCCTCCCCAAACGGCATGCGTCAAATGCGGCATCGTGGGAGAGATCGTGGGCGGTTTTCGAGGTGCCCACTCCCCACGATCACGGGGTGGGGAGAGGCCGCCCCATCCGTCGCCTCGGTACTGCACGCCTGCCACGCAGCTCCCATGCACTTGGGGCCGCGGACGGCGGAGGCGGGAAACGGGGCCGTCGTGGGTCGAGGCAGCGGGTCGGCCCCAACTCCCTGCCTTCCCGCGTCTTGATTCGCTGAGTGGGGTGGCCGAGCCCCCACCTCGCTCCTTTATAAGGAGCGGGAGGGGAGGACGGAAGCCCGCATTCTCTCATCTTCTCCTTCCTTCAGCTCCCGCTCCCCTTTCTCTCATTCGCCGTGGAGAAAGGGAACCCCGGTCCTTCATCAGTGGCGGCGAGGGTCGCTGCCAGACAGCGCCTCCCCCCCTCTCCTGCACCCGTGGTCGCGGAGCTAGCCGTAAGGGGAAGAGGGAGGGGGCGAGGTCGTGGACGAGGTCGTGGACGAGGTCGAGGACGAGGCCATGGCGCTCGGGGAAGAGGTGGACGAGGCGGCGCGTCGGCTTCGCCTCCGCCGGCGGCCCTTCTTCCCGCGGCGGTCCATGCTGGGGACGACCCTTGCGAGTTCTTCGTCAGGCTGCGCCGGGCGCCTCGTCGTCGCCTCCAACTCCCAGCTCCGTTTGCGGACGTGGTGGGGTTGGACCCGCCCGAGACACTGAGACTGCACATGAGGGGCTGTGGGATCAGCGGCACGCGAGTCCGCGCCGAATTCCCAGCCCCTGGTGCGATGTATCTCGGTCGAGGGTGGAAGACATTCGCCCGCATCCACATCTTGACGGCGGGGCTCACCCTCCATTTTAAGTTGGTGGAGGGCGATCTCCTCTCCGTCAAGGTCTTCGGGTGCTTCGACATCCGGGCACGGTGCTGCGTGGACAGCTCCTCCGATAGCGAAGGCTCCTCCTCGAGCGAGAGTGACGAGGAGGGGAGCGACAGCGACGACGAGGGGAGCGGGCGGCTGGATGGCGGGTCCGACTAGGTGTCGGGCGCCGCTCCATGCGGCACCGGCAACCCCATCATCCGTGTCGCCGGCTCCTTGAACTCCCCGGGGTCGTCTCCTTGGGTGGCTGGCGTAGGGAGGCTGCGGAAGAGGAAGAGGGCCGGCGGCAAGGCCGTCAGGTCGGAGTACGAGGGCGTGGTGCCCTCGATAGCGTGCTGACGTCCCGCCGCCTCGTCTTCGAGCCCCGCTTCTGGCGCCGCCATCACCGTCCAGCCTTGACGGCCCCCGGGATGTTCTCTTGGTGTCTTCTGGCACCCGTAGTTCGCCTAGGCGCTCCTTTTGCCCTTCTCGCCTCCTGGACCTACCTCCTGGAGAGAGGGACAAGAAAAGGATTACGGGCATCTTATCTTTTTAATTTGTAAGCCCTCGGGCCTTAGTTGCATTTAAAACTTGTAATCCTCTCTTTCATGTTTTTCCTCCTCTATGGACTGTACCTGCGTGGGATGTTTTTTTAATGAAAAAGGGGATGTTTGCTGGGTCATTTGTCTCGCGGGTAGAACCCACGCCAAGGAGCAAATCCTTGGTATCTTTCAGTTAGACACTCCTTCCCCGGCAACAGGCCCTGCCGTCTTCCCACGTCGCTCGACCTTTCTCACGCTTTTGACGGAGGCAGGGACGAGGCGGGTGCGGACCCTCGTTTCATCCCTCTGCTGCCGCGACTTCGACCAAAACTTGGCCCCAGGAACGAGCCCCAGGGCCTAGAGCTAAGGGAGCACGGTAGTTTTCGGGAAGAAACGAGGCTTCGTATTCCCCAGTCCATAAGAGAATGCATGAAGAGGGATGAAACGACTTATCTGAGATTGCAGCCCCCGGCAACTCTGGCTTGCCGTGGGTGATCCTTGGTACTTGCAGCACCCGGCAACACTGGCTTGCCGGGGTCCAGATGCCGGCACGTCCTTCTTCTCCTTTTCGTCCCCAGGCGGTCCGCCAAGGATATACGAGCCCTGCGAACCAAAGGAAACGAAAGAAAGGCAAAGGGACGCACACTTGACCTCTAAGTTAGGGGTTAGCCGCTGTTAAGCACTATCAACCCTAACCGAGGACCTGACTCAACCTAGCATGCATGCTATAACTCTGGGTGCCAGCGCTTCATTTACTTGTGCTCAGGGTCTGCGCCTGGCTTTGTACAAAGGATTACATGCAACAGCGGCAAGACTTGTACAAAAGGGTGGTTGCCGGACAGGGTCCGACAACCGCGCTTTACGGGTAAAACTTACGAAGATGCTCGATAATCCAGGAGTTGCTCACTGGTACGCCATCTTCGGTCTCCAGGCGGACAGCGCCAGGCCTGGTGACTCGTTTCACCCGGTAAGGGCCTTCCCACTTCGGCGTCAACTTGTTGGAATTCTTGGCGGACTGAACGCGCCGAAGAACAAGGTCGCCTTCCTCGAGACTTCTGGTGTTAACTTTGCAGCTATGATAGCGGCGCAAAGCTTGCTGGTAGCGAGCGGCTCGCACAGCAGCCTAAAGACGATCTTCCTCAAGGAGCAGCGCGTCATCTTGCCGCAGCTGCTCTTGCTCAAGCTCATCATAAGCGAGCACTCGAGGTGACCCGTATACGAGTTCCGTGGGGATAATTGCCTCCGCTCCATAGACTAGAGCGAAGGGTGTCTGCCCAGTGGCTCGATTTGGCGTCGTCCTGATCGACCAAAGAACCACTGGCAGCTCCTCAATCCAGTTGCGTCCGCACTTGTGCAGCCTGTCGAAAGTTCTGGTCTTGAGCCTGCGCAGCACTTTAGCATTTTCCCTCTCAGCTTGACCATTGCTTCTCGAGTGAGCAATAGAAGCGAAGCAGACCTTGGCGCCAAGGTCTTGGACGTATTACATGAAGGTGCGGCTCGTAAATTGTGTACCGTTGTCGGTGATTATCCTGTTAGGGATTCCGAAACGGCAAACAATCGACTTGAAGAACTTGACCGTGGACTGCGCCGTCACCTTCCTCACTGGTTCCACTTCCGGCCACTTTGTGAACTTGTCGATTGCAACGTACAAGTACTCAAAGCCCCCGACTGCTCGGGGGAAGGGGCCGAGGATGTCGAGCACCCAGACCGAAAATGGCCAGGATAAAGGGATCGTCTGGAGAGCTTGAGCTGGCTGGTGTATCTGCTTGGAATGGAACTGGCAGGCTTCACACTTGGTTACTTGTGCAGTTGCATCCTGGAGGGCTGTCGGCCAGAAGAAGCCTTGCCGGAATGCTTTTTCGACAAGAGCTCTTGCGCCAATGTGGTGACCACATATGCCTCCGTGTATCTCTGCCAACAGCTTCTGTCCATCTTCCCGAGGAATACACTTCAATTTCACACCGTTGAGTCTTCTTCTGCACAGTGTGTTGTCAACAAACTGGTACATACTAGACTGCCGGGCTACTCTTTCCGCTTCTTCTGGTTCCTCGAGAAGCTCTCCTGTCTGAAGGAAACGGACAATCTGCTGCGCCCATGTTGGAGCCTGTGGCTCGACAACAAGGACTAAAGGCACATCTGCTGCTACGGGAATGTCCGCTTCTACGGCAAGAGCCCGCGCCTCTGCCGGAGCTTGACGTTCCCCGACAACCTTGCCGGAGCAGAGCTTGCCGGGAGTGTCTGCTGCGACGGAACAAACCCTGGGGTTTGCCGGAGTAGACTGCTCCTCAGCACCCTTGGTGTCGATCTTGGGAACCTTCTTGGCGGCGGCTTCGGGAAGCTCTGCCAGAAGGTAGTCACCAGAAATCAACTTCCTCTTCTTGCTCTGCCCAGTTGATGGTGTTACGGATGGCTGAGTCAGCTTGAGCACAAAGATCCCTGGTTCCACAGGTAACTTAAGTGCTGCGCACTTTGACAGGTCATCGGCAATGTCGTTCTCAGCTCTTGGAACATGTTCCATTTGCAGGCTGTCAAAGCGCTCTTCTAGCTTCCTCACTTCATCAACGTAAGCTTCCATCAATGGACTCTGGTAAACCTTGTTCACTTGGCGGACGACAAGCTGCGAGTCACCCCTGACAATGAGCTTCTTAATCCCAAGTTCTGCCACGATCCTAAGACTAGCAAGCAAGCCTTCGTACTCTGCAATATTGTTTGTCGCTTGCTCCTTGGGAAAGTGCATCTGGACTATGTACTTGAGGTGCTCTCCGGTGGGTGCAACAAGCAGTACACCAGCACCGGCGCCTTGCAGCGAGAAGGCACCATCAAAGTACATGAGCCACTCTTTGCTTGCTTCCTTGGCGGGGATGCTCGTCTCCGGAATTTCTTCGTCTGGAGTTGGCGTCCATTCTGCTATGAACTCTGCCAATGCTCTGCTCTGGATTGTTGATGTACTCTCAAACTTGAGGCCAAAGCTTGACAGTTCCAGTGCCCACTCGACAATCCTGCCTGTTGCTTCTGGATTTTGCAATATCCTCTTCAGCGGAAAGCGAGTGACAACTGTGATCTCGTGTGCTTGGAAGTAATGGCGCAGCTTTCTCGAGGCCATGAGAAGGCCGAAAAGCAGCTTCTGCACACCAGAGTACCTTGACCTAGCCCCCTGTAAAAGGGAGCTGACAAAGTAAACTGGGCGCTGCACCATTTTCTTCCGTATCTCCTCTTGCATCTGCGCAGATCCATCCTTGTCGGGACCAGAGCTTGTCAGGGAAGCCCCTGCTTGTCGCTGGATGTGCTTGCCGCGGTCGCTGGCTCGTCATCTGCCTCCCTCTCCGCTACTAACGCAGCACTAACCACTTGATTGGTTGCCGCTATGTACAGCAGCAACTTCTCTTGTGGTTTAGGCGCGACAAGTGTTGGAGTGGAGGATAGGTATCTCTTCAAGTCTTGCAGCGCAGCCTCCGCTTCCGGAGTCCATTTCATTGGACCTGCCCTTTTCAAAATTTTGAAAAATGGCAGGGCGCGCTCAGCAGACCGAGAGATAAACCTGCTGAGAGCAGCCACGCAGCCGGCAAGCTTCCGTACATCCTTGACGCGCTTTGGTGCTTCGATCTGCTCAGTGGCCCTGATCTTGTCGGGATTAGCTTCGATTCCCCACTGAGACACAAAGAACCCGAGAAGCTTGCCTGAAGGAACTCCAAACACACACTTCTCGGGGTTGAGCTTGAGGTTGACCTTGCACAGATTTGCAAAAGTCTCTTCTAAGTCTTGTATTAGAGTTGCCATGTCCTTGCTTTTGACCACTATATCATCCATGTAAGCTTCTACATTTCTGTGGCTTCAAAGCGATATGGACTACTCTGGCAAATGTTGAACTAGCATTCTTTAATCCGAAAGGCATCCGTATGAAACAGTACGTGCCACATGGAGTAATGAATGCGGTTTTCTCCTCATCCTCTTCTGCCATGAAGATCTGATGGTATCCTGAATATGCGTCAAGAAATGAAAGCAGATCACATCCGGCTGTGGAGTCAACAATCTGGTCAATGCGCGGCAAGGGAAATGGATCTTTGTGACAAGCTTTATTAACATCAGTGAAGTCAATGCAAAGCCTCCACTTCCCGTTTGCCTTGCGCACTACAACCGGATTGGCCAACCACGTCGGATGGAGCACTCCTCTGACAAGGCCTACTGCTTCCAACTTCTTGATCTCTTCTGCTATGAATTCTTGGCGCTCCACCGCCTGTTTCCTGACCTTCTGCTTGACGGGCCGCGCATGAGGACAAACGGCAAGATGGTGCTCAATTACCTTCCTGGGAACACCGGGGATGTCAGACGGTTGCCATGCAAACACGTCGACATTCGCCCGCAGGAAAGTAACGAGCGCGCTTTCCTATTTAGGGTCAAGCGTGGCACTGATGGTGAAGGTACCACCAGTGCTGTCCTCCTTGGCGGGCACCTTCTTGGTAAGTGGTGGAGCTGCCATCGTCTTCTTACTCTTGCCGGTGGAGCTCAATGGCGCGTCCTCGACGGCAGCGCAGCACTCCGAAGAGGCGTGATTGCCGGAGTAGGCATCAGAGCTCTTGCCGGACTTGGTCTTCTTGCCGGTGGAGCTCGATGGTGCGTCCTCGACGGCAGCACGGCACTCCAAAGAGGCGCGCTTGCCGGAGTGGGCACCAGAGCTCTTGCCGGACTTAGTCTTCTTCCCCCCGGGAGCTTCAGCGACAAGTGTCTCGCGGTCTGTCGCGGCAGCAGCTTCCCGGTAGATCTTGTCGGCGCAGATAAGGGCATCCTTCTTGTCGCCAGGGACGGAGATGACGCTTATCGGGCCTGGCATCTTGAGCATGTTGTACGCATAGTGAGAGGCCGCCATGAACTTGGCGAGTGCGGGACGGCCAAGTATCCCATTGTAAGGCAATGGGAAATCAGCAACGTCAAAAGTGACCCTCTCCGTTCTGAAATTCAGCTCGCTGCCAAATGTCACCGGCAACGTGACCTTCCCTTTCGGCTTGCTCCTTCCCGGGTTAATTCCTTGGAATGTACCGGTTTCTTCGAGCTCGCTGTCCGGGATCTGGAGTTTCTAGAGCACAGCGGAGGAGATCAGATTTAGGCCGGCCCCGCCGTCAACTAGCATCTTAGTGACTTTGAGGTTGCGGATTGTTGGCGAAACCAACAATGGCAGGCACCCGACCGCAGTTGTGCGATCAGGGTGGTCCTCAATGTCAAAGACGATAGGCGTGCTGGACCACTTCAGAAGCTTGCGTGATTCGACAGGTGGCTCTACCGCATTAACTTCCCGGAGCCACTGTTTGAGTTGGCGGTGGGAAGTATGCAGAGAAGCGCCACCGTCAACACACAAGACTTCTGTAGCCTTCTGAAACTCCTGCTCGCTGTTCTCAACATCATCCATGTCTTCGTCGTCGTCTTCGTCTTCCCCCTTGTCGCGGCCACGGGGAGGTCTGTCTCCTTGCTGCTGCTTGGCCTTGCCGCGGCTTCCTCCCTGGCCAGCGTGCTTCTTGCCGGCTTCTCCACCGCCTCCTTGGGCTTTCTCCTTGTTGCGCCGCTCGTACTCAGCTTTTTGTTGCTGGACAAGCTGCTCGACCCTCTTGCAGTTCTGGAGGTCATGGCCCTTGGTGCGGTGAATCTTGCAGTAGTGCTTGCCGGAGCCGTCCTGCTTGTCGGCGGCCGCCACTGCCTGGCAGTTGGTGCACGCGGCAACCTCCTTGCCGGAGCTGCCAACCTTGGCTTGCTTGGCGGGGCCGTCATCGCCGGACTGCTCAACGACTAGTACCTCTTTGCCGCTCTTCTTCCTGTTGCGCCTCCGGTTTTTCCTTGCCAGGGCGGCATCCTCGCTGTCAGATCCCCCTGCTCCAGCATCTTCTCCGGGGAGTTTCCTCCCTTCTTCAGCATGTGCGCACTTGTCGGCCAGGGCGTACAGCTTGCTGACATCTCTGATCCTGCTCATCGCCATCTCCTCCCGCATCCTGCGATTACGCACGTTCTGATGGAACGCGCTGATAACCGCGACAGGGTGGATGTCTGGGATGTTGCGCTGCACGCGGCTGAATCTCTGGATATACTTGCGCAGGGGTTCTCCTTCCTTCTGGGCAAGCAGGTGGAGGTCACTCTCTTGGCCATGTGGTTTGTGGCCGCCTGTAAAGGCGCCGACAAACTGATGGCACAAATCCGCCCAAGAGGATATGGAGTTGTCCGGCAAGTGCATGAGCCAGGATCTGACTTCGGGCTTGAGCACGAGCGGGAAGTAGTTGGCAAGGACCTTGTCGTCTCGCCCCCGGCAGCTTGCACCGCAATGGTGCAGATGCTAAGGAACTCAGACGGGTGCAACTTGCCGTCGTACTTCTCCGGTACGTCTGGCTTGAAATGCTTCTGGTTGGGCCACTAGACTTGCCGCAGCTCACGGGTAAACATAGGACAACCTGCCGCGTACGGCAAGTTACCTGGCTCTCCGGGTGCATGCATGTCAACAGAGGGCCCAGCGCGCAGGTATGATTGACGCCGCGCTTCTCTTCGGCGCTCGATGCGTGTTCGAGCGTCTTCTTGCTGTCTCTCATGAAGAACTTGGCGTTGATCGCGACGAGCTCGCGGATCTGACGACGCGGTGGACTAGCTGTCGAGGTGGATCCGGTGAGTCGGCGATCTTGGCCTTCGGGGCGGAGAGTGCACAGTGGTTGCACCCTCGCCGGTCTTGTCGCCACCGGCTCGCGCCTGGCTGACTTGCCGCGGCAGCGATGCGCTCGGCTAACGTGGATTGTTACCGTTGGTGAAGCCGGTGAGGCTCTGGATAGTGGCCCTCCAGTCATGATATTCTCTGGCGCTGGAGGGTAGTCTAGGAGCACCTGGGCACGTGCCAACGCTTCCGCCGGAGTGGTGGGCGGCGGTAGCGAACGGTGCGAGGAGAAAGATATGCTCGGACTTCTAACTGCGTTAGAAGGAGCAACATCTCGTCCAAGCGACCGTGCCACGCTCGCGCCAGCATGTTGGCGTGCATGCTGGTCCTAAGCACTCCGGGATCCGCCAGCTTGATCTTGGCCCAGCAGACGTATGGTACCATGACGCTGCTGGTCCCGTTCCTCCTGGGACGGGCGTGGTGCGTGTATGGACGCCGAGGTCTTGGAGTGCGCGTGGTCATTGTGGGAGGCGACCGCGCCGCCGATGTGCGGCGCAGCCTTGTCCTTGGACTCGGCAGCACCACGAGTCCCCCGGTCGTCGCCCGCTCTTCCGCCGGTGTCTACCCCACCAGCCGTGCGCCCTGGCGATGGTGGGATCGGCGCAGACGGAGCGGCTGCCTCCGAAATCTTCTTCTTCGGGGGCATGTTGAGGAAGACAATGAAGATTCGGCTCGTGCGAACGCCGGATCAGGTTCGCACAACCTCGATGCACCCCCTACCTGGCGCGCCAAAGATGTCGGGGGTTGCTGATCCCTCGCACACCTATGGGGATTGGCGGACCGAGCCCCTTTCGGTTCGGCAGGGGGCGGTGGCTGCACAAAGAGCAGATCGAGGCGAACGCACGAGCGAGACGATCGGTTTACCCAGGTTCGGGCCGCACGGATGCGTAAAACCCTACTCCTGCTTTGGTGGTTGTATTGAGTTCTTGCTCGGGAGCGATGAGTGCTACAGTACACTCAAGCAGCTGGCGAGACCGAGCGTGAGAATGGCTGTCCTCCCCCTCTGTGTTGCGCATGGGCCTCCTTTTATATGTCTAAGGGGTCACCGACAGGTGGCAACAGAGGTGAGGGTAAAAATGTAAAAGAGGTGGTAGTTGGGTGTCACCGCTTGCTACAGTTGTATCATACCTAACCCTGACGGCAGGGGACAAGGGCATTAAAAGTCTGTCTGCATCACCTAGACGGTACAGAGAGGGACCGCTAGGAACGCCACCATTTGCCACGATGGCTACCTTGTCAGCGCTTGCTTGCCACCGCATGCCCCCGGCTGCACAGCCTCCCGCCACGTACGCCAGGAGTGGTCCCAGAGCGACACGTGGTGGGTGAGCTGGAGCATGGGCTGCGGAGTAGTAGCTTGCCGCGGCAAGCGCCTTGCCGCAGATGTTGCCTTGTCGCGTCCGGGAGCTTGTCGCTCACCGGGCCTTGTCGGGGCGCGCAGTGCGCCGCAGCGAGCTTCTTGAGATGCTTTGGTTGGTCTTCCCGGCAAGCTCCTCTTGCCGAGGTCTCGTCTCCTTCCCGGCAAGCTCCTCTTGCCGGGGTCTTGTCTCCTTCCCGGCAAGCTCCTCTTGCCGGGGTCTCTGTGCTTCGACTAGCCTTCCCGGCAGGCTCCTCTTGCTGGGGCCTTGGATACTTTGTTCTTGAATGTCTCCTAAAGGAACCATGGAGGGTCTTGGCGGTCACCTGGCAAGCCTTGCCGCGGGTCGCCGCGACTGCCCGTGCACAAGTTCGGGATACTAAGGTACCCCAACTTTAGTACACTGACAGTACAGTAAGGATGATTGTGGTAAACGAAAAAGCAAAGACTCAAATCATAGAAGACGCTCCAAGCAAAACACATATCATGTGGCGAATAAAAATATAGCTCCAAGTAAAGTTACCGATGGATGAAGACGAAAGAGGGGATGCCTTCCGGGGCATCCCCAAGCTTAGGCTTTTGGTTGTCCTTGGATTTTACCTTGGGGTGCCTTGGGCATCCCCAATCTTAGGCTCTTGCCACTCGTTGTTCCATAATCCATCAAATCCTTACCCAAAACTTGAAAACTTCACAACACAAAACTTAAAAGAAAATCCCGTGAGCTCCATTAGTAAAAGAAAACAAACCACCACTTCAAGGTACTGTAATGAACTCATTATTTATTTATTTTGGTGTTAAACCTATTGTATTCCAACTTTTCTATGGTTCATAAACTCTTTTACCAGCCATAGATTCATCAAAATAAGCAAACAACACACGAAAAACAGAATCTGTTAAAAACAGAACAATCTGTAGTAATCTGTAGGTTTCGAATACTTCTAGAACCAAAAAAATTCTAAAATAAATTGCTTTACATGAGGAATTTATCTATTAATCATCTGAAAAAATAGTTAACTAAATATCAATCTCCAGTAAAAAATGTCAGCAAATCTCGTGAGTGCTAAAGTTTCTGTTTTTTTACAGCAAGATCGCAAAGACTTTCCCCAAGAGTTCCCAAAGGTTCTACTTGGCACAAACACTAATTAAAAGCATAAACCACATCTAGACAGAGGCTAGATGAATTATTTATTACTAAATAGAACCAAAAAGCAAGAAACAAAAATAAAACTGGATTGCCTCCCAACAAGCGCTATCGTTTAACGCCCCTAGCTAGGCATAAAAGCAAGGATAGATCTAGGTATTATCATCTTTGGTATGCAATCCATAAGTGGCTCTCATAATAAATTCATAAGGTAATTTAATTTTATTTCTAGGAAAGTGTTCCATGCCCTTCCTCAACGGAAATTGGAATCTAATATTCCCTTCCTTCATATCAATAATTGCACCAATCGTTCTAAGGAAAGGTCTACCAAGAATAATAGGACATGTAGGATTGCAATCTATATCAAGGACAATGAAATCTACAGGCACATAATTCCTATTTGCAACAATAAGAACATCATTAATTCTTCCCATAGGTTTCTTAATGGTGGGATCCGCAAGATGCAAGTTTAAAGAACAATCATCAAATTCATGGAAACCTAGCAAATCACACAAAGTTTTAGGAATCGTGGAAACACTAGTACCCAAATCACATAAAGCTAAGCATTCATGATCTTTCTTAATTTTAATAGTAGGTTTCCACTCATCATGAAGTTTTCTAGGGATAGAAACTTCCAATTCAAGCTTTTCTTCATAAGATTGCATTAAAGCATCAACGATATGGTTAGTAAAAGCTTTATTTTGACTATAAGCATGCGGAGAATTTAGCACGGATTGCAACAAGGAAATACAATCTATTAAAGAACAATTATCATAATTAAATTCCTTGAAATCCAAGATAGTGGGTTCATTGCTATCTAATGTTTTGACCTCTCCAATCCCACTTTTATCAATTTTTGCATCAAGATCTAAAAACTCCGAATCATTGGGACGCCTTCTAACTAAAGTTGACTCATATCCAGTCCCATCATTATCAAGATTACTATTGCAAAACAAAGATTTAATAGGCGACACATCAATAACTTTTAGATCTTCATCTTTATTATCATGGAAACTAGAAGAACACGCTTTCACAAAGCAATCTTTTTTAGCGCACATCCTAGCGGTTCTTTATTTGCACTCATCAATGGGAATTCTCATATATTTGAGAGACTCATTGATATCATGCTTAGGTGGAATAGATCTAAGTTTCAAATAAACAACATCAAGAGAAATTGTATCCACGTTCCTAGCCAACTCATCAATCTTAGACAATTTTTCTTCAATCAAAGCATTGAAACTCTTTTGCGAACTAATAAATTCTTTAATATTAGATTCAAAATCAGAGGGCATCTTATTATAATTTCCATAAGAATTGTTGTAGGAATTACCATAATTATTAGAGGAATTAGTAGGAAACGGCCTAGGATTAAAATTACCTCTATATGCGTTATTACCAAATTGTTCCTACCAACAAAATTCACATTCATAGATTCATTGTTATTATCAATCAAAGTAGACAAAGGCATATCATTAGGATCAGAAGAAACACTTTTATTAGCAAACAATTTCATAAGTTCATCCATCTTTCCACTCAAAACATTGATTTCTTCTATAGCATGCACCTTTTTATTAGTAGATCTTTCAGTATGCCATTGAGAATAATTAACCATAATATTATCTAGGAGTTTAGTGGCTTCTCCTAAAGTGATTTCCATAAAAGTGCCTCCCGCGGCCGAATCTAAAAGATTTCTAGAAGCAAAGTTCAATCCGGCTTAAAATTTTTGTATAATCATCCAAAGATTCAAACCATTTGTAGGGCAATTACGTATCATTAATTTCATCCTCTCCCAAGCTTGTGCAACATGTTCATGATCAAGTTTCTTAAAATTCATAATATCGCTTCTAAGAGTGATGATCTTAGTGGGAGGAAAATACTTAGAGATAAAAGCATCTTTGCACTTATTCCATGAATCGATACTATTTTTAGGCAAAGACAAAAACCAAATTTTAGCACGATCTCTAAGAGAAAATGGGAATAGCTTCAGTTTAACAATATCATTATCCACATCTTTCTTCTTTTGCATATCACACAAATCAACAAAGTTGTTTAGATGGGTAGAGGCATCTTCACTAGGAAGGCCAGAAAACAAATCTTTCGTGACAAGATTCAGCAAGGCAGCATTAATTTCACAAAATTCAGCATCGGTAAGAGGAGCATTCGGAGTGCTAATAAAATCATTATTGTTGGTATTGGAAAAGTCACACAATTTAGTATTATCTTGAGCCATCGTGATGAGCAAGTTATCCAACACACAAGCAAACAAGAAACAAGCAAAAAAGAGGCAAACTGGAAAAGAGAAGGGGAACGGCAAAAAAGAGGGCGAATAAAACGGCAAGGGTGAAGTGGGGGAGAGGAAAATGAGAGGCAAATGACAAATAATGTAATGCGAGGGATGAGAGTTTGTGATGGGTACTTGGTATGTCTTGACTTGTGCGTAGACTCTCCGGCAATGGCGCCAGAAATCCTTCTTGCTACCTCTTGAGCACTGCGTTGGTTTTCCCTTGAAGAGGAAAGGGTGATGCAGCAAAGTAACGTAAGTATTTCTCTCAGTTTTTGAGAACCAAGGTATCAATCCAGTAGGAGGCCACACGCAAGTCCCTCGTACCTACACAAACAAATAAGAACCTCGCAACCAACGCGATAAAAGGGGTTGTCAATCCCTTCACGGTCACTTACGAGAGTGATTTCTGATAGAGATAGTAATGATAAGATAAATATTTTTGGTATTTTTATCATATAGATCGAAACTAAAGATTGCAAAATAAAATAGATTGGAAACTTATATGATGGAAAATAGACCTGGGGGCCATAGGTTTCACTAGTGGCTTCTCTCAAGATAGCATAAGTATTACGGTGGGTGAACGAATTACTGTCGAGCAATTGATAGAAAAGCGAATAATTATGAGAATATCTAGGCATGATAATTTATATAGGCATCACGTCCGTGACAAGTAGACCGACTCCTGCCTGCATCTACTACTATTACTCCACACGTCGACCGCTATATAGCATGCATCTAGAGTATTAAGTTCATAATAATAGAGTAACGCATTAGGTAAGATGACATGATGTAGAGGGATAAACTCAAGCAATATGATATAAAACCCATCTTTTTATCCTTGATGGCAACAATACAATACGTGTTGTTTCCCTTTCTGTCACTGGGATCGAGCACCGCAAGATTGAACCCAAAGCTAAGCACTTCTCCCATTGCAAGAAAGATCAATCTAGTAGGCCAAACCAAACTGATAATTCGAAGAGACTTGCAAAGATAACCAATCATGCATAAAAGATTTCAGAGAAGAATCAAATATTGTTCATAGTTAGACTTGATCATAAACCCACAATTCATCGGATCTCGGCAAACACACCGCAAAAGAGTTACATCGAATAGATATCCAAGAAGATCGAGGAGAACTTTGTATTGAGACCCAAAGAGAGAGAGGAAGCCATCTAGCTAATAACTATGGACCCGAAGGTCTGAAGTAAACTACTCACACATCATCGGAGGGGCCATGGAGTTGATGTAGAGGCCCTCCATGATCGATGCCCCCTCCGGCGAAGCTTTGGAAAAGGCCCCAAGATGGGATCTCTTGGGTATAGAAGGTTGCGACAGTGGAAATAGGGTTTCGTGGTGCTACTGGATGTTTTCGGGGTATGTGAACATATATAGGAGGAAGTAGGTCGGTTGAGCCACGAGTAGCCCACAAGGGGGGAGGGCGCGCCGAGGGGGGTAGGCGCGCCCCCTGCCTCGTGGACACCTCGTTCGTTTCTTGACGTCCACTCCAAGTCCTCTAGATCACGTTTGTTCTGAAAATCATGCTCCCCAAGGTTTCATTCCGTTTGGACTCCGTTTGATATTCCTTTTCTGCAAAACACTGAAATAGGCAAAAAAAAACAGTAATTTGCACTGGGCCTTGGGTTAATAGGTTAGTCCCAAAAATAATATAAAAGTGTAAAATAAAGCCCATTAACATCCAAAACAGATAATATAATAGCATGGAACAACCAAAAATTATAGATACATTGGAGACGTATCAACGTCAATTTAACTTTGCTAAATTTCATAGACAACACCATGATAAAGAATTGCCTAGTAAAGATGAAATTATTGGTCTTGCTTCTATTCCCGTGCCTCCTAGAGATCCTTTAGAACAATATTTGCTAGACCATGAAAATGATATGTTTATGAATGAAAGAAGGGAAATAGATGAAGTATTCTTTAAACAGGGACCTATTTTGAAACACAACTTGCTTGGTGAAATCCTAGGGGATCCTCCTCCACCCAAGGGTGATCCCGTGTTTGAGCTTAAACCTTTGCCTGATACTCTTAAATATGCTTATCTTGATGAGAAAGAGATTTATCCTATTATTATTAGTGCTAACCTTTCAGAGCATGAAGAAAAGAAATTATTGAAAACTCTGAAGAAACATCGTGCTGCTATTGGATATACTCTTGATGATCTTAAGGGCATTAGTCCCACTCTATGCCAGCACAAGATAAAATTGGAGAAAGACGCGAAACCGGTTGTTGATCACCAACGACGGTTAAATCCTGAGATGAAAGAAGTGGTAAGAAAAGAAATACTAAAGCTTCTTGATGCAGGTATAATTTATCCCGTTGCTGATAGTCATTGGGTGAGTCCTGTCCATTGTGTCCCTAAGAAGGGAGGTATTACTATTGTTCCTAATGATAAAGATGAATTGATTCCACAAAGAGTTGTTACAGGTTATAGAATGGTAATTGATTTCCACAAATTAAATAAAGCTACTAAAAAGGATCATTACCCTTTACCCTTTATTGATCAAATGCTAGAAAGATTATCCAAACATACACATTTTTGCTTTCTAGATGGTTATTCCGGTTTCTCTCAAATACCTGTGTCAAAAGAGGATCAAGAAAAGACAAATTTTACTTGCCCTTTCGGTACCTTTGCTTATAGACGTATGCCTTTTGGTTTATGCAATGCACCTGCTACCTTTCAAAGATGTATGACTGCTATATTCTCTGACTTTTGTGAAAAGATTGTTGAGGTTTTCATGGATGATTTCTCCATATATGGGACTTCTTTTGATGATTTCTTAAGCAACCTTGATCGAGTTTTGCAGAGATGTGAAGAAAGTAATCTGGTCTTGAATTGGGAGTAGTGCCACTTTATGGTTAATGACGGTATTTTCTTGGGGCATAAAATTTCTGAAAGAGGTACTGAGGTTGATAAAGCTAAGGTTGATGCTATTGAAAAGATGTCGTGTCCTAAGGACATCAAAGGTATAAGTAGTTTGCTTGGTCACGCCGGTTTTTATAGGAGGTTCATTAAGTACTTCTCTAAAATTTCTTGGCCTCTGACTAATCTCTTACAAAAAGATGTTCCTTTTGTCTTTGATGATGATTGTGTAGAAGCATTTCAAATACTTCAGAAAGCTTTGATTTCTGCACCTATTGTTCAGCCTCCTGATTGGAATTTACCATTTGAAATCATGTGTGATGCTAGTGATTATGTTGTCGGGGCTGTTCTAGGACAAAGAGTTGATAAGAAATTAAATGTTAGCCAATATGCTAGTAAGACTCTAGACAGTGCTCAAAGAAATTATGCTACTACTGAAAAAGAATTTTTAGCTGTTGTATTTGCTTGTGATAAGTTCAGACCTTATATTGTTGATTCTAAAGTAACTGTTCACACTGATCATGCTACTATTAAATATCTTATGGAAAAGAAAGATGCTAAACCTAGACTTATTAGATGGGTTCTCTTGCTACAAGAATTTGATTTGCATATTATTGATAGAAAGGGAGCTGAGAACCCCGTTGCAGACAACTTGTCTAGGTTAGAGAATGTTCTTGATGACCCACTACCTATTGATGATAGCTTTCCTGATGAACAACTAGCTGTCATAAATGCTTCTTGTACTGCTCCATGGTATGCTGATTATGCTAATTATATTGTTGCTAAATTTATACCACCTAGTTTCACGTACCAACAAAACAAAAAGTTCTTCTATGATTTAAGACATTACTTTTGGGATGATCCACACCTTTATAAAGAAGGAGTAGATGGTGTTATTAGAAGTTGTGTACCTGAGCATGAACAGGAACATATCCCATGCAAGTGTCACTCTGAGGCTTATGGGGGACACCATGCTGGAGACAGAACTACACATAAGGTATTGCAATCCGGTTTTTATTGGCCTACTCTCTTCAAAGATGCCCGTAAGTTTGTGTTGTATTGTGATGAATGTCAAAGAATTGGTAATATCAGTAGACGTCAAGAAATGCCTATGAATTATTCACTTGTTATTGAACCATTTGATGTTTGGGGCTTTGATTATATGAGACCTTTTCCTTCCTCTAATGGGTATACACATATTTTAGTTGCTGTTGATTATGTTACTAAGTGGGTAGAAGCTATTCCAACTAGTAGTGCTGATCATAACACCTTTATTAAGATGCTTAAAGAAGTTATTTTTCCGAGGTTTGGAGTCCCTAGATATTTAATTACCGATGGTGGTTCACATTTTATTCATGGTGCCTTTCGTAAAATGCTTGCTAAGTATGATGTTAATCATAGAATTGCATCTCCATATCATCCATAGTCTAGTGGTCAAGTAGAATTGAGTAATAGTGAGCTTAAATTAATTTTGCAAAAGACTGTTAATAGATCTAGAAAGAATTGGTCCAAGAAACTTGATGATGCATTATGGGCTTATAGAACTGCATATAAAATTTTTATGGGTATGTCTCTGTATAAAATGGTTTATGGTAAAGCATGTCACTTACCTCTCGAACTAGAACATAAGGCATATTGGGCCATTAAAGAGCTCAATTATGATTTCAAACTTGCCAGTGAGAAGAGGTTATTTGACATTAGCTCACTTGATGAATGGAGAACCCAGGCTTATGAGAATGCCAAACTGTTTAAAGAAAAAGTTAAAAGATGGCATGACAAAAGAATACAAAAGCATGAGTTTAATGTAGGTGATTATGTATTATTATACAACTCTCGTTTAAGATTTTTTGCAGGAAAACTTCTCTCTAAATGGGAAGGTACTTATGTCATCAAGGAGGTCTATCGTTCCGGTGCCATAACAATCATCAACTTCGAAGGCACTAATCCGAGGGTGGTGAACGGTCAAAGAATCAAACATTATATCTCGGGTAATCCTATAAATGTTGAAACTAATGTTATTGAAAGCATAACTCCAGAGGAATACATAAGGGACACTTTCCAGAATGTTTCAGACTCCGAAAAGGAATAGGTATGAGGTACGGTAAGTAAAACGACTCCAAAACAGTTCTAATAGCAATTTTTCTCCGTTTTGGAATATTTAAGCAAATAGGAAAATAAGAAGCAGTCCAGGTAGGACACGAGGCGTCCACGAGGGTGGAGGGTGCGCCCTACCCCCTGGGCGCGCCCTCCTGCCTCGTGGGCGCCTCGTGTGCTCATCGAACTTTGTTTTCTTGCAAGATACTTATTCCGGTCGGTAAAAATTCATTATATAATCTCCCAAAGGTTTTGATCACCGTACCACCCAAATATCTCCTACTTTTGTTTCGAGTTGTTCTCTGCCAGGGTTGTCAAGGCTAGGCATCATGTCGTCTCCCTCCTCCTCCAACAATGAGGGCAACGATGCTTGGCTAATGAAGATAGGGCTGCAGATTTGAGGATCCTGGAGACTCGATCATCCTTCTATGATGGTGAGCCTATGCCTTGGAAGATGGACGACAAGCCTACATCATCAACAACTCCATCATCACCACATCCGAGGAAGGATACATAAACACACGAGTATGGGCACTCCCCTTGGAAACTGCCAAGCTTGGGGGAGTGCCCCGGTATCGTATCACCATCACACTTTTACCCTTACTATTTTTCTTAGTTTGATACTTTTGGTAATATCTTGATCGAGTAGAATAAAGTTTTAGTATGATCTACTTTTGAGTTTTGCTTTATGATCCTTCGATGTAATCGATTCCGTGAGCTATATATAATAAAGATTAGTGTTGAGTCAAGGGCTTCATTATCTTGCTATGATATTGAGGGAATAAAATAAAAGAGAAAGAATAAAAAGAAATAAAGAGATCATATGGATCTTATGGGGAGTAATGACTTCACATATAAAGAGTATGATGAATAAAAGTTGTTGAGAGTTGACAAACATAGTTTTGGTCATCGTTGCAATTAATAGGAAGTAATAAAGAAAGAGAGGTTTTCACATATAAATATACTATCTTGGACATCTTTTATGATTGTGAGCACTCATTAAAATATGACATGCTAAAGAGTTGACGTTGGACAAGGAAGACAACGTAATGGGTTATGTTTTCTTACATCTAAGATAAATTATATTGTCATGGATCATCCAACATGTTGAGCTTGCCTTTCCCTCTCATGCTAGCCAAATTCTTTGCACCAAGTAGAGACAGTACTTGTGCTTCGAAATATCCTTAAACCTAGTTTTGCCATGAGAGTCCACCATATCTACCTATGGATTGAGTAAGATCCTTCAAGTAAGTTGTCATCGTTGCAAGCAATAAAAATTGCTCTCTAAATATGTATGATCTATTAGTGTGGAGAAAATAAGCTTTATACGATCTTGTGATGTGTAAGAAATAAAAGCGACGGACTGCATAATAAAGGTCCATATCACAAGTGGCAATATAAAGTGACATTACTTTGCATTAAGACTTCGTGCATCCAACCATAAAAGCACATGAAAACCTCTGCTTCCCTCTGTGAAGGGCCTATCTTTTATTCTTGTCTTATACTTCATGCAAAGAGTCACGGTGATCTTCACCTTTCCTTTTTACATTTTATCCTTTGTCAAGCACAACGTGTTGGAAAGATCCATATATATATATATATATATATATATATATATATATATATATATATATATATATAGCTAATTGGATGTGATTTTTCATGAACTATTATTGTTGACATTCTCGTGGTTCTAAGACCGACAGTAGAACGGGGGGTAGGTATGAGGAGGCAAGATCCTAGCTATGGAGTAGTTGTACACACGAGTTTACGAGTTCAGACCCTTCTCGGAGGAAGTAACAGCCCTACGTCTTGGTGCCCTGAGGCGGTCGACTGGATTATATGTGTGTGTGTGAGTTTACAAAAGATGCGAACCCATGTCCCAGAAGAGGGGGATGGCTTATATAGAGTGCGCCAGGACCCCAGCTCACCTCCGTTACGCGGGGTTCAATGTACATAAAGCAGGAGCGTTACAGGTACCGTCTATATTAAAGTGTTATAAATGATAGTTAATTCTATGAGTAAACGCCCGACCGTTGCTATGTAGAGTGGCTTCAGATCTTCTGTTTGTCGAGTGATTTCTGTGACGGTCGAGTGACATTGATTCTTCCGAGTGGAATGTCTCTGGTCGAGTGGATGATGGTACCCTTTGAGTGCTGCTAGCTTTAGGGTGATGTCCTTGGGGAGGGCGTCTAGGTCAGGCCTATGACCCTACCCTAGGTACATAGCTTCACCATTAGCCCCCGAATGGTTCGGGGCTTGAGTGGAGAAGGAGTTGAGAATTCCTCCAACTCAATTTTTGTTCTCCGGGAGTGATTTATCGTGACCAAGAGAACAACCATGATGGTCTCAACTCCTTTTCAGTTGCCTTGATCCATTCTTGAATCTGCCGAGTGAACTTTACTGCGATGTCTTGAGTACTGATATGGAGAAGATATTCCGTCTGACAGATTGCCCCACTGCGCGCGGATATTGTGGGATTTGGATTTTGGGGAAGCGCGCGGGACAGAGGAGGCCGCAGTAATCGGAAGGGATTAGGTGAGGCCGCCTTGATCACCATGCCACCTTTTTCGCCACGTACCTCGCGCGCGACTGTTGCGGGATTTGATTTGGTCGTCCGGACCCACAGCCAGCCACTCGGAAGCAGCCCCATATAAGGCGTCGGACCAGGGTTTTCTTTGAACAGTGCATCTTTGTTCTTCTATTTCCCTCTTAGTTTTCTCCGCTGCATCTGCTCCTGCTCCAGCGCCGCCGCCTTGTTCGAGCTCTGCTCGCCGCGATGGGGAAGGAGAAGACGATGGCATTAGAGCGTGCGAAGAAGGCGACGACGAAGGCGAAGGGGAAGAAGTCCGATCGGGGCGGATCGTCTTCGAGGGCCGGCCTGCCGCCGGGCTGGATCCAGGGCGACTAGATTCGCTGGACGATCTGCCAGGACGACATCGATGACCTGGTCGAGGGGGGACTGATCCCCCACAAATCGGCGCGACTCCCGAGGAATGAGACCGAGCCGCAACCACAGGAGGGTGAGGGCGTTCTCCTCGCTACTCACGTCGACCGTGGGTTTTCCTTGCCTCCCCACCCTTTCTTTCGAGATTTCTTGAACTTCTTTGGGGCGCAACTCCACCACTTTACCCCGAACACCATCGTGTACCTTGCTGCTTTTGTGTCCATGTGTGAGAGCTTCCTGGGCTGTCGGCCACACTGGGGGCTCTTCAAGCACATATTCACATGCCGTTCTCAGTCGGTCAAGAAGGCCAACCCGAGTGATGAGAGGACGCAGGTGATTCAGATGTGCGGGGGTCTTGGGATTCAGATGAGGAGTAAAAATACTTTCCCAGCCATGATCCTTCCTGAGCTGGTCCGAGGGTGGCAGTCGACCTGGTTCTGCTGCAAGGACCAGCCGACTCTAGGTCAGTCGACTGGACTTCCCCCCCTTTTCCATGGCTTGAGTGGAGAAGCCCTCTGCTTTAAAAGTGATCCCAAAGGAGAAGGCGCAAGTGAAAGTGCTGGTTGAGCGAGTAGTTCAACTTGTCTGTGATGGGGTAACTGGTATGGATCTGTTGGAGGTCTTCCTCAGGCGACGCATCCAACCACTTCAAGCTCGTGACCATCCGATGTGGATGTATTCGGGTAGCGACGACACCACTTGGATCCATCCAGAGGAAGTCGGCGATGATACGTTGGAAGGGTGGCTGAAGAGTATTACTGGCAACAAAGACAACCCCAGGGGATCCCGGAGGATTCCTCCACTCAACAACTCATACGAAACCGACAAGGTATGACTCCACATGGTCGAGTGTTTTCTTGATTTATCAAGTAGCTGTTTGCTGTCATCCGACTATCTCCTATCTTGGTTGTTGTCTTCTAGGCCCTGACTGGGATGTACTCGCTGCCCAACGGGGAGCAGGAGCAAGACCCAGAGGGAGAAGCGAGTGGAGGTGAAAGCGGCGAGTGGCACTCTGACGACGAAGAGGACGAGGACAGCGACGACCCGAATGATGAATAAGAGGTCGACTCTCCTCCTCGTAGGGAAACACGACCCAAGCTTTCTCACTATCCAGCAAGCGCCCGCGGCAAAGAGACCGCGCAAACTGGGCAGTCATCAGAGCGCCCTCGGACGTCTTCTCTGGCGCCGACTGAGAAGGCGTCGAAGCAACTGAAAGCTACACCATCCAAACTGCCAAAAGCCTTGCCGAAGATCAAAGTGGCCATTCCCATTGCTTCCGGGTATTAGTTGGGCTTGATTTCTTGTTTTAGTATGAATCTGGATTTGAGTCGATTCATTTCGTCAGACATGACCGACTGAACTCTTAAATTTGTAGTGCCGCTACCTCTGGGACTTCCACCCGCCAGTATGAAGATGAGGACATGGAAGATGCGGTCACCTCCAACCCGGGTATAATCCTCGTGATCTTGTTCTCGATTGTATGGTCGATTAAATTCTAGTGACTCATCTGGGGTCGGCTGATTTCTTTACAGCCCCTCCCAATGTCATTGAGCTTTCAGATGATGACGAGGACGTGCCGCTGAGGCCCAGGAAAAAGAAGGCAATAGCTATCAAGACATCCCAGTCAGAGCCGGTGGTGGAGCGGGTAGTTCAATGGCTCGAAGATGCAAGTAAGGTTTCTGTAAACTTTTATAACACCCTTGATGCGACAATATCTCCCACGTGTCGAGGCACGACTTAGAGGCATAATCGCATTGAAGGCATATGTCGCAAGTGAGGTAATCTTCACACATCCCATGTAATACATAAGGGAAAGAGATACATAGTTGGCTTACAATCGCCACTTCACACAAATACATGAATAAAGCATCACATCATTCAAATACACTCAAGGTCCGACTACGGAACCAAAATAAAGGAAGAACCCCAAATGCGACAAAGGTCCCCGATCGACCCCAACTGGGCTCCACTACTGATCTACTAGAACGAAACAACACAAAGGACAAGATCTTCATCGAGCTCCTCCTGAGCTTGGTTGCGTCATCTGCACGGTCTCATCGGCACCTGCAAGATGGTTTTGGAAGTATCTGTGAGCCACGAGGACTCAGCAATCTCGCACCCTCGCGATCAAGACTATTTAAGCTTATGGGTAAGGTAAAGGTATGAGGTGGAGCTGCAGCAAGCGACTAGCATATATGGTGGCTAACATACGCAAATGAGGGCGAGAAGAGAAGGCAAAGCACGGTCGATGAAAGTATGATCAAGAAGTGATCCTGGACTACCTACGTCAAGCATAACTCCAACAACCGTGTTCACTTCCCGGACTCCGCCGGAAAGAGACCATCACGGTTACACACGCAGTTGATTCATTTTAATTAAGGTCAAGTTCAGGTTTTGTACAACCGGACGTTAACAAATTCCCATCTACCCATAACCGCGGGCACGGCTTTCAAAAGTTCAAATCCCTGCAGGGTGTCCCAACTTAGCCCATCACAAGCTCTCACGGTCAATGAAGGAATAGACCTCCACCCGAGACGTTCCGATCAGACTCGGTATCCCGGTACAACAAGACATTTCGACAGGGTAAAACTAAACCAGCAACACCGCCCGATGCGCCGACATCCTGATAGGAGCTGCACATATCTCGTTCTCAGGGCAACACCGGATGAGCGCTCCGTACAACTAAAACCAGCCCTCAAGTCTCCCCGAGGTGACGCTGCAAAGGAATCTAGTTTAGACCAACGCTTAGACAAGCACTGGCCCGGGGGGTGGGGTTAAAATAAAGATGACCCTCGGGATGCGCGACTCCCAAGGTAAAAGGCTAGGTGGAAAATGGTAAAACCAATGTTGGGCATTGCTGGAAAAGCTTTACTTAAGGCGAACTATCAAGGGGTTCCCATTATAGCACAACCGCGTAAGGGACGCAAAATCCGGGAACATAACACCGATATGACGGAAACTAGGGCGGCAAGAGTGGAACAAAACACCAGGCATAAGGCCGAGCCTTCCACCCTTTACCAAGTATATAGATGCATTAATTAAATAAGATATATAGTGATATCCCGACAAGTAAATAAATGTTCCAACAAGGAACGGCCTCCAATCTTCACCTGCAACTAGCAACGCTATAAGAGGGGCTGAGCAAAGTGGTAACATAGCCAATCAACGGTTTGCTAGGACAAGATGGGTTAGAGGTTTGACATGGCAATTGGGAGGCTGACAAGCAAATGGTAGGCATCGTAGCAATGGCATAGCAAAAGAGCGAGCAAACTAGCATAGCAAAGATAGTAGTGATTTCGAGGGTATGATCATCTTGCCTGAGATCCCGCAAGGAAGAAGAACGAGTCCATGAAGAAGACAAACGGACGAAGTCGAACGAATCCTCAAAACACGACATTGTCGGAACCAACCCGAAGAAGCAATCACCGGAAAAGAAGCACACAACATAGTAAACAACCAACACATCAACATGGCATGATGCACAAACGAGTATGATGCATGTCCGTTTTAAAGAAACATGGCATGGCAAAATGCACAACAATCCTACAAATTAAGTGGAGCTGAATATGCAACGAGTTGCATATTGACGGAACACCACATCAATTATTTAGTTCGATCTCGTTTATGTACCCAACAAATTTAAATGTTGGTTAACATGGCAAGAGGTGAAGCATCACAAAACTATACCATTAAAACCATTTAAATGGGGCCGGATATAACAAACAACAAATCCGGTAAATCCCCATATGCATTAGTAATTTGGTGCAACGACAATCTAAACATTTTAATTGTTGTTATCATGATGCGGATGACATATGCAAGTATTAAGCAATTTTATGAAAATGTTGACAAGAGCAATATGAAGCATTTGTCATCGTGGCGGAAACAAAAGGGGTGCCACGACAACGATACCGAAAATGATGCCACGGCAATATATCGGTTCCGGTAGCTCAAGGAGATACCGGTGCAAAAGGAAAAATGACGAGAGCGTGACATGCGATAGAAGGTGGGATGCTCCCGGTTACCGGGTTCCCACATGACGTGTGACAAGGCAAAAGAGGAGCATCGCAACGACCAGTCGCAAACGGTGCAAACACGCGGTTGATCTCATACACCACCCAACATTCGTTCACGGGCGTCGTCTCGGTGGTTATACCTTCGAAGTGTGCATTGTCGGAACGGACCAAGTTCGTAGAGGGAAGTAGGCATTCACGGGACGACGATAGTGGAAGTAGATGATCACGGCGACGGCGGTAGAAGTAGTCGTCCTATCGTTCATCGGCGATCATCAGGACGGTAGTGGTACAAGGTCGTCGTGGGAAGTAGAGGAAGTAGTCGTTCTCGTGGCAGTAGTGGAAGTAGGGGTACATGACGACGTAGAGGTACTCGCGACGGTAGTCGTTCACATTCACGTTACACGGGTCTTCGGCGACGGTCGTCGTACATGGTTCGGAGTGGTACTTGCACCTTCGGACTTGGCGCATCCGAGGGCTTCGGGGTCGACGGTAGTGGTACACGTTTCGTAGACGTTCGAGCCATATCGGTAGCGGTACTTGACGAATCCTGAAATGGACTTGGCATCTTCGCGCGTAGGGGTACTTGGCGAAAATCACAGAGAAGATGCTTGGCGGTCCTGGTATGGTCTTGGCGTCCATGTAGTCGATCTTGCAGATCTTGACGGTCCAACACAAAACATCACAAGGGGCCTCGAGGCGGCGGCAGCAAGGAGACGATGGTAGAGGTGACTAGCAGAGGCTCGCTGGAGAAGCTGGTAGCGACTGGGCGCGACGCGAGGATGCAACAGAGACGCGACGAGGTACAGCGGCAGCGGAGCCGGGCTTCGTCCTCCTTGTTCCCCTGCTCGAAACAGGAGCAGGCGCCGGTGGGACCTGAGCGCCAAACATGGCGGTGTCCTGCCTCGAGGTCGCGGTTGGCGGCGCCGGTCCTCGAACGACGAGTTGCAGGTGAAGGAGCACGGGATGGCAACACCATGGACTTGGCGAGGCGGCGGGGAATCGGTTCGGTCTGGCCGGAGTTGAGGCAGAGGAGCAGCGGAAGGAGACTCGGTCAGCGCGGCGGCAGGCTTGGGCTCGCCGGCCGGCAGGGCGCCATGGTGAGGAGGAGGCCGCAGGTGAGGGAGGAGGTAGCGAGAAAGAGGAGGAAGGAGTGTGGGGATCTCCTCTCCCTAGTGCGATGCGTGTGATGCGTGGTGGCGGCGCGAGGGAAAGAGCGAAGGGAGAGGTGCGCGACAGGGATCGGGTGAGGGATCGAGAAGATGAGGGCTAGCGAGCGAGGGGATTGGGCTAGGGTTAGCAGCGGGATTGGTGGGCCTCGGTGATGGATGGTCCGGCGAGAGGCCCAGCTGGGCTGGACTCTCTTTCCCTCTTTCTCTAATTCTCTCTTAACCAAAAAGAGAAAAAAAAGAAAATAGATAGAAGGGAAAAAATAGAAAGAGAGGGTATGGATGGAATTTGGGCATGGAAGTTAAATTCCCGGACTCACAAGAATGCGCTGGTTCCAAGAAAAATGGAATAGCCAAGATCGAATGAAAAGAATTCAAACTCATTTGAATTTAATTCAAATGGGTTTGAACTAGGATAGGTTTTTCGAAGTGCCCAAAAATGTTGAGAATTTAGGTGGAGCTCCGGAAAATGAAGAAAAGATATATGAAAAAGTTAGAGACCAAGAGTTGAGAAGGAAAAAGGCATGAGGATTATTTTGCACATGTGTTATGGTGAATATCAAATTAAGAAATATTGAATATAGCTCCCTACTATCGGGAGGATAGGTTATAACGAGAAACCACCATGTGAGTTCCCTCGATTTAAATGGACCGAAGATCCATGCAATTTATTTAGTTGAGATGGAAAAGATTTATGAGATGATGGCATGATGACATGATGCAATGCATGACACGCAAGCAACGACAAGGCAAACAACAACGAATAACTGGACGACACCTGGCACATCGGTCTCGGGGCGTTACAACACTCCACCACTACGAGAGGATCTCGTCCCAAGATCTAGAATGGCACCGGAGGAACAACGGAAGAGAAAAAGAAGAGGTAAAACTAAGTTGCTTCTTTGACAAACGAGTGAAACCACGAACCTTGCGAGGTTGAACCAATTTGGGAAAAGAATACAACGAAGGTGAACTAGGTCGAAAACACTCCGTTAGAAACGAGGAACAAAGAGCATTGCAAAAAAACCTTGAGGTTGAAGGGAAGATATATATAGAAAAACACTCCGGTTAAGGAAGGGGATCAAGGAAGAGCAAATTCGGGTAGCACTCCTGTTAAAAATAACAGAAATTGAATAAGAATTTGATAAGGAGATAGAACTTAAAAAGAGGGCACGGCACTCCGGTTAAATGGACAATCATGAAAAGAACAAGATCTTGGACAAAACAAGAAGATGGTTTGAAGAGAGCAACATCCAATGCCTCCGGACGAAGGGAAAACACTACCTTGAGAGAGCACGGTTACAATAAATGCTAGAACGGAGTTGTTGAAAAACCAACAACGAAAAGGATAAGTTTGATATGGTCTTATGGAATACATGTCGAATTATGAGGTGACAACCTGCCACTCACGGAAAAGAATTTGGATTGATATGAACAAATTTACGAGAAAGGTATGTCGCACCGGAAAGGACAAATGGAGAGCTTGGATCATTTATGAGCACCATAAATAGCAAGAATCCTTAGGGAAGGGTGTAGGTGAAATATAACCCAAGATAACTCCAATGACGAGATTGATGGATTTAAAATGCCCCATTCTTAATAACATGTGAATCAAGAACTCAAATTATCAAGAATGATATAAAACCACATCCAATGGTACGGTAGAAAGAAAAAAACACTCCGGATAGCAAGATGAAGAAAGCTTGAGCTTCTTAGGAAAGAATCTCGATGAAAACTTGGAGAAGGGATATAAATCCTTGATGAACCATCAAGTATAGCCTCCATGAAGAAAACTCCGGTAACAAAAGAATAAAAGAAAGAGAAATTGAAAACACAAGGTGAATCCTTGTAATGATTTAGATGGATCTCCATGATAATTAGAGTTTGGAACTCCGGTAAAGAAAAGATAAAGGATCTCGAACTGAGAATATGATATGATGAACCACTCTGGAAAAAGGAATTAATCACTTGGATGGAACAAGAATAAGAATTACATTATGCTTATCCTTCAAAAATTTAAATTGATGACAATCAACGGATTTGGCATATTACTTATTCTCGTAGAAAAGATTAAGAGAGATATAACATCAGACTTGGGAAGGTATTGAACGAACCACTGGAAGGGTTGGAACAACGAATAAATAGATATGATAAGAAGGAAGAGGAACCTCTTGAACGAGCCACCGTAAGAATTGATTATGAACAAAGTAAAGATAAGGAAACACCGGGAAGAATTAGCAACTGGACGAAGATTCTTGAGAGAATTTAGATACAAGTGAATATAATAGATCATGGACCGATTAGAGATCACTTGAACGCTACACCGGTAAGATCGGAGAATGATAAGTGAAAGCTGAGAATGAATAAACCTGACTTGATGGACTCCGGATAACAAACTGAGAAGACTCTTAAATTGCTCCGGAAGGGTGAAAAGAATTCTCACGATGAGAACAATTACGAGAGGATGGCAACAAGCTAGAATCCCGAATCTTGAAGAGAATGGAGCAAGATTAAAGAGAAACTCTTCTTCGGTCTTCAAATGATGAGAATGACGACGAGAAACACCACCAATAATTATTTCGGCACTATGGAAGAATCAAAAGCGAAGAGGTTGAGCCAACGATGAAAAGAATTTGAAAGATCTTGGAGAAATACATTTGACAGATGATAATCATTCTTACGTCAAACTTCGAATTTTTTTTGATTATAACTCCGGAAATAAGAAGAGTCAGGTAAGATCCTGGGAAAAGAACTATGGGTTAGGGCCCACTCAAAAGAAAACACCGTTGAAATGATTTAAAAGAGAGGTTGCACCGGTTGAGTTAAATGGCTTGAATGAGGGAACATCCTCGAAAGAACTTGAACGAAAGTAGAGTGGAAACACGAATCTTCGGGATATCTTGAACACTCTGGAACAATTGAATAGCGAGAAGTGAACGATTAAGAATTACACCGGCATGAGAAAACATTGAAATACGGAAAAGAGTATGATCAACACCGAAAGCTTGAATTGGTTCCACCGGAGAAGAAAAGAACGAAAGATGACGAACTTGAAGCTCCGTTAGAATCTTCATGAGAATAACCGGATAACAATATTGATAGAAAAGAATGGAGAGACTTCACATCAATAAGATGGATACTTGAATAAGACATCGGATTCCTTGAAGAAAAACAAAGGGAGGGAGGGTGGGAAAAACAAAGACAATTTGGAATGGAAGAAACAAACACTGTTGAGGAACTTAGAATTGATCTTGCGGATGTTGAAAATGAAAGGATCCACTTGAAGAGAAGCACACCGTTTAAAAGGATTGACATGACAAACTCGATGATCGAGAAGGATTAGTATTCACATAGAAGTATGAGAACACCATTTGGAAAAGGTATGGAATCAACATTTGACTTCGAAGCAACTCGAATACCACAACTCAAAACAAAAACAAAGGATTGGCTTGCAGAATAAGCCGGAACAAACATATGATAGAGATTTCATCCGAAGTTTTCGTGGTGGGACCTACACGGGCTCGATCATACAGCACCATCATGTACAAGGCAGTGCACAAGACATACGAAGCGTCCCCAAGTCAGCATAGCCAAGGACTCTTTAAGACACAACGAGACCACTGTAAAATCGATCGTGAATAGGCAAACCACTAGACGTCGAACCCCAATTTCATATCATACATCTGTCGGAAAGATATCCTAAGAGCTACCTGAATTCCCACCTATGAAACTTCCGAAATTTTCCGGTTATTTAATCAGGTGTTGGGGATACAGAGGAAGCATAATATCTCACCCAAAACTAGCAAATCCTACATCCAGTTGTATCCATCCTTCAACACATAACCAAGAAACCTTCGGAAATCATCTACCTCAACCTTCGAAAAGCATCCGTTATACAAGTTATGGCGATACTCCCGAACTCCCGCCCCAGTACTGGGTGGCGTCGAGGTTATCTCACAAACGAACTGCATAAAAGAGATTTTCGATGTCGGTGTACTAAACTCAGGTATTCCAGAATTGCAACGATAAAATTATGATGAAAACACCTCAGAGCTGAACTCCCCGGGACACTTCCACTAAACCCCTGACAGGAGGCACCAAGACAATGTTCTCATCATAAAACCATCGGAACGATTCCAAGATACCCGCGTGAACCTAAATTTTTTTAGTGAAATTTGAGAAGAGAAGAGTCAAAACTCTACGTCATGATGCCTTACCAGAGCGATGAAGGGACTGGGAAGTAAAAAGAATTCCTAAACTCTCCGATATATATAATTCCTAGAAGACTCAAAACATTTTTCTAGACACAACTCGGCCGCTAAAAACGATCAAGCAATGGGGCTCCTAAGGTCGGGGAAGGCTCTGATTACCAACTTATAACACCCTCGATGCGACTATATCTCCCACGTGTCGAGGCACGACTTAGAGGCATAATCGCATTGAAGGCATATGTCACAAGTGAGGTAATCTTCACACATCCCATGTAATACATAAGGGAAAGAGATACATAGTTGGCTTACAATCGCCACTTCACACAAATACATGAATAAAGCATCACATCATTCAAATACACTCAAGGTTCGACTACGGAACCAAAATAAAAGAAGAACCCCAAATGCGACAAAGGTCCCCGATCGACCCCAACTGGCCTCCACTACTGATCTACTAGAACGAAACAACACAAAGGACAAGATCTTCATCGAGCTCCTCCTGAGCTTGGTTGCGTCATCTGCATGGTCTCATCGGCACCTGCAAGTTGGTTTTGGAAGTATCTGTGAGCCACGAGGACTCAGCAATCTCGCACCCTCGCGATCAAGACTATTTAAGCTTATGGGTAAGGTAAAGGTATGAGGTGGAGCTGCAGCAAGCGACTAGCATATATGGTGGCTAACATACGCAAATGAGAGCGAGAAGAGAAGGCAAAGCACGGTCGATGAAAGTATGATCAAGAAGTGATCCTGGACTACCTACATCAAGCATAACTCCAACAACCGTGTTCACTTCTCGGACTCCGCCGGAAAGAGACCATCACGGTTACACACGCAGTTGATTCATTTTAATTAAGGTCAAGTTCAGGTTTTCTACAACCGGACGTTAACAAATTCCCATCTGCCCATAACCGTGGGCACGGCTTTCGAAAGTTCAAATCCCTGCAGGGTGTCCCAACTTAGCCCATCACAAGCTCTCATGGTCAACGAAGGAATAGACCTCCACCCGAGACGTTCCGATCAGACTCGGTATCCCGGTACAACAAGACATTTCGACAGGGTAAAACTAAACGAGCAACACCGCCCGATGCGCCGACATCCTGATAGGAGCTGCACATATCTCGTTCTCAGGGCAACACCGGATGAGCGCTTCGTACAACTAAAACCAGCCCTCAAGTCTTCCCGAGGTGGCGCTGCAAAGGACTCTAGTTCGGACCAACACTTCGACAAGCACTGGCCCGGGGGGGTTAAAATAAAGATGACCCTCGGGATGCGCGACTCCCAAGGGAAAAAGGCTAGGTGGCAAATGGTAAAACCAATGTTGGGCATTGCTGGAAAAGCTTTACTTAAGGCGAACTGTCAAGGGGTTCCCATTATAGCCCAACCGCGTAAGGGACGCAAAATCCGGGAACATAACACCGATATGACGGAAAGTAGGGCGGCAAGAGTGGAACAAAACACCAGGCATAAGGCCGAGCCTTCCACCCTTTACCAAGTATATAAATGCATTAACTAAATAAGATATATAGTGATATCCCAACAAGTAAATAAATGTTCCAACAAGGAACGGCCTCCAATCTTCACCTGCAACTAGCAATGCTATAAGAGGGGCTGAGCAAAGCGGTAACATAGCCAATCAACGGTTTGTTAGGACAAGATGGGTTAGAGGTTTGACATGGCAATTGGGAGGGTGACAAGCAAATGGTAGGCATCGTAGCAATGGCATAGCAAAAGAGCGAGCAAACTAGCATAGCAAAGATAGTAGTGATTTCGAGGGTATGATCATCTTGCCTGAGATCCCGCAAGGAAGAAGAACGAGTCCATGAAGAAGACAAACGGACGAAGTCGAACGAATCCTCACAACACGACGTTATCGGAACCAACCCGAAGAAGCAATCACCGGAAAAGAAGCACACAACATAGTAAACAACCAACACATCAACATGGGATGATGCACAAACGAGTATGATGCATGTCCGGTTTAAAGAAACATGGCATGGCAAAATGCACAACAATCCTACAAATTAAGTGGAGCTCAATATGCAACGAGTTGCATATTGACGGAACACCACATCAATTATTTAGTTCGATCTCGTTTATGTACCCAACAAATTTAAATGTTGGTTAACATGGCAAGAGGTGAAGCATCACAAAACTATACCATTAAAACCATTTAAATGGGGCCGGATATAACAAACAACAAATCCGGTAAATCCCCATATGCATTAGTAATTTGGTGCAACGACAATCTAAACATTTTAATTGTTGTTATCATGATGAGGACGACATATGCAAGTATTAAGCAATTTTATGAAAATGTTGACAAGAGCAATATGAAGCATTTGTCATCGTGGCGGAAACAAAAGGGGTGCCACGACAACGATACCGAAAATGATGCCACGACAACATATTGGTTCCGGTAGCTCAAGGAGATACCGGTGCAAAAGGAAAAATGACGAGAGCGTGACATGCGATAGAAGGTGGGTTGCTCCCGGTTACCGGGTTCCCACATGACGTGTGACAAGGCAAAAGAGGAGCATCGCAACGACCAATCACAAACGATGCAAACACGCGGTTGATCTCATACACCACCCAACATTCGTTCACGGGCATCTCGGTGGTTATACCTTCGAAGTGTGCATTGTCGGAACGGACCAAGTTCGTAGAGGGAAGTAGGCGTTCACGGGACGACGATAGTGGAAGTAGATGTTCACGGCGACGGCGGTAGAAGTAGTCGTCCTATCGTTCATCAGCGATCATCAGGACGGTAGTGGTACAAGGTCGTCGTGGGAAGTAGAGGAAGTAGTCGTTCTCGTGGCAGTAGTGGAAGTAGGGGTACATGACGACGTAGAGGTACTCGCGACGGTAGTCGTTCACATTCACGTTACACGGGTCTTCGGCGATGGTCGTCGTACATGGTTCGGAGTGGTACTTGCACCTTCGGACTTGGCGCATCCGAGGGCTTCGGGGTCGACGGTAGTGGTACACGTTTCGTAGACGTTCGAGCCATATCGGTAGCGGTACTTGACGAATCCCGAAACGGACTTGGCATCTTCGCGCGTAGGGGTACTTGGCGAAAATCACAGAGAAGATGCTTGGCGGTCCTGGTATGGTCTTGGCGTCCATGTAGTCGATCTTGCAGATCTTGACGGTCCAACACAAAACATCACAAGGGGCCTCAGGGCGGCGGCAGCAAGGAGATGATGGTAGAGGTGACCGGCAGAGGCTCGCCGGAGAAGCTGGTGGCGACTGGGCGCGATGCGAGGATGCAACAGAGACGCGACGAGGTACAGCGGCAGCGGAGCCGGGCTTCGTCCTCCTTGTTCCCCCTGCTTGAAACAGGAGCAGGCGCCGGTGGGACCTGAGCGGCCAAACATGGCGGTCTCCTGCCTCAAGGTCGCGGTTGGCGGTGCCGGTCCTCGAACGACGAGTTGCAGGTGAAGGAGCACGGGATGGCAACACCATGGACTTGGCGAGGCGGCGGGGAATCGGTTCGGTCTGGCCGGAGTTGAGGCAGAGGAGCAGCGGAAGGAGACTCGGTCGGTGCGGCGGCAGGCTTGGGCTCGCCGGCCGGTAGGGCGCCATGGCGAGGAGGAGGCCGCACGTGAGGGAGGAGGTAGCGAGCAAGAGGAGGAAGGAGCGTGGGGATCTCCTCTCCCTGGTGCGATGCGTGTGATGCGTGGTGGCGGCGTGAGGGAAAGAGCGAAGGGAGAGGTGCGCGACAGGGATCGGGTGAGGGATCGAGAAGATGAGGGCTAGCGAGCGAGGGGATTGGGCTAGGGTTAGCAGCGGGATTGGTGGGCCTCGGTGATGGATGGTCCGGCGAGAGGCCCAGCTGGGCTGGACTCTCTTTCCCTCTTTCTCTAATTCTCTCTTAACCAAAAAGAGAAAAAAAAGAAAATAGATAGAAGGGAAAAAAATAGAAAGAGAGGGTATGGATGGAATTTGGGCATGGAAGTTAAATTCCCAGACTCACAAGAATGCGCAGGTTCCAAGAAAAATGGAATAGCCAAGATCGAATGAAAAGAATTCAAACTCATTTGAATTTAATTCAAATGGGTTTGAACTAGGATAGGTTTTTCGAAGTGCCCAAAAATGTTGAGAATTTAGGTGGAGCTCCGGAAAATGAAGAAAAGATATATGACAAAGTTAGAGACCAAGAGTTGAGAAGGAAAAAGGCATGAGGATTATTTTGCACGTGTGTTATGGTGAATATCAAATTAAGAAATATTGAATATAGCTCCCTACTATCGGGAGGATAGGTTATAAAGAGAAACCACCATGTGAGTTCCCTCGATTTAAATGGACCGAAGATCCATGCAATTTATTTAGTTGAGATGCAAAAGATTTATGAGATGATGGCATGATGACATGATGCAATGCATGACACGCAAGCAACGACAAGGCAAACAACAACGAATAACTGGACGACACCTGGCACATCGGTCTCGGGGCATTACACCTTTGCCGACCAAGTGTCGAGTGTGCATCCTGCATCGCCAACTGCTCCAGAGCTTGTTTCAACCATCCAACTTCATGCCTCGGATCTCCAAGCCGCTGCATCTGGATCGTCCGTCCCCTTCTTTGCCACTCATCATGTTCCAGAAAGCCAGTCGGACGCTGCTGCGGAGGCTATTCGTCAGGCTGGTATAATGATGGAGCGGGTGAAGGCGGTACAAGAAAGCAGTCAGGCTGCTTATGACGCGAGCGCGGCTCTTCGAGCCAATGTCCAGGTAAGTTAACTTCCGACTGAACTTGTTCTTTTAGGATATGCTACCCGAATGTTTTCCTTCGCGTAATCTTTAATTGTCTTGCACTTCGAGATTGTACACCCACTAGGTGCTTTGTCATCCTCTCTCTTTTATTTTTTGTACTCGGTCTGGGCGGAACAGCCGAGTGGGATCCAAACCAGTGGGGGCACGCCAAGTGCACCCACTGGGTGTAGTCCCCGAGACCGCAGTCGACTACTGGCAGTCGGCTGAGGTCTGAGCAATTCTTTCTCCTCTTTTTTTGTACTCGGTCTGGGTGGACCAGCCGAGTGGAATCCAAACCAGTGGGGCATGCTAAGTGCACCCACTGGGTGTAGTCCCTGAGACCGCAGTCGACTGCTGGCAGTCGGTTGGGGTCTGAGTGGTCTTGAAGCTTTATTCACTCGGAAGTAAATAATCTTTGATCTTGTTGATTGATATGTCTTTTAATCATTGTATAAATCGTGTTCACTTATCTCCAAGTTTGCTGAGTTTGAGGAAAAGCAGAGGCAACTCAACCTTGATTTGGAGTTGGCTCAGTAGAATTTAAAGAAGGCTCAAGATGAAGTCGCTGGTACGGAAGGTAACGGCCTGTCGACTGCTTATCTTGACCATCCTTCTAGTTATCTCTTCATTCTTTTGTTTGATCTAAATGTGTATTTTGCAGAGAAAATGAGGCTGGCCCTGGAGAAGAAAGACTTGGACCTTGCAGCCGCGCAGAAGGAGGCTCAAGAGAAGACTGCCCTTGCTGACCAGAAACTGGCTTCAGTTGGAGCGTTAGAGGAAGAAATCAACAAGCTGAAGTTGTCTCTAATTGAATCCAATCGAGAGGCGACTCGTCTGAAAAAAGATAAAGTGGCTCTGAATGACCAGCTGGAAAGCATGACGTGTGGGAGGAACAATCTGGAAGCTTATCTAAAAGCTCTCGCGAAGAAACTCTTTCTTATGCTCGAAGGTATCCCCTTTTACCCGACTGTTTCACTATTTGCAAGTTAGTCCTGGCCAGTCGACGCATTAACTCATTGACTCTGCAGAATTCTGCCAAAACTTCGAAGATGAGACTGGACGGATCGAGACGGGCTTGGACCCTATCAGTTCTCTAGTCGGCGACGAGGCTGCTATGAATGTGCTTCGACTAGAATCCCGTGTCGCCAGTGTTACAAGTTACCTTGCCCGTCTAAAGGTGGCAGTTTCACGCATCGACTCATCGCTCTGGCCAAGGGCAACGCTTCAGAAAGATCTCGAGTCTCTGATGGCTCGACTCAATGAGGTCCCTGGTCGAGTGCAGGTATGGAAGAAGTCCTCTGCCCGATGCGGTGCTGACGTGGCTCTGTCACTGGTGAGGGTCCACTGCAGAGAGGCTCGAGAAGAGAAGCTGGCGGCGATCAAGGTCGCCAACACAAAAAGGCACAACTTCTAGTCCTTCATGGAAACTTTCTTTACTGCTGCCACTCGGATCACGGACGGGATCGATTTGGACGAGTTCGTCGAGCCTGCCAGTCCTCCTCCTGCCGAGTGAACAAACTTGATACTCAAACTTGCTTTAAATTTGCCTCGGTATGCCGAGTGGTTATTGTAACCGTTAAACTCCTTCTGGCCTGACACCCGAGTACTTTTATCTTCGTCCTGAAACTCCTAAGATTTTATCTGATCTTGGTTTATCTTCTGCATGTGCTTGCGTTTGCCTTCGAGCGGAACTTATTCTTCACTTGGAATATTCTTTGAGATGCAACTCTGAGGGAGATATCCCAGTCGACCTACGCCTCATTGTCCTTGCGGATAGGGACGGAGCAGACATTGTACTTGTGGCGCAGCTCTGAGGAGAGGTTTTCAGTCGACCTGCACTTCGTCGTCCTTGCGGATAGGGATGGAGCGGACATTGTACTTCTGGCGCAGCTCCGTGGAGAGGATTGTAGTCGACCTGCACCTCGTCGTCCTTGCGGATAGGGATGGAGCGCACATTGTACTTGTGGCGCAGCTCCGAGGAGAGGATTGCAGTCGACCTGCACCTCGTCATCCTTGCGGATAGGGATGGTTTTTCAACTTAGGCGAGTACTAGACTGCAGCTAATCCCCCGAGTGTGAGGTTTTCTCATCACTCGGTAGGATTTTTGAAACTTAGGCGAGCACTGGGCCGCAGCTAAGCCCCCGAGTGTGAGGTTTGCTCATCACTCGGTAGGATTTTTGAAACTTAGGAGAGCACTGGGCTGCAGCTAAGCCCCCGAGTGTGAGGTTTGCTCATCACTTGGTAGGATTTTTGAAACTTAGGTGAGCATTGGGCTGCAGCTAAGCCTTCGAGTGTGAGGTTTGCTCATCACTCGGTAGGATTTTTGAAACTTAGGCGAGCACTAGGCTTCAGCTAAGCCCCCGAGTGTGAGGTTTGCTCATCACTCGGTAGGATTTTTGAAACTTAGGCGAGCACTGGGCTACAGCTAAGCCTCCGAGTGTGAGGTTTGCTCATCACTCGGTAGGATTTTTGAAACTTAGGCGAGCACTGGGCTGCAGCTACGCCCCCGAGTGTGAGGTTTTCTCATCACTCGGTAGGATTTTTGAAACTTAGGCGAGCATTGGGCTGCAACTAAGCCTCCGAATGTGATGTTTGCTCATCACTCGGTAGGATTTTTGAAACTTAGGCGAGCACTGGACTGCAGCTAAGCCCCCGAGTGTGAGGTTTGCTCATCACTCGGTAGGATTTTTGAAACTTAGGTGAGCGCTGGGCTACAACTAAGCCTCCGAGTGTGAGGTTTTCTCATCACTCGATAGGATTTTCGAAACTTAGGTGAGCACTGGGCTACAGCTAAGCCCCCAAGTGTGAGGTTTGCTCATCACTCAGTAGGATTTTTGAAACTTAGGCGAGCGTTGGGCTGTAGCTAAGGCTCTGAGTGTGAGGTTTGCTCATCACTCGGCAGGATTTTTTCAACTTAGGCGAGTACTGAACTGCATCTAAGCCCCCGAGTGAGAGGCTTGCTCATCACTCGGTAGGATTTTTTGAAACTTAGGCGAACACTGGGCTGCAGCTAAGCCTCCAAGTGAGAGAGTTGCACATCACTCGGTAGGATTTTTTCAACTTAGGCGAGTACTGGACTACAGCTAAGCCCCCGAGTGAGAGACTTGCTCATCACTCGGTAGGATTATTTCAACGTAGGCGAGTACTGGACTGCAACTAAGCCCCCCGAGTGACTTGCTCATCACTCGGTAGGATTTTTTCAACTTAGGCGAGTATTGGACTGCAGCTAAGCCCCCGAGTGAGAGCCTTGCTCATCACTCGGTAGGATTTTTTGAAACTTAGGCGAACACTGGGCTACAGCTAAGCCTCCGAGTGAGAGACTTGCACATCACTCGGTAGGATTTTTTCAACTTAGGCGAGTACTAGACTACAGCTAAGCCCCCGAGTGAGAGACTTGCTCATCACTCGGTAGAATTTTTTCAACTTAGGCGAGTACTGGACTGCATCTAAGCCCCCGAGTGAGAGGCTGGCTCATGACTCGGTAGGATTTTTCAACGTAGGCGAGTACTGGACTGCAGCTAAGCCCCCGAGTGAGAGACTTACTCATCACTCGGTAGGATTTTTGAAACTTAGGCGAAACGGATTCGCAGCTAAGCCACCCACTGGGGGATTTCAGAAACAAGCGTAAGCAATCGACAATCATTTTAGGAGGCTGTAAAAACTCTTGTCTTTGATAAAAAAAACTACAAATGTGCTTTTTATTACATTCCAATAGACTGAGTGCTTAAGTATAAAAGGGGCGGAGCAGCTCCACATTCCAAGCTCGCGGCTCGTCTTTCTTGTGCTCGATGTTGTACATGCGGTACGCTCCATTGTGAAGCAATCTGGTGACAACGAAGGGGCCTTCCCGGGCAGGAGCAAGCTTGTGAGGTTTCTGCTGATCCACTCGGAGAACCAAGTCTCCCTCTTGAAATGCTCGACCCCTTATGTTTCTGGCATGGAATCAACGTAGGTCTTGCTGATAGATGGTTGATCGGATCAAGGCCATCTCACCTTCTTCTTCCAGGAGATCGACTGCATTTTGCCATGCCTGTTCTGCTTCTTCTTCTAAGAAAAGCTCGACTCGGGGTGCATTCTGGAGCAAGTCACTCGGAAGTACAACTTCGGCTCCATAAACCAAGAAAAAAGGGGTTCTGCCAGTCGACTGATTAGGAGTTGTCCTCAATCCCCACAATACTGATGGAAGTTCATCGACCTAAGCCCCTGCTACGTGTTTGAGGTCGCGCATTAGTCGGGGTTTTAGTCCTTTGAGAATCAATCCATTTTCTCTTTCAGCTTGCCCATTCGACTGGGGGTGCGCGACTGAGGCATAGTCGACTCGAGTACCTTGGGAAGCACAGAAAGTTCTGAACTCATCAGAATCGAAGTTTGACCTGTTGTTAGTGATGATGCTATGTGGAATACCATATTTGAATGTTAACTCTCTGATGAAGCTGACAGCAGTACTGGCTTCAAGGTTCTTGATAGGCTTGGCTTCAATCCACTTGGCGAATTTGTCGACTGCTACAAGCACATGAGTGCATCCACTCCTGCCAGTCCTCAGAGGTCCCACCATGTCCAATCCCCAAACAGCAAAGGGCCAGACGAGTGGAATGGTCTTCAGGGCCGACGCAGGCTTGTGAGACATGTTGGAGTAAAACTGGCAACCTTCACATTTGTCGACTATTTCTTTTGCCATGTCATTCGCCCGTGGCCAGTAAACTCCTGCTCGGTATGCTTTGGCCACAATGGTCTGAGAGCACGCATGGTGACCACAGGTCCCCGAGTGGATGTCATTGAGGATCACTCGACCTTCTTCAGGTGTTATGCATTTCTGGTAAACTCCAGTCACACTTTCTCTGAAGAACTGTCCTCTTATCACAGTAAAGGCTTTAGATCGACGGACGATCTGTCAAGCCTCTTCTTCATCCTCTGGGAGTTCCCTTCTAAGAATGTACGCGATATATGGTACTGTCCAATCGGGGGTGATGACAAAAACCTCCATAATCAAATCGACCACGGCTGGAATCTCGATTTCAGTCGGATTGGTGGCACTCTTCGGCTGTGGGGGCTCTTCAGTGAAGGGATCTTCTTGAACTGAAGGTGTATGAATATGCTCCAGGAACATATTGCTAGGAATGGCTTCTCTTGGAGCCTATCTTTGCCAATCATCGGCTGCTTGATTTTTCAGTCGAGGGATGTGATGGAGCTCTAATCCCTCAAACCTCTGTTCTAACTTTCTCACTTCATTGCAATAACCAGTCATAGCCGGGCTTCTGACGTCCCATTCCTTCATCACCTGATTGACCACTAAATCCAAGTCACCATAGACCATGAGGCGACGGACTCCGAGTGAAATGGCCATACGCAACCCGTACAGAAGTGCCTCATATTCAGCTTCATTGTTGGAGGAGTCAAATTGAATTTGGAGAACATAGCTGAGTTTCTCACCATGGGGGGATGCCAACACTACCCTAGCACCGGAACCATTCAACATCTTGGACCCATCGAAGAACATGGTCCAATGCTCCGAGTGAATTTGGGCCGGAAGTTGTTGTTCGGTCCACTCGGCGAGGAAATCAACTATCGCCTGGGACTTGATAGCTTTCTTTGCCTCAAATTTGATGTCCAGGGGAAGGAGTTCAATCGCCCACTTTGCCACTCGACCAGTTGCATCTTTGTTGTTCAGAATCTCTGATAATGGAGCATCGCTGAGGACTGTAATGGAATGATCAGAGAAATAGTGTGCAACCTTCTTTGTGGTCATGTAAATCCCATAAACAAGCTTCTGATAATGTGGATATCTTTGCTTTGACGGAGTCAGAACTTCAGAAACATAATACACTGGGCGCTGAATTTTATAGGCTTTTCCTTCTTCCTCCTGCTCGACCGTGAGTACTGTACTGACAACTTGTCTAGTGGCTGCAATATAAAGCAGTAAAGGCTCTTTGCTGATTGGTGTAGCAAGCACCGGCTGGGTGGAAAGCATGGCTTCAAGCTCTGCAAACGCTGCATCAGCTTCGAGAGTCCACTCGAACTTATCAGACTTCTTCATCAGTCGGTAAAGAGGTAATGCCTTTTCACCGACGCGAGAAATGAATCGACTTAAGGTGGCCAAACAATCAGTAAGCTTCTGGACATCGTGCACACGCACAGGGCGTTTCATCCAAAGTATAGCACCAACTTTCTCTGGGTTAGCATCGATCCCTCGTTCGGAAACGAGGAAACCGAGTAACTTTCCGCCAGGAACTCCGAATGTGCACTTTGATGGATTAAGCTTGATATCATATCTTCTGAGATTGGCAAAGGTTTCAGCAAGGTCAGCCAATAGGTCAGAACCTTTACGTGACTTGACCACAATGTCATCCATGTATGCTTCCACATTCTGACTGATTTGAGTGAGCAGACACTTCTGGATCATCCTCATGAATGTGGCTCCAGCGTTCTTCAAGCCGAATGGCATAGTGACATAACAGAAGCATCCGAATGGAGTGATGAAAGCCGTTTTATCTCATCAGGTCCATACAATCGAATCTGATGGTACCCAGAATAGGCGTCCAAAAAGGACAAACACTCGCACCCCGCAGTCGAGTCGACAATTTGGTCGATGCGAGGGAGAGGAAAATTATCTTTCGGGCAGGCCCGATTGATATGCTTGAAGTCAATGCACATGCGAAGTGAATCGTCCTTCTTGGGGACCATGACAACATTGGCGAGCCACTCGGAGTGGTAAATCTCTCGGATGAACTCAGCTGCCAGGAGCCGAGCCACTTCCTCGCCAATTGCTTTTCTCTTCTAGACGGCGGACCGTTGGAGATGTTCCTTGACTGCTTTTACTTTTGGGTCGACTCGCAAATGATGCTCATCCAATCCCCTGGGTACACCCGGCATGTCAGAAGGTTTCCATGCAAAGATGTCCCAGTTCTCATGGAGGAACTGGATGAGCACTTCTTCCTATTTGCTGTCGAGTGTTGTTGAGATATAGGTCGGTGCAGCATTGGGATCGGTCGGGTGAATATGAATCGACTTCATTTCACCAGACGACTGAAATGTAGAATATGTGGCAGGCTTCTTGGCTCATAGCAAATCACTCGGATCTGCATTTTTCTGATACTCTTGCAATTCTACTACTGCCATCTATGCATCGGCAATTTTCGAGCCCTTTTGGAAGCACTCTTCTGCCTTCTGCCGATTACCAGTGACAGTGATTACTCCTCTAGGACCAGCATCTTCAATTTGAGATACACGTAACATGGTCGAGCCATAAAACGTGCATAAGCGGGCCTACCTAGAATATTATGGTAAGCACTCTTGAAATCCACTACCTCAAATGTCAACTTTTCCTTGCGGTAATTCTTGGAATCACCAAAAACCACATCAAGGGCGATCTGGCCGAGTGACTGAGCCTTCTTGCCAGGTGTAACACCGTGGAAACTCATGTTGCTTTCACTAAGCTTGGACATCGGAATGCCCATTCCCTTCAAGGTTTCAGCATAAAGGATATTCATGCCACTGCCACCATCCATCAGTACTTTAGTCAGTCGAATGCCTTCAACCATTGGGTCGACCACCAGTGCCTGGCTCCCAGGGGTGGCTATATGTGCTGGATGGTCCGACTGGTCGAATGTGATGGCAGTCTGGGACCACTTCAGATAACTGGGTGTTGCCGGAGCAACCATGTTTACTTCTCTGTTAATAACTTTCAACCGACTTTTGCTTTCGACATCGGCAAAAATCATCAGTGTGGAATTGACATTGGGAAAACCATCATCATCTTCTTCCCTATCCTCACCTCTGTCCTACTCCTTTTCCTTCTCCTTGGGTTGTTTCTCTCGGAACTGCTGGATCAGGAAACGACACTGTCGAGTGGTGTGTTTAGGGTAAATGATGTTCCCCTCTTCATCTTTATCCTGAACGTTTTTGGGAGTCTAGGGCCCTTTGGGCTTTCCTTTGAACTTTCCTTGGGCAACAACTAAAGCTTCACCGGGAGCAGCTGGTTCGGCCTTTCGCTTCTGTTTCCGAAAAGAATTCCCTCCTTCGGTATCTTGGGCGACTATTTTGTGCTTGCCACTCCGGAGTCGGTCTTCCTCCTCGCCGTTAGCGTATTGGTGGCAATCTCCATCATCCGAGTCAGAGTCATATCTCCTGTCTGACCAAATTTCAAATTCAACTCCCGATACTTAACGCCTTCCTTGAAGCACATATTTCTTGGTGATCCGACACATTCTCCACTGTATGGTGTAACGTGATCCATCTCTGGATATAGTCCCTCAAGGTTTCATTCGGTTTATGAACACAACATTGCAATTCCGTCAACCCTGTCGGCCTTTTGCAAGTACCTTAAAAGGTTCTAACAAACACTCGAGCAAGTTCCTCCCAACTATATATACTGCCAGGAGCCAACTGATTCAACCACGCTCTGGCTGAGCCCTCCAACATCAAGGGAAGGTGTTTCATAGCCACATCATCATTGTCGCCACCAATCTGCACAGCCACTCGGTAGTCCTCAAGCCAAGTGTCTGGCTTAGACTCGCCAGTGAACTTGCTAACTCCAGTCGCCAACCTGAAGTTGGGAGGAATCACTGCTGCCCTGATGGCTCTGCTAAAACACTCGGGTCCTGAGACGTGCACCCTGCTTCCAGTCGGATGATCTCTATCGTGGCCTTCTCTGTGAGCCCTGTTGCTACCAACCAGACCTTGAACGAGGATAGATCTTGCATCTAAGCCTGGCTCTCTGGGGTCGACCAGAATTCTTCGCTCGCCGCTGTGGGGGCGCCTGTCATCTTGCCGCTGAGGCACGCATGACCAACTCCTCGGAGGAGGCGTGGGCACTCGACGACGGTCATCGTGGTCGAGTCGATGATCATACTGCTCACCGTTCCTATACTGATCTTGTTGGTGCCCACGTCCCTCACGCCGCGGAGGCGATCTTGGGCTGTGAGCAGACTAGACAGTATCTGCCACCACAGATCTGCTATGAATCCTATTCCACGACTGAGATACCGCTGTATTCTGCTCTCTTGCTACCCGAAGTAAGGCCCGGATCTGCATCAAACCTAGGCCAGCTTTTGACTGGGAAGGTTGAATCGACTCTGCTATTCGAGCCGCAGCCGTGAGATTCTAGATCGGAGTTCGGTATACCTGCGTCGGAGACAGAAAAAGTTGTCGTCGATTGGACTCGGGAATCCGCTGCCGAGCACGCTCGTCCAGTGCGCGCTGGAGGTTCTCCAGTCGAGTGCGCTCAGCTAAGTTGGCCAGGCATGCCTCCTCCAAGGCCTGGGCCTCGGGGCTTTCTCCAACGATAGGAGTGTGAAGTGCATCCATATTACGGCGGCAAAGATCTTCCCTCCACTGCGAAGAGAGGGGTTCGAGGCGGTACCCCTCGTGGACGTGTATTGGGTCGCCGACACCATCGCCACCATCTTCACGGGTGAAGCCAGGAGGACTGCCTGGTCCATTGACCATCAAGACTTCTGCCACAGGGTCGCTACTGTCGCACTTTGATGCAGTCTCGATGAAGCCAGTTGACAGATCGAACAGGCCATAAAGAGTTTCATCGGGCACGATCGCCGCGATTTGTGGGGTGGCCGATTGGCGGGCCATCGCATGTCTTGCCCACCACTGGAGCCGCGATCGACTGGATTGCTGGCGCCGGCGAACAACGGGAAGCGAGGATGCCGTAGGAGCCGATTGATACTGAGTCGATGGTTGTCGAAGAAGGACGCCATGGACGCATGCACGGAAGTGTGTCGCCCCGCGGACGGGGAGCGCCTCAACGTCGAGTGGAGCCTCATGGAGCCAAGCGGAGTCGTCGGCGATGAAGACAAGCGCGCCGAGACGAATCTCACGGCCTTCAGCCAATCCTCCGCCGGAAACCATGATGACGAGAATCGGAAAAATCGCAACTTCTCCAACAAACTGCTAAGACACCTGCCCCAAGGTGGGCGCCAACTGTCGTGGTTCTAAGACTGACAGTAGAATGGGGGGTAGGTATGAGGAGGCAAGATCCTAGCTATGGAGTAGTTGTACACACGAGTTTACGAGTTTAGGCCCTTCTCGAAGGAAGTAACAACCCTACGTCTCCGTGCCCTGAGGCGGTCGACTGGATTATATGTGTGTATGAGTTTACAAAAGATGCGAACCCCTGTCCCAGAAGAGGGGGATGGCTTATATAGAGTGCGCCAGGACCCCATCTCACCTCCGTTATGCGGGGTTCAATGTACATAAAGGAGGAGCATTACAGGTAACGTCTGTATTAAAGTGTTATAAATGATAGTTAAGTCTACGAGTAAACGCCCGACCGTTGCTATGTAGAGTGGCTTCAGATCTTCTGTTTGTCGAGTGATTTCTGTGACTGTCGAGTGACATTGATTCTTCCGAGTGGAATGTCTCTGGTCGAGTGGATGATGGTACCCTTTGAGTGTTGCTGGCTTTAGGGTGATGTCCTTGGGGAGGGCGTCTAGGTTAGGCCTATGACCCTACCCTAGGTACATAGCTTCATCAGACATTACCCTTGAGGTAAAAGGTTGGGAGGCAATACTATAAGACCCTATCTTTCTCTGTGTCCGATTAAAACTTCATACCCATAATATCGCGTGAGTGTTAGCAATTGTGAAAGAATAAATGATGGTTGAGTCTGTGGACTTGCTGAAAAGCTCTTATTGACTCTTTCCTATGTTATGATAAATTGCAATTGCCACAATGACTGAGATTATTGTTTGTTAGTTTTCAATGAAGTTTATGATTCATACTTGAAACTATGAATGAATTGTTACTTTAGCATAAGAGATCATATGACAATATATGTTGCTGTTATAATAATGATCATGATGCCCTCATGTCCGTATTTTATTTTATCGACACCTCTATATCTAAACATGTGGACATATTTTTTGATTTCGGCTTTCGCTTGAGGAGAAGCGAGGTCTAAGCTTGGTGGAGTTGATACGTCCATTTTGCATCATGCTTTTATATCGATATTTATTGCATTATGGGATGTTATTACACATTATGTCACAATACTTATGCATGTTCTCTCTTATTTTATAAAGTTTACAAGAAGAGGGGGAATGCTGACAGCTGGAATTCTGGGTTGGAAAAGGAGTAAATATTAGAGACTTATTCTGCACAACTCCAAAAGTCCTGAAAATTCACGGGATCAAGTTTCAGAATATATAAAAAATATTGGGCGAAAGAAGTACCAAAGGGGGGCCACCCACCATCCACGAGGGTGGGGGCGCGCCCTACCCCCCTGGGCGCGCCCCCTGCCTCGTGGGCCCCCTGGCAGCCCTTTGATGCCCATCTTTGGCTATATGGAGTCTTTCTCGAGGAAAAAAATCATAAGCTAGCTCACGGGACGAAACTCCGCCGCCACGAGGCGGAACCTCGACGGAACCAATCTAGGGCTCCGGCGGAGCTGTTCTGCCAGGGAAACTTCCCTCCGGGAGGGGCAAATCATCACCATCGATCCTCTCATCATGAGGGGGTCAATCTCCATCAACATCTTCACCAGCACCATCTCATCTCAAACCCTAGTTCATCTCTTGTATCCAATCTTTGTCCCAAAGCCTCAGATTGGTACCTGTGGGTTGCTAGTAGTGTTGATTACTCCTTGTAGTTGATGCTAGTTGGTTTATTCGGTGGAAGATCATATGTTCAGATCCTTTATGCATATTAATACCCCTCTGATTATGAACATGAATATGATTTGTGAGTAGTTACGTTTGTTCCTAAGGACATGGGAGAAGTCTTGCTATAAGTAGTCATGTGAATTTGGTATTCGTTCAATATTTTGATGAGATGTATGTTGTCTCTCCTCTAGTGGTGTCATGTGAACATCGACTACATGACACTTCACCATTGTTTGGGCGTAGGGGAAGGCATTGGGAAGTAATAAGTAGATGATGGGTTGCTAGAGTGACAGAAGCTTAAACCCTAGTTTATGCGTTGCTTCGTAAGGGGCTGATTTGGATCCATATGTTTCTTGCTATGGTTAGGTTTACTTAATACTTCTGTTGTAGTTGCAGATGCTTGCAATAGGGGTTAATCATAAGTAGGATGCTTGTCCAAGGAAGGACAGTACCCAAGCACTGGTCCACCCACATATCAAACTATCAAAGTATTGAACATGAATCATATGAGCGTGATGAAAACTAGCTTGACGATAATTCCCATGTGTCCTCGGGAGCGCTTTCTTTTATATAAGAGTTTGTCCAGGCTTGTCCTTTGCTGCAAAAAGGATTGGGCCATCTTGATGCACCTTATTTACTTATATTACTTGCTACCCGTTACAAATTACCTTCTCACAAAACTATCTGGTACCGATAATTTCAGTGCTTGCAGAGAATACCTTACTGAAAACTGCTTATCATTTCCTTCTGCTCCTCGTTGGGTTCGACACTCTTACTTATCGAAAGGACTATGATAGATCCCCTATACTTGTGGGTCATCAGTGCTTCATCCCTGCTGCTCTGCACTGTATTTCAGTGTGGCACGTGGACCCGGTAGCATGATGTCCCACATGTCGGTGAACGGGACTAGAACATTTATGAAAGCGAGCGCTCCACTCTTATGACGGAGGAGTACACGACACGACGGCCCCGTGAACTGTCACTTGTACTGTATAGTACTATAGTTTTGCTGTTTCGCAAGATCCATCGATACAAACCCGATTAAAAAGGAAAGGGCGGGATTTTTCCCGCACGATAGATGATACTGGCCATACATTTCAAAGGCAATTTTAATGTATGCAAACTGAATAATTAAGTAACAATATGATATCTAGTAAAACTAAAAACACATATGATTTATTGTGTTAGAGTGTAGTAGTAGTGATGTATTGCATAGTTGTTAGATGTAACATGCGAGAACATGTAGAGATGTAGTTTTGGAGGGCCTAGAGAGAGAAAAGCGTAATACGGTCACCGAACTTCAGAATACACTCATTATAGTCACTATATACATTTTGCAGTGATTATACGGTCACTTTCTCACCGTTCAGGATCGGATTGCACTCTGTTAACCGGCCAAATAATTTGCGTGGCACCATGTTGACTAGTTAAATTGACCACATTCCTTGTGGGCCCACATGTTAGTTCACATAGGAAAAACGTCAGATAAACACAAATTTACGCAGGCGCAACAAGACTCCAACCTGTGAGTGGGAATCACCTAGTTGTGTATGTGTCTATCAAGGCCTGATGTGTGTGCATGCACGTGTAGGTTGAGCACTTGAGCGTGAGAGTGTGTATTGGTCGTGTGGTGTGCGCATGCATGCGTGCATGCGTGGCTGCATGTGTACGCATGAGTGTTGCATGCGTGCATGGCGGCATGTGTTCGTGTGAGTGTTGCGTGCATGCAGTTCGTGTGCATGTGTGCGTGTGCGTATAATCACCACACCAGCTCCTTTGTGTTCAAACAGACGGCTCAACATACCAATACAAGGCCACCTTGTCCGCTATGCCCGCGGTCATGACTTCGAACCACCGTCCAATATTTTTTTGTCGTTTGTTTTCATTCTTACTAGCAAGATGCCTGTGCGTTGCACATAACATCAAGATGTATTTGTATGACTAGTTTATCTTGTGAGAGAAAAGGATGAACGAGGGAAGGCCTTATTTGCAAATGTGGAGAGGTGTGTGGGTACCTTTTTGCAAAATTGCCATAGTTTCCTTCCTATCCGTCAGATATAAATCGGACGACCTATATTGCAGGATGGCAGGAACACCATCATCACCAACTCTGTTTTTTATAATAGTGTAGAAGAGTAGATACAAGCCGACAGGTGAGCCCAATGGTAGTGAGATAATGTGATGCAACACTAGAGGTGCCACGTGGAGCGTTTAACTGGTCAACTAGTTGTGTCTTGAGCAAATGCAGAGCTGTACGGTGAGCCTGTGACTGTATAATAACCACAAAACGTAAATGGTGAACGTAATGAGTGGATTCTGAAGTCCAATGTACGTATCATGCTTTCACTCCAAATACAATAATCGTCACTGTATAAATCGCGAGAGAAAGATGAAACATGCATGAATGTGCTGGGGGCTTACTTTTAAAGGACCTGGAGATAGTTTGCGTGCGCACGTGAAAGGGGCGTAGAGGGGGTGTATGCGATGGGGAGAGAGATGCTCTTCGTTTCTCTTTATTATGACTAACTTTATATATAGTATAAAAATATAAATTCATAGTGCGGAGTAAATATCATTGTGGGCACCATGCAATGCAAATTAACGTTCATACTCCTCCATATAACTTTGTAATGTTGTATATATGTAGAAATTCAAAAATAATTTTTTGGCCATACTTTATTCAAAAGGAATGTTGTATGCAAAATAAACGTGAAGAGAGGGCTTTTAAGATCAATGGGGTACGTGATGTAACATGTGTGAATGTGTAGTTGATGTATTTGGGAGGGCCTAGAGAGGTATGTATGTGTATTACGTATTCAAGAGAGGCATCGATTGAGGGGCCCGTGGGGGGAGGGGGCGTGGGAGAGATAGCACAAGAAATGAGAGAGGTCTAGAGAGAGAGAGACTAATATGATGCCACGGCGAGAGATTCCCTTGAGTGTGTATATGCCAGGGGGAGGGGATAGTGGCACGAGGAGATTTTTTTGTGTGGTGTCTGTGTTGGTATGTGTGGGTGTGAGAAGATAACAAGACCTGGGGGCAGAAGGTTGTTGGGGAACGCAGTAATTTCAAAAAAAAATCCTACACACACGCAAGACCTATCTAGGTGATGCATATCAACGAGAGGGGAAGAGTGTTCTCTACGTACCCTCGTAGACCGTTAGCGGAAGCGTTATGACAACGCGGTTGATGTAGTCATACGTCTTCACGATCCGACCGATCCTAGCACCAAAGGTACGACACCTCCGCGATCTGCACACGTTCAGCTTGGTGACGTCCCGCGAACTCTAGATCTAGCTAAGTGTCGAGGGAGAGTTTCGTCAGCACGACGACGTGATGATGGTGATGATGAAGCTACCGGCGCAGGGCTTCGCCTAAGCACTGCAACGATATGACCGAGGTGGATTATGGTGGAGGGGGCACCGCACACTGCTAAACAATGTCAACTTGTGTGTTCTAGGGTGCCCCCTGCCCCCCCCCCCCCCCCCCCGTATATAAAGGAGCAAGGGGGGAGGCCGGCCGGCCCTATGGCGCGCCAAGGAGGGGAGGAATCCTCCTCCTAGTAGGAGTAGGATTCCTCCTTTCCTAGTCCTACTAGGAGGGGAAAGGAAGGAGTGGGAGAGAGGAAGGAAAACGGGGGGTGCCCTCCCTCCTAGTCCAATTCGGACTCAAGGGGGAGGGGGCCCGCGGCCTCCCCTGGCAGCCCCTCTCTCTCTCCACTAAGGCCCATCTAGGCACATTAGTTCCCCGGGGGTGTTCCGGTAACCCTCCGGCACTCTGGTTTTACCCGAAACCATCCAGAACACTTCCGGTGTCAGAATATAGCCGTCCAATATATCAACCTTTATGTCTCGGCCATTTCAAGACTCCTTGTCATGTCCGTGATCACATTCGGTACTCCGAACTACCTTTGGTACATCAAAACACATAAACTCATAATACCGATTGTCATCGAACGTTAAGCGTGCGGACCCTACGGGTTCGAGAACTATGTAGACATGACCGAGACTCATCTCCGGTCATTAACCAATAGCGGAGCCTGGATGCTCGTATTGGTTCTTACATTTTCTACGAAGATCTTTATCGGTCAAACCGCATAACAACATACGTTGTTCCCTTTGTCATCGGTATGTTACTTGCCCGAGATTCGATCGCCGGTATCTAAATACCTAGTTCAATCTCGTTACCGGCAAGTCTCTTTACTCGTTCCATAATGCTACATACCATAACTAACTCATTAGTTACATTGCTTGCAAGGCTTATAGTGATGTGCATTACCGAGAGGGCCCAGAGATACCTCTCTGATACACGGAGTGACAAATCCTAATCTCGATATATGCCAACTCAACAAACACCATCGGAGACACCTGTAGAGCATATTTATAGTCACCCAGTTACGTTTTGACGTTTGACAGCACACTAAGTGTTCCTCCGGTATTTGGGAGTTGCATAATCTCATAGTCATAGGAACATGTATAAGTTATGGAGAAAGCAATAGCAGTAAAATAAACGATCATCGTGCTAAGCTAACGGATGGGTCAAGTCAATCACATCATTCTATAATGATGTGATACCATTTATCAAATGACAACTCTTTGTCCATGGCTAGGAAACTTAACCATCTTTGATCAACGAGCTAGTCAAGTAGAGGCATACTAGTGACACTCTGTTTGTCTATGTATTCACACATGTACTAAGTTTACGGTTAATACAATTCTAGCATGAATAATAAACATTTATCATGATATAAGGAAATATAAATAACAACTTTATTATTGCCTCTAGGGCATATTTCCTTCAAGGGTGTGTCACCACGTGAGGTCCCGTGGGTCGAGGTGACGCCCTTGGTTCGGTTCCGTCCTACGCCACATTGGTCGGCCCGTGACGCATTTAGGGAGACCGACGGATGACTTGTCGTACAAGACAACGATAGCAGAACTGTGAAGGACTCTGTGTCCACTAACAAAGCCGGCTAGGATTTGTTACCCTGGGTTCTCGAACTAAGGTAACCCCTTATCTCTGATATTACTATTCATCCAACCTAACTTTAAGGGGCATCATACATAATGCTCTGCTAGAATCATACTCATCGATTAGGAAGAGAGATGTGAGAAAATGCGTGAGAGACAGACCTAAATATAATGTGCATACAGGAGACACATAGGCAGGTCTATGTATATAGAAAGGGTCGATGGGGATTGTGCATGTGTATGCTTGTGAGAGGAAGAGTGCTTGTGATAAAAGGTTAGTGAAAACAGTGGTAAATGGTTCCGAGAGGGAGGGAGGGTTATATCGGGAGCATGTCTGCGAGAAAGACACCTCGGGACAGAGATTGTGAGCATGTGTGAGAGACCACCGATGGAGAGTGAAACTACACATAAAAGACTGATGTACACATTAATTAAAGATATAAATTGTATCCAACTATTAGGATGGGATGATGATATTTGCAATTCACGTAAGGGACGGTCATTGATCCATCAGACATCTAGTTTCTATCGAATTTGAGCATGTCTATATTATTATTCGACATAATTGATCCACATAGTTAGTATTTTGAACTCCTGATAATGCATCGCTTTAGCAATCGAATATAAACGTGAATATAGTTCATGTTGTGTGTGTACAACACATCATACATACAAAAGTTACACAATGAACATTATAAATAGCTAGCTATGAACTAGCATACATTCAAAGTCAACTTAAGGTGGTTTAAAAAAATCGAATTCAACATGAAGTCCATTCAATTATTTGAGTTCGATATCATGGCATTTGTAAATCCTACCTAAATTATGGGGGCACCAATCTTTGCTCTGATTTTGTACATAATAGCATATATAGTCGTGTACAAAATAGATTCAAATTTAGCTCCTCCATTCCAAAATAATCATAGTTATAGGATTTTTGAAGTGTCAAAAATTCAAAAATAAGCGGATAATTTAATGAGGTTTTCAAACATACAAGGTCAAATTTAACGTTGTCTATTTAGGTCAATCCTCAAAGTTCAAGAGTACTCTAAACGTGAATGCTTCTGTTTCAAAATTTCGAACGAAGCGCCAAAAGAGCCTCTAATGTAACGCCCCGAGACCGATGTGTCAGGTGTCCGTCAGTTATTCGTTGTCGTTGCCGTGTCATTTGCTTGCGTGTTGCATCTTGTCATGTCATCATGTGCATTGCATTTGCATACGTGTTCGTCTCATGCATCCGAGCATTTTCCCCGTTATCCGTTTTGCATTCCGATGCTTCGTTCTACTCCGGTGGTCAATTCTACCTTTCTTTCGTGTTTGGGGATTAAACATTTCCGGATTGGACCGAGACTTGCCATGCGGCCTTGGTTTACTACCGGTAGACCGCCTGTCAAGTTTCGTACCAATTGGACTTCGTTTGATACTCCAACGGTTAACCGAGGGACCGAGAAGGCCTCGTGTGTGTTGCAGCCCAACACCCCTCCAATTTGGCCCAAAAGCCACCTAACTCTGCTCCATCATCTCGGTTGTTCGATCACGATCGCGTGGCCGCAAACCGCACCTCATTTGGACTCTCCTAGCTCCCTCTATGCCTATATATACAACCCCCCCTCCGAAATTCGCGGTGCCATCCACCCCTAACCCTAGATCTCTCCCTCTCCTCGCGCACCAGACAATGTCCGCCCAAGTCGGACACATCGCGCCGCCCGCCACAGCCAATCCGCGCCCGCCACATCAGCACCGCCGCCGTCTCCACCGCGTGGCCCGCGGAGCCCGTGGCTGGCCCGCCCGAGCCGCCACCGGGCCAGATCCACGTCGTCGCCGCCCGATCTTCTCCTCCTTCGCCGGCTCGCCGCCCGGACCGAGCCTCCTCTGCCGCGCCGCCGCACACCACCTCACCGGACTTCTCCGCCGCCTCGCCGGAGCGCCTTCCTCTTGCCGCCTCGCTGCGCCGGCGCCACCCCGTGGTCGCCCGGCCCCGGATCTGGCCGGACTCGGTCCGGAGTGACCGGATCCGGCCATCCCCACGTCTCTCGACGCCGTTCCCTCGCCGGCTCGGCGCGCAGTCTCGCCGGCGACGCACCGGAGCAGCCGCTGCCTGCCTGCCTCTCCGATCCAGGCGGGATCGGGAGGAGAGCGACAACTTCTCGCGTGGGCCTTGGCCTCCCAGGCCCAGAGCGCGCCGCCCGCCTCGGCCTTCTTCCCCGTCCGGCCCATCTCTCCAGCCAGCGCGCCCGCCTCCTCCCACGGCCCAGCTCCAAGCCGATCGGCCTGCCAGCGCCGAGGCCCAGCAGCGCCCTCTGTCGGCCTTCTCCAGCGAACCCGGGCCAGGCCATGGGTGAGCCACCCACGTCCCAGCGCCCCTTCTCCCCTGTGCCTGTTGGGCTGCCCCGGATTCGGCCCGATGCACGTTTTTTTTCTGTTCAGCGAATTTGTCTATTATCCAGAGTTTGCCAGTTTTGCAGATTAGTCCCCCTAGTTCATGCATTTAATAACTCATTAACCGTGCATCGGATTAAAATGAATTATATATGAAACTTGCTCAGAATTTTGTGTAGATTAATAATATCCAACTTTCACCTATGTTTGAAATATTTAAAATGTTGTTTGCATTAATTTGCCCCTATGCCATGTTAAAATGATTTAATTCATAACTAAATAACCGTAGCTCCAAATTAATAAACTTTATATGTAAATGGGGTAGAATTTTGCCTAGTTTAACATAGTGACATTGTTTTGCATGCCTAACAACTCTAAAATATGTTTTAGGACAGAACAGGACCTAACCTAAATTATGCACATGAGGAGTTTCCGGACTTGTTGTTTTGTTGTTCCGGCCTCATTTAAGCTTGCCTAGATAGGTAGTTTTGTTGTGCTTCACCTCTTGCCATGTTAATAAACATTTAATATTGTTGGGTACATAAACGAGATCGAACTAAATAAATCACGTGGTGTTCCGTCATTATGCAACCCGTTGCATATTGAGCTCCACTTAATTTGTTGGATTGCTTGTGCACTTTGCCACGCCATGCATATTTAAACCGGACATGCATCATACTTGAATGTGCATCATGCCATTTTGATGTGTTGGTTGTTGACTATGTGGTGTGCTTCTTTTCCGGTGTTGCTTCTTTGGGTTAGTTCCGGTAACGTCGAGTTTGTGAGGACCCGTTCGTCTACGTCCGTTTGTCTTCTTCATGGACTCGTTCTTCTTCCTTGCGGGATTTCAGGCAAGATGATCATACCCTCGAAATCACTTCTATCTTTGCTATGCTAGTTTGCTCGCTCTTTTGCTATGCCATTGCTACGATGCCTACCACTTGCTTGTCAGCGTCCCAAATTGCCATGTTCAGCCTCTAACCCACCAATGTCCTAGCAAACCGTTGATTGGCTATGTTATCGCTTTGCTCAGCCCCTCTTATAGCGTTGTTAGTTGCAGGTGAAGATTGAAGTTTGTTCCTTGTTGGAACATGGAGATCGTTCCTTGTTGGAACATTTATTTACTTGTTGGGATATCACTATATATCTTATTTAATTAATGCATCTATATACTTGGTAAAGGGTGGAAGGCTCGGCCTTATGCCTGGTGTTTTGTTCCACTCTTGCCGCCCTAGTTTCCGTCATATCGGTGTTATGTTCCCGGATTTTGCGTCCCTTACGCGGTTGGGCTATAATGGGAACCCCTTGACAGTTCGCCTTAAGTAAAGCTTCTCCAGCAATGCCCAACATTGGTTTTACCATTCGCCACCTAGCCTTTTCTTTCCCTTGAGTCGGCCGGCTCAAGGGTCATCTTTATTTTACCCCCCCCCCCCCCCCCGCCCCCGGGCCAGTGCTCCTCTGAGTGTTGGTCCAACTGAGCGATGTCCGAGGCTACCAGGGGCAACTCTGGGCTGGCTTACCCGACGTCTGGCTCATCTGAGTGTGCCCTGAGAAAGAGATATGTGCAGCTCCTATCGGGATTTGTCGGCACATTCGGGCGGTGTTGCTGGTTTAGTTTTACCCTGGCGAAATGTCTTGTTGTACTAGGATACCGAGTCTGATCGGAATGTCTCGGGTGGAGGTCTATTCCTTCGTTGACCGTGAGAGCTTGTGATGGGCTAAGTTGGGACACCGCTGCAGGGATTTGAACTTTTGAAAGCCGTGCCCGCGGTTATGGGCAGATGGGAATTTGTTAACGTCCGGTTGTAGAAAACCTGAAGTCGACCTTAATTAAAATGAATCAACCGCGTGTGTAACCGTGATGGTCTCTTTCCGGCGGAGTCCGGGAAGTGAACACGGTTGTTGGAGTTATGCTTGACGTAGGTAGTCCAGGATCACTTCTTGATCATATTTTTATCGACCGTGCTTTGGCTTCTCTTCTCGCTCTCATTTGCGTATGTTAGCCACCATATATGCTAGCTGCTTGCTGCAGCTCCACCTCATACCTTTACCTTACCATAAGCTTAAATAGTCTTGATCGCGAGAGTGCGAGATTGCTGAGTCCCCGTGGCTCACAGATACTTCCAAAACCAGTTTGCAGGCACCGATGACTCCGTGCAGATGACGCAACCAAGCTAAGGAGGAGCTCGTTGAAGACCTTGTTTATTTGTGATGTTTCGTTCTAGTCGATCAGTAGTGGAGCCCAGTTGGGGTCGATCGGGGACCTTTGTCGCATTGGGGGTTCTTCTTTTGTTTTGGTTCCGTAGTCGGACCCTGAGTGTATTTGATTGATGTAGTGTTTATTCATGTAATTGTGTGAAGTGCCGATTGTAAGCTAGCTATGTAACTTTTTCCCCTATTATATTACATGGGTTGTGAGAAGATTACCTCACTTGCGACATATGCTTTCAATGCGATTATGCCTCTAAGTCGTGCCTCGACACGTGGGAGATATAGTCGCATTGAGGGTGTTACAAGTTGGTATCAGAGCCTTCCCCGACCTTAGGAGCCCCATTGCTTGATCGTTTTTAGCAGCCGAGTTGTGTCTAGAAAAATGTTTTGAGTCATTTAGGAATTATATATCGGAGAGTTTAGGAATTCTTTTTACTTCCGAGTCTCCTCATCGCTCTGGTAAGGCATCCTGACGTAGAGTTTTGACTCTTCTCTTCTCAAATTTCACTAAAAAAAATTAGGATCACGCGAGTATCTTGGATTTGTTCCGATGGCTTATGATGAGAATACTGTCTTGGTGCCTCCTGTCAGGGGTTTAGTGTAAGTGTCCCGGGGAGTTGAGCTCTGAGGTGTTGTCATCATAATTTTATCGTTGCAATTCTGGTATACTTGAGATATGTGCGCGACATCGAAAATCTCCTTTATGCAGTTCGTTGGTGAGATAACCTCGACGCCACCCAGTACTGGGGCGGGAGTTCGGGAGTATCGCCATAACTTGTATAACGGATGCTTTTCGAAGGTTGAGGTAGATGGTTTCCGGAGGTTTCTTGGTTATGTGTTGAACGATGGATACAGCTGGATGTAGGTATTGCTAGTTTGGGTGAGATATTATGCTTCCCCTGTATCCTCAACACCTGATTGCATAACCGGAAAATTTCGGGAGTTTCATAGGTGGGAATTCAAGTAGCTCTTAGGATATCCTTCCGACAGATGTATGATATGAAATTGGGGTTCGATGTCTAGTGGTTCGCCTATTCACGGTCGATTTTACAGTGGTCTCGTTGTGTCTTAAAGAGTCCTTGGCTATGCTGACTCGAGGACGCTTCGTATGTCATGTGCACTGCCTTGTACATGATGGTGCTGTACGATCGAGCCCGTGTAGGTCCCACCACAAAAACTTCGAACGAAATTTTGATCATATGTTTGTTCTGGCTTATTCTGCAAGCCAATCCTTTGTTTTGTTTTGAGTTGTGGTATTCGAGTTGCTTCAAAGTCAAATGTTGATTCCATACCTTCCCCAAATGGTGTTCTCATACTCCAATGTGAATACTAATCCTTCTTGATAATCGAGATTGTCATGTTAATTCGTTTCAACCGGTGTGTCTCTCCTCAAGTGGATCCGTTCACTTCAACATTTGCAAGATCAAGTATCACTTCTTCTCAATGGTGTTTGTTTCATCCGTTCCCAAATTGTCTTTGTTTTTTCCACCCTCCCTCCCTTGTTTTTCTTCGAGGACCCAGATGTCTTATTCAAGTATCCATTTTATTGATGGAAGTCTCTCCATTCTTTTTCCTCAATGTTCTTATCCGGTGATTCTCATAAAGATTCTCACGGACTTTCTAGTTCATCATTCTTCATTCTTTTTCTTCTCCGGTGTTGCCAATTCAAGCTTTCGGTGTTGATCATATCTTTTCCTCGTTTTAGAAGCTTTATCGTGCCGGTGCAATTCTTAATCATTCACCTCTCGCTATTCATTTATTCCGGAGTGCTCAAGATATAACGAAGATTCGTGTTTCCACTTTTAATCCGTTCAAGCTATTTTGAGGATGTTATCTTATTCAAGCCTTTTTATTCAACCGGTGCAATCTCTCCTTCTAATCGTTCTACGGTGTTTCTTTTGAGTGGGCCCTAACCCACAGGTCTTTTCCCAGGATCTTACTTGACTCTTCTTATTTTCCGGAGCTATCAAAATTATTTTCGAAGTTTGACATAAGAATGATTTATCATCAGTCAAATGTTTTTTCTCCAAGATCTGTCGAATTCTTTTCATCGTTGACTCTACCTCGTTGTTTTGATTATTCCGGTGTGCCTTAATAATTCTTGGTGGTGTTTCTCGTTGGCTTTCTCATCATTTGAAGACCGAAGAAGAGTGTTCTCTTTAATCTTGCTCCATTCTCTTCAAGAGAAGTGATTCTGTCTTGTTGCCATCCTCTCATAATTATTTGCGACCGTGAGATATTCTTTTCAACCATCCGGAGTAATTTAGAGTCTTCTCAGTTTGTTATCCGGAGTCCATCAAGTCAGGTTTATTCATTCTCAGCTTTCACTTTTCATTGTCCGATCTTACCGGTGCAGCGTTCAAGTGATCTCTAATCGGTCCATGATCTATTATATTCACTTGTGTATAAATTCTCTCAAGCGTCTTCGTTCATTTGCTTAATTCTTCCCGGTGTTTCTTCATATTTTAATCGTTCTTTTTCAATTCTTACGGTGATTCGTTCAAGAGTTTTCTTCCTTCGTGTATCATATCTATGCATTCGTGCTTTTCAAATTCTACCGGTGGATCATTGAAGATTTTCTTAAGTTTGCTCCATATCTATCTTAATCCTTTCTACAAGAATAAGTAATATGCTAAATCCGTGGATTGTCATCAATTTAATTTGGTGAAGGATGCACATAATGTAATTCTTATTCTTGTTTCATCCAAATGATTAATTCCCTATTCCGGAGGCTCATCAAAAATTCTTGATCTCAATTGTTCATCTTATCTTTTCCCGGAGTTCCAACCTCTTTCAATTATATTATCACATAGATCTCTATCTAAATCATTGCGAGGCTTAAACCCTATTCTTTACATCATTCAATTATTTTGGATCTTTCTTTTGCTTACCGGAGTTTCTTCTTGGAGGTTCTACATGATGGTTCTTCAAGGATTTAATTCCTTCTCGAAGTGTTCATTGAGATTCTTTTCAAAGGAGCTCAAGCTTTCTTCATCTTGCTATCCGGAGTGCAATTCTTTCTTCCATATTATTGGAGGTGGTATTATGTCATTCTTGATAATTTGAGTTCATGTTTTCATGATTCACATGTTATTAAGTATGTTGTATTTTAAATCCATCAATCTATTCGTTGGTATTGTCTTGGGTTATATTTCACCTAAAGCCTTCCCTAAGGATGGTTGTTATTATGGTGCTTATATATGATCCAAGTTTCTTCTTTTATCCTCCCGGTAATATAGCCTTCTCGTCTCCGTGTTCTTGGCAATCCAATTCTTTTCCCGTGAGTGGCGGGTTTTTCATCTCTTAATTTGAGAGGTATTCCATAAGACCATATCAAGCTTATTCTTCTCGTTGTTGGTTTTCCAACAATTATGTTCGACCCTTTTCCTAAAGATGCCTTTTCAAGCTCTTTTGTGGCATAAGATGGCATTTTCTTCTCCATCCTTTTATTTCAATTATCTGTCTTCTATTATTCCGTTCCGGAGGCATTGTGTTGCTGCTTTCTTCAAACCTTCTTCTTGCTCTTGTCAAGAGCATGTTCTTTTCGTGCTTATCCATTTAACTGGAGGTGTTCCTTTTGGCTCAAGTTTTCTTCGCCTTATCAAGCTTGGCATCTCTTTTCAATCGGAGTGCTGTCTGAGATCTTTCTTACCCCTTGTGCCATTCATTCAATAGTTACGGTGGTAGTGTAGTGTGATTTCATCAAGTATCTTCTCATCTTATTAAGTTCTTATTCAATTCCTTCTCTTTTCAACCGGAGTGCTGCCCAAATTTGGTCTTCCTTGATCCCCTTCCTTAACCGGAGTGTTTTCAATAAATATCTTGCCCTTCTACCTCAAGGGTTTCGCAATGCTCGTTGTCCCTCTTTTCTAACGGAGTGTTTTCGACCTAGTTCACCTTCGTGGCATTCTTTTCTTGAATTTTTTCAACCTTTTTCAAGGTTCTTTGGTTTCACTCGTTTGTCAAAGGAGCAACTTAGTTTTACCTCTTCTCTTTCTCTTCCGTTTTCCCTCCGGTGCCATTCTAGATCTCGGGACGAGATCCTCTCGTAGTGGTGGAGTGTTGTAACGCCCCGAGACCGATGTGCCAGGTGTCCGTCAGTTATTCGTTGTCGTTGCCGTGTCATTTGCTTGCGTGTTGCATCTTGTCATGTCATCATGTGCATTGCATTTGCATACCTGTTCGTCTCATGCATCCGAGCATTTTCCCCGTTATCCGTTTTGCATTCCGACGCTTCGTTCTCCTCCGGTGGTCAATTCTACCTTTCTTTCGTGTTTGGGGATTAAACATTTCCGGATTGGACCGATACTTGCCATGCGGCCTTGGTTTACTACCGGTAGACCGCCTGTCAAGTTTCATACCAATTGGACTTCGTTTGATACTCCAACGGTTAACCGAGGGACCGAGAAGGCCTCGTGTGTGTTGCAGCCCAACACCCCTCCAATTTGGCCCAAAAGCCACCTAACTCTGCTCCATCATCTCGGTCGTTCGATCACGATCGCGTGGCCGCAAACCGCACCTCATTTGGACTCTCCTAGCTCCCTCTATGCCTATATATACAACCCCCCCTCCGAAATTCGCGGTGCCATCCACCCCTAACCCTAGATCTCTCCCTCTCCTGGCGCACCGGACAATGTCCGCCCAAGTCGGACACATCGCGCCGCCCGCCACAGCCAATCCGCGCCCGCCACGTCAGCGCCGCCGCCGTCTCCACCGCGTGGCCCGCGGAGCCCGCGGCTGGCCCGCCCGAGCCGCCACCGGGCCAGATCCACGTCGCCGCCGCCCGATCTTCTCCTCCTTCGCCGGCTCGCCGCCCGGACCGAGCCTCCTCCGCCGCGCCACCGCACGCCACCTCACCGGACTTCTCCGCCGCCTCGCCGGAGCGCCTTCCTCTTGCCGCCTCGCTGGAGCGCCTTCCTCTTGCCGCCTCGCTGCGCCCGCGCCACCCCGTGGTCGCCCGGCCCCGGATCTGGCCGGACTGGGTCCAGAGCGACCGGATCCGGCCATCCCCACGTCTCCCGGCGCCGTTCCCTCACCGGCTCGCCGCGCAGTCTCGCCGGTGACGCACCAGAGCAGCCGCTGCCTGCCTGCCTCTCCGATCCAGGCGGGATCGGGAGGAGAGCGACGACTTCTCGCGTGGGCCTTGGCCTCCCGGGCCCAGAGCGCGCCGCCCGCCTCGGCCTACTTCCCCGTCCGGCCCATCTCTCCAGCCAGCGCGCCCGCCTCCTCCCACGGCCCAGCTCCAAGCCGATCGGCCTGCTAGCGCCGAGGCCCAGCAGCGCCCTCTGTGGGCCTTCTCCAGCGAACCCGGGCCAGGCCATGGGTGAGCCACCCACGTCCCAGCGCCCCTTCTCCCCTGTGCCTGTTGGGCTGCCCCAGATTCGGCCTGATGCACGTTTTTTTTCTGTTCAGCGAATTTGTCTATTATCCAGAGTTTGCCAGTTTTGCAGATTAGTCCCCCTAGTTCATGCATTTAATAATTCATTAACCGTGCATCGGATTAAAATGAATTATATATGAAACTTGCTCAGAATTTTGTGTAGATTAATAATATCCAACTTTCACCTATGTTTGAAATATTTAAAATGTTGTTTGCATTAATTTGCCCCTATGCCATGTTAAAATGATTTAATTCATAACTAAATAACCGTAGCTCCGAATTAAATAAACTTTATATGTAAATGGGGTAGAATGTTGCCTAGTTTAACATAGTGACATTGTTTTGCATGCCTAACAACTCTAAAATATGTTTTAGGACAGAACAGGACCTAACCTAAATTATGCACATGAGGAGTTTCTGGACTTGTTGTTTTGTTGTTCCGGCCTCATTTAAGCTTGCCTAGATAGGTAGTTTTGTTGTGCTTCACCTCTTGCCATGTTAATCAACATTTAATATTGTTGGGTACATAAACGAGATCGAACTAAATAAATCACGTGGTGTTCCGTCATTATGCAACCCGTTGCATATTGAGCTCCACTTAATTTGTTGGATTGCTTGTGCACTTTGCCACGCCATGCATATTTAAACCAGACATGCATCATACTTGAATGTGCATCATGCCATTTTGATGTGTTGGTTGTTGACTATGTGGTGTGCTTCTTTTCTGGTGTTGCTTCTTCGGGTTAGTTCCGGTAACGTCGAGTTTGTGAGGACCCGTTCGTCTACGTCCGTTTGTCTTCTTCATGGACTCGTTCTTCTTCCTTGCGGGATTTCAGGCAAGATGATCATACCCTCGAAATCACTTCTATCTTTGGTATGCTAGTTTGCTCGCTCTTTTGCTATGACATTGCTACGATGCCTACCACTTGCTTGTCAGCCTCCCAAATTGCCATGTTCAGCCTCTAACCCACCAATGTCCTAGCAAACCGTTGATTGGCTATGTTACCGCTTTGCTCAGCCCCTCTTATAGCGTTGTTAGTTGCAGGTGAAGATTGAAGTTTGTTCCTTGTTGGAACATGGAGATCGTTCCTTGTTGGAACATATATTTACTTGTTGGGATATCACTATATATCTTATTTAATTAATGCATCTATATACTTGGTAAAGGGTGGAAGGCTCGGCCTTATGCCTGGTGTTTTGTTCCACTCTTGCCGCCCTAGTTTCCGTCATATCGGTGTTATGTTCCCGGATTTTGCGTCCCTTACGCGGTTGGGCTATAATGGGAACCCCTTGACAGTTCGCCTTAAGTAAAGCTTCTCCAGCAATGCCCAACATTGGTTTTACCATTCGCCACCTAGCCTTTTCTTTCCCTTCAGTCGGCCGGCTCAAGGGTCATCTTTATTTTACCCCCCCCCCCCCGGGCCAATGCTCCTCTGAGTGTTGGTCCAACTGAGCGATGTCCGAGGCTACCAGGGGCAACTCTGGGCTGGCTTACCCGACGTCTGGCTCATCTGAGTGTGCCCTGAGAAAGAGATATGTGCAGCTCCTATCGGGATTTGCCGGCACATTCGGGCGGTGTTGCTGGTTTAGTTTTACCCTGGCGAAATGTCTTGTTGTACTAGGATACCGAGTCTGATCGGAATGTCTCGGGTGGAGGTCTATTCCTTTGTTGACCGTGAGAGCTTGTGATGGGCTAAGTTGGGACACCCCTGTAGGGATTTGAACTTTCGAAAGCCGTGCCCGCGGTTATGGGCAGATGGGAATTTGTTAACGTCCGGTTGTAGAAAACCTGAAGTCGACCTTAATTAAAATGAATCAACCGCGTGTGTAACCGTGATGGTCTCTTTCCGGCGGAGTCCGGGAAGTGAACACGGTTGTTGGAGTTATGCTTGACGTAGGTAGTCCAGGATCACTTCTTGATCATATTTTTATCGACCGTGCTTTGCCTTCTCTTCTCGCTCTCATTGCGTATGTTAGCCACCATATATGCTAGTTGCTTGCTGCAGCTCCACATCATACCTTTACCTTACCCATAAGCTTAAATAGTCTTGATCGCGAGGGTGCGAGATTGCTGAGTCCCCGTGGCTCACAGATACTTCCAAAACCAGTTTGCAGGCACCGATGAGTCCGTTCAGATGATGCAACCAAGCTCAGGAGGAGCTCGTTGAAGACCTTGTTTATTTGTGATGTTTCGTTCTAGTCGATCAGTAGTGGAGCCCAGTTGGGGTCGATCGGGGACCTTTGTTGCATTTGGGGTTCTTCTTTTATTTTGGTTCCGTAGTCGGACCCTGAGTGTATTTGATTGATGTAATGTTTACTCATGTAATTGTGTGAAGTGGCGATTGTAAGCCAGCTATGTAACTTTTTCCCCTATTATATTACATGGGTTGTGTGAAGATTACCTCACTTGCGACATATGCCTTCAATGCGATTATGCCTCTAAGTCGTGCCTCGACACGTGGGAGATATAGTCGCATTGAGGGTGTTACATCTCACTCGCCCGAAACCGTGTGAGACCAATGTTTGGTAGTAGAAGGAAATTACTTTTCTAACTCCGACCCGTGAAACCTACTGGCCCGACGTCCAAAGGTCTAAGCTGGGCTACGTTTGTAGCTTCATCTAGACGCCACGTGCTACCTCTTGAGCACTGCGTTGGATTTCCTTGAAGAGGAAAGGATGATGCAGGAAAGTAGCGTAAGTATTTCCCTTAGTTTTTGATAACCAAGGTATCAATCCAGTAGGAGGCTACGCGCGAGGCCGTCATACCCGCACAAAACAAATAACTCATCCCAACCAACGCGATAAGGGGTTGTCAATCCCTTCACGGTCAATTACGAGAGTGAGATCTGGTAGATATGATAGAATAATATTTTTGGTATTTTTGTGATAAAGATGCAAAGTAAAATAAAAGCAAAGTAAAAAAGCAAAGGAAATAAATAAGTATTGGAAGATTAATATGATGAAGATAGACCCGGGGGCCATAGGTTTCACTAGTGGCTTCTCTCAAGAGCATAAGTATTTTATGGTGGGTGAACAAATTACTGTTGAGCAATTGACAGAATTGAGCATAGTTATGAGAATATCTAGGTATGATCATGTATATAAGCATCACTTCCGAGACATGTAGACCGACTCCTGCCTGCATCTACTACTATTACTCCACTCATCGACCGCTATCCAGCATGCATCTAGAGTATTAAGCTCATGAAAACAGAGTAACGCCTTAAGCAAGATGACATGATGTAGAGGGATAAATTCATGCAATATGATAAAAAAACCATCTTGTTATCCTCGATGGCAACAATACAATATGTGCCTTGCTGCCCCTACTGTCACTGGGAAAGGACACCGCAAGATTGAACCCAAAGCTAAGAACTTCTCCCATTGCAAGAAAGATCAATCTAGTAGGCCAAACCAAACTGATAATTCGAAGAGACTTGCAAAGATAACCAATCATACATAAAAGAATTCGGAGAAGATTCAAATATTGTTCATAGATAATCTTGATCATAAACCCACAATTCATCGGTCTCAACAAACACACCACAAAAAGAAGATTACATCGAATAGATCTCCACAAGAGAGGAGGAGAACATTGTATTGAGATCCAAAAAGAGAGAAGAAGCCATCTAGCTAATAACTATGGACCCGAAGGTCTGAGGTAAACTACTCACACTTCATCAGAGAGGCTATGGTGTTGATGTAGAAGCCCTCCGTGATGGATGCCCCCTCCGGCGGAGCTCCGGAACAGGCCCCAATATGGGATCTCGTGGATACAGAAAGTTGCGGTGGTGGAATTAGGGTTTTGGCTCCGTATCTGATCGTTTGGGGGTACGTAGGTATATATAGGAGGAAGGAGTACGTCGGTGGAGCAACAGGGGGCCCACGAGGATGGAGGGCGCGCCTGGGGGGGTAGGCGCGCCCCCTACCTCGTGGCCTCCTCCTTTATTTCTTGACGTAGGGTCCAAGTCTCCTGGATCTTGTTTGTTCAAAAAATCACGTTCCCGAAGGTTTCATTCCGTTTGGACTCCGTTTGATATTCCTTTTCTGCGGAACTCTGAAATAGGCGAAAACAACAATTCTAGGCTGGGCCTCCGGTTAATAGGTTAGTCCCAAAAATAATATAAAAGTGGACAATAAAGCCCAATAATGTCCAAAACAGTAGATAATATAGCATGGAGCAATCAAAAATTATAGATACGTTGGAAACATATCAAGCATCCCCAAGCTTAATTCCTGCTCATCCTCGAGTAGGAAAATGATGCGGAGTGCTACTTGGCATAATTTCACTGTAATTCTTCTTAATTGTGGTATGAATATTCAGATCCGAAAGATTCAAGATAAAAGTTCATATTGACATAAAAATAATAATACTGAAGCATACTAACTAAGCAATTATGTCTTCTCAAAATAACATGGCCAAAGAAAGTTCATCCCTACAAAATCATATAGTTTAGTCATGCTCCATTTTTGTCACACAAGAATGCTCTCATCATGCACAACCTCGATGACAAGCCAAGCAATTGTTTCATACTTTAGTAATCTCAAACCTATAAACTTTCACGCAATATATGAGCGCGGGCCATGGATATAGCACTATGGGTGGGATAGAATATGATGAGGGGGTTATGTGGAGAAGACAAAAAGAGAAAGTCTCACATCAACGAGGCTAATCAATGGGCTATGGAGATGCCCATCGATTGATGTTAATGCAAGGAGTAGGGATTGCCATGCAACGGATGCACTAGAGCTATAAATGTATGAAAGCTCAACAAAAGAAACTAAGTGGGTGTGCATCCAACTTGCTTGCTCATGAAGACCTAGGGCACTTGAGGAGGCCCATTGTTGGAATATACAAGCCAAGTGCTATAATGAAAAATTCCCACTAGTATATGAAAGTGACAAAACAAAAGAATCTCTATCATGAAGATTATGGTGCTACTTTGAAGCACAAGTGTGGCAAAGGATAGTAGCATTGTCCCTTTTATTTTTATTTGGACTTTCTTTTTTTATTTGGCCTTTCTTTTTTGGCCTTTCTCCTTCTTTTTTTGGGGACAATGCTCTATTAATGATGATCATCACACTTCTATTTATTTACAACTCAAAGATTACAACTCGATACTAGAAAAAAGTATGACTCTATATGAATGCCTCCGGCGGTGTACCGGGATATGCAATGAACCAAGAGTGACATGCATGAAATAATTATGAACAGTGGCTTTGCCACAAATACTATGTCAACTACATGATCATGCTAAGCAATATGACAATGATGAATGTGTCATGATAAATGGAATGGTGGAAAGTTGCATGGCAATATATCTCGGAATGGCTATGGAAATGCCATATTAGGTAGTTATGGTGGCTGTTTTGAGGAAGACATAAGGAGGTTTATGTGTGAAAGAGTGCATCATATCACGGGGTTTGGATGCACCGGCGAAGTTTGCACCAACTCTCAATGTGAGAAAAGGCAATGCACGGTACCGAAGAGGCTAGCAATGATGGAAGGGTGAGAGTGCGTATAATCCATGGACTCAACATTAGTCATAAAGAACTCACATACTTATTGCAAAAATCTACAAGTCATCAAAAACCAAGCATTACGCGCATGCTCCTAGGGGGATATATTGGTAGGAAAAGACCATCGCTCGTCCCCAACCGCCACTCATAAGGAGGACAATCAAATAACACCTCATGTTTCAAATTTGTTACATAACGTTTACCATACGTGCATGCTACGGGACTTGCAAACTTCAACACAAGAATTTCTCAAATTCACAACTACTCAACTAGCACGACTTTGATATTATTACCTCCATATCTCAAAACAATCATCAAGCATCAAACTTCTCTTAGTATTCAAAACACTCATAAGATTTTTTTACTAATCTTGAATACCTAGCATATTAGGATTATTTAAGCAAATTACCATGCTATTTAAGACTCTCAAAATAATCTAAGTGAAGCATGAGAGATCAATAGTTTCTATAAAAAAAATCCACCACCGTGCTCTAAAAGATATTAGTGAAGTACTAGAGCAAAACTATATAACTCAAAAAGATATAAGTGAAGCACATAGAGTATTCTAACAAACTCCACATCATGTATGGTTCTCTAAAAAGGTGTGTCGGGTGGTAGGAGCGACATATGCCAACGGATGGCTTATCATTGCGGGGGCCAATAGAACATCGCCGGTGCCTGGAAACGGGATGAGGCGAAGACATGCACGCCGGCGAATCTTACCCAGCTTCCGGGATCTCCGGGGAGATAACACCCCTACTGCTGCTCTGCGGGGTCTCCGCATGGTTACTTCGTGAACAAGTAGCTACAATGCTCCTTGAGCTGTTTTGGGTGGAAGGACGAACAAGGGCTCAGCTCAGCCTGCTTCCTCTCCTTGTATGGTGTCTAGGTCTAGAATGAGAGTCCAACCCTTTGCATGGGTGCACCGGGGGGTTTATATAGGCCTACCTCCCGGGGGTACAATGCTAATCCAACTGGGCGCAGGGCCCAGCTGTCTGTGACTATGCTCGCCGGCTTCTACGCCGGCTTCTGGGGCCCGCCGGCTGGTGGGTCCCGCCGGCTGCCAGCTCCTGGGTCGACAGGCCGGCCCCACCGGCCAGGGCCTGGTCGGCGGCTGGTTACTGTTACTCCGTGTTGTTGACACAGGCTTGGTCGGAGTAAGCGTGGCTATAGTAACGCCGCCTTGGCGGGCGATTACTGTAGCCCCGCCGCATCTTGTCTCCTTAATGGGCGTCTCCTTCGAGGAGGGTGGCAGGCCGGCTATGGGAAGCCGGCCCTCCATCTTGCCGGCTTGAGAGGAGGTGCGGCCGCCTTCGGCATCTCTCTGCCCGAAGGGGCCCACCGCCTCGGGGGCCACGCTGGCGGCCCGTCATGGACGGTGTCAGAGCCACCGTGGCTACAGTGCCGCGCCGGGCGGGCCGTGGCTGCCCGCACGGCGCGCTGTACCAGGCGTGCTCCGGGTTTTGGGGGTGGCAGGCTCCACTGTAGCCACGCCCCACTTCATCATCACAGAGTGGACGCGTACATTGCGGGTACGGCGTTGACTGCTTTATGGGAGCCGGCCTGGCTGCAGCCGGCCTTGTTGTGGCCGGCCTCTCGTAGCCGGCCTTGCCGTAGCCCGCCCTACCGTAGCCGGCCCCCCACAGCGTTCTTCAAGAGGGTAAAGGGCGGGCCGCCCCCGAAGCCGGCTAGGAAGGTAGTCGGCTAGGGGGGAGGCGGCCCAGGTCTTGAGTCTTCTTATGAGCCGGTCAGGCTCATAATTTTTTCTGAGGGGCCAGGGGAAGCCGGCTGGGCTACCCATGGCTATTTACCCCGACAGTAGTCCCCGAAGCCGGGCGAGCTTCACGGCGGACGGAAGGACGGGAAGCTTGGCCGGCTTCATACCCAGAGGGGCCGACCTCGCTGTCGCATGCCGACTTCGGAGAACTTTTTTGTTTATTAAGGTGACCGTGGCTGACCCGCGGGCTGGCCGCGGGCCCCACGACGGGCCACGTGGCGGAGAAGTCCTGCCGTCGCACGCGCGCGACGGGACGCCGCCGCAGGCCCGGGCCCGCCACTCCCTGGCCTCGGCCCGGGCGCAGATCTTCTGTGGCCTGAGGGGACTGCTCGCCTCCCCGCGGCCGTTTCTTCGCGTCATTAAGGCGCGTAATTAGCGCGGGCGTGGTGGAGATGGGCACGATCGATCCCCACGATCCCCCACGCCGCGCCTCCTCGGCTCTGGCGCACGAGTCTACAAGTAGGGGGGGAGGGGGAGAGACAAAGGTTCGTTCGCTCCACCGCTCCCCGTCCCTCCTTGCTCTTCTTCTTCCCTTTCTTCTTCCTCGCGCCCGACGCAGTCTCATGCCGCAGCCCGCTCACGCCGCCATGTCCCTGGCGCTGTCAAGCTCGTGGGACGGGTCCAACGTCCACGAGGACCACATCGAATTCCTCCGCCAGACCCGGCGCCTGCCCGCCGCCAACCTCGTGCAGGTTCGTCTGGCACCGGAGACGGAGGTCTCGCCGGTGCCGGAGGAAGGCGAGCGCGTCGTCTTCCGCATGCACTTCTTGCGTGGCTTCGGCTTCCCGGCGAGCGGCTTCATGCGATCCTTCCTCGAATTCTACAACCTCCAGCCGCATCACCTCATGCCCAATTCCGTGATGCAGCTGTCGGCCTTCGTTTCCCTCTATGAAGGTTTCCTGGGGGTTCTGCCGACGCTGGAGCTCTGGGCGGAGCTCTTCCAGAACAAGCTCGGCACCATCACCGCCGGCGTGCCGGCTCCCTGCAGGGCCTTCATCGCGATGAAGAGGGCAAGCGACAACAACCCCTTCCCTCACATCCCTCTAATCTAGTACGCAGACTCCATAGGACAGCCGGCAGCTCATCGAGCCAACAGCCGGCTAAACGCTCCAGAGGTACGACCAGTCGGGGCTTGATGCCGGACAAAATGAGGCCATTTGCCCGCTCCACTTGGCCGTTTGACTGCGGGTGGGCGACCGACGCAAGGTCCAGCCGGATACCTTGTGCGGCGCAGAACCGTGCCAAGGCACCTTTGGCAAAGTTTGTGCCGTTGTCGGTGATGATGCTGTGCGGTATGCCGTACCGGGTTGTTATATCTACAATGAAAGTCACTGCAGTCAGCCCATTCAGCTTCTTGATCGGCTTCGCCTCGATCCACTTGGTGAATTTGTCAACGGCGACGAGCAAATGTGTCATGCCGCCGCGCGCCGTCTTGAATGGGCCCACCATATCCAATCCCCAGACGGCAAAGGGCCAGGTGATGGGAATGGTCTTGAGTGCCGAAGCCGGCATGTGTTGATGTGAGCCAAAAAGCTGGCAGCCTTTGCAGTGTTTGACTAGCTCTTTGGCGTCGTCCAAAGCAGTCAGCCAGAAGAAACCGTGGCGGAAGGCTTTGGCGACAAGTGATCTTGATGCGGCGTGGTGGCCGCACTCTCCTTGGTGTATATCCCTGAGGATCGCGATGCCTTTCTCCTGTTCGACGCATCGCTGCAAGACTCTGGTGGCGCTGCGCTTGACAAGCTCTCTGTTGACGATTGTGTATGCTCCAGCCCGGCGCTGGACTTTTCTTGCTTCGTTTTTGTCAGCCGGCAGATCTTGGTTCACCAAAAAGTTGCGGATGGTTTGGGCCCATGATGGAGCGGCGACTTCCTCTGCTACCAATGTTGCTACAGCCACCAGGGTGGGCGGGCTGGGTAATGCAGTGCTGGAGTCGGCCGCCGCTTGCTGTGCTGAAGAAGTCCCCGGATCGGCTACCGCAGTCCCCGGGCCGAATATTGAATTCCCCGGGCCGGCTGCTTGATTCTTCGAGCCGGACCCGGCCTCCTCGGGGTTAGGCGGCACGAAGATGGAGTCGGATTCCGGAGACGGCTTGATTGATGGCTTGAGGAGGCGCTGTAGGGCGACACCGGTTGGTATTGCTTGCCGCGTGGAGCCTATTCGGGCCAGAGCGTCTGCTGGCTCGTTGTCGGCTCACGGCACATGAAGGAATTCACACCCGTCGAAGTATCCGCTGATTTGCTGCACTAGGAAGCGGTAGCTCGCCATGTTTGCGTCCTTGGCGTCCCAGTCGCCAGAAGATTGCTGCACCACCAAATCCGAGTCGCCATAGCACAGGATCTGGCGGATGCCAAGTTCCTTGGCAAGCCGGAGCCCGTGTATGAGCGCTTCGTACTCGGCTACGTTGTTGGAGGCGGCAAAGTGGATCTGTAGCGTGTATCTGAGCTTGTCGCCCTTTGGAGAGGTAAGGACGACGCCGGCTCCCAAGCCGGTGCACATCTTTGATCCGTCAAAGTGCATGCGCCAATGGGTGGAGTCGGGCGCTGGTGGTAAGTACTGGGTCTCGGCCCAGTCGACGAGGAAGTCGGCCAGCGCTTGCGTCTTGATGGCGGTGCGGGGTTGGTAGAAGATCGTGTAGGGGGCCAGCTCGATGGCCCATTTAGCCACCCGGCCGGATGCATCCCGGCTGCCTATGATCTCGGCCAGCGGGGCAGTGCATATGACCGTGATGGGATGCTCTTGGAAGTACGGCTTCAGCTTCTTGGCGGCGAAGTACACGCCATAGCACATCTTCTGATAGTGCGGGTAATTTTGTTTCAAGGCGGACAGCACCTCGCTCAGGTAATACACCGGCCTCTGGACCGGCTGGGCTCGGCCTTCTTCGGGGCGTTCGACCACAATGGCGGTGCTGACCACCCGGCTAGTGGCGGCAATATATAGGAGCATGGGCTCCTTCTCAGTCGGTGTCGCCAAGATAGGCGGCATGGACAGCATTTTCTTCAGCTCATGGAAAGCTTAGTCGGCCTGGTCATTCCACTCAAAGTGAGTGCTCTTCTTCATGAGGCGGTAGAGAGGGAGAGCTTTTTCTCCAAGCCGGCTGATGAAGCGGTTCAGAGAGGCCAGGCACCCGGTGAACTTCTGAATCTCTCTGAGCTTGGTTGGGACCGCCATCCTCTCGATGGCCTTGATCTTCACAGGGTTGCACTCTATGCCGCGTTCGGAGACCAGAAAGCCTAGGAGCTGGCCGGCTGGCACTCCGAACATGCATTTCTCCGGGTTGAGCTTGATCCGGAACCGGCGCAGGTTCTTGAATGTCTCCTTCAAGTCTTCCAGCAGAGTGCCACGCTTCTCCGTCTTCACCACAACATCATCCACGTAGACGTGGGCGTTCTTGCTGAGCTGCGTGAGAAGGCACTTCTGCATGCAACGCTGAAAAGTGGCGCCGGCATTCCTCAAGCCGAACGTCATAGTCAAGTAGCAGAAGGCTCCAAACGGCGTGATGAAGGTGGTCTTTAGTCGGTCATCCGGGTTCAGCTTTATCTGGTGGTATCCCGAGTAGGCATCCAAAAAGCTCAACAGCTCGCATCCGGCTGTGGAGTCTATCACTTGATCAATCCTAGGCAGAGCGAAGGGATCTTTTGGGCAGGCTTTGTTGAGGCATGTGTAATCTATACACATGCGCCACTTGTTATTCTTTTTTAGCACGAGAACCGGGTTCGCGAGCCACTCAAGGAAGAAAACTTCCATGATGAAGCCGGCTGCGAGAAGCCGGGCTATCTCCTCCCCTACGATCCTTCTCTTCTCCTGTGATAGTCGGCGGAGGGGCTGCTTGACTGGTTTAGCATCCTCCCGCACGTGCAATTTGTGCTCGGCAAAATCCTTCGGAACACCCGGCATGTCCTTGGGGGACCATGCAAAGATATCCCGATTCTCACAGAGGAAATCGACGAGCTCGCCTTCCTATTTGCTATCCAGGCTCGCCCCAATGACGGCAAACCTCTCGGGGTGCTCGGGGTCGAGCTGTATCTTCTTGGTCTCCTTGGCCGGCTGGAAAGATCCTTGGGCATCATACTCCTTGGAGTCGGCGGGTTGGTTTAGCTGCTTGCTGGCCAGGGCCACGACCCTATCCAGCGTCTTCTTCTCTGCGGCGATCACGAGGGATTCGGCCAGCCGGCTGCTGGCCGCGGCGCAGTCGGCGGACTTCTTGTAGTCGCCGGCGATGGTGATGACACCCTTGGAGCTTGGTATCTTCATCTTGAGGTAAGCGTAGTGGGGGACCGCCATAAACTTGGCCAAGGCGGGTCGGCCAAGCAAGGCGTGGTAAGGGCTCTCTAGGTCCACCACCTCGAACCAGATTGCTTCCCGGCGGAAATGATCCTTGCCCCCAAAGAGTACATCGATCTTGATCTTGCCGATGGGGGCACAGGACAAACCGGGTACGATGCCGTGGAACACCATTCGAGTCAGCGCAAGCTGCTTTGCCTTGACACCCAGCTTCTCCATGGTGTCTCGGTACAGGATGTTGATGCTGCTCCACCGTCGATCAGCACGCGGGAGAAGCGTGCGGCGCGCGTATTCGTTGCAAGGGTGGCCTCCAGGACCAAAGCGTAGGAGCCGGGGGACGGCATCACCTCTGGGTGGTCGGCCCGGCTCCAACTGATGGGTTTCTCTGACCAGTGCATGTGGCCGGCTGGGCTGGTGGCGGCCACATTGACCTCTTGTTGCTCTCGGTGCTTGCTGCGCCGGTCTTCGGGCTGGCTCGTGAAGACAACATAAGATGCTTGCTCATCGGGGAACTCGTCCTGCACGGCGTCGACCGCGGGCCGGGCGGCCTTGGGCGGCGGAGCCGGCGGCGGCGGGCCGGCAAGCGGAGTCGGCGTGAGCCCTTCGCCCTTGGAGATTCGGGTGAGCCAGTTGCATTTGCGGGTCGTGTGGTTGGACGGCTTCGCGCCGCTGTGGAACTTGCACGGGGCATCAAGGGTTTGCTCGTAGGAGAAGGCCGGTTGCCAAGCCGGCCGGCCGCCCTTGGGCTTCTTGGGCGCGGGCCGCCCCTCAGGCGGCGCATCTTCGACCGTGGCCACCTGCCGGCTAGCGGGAGGCGGTGCAGGGCCCTGGCACTTCTGATTGTTCTGGTGTTGGCGTCGGCCGCCGTCTCCAGCTGGCGCTTGGGGCGCCGGATTGAGCACTTTTCCGGACGCGTCCACCTGGAGCTCGGTCTTCATTGAGGAGTCGGTGGTGGCGTACTTGTCGGCGATGTTCAGGAGCTCGTCGAGGGTAGTCGGCTCATCGCAGAGAAGCTTGTGCTTGAGGAGGGTGCCCTCTCAGCACCCGGCAGTGAAGTATTCGATGGCTTGCACCTCGTGCACCCCCTCGCAGGAGTTGCGGAGCTCGGCCCAACGCGTGAGGTAGTCGCGAGTGGACTCGGTTGGGCCCTGTACACACAGGGAGAGCTGTCTGGGCTTGGGAGCCCGCTTGTAGGTGCTGGTGAAGTTGCGAACGAAGGCTTCAGTGAAATCCACCCAGCTGTTGATGCTGAGGGGCTTGAGGCTGTTAAGCCAAGTCCGTGTCGTGCCTTGCAGCATGAGGGGCACATACTTTACGGCAACGCGCCGGTTGCCATTGGCGATGCTGACGGCTGTGGAGTAGTCGGTCAGCCAGTCTTCCGGCTTCACCGAGCCGTTGTACTTGGGTGTGTCTCTTGGGAGCGAGAACCCTTTGGGGAAGGGCTCGTCGCGGATGCGGGGGCCAAAGCAAGGCGGGCCAACATCGTCTTCTTCTTCTAGCGCCAGGGATCGGGCCAGGCGGTCGATCCGGTGGCGGGCGTCGTTTTCGCTGATTCCCTCGCGGCGACCAAGCCGGCCGCTGAGAGTCGGGTGAGCCACTGGAGGCGGGGTGGGATATCTCTCTCCGCGAGCTCGAGGCGAAGGCGGGGTGCCCCGCCATTCCATGGCTCGGGGGTGGCCGTCCGCGTCTCGCTCGATGGAGATTTGGGTCCGGCTTCGGCTGGAAGCCGGCTCTTTCTCGCGCCGCGCGCGGGTGTTGCTTGTAGTCGGCGACCGGGAGGTCGCGCCGTGGTCGCGGCGCGGGGGAGGGCTCCCCGCGCAGGCGTCGGCTTCGTGCCGTCGTGCGGACGCATTGATTAGTTGCTGGATGCGCCGCGTCATGTGGGGGAGGTCTTCGGCTTCCAAGCCGTCCAGCTCGTCTACGGCCGCCTGGGCGGCGCGCAGGTTCTCGAGCGGGGTGGCGTAGACCGGGCGATTCACTCCAAGCGTGTCGGCGATGACGGCGCCGCGTTGCCTGACAACGCCAGCTCGGCTTGGGCCAGCCGGAGCCGGCGTGCCGAAGGTGGCGCGGTCAGCTTCGCGCTGGTAGGCCTCGGTGAGGCGTCTTACGGAGGCTAGCCGCCGGCCCTCCGCGAGGAGGGCGAGGCGGCGTGCCTCCAGAACTTCATCGCTGGCGTCAGCCGGCAGGGGGGCGGACAAGTCGTGGGCCGCCGCACGTGGGGCGTCGCGGGCGCCCTCGTCAGTCGGGCCGTCGAGGCTGATAACCATCACCTCGGGGGCGTCAGAATCGCGATCGCCAGCCGGAGGGAGCGGGTCGTTGTAGACCGTGACGTTGGTGGGGAAGGTATCGTAGGATGCCGTGTCGGAGTCGACAGGCATCGGGTCGGTGGAGCCAACCGACTCCAAATCCGCAGCGGGCTCGCCGGAGACGTGGAGCTGGCCGAGGAGGTTGGCGAGGTGATCAGTGCCCGCATCGGAGGCAAGCTCGTCGGAGATGCGGGCCTTGTCAAAGAGGTCGGCGAGGCCGCTAGCCGCGCAGATGTTGGTGACGCCATGCAGCGCGTCGCGGCAAGCGCCATTGGGCGAGCCGGGCTGGCTACGCTCGCGGGGAAGGAAAAGGGTTCCCGTCCAGAACAGGTCTCCGGACGACGGTGCACCAGGCCCCACGGTGGGCGCCAAATGTTGGGTGGTAGGAGCGACATATGCCAACGGATGGCTTATCATTGCGGGGGCCAATAGAACATCGTCGGTGCCTGGAAACGGGATGAGGCGAAGACATGCACGCCGGCGAATCTTACCCAGCTTCAGGGCTCTCCGGGGAGATAACACCCCTACTGCTGCTCTGCGGGGTCTCCGCATGGTTACTACGTGAACAAGTAGCTACAATGCTCCTTGAGCTGTTTTGGATGGAAGGAGGAAGAAGGGCTCAGCTCAGCCTGCTTCCTCTCCTTGTATGGTGTCTAGGTCTAGAATGAGAGTCCAACCCTTTGCATGGGTGCACCGGGGGGTTTATATAGGCCTACCTCCCGGGGGTACAATGGTAATCCGACTGGGCGCAGGGCCCAGCTGTCTATGACTATGCTTGTCGGCTTCTACGCTGGCTTCTGGGGCCCGCCGGCTGGTGGGTCCCGCCGGTTGCCGGCTCCTGGGTCGACAGGCCGGCCCCACCGGCCAGGGCCTGGTCGGCGGCTGGTTACTGTTACTCCGTGTTGTTGACACAGGCTTGGTCGGGGTAAGCATGGCTACAGTAACGCCGCCTTGTCGGGCGATTACTATAGCCCCGCCGCATCTTGTCTCCTTAATGGGCGTCTCCTTCGAGGAGGGTGGCAGGCCGGCTATGGGAAGCCGGCCCTCCATCTTGCCGGCTTGAGAGGAGGTGCGGCCACCTTCGGCATCTCTCTGCCCGAAGGGGCCCACCGCCTCGGGGGCCACGCTGGCGGCCCGTCATGGACGGTGTCAGAGCCGCCGTGGCTACAGTGTCGCGTCGGGCGGGCCGTGGCTGCCCGCACGGTGCGCTGTACCAGGCGTGCTCCGGGTTTTGGGGGTGGCAGGCTCCACTGTAGCCACGCCCCGCTTCATCATCGCAGAGTGGACGCGTACATTGCGGGTACGGCGTTGACTACTTTATGGGAGTCGGCCTGGCTGCAGCCGGCCTTGTTGAGGCCGGCCTCTCGTAGCCGGCCTTGCCGTAGCCGGCCCTGCCATAGCCGGCCCCCCACAGCGTTCTTCATGAGGGTAAGGGGCGGGCCGCCCCCGAAGCCGGCTAGGAAGGTAGTCGGCTAGGGGGGAGGCGGCCCAGGTCTTGAGTCTTCTTATGAGCCGGTCGGGCTCATAATTTTTTCTGAGGGGCCAGGGGAAGCCGGCTGGGCTACCCATGGCTATTTACCCCGACAAGGTGTGTAAAGCAAGGATGATTGTGGTAAACTAAAAAGGAAAGACTCAAATCATACAACACGCTCCAAGAAAAACACATATCATGTGGCGAATAAAAATATAGCTCCAGGTAAAGTTACCGATAGAAGTAGATGAAAGAGGGGATGCCTTCCGGGGCATCCCCAAGGTTTGGCTTTTAGGTGTACTTAGATTATCTTGGGGGTGCCATGGGCATCCCCAAGCTTAGGATCTTGCCACTCCTTGTTCCATAATCCATCAAATCTTTACCCAAAACTTGAAAACTTCACAACACAAAACTTAAAGTAGAAAATCTCGTGAGCTCCGTCAGCGAAAGAAAACAAAAGACCACTTCAAGGTACTGTAATGAACTCATTCTTTATTTATATTGGTTTTAAACCTACTGTATTCCAACTTCTCTATGGTTTATAAACTATTTTACTAGCCATAGATTCATCAAAATAAGCAAACAACACACGAAAAACAGAATCTGTCAAAAACAGAACAGTCTCTAGTAATCTGTAGCTAGCACAAGATCTGGAACCCCAAAAATTCTAAAGTAAATTTCTGGACGTGTGGACTTTATCTATTAATTGTCTTCAAAAAGAATTAACTAAATATCACTTTCCAAATAAAAATGGCAGCAGTTCTCGTGAGCGCTAAAGTTTCTGCTTTTTACAGCAAGATATCAAGACTTTCCCCAAGTCTTCCCAACGGTTCTACTAGGCTCAAACACTAATTAATCACAAAAAACACAACCAAAACAGAGGCTAGATAAATTATTTATTACTAAACAGGAGCAAAAATCAAGAAATAAAAATAAAATTGGGTTGCCTCCCAACAAGCGCTATTGTTTAACGCCCCTAGCTAGGCATAAAAAGCAAGGATAGATCTAGGTATTGCCGTCTTTGGTAGGCAATCCATAAGTGGATCTCATTATAGATTCATAAGGTAATTTAATTTTATTTTTAGGAAAGTTTTCCATGCCTTTCCTTAACGGAAATTGGAATCTAATATTTCCTTCCTTCATATCAATAATTACACCAATCATTCTAAGGAAAGGTCTACCAAGAATAATAGGACATGAAGGATTGCAATCTATGTCAAGAACGATAAAATCTACGGGCACATAATTCCTATTGGCAACAATAAGAACATCATTAATTATTACCATAGGTTTCTTAATAGTGGAATCCGCGAGGTGCAAGTTTAGAGAGCAATCATCAAAATCACGGAAACCTAACAAATCACATAAAGTCTTTGGAATCGTGGAAACACTAGCACCCAAATCACACAAAGCATAGCATTCATGATCTTTAATCTTAATTTTAATAGTTGGTTCCCACTCATCATAAAGTTTTCTAGGGATAGAAACTTCCAACTCAAGTTTTTCTTCATAAGATTGCATCAAGGCATCAACAATATGTTTAGTAAACGCTTTATTTTGACTATAAGCATGAGGAGAATTTAGCATGGATTGCAACAAGGAAATACAATCAATCAAAGAGCAATTTTCATAATTAAATTCCTTGAAATCCACAATAGTGGGTGTCGGTGTCAAAACCGACGGATCTCTGGTAGGGGGTCCCGAACTGTGCGTCTAAGGCGGATGGTAATAGGAGGCAGGGGACACGATGTTTTACCCAGGTTCGGGCCCTCTTGATGGAGGTAAAACCCTACTTCCTGCTTGATTGTTCTTGATAATATGAGTAGTACAAGAGTTGATCTACCACGAGATCAGAGAGGCTAAACCCTAGAAGCTAGCCTATGGTATGATTGTATGTTGTCCTACGGACTAAAACCCTCCGGTTTATATAGACACTGGAGGGGGATAGGGTTACACAGAGTCGGTTACAAGGAAGGAGATCTACATATCCGTATTGCCAAGCTTGCCTTCTATGCCAAGGAGAGTCCCATCCGGACACGGGAGAAAGTCTTCAATCCTGTATCTTCATAGTCCAACGGTCTGGCCAAAGGATGTAATCCGGATGTCCGGATACCCCCTAATCTAGGACTCCCTTAGTGGGTTTAGCAACATCTTGGGTTTTAATTTCTTCAATCCCACTTTCATCAAATTTAGCATCAAAATCTAAAGACTCCGAATTTTTGGAACGCCTTTTAGGTAAAGGTGGATCATATTCAATCCCATCATTATCAAGATTCATATTGTAAAACAAAGATTTAATAGGGGACACATCAATAACTTTTAGATCTTCATCTTTATTTTCATAGGAACTAGAAGAACACGCTCTTATAAAGGCATCTTTCTTAGCACGCATCCTAGCGGTTCTTTCTTTGCACCCATCAATGGAAATTCTCATGGCTTTGAGAGACTCATTGATATCATGCTTAGGAGGAATAGATCTAAGTTTCAAAGAATCAACATCAAGAGAAATTCTATCAACGTTCCTAGCCAACTCATCAATCTTAAGCAATTTTTCTTCAATCAAAGCATTGAAATTCTTTTGCGAAGTCATAAATTTTTTAATATTAGATTCAAAATCAGAGGGCATCTTATTATAATTTCCATAAGAATTTTTGTAGGAATTACCATAATTATTAGAGGGATTACTAGGATAAGGCCTAGGATTAAAATTTCCTCTATACGCGTTGTTACCAAAATTGTTCCTACCAACAAAATTCACATCCATAGATTCATTATTATTCCCAATCAAAGTAGACAAGGGCATATCATTAGGATCAGAAGAAACACTCTTACTAGCAAATAATTTCATAAGTTCATCCATCTTTCCACTCAAAACATTAATTTCTTCTATCGCATGCACCTTTTTATTAGTAGATCTTTCAGTATGCCATTGAGAATAATTAACCATAATATTATCAAGGAGTTTAGTAGCATATCCAAAAGTGATTTCCATAAAAGTGCCTCCCGCGGCCGAATATAAAAGATTTCTAGAAGCAAAATTCAATCCGGCATAAATTTTTTGTATAATCATCCACAAATTCAAACCATGAGTAGGGCAATTGCGTATCATTAATTTCATCCTCTCTCAAGCTTGTGCAACATGTTCATGATCAAGTTGCTTAAAATTCATAATATCGTTCCTAAGGGAGACGATCTTAGCGGGAGGAAAATACTTAGAGATAAAAGCATCTTCGCACTTGTTCCAAGAATCAATACTATTTTTAGGCAAAGACGAAAACCAAGCTTTAGCATGATCTCTAAGCGAAAAAGGAAATAGCTTCAATTTAACAATATCATTATCCACATCTGTCTTCTTTTGCATATCACACAAATCAATGAAGCTATTTAGATGGGTAGTGGCATCTTCATAAGGAAGGCCGGAAAACGGATCTTTCATAACAAGATTCAGCAAGGCGGCATTAGTTTCACAAGATTCAGCATCGGTAAGAGGAGCAATCGGAGTGCTAATAAAATCATTGTTGTTGGTATTGGTAAAGTCACACAAATTAGTGTTATCTTGAGCCATCGTGACAAGCAAGCAATCCACCACACAAGCAAACAAAAAGCAAACGGGCAAAATGAGGCAAATAGAGAAAGAGAGGGAGGATAGAGAGAGAGGGCGAATAAAATGGCAAAGGTGAAGTGGGGGAGAGGAAAACGAGAGGCAAATCGCAAATAATGTAATGCGGGAAATAAGGGTTGTGATGGGTACTTGGTATGTTGAATTTTGCGTAGACTCCCCGCCAACGGCGCTAGAAATACTTCTTGCTACCTCTTGAGCACTGTGTTGGATTTCCTTGAAGAGGAAAGGATGATACAACAAAGTAGCGTAAGTATTTCCCTCAGTTTTTGAGAACCGAGGTATCAATCCAGTAGGAGGCTACGTGCGAGTCCCTCGTACCTACACAAAACAAATAACTCCTCGCAACCAACGCGATAAGGGGTTGTCAATCCCTTCACGGTCACTTACGAGAGTGAGATCTGATAGATATGATAGAATAATATTTTTGGTATTTTTGTGATAAAGATGCATATTAAAATAAAAGAAAAGTAAAAGGCGAAGGAAATAACTAAGTATTAGAAGATTAATACGATGAAGATAGACCCGGGGGCCATAGGTTTCACTAGTGGCTTCTCTCAAGAACATAAGTATTTTACGGTGGGTGAACGAATCACTGTTGAGCAATTGATAAAATTGAGCATAGTTATGAGAATATATAGGTATGATCATGTATATAGGCATCACGTCCGAGACAAGTAGACCGACTCCTGCCTGCATCTACTACTATTACTCCACTCATCGACTGCTATCCAGCATGCATCTAGAGTATTAAGTTCATAAAAACAGAGTAACGCCTTAAGCAAGATGACATGATGTAGAGGGATAAATTCATGCAATATGATAAAAAAACCCATCTTGTTAACCTCGATGGCAACAATACAATACGTGCCTTGCCGCCCCTACTGTCATTGGGAAAGGACACCGCAAGATTGAACCCAAAGCTAAGCACTTCTCCCATTGCAAGAAAGATCAATCTAGTAGGCCAAACCAAACTGATATTTCGAAGAGACTTGCAAAGATAACCAATCATACATGAAAGAATTCACAGAAGATTCAAATATTGTTCATAGAAAATCTTGATCATAAACCCACAATTCATCGTCTCAATAAACACACCGCAAAAAGAAGATTACATCGAATAGATCTCCACAAGAGAGGGGGAGAACATTGTATTGAGATCCAAAAAGAGAGAAGAAGTCATCTAGCTAATAACTATGGACCCGAAGGTCTGAGGTAAAGTACTCACACTTCATCGCAGAGGCTATGGTGTTGATGTAGAAGCCCTCCGTGATGGATGCCCCCTCCGACGGAGCTCCGGAACAAGCCCCAAGATGGGATCTCATGGATACAGAAAGTTGTGGCGGTGGAATTAGGGTTTTCGCTCCGTATCTGATCGTTTGGGGGTACGTAGGTATATATAGGAGGAAGGAGTACGTCGGTGGGGCAACAGGGGGCCCACGAGGGTGGAGGGCGCGCCTGGGGGGGTAGGCGTGCCCCCTACCTCATGGCCTCCTCCTTTATTTCTTGACGTAGGGTCCAAGTCTCCTGGGTCTTGTTTGTTCCAAAAATCACGTTCCCGAAGGTTTCATTCCATTTGGACTCCGTTTGATATTCCTTTTCTGCGAAACTCTGAAATAGGCAAAAAAACAGCAATTCTGGGCTAGGCCTCCGGTTAATGGGTTAGTCCCAAAAATGATATAAAAGTGGATAATAAAGCCCAATAATGTCCAAAACAGTAGATAATATAGCATGGAGCAATAAAGTTTTTACTTTCCCCAAATTTCAAACAAGTGCGTCCCATTTGTTCAAAAAAGCCAAAAACAAGCGTCCGAGACCGAAACATGGATCCCCCCCCGCCCCCGTCCGATTCCCCATTCGTACTCCATGGGCGCCAAAACTACCTCTCCACCAGCCGCGAAACCCCGGCGTCCTCCGTCCGCCACCCCATCCCACCCATCAACCGTCGCCCTCCTCCATCATGCCTGAGCCGATACCCCGATGTCGTCGTCCACCGCAACCTCAACCGCAACGCCCTCCATGGCTAGTAGTTGAAGCCGAGGCTGAGCCGTCCGTACCCGAGGCAGTTCAACCACGCTGTCCTGCACCTCACCGCTGCTACTCCAACTTCGCCACTGTCCACCGCACTAGAGTTGTTCCTGCTACGTCGTCCTTCACCGCCTCGGATCTGCTTCCCCTCCGCCGACATACGGCCACGGCAACACAGTCAACAATTTGACCATGGGTTCGTCCAAGCCTGCACCCTCCTCCGAAACATCGGTTCCCCTGGCAAAAAGAAGAAGATCGGCACGACATGTGGAGGAGACCACACCGGCAACCGAAAATGGTACTCCTCTTCCCTTATTCGTGCAAATCTTATGTGTCTGCTTGCACGGTATTCATCCCATAGAAGACCCTAGTTGACCACTTCTTCTTGATACTAGATGTTCCTACTAACTCACGATGCACAAGGTTTCTCCTCATATACAATTTCACCTTAGCTAGAGGTCCGTCGCCCCCCGGATTTCAATTCCTGGTCATTTGATTCCCAATTAACGAAATCATTCCCCGGGGAAGCAGTGCCTCGGTGTTTATCTTAGGGGCGTGTGGGGCCTAGAGCTGCTGGCGCCCGATTTGGAGGTCGGCCGGGATTAAAGGGATGGCATGGGGGCGCCGCCAAGCATGGCGGTGGTGTGAGGTCGAGGAGAGGGCGGGGCGGCGGAGGCAGGGGTCAGAGCTGGTGGTCGCTGGCGGTTCAAGAAATATCGTCAACAGTGACTGGCGGGAGGTAGACGAAGGCCATCTGCCCGTTCCTTATAGATCAGACGGTTCATAAAAAAATCGACTGACCTATTTATTTTCAGTCGACTGTTATCTTGATAGGACCACATGTTGTGGTGTGCTGGAGGAGTACCTGCATTTCCTGTGCTCATATATAACAAAATCATACGGAGTATAATCTAATTTTGTTTGCCATGCAATGTTGTAGAGCTATCATATGTCTCATGTCATTTATTTTTCAGCCACCTGCTATCTGCTACTTTTACAGTGCACTAGTTCTGCACACACTTCACCCATTCTCTCACTATTGTGTTTTTATGCAAGGTTATTTCAGACTCTGCCTTCACAGAAGCAGAAAAGAAAAGAGAGAAGGCGCTCCTGCTTGCTTCACGGGCACGCAAGACACGTGTTTTTGCTTTAAAGGTCGGATGTTTAACAGATGGAGACGGTAAACGTAGCTCTGGAGTTGATGATCTCGCTCTCCATGAACTACCATCCCAGGTGCTTGCTTTAACTTCATGGTGTCATATGTGGTTGCATGTTGCATATGGTGTCTAGCTTGTATCTGAAAGGCCAAAGTCGGTCTTTATCAAGATAAGGAAAGATATATTTTACATGAACCACCATCCCGGGAGCACCAGAAGACAAATAGCTAGTCAGGGCACTGGCCGAGCCAGTGACAAGCCCAGCACAGACATGCATCACCTGGAACCCAACTAAAAAGCCACGATGGTGGCGAAGCAGACCGCCTCCCACCAGGCTCTCACGTCCTAGATGATCATGCTCACCACTCCAGCTGGATGTTTAGCTTGTATTGCTTCCAGTTTGGTTAAATTGCATCTGCTTAGCTTACACACTATACCTTTGAATATGACATACCTTCCTGTTTTTGGTACATACTAGTACATCTGTCTATTAACCATGTTCTTACATCAAACTAATGTTCTTGCGTATCCCTCATCAATCACTTATGATGAGGCAGTCAGGCCAATGGACTACTGTGATAAAAGATCCTCATTTAAAGAATGCAGCGTCAGCCTCCCCACATGATTCTCAAGAAACAGCAAGGCTAGATGAAGATAGTGAACATAGCTCTATAGTTGATTACTGCATTTCCCCTACACTAGCATCGCAGGTGCTTGCTCTAACTTCGCAGCGTGATATGTGGTTGCATGTTGCATATGGTGTCTAGATTGTAATTCTTCCAATCTGGTTAAATTGCATGTGCTATTCTGCTTAGTTTATACATTATACCTGTTAATGTGACATGCCTTCCTATTTTCAGTACATAGTACATCTGTCTGTTAAGCATGTCCTTACATAAAACTATTGTTTTTTGTATCCCGCATAAATCAATATGATGAGACACCTTTAGTATATGCAGTGTGATATTAGTTGCATCTTTCATATGATTTATAGCATGCGCTGCTTCTAATTTGTTGAAATGTCATTTATGATGGGACGCTTTTAACTTGGTAGAGTCATATTGGTTGCACCTTTCATGTGGTGTCTAGCTTGCATTGCTTCTTATTTTTTGAAATGGTTTCTGCTTAGTTTACACAAACAGTTGTGAATATGCCATGTCGTCCTATTTTTCGTATTATTCCATCCTGGAATCATGTGTTTGCCTTACATCAAAGTAGTGATTGTCACTATCATGCACGAATGAGTTCTGAAGAGTGAATTTTATTGCTTTTTCTTGTCGGTTTTACTTGACAATTCAAAATCAATAAAGCGGAAGGAAGTTAGCAAGGCAGCGGATGAAGGTGCTCCTTCCAAACGGAGGGCCTCTACAGATTCTACTCCTCCATCCCCCCAAGATGATTTCCAAGACAACACATGCATAGACACTCAACATAGTTGTGTTGGTGATGAGCACGTCTCCCCTAGTGCACCATCACAGGTGCTCCCTCTAACTTGGCACTGCTATATGTGGTTGCATGTTATGTATGATGTCTAGCTTGTATTGCTTCTAATTTTGTTGAATTTCATCTGCTTACTTTACACATTATACTTGTGACTAAGACACGTGTTCCTGTTTCTAGAACATACAATATATGTCTATCACGCCATGTTCTTACATCAAAGTACTATTGTTGTGTAACCTGCAACAATCACTTATCATAAGACATGTTTGACTTGGGAGTGTGATATAGGTTACATCTCGCATTCTTTTCTAGATTTTACTACTTCTAATTTGTTAAAATGGCACTTATGATGAGACGGTTTTAACTTGGTAGAGTGATATTCGTTGCATCTTTCATATGGTGTCTAGCTTTCATTGCTTCTAATTTGTTGAAATGTCGTCTCCTTAGTTTACACATCATAAGCTGTGAATATGAAATGTTGTGAATATGCAATAGCACTAATGATGAGAGACCTTTAACTTGGTAGTGTGATGTTGTTTGCATCTTCCATATGATTTATTTCTTGTACTGCTTCACATTTGTTTAAATGGCATTTATGATGAGACACTGTTAACTTGGCAGAGCGATATTTGTAGCATCTTTCATATGGTGTCTACCTTCCATTGCATTGCTTCTAATTTAGTGAAATGTCTTCTGCTTACTTTACACATCATAGTTCTGGTTATCTCATGTCGTCCTGTTTTTCGTACATATTACATCCTCCTATCATGTGGTTGTCTAACATCAAAGTTCAGTTCGTCTGTATCACGCATCAATTTGTTCTGCAGAACTAAATTGTTATTCGTTTTTCTTGTCGGCTTGACTTAACATGGAACAGAGAAAGAGGAAGCAACATAGAACGACATGGAGAGCGAAGCGGAAGAATCCTGCAGATTTTGCTGGTACTGATGGTGCAATAGAAGGTCAAAGTCCAACGGAAAATTGTACCGACAGGGTATCCCGTGCTACACGAGCTGCAGAACAAGCCAAACAGAAACAAATAGCTGCCACCAAACAAGCAGAGACAGCCATAGTTGTTGCAACACCTTCCACAGTACCACCAGCTGCACAATTTACTCGCTGGTCAACTCAGCTAACAGCACGTTCCCAAGATCCCTTGCCACCTGACACTACTTCTGAAGCACTCTTGACACAAGATGAGTTGGCAAGATCAGATGAACTTTGTGAGCTTCAACACCAAGAATGTAGTTGCTGGAGTGAAGTTACAGTTGCATGCTTCTTTATATGTAGTCTCACAGTTTGATGTACACTAACACTTCCTATGTTTGTTGTTGGACTAGCACCTAGGCGCAAGAGGAAACAAACATCAGTGATCATGCTCGATAGGTTAACTAAATATAGAGGAGGAAGAATGGAGATCCATTTTGAGGCAGGTTTAAAAAGGCCACGTGATGCTATAGAGTCAGCCAAGATAGTATCAGAGGCAGCGGTTGCCGTTAGGTGTCATGTACGTATCCTCCCAACATGGATTCAGTACAGGAATGACAAAGACAAAACCCAGTTCAACACCTTCCTTGACCATTTATCTATAAGTATGGTTATGTATGGAAACTAGTAATATCGTCTTGCTCTGTCCAATACTTTCTAGGTTGCTGATAATGAGACTCCCATAATTTTCAACAAATGAGGTTCAAGTTGGATAGCCAAGATGATGCAACCAGACAAGCTTGCACCCATGTTTTCAAGTCTACTCTGAGACAGTATCGGTATAACTTGAGGAAACCTAACGTTGAATGCAAGGCTAACAGTGAACTTGCCCAAACATCTCCAGTGGAAAATATATCGAATGAAGACTGGAGAGGCCTCATTACTGAAGTATCAGGTACATTATATATATATATATGTGCTCAGATCACATGTTGAAGTCCTATTTACGCATGTGCCACACAAATCTATCTTCTTGTAGGTGAACTGTTCAAAGAACAAGGCCAACCGTACGAAAGTGAAATTCCAATAGACGACAAGATCTCGTAGCTATATTGCACACTGCGAGGCTCTTGTAATTAGCTGTTGTTTCACTCTTTTGATTGTACCATATTATCATATCTATATTGACTTGTTCCAAATGCGGAGGAAAGCCCGCAAGGACCAAAAAGTACCTGAACCAAATGCTGTGGAAATCTTCAAGGACTGTCACACCAGCAAGACGAAGGGCATGACTACACCAGTCAAAGTTGTTGTTGTAAGTCCTTAATCCTCATGCCTTTTAACTACTACTTACTCTAACTTGTGCCTTGAACTGCATGGTTTGCATCCAATGTCTATTACTCTTTTCAATTTTATACACAACTGTCTTAGAGTATCATTGCACCTTACAAGGTTTAAAAGAGAGGAGTTATGTTCCTTTGATCTTGACCTGTAATCTAGTTCCGTGATGGACTTGCCCACACAACGTTACAATTGCTTGTTTGTCTGTTCTCAGTTGTTTTGTGATATGAATGATGTCATACTATGCTTACCATATTACAAACTTTGTCTCTTTATCCTTAGCTATCAATACAATGTGAAGAAATAGGCAATACATTAGCCATGGTACATGGTCATATGTTTGGAACCTGGTTTTATTATGTATTTTGCAATAAAATACAACTAATATTTTACATGGGTTCACCAGAATAAGTTCTGTATATAGACCAAAGCTATTTTGTTTGGTTTTGCTGCCTCCTTAATATCTTCTATTCTGGTACTACTAATGTAAAAACTCGACTTTTCAGGAAGCTATGGAAAAACGGTGGAACCGCCACCTTCAATGCCAGCTCTTGCTGTAGTCGGTCAGTACCTGTCCACTAACAGTGCCAAAAGCACGTTCCTGCGTAATGCTGGGTTGGTTGTTAAGGCAATCTCGTCCAAACTACCTCATGGTCAAGATATCCAAGCTCAAAACAATGTTATATCTATGCTCCAGACACAAGTCCGTTCCCTCACAGAGACCCTTTGTGAAACAAGGACAAACATTGTTCGATGTCGTCAAGATATGCATGGTTTTGAAAAAAGACTATCAGACATTAGCTATGTTGTTCAGGAGCCTAGGAGAAATGAAGGCGAAGGTTATGGTGCTCCATCAGATAATACAACATGAAAATGTAAGAGTCAGGTCAAATGAACTGAGCTTCTAAACTTCTGATGGTGCATTTATCTGCCAGACTGTTAACTTTTATGCCAACCTTCCTTTTGTTTTATAGTTGTAATTTGTTTTGTTGTGATACAAAATTTGTTCTTAACATGCAGCCACCGGCTGAAGAAAACAGCAAGCCATTTTTGTATAGTGTAGGGTGTTCCCTATATTTACACTGGTGGCGATCTTTGATGCCCAATGGATGTAATCTGTGCAATCGCCTTAATAGCCTAGTGAGGGAGTCCTGGATTAGGGGGTCCTCGGACAGCCGGACTGTTGGATTATGAAGATACAAGATTGAAGACTTCGTCTTGTGTCCGGGTGGGACTCTCCTTTGCATGGAAGGCAAGCTTGGCAATTCGGATATGTAGATCTCCTCCCTTGTAACCGACTCTGTGTAACCCTAGTCCCCTCCGGTGCCTATATAAACTGGAGGGTTTAGTCCGTAGGATGAGAACAATCATAATCATAGCCTAACTTCTAGGGTTTAGCCTCTATGATCTCATGGTAGATCAACTCTTGTAATACTCATATCATCAAGATCAATCAAGCAGGAAGTAGGGTATTACCTCCATCGAGAGGGCCCGAACCTGGGTAAACATTGTGTCCCCCGCCTCCTGTTACCATCCGCCTTAGACACACAGTTTGGGACCCCCTACCGGAGATCCGCTGGTTTTCACACCAACATTGGTGCTTTCATTGAGAGTTCCACTGTGTCATCACCATAAGGCTTGATGTCTCCTTTGATCATCGGCAACGATGCGATCCAAGGTGAGGTTTTTCTCCCCGGACAGATCTTCGTATTCGGTGGCTTTGCACTGCGGGCCAACTCGTTTGGCCATCTGGAGCAGATCGAGAGCTACGCCCCAGGCCGTCAGGTCAGGTTTGGAAACTTAAACTATACTACCAACATCCGTGGAGACTTGATCTTCGACGGATTCGAGCTCGTGTCAGGTGCGCCGCACAGTCACGACGAGCATGACTTAGCTCTGCCGCCAGACAGTGTTCGGGAGATCACCCCTGTGGCAACTCCGGCCCTCGATCCGGAGCAGATCGTGCCGTCCGAGGACGGGTGGATGGACCCCGCCACGGAGGCCGCACACTCAGCGGCGATAGAGCCGAATACTGACTTCACCTCCTACGAGACCTATGTTGCCGGATCCTTGGATTCGTTCCCAGCCACGGGCTCCGAACCGCCTGCGTCCGTGCCTATCAAATCTGATTGGGCGCCGATCATGGAGTTTTCCTCCGAGGATATCTTTCAGCACTCGCCCTTGGGTGATGTGCTAAATTCATTAAGGTCTCTCTCCTTGTCATGAGGCCCTTGGCCGAACGGTGTCTGGCTTGAGTGGGAAGCGGACAACGAAGAAATTCGTCCCCCACCCACCACCCACTTAATAGCCACTGTCGACGACTTAACCGACATGCTTGATTTTGGCTCCAAAGACATCGACGGTATGGACGACGATGTAGGAGAAGAACAGGAACCACCGCCCACAGGGCGCTGGACTGCCACCTCATCATATGATATATACATGGTGGACACCCCCAAAGAAAGCGATGGCAATAAGGCAACAGAGGATAATCCACTCGAGAAGCAACCTAAGCATCGGCGTCAACGGCCGCTCTAAGCCCCGCCATAGCAAAAACGGTGATACTGGCAGAAGAGACAATAACGCTGCGGATAGCGCCGAAGACGAAGACAATCGCTTCCAGCCAGGCCTCGAGCGGGAGGATGGGCAAGCTAGCCCTAAGGAACAGGCACCAGGCGGAGAATCAGAGGATGACAATTACATGCCTCTCTCCGAAGGTGAGGTGAGCCTTGGCGACGAAGAATTTATCGTGCCTGAGGATCCTGCCGAAGAGGAGCGCTTCAAGCGCTGGCTTATAGCCATAGCAAAAAGGCTGAAGAAAAAGCAACATCAGCTTCAAGCTGACCAAGATCTGCTAGCGGATAGATGGAATGAGGTCCTGGCGGCCGAGGAATACGAACTCGAACGCCCAATCAAAAGTTACCCAAAGCGAAGGTTGCTACCACAACTCGAGGAAGAAGCATTAAAGCCTACACTTCCAGCGTATGATGCGGCTGACTGGCCACCTCGTGGCCGAGACAAAGCGGCATGTCAGGCCGAAGTCCAGCCCGCACCTGAAAGTGCAACTATCCCTAGGTGGTTTTGGTAACTCATAACAACATATAGCTCATTGAGCTAATGCTATTCCAAGATGATTATTTTAGGAAAGCTCAATGATTGGCATGGCATGGATAGTGAAAGTGGAACCCTCAAAATGCTAAGGACAAAGGATTGGCTCAAGCTTAAAAGCTCAAGACTCTTCATTTTATATTTTAGTGATCCAAGATCACATTGAGTCTTTAGGAAAAGCCAATACTATCAAGGAGGGATGAGGTGTTGCTTAATGAGCCTCTTGCTTCATGTGCTTAGTGATATGCTCCAAAACCCTCAACTACTTTCCCATATCCACATATGACCTAAACCCTAAGCCAAACTCGGTCCTACCGATTCTTTCTATCCGGCGCCACCGCGTTTCACTTGTCATAAGCCACTGCCAAACCCTAGCAATTCGGTTCTACCGATAGGGATCTCGGTCTCACCAAGATGGGATTGCAAACTCTCTATTTCCCTTTCGTAACTTTTCGGTCTCACTGAAAGAGCGGATCGGTCCCTCCGAGATTGCAATGTAACTTCAGTGTTTCCTTTTTGTAACATTTCGGTCTCACCGAAAGAGCAAATCGGTCCCACCGAGTTTGCCTGACCAACTCTCTCGTTAGCTAATTACCAAAATCGGTCTCACCGAGTTTGTGTAATCGGTCTCACCGAGATTACGTTATGCCCTAACCCTAACAAAATCGGTCCTGCCGAGTTGCACGTCAGTCCCACCGAAAATCTCTAACGGTCACTAGGTTTACTATTTCGGTCTGACCGAGTTTGTTGATTCGGTCCCACCGAGATTTGTAAATTGTGTGTAACGGTTGGATTTTGTGTGGAGGCTATATATACCCCTCCACCTCCTCTTCACTCGTGGAGAGAGCCATCAGAACACATCTACACTTCCAACTCATATGTTCTGAAAGAGAACCACCTACTCATGTGTTGAGACCAAGATATTCCATTCCTACCATATGAATCTTGATCTCTAGCCTTCCCCAAGTTGCTTTCCACTCAAATCTTCTTTCCACCAGATCCAAATCCTATGAGAGAGAGTTGAGTGTTGAGGAGACTATCATTTGAAGCACAAGAGCAAGGATTTCATCATCAACACACTATTTGTTACTTCTTGGAGAGTGGTGTCTCCTAGATTGGCTAGGTGTCACTTGGGAGCCTCCGACAAGATTGTGGAGTTGAACCAAGGAGTTTGTAAGGGCAAGGAGATCGCCTACTTCGTGAAGATCTACCGCTAGTGAGGCAAGTCCTTCGTGGGCGATGGCCATGGTGGGATAGACAAGGTTGCTTCTTCGTGGACCCTTCATGGGTGGAGCCCTCTGTGGACTCACGCAACCATTACCCTTCGTGGGTTGAAGTCTCCATCAACGTGGATGTAGGATAGCACCACCTATCCGAACCACGGGAAAAATATCCGTGTCTCCAATTGCGTTTGAATTCTCCAAACCCTTCCCTTTACATTCTTGCAAGTTGCATGCTTTACTTTCCGCTGCCAATATACTCTTTGCATGCTTGCTTGAATTGTGTGATGATTGCTTGACTTGTCCTAAAATAGCTAAAATCTGCCAAGAACTAAAATTGGGAAAAGGTTAAGTTTTTATTTGGTCAAGTAGTCTAATCACCCCCCCCCCCCCCCCCTCTAGACATACTTTCGATCCTACAAGTGGTATCAGAGCCTTGGTCTCCATTTGCTTTGATTTCCATAGCCTTTGGTGGTCATAGCCTTGGTTTCACAACCTAGGAGAGTATGGCGTCTAGCGAGGGAAATTATCACCGTAGAGGTCCTTACTTTGATGGTACTAATTTTGCTAGTTGGAAGCATAAAATGAAAATGCATATTCTTGGACATAACCCCGCCGTTTGGGCTATTGTGTGTGTTGGTTTGCAAGGTGACTTCTTTGATGGGAGAGAACCAAACCGTGAAGCTACCGTAGATGAGTTGAAAATGTTGCAATACAATGCTCAAGCTTGTGATATTCTCTTCAACGGATTGTGCCCCGGAGAATTCAACAAAATCAGCCGTCTTGAGAATGCAAAGGAAATTTGGGACACTTTGATTGATATGCACGAAGGTACCGACTTCGTCAAGGAATCCAAATTGGATGTGCTTCAAAGTCAACTTGACAAGTTCAAAATGAAGGATGGTGAAGGTGTCGCTGAAATGTACTCTAGGCTTGCTCTCATCACAAATGAGATCGCTGGCTTAGGAAGTGAAGAGATGACCGATAGATTCATCATCAAGAAGATTCTAAGAGCCTTGGATGGAAAATATGATACCGTGTGCACATTGATCCAAATGGTGCCCAATTACAAAGATCTCAAGCCAACGGAGGTAATTGGAAGAATTGTTGCTCATGAGATGTCACTTAAGGATAAAGAGGAACTTCACAACAAATCTAGTGGTGCCTACAAAGCCTCATGTGAAGCCCCTACATCATCAAGTGAGAAACAAAACTTCAATGAAGAATTGAGCTTAATGGTGAAGAACTTCAACAAGTTCTACAAGAGTAGAAGCAAAGATAGAAGCTCCAAGTCAAGGCCCTACAATGACAAAAGATCTTCTAGTCGAGAGCGAAACTGCTACAATTGTGGAAGACCCGGACACTATTCCAATGAGTGTACGGCTCCCTACAAGAGAAGAGAAGACTCTCCAAAAAGAAGAAGCAAAAGAGAAGAATCACCACCAAGAGAGAGAAGGAGTAGAGATGATCGTTATGAACGAATATACTCACGGAGAAGCAAGGATTCGGAAAGGAAGGAAAAATCATTAAGGAGCTACACAAAACAAAGACATCAAGCTCATGTTGGTGAATGGGTATCCGGCTCCGACTCCGACGACCACTCCGAGAGAAGTTATCACTCCGATTCTGAATATACTCAAGATGAAGGTGTTGCCGGTCTAGCACTTGTGTCAACCAACTCCTACGACATATTTGACTCACCAAATGAAGGAATTGGACGATGCTTCATGGCCAAAGGTCCTAAGGTAACACACCCCGAGTATGTTGATTTTAATAGTGATGAAGATGACTTGTTAGGTGATGATGATTTGCTTGTTGACAACTCTAGTGATGAATACTATGATGAAACATCAATTAATCATGCTAATAAAGATAAAACGAATGACAATGATAAGGAGAAGATTGAGGCTCTAACTAAAGAACTAAACACTCTTAAGTTAGCTCATGAAACTATCTTCGAAGATCATCGAGAACTTTTAAGAGCTCATGAGAAGTTACGCTTTGAAAAGCTCAATCTTGAGCAAGAGCATGAGTTTTTAAAGGAAATCAATGACGATCTCCGCAAGAAAAGTTCTTCTTACATTGCCAAGCGTTTACTCTTATCCACTTACATGCCTCAAGTCAAGTCTAGTAACAAGAACAAGAAAGATTCTTCCTCTAGTAGTAACAATGATCATGCTAAATCCAATATTGTTGCTTCTAGTAGTTCTCTTGATTCCACTAATGATTCTCTTAGCCAAGTTACACTTGAGCAAGAAAATAGCTTATTGAAGGGAATTATAGAGAAAGGAGTGTACAAAAGCCTTGCCGGGAGTAAGCAATTCGAGGAAATTGTGCGCAAGCAAGGAATGCACCGGAAGAATCAAGGTGTTGGTTTTGAATGAAAGTTCAATGCCAATGGAGTTGAGTGGGAAGAAGATCAATACCCCAAGACAAAGTTTGTTCCTCAACAAGATAAGTATGACACTTTCTTCAAGGGGACACAAGCTCAAGATGATCTTCCACCACAAGACTACAAGCAAAAAGGCAAGGACAAGCTTCAAGAGGAAATTGATGCATTTGAAGAAGCTCCTAAGACCTTAGTCAAGTGGATTCCCAAGACCACTTCAAGTTCCACTTCATCAAGTACGACTACAACTCCAAGGATTCCCATCAAGATGGTGTGGATCCAAAAGAAGAAGAACTAGAGAGTTCTTGAGGGTGACTCTGCCAACATACTTCACTCTTATCATTTTGGCAAGAACAAGTGCCATCAACTTCCACATCTTGCACTAGTTCAAGGAGTCACAAACCCTCTTGTTGGTAAGACAAGGGACAAGGTAACCTAAAAGTTTTCATGGACATCATCTTGTGTGTGCATCACTCTATGTCTATGGATATCCTTGTTTGTTCCTTGTGGGACTAACCCATGTAGGTATTGAAAGTGCAATTCACTCAAATGGATAGCTCCAAGTGATCTACATCAACATTGAGCATCCACATCTTCAACATCTACATGAAGTCATCATCGAAAAAACCCAAGGTTAGTTCATCCCTCTTAGGGGGGATATCACATCTAGGGGGAGCTTTACTCTAAGACTTGAGCTAAAGCAACTCTAAAGATGTGAACACAACAATGCTTTATGTAAAAGTGGTAACCCCACTTGAGCTTAAAACGATGAGTATGACCTATGATCAAGTGTTCTCACTTGACTCCTAAGTCAATATACTCATATATAGATGACCTAGTCATCGCAAATTGCTTGATAGATGCTAGAATTGGTTGTGCATGCTTTGTCACATATTTCAATTGCCATCTTATTGTGTGAGCATGTTGGTTGCATATTTTACTCATTCAAGGACATCCACGTGTTGTTTTGATTGTTTGGTTTTATTTCCTTTTCCCAAGTGGATGGACAAGAATGCCTAAGAACCTCCTCTAGCTATCTATGCTTTTCTCGTCTCAAACTCTATTCATGCTACATCACAAAATTTGATCAAGTCAGATTCGAACCACTCTGTGTGAGGAGCACTCGGAGTCCCCGATTCGTCATAGACTTAAACTTCCAAAACCTCTTTGTGATTCTCGGTCTGACCGATACCCACTTTCGGTCTTACCGAGATCATTAAGTTGATCTATGTTTTCGATCTCGGTGCAACTGATTTGAACCATTCGGTCACACCGAGTTGCAATAACTGTATACAGTTTTGCATCTCAGTGCCACCGAGTTGTTCCACTCGGTCACACCGACAGGGTCGGGCTATATATAGTCGCGGGCAAAAATTTGGAAATTTCTCCGAACCCCTTCGCCCGCGCGATAGCTCGCTCTGCCAACGTGGTCTCCGGATCGTCTCCTCGCCGCCAGCCGCCTCCAATCATTGGTCTCCATCGCCGTCAACGGAAATCAACCCCGCCATTGCCGCCGTAGCGAGTCTCCGCCGAACTAGGTTATGGACTCGATCTTTGTGCTATTCCGCAATCCGATTCCTAGCACATTGTGATCATAATGATTCTTGCCACGTTTGATAAACTTCTATCCAGTCAATGAACTCGTAGATTAGGTTTGATTAAAAAAAATTTAGGGTTAGGTTTCCGCCGAAACCATCTCGGATCCACCGAGTTGAAAAACTCGGTCCCACCGATTTGGCTTATGCCATTGCACAAGTGAGACTCGGTCTGACCGAGTATTACTAATCGGTGTGACCGATTTTGGAAGTTTGTGAAACCCTAGTAGTCTCGGTGCCACCGAACTGTGACTCGGTCTGACCGAGTTCACTAGTTTAGGTTCCAAAAACTGCTTCAGTATCACCGAGTTTAAAAATCGGTAGATCCGAAATGCTTTCTATGGAAAACTAAAACTAAGTTTTTGAATCATTCTTTTGCAAAAACCTCTATATTTTGTGATGCCCATCCACTCTACCTCATCTATAAACTATTCATAGGGTCAGCAGTCAGCTTGTTCAACATGTCAGACCAAAGTGATAGCCAGAATTTGTCAGAGCAGCCAGTGCAAATGAGTGAGGGCACTAGTCCCTCTAGTTCTTCAGATGATGACAGCAGGAGCACCCCTAGCAACCTGCCAAAAGCTGCCACAAGACAAAGAAAGAAGAGAACTTCAGATTCTGAGGATGAAGATTATGTGGCAGAGGAAGAGGAAGCCACATCAAAGAGAACTGTGCTCAAGAAAGAATATGGCCCAGCACAGAGCATAAAGCCAGGGATGAAGGTCAAAAGGCCAGCAGGCAGGCAGCCTATGCCAAAGGCCAGAGCCTCAACTCAAATTCCTGAAAAGCCTGAACCCAAAGAGGCTGCTGCAAAAGGAAAGAAAAGGAAGGAGAGGGTCAAAAAGACCACTGCCAGAGTGCTTGGAAGGGCTTCCATCATGGAAGAAGAGGAAGAAGAAGAAGAGGTTGCTGAACCAGCACCTAAGGCACCTAAGCTTATGGGTGATGCTATCAGGACAGGGGCTGCTGCATCCAAGCCCAAAGAAGCACCCAAAGCTGCCTCCAAGCCCAAATCTGCCCCAAAGAGGAATACAAGGAGCATACCAGCTGCTGAGAAGAACAAGGCCCCAACGCCTAAAGCTGCTGAAGAAGATGATGAAGAACATGTTCTGAGAAAGCTCAAGCCCAAGATCCCAGACCATAATGATGCTCATCCTGTGGCTGAGGACATGAAGCTCCGAAGAGACTCAGGGCTGAGGAAGTGGAGAGAAGCAGATCCATATGCTTCAAGGAGAAGAACTGTTATTGACTACAGGTTCCACACTAAGGAACAGCAGGACTTCTATGAGACAGTCTTGTTAGACAAGAAGCCAATTGTATGTGATATGGGATGGGTCAACTGGGAATATATCAAGGAGAATGAAGAGCACTACCCTGGAGTGCAGGACAGCTTCAAGGCATGTGGAGTAGCAGACTTTGTTGGGCAGAAGCTCACAAAGTGGAATGAGGAGCTTATCATGCAGTTCTACTCCAGAGCACATTTTTATCCAGATGGGAGGATTGTTTGGATGTCTGAAGGTACGAGGTACCAATCAACAGTTGCTGAGTGGGCACATCTTATCAATGCCCCAGAGGAAAATGAAGATGACTTGGATGTCTATTCCAAGAAGAAGATGGATCATAACTCAATGTCAAACATGTACAAGGAGATCCCAAATGAAGCACTTGATACGTTCAAGTTTGGCTCAGTGCATTATCTTTTGTTAGGGCTGCCAACCATCAACTGGATCCTTAGGCACACACTTTTGCCCAAGTCTAGAGATCACAGGATGATCAGAGGTCATGCCATTAACTTGCTACATATCTTTGATGTGCCTCAGAAATTCAAGGTCGTGAGCCTCATGGTAGAGACTATCAAGAGGACTGCAGCAGATCAGAAGAGGAGCTGTGGATATGCCCCTCAGATCCAGATGTTGATTAACTCAAGAATGGGCACAGACACATACTTGTTGGACAAGGAACATTTGCCTATCTATCCATAGTTCAAGGACAACCAAGTTGTGATGACCAAAGATGAACCATCTTTAGCCCATGGACAAGCCAAGAAGGAGAAGGCAATAAAGGAGAAAGTTGCCAAGATGCCAACTCAAGAGGAGGCATCTGAGTACTTCTTGAAGAACAAGCAAGAGCATCTCAGTTACTTGATTGCATCCACCCTGCGGATTGAGAAAGGACTAGCCACCCTAACTCAGAACCAGGCAAGCCTAGAGAGAATCGTAGAACAAAAGTTCTATGACTTGGATATCAAGGTGACAGAGATTCAGACTGCAGTGGAGCAGCTCCAAGATGACATGCAGGAGAGGAAAGGGAAGACAACCACTGATGCCTTTGCCAGAGTGCCACGAGGTCCGAGGTCGTCTGCAGTGCCAGTTCCTGACACAAGAGCAACCACCTCCGCTCCAGCCACAGCACCAGCCCAACCTGCTCCAGCATCTACTTCAGCCTCAACTCCAACCGTGTCTATGGAAGCCTTCATCCTTGGTGTGATCCGAACTCCACCACCACCTGAAGATCAAGCCTGAGTGTCGATTTAGCACTATGCATTTTCTAGGAACTTTTTGGTAACTTGTTGCCAAAGGGGGAGAAAATGTATAGATCATAGGCTTCGAGAGAGAGTGTTGCTTTTCTCTCTTGCTTCATTTGGTGGTTTTTCGAACTTTGTTTGCTTTTAGTCGAGATACTTTGATATGCTTGTGAGACATTGATGATCATGTGTTTGATCATAAGCTACACTTAATGCTTGGTGAATGCTATTATCTTATCTATCTTATGTGATCATTCACTTTTCTTGGTGATGAGTGCATGTTTCATTCTTATCATTTTAAGCGCTCCACCAAGATGTATGTGACATGGAAGAGTAACCCATGACTCTAACTCTTTATGCATTTGCAGTCCAAAGCAAATCTTAAATATGCACAAATTTAGGGGGAGCTCTTACTTATCACATACTTCTCAAAGCGACGATATATTTCATGCTTATTATTAGTTGTCGAAGCTTTGATCTATATGTTGTCATCAATTACCAAAAAGGGGGAGATTGAAAGTGCAACTATCCCTAGGTGGTTTTGGTAATTCATAACAACATATAGCTCATTGAGCTAATGCTATTCCAAGATGATTATTTCAGGAAAGCTCAGTGATTGGCATGGCATGGATAGTGAAAGTGGAACCCTCAAAATGCTAAGGACAAAGGATTGGCTCAAGCTTAAAAGCTCAAGACTCTTCATTTTATATTTTAGTGATCCAAGATCACATTGAGTCTTTAGGAAAAGCCAATACTATCAAGGAGGGATAAGGTGTTGCTTAATGAGCCTCTTTCTTCATGTGCTTAGTGATATGCTCCAAAACCCTCAACTACTTTCCCATATCCACATATGACCTAAACCCTAAGCCAAACTCGGTCCTACCGATTCTTTCTATCCGGCGCCACCGAGTTTCACTTGTCATAAGCCACTGCCAAACCCTAGCAATTCGGTTCTACTGATAGGGATCCCGGTCTCACCGAGATGGGATTGCAAACTCTCTGTTTCCCTTTTGTAACTTTTCGGTCTCACCGAAAGAGCGGATCGGTCCCACCGAGATTGCAATGTAACTTCAGTGTTTCCTTTTTGTAACATTTCGGTCTCACCGAAAGAGCAAATCGGTCCCACCGAGTTTGCCTGACCAACTCTCTGGTTAGCTAATTACCAAAATCTGTCTCACCGAGTTTGTGTAATCGGTCTCACCGAGATTACGTTATGCCCTAACCCTAACAAAATCGGTCCTACCGAGTTGCATGTCAGTCCCACCGAAAATCTCTAATGGTCACTAGGTTTACTATTTCGGTCTGACCGAGTTTGTTGATTTGGTCCCACCAAGATTTGTAAATTGTGTGTAACGGTTGGATTTTGTGTGGAGGCTATATATACCCCTCCACCTCCTCTTCACTCATGGAGAGAGCCATCAGAACACATCTACACTTCCAACTCATATGTTCTGAGAGAGAACCACCTACTCATGTGTTGAGACCAAGATATTCCATTCCTACCATATGAATCTTGATCTCTAGCCTTCCCCAAGTTGCTTTCCACTCAAATCTTCTTTCCACCAGATCCAAATCCTATGAGAGAGAGTTGAGTGTTGGGGAGACTATCATTTGAAGCACAAGAGCAAGGAGTTCATCATCAACACACCATTTGTTACTTCTTGGAGAGTGGTGTCTCCTAGATTGGCTAGGTGTCACTTGGGAGCCTCCGACAAGATTGTGGAGTTGAACCAAGGAGTTTGTAAGGGCAAGGAGATCGCCTACTTCGTGAAGATCTACCGCTAGTGAGGCAAGTCCTTCGTGGGCGATGGCCATGGTGGGATAGACAAGGTTGCTTCTTCGTGGACCCTTCATGGGTGGAGCCCTCTGTGGACTCACGCAACCATTACCCTTCGTGGGTTGAAGTCTCCATCAATGTGGATGTAGGATAGCACCACCTATCCGAACCACGGGAAAAACATCCGTGTCTCCAATTGCGTTTGAATTCTCCAAACCCTTCCCTTTACATTCTTGCAAGTTGCATGCTTTACTTTCCGCTGCCAATATACTCTTTGCATGCTTGCTTGAATTGTGTGATGATTGCTTGACTTGTCCTAAAATAGCTAAAATCTGCCAAGAACTAAAATTGGTAAAAGGTTAAGTTTTTATTTGGTCAAGTAGTCTAATCACCCCCCCCCCCTCTAGACATACTTTTGATCCTACAGCACCCCATCGCCAGTTAAATAAAAATACCAAGGCCCGGGGTAACACGCAGGACCTGTGAGACGTATTGGAAAACAAAGCAGGACATGCAAGATCGATCTACGGATCATGGGGGCGCACCCCAACGCGTGACGACGACCGTCACGCCGGATATACTAAAAGCAAATCCGGCTGGGCCGAATACAGCAGACAAGACTCGTATGAACTGCGTCGTGATATAGCCCGGCACAAAGGCGCCGCACACCCCCTATGCTTCACTGATGAAGTAATGGATCACGAATTCCTAGAAGGTTTTAAACTCGTGAATATTGAATCATATGATGGCACAACAGACCCCGCGGTATGGATCGAAGATTTCCTCCTCCACATCCACATGGCCTGCGGTGACATTCTACATGCCATCAAGTACCTCCGATTAAAACTCAAAGGACCTGCTCGGCATTGGCTCAATAGCCTGCCGGCAAAGTCCATTGGCAGTTGGGAGAATTTGGAGGACGCATTCCTTGACAACTTTCAGGGCACTTATGTGCGACCACCGGATGCCGATGACTTGAGTCACATAACCCAACAGCTAGGGGAATCAGCCAGGAAAATCTAGACTCGGTTCCTAACTAAAAAGAACCAAATCGTCGACTGTCTGGATGCCGAGGCCTTAGCGGCATTTAAGCATAACATCCGCGATGAGTGGCTCGCCCGACACCTCGGCCAAGAAAAGCCAAAGTCCATGGCAGCCCTCACGACACTCATGACCCGCTTTTGTGCGGGCGAGGATAGCTGGCTGGCTCGCAGCAACAACACATCAAGAAACCCTGGCAATTCAGATGCCAAAGATAGCAACGGCAGGCCACGTCACAACAGACACAAACGCCATAACAACGGTGACAACACCGAAGACACGGCAGTTAATGCCGGATTCAATGGCTCTAAATCCGGTCGGCGGAAAAAGGCGTTCAAAAGAAGCAATCCGGGCTTGTCCAGCTTGGACCGCATACTCGATCGTTTGTGTCAAATTCACGGCACCCCCGATAAACCAGCCAACCACACCACCAGAGAATGTTGGGTGTTCAAACAGGCCGGCAAGTTGAATGCCGAAAACAAGGAAAGGGGGCTGCATAGCGACGACAATGAGGAGCCCCGGCCGCCGAACACAGGAGGACAAAAGAAATTTCCTCCCCAAGTAAAAACGATAAACATGATATACGGAACCCATATCCCCAACCGGGAACGAAGCATGCACTAAGGGACGTCTATGCGATGGAGCCAGTCGCCCCAAAGTTCAACCCATGGTCTTCTTGTTCGATCACCTTCGATCACAGGGACCACCCCACCAGTATCCATCATGGCGGTTCTGCCGCATCGTTCCTTGACCCCATCATTGACGGATTTCACCTCACTCAAGTCCTTATGGACGGTGGCAGCAGCCTGAACTTGCTTTATCAGGATACAGTGGGCAAAATGGGTATGGACCCCTCGAGGATCAAACCCACCAAAACCACCTTTAAAGGTGTCATCCCAGGTGTAGAGGCCTGTTGCACGGGCTCAATAACACTGGAAGTAGTCTTTGGATCTCCGGACAACTTCAGAAGTGAGGAGTTAATCTTCGATATTGTCCCCTTCCGCAGTGGCTATCACGCACTGCTTGGACGAACCGCATTTGTCAGATTCAATGCGGTACCGCATTATGAATACCTCAAGCTCAAAATGTCAGGACCTCGCGGGGTTATAACAGTTAATGGAAACACAAAACGCTCGCTCTGCACGGAGGAGCACACTGCAGCCCTCGTAGCAGAAGCGCAAAGCAGCCTTATGAGGCAAACCGCCAATTCGGCGAAAAAGACCCCGGACACCTTCAAGCGAGTCCGGAGTATCCTGCAAGAAGATTGTCAAGCACGTTTAGAGCTCGCCTAGCAATTCGGCCTCCGTCCTAGTCCCAGTCAAGCGGCAAAATTTGCGCCGCACGTACATAATTACGCACTCAAGATACCATGGGCATAGGCGGAGGCATGGCCCACAATGCGGCTCAACCTCTTCAGGACCCGTATACCTTTAACATTTTCTTCCTTTCAGGCCCCTATTCTCTGAAGGCCCTCTCCGATCGTCTGATTATCGAACCCGTCACGGGAAGGAAACACCAAGGAAGCAAGAAGCTTTGACGTACAAGGGAATCCTCAGGTGGTCTCTGATAACGATCGATATACCTGTTTTGCATACCCACACGCAGCTTGACCTTGGATAGGACATGTCAAATAGTCCTATTTTTTACTTATTGCACTACATGTATGCATACGCTTTGACATATCATTTAAATAACAATGTACAGCATCAGCTCATTATTGTATTCCTTTATCTTTTTTTTCCTGTCTGCTTACTTACAACACGTTGCACCTGTACATTCTGATACGACCAGTGCACCAGGGGCTTCAGTATACCCCATAACACAGCATGAAAAGTCTGAACACTTTCGACAGTGCGGCACCCTGAACTTATAGCATTATATGCATCAGCTCCGAATCATGTCTTGGGTCAATAGTTGGGTTTGCCCGGCTCCCATGTTTTGGTACCTTACGTTCCGCTATATCGGCTAAGGTAGCACTGGGAGAACTACTGCGATTGTGTCCCGGTTCTTCCGGACGAGCACCTCAGTAGAGAAAGCCAAAAACTGCCTGTAATGATGCGGCAAGAGCTGGTTGCTGTTTGAGAGGTCTCAAATCCTTAAAGATTTTTTCTTCTTCGGGCGAGGAGTCGGCCTTGTCCGATTTAGGCATACATAGCGCCCCAAGTTCGGCCTTCCGAATACTAGGGGCTTCGCCAAAATTTAAAATTGTAGACTTCTATGGCTAAGTGAGAGTGATAAAGCTTTATAGTCCGATTGCCTGGTTCGTTGTGCTGAACACCTCCTTCGAAGGACCCAAAACAGGGATAAAGAGTGATCAGGTTTATCCCGAACACCTCAGAAGTCGACGACTGTCCAACTCTCAAATTTTATAAACGGCCGCACGGAAGGTAATATTTTAAATCAACAAGCGTTACATAGCGCACATGAACTTGTTTCACATTAGAGGATCACATGAGTACATTCATTCAAATATTACATCCTTAGCACATTCCTCTGCCACAAGGCGAGCACCCTTCAGGACACTGTCATAATACTTTTCGGGGTGGCGATGCTCCTTGCCCTTCGGCGGCCCCTCCTTCACCAGCTTTTCGGCGTCCATCTTCGCCCAGTGCACTTTCGCCCGGGCAAAAGCCATGCGCGCACCCTCAATGCAGATGAACCGCTTTATGACTTCAAACCGTGGGCAGGCGTTCACAAGCCACCTTACCAGGCCGAAATAGCTGCCAGGCAGGAGCTCGCTAGGCCACATCTGTACTATGAGGCCCTTCATGGCCAGTTCGGCCGCCTTGTGAAGCTCGATCAGTTGCTTCAACTGGCCGCTCAAGGGCATCGGATGTTCGGTCCTAGTATACTAAGACCAGAACAACCTCTTCGTCGAGCTCCCTTCCTTGGCCCGGTAGAACTCCGCGGCATCCGACACACTGCTGGGTAGATCTGCGAACGCTCCTGGAGAGCTCCGAATTCGGGTAAGTAAAAGGAAATTTTCCTTCACATGCTTGCTTTGCATAATGAATGCCTTACCCACCGCTATCTTCCTGACCGCCTCAATTTCCTGGAGGGCCTTTTGGGCTTCGGCCTTGGCATTTGGTGCGTTCTCGAGGGCCTTCACAAGCTCAGACCCTTACGTCCTAGAGTCACGCTCCAAGGACTCATACTTCTTGACAAACTCCTGGAGCTCTTGCTGAACCTCGCCGACTCAGGCCTCTTGCTTCTCGCGCTCGGCGCGCTCCTTGGCTGCTTTGCCTTCAGCCTCGGACAATGCCTTCTTCAGGTCGCCACTTCGGTCGTGGCCCCTAGCAAAATTCATGACGATCCTGTGATCTAACAACCAGTTTCCTTTTTTATCAATAAACAGACGAGGTATCACTTACCTTTGTTCTCTTCGAGCTGCCTCTTGGTAAGGCGGAGCTCTTCCTCGGACCGCTCAAGGTCCCGCTTCAGTGCGAAGACCTTCGTCGTGTGAGCGGCAGTGGCCAGCAGTGAAGCCTGCTTATTCACATAGACATATTCTGATTAGACTCGTGTGATTATTATTTGATCCTATGTTCGGCCTTTCTTCCAAACACCAAATAGAGCATCAGGGGCTACTGTCTATGCTGTAACATTTTCTCATAATTTGATTACTTACATCAAAGCCTGTTAGGAGGCTGGCACAGGCTTCAGTCAGTCCACTTTTGGCGGACTGAACCTTCTTAACCACCGCACTCATGATAGTGCGGTGCTCTTCGTCAATGGAAGCGCCGTGAAGCGCTTTTAGCAAATTGTCCGATGCCCCTGGATGGAGAGAGGCCATCGGCACAGACGGCTTGTCCCCCTTAGACTTGCTGCCCCGGCATTAGAGCCCATGGGAGTCTTGCCCCTCGTGTGCCCAGCATCCGGAATGTCGCCTTGGGGCGCTTCCTGGACTGTCTCCGCTTGGTTCAGTACCCTTTGAGACAACACCTCGACATCGTCCGTAGGGTGGGGGGAGGAGGCGGTTGGGAGTGAATCATTGTTCATCTCCGATGGGCCCAAAGACTTATCCGAAGAGGATACGTCGATACGGGCTTTGGAGGGGCTGCATGATCATGTTCGACATGATAAGAAGTAATAAAATAAAACATACCAAGAACTATTATGGTATCCGGATACTTATGACTTCGCCAGGGGCTTGTCCCTGGGTAACCACTCCTCGTTGCTAAAAGCGGCCGCCGTGGAGCAGTTCGGAAGGAGAGTCCTTCCCTTCTTGGACCCTTCGGCTTCCCCTGATGGGGCGGCCTTCCTTTTCTTGTCTCCCCCGACTGGGGGTAGAACTTTCCTCTTCCTCCTCCTCGTTTTCATGGGAGGAGGGTGCCTTGATGTTATCGGACGATGAGTCCGATACGACCTTGCACCGGAGACCTTTCCTGGTCCCCGTGGCCTTCTTCTTGGCCTTCTTCTCTGGCGCCTCATAGGGCGCTGGAACCAGCATCTCCGTTAAGAGAGCCCTTGCTGGATCCTCAGGCAGTGGGGCTGGACAATTGATCCGCTCCGCTGTCGCGACCCATTCCTGTTAAATGGCGTGGAGGCTTAGATCCCCCACATGATTATACTGGGGAAAGAAACGTCTTATGAGATATAAGGAGCTTACCGGATTGGCAGGGCGCTTTGCGCTGAGTCCGTGATCCTCGGTAAGGGGAGGAGGTACCTCGGCGGACTTGAACAACACCCTCCAGATGTCCTGGTGTGTCATGTCGAAGAGCTCTCGCAGCGTCTAGTGCTTAGTCGGGTCGAACTCTCACATATTGAATGCCCGTCTTTGACATAGGAGGATCCGACGAAAGTGCATGACCTGGACCATGTTGACAAGCTTGATTTTCTTGCTTATCATGTTTTTAACACAGTTCTGGAGCCCGATCAGCTCCACCGATGAACCCCAAGATAGGCCCTTCTCTTTCCAGGAGGTGAGCCGCGTGGGGATGCCGGATCGAAATTCGGGGGCCGCCACCCAGTTGGTGTCACGCGGCTCGGTGATGTAGAACCACCCCGATTTCCACCCCTTCACTATCTCCACATAGCAGCCTTCGAGCTAGGTGATGTTGGGCATTTTTCCCACCATGGCGCCTCCGCACTCCGCTTGCTGGCCGACCACCACCTTCGGTATAACGTTGAAGGTCTTCAGCCACAGGACGAAGTGGGGCTTGATGCGGAGGAAGGCCTCGCACACGATGATAAACGCCGAGATCTTGAGGATGAAATTGGGGGCCAGATCATGGAAGTCCAGCCCGTAGTAGAACATGAGCCTGCGAACAAATGGGTGGAGGGGAAATCCCAGCCCGCGGACGAAATGGGTAAAGAATACAACCCTTTCGTGGGGTTCGGGGGTAGGGATGATCTGCCCCACATCTGGGAGCCGGTGCGTGATATCTGCGGCCAGGTATCCGGCTTCCCGGAGCTTCGTAATGTTCTCCTCCGTAACAGAGGAGACCATCCACTTGCCTCCCGCTCTGGACATGTTTGGAGTGGTTTTGCGGACAAAATGCGAACTTGGGCGCTGGAGCATGAGTGCGCAAGAATGGATGGGCAGGGAAGAAGAAGGCGTGGGTGAAAAGGAGGAGTCCTTGTCCCTTTATAAGGGCGGAAGAAACTATGCGCCTCCCCACCTGCCTAGTAACTCGCTTATTCCCCAAGCGTCGTGATTGATGGTGCGGTTGGGTTACCCACACCTGTATTGATGAGAATCCCGTGATAAGGGGACACGATCTCTGCTTCGACAAGACGTGCCAAGAAAACCGCCTCGCAATATGTGCAGTACCTGGTTGAGAAAAATGGTTCGAATAATGACCGGGCCATGGCGTGATGTCACATTATGAAAAGTTGTTGGCAGATTAGATTTGTGGAAATATTAGACTCTATACGGTGGTATGTGGAATTTGTTTTGCAGAGCCAGACACTATCCTTGTGTTCGAAATCTTCTATGGAGTATTCGGAGGAAGAACCCGCCTTGCAATGCCGAAGACAATCTGCGCGCCGGAGTCATCGTCATTGAAGCCTGGTTCAGGGGCTACTGAGGGAGTCCTGGATTAGGGGGTCCTCGGACAGCCGGACTATATCCTTCGGTCAGACTGTTGGATTATGAAGATACAAGATTGAAGACTTCGTCTTGTGTCCGGGTGGGACTCTCCTTTGCGTGGAAGGCAAGCTTGGCAATTCGGATATGTAGATCTCCTCCCTTGTAACCGACTCTATGTAACCCTAGCCCCCTCCGGTGTCTATATAAACCGGAGGGTTTAGTCCGTAAGAAGAGAACAATCATAATCATAGGCTAGCTTGTAGGGTTTAGCCTCTACGATCTCGTGGTAGATCAACTCTTGTAATACTCATATCATCAAGATCAATCAAGCAGGAAGTAGGGTATTACCTCCATCGAGAGGGCCCGAACCTGGGTAAACATTGTGTCCCCCGCCTCCTGTTAACATCCGCCTTAGACGCACAGTTCGGGACCCCCTACCCGAGATCCACCGGTTTTGACACCGACACCTAGCATTAGTTTCGAGCTTATTTATTTCCTAGTCTTCTTTTTCCCTGGTTTGCTACTAGCCGCAACAACCATGGGTCATATACGGACCGTGGTAACCTTGACCCTGCTACGGGCCATAGGATCCATGGGCCTCCTACGGGCCGTCTTTAAATGGGCCTCCAACACGGCCGTAGAATCAGTGGGCCTCGGGCCGTCGGATAAATGGGTCTACATGGGCCGTAAACGGGCATAATTGGTATCGGCCCAGCACGGTAACGGGCCATTAACAGGCCGAAGGTCAGCAGAGGCTTAATGCTCACAGGCATAACGGGCCGTTAATGGGCCAGAATATAGGATGGGCTGGAAACGGCGCAACGGGTTAACAGGCTAGAAACGGGCCGACTCTTGCCACGGGTCGAATTTGGCCCATTAGAGGAACAGGCCAGTAATGGGCCAGAAGTAATCGAGGGCCAGAAAGGAGCCCAAGAATGTATGGGTCGTCACTAGGCCGAAAGCTAACATAGGGTGGAAACGGCCCATGTGAATCATGGGCCGTTAACGCGTACAAAGAGATTTACTATTCATTATGGGCTAGAATCACCGTGGGCCTTTAAAGGGCCTGAAGATGCGAAGAACTCATATGGGCCGAAAGACGTCGTGGGCCATGCATGGGCTGAAAGTGAAACAGGCTGGTGTTATATTTGACGGCCCACATGACGTTGTTGGGCCGATTTCGGGTAGGTCCTGACGGGTCGTGAGTTACCAGGCCGTAAAATGGGCTATTTGCGAAGAGACCGTTAATAGGCTTTTCATGTGCCAGCCTGCTAACTTTTGACCAAGTCAAACGGGTCGGCCTTTGTAAGCTAATTGGGCCGGTGGTGGGCCATCGCATGTGTAGACATATCATAGGCGCCTATCTGACCCACTGACAAGCTGACACGTGTTTCCTCCTGCCAATCAGAATTTTACACGTGGAAATTTCCCATTGGCCCAGGCTGTTAACGGGTTATCGGATCCAAAACTGGACCCGATAGCTTAACGGTGACCCGTTACGGCGGATGCCACGTGTCGGTCACCCTTGATGACAGCACTTCTGTGACGCGCTATTTATCGTCATGGAAGTGGACACTTCTGTGATGATAATTTTGGTAATGTCATGGAACACTTCTACGACAGCACATGTATGACTATCTTGATTCTGTCATAAAATTGTCATGGATGTACATGCATGACAGAAAACATGACCTATTGTGACAAACACGTATCATCACGGAAGTGTCTTTTTTTGTAGTGGAAAGATCCCCACTAGTTTATGAAAGTGACAACATAGGAGACTCTTCAAATGAAAAACATGGTGCTACTTTGAAGCACAAGTGTGGTAAAGGATACTAGCAATGCCCCTTCTCTCTTTGTTTATTTTTTTCTTTTTTCTTTTTTTCCTTTTCCTTTTCTTTTTTTATTTTTTTTTCTTTTTATAATTTTCTCTCTCATTGTCCGGAGTCTCATCCCGACTTGTGGGGGAATCATAGTCTCCATCATCCTTTCCTCACTGGGGCACTGCTCTAAGAATGAATAATGATGATCATCACACTTCTATTTACTTATAACTCAAAAGAAACAAAAATTACAACTCGATACCTATGACAAGTATGACTCTCTATGAATGCCTCTGGCAATGATCTAGCGTAACATGTATGAAAAATGATGAACGGTGGCTGAGCCACAAACACTATGTCAGCTATATGATCATGCAAAGCAATATGACAATGAATGCTCAAGTCATCAAACGGAAATGGTGGGAGTTGCATGGTAATATATCTCGGAATGGCCATGGAAAAGTCATAATAGGTAGGTATGGTGGCTGTTTTGAGGAAGATATAATGAGGCTTATGTGTGATATAGCATATCATATCACGTGGTTTGGATGCACCTGCGAAGTTTGCACCACGTCTCAATGTGAGAAAGGGCAATGCACGGTACCGTAGAGGCTAGCAAATTGCAAAAAGGTAAGAGTGCGTATAATCCATGGACTCACATTAGTCGTAAAGAACTCATATACTTATTGCAAAAGTTCATTAGCCCTTGAAGCAATGTATTACTACGCATGCCCCTAGGGGGATAGATTGGTAAGAAAAGACCGTCGCTCGTCCCCGACCGCCACTCATAAGGAAGACAATCAAAAATAAATCATGCTCCAACATCATAGCATAACGAGAGACTATATGTGCATGCTTCGGGAATCACAAACCTTAACACCAATATTCCTACTAGAGCATAATTACTCATCAACATAACTCACATATCACATCATCATATCTCAAAACTATTACTAAGAATCAAGTTTATTTTGTCCAATGATCTTCATGACATTTTTCTTTTCTTTATCCTTCTTGGATATCTATCACTTTGGGACTAATTTTCATGAGTTGCTTTTCATAAGCTCAAACAAATATAAGTGAAGATCATGAGCATAATAAATTTTCTTTCTCTCAAAAGAATTTAAGTGAAGCAAGAGAGATTTCCTTCAAAATTTTACTAACTCTCAAATAAATCTAAGTGAAGCAAGAGAGCATTTCTTCAAAAATACTAAGCACACCGTGCTCAAAAAGATATAAGTGAAGCACTAGAGCAAGTCCTAGCTCATAAAAGATTTAAGTGAAGCATAGAGAGCAATTCTAACAAGTCATGACATAATTTTGGCTCCCTCAAATAGGTGTGTCCAGAAAGGATTTATGACTTAAAATACAAAATAAAATAAGAAAAGACTCATATCATACAAGACGCTCCAAGCAAAACACATATCATGTGACGAATAAAAATATAGTCTCCAGTAAAATACCGATGGTTGTTGGAAGAAAGCGGGGATGCCACTCGGGGGCATGCCCAAGATTAGTTGGTTGCTCATTCTTGGATAATAGCTTGGGATGTCGGGGCATCCCAAGCTTAGGCTCTTCCATCCTTCCTTCATCAATCGTAAGATAACCCAAAACTTGAAAACTTCAATCACACAAAACTCAACAAAACCTTCGTGAGATCCGTTAGTATAAGAATAATAAACCACTACTATAAGTGTTGTATCAAACCAATTCATATTTTGTTTTTGTATTATATCTACTGTATTCCAACTTTTCTATGGAAAAAATTATCAAATAAAACCATAGAGCCATCAAAATAAGCACACAACACAAAGAAAACATAATCTGTCAAAACAGAACAGTCTGTAGCAATCTGACTATTTCGAATACTTATGTAACTCAAAAATTCTGACAAATTAGGACGACCTGAGAAATTTCTGTATTGATCTACTGCAAGTGCAATGTGTATTTTATCGCTCTCTGGTAAAAAATTAAAATTAATTTCATGAGCGTAAAAGTTTCTATTTTTTCAGCAAGATCAAACAACTATCACCCAAGAAGATCCTGAAGGCTTTACTTGGCACAAACACTAATTAAAACATAAAAAACACAATCATAACAGTAGCATAATTATTCTGACACACAAGAACACGAGTAAAAAGCAAAAATAAATTTTATTCATTGGGTTTCCTCCCAACAAGCGTTATAGTTTTACGCCCTTAGCTAGGCATAAAGCAAGGATCTAAGTTTTGTCATCCTTGTTCTTGACTTTCTTAGAGGTATTTTCATCATGAGGGTTTGTAAACACAACATAAAACATGTTATCCATAGAGGCCTTTGCAATCCTAAGTTGGTTTTCATCATACACCTTTTGATTTCCCGCAACAATCCAAGAGTAATGTTGATTAACATTATTGAAGACTTGTTGGATTATATCTAGAACTGGGATTTCCTTTTTAAGATTCTCATCAAATATTTTATTGTCCCCAAGAAAATGTCTTAAAGCATAGTCACTATTGTAAAGAATTTCATCTATCACAGGTTTTTCATGGTTCATACCATAAAAGTCAAAGATTTCCCTAGCTTCACGTATTATGTAGTCAAACTCATTCATAAGAACAAGAGTGGCCAGCTTTTTGGCTCTAGGATTCTTTATAACGGGGAGCTCAAAAAAACAATCTGTGCAAGGTAGGATGGGTATGAATAAATTTACTTTCAAGTTTCAGAACTAGTGCTGAAATAGCATCCGCATAAGATCTAGTAGTTTTAAGTATAGGAGCATCATCAAGACTCAAATTTCCCACACAATTGAAAAATTCTTGCATACGTTCCTTTCCCATAATGTTCCCTTGCCCCAAGATAAAAGTTTTAGCATCCAGATTGCCCGTACGTCCTATTTTAGGAGTTAGACCATCATCTGTTGGTGCCATACTGAAATCACTCATGATTGCAAGCAAAGGATAGATCTGACAAGAAAACGGCGAATGAGGAAGACAGGCGAATAAAACGACAATTTTTTGTGAAGTGGGGGAGAGAAAAATGAGAGGCAAATGACAAATAATGTAAATTGCGAGGAGATGAGATTTGTGATTAGGAACCTGGTTATGTTGAAGATCCTCCTCGGCAAGGATGCCAGAAATTCCTTTTGATTGCTCTCTGACTATAGCGCCAGAAAAGCTCCTGTCTGCTAGGACTAAGTTGGTATTTCCCCAAAGAGGAAGGGATGATGCAGCATAGCGACGGTAGGTATTTCCCTCAATGAAGAAACCAAGGTTATCGAACTAGTAGGACAACCAAGCAACACAACATAAACAACACTTGCACACAAATAACAACACCTCGCAACCCGATGTGTTAAAGGGGTTGTCAATCCTTTTCAGGTAACGATGCCAGAAAATTGTAGTAGATTGAAATAATAGATCACAAATAAAATAAAGTGCAGCAAAGTATTTTTTATATTTGGTTTAATAGATCTAAATAAAATTGCAAAGGAAAAATAGATCGCAAGCAAATATATGAGAAAGAAGACCCGGGGGCCGTAGGTTTCACTAGTGGCTTCTCTTGAGAAAAATAGCAAACGACGGGTAAACAAATTACTGTTGGGCAATTGATATAACCTCAAATAATTATGACGATATCCAGGCAATGATCATTACATAGGCATCACGTCCAAGATTAGTAGACCGACTCCTGCCTGCATCTACTACTATTACTCCACACATCGACCGCTATCCAGCATGCATCTAGTGTATTAAGTTCATGGGAAAACGGAGTAATGCAATAAGAATGATGACATGATGTAGACAAGATCCGTTTATCTATTGCAAGGATATAGATCCCATCTTTTTATCCTTAGTAGCAACGATACATACATGTCGGTTCCCTTTTCGGTCACTGGGATCAAGCACCATAAGATCGAACCCACTACCGGGCACCTCTTCCCGTTGCAAGATAAATAGATCACGTTGGCCAAACAAAACCCAAATATCAGAGAAAAAATACGAGGATATAAGAGATCATTCATATAAGAGATCAAAGAAACTCAAATAACTTTCACGGATATAAAAAGATATGATTGATCATAAACTCAAAGTTCATCAGATCCCAACAAACACACCGCAAAAAGAGTTACATCATATGGATCTCCAAGAGACCATTGTATTGAGAATCAAGAGAGAGATGAAGCCATCTAGCTACTAACTACAGACCTGAAGGTATACAAAGAACTACTCACACATCATCGGAGAGGCACCAATGGAGGTGGTGAACCCCATCCGAGATGGTGTCTAGATTGGATCTGGTGGTTCTGGACTCTGCGACGGCTGGATGAATATTTCGTCGACTCCCCTAGGGTTTCTAGAATATTTGGGTATTTATAGAGCGAAGAGGCAGACCGGGGGGCACCCGAGGTGGGCACAACCCATCAGGGCGTGCCTGGGCCTCCTGGCGCGCCCTGGTGGGTTGTCCCCTCCTCGGGACTCCCCCCAGGTGCAACCAGGGCCCAACTTGTTCCTTCTGGTCCATAAAAATCTATGTAAAGTTTCGTGGCATTTGGACTCCATTTGATATTGATTTTCTGCGATGTAAAAAACACGGAAACAACAGGAACTGGCACTTGGCACTATGTCAATAGGTTAGTACCAAAAAATGATATAAAATGATTATAAAACATCCAAGATTGATAATATAACAGCATGGAACAATCAAAAAATATAGATACGTTGGAGACGTATCTGGCGCGTGCCTCCTTACATGGCCTGCCTCCTCTCCTCCACTAAGGCCCAATAGGCCCAATAACTTTCCCGCGGAGTTTCGGTGGCCTTCCGGTACTCCGAAAAATCCCCGAACCTTATCGGAACCATTCTGGTGTCCATATATAACCTTCCAATATATCAATATTTACCTCTCGATCATTTCAAGACTCCTCGTCATGTCTGTGATCTCATCCGGGACTCCAAACAAACTTCGGTCATCTAATCACATAACTCATAACACAACTTGTCATCGAATGTTAAGCGTGCGGACCCTATGGGTTCGAGAACTATGTAGACATGACCAAGACAAATCTCCGATCATTAACCAATAGCGGAACCTGGATGCTCATATTGGCTCCGACATATTCTATGAAGATCTTTATCAGTCAAACCGCATAACAACATACGTCATTCCCTTTGTCATCGGCATGTTACTTGCCCGAGATTCGATCGTCGGTATCTTCATACCTAGTTCAATCTCGTTACCGGCAAGTCTCTTTACTCGTTTTGTAATACATCATCCCATAACTAACTCATTAGTCACATTGCTTGCAAGGCTTATAGTGATGTGAATTACCGAGAGGGCCAGAGATACCTCTCCAATACACGGAGTGGCAAATCCTAATCTCGATCTATGCCAACTCAAAAAACACCATTGGAGACACCTGTAGAGCATCTTTATAATCACCCAGTTACGGTGTGACATTTGATAGCACACAAAGTGTTCCTCCGGTACTCGGGAGTTGCATAATCTCATAGTCAGAGGAATATGTATAAGTCATGAAGAAAGCAATACCAATAAAACTAAACGATCAGTGTGCTAAGCTAACGGATGGGTCTTGTCCATCACATCATTCTCTAATGATGTGATCCCGTTCATCAAATGACAACACATGTCTATGTTTAGGAAACTCAACCATCTTTGATTAATGAGCTAGTCAAGTAGAGGCATACTAGGGACACTATGTTTGTCTATGTATTCACACATGTACTAAGTTTCCGGTTAATACAATTCTAGCATGAATAATAAATATTTATCATGATATAAGGAAATATAAATAACAACTTTATTATTGCCTCTAGGGCATATTTCCTTCACCAAAAACATACCCACTTACCATGTAATTTAAATGGGCTTTTGAGATTTCAGATTTTTTAACTGGGTCGAGGTACAAGATTTAGTGGACCAAAGCCCATAAAATCTAACATCCTCTTCTGCGCTCATGTCAACTTCTGTGAACCAAGTTTGCAAAATCACTGGGTCCGGGATGCCACTTTTGGTTTGGCTAACCCCACTACCAAATTGTAACCCACAAAATGTGTTTTTTGATGAATAAAACTTGCCCCCCCCCCTAAAAAATGCTGATTCGCCTTGTTTCTCTGGTAGGATTTGCAAAGTGATGTTGGTGTGTTTGGTGCTGGTGGTGATCAGGTGTTGTTTTTTCTTTGAAATGGCAGTTATCCTCATTCATTAAGAAGAAAAGAGGTTCTCAGTTAATTAGGTAAAACCGAGCGAAAACCAGATTGCCAAGTTAATTATGGAAAATTGGACGAAAACCATCACAACTGCTTAGTGGCACACATAAGAGATTACACACACACCACTCCAAAGAGGTCCCCGGCGAGCCACAGGCGTCATCGTCATCACTCCTCCCCTAGAGGCATCATTGTCATCCCTAAACTCTGAGCAAGTGACTCCGACTTACTTGTCGGAGACCGTCGAGTCAACCCACCCCGTAGCGGACGCATGAAGCTGCATGGAGATCTGCGTCAAAACTCAGCCACGTGTGGCCAGTCAACACAGCTCTGACTCTGGCGAAGAACTCCAAATGATAAATCCAGTCCATGGAAGATCACCGAACGGTCCACCTGCAGCCAGCCATCGTATACCACACGGTCCCGCCGCCGCAGCTTTGACTCCACGGTAACAAACAAACCGAGGCAATACCACGAACATGCTGGAGAAGAGCCGACTACCGCAACCACTGTCGTGTCGCCGACATTGCTCCCACCGTCATCGTTGCCACAGAAGCTTAGACGCCACCATTACTGAGGGAGTCCTGGACTAAGGGGTCCTCGGGTGTGACGCCCGGATAATTAGGCTATAGTGAACCTTTGCTAATGATGCCACGTCACCTCAATTACTATTGCTAATCTTGCGTTAGTTCGAAACCGATTCAAATTCAAATTCAAAATAAAGCAAACAATAAAAGTTTCAAACATTTAAAACTAAAGTGTACGAAATGTGCCAAATAATTCATAGTCAATATTGGTCGAGGAGCCAACTTTTTGCAAAAGTATTTAAGGGTCCTAAAATAAGTAAAACAGTGGTAAAATAATTAATTAAATGCCTTTTTAAGAATTGTAAAAATGTAAACTATTTTGATTGTGTACCAAACACTTTGTGTCAATAGGGTAAACTAAAGCATTGATTTAGGGACTAGGCTTATGTTTTATAAAACTAAAAATAAAACAGAAAAGAAAAATAAGAAAAGTAAAAGAAAACAAAACACAAAAAAAGGAAAGAAGAGACCCCCCCCTGGCCAACTGGGCCGAACGGCCCAGCTGGCCGCTGAACCAACCGGCCGAGCCCCCCCCCCCCTCACTCCCTTAACTCCCTTTACCCCGTAACCCTAGCCCACCCAGCGCCCCAGTCCTCCCATTCCCCCCCCCCCCCCACTCGCACTCCCCACTCTCCCTCTTCCCCCCGATCCAATCGGGATCGGGCTCAAATGTCGCCGCACGGGGACGCCCCCTCCCCTCCCGTCACCGCCTCGGCCACTCCGTCGTCGACCCCGCCGCGCCTCCGTCCTCCTATGCGGCGCCACCTCCCCGGAGCCGCCCCATCGTCTTCGTCAGCGTCGCCATGCCAAGCCCCGCCCCACGTCGGACGCCACCTCGATCGCCTCCTCGTCGGACCTCGCGCCCTCATCCTCTTCCCCGCCGGCCGCCAGCAAGCCTCGGCGCCCCCTCCCCCCCATCAACGCTGGTCAGGCCCCGGGCCTCTCCCCTTCTCTGCCTCACGCCTCGCTCATGGTCACCGCATGCTAGACCGCCCACGACGCCCGCGCCTCCGCCGTACCCATCGTCCGGTGCCCCGCGAGCTCCGGCGAGCTCGCGTCACCATCATCCGTGCCTGTGGACCCCGTGGTCGCACGCCCGCCGTGGCCTTGTTCGGCCATCGCCGCCCCAGTGCCAAACCACCGCACCGCCACGACCTCCGCTCGCCCGCTCGTTGCCGTGCTCCGGCACCCTGGTCCCCCTCTGCCCCACTGCGGCCATCGGCCTACGCGTGCACACGCGCTCGACGCGTCAGGTCTAGGCCGCCAGCCTGCTTTGCCTGTTAGCCGCGGCCGTCTCTCGCCCACACCTCCCACAGCTCCCTATGGCCGTCGCTGCTGCGCAGCTTCGCACTCCCACCGTTGCCCCGCTCACCGCCCACGCCGACCGGCTCCGGCTGCCGCCCCCACTGCTCTGCGCCGCACTTAGTCGCGCCCCTCCGGTCCCAGCCGGCACCTCTCTGGCGCACCGCGGCTCCCTGTCGCCTTCCGCTCGGTTCTGCCCAGTCGAGCGCCCACACACCTTGCGCCCGTAACCCGCGTAACCACGCACCCATTAAGCCCCTGCCTATGACAAGGGGGCCCCGTGCCCAGAACGATTTTTTTAAATAATAATAATAATATAAATAAAATTAACTAATTAACTAATTAATTAACTTAATTAATCATGTTTAATTAACCTAATTAATTAACTAACCTAACTAACCTATTAATTAAACTAATTAAATTGGTTAATTAGTTAGCAGTGTATGACATGCGGGACCCGCACGTCAGTTTGACCCAGTCAACACAACATTGACTGCTGACGTCATCATGACGTCAGCAAACACTATTCTGGATAATGTTGATTTAATTAATTAAATAAATCCTAAAATGATTTAAATATTTTAAAATTAATATAAAATAAACCGTAGCTCGGATCGAAAAACTTTGTACATGAAAGTTGCTCAGAACAACGAGAAGAATCCGAATACGCAGCCCGTTCGTCCGCCACGCATCCCTAGCATAGCAACACGCAACTTTCCCCCTCCAATTCATCTGTCCGAAAACGTGAAACACCGGGAATACTTTCCTGGATGTTTTCCCTCTTCGCCGGTAGCACCTAGTACTGCGTCAGGTCACCTCTAGCACCGCGTTTTGTCATGTTATGCTTTGTGATGCTTTGATTGCTCTGTTATTTATTGTGTTCCCCCTCTGTTACTCCTTTCCGGTAGACTCCGAGACCACTGTCGATGTCCATGTATTCGTCTACATCGAAGATGACCCCTCCTTCTTGCCCGAGCAACCAGGCAAGCCCCCCCCCCCTTTGATCACCAGATATCGCCTACTCTTATCTCTACTTCTTGCATTAGAGTAGTGTAGCATGTTACTGCTTTCCGTTAATCCTATCCTGATGCATAGCCTGTCCTTGCTACTACTATTGTTACCTTTACCTGCAATCCTAATGCTTGGAATAGGATGCTAGTTTATCATCAGTGGTCCTACATTCTTGTCCGTCTGCCATGCTATACTATCGGGCCGTGATCACTCGGGAGGTGATCACGGGTATATACTATACTTTATACATGATACATGTGGTGACCAAAGACGGGTCGGCTTGTGGAGCACCCGCGAGTGATTCACGGATTGGGGGCTGAAAGGACCTTTGTCCCAACGGCCCTCTGAGTGGATCTTTGTGGCGAAGCGACGGGGCAGGTTGAGACCACCTAGGAGAGAGGTGGGCCTGGCCCTGGTCGGTGTTCATGGATATTTCAAAATAACACGTTTAACGAGATCTTGGTATTTGATCTGAGTCTGGCTACTGGCCTATACGCACTAACCATCTACGCGGGGACAGTTATGGGCACTCGACGTCGTGGTATTAGCCGAAGCCTTCGTGACGTTAGCGACTGAGCGGCGCGCGCCGGGTTGGACTGGAACGCCTACTCTTGTATAAGGGAGGCTAGGTCTGCTCACCGGCAGCGTACGCAACGTGCAGGTGTGCAATGGGCGATGGGCCCAGACCCCTGCGCCATAGGATTTAGACCGGCGTGCTGACCTCTCTGTTGTGCCTAGGTAGGGCTGCGACGTGTTGATCTTCCGAGGCCGGGCATGACCCAGAAAAGTGTGTCCGGCCAAATGGGGTCGAGCGTGTTGGTTTATGTGGTGCACCCCTGCAGGGAAGTTAATCTATTCGAATAGCCGTGATCTTCGGTAACAGGACGACTTGGAGTTGTACCTTGACCTTATGACAACTAGAACCGGATACTTAATAAAACACACCCTTCCAAGTGCTAGATACAACTGGTGATCGCTCTCTCACAGGGCGACGAGGGGAGGGTCATCGGTTAGGATTATGCTACGCGATGCTACTTGGTGAACTTACCATCTACTCTCTTCTCCTGCTGCAAGATGGAGGTTACCAAAAGCGTAGTCTTCGAAAGGACTAGCTATCCCCCTCTTATTCCGGCATTCTGCAGTTCAGTCCACATATGATACCCTTATTCCATTTGATACCAATGCATACATATGTAGTGTAGCTCCTTGCTTCCGAGTACTTTGGATGATTACTCATGGTTGCTTTTCTCCCCCTTTTCCCCTTTCCTATATCCGATTGCTGCAACCAGACGTTGGAGTCCAGGAGCCAGACGCCACCGTTGATGATGACTACTACTACTCGGGAGGTGCCTACTACTATGTGCAGCCCACTGACGACGACCAGGAGTAGTTTAGGTGGATCCCGGGCAGGAGGCCTGCGCCTCTTTCGATCTGTATCCCAATTTGTGCTAGCCTTCTTAAGGCAAACTTGTTTAATTTATGTCTGTACTCAGATATTGTTGCTTCCGCTGACTCGTCTATGATCGAGCTCTTGTATTCGAGCCCTCGAGGCCCCTGGCTTGTAATATGATGCTTGTATGACTTATTTTATTTGTAGAGTTGTGTTGTGATATCTTCCCGTGAGTCCATGATCTTGATCATACATGTTTGCGTGTATGATTAGTGTACGGTCAAATCGGGGGCGTCACAAGTTGGTATCAGAGCTGACTGCCTGTAGGAATCCCCCTTCCACACTCCTTGGCCGAAGTTGAGTCTAGTCGATAAAAATTGTTTTACTAACATGGTTGTGCGCCCCATGGGCCCACGTCGCCATCTGGGTGGTATTAGGATCTTTTACTCCTCGATCCTTACTCTGGGACTCTGAACTCTCTTCTATTCGGGTTAAATGATTTTGCTAAAATCTAACTTTAGGTTCTCGAAGTTACTTCCTTCTGGAGAGCCCCTTATTACAGATGATCGCCTACTGCACCAGATTATTCAGAAGATACTCTCTGAAGTTATCCCGAGAACTTGTGCTCATTGCGTTTGCAATTCCCTTCCACCGTCAACCCCTATGGATAACTACTTGCAGTTGTTATTCTTACATTCATCCCCAGTTGGTCTTGTTATTACAAGATACCCCGAAATACTTGTCGTTGTTTCGATAATCCTTTGAGCTTACTGCCTTGCTGTTCTTTGTCACCTGAATACCCCTATGGATAATTCTCGCACTTATCAACTATCCGCTCACCCCCTAGTTGTTCATGTGTTTCACAATGGTCTTCGAAATACTATTCGATCGTCCAAGAATCCTTAGTAGCTTATTGCTCTGCAATACTTGTCTGCTTGCATTATGGATGCTTTCCATATGTCTGGCAATATTCATTAGTATCCTTAGACACCGTAATTTTGATCCTATTGATTCAACATGAGTGCAAATGCACGCAATTATCAGTTGATCCTTTTAAATTATCTTTCTGGCTCAGACGTCATTTTTGAACATGAACTTGTACTCGACCAATTGGATTGCCACCGATTGTACCCTTAAGTCTACGCAACTTATCCATCCTTAATCAGAGCGTTTGCTTTTGATCCCTTGATCAGAAATCATAATTCTTTTGCATTTGAGCTTTGAGTTAGTCAGTTGTTTCTATAATCTGATCCCCTTGCATCCTTCTTCCTCTAGTTGAGTACTGATGCTCACGTCAGATCCCGTGTGGACCACCAGATCCTTTTGTTGGATTTTCATTTGACATCGTCCTTCTTATTCAATAAGCCTGAGAGCCTTTCCTCGGATACATAATGCCTTTGGTAAATTGTATCCTCTGCTTGGTCAACCATGCTCTACTTTCGAGCTTGTGTTATTTACTCCTGAAGTTTGTGGTATATGTTTCCATGATACCCTGACGGGTTGAACCTATGCCTTCCTTATTAGGTGTGAACTCGAAAGTTTTCGCGAGTCATATTCTTCTGGTATTTTGCCAGATAAAATTTCAACACTACAACTTCTTTGAAAGTGAGAGGTGAATGGATGGTTATACATTGAAGAAGTGGGAGTCGACCTTGAACCTTGTGTTCATGCCCATGGACATGATGTATATCTATCATGGAAGCTTCTTGAAATAATAACTATTCCCTTGATATATTATCATTTGGTATCTGTGAATTGATCCTTTGCAATCGTGGTTTTGACCATATTTTCTCCTTGATCCATTTCTCATGCAAGTTTGAGCACTTGTCTTCTGCAGAGCATTACTCTAGTCCAACCTCTACTTTGATCTGTCATCGAGTACTACCCCCTGGTATCTCGAGATTATCATGGAACTGCATAACTTCTTATGAGTTCTTCATCAAGTGCTACATCCTCACTGATTCTAATTTTTCACGGGCTTTGAGTTATTAAACACTCAAAGACACCGATAACTGACTCAAGTCTGCACCGCGATTAAACAACTCTTGGTAACCTTCATTACTTACGAGTTTGAACTCGATCACATAATCCCTAGCCTGCTCGGCTATTTCCTTATCATGCTGCTCTTAACTGTGCTACCTGGTCCTTCTTCCCGGAGCACAATTTTCGGTGATGAGCTAAGCTTATGTAGATTTTTATCATCATATCATTTCTCCTTAAACCACAAGCTTGGTTTCGAGTTTGTGCCGTACCCGTGGTTCCAATAACCTTTCGCTTCATCATTCTTTTGACTTGATGTCATCGCCGATGGATTACCTCTTCATGAAATCTCTCAACAATTGTGTCGTGATCATCATCGATCTTATGAGCTCTTCTAGAATATCAATCGAAGTCATGATGAGAAATACCATCCTTGCCCCTCGATGAACTGTGTTATCATCGACAACTATATTGCCTTCCCTCCAACACAAACTTGTTCTTGTTCTGTGTTATACCTTGAGTTCCTTGTTATCCAACATTTGTTCTTCTTTACCTTGGAGTATTACCACCTTTTATATCAAGGATGTTGTGCTTAGCACACCCGGCCGAAGGCCCTATGGTTATCAATTCCTTTACAACAAGGTTATCCATTCTTCCATGAGGAAGTTGTAAGACTTATTCTACAAGTTATTCCTGATGGATCCTTTGTGTTTCCAAAGTATGACCTTGCCTGAAGACCATGTCAATGCTATCTCGATGCATGTCTATGGTACTCCAATGTTCAACAAGAACATTTGAAGCCCAATGCTAAATATTTCCTGCTCAATTATCCAAACACCGTTGTATGGGTAATGTCAGGAAATTTCTCTCCCCTTTCCTAAAGGGTTTTCTACGTTATATCCTGCCATGGATATCATACTATGCTTGTCCTTGGAAGGATATACCCCTGAAATATGTGTTAAAACACATTTTTCTTTCCTTTCTTCTATTTATTATGATGATCATCTTTCCCTTTCCATTGTTTTGTTTAACCTTTCTGGTGATCTATATGATCTAAGCAGTAATATTCTTCTGCTTATTTAAACACCGTGTTGTACAATCGTGTCAGTAAGACCCTGTTGCTTTTGTTGATGGCATTCTGGTAACCACCGATGGATGAGAACTTTGCCTATTTGGTCCGCCTCATTCAACGAGCAGGAAGATGGTTCTCATCGTCCCTCGCCCTTGGAACCGATGTTGTTGCCGACATAACTGATAGGCTATCCTCTGACATGCCTTGATTACCTGATCATGCAAGACGTCATCGCCCTTCCTACTTTTAACCCACATGGTGGGCCCATAACCCACAGTTCCACAGGATCGAAACCTGACTCTCCTGTACACCCTGTTGTCAAAGTTATTCCTCGCGCTTGACTTCGTATGTAATTCACAGGCCACCTGCCTAGTGATCTATTCTGGCATCAAACACAAAACTTATTCTCATTGCTGGACCCCCTTTTCACAATTTGTCCCCGACCTCGAACGATTGTCTATCCGTTCGAAACTTCATATGGTGCCTTCTTACTTTGCTCTCGATGTGTTTTATTTGTTCAACTTGAGAGATGGTCATGTGCTCATTCACGGGACAGCCCTCAGATGATTACACCTTATAGCATCCTATCATTGTCAAGCTGCCCCTTACCTAATCGTAAGTACGATGGATTTCCCGAAGAAAGGATGACGACTGCATCAAGAACGCATGAAGCAGAGGAATAAAGACATCGATGTAATGGATCAACCTCTTCGAGAAGAGCAACTAAGACCAGGAAGATCCGTTAGAATTTCGTAACCAGAGCTTTCCCCCTTACTCCCCTCTTAAATCTCGGGACGAGATTTCTTGTAGTGGAGGAGAATTGTGACGCCCGGATAATTAGGCTACAGTCAACCTTTGCTAATGATGCCACGTCACCTCGATTACTATTGCTAATCTTGCGTTAGTTCGAAACCGATTCAAATTCAAATTCAAAATAAACCAAACAATAAAAGTTTCAAACATTTAAAACTAAAGTGTTCGAAATGTGGCAAATAATTCATAGTCAATATTGGTTGAGGAGCCAACTTTTTGCAAAAGTATTTAAGGGTCCTAAAATAAGTAAAACAGTGGTAAAATAATTAATTAAATGCCTTTTTAAGAATTGTAAAAATGTAAACTATTTTGATTGTGTACCAAATACTTTGTGTCAGTAGGGTAAACTAAAGCATTAATTTAGGGACTAAGCTTATGTTTTATAAAACTAAAAATAAAACAGAAAAGAAAAATAAGAAAAGAAAAAGAAAACAAAACACAAAAAAGGAAAGAAGAGACCCCCCCTTGGCCAACTGGGCCGAACGGCCCAGCTGGCCGCTGAACCAACCAGCCCAGGCCCCCCCCCCTCACTCCCTTAACTCCCTTTACCCCGTAACCCTAGCCCACCCAGCGCCCCACTCCTCCCATCCCCCCCCCCCACTCGCACTCCCCACTCTCCCTCTTCCCCCCGATCCAATCGGGATCGGGCTCAAATGTCGCCGCACGGGGACGCCCCCTCCCCTCCCGTCTCCGCCTCGGCCACTCCGTCGTCGACCCCGCCGCGCCTCGGTCCTCCTATGCGGCGCCACCTCACCGGAGCCGCCCCATCGTCTTCGTCGGTGTCGCCATGCCAAGCCCCGCGTCGGACGCCACCTTGATTGCCTCCTCGCCGGACCTCGCGCCCTCATCCTCTTCCCCGTCGGCCGACAGCAAGCCTCGGCGCCCCCTCCCCCCATCAACGCTGGTGAGGCCCCAGGCCTCTCCCCTTATCTGCCTCACGCCTCGCTCATGGTCACCGCATGCTAGACCGCCCATGACACCCACGCCTTCGCCGTACCCGTCGTCCGGTGCCCCGCGAGCTCCGACGAGCTCGCGTCACCATCATCCGTGCCCGTGGACCCCGTGGTCGCACGCCCGCCGTGGCCTTGTTCGGCCATCGCCGCCCCCGCGCCAAACCACTGCACCGCCACGACCTCCGCTCGCCCGCTCGTTGTCGTGCTCCGGCACCCTGGTCCCCCTCTGCCCCACTGCAGCCATCGGCCTACGCGTGCCCACGCGGTCGACGCGTCAAGTCTAGGCCGCCAGCCTGCTTTGCCCGTTAGTCACGGCCGTCTCTCGCCCACACCTCCCACCGCTCCCTATGGCCGCCGCTGCTGCGCAGCTTCGCACTCCCACCGTTGCCCCGCTCACCGCCCACGCCGACCGGCTCCGGCTACCGCCCCCACTGCTCTGCGCCGCACTTAGTCGCGCCCCTCTGGTCCCAGCCGGCACCTCTATGGCGCCCCGCGGCTCCCCGTCGGCCTCCGCTCGGTTCTGCCCAGTCAAGCGCCCACACAGCTTGCGTCCGTAACCCGTGTAACCGCGCACCCGTTAAGCCCCTGCCTATGACAAGGGGGCCCCGTGCCGAGAATGATTTAAAAAACAAAAAAAATTATTTAATCAATTAACTCAATTAATCATGTTTAATTAACCTAATTAATTAACTAACCTGTTAATTAAACTAATTAAATTGGTTACTTAGTTAGCAGTGTATGACATGCGGGACCCACACGTCAGTTTGACCCAGTCAACGCAACGTTGACTGCTGACATCATGATGGCGTCAGCAAACACTATTCTGGATAATGTTGATTTAATTAATTAAATAAATCCTAAAATGATTGAAATCTTTTAAAATTAATATAAAATAAACCGTAGCTCGGATCGAAAAACTTTGTACATGAAAGTTGCTCAGAACAACGAGACAAATCCGGATACGCAGCCCGTTCGTCTGCCACGCATCCCTAGCATAGCAACAGGCAACTTTCCTCCTCCGATTCATCTGTCCGAAAACGTGAAACACCAGGAATACTTTCCTGGATGTTTTCCATCTTCGCCGGTAGCACCTAGTACTGCGTCAGGTCACCTATAGCATCGTGTTTTGTCATGTTATGCTTTGTGATGCTTTGATTGCTCTGTTATTTATTGTGTTCCCCCTCCATTACTCCTTTCCGGTAGACTCTGAGACCGTTGCCGATGTCCATGTGTTCGTCTACATCGAAGATGACCCCTCCTTCTTGCCCGAGCAACCAGGCAAGCCCCCCCTTTGATCACCAGATATCGCCTACTCTTCTCTCTACTTCTTGCATTAGAGTAGTGTAGCATGTTACTGCTTTCCCTTAATCCTATCCTGATGCATAGCCTATCCTTACTACTACTGTTGTTACCTTTACCTGCAATCCTAATTCTTAGAATAGGATGCTAGTTTATCATTAGTGGCCCTACATTCTTGTCCGTCTGCCATGCTATACTATCGGGTCGTGATCACTCGGGAGGTGATCACGGGTATATACTATACTTTATACATGATACATGTGGTGACTAAAGACGGGTCGGCTTGTGGAGCACCCGCGAGTGATTCACGGATTGGGGGCTGAAAGGACCTTTGTCCTAACGGCCCTTTGAGTGGATCTTTGTGGCGAAGCAACGGGGCAGGTTGAGACCACCTAGGAGAGAGGTGGGCCTGGCCATGGTCGGCGTTCGCGGATATTTCAAAATAACACGTTTAACGAGATCTTGGTATTTGATCTGAGTCTGGATACTGGCCTATACGCACTGAGCATCTACGCGGGGATAGTTATGGGCACTCGACGTTGTGGTATCAGCCGAAGCCTTCGTGACGTCAGCAACTGCGCGGCGCGCGCTGGGTTGGACTGGAACGCCTACTCTTGTATAAGGGAGGCTAGGTCTGCTCACCGGCCTCCTACGCAACGTGTAGGTGTGCAATGGGCGATGGGCCCAGACCCCTGCGCCATAGGATTTAGACCGGTGTGCTGACCTCTTTGTTGTGCCTAGGTAGGGCTGCGACGTGTTGATCTTCTGAGGCCGGGCATGACCCATAAAAGTGTGTCCGGCCAAATGGGATCGAGCGTGTTGGGTTATGTGGTGCACCCCTGCAGGGAAGTTAATCTATTCGAATAGCTGTGATCTTCGGTAACAGGACGACTTGGAGTTGTACCTTGACCTTATGACAACTAGAACCGGATACTTAATAAAACACACCCTTCCAAGTGCCAGATACAACCGATGATCGCTCTCTCACAGGGCGGCGAGGGGAGGGTCATCGGTTAGGATTATGCTATGCGATGCTACTTGGTGAACTTACCATCTACTCTCTTCTCCTGCTGCAAGATGGAGGTTACCAGAAGCGTAGTCTTCGAAAGGACTAGCTATCCCCCTCTTATTCCGGCATTCAGCAGTTCAGTCCACATATGATACCCTTATTCCATTTGATACCAATGCATACATATGTAGTGTAGCTCCTTGCTTGCGAGTACTTTGGATGAGTACTCATGGTTGCTTTTCTCCCCCTTTTCGCCTTTCCTATATCCGATTGCTGCAACCAGATGTTGGAGTCCAGGAGCCAGATGCCACCGTTGATGACGACTACAACTACTCGGGAGGTGCCTACTACTACGTGCAGCCCGCTGACGACGACCAGGAGTAGTTTAGGTGGATCCCAGGCAGGAGGCCTGCGCCTCTTTCGGTCTGTATCCCAGTTTGTGCTAGCCTTCTTAAGGCAAACTTGTTTAATTTATGTTTGTACTCAGATATTGTTGCTTCTGCTGACTCGTCTATGATTGAGCTCTTGTATTCGAGCCCTCGAGGCCGCTGGCTAGTAATATGATGCTTGTATGACTTATTTTATTTGTAGATTTGTGTTGTGATATCTTCCTGTGAGTCCCTGATATTGATCGTACACGTTTGCGTGTATGATTAGTGTACGGTCAAATCGGGGGCGTCACATCGGGCGTCCGGCCTGTTATCCATGGGCCGGACTGATGGGTTGTGAAGACATGAAGGCCGAAGACTGCACCGTGTCTGGATTGGACTCTACTTGGCGGGGAAGGCAAGCTTGGCGACCGAAGATTCCTTCTTATGTAACCGACTCCATGTAAACCCTAGATCCCCTCGGTGTCTATATAAACCGAAGGGGATAGTCCAGAGAGGACACCACATATACTCATTACCATATTCACATAGGCTAGACTTCTAGGGTTTAGCCATTACGATCTCGTGGTAGATCAACTCTTGTAATACTCATATTCATCAAGATCAATCAAGCAGGAAGTAGGGTATTACCTCCATAGAGAGGGACTGAACCTGGGTAAACATCGTGTCCCCTGTCTCCTATTACCATCGATCCTAGACGCACAGTTCGAGACCCACTACCAGAGATCCACCGGTTTTGACATCGACATTGGTGCTTTCATTGAGAGTTCCATTGTGCCGTCGACAAAAGGTTCGATGCCCCCCTCAATCGTCAATAATGACGTTGTCCAAAGAGGAACCTTCCTCCAAAGAGATCTTTGCATTCGGTGGCTTCGTACTGCGGGCCAACTCGCTTGGCCATCTGGAGTAGATCGACAGCTACGCCCTGGCCATCAGTTCAGATTCAGAAACTTGAACTATGTCGTGGATATCCATAAAGACTTGATCTTCGAGGGATTTGAACCCGCGACAATCGCTCCCCCTCATCCCGATGAACGTGACTTAAATCTATCATCGGATCACACCTAGGAGATGGTTCCTGCGGCTGCAACGATCTTAGAGCCGAAGCGGATCGAGCCATCCGAGGCCTCAGAGTTCGCGGCGTTGGAGCCGCACATGGACTCGACGCCCTGCAATATTCGCTTTAACAGAACTTCGGACTCATCTCCGGCTATAAGTTCCGGACTGTGTACGCCCGCGGACACCGAGCTAGATTGGTTATCGATCTTCGAGTTTAGTGCCGCTGACGTTTTCCAGCACTCGCCTTTGCGTGACGTGCTAAAATCTATAAAGAATTTGTCCTTGGAGAAGGACTCACAGCCAAACTATGTCCGGTTCGAGCTAGAGATGGGTGATGAGGAATCGTGCTTCCCACCCGCCACCCACTTCATAGCCACCGTCGATGACTTAACCAACGTGCTTGACTCTGGCTCTGAAGACATCAACGGTATGGACGACGATGTCGATAAGGAGCAAGGACAAGACCCACCATTCACTGGACGTTGGATGGCTACCTCTTTGTACGACGTGTACATGGTTGATACACCTAAAGGATCTAGCGACGACAAAGAAGAGCAGATGCGAATAAAACCTCCAAGACACAGTCCAAGTGCCGACGGCCCAAACGCCGCCCCAAGCCCCGCCGCTCAAAGGACGGCAACACTGGCACCGGAGAAAATAGTACTCCGGGCGACGCCGAAAACAATGAAGACCCTGTCGGGGCTACATCCGAATAGGAACACGACAGCAGGCAAGACAACCCTGATGAACAGGCCATAGAAGATGACTCGGAGGATGATAGTTACCGTCCACCCTCCAAGGAGGAGACAAGCCTTGGCAACAAAGACTTCATCGTGCCTGAGGATCCTCTCGAGCAGGAGCGCTTTAAGCTTCTGTGCATAGCCACGGCAAGGAGCCTGAAAAAGAAACAACAACAGCTTCAAGCTGAACAAGACCTGCTCGTCAACAGATGGACTGATGTACTAACAGCCGAGGAATACGCCCTCAACCGCCCAGCCAAGAGCTACCCGAAACGTAGACTGCTACCTCAATTCGATGAGGAGGTGTTGGAGCACATATCTCCCTTGCATAGTGCGGACCGACCACCACGTGGTCGGGACAGGGCGGCTGAACGGCCACCCCGCGGTCGGGATAAAGCGGCAACTCAGGCCGAACAGTAGACCGCCCCACCACCCCGCCAAAATAGGGACGGAAGAGTTTGGAGTCATATGTACGACCTCCGACAGACTCTGGACAGTGGAGCAGGACACACAAGATCGATCTATAGATCGTGAGGACGTGCCTCGAAGCACAACGACTGCTACCTATTCGGATGTGACAAACCTAACCACGCTCGGGCCGAATGCCGCAGACGGACTCCATTAGAGCTCCGCCACGATGCGGCCGGATATAGAGGCGCCGCACACCCGCTCTGCTTCACAGATGAAGTACTGGATCATGAATTCCCCGAGGGGTTCAAGCCCGTCAATATCGAATCATACGACGGCACAACCGATCCTGCAGTATGGATCAAGGATTTCATTCTCCACATCCACATGGCCCGAGGAGATGACCTCCACGCCATCAAATACCTCCCATTAAAGCTCAAAGGACCAGCTCGGCACTGGTTAAATAGCCTGCCAGAGAACTCCATCGGCAGCTAGGAGGACTTGGAAGAGGCTTTCCTCGACAACTTCCAAGGAACTTATGTCTGGCCACCACATGCCGATGACCTAAGCCACATAGTTCAACAACCCGGAGAATCAGCCAGAAAATTCTAGACTAGGTTCCTAACCAAAAAGAACCAGATCATTGACTGTCCGGATGCCGAGGCCCTAGCAGCCTTCAAACACAGCATCCGTGACGAATGGCTAGCACGCCACCTCGGACAAGAAAAGCCGAAGTCAATGGTAGCCCTTACGACACTCATGACCCTCTTTTGCGCAAGCGAGGATAGCTAGCTGGCTCGTAGCAAAAACACAGCCAGCGAGGCAGGCCCCACCGAGGCCAAGAACAACACCGGCAAGCTCCGGCGCAATAGACACAAATGTAGAAGCAATGGCGACAACACCGATGACACCACAGTCAACGCCGGATTCAGTGCCTCCAAGTCCGGCCAACGGAAGAAACCCTACAAAAGAAACAACGAAGGACCTTCCAGCCTGGACCGCATACTCGACCGTCCGTGCCAAATTCACGGCACCCTGGATAAGCAAGCCAATCATACCAACAGGGATTGTTGGGTCTTCAAGCAGGCTGGCAAGTTAAATGCCAAAAACAAAGAAAAGGGATCACAAAGTGAGGACGAGGATGAAGAGCCCCGGCAGCCGAACACCACGGGACAGAAGAAATCCCCCCCCCCCCCAAGTCAAAATGGTGAACATGATATACGCCACGCACATCCCCATAAAGGAGCGCAAACGAGCACTCAGGGACGTCTACGCGGTAGAGCCAGTCGCCCCAAAGTTCAATCCATGGTCGTCATTTCCGATCACCTTCGATCGATGAGATCATCCGACTAGTATCCGCCACGGCGGTTCGGCGGCACTGGTCCTTGACCCAATCATCGACGGATTCCACCTAACACGAGTCCTGATGGATGGTGGAAGCAGCCTCAACCTGCTGTACCAGGATATAGTACGGAGGATGGGCATTAATCCCTCATGAAACAAACCAACAAAGACTACATTTAAAGGAGTCATACCAGGTGTAGAGGCCCGCTGTACGGGCTCAATCACGCTGGAGGTGGTCTTCGGTTCTCCGGACAACTTCCAAAGTGAAGAGTTAATCTTCAATATCGTCCCCTTTCGCAGCGGCTACCACACACTGCTCGGATGAACCGCGTTTGCTAGATTTAACGTAGCGCCATACTATGCTTATCTCAAGCTCAAGATGCCCGATCCACGCGGTGTCATAACAGTCAATGTCAATACAGAATGCTCCCTCTGAACAGAGGAGCAGACCGCCGCCCTAGTAGCAGAAGTACAGAGCGGCCTTCTCAAGAAGCATTATAATCCAGCTACCGAGCCCCTGGACACCATCAAGAGGGTCCGGACTACACTGCAACAGGACAGCATGGCTCGTCAAGAGCTCGACTAGCAACTCGGCCTCCGTCCTAGCCCCAATGAGGTAGTGGCATTCGTACCACGCGTACACACTTACGCACTCAAAATTCCATGGACAGCGACAGAGGCACGAGATAACCCCGGGTCTACAATTCGGCCAGACCGATCCCGGACACACATACTTTTACTTCTTTTTCTTGTTTCAGCCACCTTTTTCCGCGGGCCTGATGTCAAGTCCTTTAGAAGGACTGAAATACAACGGAGGCAAGCAACACAGGTGTGTAGGGTAACCTTTATACGTTCTTCTTAATGGTATTCATACTTATTTCTCAGGACCCGCACGCTGCGCCCTATTGATTCCGGCATGTTAAATGGTCGGATACTTCTCGCACCATCTGTACAAGATAGCCTTGATGTATCCATCCAGTTATAATAAAAATGGTTTGTGGCCCAGTTTCTGTGGTTTTTGCTTCTTACTTTGTTTTATTTCGATCTGCCTATTTGCTGCATCGACACTCTTTTACGTTTCATATTCGCCAGGGGCTACTTGTCGCCCCACAATATGGCAGCACAGTCCGAACACTTCTTATATATAAGTTTGGCACCCCGAATTTAGCATTATATGCATTGGCTCCGAATCATGTCTTTGGACAATAGTTGGGTTGCCCGGCTCCTGTGCTTGCTACCCTACGTTCCGCTCCATCGGCTAGGGTAGTAAAGGGAGAACTACTGCGATTGTGCCCTGGCTTTGACCAGACGAGCACCTCAGTAGAGAAAGCCGAAAATTGACTGTCATGATGTGGCAAGAGCCGGTCAGCTACTCGAGGGTTACAAATCGTTGGAGATTTTTTCCGCGTTATGCGAGAGATCAGCACTTCCCGATCAGATGCTGACAGTACTCTGGCTTAAACCAGGGGCTGCGCCCATGCTTTATTATAAAACTCCTATGGCTAAGTGAGGGCATTAAAGCCATAAAGTCTGATTGCCTTGTTCGTTGTGCTAAACAACTCCTTCAAGGACCATGTGATTGGATCAAGATTGTTTAGATTCCATCCCGAACACCTCCGTACTATCTACATGAGGGCAGAAGCCGACGACTGGCCAACCCTCAGATTACACACAACACGGCCGTACAGGAGGAAACAATTCAAAGCATAATAAAATTACTTTACAAAAACTGGTTTTGTTCCCATAATACAAGACAAATGCAACATGAATACATTTATCCAAATACAATGGCATGCGAACATTGCGCCGCTACAAGTCGAGACCCTTCTACGACATCCTCGAAATATCGCTCGGGTGTGCGGTGCTCCTTGCCCTCCGGCGGCCGCTGGCGACTTCAACAGCGTTCATCTTCGCCCACCACATCTTGCAGCGAACGAAGGCCATACGGGCACCTTCAATACAGACGGAGCGCTTGATAACGTCCAGCCGAGGACAGGTGTTCACCATCCACCTCACGAGTCTGAAGTAGCTGCTAGGCATAGCTTCGGCTGGCCATAGCCGAATTATCAAATCCTTAATGGCTAGTTTGGCCACCCTATGCAGCTCCACCAGCTGTTTCAGCTGATTGGTGAAGGACACGGGATGCTCTGGTGCCGCATACTGCAACCAGAAGAGCCTCTCCGAAGACCCCCTCCTTCGGCTCGATAGAACTCCGCGGCGTCTGATACACTGTGTGGCAAATCCGCAAAAGCCCCTGGGGAACTCCGAACCCGGGTTAGTAAAAGGTACTGCTTCTCCGCATACTTGCTTTGCATCTTAAATGCCTTACCCGTTGTGATCTTCTTGGCCTCCTGGATCTCCTGGAGGGCGGCCTGGGCCTCATTCCGTGTGGTCTCCACACTGTGACGAGTCTTGGCGAGTTCGGTCCCTTGAACCGACGCATCATGCTCCAAGGCCTCGCATTTTTTCACCGCATCCTGGAGCTCCTGGTGGACTTCTTTAACCTGGGCCTTTAGCTTCTTACGGGCGGCTTGCTGCTGGACAGCCTGCTCCTCGGCCTCGCCCAGGGCCTTCCTCAGGGCCTCGACCTCGGTCGCGGCTTTTGCACATATCACAATACCGTTGTCAATATACAACGCTTATCCTTTCCCGAACATATAGCAAGTCGTTCCTCACCTTGCTTCTCCTAGAGCCGAACCTTAACCTCGCCGAGCTCATTCTCGGTCCGCTCCAGCCTCCGCTTTAGCTCGGAGACCTCGGCAGTATGCGAGGTCGCGACCAACAGGGACGCTGGCTTATCAATACATATTCAGTCAACCTCTTATAATTAAGGATTGATCTCCTGTCTGGTTCTCCTCGCCGAACACCCGACATCGTCTTAGGGGCTGCAGACTATATGGGGTTTTTCTCTTTCTTACCTCGAAACCTGTTAACAGGCTGCTGCAGGCTTCATTCAGTCCACTCTTGGTGGACTGAACCATCTCGATCACCACACCCATAAGGATACGGTGCTCGTCCATGACGGAGGCGCTTCGTAGCGCCCCCATCAGGTCATCTGGTGCTCCTGGATGGACAGGAGCCACCGGTGGAGGCGACGCACCCCCCTCCTTCAAAGGGGGTTGCTCGCCCGACTCCGGAGCCATATGGGTCTCCGGAATCGTATTCGCTTGAGGGCCGAACTGGATACGGCCCTCTTTGCCAGTCTCCATGGGGATTGGCTCCCCCATGTGTCCGGCAGTAGAGGTCCCACCTTGTGGTGCCTCCCGAACAACGTCTTGGGCTCCTCCCTTCGGAGCGGTCCTCCGGGATAACACTTCGGTGTAGTCCCTGGCCCCGGGAGAGTAAGCAGGCGGTGGCGACATGCTCGCCATCTCCGACGGAGCCAATGAACCTCCATATGAGGATCGCTGGATAACATCACGGGCCGGACTGCAATAGTGTGGATTAACCATGTTAGAATAATAAAAAGAAAGGGCTGGATGTGCGCATAAATAAGCCATGTCACTTACGATGCGGCCTGGGGCCCAGTACGGGGGTGATGTTCTGGACTACTGTCAACGTCCCACGCGGTGTTGACCACTGGGGCGCCCTTCCCCTTTTTGGGCGCTTTCACCTCCAGATGTGCCGAGGCCACCCTCTTCTTCTTCTTCTCCTCGGGAGGAGGGTTGTTTTCCTCCTCCTCCTCCTCTTCCTCGTCATTGTCCTTAGGGACAAAGGAATGGTCCTCGTCGTCTTCGGACATCGCGTCCAAAGTGCCCCTGCGACAGGGGCCACTCTTGGCCCCCTTGGCCTTGTTCTGGGCCTTCTTCTCCGGCGCCGTATATGGCACCGGCACCAGCATCTTCGTCAGGCACGGGATGACTGGTTCTTCCGGCAACGTAGCCGGACACTGGATCCGCTTCGCCCTCTCCACCCAGTCCTGAGGGAGCAATACTAAGATCTCAGACATCATCCTCGAAACATTTAAGTTGGGAATACGTCAAAAGTAACATACATCGTTGGCGGGGTGTTTACAATTGTGACCACGGTCTGAGTCCGTGGCCGGTGGCTTCTCATTGCCCTTAAAGAGCAACTTCCAGGCCCCTTCATGAGAAGTCTCGAAGAGCCTTTTCAGGGTCTGGTGCTTCTTCGAATTGAACTCCCATAAAGGGCGGCTTCAGTGCTAGCACGGAAGAATCTGGCGGACTAGCATCACCTGGATAACGTCAACGAGCTTGACGTCCTTGGTCACCATGCTTTGAACGTGCGTCTGTAGCGCTATCAGCTCGTCAGGTGAACACCAGTCCGAACTCTTCTCGGCCCGGGAGGTGAGTCGCATGGGAGCACTGGAGCAGAATACGGCAGCTGCGGCTCAGGTGGTGCCGCGAGGTTTTGTGATGTAGAACCACTGCTTCTGCCATTCCTTTACTGTCTCCACAAAAGTGCCTTTGTTCTAGGAGACATTGGATAGCTTGCTCACCATGGCCCCTCCGCACTCCGCGTGCTGGCCATCCACCACCTTCGGCTTCATGTTGAAGACTTTCAACCACAGCTTGAAGTGGGGATGGATGCGGAGGAAGGCCTCGCACACGACAATAAACGCCGAGATGTTGAGGAAGGAATTCGGGGACAGATCATGGAAATCTATCCCGTAATAGTACATCAGCCCGTGGACAAAAGGGTGGAGTGGAAACCCGAGCCCGCAGAATAAATGGGGGATGAATACTACCCTCTCTGTGGGCTCCGGCATGGGGACGACTTGTCCCTCGGCTGGCAAACGATGGGAGATCTCCTTCGCCAAATATCCGGCCGCCCGAAGCTTAGTAATGTCCTCCTCCTTGACGGAGGAGACCATCCACTTGCCCTGACCACCAGATCCGGACATGGTTGCTTGAGTGGAAAGGAGATGAGAACTTGGGCGCTGGAGCTTGAGATCGAAAAGGCGGAAACAGAGAGAGAGCGTGAGGAGAGTGTAACGCCCTCGATGCGGCTATATCTCCTACGTGTCGAAGCACGACTTAGAGGCATAACCGCATTGAAAGCAATGTCGCAAGTAAGGCAATCTTCACAACATCCCATGTAAATAGATAATAAAAGGGAAGGTACATAGTTGGCTTACACTCGCCACGTCAAACAAAGTACATAAATAGCATTACATCATCTAATCACTCATGGTCCGACTACGGTACCAAAATAAAAGATCAACCCAACAAGCGACATGGTCCCAATCGCCCCAACTAGGCACCACTACTGATCATCAGGGAAAGACACATAGTAACGGCGTTAGTCTTCGTCGAACTCCCACTTGAGCTCAAGCGCATCATCTGGAACGGAGTCATCGGGCCCTGCATCTGGTTTGGAAGTAATCTGTGAGCCACAGGGACTCAGCAATCTCGCACCCTCGCGATCAAGACTATTTAAGCTTATAGGTAAGGCAAGGTAATATGTGGAGCTGCAGCAAGCGACTAGCATATATGGTGGCTAACCTGTTCACAAAAGAGAGCGAGAAGAGAAGGCAAAGCACGAACGAAGAACTATAGAACATCCTGCGGCAAACATTACTCCAACACTGTGTTCACTTCCCGGACTCCGCCGAGAAGAGACCATCACGGTTACACACACAATTGATTCATTTTAATTAAGTTAAGGTTCAAGTTATCTACAACCGGACATTAACAAATTCCCATCTGCCCATAACCGCGGGCATGGCTTTTGAAAGTTCAAATCCCTGCAGGGGAGTCCCAACTTAGCCCATGACAAGCTCTCATGGTCAACGAAGGATATACCTTCTCCCGAGACATTTCGATCAGACTCGGTATTCCGGTTCTACAAGACACTTCGACAAGTTAAAACAAATCCAGCAACACCACCCGAATGTGCCGACAAACCCCGATAGGAGCTGCACATATCTCGTTCTCAGGGCACACTCAGATTGTCCAAACTTCCGGTAGGCCAGCCCAGAGTTGCCCCTGGTGGCCACCGGCGGCTGACGAGGTGGACCAACACTCAGAGGAGCACTGGCCCGGGGGGGTTTAAATAAGATGACCCTCGGGCTCCGGAAACCCAAGGAAAAAAGAGGCTAGGTGGCAAATGGTAAAACCAAGGTTGGGCATTGCTGGAAGAGTTTTATTCAAGGCGAACTGTCAAGGGGTTCCCATTATTACCCAACCTCGTAAGGAACGCAAAATCCGGGAACATAACACCGATATGACGGAAACTAGGGCGACAAGAGTGGAACAAAACACTAGGCAAAAGGCCGAGCCTTCCACCCTTTACCAAGTATATAGATGCATTAAGATAACAAGATAAAATAATGATATCCCAACAAGAAAAAAATATATGTTCCAACAAGGAACGATCTCCAATCTTCACCTGCAACTAGCAACGCTATAAGAGGGGCTGAGCAAAGCGGTAACATAGCCAATCAACGGTTTGCTAGGACATGGTGGGTTAGAGGTTTGACATGGCAATTTGGGAGGCATGATAAGCAAATGGTAGGCATCGTAGCATAGGCATAGCAAAAGAGCGAGCATCTAGCAAAGCAAAGATAGAAGTGATTTCGAGGGTATGATCATCTTGCCTGCAAAGTTGTCAGAGTTGACTGAATCCTCGAAAGCAAACTCAACGGGCTCCTCGTTAGCGAACTCGTCTCCCGGCTCTACCCAAATAAGACAAACAAGCAAAAGGAATACAATCAACCGCGTGCAAAGCTCAAACAACATGATGCAAACATGGTATGGTATGCGGGATGCGGTATGTGATGCATATGCCAGATTTGACAAGGAATGAAAGAACCTGGCCTCAACTTGAAAATCCAAGAGTGCCACTGGAAAGGTGAGGTGATTTTGGTTGAAATCTATATAAAGATCGCCAGAATCGGATGCACGGTTTGGAAATGGCAAGCAAAACAAATATGGCATCGGTCTGCGATAAACAGCAAGTAGCCATCTAAATGCAACAAGTTAAATATGCTACAACACTCAAACATGGCAACAAAATACATGGCAGGGATCCACTCGTAATGCTTGACAAAAGATGAACACTGAGCTACAGCCAATTCATCCATTAACAGGTTCAAACAAGCATGGCAAAAGAGCAATTGATAAACAGGTTTCAGACTTAGTGAAATTAACACTAGTCTGGAATTTCAGATCAGGTAGCACACTTTGGAGCATGAAAACTATATGCTACAGGCACTTAACATGGCAAAGCAAGGCATGGCATGGAGCTACTCATGGCGCTTAACAAAAGTCCCTTAGTGACCTTGAGCCAAAAGAGATCACAGAATACAATTGCAAGCATGTGCACATGGCAAAAACATAATCAGATCACAGACTTAGTGAAAAACTGGAGCATGCAAATATCTTAACGAGTAGGCATGTTTACGAGCTCGATGCACTCACTACAGAGCAAGGCATGACAATCTAAGCATACACCCGTCAATAATACACATTATATAAGCTAGACATGGCACGGACAACAACATAGCATGCACAGATCAATAACAACATCCTCGGAAAAATCGCTAACAAGTAGACAATCTGCCCAGATTCACGAAATAGCAAAAGTAGAGCTCGATTGACTCAAGCTAGGGTGCTCCATAATTGCAAACAAAGACATGGATGGATAGAGCACTACAAGATTACCAAATCATCCTTACTGATCATCCTCAAAAGAGGCACGGATCACTAGGAATCAACATGAACATATGGCATATTGATAAAAACAGATCAAGGACTTAGTGAAATTGCTAAGTCCATGAAATCAGCATTAACGAATGCACTACTTTGCAAGCTTGTGCTAGTCGCCACACATGTCACAAAAATACATGGATAGCACCTATGTAAAGATGGCAAAGCATATAACAAAACATATGTAAAGCTCATGAGCATATCATGCACACAATAATCATGGCAAAAATGACAAATAGCTATTTGGTGCAGCAGATCTGACAATTAACTCAAATAGCACTCTTCCAACAGCATTTCAGGCATCAACATGAGCTCAAATGAAAATGATGCAATGAGATTAAATGATGTGCACTCTGAGACAAACATTTTGATATGCTACACGCCCAAAACGGAGCTACGGATGCGGAGATATAGCATGATGAACATTGCAAAAAAAATTAGGGTTTGAGGGATAAAAGTCAACCCGAGATCCGGATCTGGATCTGAGGGGGGGTACTGTAGCGGCACGGTCGACGAGGATCGCCGAGGAGGTCGGTGCCGGAGTTGTCGGGGCGGCCGGAGTGAGGGAGGTCGGCGCCGGAGTCCTGCGGTGGCGTCCGGTGGCGGCGCTCGCCGCTCCGGGAGGAGGAGGCGGGCAGCGCGAGGCTGGGGGCGGCGCGGCGGAGCGATGAGGCGGCGGGGCGGCGCCGGAGTCCGCCAGAGACGGCGCCGGGCGGCGAACCGGCGGGCCGGGCGCGGGGAAGAAGGGCGAGGGGAACCGAGAATTTCGGAGGGGGGGCCTTTAAATAGGCATAGAGGGAGCTAGGAGAGTCCAAATGAGGTGTGGTTTTCGGCCACGCGATCGTGATCGAAGGCTCTAGATGATGGAGAGGGTTTTGGTGGGTTTTGGGCCAAATTGGAAGGGTGTTGGGCTGCAACACACACGAGGCCTTTTCGGTCCCTCGGTTAACCGCTGGAGCATCAAACGAAGTCCAAATGGTACGAAACTTGACAGGCGGTTTACCGGTAGTAAACCAAGGCCGCTTGGCAAGTCTTGGTCCAATCCGGAAATGTTTAATCCCCACACATGAAAAGAAGGTAGAAATGACCACCGGAGGAGATAGGAGCGCCGGAATGCAAAACGGTCAACGGGGAAAATGCTCGGATGCATGGCACGAACACGTATGCAAATGCAATGCACTTGATGATATGATATGAGATGCACGACAATGACAACAACACACGGAGACAAAAACCTGAACCCGAGGAAATAAATAACTTAGCGCCAGAAACGGCAAGAGTTGGAGTACATATTAGGTAAATTACATCCGGGGTGTTACAGAGAGGAAGAGGGAATCCTTATCCCCCTTATAAAGGCAGCGAATATTAAACGCCTCCTCACTCGCCTTAGGATTCGCCTATTCCCTAGGGCTATATAAACGGCACGGTTGAGTTACCCATACCCGCATTGATGAGAATCCTGCAATAAGGGGACACGATCTCTGTTTCGACAAGACGTGCCAATAGCAGCCGCGTCTCGAAGCGTGGAATGGCAGAAGAAAAACGGTTCGAAATTATAACCGGACAGACGCGATGTCGTGTTGGAAAAAAGCTATCAACAGATTAGATTTGTGCAAATATTATATTCTCTCTGCGGTTGTGTATGGTGTGTGTAACAGGTCAGGATACGATCATTGCATCCGGAGACTATCTTGGAGTTCGGAGAAAGGGGAACCCGCCTTACAATGCCGAAGACAATCAGCGCGCCAGACTCCTCGTCATTGAAAGCCAGGTTCAGCGGCTACTGAGGGAGTCCTGGACTAAGGGGTCCTCGGGCGTCCGGCCTGTTATCCATGGGCCGGACTGATGGGTTGTGAAGACATGAGGGCCGAAGACTGCACCGTGGCTGGATTGGACTCTACTTGGCGGAGAAGGCAAGCTTGGCGACCGAAGATTCCTTCTTATGTAACCGACTCCATGTAAACCCTAGACCCCCTCGGTGTCTATATAAACCGAAGGGGATAGTCCGGAAAGGACACCACATATACTCATTACCATATTCACATAGGCTAGACTTCTAGGGTTTAGCCATTACGATCTCGTGGTAGATCAGCTCTTGTAATACTCATATTCATCAAGATCAATCAAGCAGGAAGTAGGGTATTACCTCCATAGAGAGGGCCCGAACCTGGGTAAACATCGTGTCCCCCGTCTCCTGTTATCATCGATCCTAGACGCACAGTTCGGGACCCCCTACCTGAGATCCGCCGGTTTTGACACCGACAACTGCCACAAAGCACCGGTCCTGCTTGCCGATGCCGAGCTCTGAGACAAGCCCCCAAGAGGGAAAACAACACATCAAAGTGCCTCCATCGTCCGATCACAAGATCAAGGGTTTTCCATAGAGAGGCCGCGATGGCGGGAGGGGTGTGGCAGCAAATCAACGACGCCTCCAAGGGAGTCTACGATGGCCATAGCCGCCGCTAACACTGATCACCGCACAAGACCGAGACAGTGTCTTCACCCCAGCTCCCACACCACATTGCCCGCACATCATTCCACACCAGCGTCGACAAGCCCACCAACCGCCACCGTGGTTTTAGTGTGTGTGTTTTTGTGTCCCGTGATATGGTATGGTCAAAGATGTAAATTGATGTTGCTCTTTTATGTAAAAGACTCCATTTCCAAAATGTTGTGAAGAATCCCCTTAGAGAAAGTGTTGTAAATAATTGAACTAAAATAATGTACTAGTATATCAAAACAATTTATCTACACGCTTGCCGCACAGCGCTTGTGCCATCACTTTTCAGGTCTCGAAGTGGACAGCTCGCAGCTGCATCCAGAATGCAATATGCAACAACGCAAGGTGCTGCTAGCATAATGAAGTTTTTGCGGTTTCTGCCATGCCCCTGGATGCCCAAAGTGCTCCCTCCGTCTCAAAATTATTGTCTTAGCTTAGTCTAAGATATCACGGATCTCTTTAAGCCGGTATGAGTTCTGATCTGAAGCGTGCCGTTAACGGCCGTCGTCAGGCCAGATACGTTCTGGGCCAGCTCCTTGCTGCTTCTAGCAATTCAGTTCTGAATGTGAGCGTGCCGTTTACAGTAGATACCTTGCTGCATCTGTACTCTTCGTCTGAATTTGTAATCATCATGTTAATGTGAATCATGTTTTCTTAGAAGAAGAAAAAAAAGAAACACACTAACCGAACGTGAGTTCCGATTACCATTCAACAGAAACACCAATCAGGGACTGCAATGGAAAAACAGTTGCTATACAACCCAGGGACCAAGATTTAATTTGAAATTTTGGCAGGGGCCGCGCGAACGCGTACCCCCTCTAGCACAAATTATGACGTTCACTCTCCCACTTGGGGAGATGATGGGCCAACGCGCCCACCAAGTGCAATATGGGCCATTGACCCAGGCCACGGGCCTTCTTGATCGCCCGTCGACCCCGTCCAGGTAAGTATGGAACAACGTCGCACCTCGCGTTCCTCTTATAGCAAGCTCTCCCTCTCGATGCTCCTCGGCTGGGCGAGGTGGGACTAAAAACCGAAGCGCACAGCAGCTGCGGCGCAGCAGCGTGACGGGAGCCGGTCACGGGAGGTACGCGGTTAGCTTCAGTGGGCTCGCGTTTGAGATGGACCTGGGCCGAAAGAGCCGTAGCAGCTTTGTGCCCTTGCTGTGCAATCGTGTTGGTCTCTCTAAAAAAACAATGAGCCAGGTCAATTCTTTATTCACTATAAGAAAAAAGAAACGGGGTCATGATAAATTGATAATTCAACACAATTACTCAGGGGGAATATAAATAAATTCACTGCACCTAAAATGTTCTTCTTTCCTTTCTTTTGGAAGATTTATCTCTCACTTTTCTGCGTGGAAGAGTTTTAGTTGTTTGGGTAAAAAGGATTTTTGGTTGTTAGTGATAGTTAGGTGTGTGCTGGTGTTTTTCTTCATAGAGCTAAAGCTCCCATGTTCAAACAAGATATATATAGTAAGCACCCCTAAAGAAGCATCTCTATTTTTAATGAAACAGTTGGTAGTCTCGTTTTCAGGATTTTTTTTCGTCCCGTCTTTCATGGTTATTTTGGTACCTCCTCCCATCTTCGCTGGGTTTTTTCGTAGATTTTTTTCGTCCCCTCCCCCCACTTCATCGGTTTATTTTCGCGTCATCCTCTCACACAACGAAAGAAATCTGAACAGATCAGAACTTTCCATACTGGCACAAGTTATTTAGTAATGTAGAATCAATCACGAACAATATCTAAAGATAAAATATAAATTAATTAACCTTGCCTTAAATTACTCAATCACGTTAATTAGAAAACAAATATTTGATTTTCAGAAAAATCGCTCAATCACATTAACCTTACCTTAACTCACGATGGTAATCAAATCTCCAAACAAAGGAAACAATACATCGAGGGAGCAGTAAATAAACTCCCTTTCTTATGACATGTATATGTGTTACGCCCTCTATGCGGCTATATCTCCCACGTGTCGAAGCACGACTTAGAGGCATAACCGCATTGAAAGCAATGCCGCAAGTGAGGTAATCTTCACACAACCCATGTAATGCATAAGGGAAAGAGATACATAGTTGGCTTACAATCGCCACTTCACACAATGCATGAATAAAGCATTACATCATCCAGATACACACAAGGTTCGACTACGGAACCAAAATGAAAGAAGACTACCCCAAATGCTACACAGATCCCCGATCAACCCCAACTGGGCTCCTCTACTGATCAACTGGAAACGGAACAACATAACGAACACGATCTTCATAGAGCTCCTGCTTGAACTTGGTTGCTTCATCTGCACGGTTCAACGGCACCTGCAAGCTGGTTTTGGAAGTATCTGTGAGTCACGGGGACTCGGCAATCTCACACCCTCGCGATCAAGACTATTTAAGCTTATTGGTAGGGTAAAAGGTATGAGGTGGAGTTGCAGCAAGCGACTAGCATACATGGTGGCTAACATACGCAAAAGAGAGCGAGAAGAGAAGGCAAAAGCACGGTCGAACAACTATGATCAAGAAGTGATCCTAGAACAAGCTACGTCAAGCATTACTCCAATACCGTGTTCACTTCCCGGACCCCGCCGAGAAGAGACCATCACGGTAACACACGCGGTATATGTACTTTAATTAAGGTCATCTTCAGGTTTTCTACAACCGGACATTAACAAATTCCCATCTGCCCATAACCGCGGGCACGGCTTTCGAAAGTTCAAATCCCTGCAGGGGTGTCCCAACTTAGCCCATCACAAGCTCTCACAGTCAACGAAGGATATTCCTTCTCCCAAGAAAATCCGATCAGACTCGGCATCCCGGTTACAAGACATCCTCGACAAATGGTAAAACAAGTCAAGCAAAGCCGCCCGATGCGCCGGCAATCCCGATAGGAGCTGCACATATCTCGTTCTCAGGGCAACACCGGATAGGTCAAGCTGCGAGTAAAACCAACCCTCAAGTTTCCCGAGGTGGCCCCGCAGGCTGCCCGTTTCGGACCAACACTTAGAGAAGCACTGACCCGGGGGGGTTAAAATAAAGATGACCCTTGAGTCCGCGAAACCCAAGGGAAAAGGCTAGGTTGTTAGTGCAAATGGTAAAACCAAGGTTGGGCCTTACTGGAGGAGTTTTATTCAAAGCGAACTGTCAAGGGGTTCCCATTATAATCCAACCGTGTAAGGAACACAAAATCCGGGAACATAACACCGATATGACGGAAACTAGGTCGGCAAGAGTGGAACAAAACACCAGACATAAGGCCGAGCCTTCCACCCTTTACCAAGTATATAGATGCATTAATTAAATACGAGATATTGTGATATCCCAACAAAATATCCATGTTCCAACAAGGAACAAACTCCAATCTTCACCTGCAACTAACAACGCTATAAGAGGGGTTGAGCAAAGCGGTAACATAGCCAAACAATGGTTTGCTAGAACAAGGTGGTTTAGAGGCTTGGCTTAACAATATGGGAGGCATGATAAGCAAGTGGTAGGTATCGCAACATAGGCATAGCAAAAGAGCGAGCATCTAGCAAGCAAAGATAGAAGTGATTTCGAGGGTATGGTCATCTTGCCTGAAATCCCGCAAGGAAGAAGAACGGGTCCATGAAGAAGACAAACGGACGTAGTTGAACGGTTCCTCACAACACGACGTTATCGGAAACAACTCGAAGAAGCAACACCGGAAAGAAGCAAACAACATAGTAAACAACCACCACATGAACATGGCATGATGCACAACCAAGTATGATGCATGTCCAGTTTAATGAGGCATGTCAAAGTGCACAAACAATCCTACAAATTAAGTGGAGCTCAATATGTAACGAAGTTGCATATTGAAGAAAACACCACATGACTTATTTAGTTCTCTCTCTTTAGGTACTCAACAATATTAAATGTTGGTTAGCATGGCAAGGGGTGAAGCAAAAGATAACTACCTATCTAGGCAAGTTCAAATGAGGCCGGAACAACAAACAACAAGTCCGGAAAAATCCCCATGTGCAATTTAAGGATTTGGTACTGTTCTGCCCTAAACCATATTTTAGAGTTGTTAAACATTCAAAGTAAGGCCACCATGTTAAACTAGGCATTTTCCTACCCCATTTACATATAAAGTTTATTAAATTCCGAGTTACGGTTATTTAGTTATGTATTAAATCATTTTAACATGACATAGGAGCAAATTTAACCAACCAGCATTTTAAACATTTTAGGCATGGATGAAAATGACATATTATTAAACTAGATGAAAAACTAAGCACATTTCATATATAAATCATTTTAAACCGATGCATGGATGATGAGTTATTAAATGTATGTACATGGAGGGTTTTCCTACAAAACTGCAGTCTTGGAAAAAAAGGAAAGCGTTCTATGAAAAAAAATGGCATGTCGGGCCGGATCTGCTCTCACCATGGGCCTTGCCCAGAACTGTGGAGAGGTGCCAGGAGGGGCGCGCTGGGCTGGCGCGGTCCAGTAGAGGAGTGGCTGGGCCTTGGGCCTTGGAGAGGCTGGGCCGGCTGGCCAGGCCGTAGCCCACGCGTCGGCGGTTCCTGTCGTCGTCCTTCTCCTCGATCCAAAGGGGATCGAGGGAAGGCAGGGGCGGCATGGTCTTCAAGCTCCATCGAAGCGAGGGGCGCGGCGGCATACGACAGATGGGATCCCTCGGATCCGGCGCGAAGGAGGCCAGAGTGGCCGGATCCGGGGTCGGCGCATCCATGGGTGGTTGACGATGGCTGTGGAAGCTTTTATGTGACGGCGGTGGTTCCCTGCGGGGCAAGAGAGAGTGCAAGGTGAGGGAGAGGGATGAGGCCGAAGCAACGAGAAGGGAGAGCATGCGGAGATGCACTAGCCTGGAGGAGGTCCGGCGACCGGCCGGCGGCGGCGGCTGCACTTGTTGCCGGAGTGAGGAGGAGGTCGGGATCCGGGGTCCTCCCGATCCAGACGAGCGAGGCAGCGGGGAGCTCGGGTGCGCGCTGGTGGACTCGGGCTCAGATCGACAGCGGCGGGCCAGATGCGGGCCTGCGGGGCCACGGCGAAGTGGGGCGACGGGGAGCCAGGTGGCGGCCTGCGGTAGGCCGATCCGGCGGTTGGGTGGCGGCGTAGCCACTGGGACGCTGCCAAGTGGCGCTGGTGAGGTGGCTGGCGCCGGATTTGGAGGGGGAAGGTGGCTGGTGGCACGGAATTTGAGGAGGGAGGCGGCAGGGAGGTAGGGGAAGGGCTAGGCTGCCAAATTTGGAAGGGGGTTGTCCATATATAGGCAGGGATGGCTAGGGTTTGGGTTTAGGGGGGTTTTAGGAGCGTTTCGGAGCCTCCGATCGCGATCTGACGTTCCGGAACGGAGAGGGGTTTAGGTGGGCTGCAGGTGGGTTGTGAAAAGAGGTTGGGCTGAGATGAGAGGAGAGGAGTGCAGCCCGGCAACTGTTTCCGAAGACCGAAAACGTCCGACGTTTTGACCGACTATAATGTCGCTATAGTTATCCGTTGGGGCATCAAACGAACTCCGAATGCGATGAAACTTGGCAGGCGGCCTACCTATAACATAACAACACCGCATGCCAACTTTCAACCCATTCCGAGAACATTTTTCGGCCATTTATAAAATAATATTTCGGACGTGCCGCGGGCGCGTGCAAGTGTGCCTGGGCTCAGAACGGACAACGGACGGAACTGGGGGAACCCGGACGGATGCAGGTTTTGAAAACATGATGATGCAATGCACATGATGACATGATGAAATGCAACACGCAAGAAAATGACATGGCAACAACAGCGAATAACTCGAAGAACACCTGGCACATTGAAAGTGCAACTATCCCTAGGTGGTTTTGGTAATTCATAACAACATATAGCTCATTGAGCTAATGCTATTCCAAGACGATTATTTCAGGAAATCTCAATGATTGGCATGGCATGGATGTGATAGTGGAACCCTCAAAATGCTAAGGACAAAGAATTGGCTCAAGTTCAAAAGTTCAAGACTCTTCATTTTATATTTTAGTGATCCAAGATCACATTGAGTCTTTAGGAAAAGCCAATACTATCAAGGAGGGATGAGGTGTTGCTTAATGAGCCTCTTGCTTTATGTGCTTAGTGATATGCTCCAAAATCCTCAACCACCTTTCCATATCAACAAATGACCTAAACCCTAAGCCAAACTCGGTCATACCGATTCTGTCAATCCGGCGCCACCGAGTTTCACTTGTCATTTGCCACTGCCAAACCCTAGCAATTCGGTCCTACCGATAAGGATCTCGGTCACACCGAGATGGGGTTGCAAACTCTCTGTTTCCCTTTCGTAACTTTTCGGTCTCACCGAAAGAGCGAATCGGTCCCATCGAGAATGCAATGCAAACTCTCTGTTTCCTTCTTGTAACTTTTCAGTCTCACCGAAAGAGCAAGTCGGTCCCACCGAGTTTGCCTGACCAACTCTCTGGTTAGCTAATTGCCAAACTCGGTCTCACCGAGTTTGTGCGATCGGTCTTACCGAGATTACGTTATGCCCAAACCCTAACCGAATCGGTCCTACCGAGTTGCATCTCAGTCCCACCGAAATTCCTAACGGTCACTAGGTTTACTATTTCGGTCAGACCGAGTTTTCTGATTCGGTCCCACCGAGATTGGTAGATTGTGTGTAACGGTTGGATTTTGTGTGGAGGCTATAAATACCCCTCCACCTCCTCTTCATTCGAAGAGAGAGCCATCAGAACACATACACCATTCCTACTCATATGTTCTGAGAAAGAACCACCTACTCATGTGTTGAGACCAAGATATTCCATTCCTACCATATGAATCTTGATCTCTAGCCTTCCCCAAGTTGCTTTCCACTCAAATCTTCTTTCCATCAGATCCAAATCCTATGAGAGAGAGTTGAGTGTTGGGGAGACTATCATTTGAAGCACAAGAGCAAGGAGTTCATCATCAACACACCATTTGTTACTTCTTGGAGAGTGGTGTCTCCTAGATTGGCTAGGTGTCACTTGGGAGCCTCCGACAAGATTGTGGAGTTGAACGAAGGAGTTTGTAAGGGCAAGGAGATCGCCTACTTCGTGAAGATCTACCGCTAGTGAGGCAAGTCCTTCGTGGGCGATGGCCATGGTGGAATAGACAAGGTTGCTTCTTCGTGGACCCTTCGTGGGTGGAGCCCTCCGTGGACTCGCGCAACCGTTACCCTCCGTGGCTTGAAGTCTCCATCAACGTGGATGTAGGATAGCACCACCTATCCGAACCACGGGAAAACATCCGTGTCTCCAATTGCGTTTGAATCCTCCAAACCCTTCCCTTTACATTCTTTGCAAGTTGCATGTTTTACTTTCCGCTGCCAATAAACTCTTTGCATGCTTGCTTGAATTGTGTGATGATTGCTTGACTTGCTCTAAGATAGCTAAAACCTGCCAAGAACTAAAATTGGGAAAAGGCTAAGCTTTTAGTTGGTCAAGTAGTCTAATCACCCCCCCTCTAGACATACTTTCGATCCTACAAGTGGTATCAGAGCTTTGGTCTCCATTTGCCTTGATCTCCATAGCTTTTGGTGGTCATAGCCTTGGTTTCACAACCTAGGAGAGTATGGCGTCTAGCGAGGGAAATTATCACCGTAGAGGTCCTTACTTTGATGGCACTAATTTTGCTAGTTGGAAGCATAAAATGAAAATGCATATTCTTGGACATAACCCCGCCGTATGGGCTATTGTTTGTGTTGGTTTGCAAGGTGAGTTCTTTGATGGGAGAGAACCAAACCGTGAAGCTACCGCGGATGAGTTGAAGATGTTGCAATACAATGCTCAAGCTTGTGATATTCTCTTCAACGGATTGTGCCCCGAAGAATTCAACAAAATCAGCCGCCTTGAGAATGCAAAGGAAATTTGGGATACTTTGATTGATATGCACGAAGGTACCGACTCCGTCAAGGAATCCAAGTTGGATGTGCTCCAAAGTCAACTTGACAAGTTCAAGATGAAGGATGGTGAAGGTGTCGCTGAAATGTACTCTAGGCTTGCTCTCATCACAAATGAGATTGCCGGCTTAGGAAGTGAAGAGATGCCCGATAGATTCATCATCAAGAAGATCCTAAGAGCCTTGGATGGGAAATATGATACCATGTGCACATTAATCCAAATGATGCCCAACTACAAAGATCTCAAGCCAACGGAAGTAATTGGAAGGATTGTTGCTCATGAGATGTCACTCAAGGATAAAGAGGAACTTCACAATAAATCAAGTGGTGCCTACAAAGCGTCATGTGAAGTCCCCACATCATCAAGTGAGAAACAAAACTTCAATGAAGAATTGAGCTTAATGGTGAAGAACTTCAACAAGTTCTACAAGAGTGGAAACAAAGATAGAAGCTTCAAGTCAAGGTCCTACAATGACAAAAGATCTTCTAGTCGAGAGCGAAACTGCTATAATTGTGGAAGACCCGGACACTATTCCAATGAGTGTACGGCTCCCTACAAGAGAAGAGAAGATTCTCCAAAAAGAAGAAGCAAAGAATCTCCACCAAGAGAGAGAAGGAGAAGAGATGATCGTTATGAACGAAGATACTCACGGAGAAGCAAGGATTCGGAAAGGAAGGAAAAATCATCAAGGAGCTATACAAAACAAAGACATCAAGCTCATGTTGGTGAATGGGTATCCGGCTCCGACTCCGACAGCCACTCCGAGAGAAGTTATCACTCCGACTCCGAAGATACTCAAGATGAAGGTGTTGCCGGTCTAGCACTTGTGTCAACCAACTCCTACGACATATTTGACTCACCAAATGAAGGAATTGGAAGATGCTTCATGGCCAAAGGTCCTAAGGTAACACACCCCGAGTATGTTGACTTTAATAGTGATGAAGATGACTTGTTAGGTGATGATGATTTGCTTGTTGACAACTCTAGTGAAGAATATTTTGGTGAAATATCAATTAATCATGCTAAAACGAATGACAATGATAAGGAGAAGATTGAGGCTCTAACTAAAGAACTAAACACTCTTAAGTTAGCCCATGAAACTATCTTCGAAGATCATCGAGAACTTTTAAGAGCTCATGAGAAACTACGCTTTGAAAAGCTTAATCTTGAGCAAGAGCATGAGTTCTTAAAAGCAATCAATGATGATCTCCGCAAGAAAAGTTCTTCTCACATTGCCAAGCGTTTACTTTTATCCACCTACATGCCTCAAGTCAAGACTAGTAACAAGAATAAGAAAGATTCTTCCTCTAGTAGTAACCATGATCATGCTAAATCCAATATTGTTGCTTCTAGTAGTTCTCTTGATTCCACTAATGATTCTCTTAGCCAAGTTACACTTGAGCAAGAAAATAGCTTATTGAAGGGAATTATAGAGAAAGGTGTTTACAAGAGCCTTGCCGGAAGTAAGCAATTCGAGGAAATTGTGCGCAAGCAAGGAATGCACTGGAAGAATCAAGGTGTTGGTTTTGAACGAAAGTTCAATGCCAATGGAGTTGAATGGGAAGAAGATCAATACCCCAAGACAAAGTTTATTCCTCAACAAGAGAAGTATGATACTTCCTTCAATGGAACACAAGCTCAAGATGATCTTCCACCACAAGACTACAAGCAAAAAGGCAAGGACAAGCTTCAAGAGGAGATTGATGCATTTGAAGAAGCTCCTAAGACCTTAGTCAAGTGGATTCCCAAGACTACTTCAAGTTCCACTACATCAAGTACGACTACAACTCCAAGGATTCCCATCAAGATGGTGTGGATCCAAAAGAAGAAGAACTAGAGAGTTCTTGAGGGTGACTCCGCCAACATACTTCACTCTTATCATTATGGCAAGAACAAGTGCAATCAACTTCCACATCTTGCACTAGTTCAAGGAGTCACAAACCCTCTTGTTGGTAAGACAAGGGACAAGGTAACCTAAAGTTTTCATGGACATCATCTTGTGTGTGCATCACTCTATGTCTATGGATATCCTTGTTTGATCCTTGTGGGACCAACCCATGTAGGTATTGAAAGTGCAATTCACTCAAATGGATAGCTCCAAGTGATCTACATCAACATTGAGCATCCACATCTTCAACATCTACATGAAGTCATCATCGACAAAACCCAAGGTTAGTTCATCCCTCTTAGGGGGGATATCACATCTAGGGGGAGCTTTACTCTAAGACTTGAGCTAAAGCAACTCTAAAGATGTGAATACAACAATGCTTTATATAAAAGTGGTAACCCCACTTGAGCTTAAACGATGAGTATGACCTATGATCAAGTGTTCTCACTTGACTCCTAAGTCAATATACTCATATATAGATGACCTAGTCATCGCAAATTGCTTGATAGATGCTAGAATTGGTTGTGCATGCTTTGCCACATATTTCATTTGCCATCTTATTGTGTGAGCATGTTGGTTGCATATTTTACTCATTCGAGGACATCCACTTGTTGTTTTGATTGTTTGGCTTTCTTCTTTTGCCAAGTGGATGGACAAGAATGCCTAAGAACCTCCTCTAGCTATCTATGCTTTTCTCGTCTCAAACTCTATTCATGCTGCATCACAAAACTTGATCAAGTCAGATTCGAACCACTCTGTGTGAGGAGCGCTCGGAGTCCCCGATTCGTCATATACTTAAACTTCCAAAACCTCTTTATGAATCTCGGTCTGACCGATACTCCATTTTCGGTCCTACCGAGTTCATTAAGTTGATCTAGGTTTTCGATCTCGGTGCAACCAATTTGAACTTTTCGGTCACACCGAGTTGCAATAACTGCACATAGTTTTGCATCTCGGTGCCACCGAGTTGTTCCACTCGGTCACACCGACAGGGTCGGGCTATATATAGTGACGGGCAAAATTTTGGAAATTTCTCCGAAACCTCTTCGCCCGCGCGATAGCCTGCTCTGCCTTCGTGGTCTCCGGATCGTCTTCTCGCCGCCAGCAGCCTCCAGTCGCTAGTCTCCGCCGCCGTCAACGGAATTCTGCCCCGCCGTTGCCGCCGTAGCGAGTCTCCGCCGAACTAGGGTATGGACTCGATCTTTGTGCTATTCTCCACTCCGATTCCTAGCACATTGTGATCATCATGATTCTTGCCACGATTGAAACACTCCTATCCAGTCAATGAACTCGTAGATTAGGTTTAATTCGAAAATTTTAGGGTTAGGTTTCCGCTGAAACCATCTCGGACCCACCGAGTTGAAAAACTCGGTCCCACCGATCTGGCTTTTACCATTGCACAAGTGAAACTCGGTCTGACCGAGAATAACTTATCGGTGCGACCGATTTTGGAATTCTGTGAAACCCTAGCAGTCTCGGTGCCACCGAACTGTGACTCGGTCTGACCGAGTTCACCAGTTCTGGTGCCAAAACTGCTTCGGTGTCACCGAGTTTGAAAATCGGTAGATCCGAGATGCTTTCTGTGGAAAACTAAAACTAAGTTTTTGAATTAATCTTTTGCAAAAATCTCTGGTTTTTGTGATGCTCATCCACTCTATCTTATCCATAATCTATTCACAGGGTCAGCAGTCAGTTTGCAACATGTCTGATCAAAGTGACAGCCAGAATGTGTCTGAGCAGCAAGTTGTGATGAGTGAGGGCACTAGCCCCTCAAGTTCTTCTGATGATGGCAGCAGGAGCACCCCCAGCAATCTGCCTAAGGCTGCCACACGTTAAAGGAAGAAGAGAACGTCTGATTCTGAGGATGAAGACTATGTGGCAGAGGAAGAGGCCACATCAAAGAGAGCTAAACCAGCTCAAGGCACAAAGCCAGGGCTGAAAATCAAAAGGCCAGCAGGCAGGCAGCCCATGTCTAAGGCAAGAGTTCCCACTTCCAAACCTAGGAAGGCTGCAACTGAAGAAACCATGAAGCTTGCCCTGGAATCTGAAGAGGAAGCAGGTGGCCAAGGCAAGAAGAGGAAAGAGAGGGTGAAGAAGACTGTAGCCAGAGTGCTTGGGAAGGCCTCCATCATGGTAGATGAGGAGGAAGAAGAAGAAGAGGTTGCTGCACCAGCACCCAAGGCAGCCAAACTCATGGGAGATGCTATAAGATCAGGAACAGCTGCATCCAAGCCCAAGGAAGCACCTAAGGCTGCATCTAAGCCTAAGAGTGCACCAAAGAGAAACACACGAAGCATCCCAGCTGCGGAAAAGAACAAGGCCCCAGTGCCTGAAGCTATCGAAGAAGAGGAAGAGAGTGTCCTTAGGAAGCTCAAGCCCAAGATCCCAGACCACAACGATGCTCATCCTGTGGCTGAGGATATGAAGCTCAGGAGAGATTCAGGGCTGAGGAAATGGAGAGAAGCAGATCCGTACGCTTCTAGGAGAAGGACTGCCGTGGATTACAGATTTCATACCAAGGAGCAGCAAGATTTCTATGAGACTGTTTTGCTTGACAAGAAGCCAATCGTTTGTGACATGAGATGGGTCGACTGGACCTACATCAAGGACAATAAAGAGTACTACCCCGGTGTATTTGACAGCTTTAGTGCATGTGGAGTTGCAGACTTTGTTGGGCAGAAGCTCACAAAGTGGAACGAGGAGCTGATCATGCAATTCTACTCCACAACACACTTTTATCCGGATGGCAGGATCACATGGATGTCAGAGGGTACAAGGTACCAATCCACTGTTGAAGAATGGGCGAAGTTGATCAATGCCCTAGAGGAGCAAGCTGATGACTTGGACATTTATGCCAAGAAAAAGATGGATCACAACTCCATGTCCAACATGTACAAGGAGATCCCGAATGAAGCGCTCGACACGTTCAAGTTTGGCTCAGTGCACTATCTGCTCTCAGGATTGCCTACGATCAACTGGATCCTTAGGCACACCCTTCTGCCCAAATCTGGGGATCACAAGATGATCAGAGGTCACGCGATCAACTTGCTTCATGTCTTTGACGTGCCTCAAAAATTCAAGGTCATGAGTCTCATTGTGGAAACAATCAAGAGGACTCTGCAGACCAGAAGAGGAGTTGTGGGTATGCCCCACAGATTCAGGAGCTCATCAACTCCAAGATGGGCACGGGCGTGTATTTATTGGATAAGGAACACCTGCCCATCCGTCCAGATTTTGAGGATAACCAAGTGGTTATGACTGAGAATGAACCCTCATCTGCCCATGCACAAGCTCAGAAGGAGAAGGCGAAGAAGGAGAAAGCTGCCAGGATGCCTACTCAAGCGGAGGCATCTGATTACTTCTTGAAGAACAAACAAGAGCAGCTCGGTTACCTGATAGCGTCCACCCTGCGGATTGAGCAGAGTATAGCTACCCTGACTCAGAACCAGGCGAGCCTAGAGAGCATCATGGAACAGAGGTTCTATGACCTGGACATCAAAGTGACTGAGATACAGACTGCCGTGGAGCAGATCCAGGACGACATGAACGAGAGAAGAGGCAGAACCACAACTGATGCTTTTGCCAGGGTGCCACGAGGTCCGAGGTCGTCTGCACTGCTAGTTGCTGACACTAGAGCTATAACGTCTGCACCAGCTACAACCTCCGTTCCACCAGCTCCAGCATCCACCACAGCCTCAACTCCTACCACATCTACTGAAGGCTTCGTCCTTGGCGTGCTCCGGACTCCACCACCACCTGAAGATCAAGCCCGAGCGTCGACTTAGCACTATGCATTCTCTAGGAACTTTTTGGTAACTTGTTGCCAAAGGGGGAGAAAATGTATATATCATAGGCTTCGAGAGAGAGTGTTGCTTTTATTCTCTCTTGTTTTTATTTGGTGGTTTTTCGAACTTTGTTTGCTTGCGTGTGCGATACTATGTCATTATTCGTGAGACATCGATGATCAATTGTTTGATCATAAGCTACACTTAATGGTTGCTTAATGCTTGCTAAATGTTATCATTCTATCTATTGTCTGTGATCATTCACTATTCTTGGTGATGAGTGCATGTATTTCAATCTTATCATTTTTTTAGCGCTCCACCAAGATGTATGTGACATGGAAGAGTAACCCATGATTCTAACTCCTTGTGCATTTGCAGTCCAAAGCAAATTTTAAAATATGCACAAATTTAGGGGGAGCTCTTACTTATCACATACTTCTCAAAGCGACGATGTATTTCATGATTATTATTATTTGTCGAAGCTTTGATCTATATGTTGTCATCAATTACCAAAAAGGGGGAGATTGAAAGTGCAACTATCCCTGGGTGGTTTTGGTAATTCATAACAACATATAGCTCATTGAGCTAATGCTATTCCAAGATGATTATTTCAGGAAAGCTCAATGATTCGCATGGCATGGATGTGAAAGTGGAACCCTCAAAATGCTAAGGACAAAGAATTGGCTCAAGCTCAAAAGTTCAAGACTCTTCATTTTATATTTTAGTGATCCAAAATCACATTGAGTCTTTAGGAAAAGCCAATACTATCAAGGAGGGATGAGGTGTTGCTTAATGAGCCTCTTGCTTTATGTGCTTAGTGATATGCTCCAAAATCCTCAACCACCTTTCCATATCCACAAATGACCTAAACCCTAAGCCAAACTCGGTCATACCGATTCTGTCAATCCGGCGCCACCGAGTTTCACTTGTTATTTGCCACTGCTAAACCCTAGCAATTCGGTCCTACCGATAAGGATCTCGGTCACACCGAGATGGGGTTGCAAACTCTCTGTTTCCCTTTCGTAACTTTTCGGTCTCACCGAAAGAGCGAATTGGTCCCATCGAGAATGCAATGCAAACTCTCTGTTTCCTTCTTGTAACTTTTCGGTCTCACCGAAAGAGCAAGTCGGTCCCACCGAGTTTGCCTGACCAACTCTCTGGTTAGCTAATTGCCGAACTCGGTCTCACCGAGTTTGTGCGATCGGTCTCACCGAGATTACGTTATGCCCAAACCCTAACCGAATCGGTCCTACTGAGTTGCATCTCAGTCCCACCAAAATTCCTAACGGTCACTAGGTTTACTATTTCGGTCAGACCGAGTTTTCTGATTCGGTCCCACCGAGATTGGTAGATTGTGTGTAACGGTTGGATTTTATGTGGAGGCTATAAATACCCCTCCACCTCCTCTTCATTCGAAGAGAGAGCCATCAGAACACATACACCATTCCTACTCATATGTTCTGAGAAAGAACCACCTACTCATGTGTTGAGACCAAGATATTCCATTCCTACCATATGAATCTTGATCTCTAGCCTTCCCCAAGTTGCTTTCCACTCAAATCTTCTTTCCATCAGATCCAAATCCTATGAGAGAGAGTTGAGTGTTGGGGAGACTATCATTTGAAGCACAAGAGCAAGGAGTTCATCATCAACACACCATTTGTTACTTCTTGGAGAGTGGTGTCTCCTAGTTTGGCTAGGTGTCACTTGGGAGCCTCCGACAAGATTGTGGAGTTGAAGCAAGGAGTTTGTAAGGGCAAGGAGATCGCCTACTTCGTGAAGATCTACCGCTAGTGAGGCAAGTCCTTCGTGGGCGATGGCCATGGTGGAATAGACAAGGTTGCTTCTTCATGGACCCTTCGTGGGTGGAGCCCTCCGTGGACTCGCGCAACCTTACCCTCCGTGGGTTGAAGTCTCCATCAACGTGGATGTAGGATAGCACCACCTATCCGAACCACAGGAAAACATCCGTGTCTCCAATTGCGTTTGAATCCTCCAAACCCTTCCCTTTACATTCTTTGCAAGTTGCATGCTTTACTTTCCGCTGCCAATAAACTCTTTGCATGCTTGCTTGAATTGTGTGATGATTGCTTGACTTGCTCTAAGATAGCTAAAATCTGCCAAGAACTAAAATTGGGAAAAGGCTAAGCTTTTAGTTGGTCAAGTAGTCTAATCACCCCCCCTCTAGACATACTTTCGATCCTACACACATCGGTCTCGAGGCGTCACAATATGATCTTCCCTTCCCTCTCCATTGTCGAGCGTTCTTGATTCTTGAGGCCGATGCTTGGGCTGCATCACTGGGTCGCGACGGTGCCGGAGGACGAGGACGACGAGGCCGGGTGCCGCGGCACCGCGTTGGCCACGACCGGTGAAGGGGCGAAGAAGGGCGGCTTCCCTGGCCCTGGCCGTGGCCCTGGGAGTTGGTGCGGTGGAAGCGGCACTTAAAGGACCCGGCGTGGGTGGCCAGCGCGCATATGCACTTGGAAGCGGGCCCGTGGCCCGCCTAGGACGGCGCCGACGCTGACCCGGGCCATATCCTCCGCGTATTCTTGGAGCTGTGGCTGACCGATTACATGAAATTAATTTCCTCAGTTGTGGTGGCAAATATAATACACATAATCCATATTATTATGCACTAGCATGTGTGTGAAATAGATGGATTATGATCTTGTACCCAATAAGATGGATATGTGTGTGTGTGTTAGAGAGAGAGGGAGAGGGGGAGAGAGAGTGAGGAAGACGGAGGGAAAGAGTGTGTGTGTGTGAGGATTTGATGGTAAAAAATGTCCTCAATGTCACTTGATATGTATGAGAATATTAATATTGAACTCTTAAAGTTAATGTGGCCCCGTTGCAACGCATAGGCGTTCTTCTAATATATATAGTAAGCCCAAGGTAATTCTATTGTGGGTCAAACATATAATATGACTTACTCGGATGATGTATTCTTTGTTTTTCTGTGAATACACAATTCTTACATATCCTTTCGTTGATAGAAGAAGTTAGAATAGGTACATGAGAGGATACAATACATGGCACGAATGCAAAAAGGCGTGAGCATGATGCCCGGAGCAGAGGGCGTGAGATGCTCGGCCCACACAAAGAAAATAACACAACTAAACTCGCCTAGCCCGGATTAAAGCTATGGAAGGCGATGAGCTAGAACTTAGAGAACCTAGATGCCACAACCATCACTAGGCCCTCTGCCGCGCGACCATGAATCTAAAACCGAAAGGATCAACGTACCCCACCTAAACGTCTAAAGATCGGCAAGTGGGCCACAGGACCCCATCGTGTAGAAGGTTGAAGCCATGAAGAAGCACTGAAGAAGTCGTGCAATGCGCCCCGGATGCCTGTGCCTAGAGAAGCAACCCGAACCAGACACTATGACCAACATATCCAAATCCAACACCGGAGACGCCGCGATTGAACAAAATAATGCCTTCAACAAGGTGAACGACGCCAAGACATCTTTGACGTCTGATATGTAGAACCGGATATAGGGTTTTCCCTGACGCTCGAAGAGGGTCACATATAAAGGCCATGTCAACGCCTCCGAGAGAGGGAAGAGACTCGCGGGTGTCGCCACTGCCAGCATCGGCAAGCCGAGCGAGGATTTCACCTTGGCCTAAGTTCGAGCAATCCCAAAGCCGCCATATCTGGATCTGGAGAAAAGGAGATCAGATCGCTGGTCGAAAACAACCACAATAGGAAGGGATTCACGCTCCCTATCGAAGGGTGGCATCTAGCGCCGTCGGACACGCGAGCAATAAAATCTGGCGAAAGGACGGGGTCTGGGAGTGGACGAGGTTGTGGAGGCGATAGGGCAGAGACAACCGGCATAGGAGATGTGACGACAGTCGACAACGCAGATGAGCCAGGATCTCGAGGGGAACACAGATCCGGGCAGCCGTGGCCGGAGCTGCCAGGATGCTGGCAAGCCGAAGGAGCTGGAGGGACATAACTCCCAAAGCATCGCTGGGGCGGAGTCACATCTGCAAAAGGACGCGTCGGCCAGCCATGGACAACGGAGGACCTGCCGCCATGAACACCGCCACCGCCGCTTGTCGGTTTCAGCGCCGCCATGACCACGCCACCAGGACCAAGTCCTATCCAGTCGTCTTTCAACTATTCATGTTTTATTTGTTCATGCCCTTTATCTCAAGAACCATATATCGTATGTTTGATCTTCATGTTTGAACTTTCAGCCAATTACAAGATATTGTTTTGTTCGAATTTGACTATGAACGTTGAGTCAAAATGTTAAATTGCATAAGTTGTGGTTTTGAAATTAGTATCAAGTATGTCTATCGGAAATAATATTGTTTGCATTATTTTGTTTATGGTACATACATGTGTTACCCATTTGTATGCTTGTTTATGAGATAATAGAAGAAGAAAACAGAATTCACAGGAAGAGTTTAGGAGAACTGAGAAAAGTAAAGTTGTACTAAATGAAAAACACTTATTCCGGGACGAAGGGATTAGGTGTCAGTTAACTTCCCTTAATTTTTACGGTCATCCCGTAAAAGTGGTTTTACAAGAAGTTTTTTAGTGGAGGTCTTGAAGTTGCTCTAACGAGATAGCCAGCGATGACTTGGCTGATGATCAACTGGTACCGAACGGCGCATTTGCCTTGGAGAGGCAAAGCGACGGGGGAGGAACAAGGAAGTAAATGGATCAGAACAGATTCAGAGTGTAAGCTTACCTGACAGGCCTTATGGCAATGCTTACAAGCTAACGGAGAACCTAATAATATGTATCCCAATTTTGCCAGATGTCTGTTGGAGATCTGAGCTCACAAGATGGCAGAGACAATGAAAAAGAAATGGGGCTCCTGGTACAATTTATTTGGGTACATGCACATGTTATGTATCCAAAATATTTCGACAGTTGGTCTCAATGCCAGTGTCACAGTATGCTTGTTAGTGCCTTGTTTTTGTTATGTAATTGGACACACAATTCAGGATCCTTGCAACAACAACAACAACAACAACAACAACAAAAACTGCCGCTAAACTCTAATGGATCAGTAGCTATACATGCTGAAACAACTTGGACATATGCTCAACACCTTCTCATTTAGACAGTTGGAGTTGGTTGGGTAGAGGTCCCTGAGGGTATTGGTGGTAGGTTCTGCTACGACGAACACCTATCTATGCCCTTGGGTGGCAACTGAACGAAGAAGCAACTGGGGCGAGTGAGTAAACTGATATATGCACATGTTTTCTCCTCAACCATCAAATGTACATCTGGTCACTCAAGTGTACAATAAATACACCTATAAACTATGGAATTGGCAGATATTCAGGCCGGCAACAAAACCATCCTTCTGCCCATCTGATCAATATTATTGTGGTGTTTTAGCCAATCACCTGCGAATTGGATATGAAAAAAGTTAATGCCTAGTCTGGTGAGTGCAACGTGCATTTAGCAATCCAGGTTTGAGCTCTCACCTGCTTCACCAAAGGAAGTGCATTAGTTTCCCATTCTGTTGACCATTTGGAAGATGACCCTGTACTCAAGGCACCATCTTTCAGAGATTTCAAGGTGTCACATTCCTCTGGAAATCCTTTAAAGAGCATCTGCATGATTTTTCAATTGCAAGTTAATGTCTCTTCTAATGTTTAAAACAAAGCCATGATGAAAAGTACTCATACTAACTTTTAAAATGCATTGAGACAATGACCCAAGTAGTCATACAATGAAATGAAATAGTAATAAAAGATAAAGACTGAAAGTGGTCCTCACCATAAGTTCGTCTGCAAGCTCCGAAGATGTTGAGAAAAGAAGTCCATTTCTGTTTACTTTCACAAGCTCCTCGATGCTGCACAAAGAAAAAGAAAGCCAGAGGCTTATAATATAGAGCGACCAAAAGGCCAATGCCAAAACATGACAATTCAAACATCTAGAAACATGGGTTACCAGGAGAATGAAGCAGCACAAACTGGTAATCCACATCCAAACATATCAACCACCTAAAAAGAAAAAATCAAGTTACAATGCAGAAAATAAAACATTTCCTACATCCTTGAAGCAGATGATGTGGAGTAACCTTCATAGGTAGATCAAGCCCCGACGAGGATGTATGCAATGATACGCCTAGATCAGCTGATCCTGTATTTGCTCAAACACTCAGCGTCTATGCTACAGCACACAATTATTTTGGCAAACGACTGGCATACCTAGCAATAGAGGATAGTCCTCCGATGCAAGCCACATAGTCCGGAAGGCAACACGTCTCAGTTTTAGCCTTTTTATTTGTTCCTCATATTTCTTTCTATCAGGCCCTTTACCTTCAGTGTCAATATTTATTAAAATCAGAGCAATGATTAAAAATTAGTGATTCAAACAGATATACCAGAACGCACGGTATCTGTGATAATAAAAAGCAATCTTGGGTAATCAAATTGCTTCCCATTCTTGATATCAATCCAAAGCTTCCCCTCATCCATTGAATCCTCTTCACCTAATGTTGCAGCAACACGTCTATCATACATCAGTGCTGATTCCAGAAGTATACTGAAATCTTCATCTGGTGTCCTGGAATGCAGGTGGCAAAGGTTTATAAGTTTATCCGCATTGTTAAGTGTCCACTCAATAATCACGTGAGATGAACATAAAGAGTTTCACAATAGAGACCACTCCGTTCAAGAGAACATACCAGCTTGTGCTGCTCACAACAAGCGCAGGTCTATTAGGCTTCAAAGAAACTCCACCATCAATCTTGCTAGTAAGTACAGTAGTGCTCTTGTCTTCCACTTCTTTTTCTTTGTTGTAACAGAAAACCAAATAAAATAAATCAAACTAGAATATGCTTATACCATGCAAACTATTCCAGTTGATTGGAAAATAACATTACCAACAGAGATGCAATCAGCACTGCCCATAGCACTACAAATGGAACTACCCAACCTGCAGAACAACTACTTCACGTGTTAAGGTCACATATACTGATATGCAGTACTGCAAGTAGTGTGGGAAGAACTGACAACAGATGCTCACCTCATGTTTCTCCGCCAAGGAAGCAGGATGGAAAAATTCAGGAGAATGATCATAAAGAACTGTTGCTCTGAAAATTATGGTTATCTAATGTTAGTACAAACTGCAGCATGTGAAACAGCCTTTTTACAAAAAGAAGTTGAAGTTCAATCTGATTACTTGATTCCCCAATTTTGAGAAAGCTCATGTTGCATTGCTTTCGTAACACAAAAGGCACCATCAGTCATCCGCCTAAAGTGCTTCTCGAACCTAGAATACAGGAAAACATCACTAATTAAAACACATGACCAATAAGATATAGAAACAGTCTAGCAGTTATGCAAACATGGTTAGAGCGTTACCAGAAATAGATTTTGACTATTACATGACTTCTGCCATGAGACAACCCAAGCAAAGTATATCCAAAGTTATGCCAATCCACAATAAATTTAGCACCTCTTAGCCAGCTAACCAGTTTTACAGCAGCCAATGTTGGAACGGAGGGTGGATTCTGTTGGACAAAAGATGGTCAAATGACACAAATCAGGTCTCTCATTGTTACTGTGAAATACAATAACTAAATCTTGACATTTTTTATTACCAAAAAAAATTCTTTAAAAATATTAATCAAAAGGGATATTCTGTAACTAAGTAAGGGTCAGAGTAAACAACTTTGTAAATATACTACTCCCTCCGTCCCATAATGCAGTGCATATATATATTTTTAAAGAGTTAAACTTTACAAACTCTGACCAAGTTTGTAGAAAACAATATTTACATCTAGAATACCAAATACATGTCATTAGATACATCATGAGACATATTGAATATTGAATATCTTTGATATTGTAGATATAAATAGTTTTCTCTATAAAGGTGGTCAAACTTCACAAGGTTTGATTTTTTTTATAAATCTATATGCACTACATTATGGGTCAGAGGGAGTACAATCAGCATTGCCAAAATGAGCATGGTGTCAACAACAGGTCACTGTACATATTGCATAGCATGAGTTACTATTTACTCCCTCCGTCCCGAAAAACATGTCGTGAGCACAGTTCATTCGCAATTTTACAGAAACACCCTCGTGGTTTCAAAACCGTATCAAACAAGTCCCCGCCCCCGTCTTCCTCCTCCGCCGGCGTCGCCCAGCTGCGTGATTCGCCGCCCACCAGGAAGTGCTCCGCCACCTTCGCCAAGTACCTGCTCCGCCGCCTTCGTCGCCAGATACTGCTCCGCCGCCGTCGCCCAGACCTGTGCCGCCGCAATTACCTGCGGGCATCGCCGGAACCTCCCGACACATGCTCCTCGAGCTCGCGCACGTCCTCCTCGAGCTCCGGCGCATCCTCCTCAAGCTCCAGCGCGTACTCCTTGAGCTCCGCGCGTGCGCCGCTGCAATTCCTCCTGGCCGCGATCCTCCGCGTGTGCGCCGCCGCAATCCCTCCTGGCCGCGATCCCCTACGGGCTTCGCCGGAAACTGCCTCCACGATCCGGTGGACCAGGAGTTCGCGCGCTTCCTCCTTGATCTCCAGCTCGTCCTCCTCAATCTCCCGCGCGAGCCCGTGCTGCTCCTTGTTCCCTGCCCGCGCGCCCGCCGGTGGAGCTCCTCTGCCCATACTGCTGCTGCTCTTCTGCCCAGCTGCCGCCACAGCTCCTGTTCGTCAAGAAGAAGAAGGTACTATAAGGAGTTGCTCCTCTGCTCCTTGTGCTCCTCCGTTCCTGTTTGTCACAAAGAACATTGTTAACTGAATACTGTACTCTCCAATGTTAACTGAAGAACAAAGAACAAAATGAAAGTAGCTTGAAGATTTCAGGTTATAAGTCAATGTGGGCGCTACTGAATTATGCTTGTGTGGATCAGCCGCTAGACATCATTTTTATTGTGGGTTTGCAAGTGCTACATCAGCTGGTTCACCATGTGGGGATCGGCCGCTCGATCCAAATGAAATTGTGAATTTGCAAGTGCAGACTGGCTACTTGTGCAGTGCTCTGTTTCAGTTTCAGAACCTGAAATCTTCTTGCTGACTTCTCCATGGAGTTATTTGCTTACTTGTTAGAGCAGAGTAAGCCTATTATTTGCAAGTGCAGACTGGCTACTTGTGCAAGTGCAGACTGGCTACATATTTCACATACATTTTGGAGTACTCTTACTAGCTTCCTTGTTAAATCTGAATGAATGATCTGTCCTGAATATTTCACATACATTTTTCACTATGTTTGGAGTACATGCTTAACTGCCATTTACTATGCCATTTCATCAAGTGCTAGTAGAATTTTCCCCGACATGTCTGAATGTCAGATCTATTTTAAGAAGCTGGCTTATCAAGCTATATCAAGGAATGTAAGCTTTTCTTTAAAAAAAAAGGAATGCAAGTTGAATAGCGTGAACCGAAGCAAAACTCTAATAGAACTGCTGCTGTGGAGATGACAAATACTGCTGCTGTGGAGATATGTATAATTATACTGCTGCTGCTGTGGCAATATTCACCTCCATTGCAGAGAGATTTTTGAGCTATCGAAATGCAGGAAAAAAGAAGCATCAGGCAGTGAGCAAAAGATAAAGCTCATTAACTTACAAACATAGTGGACAGAAAATTATCTCGGACTGCTGTATCACAAGCTGTATGCCAGGCTCAGTTAAAATTCAGATCCTCCAGAGGCACGGCCAAGAATTCTTTACATATTAGGAACATTTCAAAACCATGAACAGTTTTAAAACGAGTGAACATTTTTGCTGAATGCTACCTATATTTTGTTAATGTCATGAGGACTTTTTAACATCTTGTCATTTTGGCTGGCATCTAGACAGCACACACACATACAGTACATTAGATGCACTGTATATTCAACTCAAAATTATTTGATTTATTAAAATTATTGGAATTTAAATGACAGGACTGAATTTTGCTTTCAAAATTGCTGCTGACATGGTCATGGTCATTTGCAATCTTCAAAATTTGGCTTGAACATGATACTTTTTGTTTAATCTGGACATGTGTATGGTTTGTATGGTGGCTCCAGTAATAACTTTGTGTGTGTATTCTTGTTTGACTAGTGCAAATGCATTTCTTGTTTGACTTGCATACTCATTTTGTGTGTGTATATTCTTGTTATGGTACCATGGTGTACTCATCTTTTGTCATTGATGGCAGGAAACATAACTATGGATTTGAACTTGATGCCTCAAAAGGAAGAACATGAAACTATGGATTTGAACTTGATGCCTCAAGAGGAAGACGATGAAGGTATTAATTTGAATTGGATCCCTGAACAGGAGGAACCTCAAGTGGCAGAGAATGGTACTATGGATTTGAACTTGATGCCTCAAGAGGAAGACGATGAAGCTATGAACTGGATGCCTCAAGAAGATGAAGGGAAAGAGGATGAAGTTCAAGAGGAAGAGGATGAAGTTATGAATTGGATATTTCAAGAGAAGAGAAGAGAATTGTCAGATAAGGAGAGGCATGGTGTTTACTTTGCCCTGCTGATAATTGAGCTCAGAGATGGGTCTGTTCAACCAGACGACAAGCTGCTAGTCTCAAACCTGTTGGACATAAGTGTACGATCTGTTGAAAGAATCTGGGAACAGGCTAAAAAGCAAATTGCCGATGGCAAAGAAGTAGATGTCTCAAGCAAGAAGCCAGGAAGATCCGGCCGAAAGAGAAAGGAGCTAGATCTAGAGAGGACCTCAACAATCCCACTGAATAAAAGAAGAACAATTCGATCTCTGGCACGGTCTCTAGGTGTGGCCCGGTCGACCCTACATAAGAGGTTCCAGTTGAATGAGCTCAACCGCATCACAAGTACCGTGAAGCCTCACCTCAAGCTAGAGAACAAGCTTGCGAGATTGAAATTTTGTATGTCCATGGTCGATGACAGTTCGATCTCAACTTCTCGGGCTATGTTAAAACCAATGACGAATATGGTTCACATCGATGAGAAGTGGTTTGACATGACGAGAGTGAAGAATAGTTACTATGTACTTCCAGGAGAACCTAAACCGAAGCGCACCGTGTCAAACACTCACAGCATTGGGAAGGTGATGTTCCTAACAGCTGTTGCCAAGCCTCGATATAACAATGAGGGGGAGCTAACATTCGATGGGAAGATCGGCATTTGGGCATTCGTCGAAGAGACTGAGGCGAAGCGGACAAGTCAAAACAGAACAAAGGGAACAAAAGTGTTGACATCAGTGAAAGTAACCAGGCCTGTGTGCAGAGATTATCTAATCAATAAGGTTATCCCGGCAATTCAGGATAAGTGGCCTGACGATGATGAGGGAGCGACAATATTCATCCAACAGGATAACGCAAAGCCTCATGTCCTTCACAATGATGTAGCTTTTCGAGAAGCTGTGGAACAAACTGATCTTGACATCCGATTGCTACAACAGCCCCCAAATAGCCCTGAGTTAAATTGTTTGGACCTCTGCTTCCATACCTCTCTCCAGTCTCTAACCGACTGCAGGTCACCTACAAACATCCAGGAACTGGTACAGGGTGTGGAAGAGGAATTCGAGAACTACGATCCCGACAAGTTGCACAGAAGCTTTATCACATTAGAAGCAGTTATGTTTGAAGTTATCAAAGCCAAAGGAGGAAATCAATATAAGTTGCCCCACTTGCACAAGGATCGCGTTCAGAATGCTGGAATGGAAATAACCGGTGTATATTGCGACAGTCGGGTAGTTGTTGATACTAGGGCCGTTATAGAAGAAATGGAAATTGCAATAGGAAAAGAAAATGAAAGGAAAGAATTAGCTAGAGAAGGTAAAGGAAAGAAAAGTAAAGGGAAGGGAAGGGAAGAAGTGGCCAAAGAAAGGAAAAGAATGTAGTCAAGAGGGGACAAAGAGGCCCTTATGTCATGTAGTCAGGTGCTCCTTGTGTATGTCTTGTGTAATCTTGTGTCAAGAGGGGACAAAGATACACTTCTGCTGTACTACAGTTTTGCAAACTGAAAATGTTCCAAGTAGATCTTAGTTTCAAAATGGAAAATATTCCAAGCAGGAGTACTCCAGGAGTACACTTCTCAGTTTTGTCAGTTAGTGATCAGGTATGAGCCTAAGTTTTGTTAAATGGACAGTTTGTTACAGTTTTATTAACTAAATTTTGATAGCTAGGGATCAGTTATGAACCTAACTTCTGTTAAATGGACAATTTGGCTGAATCTCTGGATCAAACTATAAATGCTCACATCAAGGAGAAAAATGACAGTTTTGACAGTAACTTTAGTCTGAATCTTAGCATCAAGTAGTTTCAGTACTCATCTCTGAATCTGAAATCTTGAACAGGAGCTCCAGGTGATGTCGGCCTTGAGGTGCTGGACGATGGTGCAGTGGCTGAACAGGAGTGGACGGCGTCTTCTACCTTCTGGCGACGGCGACACGGGGTGGACGGCGTCTTCTACCTTCTTGAAGAAACCAATTGTCCTGTATAGAAAACAAAACCGAAATCAAAATCAGTGCATGAATATGCTGTCAGTTATCAAAATGAAAATGTACTCCAGTTTAAAGTGTAGAAATGCACTAATTAAATTTCTAAGATGAAGCTAGTGTGGAATGTGCTGCTCGGAATTTACATTGAATGCATTTTGCACTGAATCTGTGAGAATATACACTGAATGCATTTACACTGAATCTGTGAGAATTTACATGACTCGTGCTGCTATCAACTAATGGAAAATTTAGATGCTTTGAAACAGAGCAAGCTGCACAAGGCAAGAGAGATGATCCATGACCTTGAGTTGCTGCCGCTCCATGGCTCCATTATTGTCGTTTCATGTCAGTATATGCTTTAGCCTTGGTAGATTGTCTTTAGCCTTTAGTTAACTGAATTTACCAAGTGTTAAATGTGTTACCTGAATTTACAAAGGAGCAAATGTGTTAACTGAATTTACAAAGTGGAAACTGAATATTGTGCTATAGTCACTGATCAAAATTTAGTGGAAACAGAATTGATAATCAACATACAGAATGCAAAACATACGGTTTATTTTCAGTTTCAAAATGGAAAATACACTTCTTCAATACTCCAATTTTACAAACTGAAAATTCCACAAAAATGCACACCTGCGTGTGTCCCAAAATGCCCTACATTTTGAAGCAGTTCGTAGAGTACACTGAATCCCACCCGCGTGTGTCCCAAATGGAGTAAATGTTTCAAAATTCCACAAAAATTGCCCAAAATGGAGTGATTCACATGTGAGTACAGTACTAAAATTTTCAGTTTTGACATTTTGGGGATTCAGGCAAGCATCCTCACCTTCGCTCTGTAGTAGTGGATGAGGTTGACGGCCAGGTGGACAGTGGTGGCGGCTGCTGGGCGGTGAGGCAGCCATACGGCGAGGAGGGGGTCGACGAAGGGCAGTGCCAGCTCCGGCTCGCCACCCTCGGGGAAGGACGGCTCCGTCGGACGGAGCGCCGCTGGTGGAAGGCACCGTCTGCGGATTGGAGAAGGGGCACCCGTGCTTCCCAGTGCTCGGGTCAACGGCGTCCATGGAGGGGCAAGCTTCATGGTCGACAGAGAGGAGGTGATTCACGACGAGCGCAGGCGGAAGGAGAGCGAGGACTGCAGACGGTGGTCTCCAAAATTGAACCTTCGCGGGCGGCGGGCGTAGGGGAACAAGGCGGCGGGCGTAGGGGAACGAGGCGGCGGTCGGAGGGGAGGGGAACAAGGCGCCGGTGTGGGGAGGCGGGAGGGAAGCAAGGCGGAGGCGGCGTGGGGCGGCGGGGGCGGGGCGACCAAATCGGCCGGCGTCGGAGAAGACTGAGGAAGGACGAGGACCGCGGGTTTGGTCGGGAGAACGACAAGGACTAAACTGAAAAAATGACATCGCGACATGTTTTTTGGGATGGAGGGAGTACTCCTTAAGCTGCACAATAAGCCAACTATGACTATTCATTTACTCAGTATCAGTATGGTTTTATTCAAAAGATATTGCTTAGCATGGTGGACAATGAATTCTAGATTGTTGAATTCTCTTAAAAAATAACTAAACCTGCTGACAATGGCAGTGATCAGACATACTCTTCATGTAATTCTGAACCACATATGCAAATAAGAAAGTTGTATGTAATTTTACCTGAACAATGAAGACATCAGGGCGAGGAATCTTAAAGCAGAGAAACCAAATCAGCATGATAAACTGGATGGCAGTTTTAAGTAGCAGTGCCAGGGCCCCAGATATCTTTGAAACTCCTGATAACTGCACTGGTTTCTGAAGATACAACCTTGAAGTCAACTGTAGCATGAGAAAATATATATAATAGAATGGCTCAAATAACCAATACCATCTCATGGATGTGAATCGACGGGTTCTCTCTCAGTGATAAATGGGGATCACTTCCTGCTCATAGACATAAAACAGGACACAAGGTCAGATCTCAAAAAGGTAACACTGAAATATGTTGCAATTTTGGCTTGTATGCCGTCGGCCCGTCCCTTAAGCCGTAGGAGCACTGGTATTCAGGGTACAAATAGCTTCATACTACAGTTTGGGAGTAAAATTCAACAGTACCTCCGTTTGCAACAATGTCCACTTCCATACCAGCCTGTTGAGAAAGATAATGAACGAGTAAGTGCAAGATACTAGAACACAATAAACCAAAGTGACTCGCTAGAATTCTTGGCTCCATGCTCTCAACAGCAAGGAACATGCGCAAGCCTAGAGGTACCAGCCAGCTTCCAAAGGCTGCTTCCACTTGTTGAAAAGGGAAAAAAAATACATGGTAAATAGTACGCCCCTCTAATCCAACCCAATCAATCAAAACAAACATGAGACTGCGGATTTGGGAGAGAGGTGCCTTACCTGGCTGGCGAGGGAGAGGGAGTGGTACTGCATCCGGGGACTGCGGCCGATGTCGCCCAGCACAACCACCGCCGCGCGTTTCCTCCTTCCTGCCTCCCCCGCCATCGTCGTCGATCCTGCGCGCGCAGAGGGAGGAAGAAATAGCGGCTCTAGGTATGCAGGTGGAGGGGGCGAGGGAGCGGCGGCCGGCGGCGATGGGGACGGAGCGGCGCTGCTCCGTTAAACAGGGGGCGGAGCCGAAGAACGGCGCAAGTCATGAACTAATGGTCCCACCCAACGGTTAAGTCCATACACTCGTCTCTATAAACACACATACAGATCCTACCCTAATTTTAAGGTTGACGAAATCATTATAGGCGCCTCATAGTCGACGGAAATATCTCCTCCCACTAAATGTCCTTCGCTGAAAATCTTAAAATAGATTCAGGAATAATGCGAGCACCAGGACTTAAATCCTGGTGGACTGGGACATCACTGTTCTCCTAACCATCCAATCATAGATTCGTTCGCGCGAGTTTTGTTTTTTTAAATAACGATAAGTCTCACTTTTTTTAGAACTAAACACACTTTTTATTCAACAATGTTCATTGGGATACAATGAAGATCTCAAAGGTTTAACAGTCATACATGACGTCCATAATAAAGATCGAAAACATGCTTATCAAGGCTATGGACCTTGAGATTGGTAGCTCTACCCATGGTTAAAAAATTTAGATGTTGTTATCTTCATGACGGTGCTCGCATACACACCACCAGTTTACCAATTGATATCATGAACCACACCTTGACAAGTGAGAAGCAATGATCACATGTGATAATGATAAGTCTAAAGCAAGTGCAAGTGTCTCTCAGCATGTCAATATCTTCAATATCGTGGGGTGTGTAATACCTGGTATCTTGATGATAGAGGAGACCAAGTATAGACCTGAAAAGTCTCTGCAGACCACACTAAAAAAATCTTCATTATAGTTCTTTGACACGGCGCCATCAACTCTGATTTTTGCTATACCAGAAGACGGTGGAGAAGAAGAACTAGGGACCATGCGGGAATGAAAAGCAGTCATCTCACGAGGGGTGATGCAAAAATGCCTAACCGGCAGGCATGGAAAATCTCCTGTCGCATGACCCTGTCGACGTGGCTGCGGTCAAAGCACCACGCAGGCAGGCCAGTCGATTTTAGGACATCGGATGAATCACTTAAAAACAAAAATAACTTGAATGTGCATTTTGAAGAAACAATGGGATAAGTTATTTTCAACACGGAGAATGGAGAGAATATTTGGTTGAGAAAGTCGTGCGGAGGGAGTGTTTCTTTAGATGGGGAATGGGAATGTGTGGCTTACACTACTAGACGGCAGGAGTGAGAAAACCCGAAAATCACCGGAAAAAGACGAAAAGAGGAAGGAAAAAAGAACGGCCGCGATCCCCGGCCCCCGCAGCCGCTCGCCACCGCTCGCCACCGCCGCAATGCCGGGCGGCCGCTCCCGCGCAACGCCCCCCGGGGCCCCGTCCTTCAAAGCGCGGCCCTCCTCCCGCGGCCCCTCGCTAGTGTCGCCACCCCTACTCCCCGTCCCCACATCCCCCTCCCCCCCACCTCGCTGGCCCACATGACCGCCGCCGCGGCGCTCGTTCTGGCCGTGGCCGTGGCCGCCGCGCTCCTCGCGGGCGCGGCGGAGGCGTCCAGGCCCAAGTGGAACTTGACGAAGAAGGGGACGACCGTCACCTACGACAAGTACTCCCTCATGATCGACGGCAGGCGGGAGCTCTTCTTCTCCGGCGCCATCCACTACCCGCGCAGCCCCACGCAGATGTGGCCCAAGCTGCTCAAGACCGCCAAGGAAGGCGGCCTCAACACCATCGAGACCTACGTCTTCTGGAACGCCCACGAGCCCGAGCCCGGCAAGGTACGTACTCTACGCACGCACACCCCCTGCCGCCGCCGCCGCAAAACAAAACACATGCAGCTCACCCGTTGCACACGCACCGCAGTTCAATTTCGAAGGCAGGAACGACATGATCAAGTTCCTCAAGCTGATCCAGAGCTTCGGCATGTACGCCATCGTGCGCATCGGCCCATTCATCCAGGGAGAATGGAATCACGGGTCTGTTAATCTGCCAAAATATGTTTCACTTTCAGTTTTAATTGTAATAATGTGGCCAATTTTATGGTCTGCAATGCAATCCTGGTGTGTATGCTCGTCTCATGTGGCTGCTTCTGTTTGTTTGTTTTCCCTTCAGTGCATTGCCCTATTGGCTCAGGGAGATTCCACACATAATATTCCGCGCCAACAACGAGCCTTACAAGGTAATGGCAATCAATCACTCACACGGTTGCAAGAGCCTGGTAGGTGTATGTGCATTTGTGCCAAGAGTTTTAGACAGATGACCGCCGGTGATTTGTAATGCAGAGAGAAATGGAGAAGTTTGTGAGATTCATAGTGCAGATGTTGAAGGATGAGAATTTGTTCGCATCTCAAGGAGGGAACGTTATTCTAGCCCAGGTCAGTTAAATTCTACCTGTATATATGATGATGTTATACCTACACCTGTTTATTGCATGCCCGTGATTATATTCATGCGCCGTGCAAATTTCACAGATCGAGAATGAGTACGGAAATATTAAAAAGGATCATATAACTGAAGGTGACAAGTACCTTGAATGGGCTGCTGAAATGGCCATTAGCACCAACATTGGAGTCCCATGGATAATGTGCAAGCAATCTACGGCTCCTGGTGTAGTGGTAACTCTTTTACCAAACATGTGGTGAACATCTTAAGGCATGCTATTATAAATGGTAAAAACACATCAATTTTTTTAATCAAGGCCCCATTTGAGAAGGGAACTGAGATCCTGTAAAAGTTGAACCGCTTTTCTGGAAACCCTGCACCCCAAACAGGCTGTAAATTTGAACAACTATCGTAAATGAGAATGTTTGATCCAGAGTGTATTCCCTTGTCTCCATCTCTTAATATGTGCCTCGCTCTCACTAGATTCCTACCTGCAACGGAAGGCACTGTGGGGACACATGGATAATGAAAGACGAAAATAAACCCCACCTTTGGACTGAGAACTGGACTGCACAGTAAGTTCAAGTTTTTCATACTCAACATTCTACTTGTTTTCCAAAATTGGTATGTCATTGATGCTTATGGAAAGGAAGATGTTGCACCCGTCAACTTTTGATCATCCAAACATATTAACTGCATTTGCGTACACTTTATGTGAAATTACCATTACAGTGATACCACCATACTGAACATGTGGGGACACATGGTTCAGGCAGGCGTAAGCCCGCCGTTGACGCGTCAAAAAAGAAAAAGAAACTACCATTATAATGTTGAGAGTGGATCACGCAAAATATTTTCAACTTATTCCTCTAAAGATGATACTGCCATACTATGATATCTTATGTGTCATTAACCAAATATTTACAACATATTTCCCTTGCAGTGATACCACCATACTGAACATTTTGGTAGTGGAAATCAGGAGAGACATGCTATCTATCACCAAGTAATTTTTTTACATTAATATTAAGAGCAACTTCTTGGAATACACAGGTTCAGAGCATTTGGTAATGATTTAGCTCAGCGTTCAGCAGAGGACATTGCATATTCCGTGTTACGTTTTTTTGCCAAGGGTGGGACATTGGTAAATTACTACATGGTATGCTTATCCATTTGCATTTTTGCAATGATATGCATTCAAATCGCCACAGAGAAAATACTAGAACTTTTCATGGAGTTGCATGGTCACTTGTTTTGAACAGTATTATGGTGGAACAAATTTTGGAAGGACGGGTGCTTCCTATGTGTTGACTGGATATTACGATGAAGGTCCCATTGATGAATACGGTTAGATTGGCTCAATTGTACATTTCAAGCTTTCCTGGTTCCATCTGTTGCCTCGATTGTGTCTAACAATCAGTTATTCGGTCAATGTACTGTTTTGACTGAAATTCGGTCAATGTACTCATCCAGGTATGCCGAAGGCGCCCAAATATGGGCATCTCAGGGACCTGCACAATGTAATCAAGTCATACAGCAGGGCTTTCCTTGAGGGGAAACAATCATTCGAGCTATTGGGTCAGGGGTATGAGGTTGGGAACAACTGCTTCCATCATTTCTGCACGAAAAAACTTGAGATGTTTTGTGTGACAGTGTTCTGTTATTGAACAGTCAATTTTCTTCTGGTCTGATTAGTTTCCTGCACGTGCAGGCACGCAACTTCGAGATTCCTGAGGAAAAGCTATGCTTGGCTTTCATCTCCAACAACAATACAGGGGAGGACGGAACTGTGATTTTCCGAGGGGACAAGTACTACATTCCGAGCCGCTCAGTTTCCATCCTTGCAGACTGCAAGCATGTGGTGTACAACACAAAGAGAGTATGTGCACCGTATGCATTTGCGTCTAATTAGTAAGGACATTGCTTCAGTGGTAATAAAGAGCATGCATTCCTGACTTGTGTTATGCATATGTTATGCTAGGTGTTTGTTCAACATAGTGAAAGGTCATTCCATAAAGCCGAAAAGGCGACCAAGAACAATGTTTGGGAGATGTTCTCAGAGCTGATTCCGAGGTATAAACAAACTACTATCAGGAACAAGGAACCCTTGGAGCAGTATAACCAGACCAAAGACCAAAGTGACTATTTGTGGTACACCACAAGGTGTTGTTTCTTAATTTCATCACACCTTCATTTCAGCTCAGTATTATGAGCATTTATACTTTATATTTTCCCACAGGTAGCAAAATGGTGAATTCACTATTTGTGTTTGTTTACAACAACCGTGCAGCTTTCGCTTGGAGGCAGATGATTTGCCCATCAGGGGTGACATCCGGCCTGTGATTGCGGTCAAAAGCACTGCACATGCAATGGTAGGATTTGTCAATGATGCCTTTGCAGGTAACATGTCCAACTCTGTAATAATCTTGTTTATCCAAAAGCAGATACCAATTGCAAGCACTAACAATTGTACTAAAAAGAGACCTCATAACCACCATCAATGCAGGGAATGGTCATGGAAGCAAGAAAGAGAAGTTTTTCACGTTTGAAACACCCATTAGTCTAAGATTAGGTGTCAACCATCTCGCGCTGCTGTCATCATCCATGGGAATGAAGGTAATATATAAGTGTTTCAGGCTCTAGCTGGCTAGTTGGTGGTTGCACACAATTTATGATGGAATCCTGACCAGTCATAGGTCAATTTGCACATTTTGCTGTTGTTTGCAGGACAGTGGTGGTGAACTCGTTGAACTAAAGGGTGGCATCCAGGATTGCACAATACAGGGACTCAACACGGGAACCTTAGATTTGCAAATCAATGGCTGGGGCCATAAGGTACATGCTATTGCGCTTGGTATTTGAGAAAAGGATACACTTTCGCTCCTCAAGGCATAATGCACCGATATACTAAGAAATGATCACCTCCATGCTTATTTTAACCAGGCCAAATTGGAGGGTGAGGTGAAGGAGATTTACACGGAGAAAGGCATGGGCGCTGTTAAGTGGGTACCGGCCGTGAGTGGACAGGCTGTCACCTGGTACAAGGTAAGCCGGGCCACGAAAAGGATCATCATACATTCAGTCTCTTCAATCTTTGTTTCTAACTCTCAATGTCACTGTCTGTTTCATGTCATGTCAGAGATACTTTGACGAGCCAGACGGGGATGATCCTGTTGTCCTTGACATGACTTCTATGTGCAAGGGTATGATATTCGTGAACGGCGAAGGCATGGGTCGCTACTGGACGTCATACAAAACTCCTGGCAAAGTCGCTTCCCAGGCAGTGTATGGAAGTTCTGCGCTGCTCAACAACCCATTCTTCCTTTATTGGCCTACAATGTATTTTCACTCTTGAACTTATTAATTTTCCTTTCAGGTACCATATTCCACGGACATTCTTGAAATCCAAGAACAACCTATTGGTTGTATTTGAGGAGGAGCTTGGCAAGCCGGAAGGCATACTCATCCAGACAGTGAGGAGAGATGACATCTGCGTGTTCATCTCGGAGCACAACCCTGCACAGATAAAGCCATGGGACGAGCATGGAGGCCAGATCAAGCTCATAGCCGAAGACCACAACACTCGGGGATTCTTGAACTGCCCCCCGAAGAAGATCATCCAGGAGGTAGTCTTTGCCAGCTTTGGCAACCCGGTGGGGTCATGCGCCAACTTCACTGTAGGCACCTGCCACACTCCCAATGCGAAGGAAATCGTCGAGAAGGTACAGACATTCCCCCCTTAACAATGCGCATCATCTGTAATACTGTAGCTTATCCTGGATCACATTTTGCTTGTTCCTGCCTATGGTTGCCGGTTGATCTCTGGAGTATATGCACAGGAATGCCTCGGCAAGAAGGGGTGCGTGCTACCAGTGCTGCACACGTTTTACGGTGCGGACATCAACTGCCCCACGACGACGGCCACACTGGCGGTGCAAGTGAGGTGCCACAAAAAGGGCGATCCAGCATAAATAGAGAGATCGACACCTTCTCTGGGCTCCTGCACTCACTGTCTCTTCATCCCGTTTGGTTTCGAACTCGCGTCGATGCATTGTGTGTCGCTTGTTGTGATTATAGCTTCGTTGAGGCGTGCGTGCTTGATCTGGATCGTAGGGAATCGATACGTAAATGTGAATGAAACTGCTGGGCGCTGATCGGCTCGAAGATGTATTTTCCTTTCCTCACCTCTTTCTTCTTTTGTTGTGTTGTGTGCTGTTTCATGTTAACCATCACAGTAGGTGCTGAATAACCACGAGGGATAGTTTAGCGAACTCCAAATTTGGTGCAAAAGAACCGTTGTGCTGACCGAGTGGATAGAATAATTCAATGACCATGTCCTGTAAATGTTTTATCATGTTTGTGGGGCATCCTCAAGCCTTCTGCTGCTTGATTTGTACATCTCATCTTGACAAGTTTATATTGCCAAATTTCTGATACAGCTGTATGTAAGTGTTGTATTTGTTAAACAATTTGTAATGCATATCTCTTGTTCCATTATCACAATGATAGTGGTCGCCGATCCTCTTTTGGACCGTATGGACATTTTTGTAATGCAAATTCGTCTACATTCTATACTCGAGTGCAATTTCAAGCTCAAACTTGATGTATTTGTGAGTTATGAAAACAACAACAGATTCAAACATGGATAGTTGTTTTTCTGGTTCTATCGTTTATTTTCCTGTTAGATTGTTTTTCATGCTCACGAATATGATTGATTAGCATTTGTAGAAATCAACTTCTCAACATATTGATTTTTTTAGTATCATCTGAAACTTTCTGAATTTGGTTTTTCAGTTTTCAGTGTTTTCGCCATGAGTGTGGTTTTCAACGATTTTTTTCCAGCTGATTGAACATTCAAAATTCCCTACGAAGCCTACAGATTCTAGAACTTCCATTGCATAAACCTTTCTGTTTTGAACTCCCCCTGCTTGATGTAAATAATACGCAAGTTGTAAGTCCATGTGGCTCTTCCCAATGGCAGCTGAAAGCCTGAAACTCTAGCTTGTTTTGAAGCAATGGTTTAGGGCATCTCCAAGGTGGACCCGCAAACCACCCGCATCCGTCCGGACCGTGCTGTTCGGACCACGAAAGCCATCCAACGCGGGTTTGTATCGGTCTGCAGAGCGGTCCGGACGTGATTTCTTCCGCAAACTGAAGACAAAATGTGGGTGGGAGGGGGGCTTTGCGGGAGTGCGGACTGATCCACACCCGCTTCTGACCGCCCTGACCCACCAAAACCCCCTCCCCTCTCCCGCGTGTTTTTGGGCAGCGCCACTCCAGAGCGTCAGCGGCTGTATTCATGCCCGGCCAGAGCGGACGCGACCGCTCACTGGCGACGACATTGAAGCGGCGCACAAGCCAAGAGCGTCGCCCGCATAGCTTCGTGGTGGAGGCGACCGCCGTGCACTCAAACGACACGACGGTCGCCCGTCTGTCCGTCTGCCACCCACATTGATGGCACGTGGTTGCCAAGGCGTCTCCTCCGGTGCCAGCCGTCCGTTCCTCTCCCGCCCACCATTGCTATAAAAATCGGTGCCCTGGCCATAGCCCCAGTCATCCACCTTCAATCCCTCTCCACAACACTCCCACCATGGATTCTTCCCCCGCCAAAGCTCTCTGGGACGGGCTGACGTCGGACCAGAAGAAGGAGATGGCCGCCATTGCTGCTGGCAGGCAGGCAGCCGGAGGACGACGACGTCCCAATGTAGGACGCTGCGGTCGACGAACCGGCGCCCCCTCGCGTGGTGCATTACACCATGACCATCGGCGAGGCTTGTGCCCATTACATGGACATGGTGCGGGAGAGGAGTGGGAGGAGCAATTCCAGGAGGCACAAGCCGACGCCGCCTACAATAACTATCTCCTGGAGGAGCACGTGCAGGCGGAGGAGCAGCTCGCCGCTCGCACGACTGTCGCGCCGGACGCGGACCTGACGGAGCAGGAGGCGCTCCTCGAGTTCTACTGCTCCGCCCGCGAGATCCGCCTCGCCCGCTGGCGGTACCGCTAGCGGGTGGCGGAGGTGGCGGCCGCCTACAAGAAAAGTGATGACGCGGGCGAGGCGGTGTTCGGGGAGACCGACGACGAGGCGGAGGACATCGCCGAGTCCGCGCCCCGCCGCGACAACCACAAAGCCGGCACGTCCACGGGTGCCCCGACAATGAGGTCGCAACCACTCAAGTCCCAGGAAGGCCACCGCTCCTCCCATCCCATCGACGCCAAGCTTGGTAGGCTGAACATCGTCGGCCGATTAGCCGCTTGGCGTCGACGGAGAGGCGGCCAGCTTTTCTTCCCATGGCTCAGGAGGCTGAGGTTACAGAGGCAGAGCTGGAGAGCGCCGAGGCGGAGCTGGAAAAGGCGAAACTTCAGTTCTCTTGGTTCATGGCCGGACATGTGGAATGGGCGCCGACGACCATTTAGACTTAGCCGGACGAGCTCCGCTTAGTTGATGTAAATGTAATGAAATCTATCCGTGTTTATATCAATTCGCCCGATTTCATCGAATTTCGGCCGCTTGGTTCGAGTTGTTGTCAAAATGTATGCGTTTAGTCTTGGATGGCGTCCTCACGCATCCGTGTCGGCGGACTGGCCCTCTGTCCACGGACGGATGCAGGAGAAAATTTGCGGGTTGCCGTTGAAGATGCCCTTAGGTAAGCAACTTGTCGCACTGATGCCTAAGAAAGAGAAAAGGAGTTTAGGAGTATTTCCTTCCACATATAATTTCTTTTGAGATATTTTGTAACTTATTGACGTTTTTTTGTTTAATTTCCCACCGACGGTCGCGTTTGTCAAAATTTGAATTGCAAATGCTTTGCTTCTTGTATTTCAACCTGACGCAATGGAAGGCAAAGGCAAAAAAAAAAGGGATGGATTATATTTTTCAGAAAAATGGGGCGTTGCGAGAATCGAACTCGCGACCTCTCGCACCCAAAGCGAGAATCATACCACTAGACCAAACGCCCTTTCATGCCAACTTCGGCATAACAAACTTTATATTGCAAATACGCATTGCCATTTGCTTTTCCCTCCAAAACTTCTCCCCAAATTCTTAGGTTTCCCGCCTCCCTCGCCGCCGGTAAATCGCGTTTCTCTCTCTCTCTCTGCGGCACACAGATTCCAATTGTTCCACTCCACCTCGCCGCAGTCATGGCGGACGCCGGCGACGACCTGGACCTGCTCCTGTCGCTGGACGAGGATGGCGACCAGGCCGTCCTCGAGACCCCTCCGTCCTCCCCCTCGCGCCCCGCCGCCGCCGCCGCCGCTGGCTACGGCGCCTTCACGCCCCCGAGGGCCGTGGCGCGCCCGGGCGGCACCGACATGTCCGTCTTCCGCGACGCCGTCAAGGACTACATCGAGGCCGTCCCGGCCTCCACCTCCGGCCCGGGCCCCAGCCACCACAAGCTCCCCAAATCCAGCCAAACCCTCGTCGACACCTACTCCGGCCTCCGCATCAAGCACATGGTCGTCTCGCCGCTCGAGATCGCCAACCGATTCGCCGACATCCGATTCGTCCGCATCTCCGCGTTCAAGTACGGACCCCCCCTTCTCTCTCGTAGAAATGGACATTTGTACTCGGGAATTCATCGATTTGAGGGGGCAGGAGCCTGGCCGGCGGGGACTTCTTCTCCGGCTGCTGGGCGACCGCCGGCGTGGTGCTGGACAAGGGCACGAAGCGGGTGAGCGCGCAGGGGAAGGACTACAGCATCTGGAAGATGGGCGCGCTGGACGACTCCGAGGTGTCGGTGTTCCTCTTCGGGGACGCCCACACCCACTACTCCGGCGGCGCCGTCGGCGACGTCTTCGCGCTGTTCAACGGCAGCGTCCGCATGGACAAGGGGGTACTATGCTTGCTCACATTTTTCTTTCCTATCTTGGGTGGATCAACTGATGCCTTGAGGGTGTATGCTGAATTGATTCATTGTTGGTGGACGATCTTCTTGCAGGGGCAAGGGTTCTCGGTGAGCGTTGGCTCGGTGGGGCAGATGATGAAGATGGGCGTCTCGGCGGATTTCAGCATCTGCAAAGGGACGAGGAAAGATGGGATGGCCTGCACCATGGCCACAAACAAGTATGTACTTCTTCCTGAATGATGAGTTTGTCTCTGAAAAACTGTCGTTGCACACTGCCAATAATAGGATCCAGGAAGATGTAAAACTAGAAACTACCGAGTACTGACTGTACCTGGACACCGAGGAAATCCTGCGGTCATCTCCTCTGAGATATTAACACTTGTGTGGAGTGCGATATGTGCTAAGACTGAAAAAAGAAATGAAGCCCATTTAGACACACCGTTGCCTCCTATGGACTGATGCTCGGACCCTGGTCAAGGTGTGAGGGTCATGGCAGCCATATCATAGATTAGTGGTGTGCACATTGTCTCTGAAAAACTGTAGTTGCACATTGCCAATAAGATCCAGGAATATGTAGAAATTAGAAACTACTGAATACTGACTCTACTTGAACACTCAGGAAATTCTGTGGTCATCTCCTCTGAGATATTAACACTTATCTGGAGTGTGATATGTGCTGAGACTGAAAAAAAAAATGAAGCCCATTTTGACACTGTTGCCTCCTACGGACTAATGCTCTGACCCTGGTCAAGGTGTGAGGTTCATGGAAACCATATCATAGATTAGCGGTATGCACATTGTCTTTCTGGTTGATGACCATGATCAATTCGCGCCAATCAAGGGTTCAGCAGGTTATTTGTATGGATTTTCCGATATGATTATCTAAGACTTGAATTGTGACTTGGTAATTAAGTTTAGCCTTGAAATAACCAGATTATTCAACCTCAGTCGCATTGTTGTTGTTGTTCTTGCATGATGAGTGTTGCTTTTTTTATATGAAATTTTCAACAGTGGAAGCAAATTGTAATCGAATTCACATGGTGCTATGCTTTTTTGGAGAGCCAATTTCACAGCATTTCATTTACATTATGGCTAGGCCAAAAGAACAGATGTGGTTTAGATAAATGCTGTTTCTGACCCTGAACATGGCCTGTTCCTTTTCAGGCGTAAGGGACCATACTGCAAATATCATTCATCGGTATGAGATATTAATAACTCCCTATTTTGCATCTGAGGCATGCAATGTTGATTAATTATGTGTGTTTCCTATTGGCAGAACACATCATCACAGAAGTACTCTACTGGCAGAGTGGAGCTTAAGGGTGGGTAAGTGAATCCCAAAAAGAACAATCATAGCTTCTCCTGTGTTCCGGAATGGTTCCTCATCCACGATTCCACATGATTCTTTACATTTTTTTATTCTTCAGAAACTTCCAGTTTGCTTCCAAACTTCGTTCCAATGGAATTTACATGGTCAAGCCTCCCTCAGAACGATCCGATCCGAGAAATCCATCACGACCACTGAAAGTAATGTCGGTCGATGGTTTAAAAAGGGCTTTAAGGTATTTGAAGTACTTACATTTGTTCACCTTTTCAGTTTATATCCTCCGATGAACATAAACTTCTATACCGTGAACAAAATGATGGCGTGGACTGTGAAATAAGCAAATAATAGTGTTAGTTAGTTCTGTATACCATTGTACTGTCCAAATGTGAGGTCAAAAGGATCCTCTGGCATATGTTGACAGACTAATGACTGAAAGTTATCAGCCCTTGTTATAGCATGAAGTGAAGGTGCTTGTCATGCCAAACTGTTTATTTCCTAATTTTGACTGTCTTGCAGTAATGCGGATAAAGTGACCACTAAGAACAACTCTCAGGGTATAAGGTTCCTCTCCCATGTCACAGGTAAAAAACACATTCCCACATTTCATTTGTTGCCATAGTAGTTTGATGCAAGTTTCACCTACACACTGCGACTGCCTTAGATCAACTTTAATAAATGGCTGTGTGCATCACATTGATGCAGAGGCCGGGGGTTCCAACCTCCCTTTCGAAAAAAAAACTACACACTGCAAAATTTGCCGCTGTCACCTCGCAATGGCAACTGATCTACCTTCTGCATTGACCAGGCGGCACGGAACCGAATCTCGTGAGCAACAGTACTTCGACAGTTGTACAGAAGCCGATGTCGACCTGGAGCACCCTCTCGGAGAAGCTGAGCTCAGGCAGAAGGTGAGCCGCAGCATGCCCCCGGGTTTGTAGCCTTCACCGCTCCATGGAGCAATTCTTTTCAACCGAACGACCTTGATTTATGTGCAGGCCGGCATCTTCTGGCGCCAAGGTAGGAGCGCCCAAACCGGGCTCGCAGAAGCAGGAACAAGAAGCCAAGAGGAGAAAGGTGAACAACCCTTCGGGGAACACAATCGAGCTGGACCTAGGCAGCTCGGACGACGACGAGATCAACATAGTGCTGCGGCGTTGATGGCCTGGGCTAGCTCCATGGCCAAGCGGCTCGCTGCGTTCTTTTCCAGAGGTTGTATATGCACAATATCAGAAGGAGCACACATGGGAAGATAGGTCAACAGGATTGTGGCCGCCCTTCCACAGTCGAGGCTGATTCCTTCTTTTAAGAATCGGGAATCAGAAATACCAGGGAGAATGTTTTCTGTTGCCTGTATTTCAATCTGGAACGAGATTTTGTGATTCATTCAGCTTTAGTTCGTAGTGCCTTGTGTGACATTGTCAAAAGGCTGACGAACGAACGCTGAGATAGCCAAAGGCTTTAGTTACTACTAGTACATTTCATTTCTGAAGTAGTCATTATTGCTGTATGTATTAAAAGTGTGGCAAATTTCATTACAGTACTAGGCGCGATGCCAAAGCCATAGCAATTCAGCGTATAACGGTTTTGCTAAAGCACATCTAGGTGTGCCCTAAGTATTGCAGATCGAAGTTCTATGCCATTGATTCTACGTGAAGATTCGTGCAAGCATTTTCATTAGTCTTTTTTTTCTTTCTAATTTGATTAGTCACTTAGATGTGCAATAACTAGAGCATATCTAGATGTGTCCTAGATAAACCCTATGTAGGACACATAAATTAATAAATAATAAGACGACTTGGTGGAGCTCTGTTTGCTGGAAGATAATGCTACTTGTAGGGGAAAAAGCAGTTTTCCCATGCACGGGAGGTCCTGTGCGTGGATCAACCGTCCACTTGGTTTGAGGTTAGGAGGCATGCAAAGTGACTAGTAGTATTTTTTATTCTTTAAAGTAAATGTTGTACTAACTTTTTCATATTCAGTTTTCCCATGCACGGGAGGTCCTGTGCGTGGATCAACCGTCCACTTGGTTTGAGGTTAGGAGGCATGCAAAGTGACTAGTAGTATTTTTTATTCTTTAAAGTAAATGTTGTACTAACTTTTTCATATTCTCTCTCATCCTTTTTCCTCTCACACGGTATGCACACAGAGCGAGTTATCTCTCCCACTCACCAATACATACATTTTATTTTCAATCGTAAACTTGGGACAGCTATATATGATTAAATCAATCAAAGAAAAATAGTCCATTTGAACATGGATCCTCCTTTCGATTATATCTTCGAAACAAGCCCAATATTGAATATGTTTCGACAAATTTAAAAATGATTAAATTTGTACAAGATGTTCAAAACCATGATAAGCATAACGGAACATTATTATTCTCATATTACAAAAAAAAAATCAAATTTACAGGATAGATGTTTGACGGTGCAGTATGAAACATGATGAACCTCTAAAAAAAGTAATGTCCATATAAAAATAATACATTTGAGTGTTTAAAGAAATAATATTCAAAAAACATATTCAGTAGTACTATTGTTTTGAAGATCTTATTGAATAAAAACAATTGTTTCAACAAAATTTAAATTAAAATTTAGATGGGGCTGACTTGCTGAGAAATCTGACTTCATTGTTGAAACTAGGGAACATCACATGATGAAATGTTATGAGAGAGAAAGCACTGTGTCTGTGTGTCTCTGGTGTCAGTGATGCATCAATAAGTAAATAGTATATTTAATTGATTTACATATTCTGCTAGCACACATCCCAACACAATGTACGGTATCTACCATGCACGGTAGAAAAACCAGTCGGATGTGACGCCCATAAGTCACCAACCCCACTTCCCTAGATAGCAGGCTGTGGTGGGATGATTAAATTAACGGTAGCCCAAATCAAGAGATCTGGATGTTCGAATACACTGGCGATATGCGAGGAGATCATATGCGAGAGGGTGAGGGCGATAGCGGGGCGACCCCGCCGCCGTCGTCTCCTCCACCGCCAGAGCCACCGCCACCGGTGCGGGAGGCCGCATAGGCGCATCCACCGCAGCCGGAGCCCGCACAGGCGCATCCACCGCAGTCGGCGCCGGTGGTGGCGCCGACATCGCCTGGCCCGGCTCAGGGAGGGCCGGCCGAATCAGATTCTGATGCGGATCTGGATCAAGATGATCCTCGTTTGCAGCCAGCCAGATGGAATGTTCAGTTTGACGATGGCCAGCAGATCGGATCAGGGAGGGACGGATTCATCTACTATCATGCAGATTCCCGATGGATGACGATACGAGATCGAGATCACGACATTCTCGCTGGCCGCTATTTGGAAGTGGATGAACAGATCCACGCAGGTGCGTGTTTTACTATTGATTATTTTCATATTACCGTTCGTAATTGTGGGCAGGAGAGTTTGCTCGAGGAGGAACCGATTGAATGTGTTGATCTTACGTCGGATTCAGAGAGTAAAGTGCCTAAGCCGAACATCGGAGGACGATTTTGGGTGCTCGCAGACGATGAAGACGAAGATGACGAAGATGAGGCTGGGCGTATTTTGCCAATGGCTGCAGAGGTCAAGACATCGTCCGTGCATCAGTATGATGCGGGCTTTGTGCTCAATCCGGCCAAGAGGATCCAGGACAAGAAGGTTTTGCATCTAAGATCGGAGGGGCTCCGTAAACCCTCGTCGATGAAGATCAAGCCGTGGAAAGGACTTGTATCCAAGGTAAATTTGGCGCCTCATACTTTGTCAGATTACCTCTCCTCGGAGGGATGGACGAGGGTTACGCGTAAGAAAAAGAAACGAGGTCCGGCAGTAGTTCAACCACCGTCGACGGCCGCCGATCCGAGGGCGATTCGGGCGGCGCGGTCGGTGCGTTTGAATCTTTTGCTTGGTCTTGATGGGCCGGAGCATGTCTCGGCTGGCCATTCCCCGAGTCGGGCTGGGTATGAGGCCCAGAGCACGACACGGGTGATGTCGGGGGAGCCTGGGCCCATTGGGCCGCATGAGGAGTTCTCGGGATGCGTGCTGCATGCAGGATCGTTAACGCAGCGACGTAGAGTTGCTCGTCCTGGTTTCCCTTCTGCATCGCAGGGGCGCGCCGCCACAATCCCACCATTGCGCCGCTCTCATATCGCGGGCATGGCCGGGCAAGGGCGAGGTCAGCCGCCGCCGCACAAAGCCGCTCCGCCCCCCCCCCAGCACAAGTAGCCGCCCCCGCCCAACCGGTCTGCTCCTCCTGGGCCTAACCCTAGGGTGCCGCCTCTGGCTAACCCTAGGCCGGCGCTGCCGCCACAGAAGAACGGACAGCAGCCGCAACTAGCTTCGGCGCGGACGCATCCAATGGGACAGGCGCCGCGTCCGACAGGGACCGCGCCGGGGGCCGGACCTGTTCTCGCTGCTGGCCGCAGGATGAATGGAGATCGCCGACAGGCACAAGGTGTTGCAAAGGGACGGGCCGCGAATACCTCCGCGCAGGTCGCTCATGCGCCTCCTCGAGGCCGGTGGGGCAATGATGGTTTCGACGCTTACGGTGATGGACAGCACCGGGGATCGTCTTTGACTGGGGGCGGGCGTGGATACGCATGGCAAAGTGATGGCTCCGAGGTGAGGCCGTTTTTCGCGCCGCCGGGAAATTTCGTGGAAGGGGCTTCCGGGCCGGATTATCGTTCCCGAGGCGGCTACCGGGGCTATCATGGTGGCGGGGCGGGGCGAGGCGCCCGTCTCACTACAGACAACGTCCCCCTCCTCCACCGGCACCGGATACGACCGTCACGGCGGAAGAGGAGGTATATGATGCAGGCAAGTCGCCGGAACCTATTAACGACCAGTCCGCTGTGGTAGCAGGTGATGCCATGGCGGTGGATACTTCACTGATTTCTACCAAGGTCCCATTGCCCTCGCAGGATGGGGCCAAGGGTCGGGAGACTGGTTCTGACGGACTTTCGGACAAAGATGGTGAGCGGGCTGCTAAATGGGCGCGCAAGAAAGAGAAGATGATCTGTTATCGTTGCGGTGAGCAAGGGCATTTTATTGCTGAGTGTACCACGGAGTTGTGTGACACATGTGCAAAACCTGCTCATGATTCGGGGGGGGGGGGGGGGGGTGTCCTGTGTTGATGCTTCCCCTACCGACGGTGACCATGTATGGCGTGTGTTGCGAGGAATTGATGTTCTTTGAGTCACCCACGCCGGCCGTAATCCTGGACTCACCACGCAACTTAACTACATGGTTGGTCAAGGTAACAAAGGGATACCTATCTGAGGCACGAGTTATGCAACGCCTAAACGAGCTCGCTCCCGGGAATTCTCGTTGGGAGCTTATTTGACTTAATGATAATCTATACAAGGTGGATTTCCCGTTAGTGGAAGAGCTGAAGAAATTGCTTAAGTTTGGTATAGCTCGAGTGCCGGGTACTGATTGTATTCTTGAATTTGATGCTTGGAAACAAATAGAACCCAAAGGCACACCAATGTCACAAGTCTGGGTGCGTTTTTCGGGGGCACCCTCCAAGCCTCTTGGTGATGCTAGGGTGGTTTGCAGTCTTGGTTCTTTGATCGGAAAGACCGAGCAAGTGGATATGCCATTTACTCGGACTAATGGAGTGGCCAGGTTGTTTGTCAGTGTTCGATCGATTAAGCATATTCCTGATGTGGTTGCATGGACATATGGAGGAATGATCTACAACTTAGATATTGAACTAGAAGACACTGAGATGTTTCAGGAAGCAGGTCTAGGTGGAGGTGATGTGGACATGTTCGATAAAGATGATGGTACTGGTAATAGGGAGAATAATGGTGGCGATGGAGCAAGTAAGGGTTCAGATATGGCCGCAAGCCGTCCCGTTCCGCAGGTGACGGAAAGGGCTCAGTGCCGGCTACGTCCACACCAGTTCAGACGCTGAGGTTTGGGTCCTTTGAGACGCTGAATTCCGCACCACCTCGGCTGTGGAGTGACCGTGTCGATAGTGATGAGGCTGCTGAGCACGATTTGCCACCCATTCCGACAGAGCTTCGTACCTTGTCGCCACAGTGTGGACCGGCCTTGCCAGGAGTGGCGCGTGTCTCGACTCCGACGTGCATGACAGCAGCTGGGCAGGAACACATGGCGGCGTCAGTACCAGTGATGGATCAGCAGGTGGATGAGGGTGTGTCGGGGGCCTTTGCTTGCACTCCGACGAGGGTTGCTGATGAGCCGCCCCACGCGCATGGACTTGTGGCACAGGCGTGTCCTGAGTCCCTGTTTGTACCTGCATATCATAAGGGGGTGCCTGAGGGGCCTTTGGCGTTGCCAGTTTCAGGGCAGGTGGCTCTGGACTCGGCCGCGGGATCACCTCGGGTGCGATCTTCACCGGCCCCGTCAGGTGCGCGCTGGCCGATCCTAGGCCTTGCAGGGGGAGGGGGGTCCTGGAGGCGCCAGGTCACCGACTCCCCACTCCCGTGGTAGCGCCATGGCGGATGGTCCTGCAGAGGCGATGCAGGGCTTGCCATCCACCGAGGAGGTGATCGCGTTCGATGGTCACCCGGACCCGGCATTATCTGGCAGACGTGTCAGTGCTAGGGTCCAGGGTCAACCGGACGCTGACGACTTTCAGCTTGGGCGCGCGATGAGAGCCGCCAAGCTTAGGGACGTCGAGGGCCAGACAGGTTTGTCGGTTAATAAGCATTGCTCTATTTTGCACTTTTCTGAACATGAGATTATGAGTAGAGCACATGACATAGGAATCTCGCTCGGGACAAATGGGGTCGAAATTGTTAATTCCGTTAATGATATCTTAGACCTCGAGGCTGAAAGAGCTTCGGAGTTGATTCGACAATTAGCGGCGGTTAAACCTATGTCTGATGCCGCCATTCATAGCTTGAGTGTCCCCACACTGATGAATTTATGTGATGAGATGATGCCTGCATCGGAGGTCGATGAGGAGGCAGGAGAAGTAGATACTATGTTGTCAAGCGAGGTATTTACGAAGGTGGGGGGGGGGGGGTCACTGGAGGCAATGGCTCCTGATGCGGACGTGACGAGATTGAATAAACCTAAACGACCCTGGAAGAGGAAGATCTATCCAGCATCGGTGGTCCGTACGAGTGCGAGAGTAAAACTCAAGAAAAAATTTCATGATGATTTATGAAAGGGATCTTTTGGAATAGCAGAGGTCTGGCAGACTTGGCTAAGCAACGGTTCCTTGCAGAAACGACTTTAGAGGATAAACTAGAGTTTATCGCTCTTCTGGAGACGGGTAGAGATAACTTCACGCCACAATACTTAGGCTCACTTACAGCGGGAGTGGCCTTTGATTGGCACTGTCTTCCGCCAAGAGGGAGATCTGGTGGGATCCTCTTGGGAGTGAAGTGTGAAACCCTTGAGGTTATAGATGTAGTAAGAGGAGAATATACGATGAAGTTTAGGGTTAGGTCCAAATTGGATGGGTTCCGTTGGGCCTTAGTGGCAGTATATGGGGCTGCTCAACCTGAGTTTAAGCCGGAGTTCTTGGTAGATCTGGTACGGATTTGTGGAGATGAAAGATTGCCAATTCTGGTAGGCGGTGATTTTAATATCATTAGGAGGAAAGAAGAAAAGAACAATGATCATTTTGATGGACGGTGGTCTTTTATGTTCAATATGATCATTGAGAGTCTCAATCTTAGGGAGATTGAACTCTCAGGAAGACAATTTACCTGGGCAAATTCTCTTCCTACTCCTACATATGAGAAACTCGATAGGGTTCTGGCGAGTGTGGAATGGGAGCAGAAGTACCCCTTAGTGTCAGTGCACGCGATGCAACGGGCGATCTTAGACCACACTCCCCTGTTAGTTGATTCAGGGAGCGCCACGCATATTGGTAATAAGAATATTTTCTCGTTTGAATTAAGTTGGTTCGAAAAAGAGCATTTTCTCGAGATGGTGGCAAGAGAGTGGGCTAAACCAGTGCAAGGCACATCTAGCATGGAACGCTGGCAGAACAAAATCAGACACCTTAGACAATTCCTGAGGGGTTGGGCTAAAAATGAGAGTGGGATCTATAAAAAAGAGAAGGAGAGGCTGCTCCAGTTAATTGGGACGCTAGATGTACGGGCAGAAACGAATTTGCTGGACCCGACTGAGCAAGCTTGCAAGTCGGAAGCCGAGGCCAAATTACGTTCGTTACTTAGAGAAGAAGAGATGAAGTGGGCATTGCGTGCCAAAGTTCTTAAGGTGGTAAAAGGGGATGACAATACACAATTTTTTCATATGATTGCGAATGGCAAGTATAGGAGAAAAAAAATCATTCAGCTAGAACAGGATGAGGAAACGGTTGTTGGACATGAGAATTTGAAGCCGTATATTTCCAACTATTACAAGCAGTTGTTTGGTCCTCCGAAAGATAACACCGTGACTCTGGATGAGAGTGTACGGGCGAATATCCCTCAGTTGCAGTCAGAGGAGAATGAGATCCTATCTGCTCCTTTTATTGAGGAGGTGTTCTAGGCGATAGCTCAAATGAAACCAAACAAGGCCCCGGGACCAGACGGGTTCCCGGCAGAATTTTATAAGAAATGTTGGCATATCGTGAAGGATGATCTTATGCCTATGTTTCATGATCTTTTCAATGGCCATCTTCAACTGTTCCATTTGAATTTTGGCACGATCACTCTTCTACCTAAAAAGGAGGAGGCTTTCCGCATTGAAAAATTCAGACCCATATGCTTATTGAATGTCAGTTTCAAAATCTTTACCAAAGTGGCCACCAACCGGCTGACAAGGGTGGTACACTCGGTGGTGCAACCAAGTCAAACTGCCTTTATGCCTGGAAGACACATACTAGAAGGGGTAGTTGTCTTACATGAAACCTTACATGAAATCCACTCGAAGAAACTCGATGGAGTGATATTCAAAGTGGATTTTGAGAAGGCGTACGATAAGGTCAAGTGGCATTTTCTACAGCAAGCTATGCGCATGAAAGGTTTCAATGAGTCCTGGACGAATCAGGTGGATTCTTTTGTCCAGAAAGGCAGTGTTGGAATAAAAGTTAATGATGATATTGGCCATTATTTTCAAACACATAAGGGTCTGAGGCAGGGTGACCTAATGTCCCCAATACTGTTTAATATTGTGGCAGACATGTTGACAGTACTCATAGGCCGGATCAAGGAAAAGGGGCTGATTGGTGGATCAGTCCCCCATCTGGTGGACGGGGGGTATCCATCTTACAATATGCGGATGACACGATATTATTTATGGAACATGACCTTGCTCAAGCTCGTAACATGAAACTCATTCTATGTCTCTTCGAGCAATTATCGGGGCTGAAAATCAATTTCCACAAAAGTGAGCTTTTTTGTTTTGGAAGGGCCAAAGAGAACCAAGATGAATACAAGCAACTATTCGGTTGTGAATTGGGATCGCTACCCTTTAGTTATCTTGGTATTCCAATTCATCATAGGAAATTGACTAATAAAGAATGGAGATGTATCGAGGATCGATTCGAGAAGAAACTTAGCTGCTGGAAGGGTAAGCTTATGTCATATGGAGGACGGCTAGTATTAATTAATTCGGTACTCAAGAGATTAGACTTCTATCGATCTCGATTCTTTTGGCAATCAGATGAGGTTAAGACAAAATATCGTCTGGCAAGATGGGATATTATTTGTCGACCGAAGGACCAGGGGGGTCTTGGGATTGAAAACCTCGAGGTGAAAAATAAATGCTTGTTGAGTAAGTGGTTATACTGGTTATGCATTCCGAAGGAATGTGGGCACAGATTCTACGCAACAAGTATTTACACTCCAAAGCTCTAGCCCAGGTTACTGTCAGACCTAATGATTCACCCTTTTGGAAGGGGCTCATGCGAGTGAAGGATACTTTCTTCCATAGGGTGCAGTTCAATGTTGGGGACGGCTCAACAATTAGGTTTTGGGAGGATACGTGGTTAGGTGATAGGCCGCTGGCTCTCCAGTATCCGTCTCTGTATCACATTGCTCAACGTAAGGAAGAGTACGTGGCAACAGTGCTGCAGACAATACCTTTGAATATCCAGTGCAGGAGATCTCTAGTTGGGGAACGCTGGAACTCTTGGTTGCACTTAGTGAGGAGGCTAATGGAGGTTCACCTCTCCGATGAGGAGGATTCCTTTAGATGGAAGCTCACGAATAATGGTTTGTTCACCGTCCAGTCTATGTACTTAGATCTCATCAACTCGGACCCAATCCCGCGATCACTCCATATTTGGCGAGTTAAAGTACCCTTACGAATTAAGATATTTATGTGGTTTGTCCACAAACAAGTGATCCTAACTAAGGATAACTTACTCAGGCGGAGATGGGTAGGTAGCTCGAGGTGTTGCTATTGTGATCAGGATGAAACAATACAACACCTTTTTCTTGATTGCCCGCTTGCGAAGTTACTTTGGAGATCGGTACATATAGCCTTTAATATTTCACCTCCTAATAGCATAGAGATGTTGTTTGGGACGTGGCTTGATGGAGTGACTGTTCATCTCGCGCGTAATATTCGGATCGAAATATGTGCACTTACTTGGGCTGTATGGAACTGTAGGAATGATATAATTTTTAACAGAAAACCTATGACTAATTTCTTGCAGGTTATATTTCGGGCTACGGCATGGATCCGTACTTGGTCATTACTCACTCCTACGGCTCCCAGGGAGCAGCTGGCTACTGGGTGCAACCGATGAAAGATGGCAGCTCGGGTTTTCTTCAACCGGTTTGGATGACGATCACTGCATAGGATTAGTCCTTAGTGGATCCTTGTTAAGCCGGATGCGCCTTTCATACTTGTATTTTTATTTTTTCTGTGCTTTGTGAGCACTTTTGCACTCCAGACTTTGTTCTTTCGGATTTTTAATAAAATGGCTGCATGCATCTTTCACATGCAGAGGCCGGGGGATAACCTCCTTTTCAAAAAAAAAAAAGAATACACATTGACAGGAACACTCAAACATGTCCATATCTTTTGCATTGTTATTTATAGTACTATGCACCATGGATGAAGGGAACAACCTGCGGAAGAAATCGGTAAGATACGACAGTGCATAGCAGCCGGAGCGTGACCAAATCCCTGACGCCGCAGTACCCCGCTAAGCTTTAGTATAAATGAAGGTGGAAGGTGCAGGCCTCTCCACTTCACTCAACGATTTTATCCATTACAGTGGCCATGGCAAAGCTAGCTTCCAGTTCCAGGGAGGGACCTGTGGCAATGGCGGCTGCTGCTGCTCCGGCGACGACGGCGGTGGTGCCGCGGATGAAGCTGGGCTCCCAGGGGCTGGAGGTGTCGGCGCTGGGGCTGGGCTGCATGGGCATGTCCGCCTACTACGGGCCGCCCAAGCCCGAGCCGGACATGGTCGCGCTCATCCACCACGCCGTCGCCGCCGGCGTCACCCTCCTCAACACCTCCGACATCTACGGCCCGCACACCAACGAGCTCCTCCTCGGCAAGGCGCTGCAGGGCGGGGTGAGGGCCTGAGGGGCAAGGTGCAGCTGGCGACCAAGTTCGGCATCCTCGCCGGCGCCGACGGCGCGCGGGCGATCCGCGGCGACCCGGCGTACGTGCGCTCGGCGTGCGAGGGCAGCCTCCGGCACCTCGGCGTCGAATGCATCGACCTCTACTACCAGCACCGCGTCGACGTCAGCGTGCCCATCGAGGTCACGGTGAGCGAGTCAACCTCAGTTCAACCCAATCCCGTTGACTAGTCAAACCAACGAGCGTTGACCACATGCACCAAACTGAGACCCAACAGTGGAAAAGTCAAATCTCATAAATAGTTTTCTATATAAACTTGGTCAAACTTTATATTTAGTATTATAGATATAAATAGTTTTCTATATAAACCTGGTCAAATTTTATACTCTTAAAAAAAATCTATACGCACTATATTACGGAACGGAGGGAGTACAACACTATCCATGAAACAAACTTACACGCTTGGCATCCACAGATGGGTGAACTCAAGAAACTGGTTGAAGAGGGGAAGATAAACTACATTGGGTTGTCTAAAGCATCGGCGTCGACCATCCGAAGAGCGCACACGGTTCATCCCATAACCGCTGTCCAGCTAGAGTGGTCGTTGTGGTCGAGAGATGTCGAGGAAGATATAAACTTGCAGGTACGTACATTTTCATGCTCAATCATGTCATGTCATGGTCATTTTTGGTTCCGTAATCGTCTAAATTTTGTTCCTGCTCGTATACAATCTTAGGGAACTTGGCATTGGAATTGTGGCGTTCAGTCCGTTGGGCAGAGGGTTCTTCTCTAGTGGGCCAAAGCTGGTTGACACACTGTCTGAACAAGACTTTCGCAAAGTTTGTTATAAGCATGTCTGCCTACTTCGCTCTCGTGTATTTGACAAATCCTTCTCTTTGTACAACAAATCTTGATTTTGACACTATTACTTCTGTTCTAAGTTTCTAACCCAACAATGCTCAACACATTTATTCAGGACTTGCCAAGATTTCAAGCTGAAAACCTTGAGAAGAACACCATGGTATTTGAGCGGGTTAGCATGATGGTGGCGAGGAAGGGATGCACGGCGTCGCAACTTGCACTTGCTTGGGTTCACCACCAGGGGAACGATGTGTGCCCCATACCAGGAACCACAAAGGTCGACAACTTCAACCAGAATGTGGCGGCGCTGTCCGTGAAGCTCGCCTCAGAGGAGATGGCCGAGCTTGGGTCCTACGCATCGGCGGATGTTACGGGCGATCGCTACCATGATTTCCTGAACACTTGGAAGGACTCTGAGACCCCTCCCATGTCATCCTGGAAGGCCGAGTGACAAATTTTCATGGGAACTGGAATAAGGAGTTCATTGTTTCTTAATAATTTCTTCTACCACTCGAAGGTGTGTGTGTGTGTGTGTGTGTGTGTGTGTGTGTGTGTGTGTGTGTGTGTTTGCTTGACTAATCATATTGTATCCCGGGAAGCATTGTCATCCCATGTATGAATGGAGTCCGGAAATAATGTACGGAGCATCATGTGTTGTAGTCGTGAGTAAGTTAAGCCCATTTGTTGAAAAAGGGCCTTGGGACAACCGGGTGGCAAGTCCGAATGCAAAATAACTCCCAACTCATATGGCATGTTTATCCGAACCACACAGTTACTCTGAGATTGTTGAAGATATTGGTATTTCAGCTTGTAATCTCTCATCCAGTTCACCTTTTTTTTTCAAGGATACACCATAGAGAATTATACCAGTAACATAGAAGAAGAGTGAAGATGGTTGACACAACTGATACAAAGCCCAACAACCCACCACACCCACCACAATTACAACGGCAGACAACTAATATTGTCCAACTCAAGCCATGAAGAGGCACGATGCCAAACACCTCGAAAGCATGAACAAAACTCAAGGCCCAGCTGACTCAATGCACTCTTCACGCTTGGCGCCTAGGAGATCGGCAGATGGACACCAAGAAAAAACCAAACTTGAGGAAGATGTCGTCCAGGAGGTATCGACGATGAGGATGTACATAGCGCACCAAAGGCCGATGCCCACAGCAACAACCAACTCATAGCACCACGCCGCCCCAAGTCCCGTGAGCCTGCCAAGGCAACAACACCAGCTTGCACTCTGCTAGACACCACAACCACCAATGTAGTGCTTCCAAGGAAGGGCCGCCGCCACACTGTTACCATCGCTAGCTCCGACGAACCGGTCCTATGGTTTCCCTTTGTACCCGAGGGGACATCCAAGAGCAAGACAATGCATCCAGAGAGGAGACAACACCCACATGCGTCACCATTATCTGCAACTGCTGTTGTATATGGATTTTCCCCGTCCATGACTGCCAAGAACCGTTAGAGAAAAGAAGGTTCGGTTGCGGGGAAGCAAGGCGCTGGCTTGGAGCACCACCGAGGAGAGGAGAGCCACACCTGTTGCCATAGTGATGGTTGATGTTAACTACACAACCTTCTTCTTGTAGACGTTGTTGGGCCTCCAAGTGCAGAGATTTGTAGGACAATAGCAAATTTCCCTCAAGTGGATGACCTAAGATTTATCAATCCGTGGGAGGCGTAGGATGAAGATGGTCTCTCTCAAGCAATCCTGCAACCAAATAACAAAGAGTCTCCTGTGTCCCCAACACACCCAATACAATGGTAAATTGTATAGGTGCACTAATTCGGCGAAGAGATGGTGATATGGATGGTAGATAAAGGTTTTTGTAATCTGAAAATATAAAAACAACAAGTTAACTAATGATAAAAGTGAGCACAAACGGTATTGCAATGCGTTGAAACAAGTCCTAGGGTTCATACTTTCACTAGTGCAAGTTCTCTCAACAATAATAACATAATTGGATCACATAACTATCCCTCAACATGCAACAAAGAGTCACTCCAAAGTCAATAATAGTGGAGAACAAACGAAGAGATTATGGTAGGGTATGAAACCACCTCAAAGTTATTCTTTTTGATCGATCTATTCAAGAGTCCGTAGTAAAATAACATGAAGCTATTCTTTCCGTTCAATCTATCCTAGAGTTCGTACTAGAATAACACCTTAAGACACAAATCAATCAAAACCCTAATGTCACCTAGATACTCCAATGTCACCTCAAGTATCCGCGGGCATGATTATACGTTATGCATCACACAATCTCAGATTCATCTATTCAAACCAACACAAAGTACTTCAAAGAGTGCCCCAAAGTTTCTACCGAAGAGTCAAGACGAAAACGTGTGCCAACCCCTATGCATAGGTTCATGGGCGGAACTCGTAAGTTGATCACCAAAACATACATCAAGTGAATCAATAGAATAACCCATTGTCACCACGGTTATCCCACGCAAGACATACATCAAGTGTTCTCAAATCCTTAAAGACTCAATCCGATAAGATAACTTCAAAGGGAAAACTCAATCCATTACAAGAGAGTGGAGGGGGAGAAACATCATAAGATCCAACTATAATAGCAAAGCTCACGATACATCAAGATCGTATCACCTCAAGAACACGAGAGAGAGAGAGATCAAACACATAGCTACTGGTACATACCCTCAGCCCCGAGTGAGAACTACTCCCTCCTCGTCATGGAGAGCACCGGGATGATGAAGATGGCCACCGGAGACGGATTTCCCCCTCCGGGAGGGTGCCGGAATGGGTCTAGATTGATTTTCGGTGGCTGCGGAGGCTTCTGGCGGCGAAACTCCCGATCTATTCTGCTCCCCGAAGTTTTTAGGGTATATGGTTATATATGGGAGGAAGAAGTACGTCGGTGGACCTCCGGGCTGTCCACGAGGCAGGGGGGCGCGCCCCCCACCCTCGTGGGCAGCCCGGGACTCTTCTGGTCCATCTCCGATACTCCGTGGGCTTCTTCTGGTCCAAAAATAAGTTCCGTGAAGTTTCAGGTCAATTGGACTCCGTTTGATTTTCCTTTTCTGCGATACTCTAAAACAAGGAAAAAACAAAAACTGGCACTGGGCTCTAGGTTAATAGGTTAGTCCCAAAAAATCATATTAAATAGCATATAAAACATCCAAGGTTGATAATATAATAGCATGGAACAATCAAAAATTATAGATACGTTGGAGACGTATCAGCATCCCCAAGCTTACTTCCCGCTCGTCCTCGAGTAGGTAAATGATAAAAACAATTTTTTTGATGTGGAATGCTACCTAACATATTTCTCTAAGTAATTCTCTTCATTTTGGCATGAATGTTCAGATCCATAAGATTCAAGACAAAAGTTTAATATTGACATAAAAATAATAATACTTCAAGCATACTAACCAAGTAATAATGTCTTCTCAAAATAACATGGCCAAAGAAAGCTATCCCTATAAAATCATATAGTCTGGCTATGCTCTATCTTCACCACACAAAATATTTAAATCACGCACAACCCCGATGACAAGCCAAGCAATTATTTCATACTTTTGGTGTTCTCAAACTTTTTCAATTTTCACGCAATACATGAGCGCGAGCCATGGACATAGCACTATATGTGAAATAGAATGGTGGTTGTGGAGAAGACAAAAAGGGAGAAGATAGTCTCACATCAACTAGGCGTATCAACGGTCTATGGAGATGCCCATTAATAGATATCAATGTGAGTGAGTAGGGATTGCCATGCAACAAATGCACTAGAGCTATAAGTATATGAAAGCTCAACAAAAGGAACTAAGTGGGTGTGCATACAACTCGCTTGCTCACGAAGACCTAGGGCATTTTGAGGAATCCCATCATTGGAATATACAAGCCATGTTCTATAATGTAAGATTCCCACTAGTATATGAAAGTGACAACATATGAGACTCTCTATCATGAAGATCATGGTGCTACTTTGAAGCACAAGTGTGGTAAAAGGATAGTAGCATTGTCCCTTCTCTCTTTTTCTCTCATTTTTTTATTTGGGCCTTTCTCTTTTTTTATGGCCTCTTTTCTTATTTGGGCTTCTTTGGCCTCTTTAATTTATTTATTTTCGTCCGGAGTCTCATCCCGACTTGTGGGGGAATGAAAGCACAAGTGCTCCCTGGGTGGTTTTGGTAATTAATGTCAACATATCTCTTGTTGGACTAACACTTTTACCTAGTATGTTTCAGATAAGTTCAACAATGGAGTGGCATGGACTAGAGGATGTGGAACCCCTTCAAGATGCTAAGGACAAAGGATTGGCTCAAGCTTCAAGATCAAGACTCTACATTTTCTATTTTAGTGATCCAAGATCACATTGAGTCTATAGGAAAAGCCAATACTATCAAGAGGGGATGAGGTGTTGCTTAATGCCTTGCTTGCTCAAAGTGCTTAGTGATATGCTCCAAAACCCTCAACTACCTTCCCACATCCACATATGACCTAAACCAAAAGTCAAACTCGGCCCCACCGATTCTATCTATCCGGTGCCACCGAGTCTCAGATGTCATAGCCACTGCCACAAACCCTAGAAAATCGGTTTCACCGATAGGGATCTCGGTCTCACCGAGATGGGATTGTAATCTCTCTGTGTATGTCCATTACCAAAATCGGTATCACCGAGTTTGAGCAATCGGTACTACCGAGCTTACAATGCAAACCCTCTGGTTAGCTTATTACCAAAATTGGTCCCACCGAGTTTGTGTAATCGGTCACACCGAGTTTGCCTGACCAACTCTCTGGTTAGCTTATTACCAAAATCGGTCCCACCGAGTTTGTGTAATCGGTCACACCGAGATTACGTTATGCCCTAACCCTAACCATATCGGTCCTACCGAGTTGCATCTCAGTCCCACCGAAAATCCTAACGGTCACTAGGTTTGCTGAATCGGTCCGACCGAGTTTAACCATTCGGTCCCACCGAGTTTGGCAAATTTTGTGTAATGGTTAGATTTTGTGTGGAGGCTATATATACCCCTCCACTCACTCTTCATTCGTGGAGAGAGCCATCAGAACATACCTAGACTTCCAATACACATTTTCTGAGAGAGAACCACCTACACTTGTGTTGAGGTCAAGATATTCCATTCCAACCATATGAATCTTGATCTCTAGCCTTCCCCAAGTTGCTTTCCACTCAAATCTTCTTTCCACCAAATCCAAATCCTGTGTGAGAGAGAGTTGAGTGTTGGGGAGACTATCATTTGAAGCACAAGAGCAAGGAGTTCATCATCAACACACCATTTGTTACTTCTTGGAGAGTGGTGTCTCCTAGATTGGCTAGGTGTCACTTGGGAGCCTCCGACAAGATTGTGGAGTTGAACCAAGGAGTTTGTAAGGGCAAGGAGATCGCCTACTTCGTGAAGATCTACCGCTAGTGAGGCAAGTCCTTCGTGGGCGACGGCCGTGATGGAATAGACAAGGTTGCTTCTTCGTGGACCCTTCGTGGGTGGAGCCCTCCATGGACTCGCGCAACCATTACCCTCTATGGGTTGAAGTCTCCATCAACGTGGATGTACGATAGCACCACCTATCGGAACCACGACAAAAACATCCATGTCTCCAATTGCGTTTGAATACTCCAAACTCTTCTCTTTACATTCTTGCAAGTTGCATGCTTTACTTTCCGCTGCTTATATACTCATTGCATGCTTGCTTGATATGTATTGCGTTTGTTAAACTTATGCTTAAACTCCACTTAAACTTAAGAATATTAAAAACTGCAACTTTTGGCACTTAGTGTCTAATCACCCCCCTCTAGACACCTCCTCTCGATCCTTTCAATTGGTATCAGAGCTTTGGTCTCCATTGCCTTGGTTTAAATACCATTGGAGGAAGATGGATGTGTTTACTTTGGGGAGTCTTAGACATAGAGTGCCTATTCTTGATGGAGAGTATTTTCATGAGTGGAGAAATGAAATGCTTGAGATTTTCAATGAATATCATTTGAACAAGTACATTACTAGCCCTTCTGCACCTCATGTTGATCCTTTGCACCCTACCTTAGATGAAGATATTGACATGATTCGCAATCTTCGAACTGTTGAGCTCATCATTAGAGGCTTGCCTAGAAACTTGATTAGATGTTTGCCTACTCTCAAGTGTGCCTACACCATATGGAGATTTCTTGAGGAACGATTTCCAGATTATTCCTTGAAAAATTTAGACAAAATTCTCCATAAGTCTATTGCCTTGAGTAAGATGAACTCTAGTGATCCTAGCTTTGGTGATTGTCTATTTGAGCTTACCAATCTCATGCGTGCTAAAGGAAATGTTGGAATCATTAGCGATATCATATCCGAAGCTATTAGAATTCATAAAGGTAACCATTGTGATGATCATTTATCTAATGAATTACCCTCTCTAGGAATTGATCAATCACAAGATGATGTTGAACATGGATATTATGATGAAGATGATGATAGTGACTATGATCTTGATGATGCAATGAGGCATTTTGGTCTTATGGCAAATCTTCGCGGCTACATGGCTGGAGGAAAGGAATGGGTCCTTGATAGTGGATGTACTGATCATATGACCGGAGATAAAGATACGTTCCGTGAGCTTGCTGAAAACGACGGCCATCGAAAATATGTCACTTTTGGTGATAATTCAAAGGGTAAGGTGGTTGGCCTTGGTAAGGTGGCCATCTCACATGATAGCTCCATACAAAATGTCATGCTCGTTGAATCCCTTGGATACAATTTACTTTCAGTTTCTAGACTTGCGGATTTCGGTTTCAATGTCTTATTCACTGAAGTAGATTGCCAAGTATACGTAGAGGAGATCTTTACATTGTTGATTTCACTAAAAAGGCTCAACCTAGAACTTGCTTAATTACCAAATCTTCTAAAGGCTAGTTATGGCATAGAAGACTAGGTCATGTTGGTATGCGAAATCTTGATAAGCTTATTAAAGGTGATCATATCCTTGGAATAAAAGATGTCATATTTGACAAGGATAGACTTTGTAGTGCTTGTCAAGCAGGGAAACAAGTTGGAGGAAGTCACCGCGCGAAGAACATCATGACCACAAGAAGACCACTCGAGCTACTTCACATGGATATCTTTGGTCCAAATGCCTACAAGAGTCTCGGTGGTAACTCATTTGGTCTAGTCATAGTTGATGATTTTTCAAGATTTACGTGGGTGTTCTTTCTTGATGACAAATCGCAGGTCCAAAAGATCTTCAAAAACTTCGCTAGGAAGGCCCAAAATCAGTTTGACGTGAAGATCAAGAAGGTTCGGAGCGACAACGGAACGGAGTTCAAGAACGCAAATGTGGACACCTTTCTTGACGAAGAAGGGATTTCACACGAGTTCTCGGCTACGTACATACCTCAACAAAATGGAGTTGTTGAAAGGAAGAACCGGACTCTTATCGAGATGGCAAGAACGATGCTTGATGAGTACAAAATGCCAAAGCACTTTTGGGCGGAAGCGGTTGAGACAGCTTTTCATGCAACAAATCGCTTGTATCTTCACAAGCTACTCGGCAAGACGGCATACGAGCTCCTCACCGGTAACAAACCCCAAGTTGGATACTTTCGAGTATTCGGCTCAAAGTGCTACATTCTTGATAAGCATCGTCGTTCTAAATTTGCTCCTAAATCTCATGAAGGTTTCCTACTTGGTTATGGCTCAAACTCTCACACTTACCGTGTCTACAACAATTTCACCCGAAAGGTTGAAGAGACGGTAGATGTGAAGTTTGATGAATCTAACGGCTTGCAAGTAGAGCAATTGCCAATTGATGTAGGAGACAAAGACCCTTCGGAAGAAATTCAAGACTTGTCCATTGGCAAGATTCGTCCAACGGAAGTGAAGGAGAGTACCTCGTCCGTCCAAGTGGAAGCTTCTACCTCACAACAAGGTGAACCAAGAGTTGATACGGAAGCATCCACAAGTGGGACACGCCAAGATGAAGAAAACGAGGAAGCGCACCAAGATGAACATCAACAACCTCCTTCTCCACCACGACAAGAGAACGACAACGTCAACAATGAAGAAGGCCAAGAAGAAGCACAAGATGAAGAGGATGTTCCACCCCGACCCAAGAAAAAGCTTTCACAAGTTCGAGCAAGAATTGCCAAGGATCATCCCGTCGAGCAAATCTACAATGATATCCAAACCGGGAGAATCACTCGCTCTAAAAATCGTTTAGCTAACTTTTGTGAACATTACTCATTCATCTCTAGCATTGAACCTATGAAGGTTGAAGAAGCATTGGAGGATCCGGACTGGATAAACGCTATGCATGAAGAGCTACACAACTTTGAGAGAAATCAAGTGTGGACACTGGTCGAGAAGCCCGACAACAACCACAACATCATTGGTACCAAATGGGTGTTTCACAACAAGCAAGATGAAGATGGACAAGTGGTTTGCAACAAAGCACGTCTCGTCGCCCAAGGCTACACACAAGTTGAAGGTATGGACTATGGTGAGACATATGCTCCCGTTGCTAGACTTGAGTCCATTCACATCTTACTTGCTTATGCTAATCACCATGATATCACCTTGTACCAAATGGACATTAAAAGTGCTTTTCTAAATGGCAAAATTGAGGAGGAATTTTATGTTAAGCAACCTCCCGGCTTCGTCAATCCTAAGAAACCTAATCATGTTTACCAACTTCACAAAGCCCTTTATGGTCTTAAACAAGCTCCTAGAGCATGGTATAATGCTTGACCAAGTTCCTTATTGAAAAAGGCTTTGAAATTGGTAAAATTGATTCTACTCTTTTTACTAAAAGGGTTAATGGAGAACTATTTGTGTGCCAAATTTATGTTGATGATATCATATTTGGTTCAACTAACCCTCATTTTAGTGAGAAGTTTGGAAAGCTAATGTCGGAGAAGTTTGAGATGTCTATGATGAGTGAACTCAAATTCTTTCTCGGTTTGCAAATCAAGCAAACTAAGGAAGGTACCTTTGTCTCTCAAACGAAGTACACCAAGGACTTATTCAAGAAGTTCAATATGCAAGAATGCAAAGGTATGACTACACCCATGCCTACTAGTGGACATCTTGATTTGACCAAAGATGGTGAACCGGTTGATCAAAAGGTTTATCGCTCTATGATTGGTTCATTGTTATATCTATGTGCCTCTCGTCCCGATATTATGCTAAGTGTGTGCATGTGTGCACGATATCAAGCTGCTCCTAAAGAGTGTCATCTTAAGGCTGTGAAAAGGATAGTGAGATACCTAATTCATACACCAAATTTTGGCATTTGGTATCCTAAGAGGTCCTCTTTTGATCTTGTTGGCTACTCCGATTCGGACTATGCCGGAGACAAGGTTGATAGAAAATCCACTTCAGGTACTTGTCAATTCCTTGGTAGATCTCTTGTGTCTTGGTCTTCCAAGAAACAAAACTCGGTATCTTTATCCACCGCCGAAGCGGAATACATTGCCGCTGGTTCATGTTGTGCTCAATTACTTTGGATGACCCAAACTCTTAAAGATTATGGGATATATGTGAAACATGTTCCATTGCTATGTGACAATGAAAGTGCTATTAAGATTGCTCACAATCCCGTGCAACATTCTCGAACTAAGCATATTGAAGTTCGTCATCATTTCATTCGAGATCATGTTGCAAAAGGGGACATTAACCTTAAGCATGTTCGCACCGATAAGCAATTGGCGGATATATTCACTAAACCACTTGATGAGAAAGTGTTTTACAGGTTGAGAGGTGAATTGAACATCATTGACGCTTCAAACTTGGAGTAGGAACTCCATTTGATACATGTGGGGCATGAGCCTATGACTAATCCTCGATATTTCTCTTATGATGCTATTCATATGTCTTGGATATATTTGTACCTTGCATGTTATCTAACCCGTGTAGGTACTTGGTTGAATCTAAATCTATGAGATTGCAACTCACTCACATCTTGAGCAATCTCTACATCACCAAGTCTCTACACAATGGTGGTTGTGAAGACAAGGAAGCATGAAACCATTCAAACATATCCTTTGGCAAATTCTATGTTGAGTCTCATGATTGTCATTTTGGATAAACAAGTGCTCTTCCTTGCAAAGCTAACCCATGTAGGTAGATGAACTCAAACTCCAAGTGGTGCCCCCAACCCTTGATGAACTACATCAACCTTGAGCAACCCGCACAAGTTCAACCACATGAGCAAGATCAACACCACCACCCAAGGTATGTTATTCCATCTTAGAGAAGCTTTACTCCAAGTCATGAGTCAAAGCAACTCGACAAGATGTGAGTACATCAAAAGGCTGAAACGAAAAATGGTAACCCCATTTTGAGCTTAAACGATGAGTATGACCTATGATCAAGTGCTCTCACTTGACTCCTAAGTCAATATACTCTAACATAGGTGACTTTGTCGCCGACCATCTCTAGATGAAGTTCTCGTGTGTCTCTTCGTGCTTTTGCCTTTTGCATATTTGTTTCCCCTTTCAAAAAAAAACTTCATCTAGAACTTTTAGTTTCTTTTCTTTCCTTTTTGTTCTGCATTTTCTGTATCCAATTCATTGCAAATCTTTCAGTAAATTCCTTGCATATCCTTGTGAGATCTTACTTGTCTAGTGAGCTGAGGTGACAAGTGGTTTCACTCTAATGAACTCGATCACACCGGTTTGTTCTCTTCGGCCCAACCGAAATCTTTCGGTGCAACCGAAGCACACAACTCGGAGTCACCGATTCCACCATAGGAAAACCAACTTGCCACTTATTCCTGGTTTCTGTTTGCTCCAGCTCCACTAAATGATTCTTGTCCTCTACCAGCATCATATTAGACATGCTGCTTTGCTCTGTGACTCGAGGACCAACCCATTTGTATCACATGTCCAGAAGAGCCCTTCTTGGAAATTGATGTCAAAGGGGGGAGAGAGAGATCACATCAAAGCTTAATCCTTCCTATAGGGGGAGAAAGAGAGAATACTCAGGGGAGAGAGTTTCTCAACTAGGAGAAAGTAATATCATCAAAGACCCCAGATGCTTGGTGTTCAAGAGGAGAGATGTCATATGTCTTTAAGAGGGGAAATACATGTTTGGTTGCTTGCTTTAGCTCAAGCTCTGTTGTTTCTTTTTTTGTTGCTGCTCTGATTTTCTGTTCCCTATCTTCTCTCAATATCCCATGCAGATTCAGGGGGAGCAAGACATCTAAGGGGAGGAAATCTCTGATTTTATTGCATATCTTTACCTTTGGGGACATGTCTATATCCAATGTGGTACTTAGTACTCACTCTACATGTCATCCCAGTCTTGGTTCTCTTGTGATTTCTCTTGCTTGCTCTAGTCAGTAGGTGTATCTGTGTTATTTAACCTTGTTTGCGCAGGTTCATCCCATTCTAAGCCAACTCAAGACCACAAGGTAAGTATATGCATCACAGTCATGTGAATGAGAAATTCTTGCTGATGTGCATACTGTTTGCAAGAAGGACTCATGAGCATGAAGGTACATTTCTCACATTCACATCATTTGCTCTGATGCATATAGCCAAGATACATGTAACACATTGCTTACTCTGTCATGTTTACGCATTCACATGCTCCTATATTCAATATTCACATGATTGCATACATGTAGGGGGAGCCTATGCATGTTACATGTCTTTCCAAAGCTTTACTTGCTATTCTCTATATCTTTATCTAAAGCTTTGATGTATGTTGTCATCAATTACCAAAAAGGGGGAGATTGAAAGCACAAGTGCTCCCTGGGTGGTTTTGGTGATTAATGTCAACATATCTCTTGTTGGACTAGCACTTTTACCTAATATGTTTCAGATAAGTTCAACAATGGAGTGGCATGGACTAGAGGATGTGGAACCCCTTCAAGATGCTAAGGACAAAGGATTGGCTTCAAGATCAAGACTCTACATTTTCTATTTTAGTGATCCAAGATCACATTGAGTCTATAGGAAAAGCCAATACTATCAAGAGGGGATGAGGTGTTGCTTAATGTCTTGCTTGATCAAAGTGCTTAGTGATATGCTCCAAAACCCTCAACTACCTTCCCACATCCACATATGACCTAAACCAAAAGTCAAACTCGGCCCCACCGATTCTATCTATCCGGCGCCACCGAGTTTCAGATGTCATAGCCACTGCCACAAACCCTAGCAAATCGGTTTCACCAATAGGGATCTCGGTCTCACCGAGATGGGATTGTAATCTCTCTGTGTATGTCCATTACCAAAATCGGTATCACCGAGTTTGAGCAATCGGTACTACCGAGATTACAATGCAAACCCTCTGGTTAGCTTATTACCAAAATTGGTCCCACCGACTTTGTGTAATCGGTCACACCGAGTTTGCCTGACCAACTCTCTGGTTAGCTTATTACCAAAATCGGTCTCACCGAGTTTCTGTAATCGGTCACACCGAGATTACGTTATGCCCTAACCCTAACCATATCGGTCCTACCGAGTTGCATCTCAGTCCCACCGAAAATCCTAACGGTCACTAGGTTTGCCGAATCGGTCCGACCGAGTTTAACCATTCGGTCCCACCGCGTTTGGCAAATTGTGTGTAACAGTTAGATTTTGTGTGGAGGCTATATATACCCCTCCACCCACTCTTCATTCATGGAGAGAGCCATCAGAACATACCTACACTTCCAATACACATTTTCTAAGAGAGAACCACCTACACTTATGTTGAGGTCAAGATATTCCATTCCAACCATATGAATCTTGATCTCTAGCCTTCCCCAAGTTGCTTTCCACTCAAATCTTCTTTCCACCAAATCTAAATCCTGTGAGAGAGAGTTGAGTGTTGGGGAGACTATCATTTGAAGCACAAGAGCAAGGAGTTCATCATCAACACACCATTTGTTACTTCTTGGAGAGTGGTGTCTCCTAGATTGGCTAGGTGTCACTTGGGAGCCTCCGACAAGATTGTGGAGTTGAACCAAGGAGTTTGTAAGGGCAAGGAGATCGCCTACTTCATGAAGATCTACCTCAAGTGAGGCAAGTCCTTCGTGGGCGATGGCCGTGATGGAATAAACAAGGTTGCTTCTTCATGGACCCTTCATGGGTGGAGCCCTCCGTGGACTCGCACAACCGTTACCCTCCGTGGGTTGAAGTCTCCATCAACGTGGATGTACGATAGCACCACCTATCGGAACCACGACAAAAACATCTGTGTCTCCAATTGCGTTTGAATACTCCAAACCCTTCTCTTTACATTCTTGCAAGTTGCATGCTTTACTTTCCGCTGCTCATATACTCATTGCATGGTTGCTTGATATGTATTGTGTTTGTTAAACTTGTGCTTAAACTCCACTTAAACTTAAGAATATTAAAAAATGCAACTTTTGGCACTTAGTGTCTAATCACCCCCCCTCTAGACACCTCCTCTCGATCCTTTCAATTGGTATCAGAGCTTTGGTCTCCATTGCCTTGGTTTAAACACCATTGGAGGAAGATGGATGTGTCTACTTTGGGGAGTCTTAGACATAGAGTGCCTATTCTTGATGGAGAGTATTTTCATGAGTGGAAAAATGAAATGCTTGAGATTTTCAATGAATATCATTTGAACAAGTACATTACTAGCCCTTCTGCACCTCATGTTGATCCTTTGCACCCTACCTTAGATGAAGATATTGACATGATTCGCAATCTTAGAACTGTTGAGCTCATCATTAGAGGCTTGCCTAGAAACTTGATTAGATGTTTGCCTACTCTCAAGTGTGCCTACACCATATGGAGATTTCTTGAGGAACGATTTCCAGATTATTCCTTGAAAAATTTAGACGAAATTCTCCATAAGTCTATTGCCTTGAGTAAGATGAACTCTAGTGATCCTAGCTTTGGTGATTATCTATTTGAGCTTAACAATCTCATGCGTGCTAAAGTAAATGTTGGAATCATTAGCGATATCATATCCGAAGCTATTAGAATTCATGAAGGTAACCATTGTGATGATCATTTATCTAATGAATTACCTTCTCTAGGAATTGATCAATCACAAGATGATGTTGAACATGGATACTATGATGAAGATGATGATAGTGACTATGATCTTGATGATGCAATGAGGCATTTTGGTCTTATGGCAAATCTTCGCGGCTACATGGCTGGAGGAAAGGAATGGTGTAACGCCCTTGATGCGACTATATCTCCCACGTGTCGAGGCACGACTTAGAGACATAGGCGCATTGAAAGCAATATCGCAAGTCGGGAAATCATCACACATCCCATGTACATATATAATACAAAGGGGAATAACATAGTTGGCTTACACTCGCCACGTCACATCAAAGTACATAAATAACATCCATCATACAATCACTCATGGCCCGACTACGGCGCCAAAATAGAAAAGACCCCCAACATGCGACAAGGCCCTGAATCTAACCCCGAATAGGTACCACTACAGATCATCGGGAAAAGACACATAGTAACGCTGAGAGTCCTCGTCGTACTCCCACTTCAGCTCGAGCGTGCCATCCGGAGAGGTATCATCTGTCCCTGCATCTGGTGTAATAGTAATCTGTGAGCCACAGGGACTCAGCAATCTCGCACCCTCGCGATCAAGACTATTTAAGCTTAATAGGTAGGGAAGGGGTAATGTATAAGTGGAGCTGCAGCAAGCGACTAGCATATATGGTGGCTACCTTATCCGCAAAAGAGAGCGAGAAGAGAGAGAGCAAAGCGCGAGCGAGGAACTAGAGAGCAGCCCGCGCAAACATAACTCCAACGCCGTGTCCACTTCCCGGACTCCGCCGAGAAGAGGCCATCACGGCAACACACTCAGTTAATTCATTTTAATTAATTAAGGTTCAAGTTATCTACAACCGGACATTAACAAATTCCCATCTGCCCATAACCGCGGGCACGGCTTTTGAAAGATCAATCCCTGCAGGGGGTCCCAACTTAGCCCATAACAAGCTCTCACGGTCAACAAAGGAATAGACCTCCACCCAGGACTCACCGATCAGACTCGGTATCCTGGTACAACAAGATGATTCGACAGGTTAAAACAAGTCCAGCAACACCGCCCGAATGTGCCGACAAATCCCGATAGGAGCTGCACATATCTCTTTCTCAGGGCACACTCAGATTGTCCTAGGTACGGGTAGGCCAGCCCAGAGTTGCCCCTGGTGGCCACCGGCAGCTGACAGTTGGACCAACACTCAGAGGAGCACTGGCCCGGGGTGGGGGGGTTAAAATAAGATGACCCTCGGGCTCCGGAAACCCAAGGGAAAAGAGGCTAGGTGGCAAATGGTAAAACCAATGTTGGGCATTGCTGGAAAAGCTTTAATCAAGGCGAACTATCAAGGGGTTCCCATTATAGCCCAACCGCGTAAGGGACGCAACAATCCGGGAACATAACACCGATATGACGGAAACTAGGGCGGCAAGAGTGGAACAAAACACTAGGTGAGGGGCCGAGCCTTCCACCCTTTACCAAGTATATAGATGCATTAAGATAACATAGCAATATAATGATATCCCAACAAGTAAATAAATGTTCCAACAAGGAACGGCTCCAATCTTCACCTGCAACTAGCAACGCTATAAGAAGGGGCTGAGCAAAGCGGTAACATAGCCAATCAATGGTTTGCTAGGACAAAGGTGGGTTAGAGGCTCAATCATGGCAATTGGGAGGCTGACAAGCAAGTGGTAGGCATCTTAGCATTGGCAAAGCAAAAGAGCGAGCAAACTAGCATAGCAAAGATAGTAGTGATTTCGAGGGTATGATCATCTTGCCTGCACAGTTGTCAGAGTTGACTGGATCCTCAAAAGCAAACTCAATGGGCTCCTCGTTAGCGAACTCGTCTCCCGGCTCTACCCAACAACACAAACAAGCAACAAGGATACAATCAACCACGTGCAAGGGCAACCAATAATATGCAAAGATGATATGCTATGCGGGATGCGATGCGGGATGCAAAATGCAAGACGTGACAGGAAATGCATGAACCTGGCCTCAACTTGGAAAACCAAGTGTGCCACTGGATAGAGGGGAAGAAATCCCCTGAAAACGATATAAAGATCAAAGGAATCGGAGCTACGGTTTGGAAATGGCAAGCGTTTTACGAAACGAGCCGATCTGCGATTTACAGCAAGTAGGCCCCTAGATGCAACGAAATGAACATGCTACAGCCACCAAACATGAAAACAAATTGCATGGCAGGTATGTACACAATAAGCTTAACAAATCACCAGGACTGAGGCATAGGCAAATTCATCCATTAAGGGGTTCAAACAAGCATGGCAAAACTGAATAAGCAAAACAGATTTCAGACTTAGCGAAATTAACGCTAGTCTGAAATTTCAGACCACGATGCTCTCTTCGGAGCAGCAAAACAACATGATGCTTAACCTGAACATGGCAAGTAAGAGCATGGCATGGAGCTACTCAACAAGCTTAACGAAACACCCAAAATGACCTAGGGCCAAAAGGGTTCACAAAATACTCTAACCAGCACACGAACATCGATGAAACACAATCAGTTTTCAGACTTAGTGAAAACTGGGACATGCTGAAATTATAACTCACGGAGGCACGTAAATGAGCTTGATGCTCTCACTACGGTGCAAGTCATGGCAAGGCAAGCATATATCCATTAAGAAGGCACAAAATTCTAGCTATACATGGCAAGAACAATGGCATAGCATGCATGGATCACTAGCAACAACACCGGCAAAATCGCAAAAGAGTTCACGATCTGCCCAAATTAACAACTATGCAAAAGTTGAGCTCGATTGAGTCAACCTAGGGTGCTCCAACATAACAAGTAAAGACATGCATGGATTAAGCACAACAAGCATAACAAACCACTCTTACTGATCATCCTCAAAAGAGGCACGGATCACTAGGAAACAAGCTGGACATATAGCATCATGAACTAAAACATCCCAGACTTAGTGATTTTCACTAAGTCTCTGAAATCAGCAATCTCAGGTACCCCTCTTTGCAAGCTTGCACAAGACAACACACACATCCTAAAAATGCATGGGAGGCACCTCTGGAGAGAAGACAACATGCTTAACAATTCATCCCAAAGGGGCACAGGCATATCATGCACACAATAATCATGGCAAAAATGACAAAAGTCAATGTAGAGCTAACGGATCTGCAATTTAACTCATGATGCCTCCTTCTAACAGCATTTTGGGCATCAAGATGAACTCAAATGCAAATGATGCAATGGAATGAAATGATGTACTCGTCGAGACGAAGATTCTGATATATCATATGTCCAAAAGGGAGCCACGGATGTGGAGATATGATGCGTCAAAGAATGCATAAAAAATCTGGAATTAGGGTTTCGGGGGAGAGGAGGTCAACCCAGATCCAGATCCAGGGTTACTGTAGCGGCGCGGGGCACTGTTCACCCGAGGACAGTCGCCGGCGATGGCGCTCTCCGGCGAGGCGGGGAAGGTGCCGGGCGGCGAGGAGGATGCGCGGGACGGGACGGCGACCACCGGGCGGCGGGCTTGGCTCCGGTCGTCGTCGGGCGGCGAGCTCCGGCGGGCGCCGCGGTGGCGCGGGGCTACTCCGGCCACCAGAGCGGAAGGAGACGGCGGCGGGGCGATGGGGCTTCGGGAGGCGGCGAACGGGCCCGCGGGGGCCGGTTGCGGGCTCCCCGGGTCGGCGGCGGTGGGAGGAGGCGCGGGCCATGTGGCGGCACGCCACTGGCTGCGGGCGGCGGCGGCGATTGTGTCCGGTGCGGCCCGGACGTGTCCGGCGCGCCGGATCCGGGATCTCTTTTTTTTTAGGGTTTCGAGGTAGGGGGAGATCCAAAAACGGGGGGGGGGGGTGTTTAAATAGGCATAGAGGGAGCTAGGAGAGTCCAAATGAGGTGCGGTTTTTGCCCACACGATCGTGATCGAACGACCGAGACGATGGAGCAGAGTTTGGTGGGTTTTGGGCCAAATTAGAGGGGTGTTGGGCTGCAACACACACGAGGCCTTCTCGGTCCCTCGGTTAACCGTTGGAGTATCAAACGAAGTCCAAATGACCCGAAACTTGACAGGCGGTCTACCGGTAGTAAACCAAGGCCGCATGGCAAGTCTCGGTCCAATCCGGAAATGTTTAATCCCCACACACGAAAGGAAGCTAGAAATGGCCACCGGAGGAGAACGAAGCGCCGGAATGCAAAACGGAGAACGGGGAAAATGCTCGAATGCATGAGATGAACATGTATGCAAATGCAATGCACGTGATGACATGATATGAGATGCACGAAAACAAAAACAACACACGGAGACAAAGACCCGAACCCAAGGAATAAATATAACTTAATGCCGGAAACTACAAGAGTTGGAGTACAAATTGGGAAAGTTACATATGGGGCGTTACAAATGGGTCCTTGATAGTGGATGTACTGATCATATGACCGGAGATAAAGATATGTTCCATGAGCTTGCTGAAAACGACGGCCCCTGAAAATATGTCACTTTTGGTGATAATTCAAAGGGTAAGGTGGTTGGCCTTGGTAAGGTGGCCATCTCACATGATAGCTCCATACAAAATGTCATGCTCGTTGAATCCCTTGGATACAATTTACTTTCAGTTTCTAAACTTGCGGATTTCAGTTTCAATGTCTTATTCACTGAAGTAGATTGCCAAGTGTTTCGTAGAGACAATCATAAAATGGTCTTTACTGGTATACGTAGAGGAGATCTTTACATTGTTGATCTCACTAAAAAGGCTCAACCTAGAACTTGCTTAATTACCAAATCTTCTAAAGGCTGGTTGTGGCATAGAAGAGTAGGTCATGTTGGTATGTGAAATCTTGATAAGCTTATTAAAGGTGATCATATCCTTGGAATAAAAGATGTCATATTTGACAAGGATAGACTTTGTAGTGCTTGTCAAGCAGGGAAACAAGTTGGAGGAAGTCACCGCGCGAAGAACATCATGACCACAAGAAGACCACTCGAGCTACTTCACATGGATCTCTTTGGTCCAAATGCCTACAAGAGTCTCAGTGGTAACTCATTTGGTCTAGTCATAGTCGATGATTTTTCAAGATTTACGTGGGTGTTCTTTCTTGATGACAAATCGCAGGTCCAAAAGATCTTCAAAAACTTCGCTAGGAAGGCCCAAAATCAGTTTGACATGAAGATCAAGAAGGTTCGGAGCGACAATGGAATGGAGTTCAAGAACGCAAATGTGGACACCTTTCTTGAAACAATTATCAAGTATCAAACTTCTCATAGTATTCAATGCACTTTATATGAAAGTTTTTATTATATCCCTCTTGGATGCCCATCATATTAGGACTAAATTCATAACCAAAGTAAATTACCATGCTGTTTAGGACTCTCAAAATAATATAAGTGACGCATGAGAGTTCATCTATTTCTATAAAATAAAACCACCACCGTGCTCTAAAAGGATGTAAGTGAAGCACTAGAGCAAATGACAAACTACTCCAAAAGATACAAGTGAAGATCAATGAGTAGTTGAATAATTATGCAACTATGTGAAGAAACTCTAACATTTAAGAATTTCATATCTTCGTATTTTATTCAAACATCAAGCAAAACTAAATAAAATAAAATGACGCTCCAAGCAAAACACATATCATGTGGTAAATAAAAATATAGCTCCAAGTAAAGTTACCGATGAACGAAGACGAAAGAGGGGATGCCTTCCGGGGCATCCCCAAGCTTAGGCTTTTGGTTGTTGTCGGTGTCAAAACTGGCGGTTCTCGGGTAGGGGGTCCCGAACTGTGCGTCTAGGTCGGATGGTAACAGGAGGCAAGGGACACGAAGTTTTACCCAGGTTCGGGCCCTCTCGATGGAGGTAAAACCCTACGTCCTGCTTGATTAATATTGATGATATGGGTAGTACAAGAGTAGATCTACCACGAGATCAGAGAGGCTAAACCCTAGAAGCTAGCCTATGGTATGATTGTTGATGTGTATGTTGTCCTACGGACTAAAACCCTCCGGTTTATATAGACACCGGATAGGGTTAGGATTACATAGAGTCAGTTACAATGATAGGAGATCTAAATATCCGTATCGCCAAGCTTGCCTTCCACGCCAAGGAAAGTCCCTTCCGGACACGGGATGAAGTCTTCAATCTTGTATCTTCATAGTCCTGGAGTCCGGCTGAAGGTATAGTCCGGCTATCCGAACACCCCCTAATCCAGGACTCCCTCGGTTGTCCTTGAATATTACATTGGGGTGCCTTGGTCATCCCCAAGCTTAGGCTCTTGCCACTCCTTATTCCATAGTCCATCAAATCTTTACCCAAAACTTGAAACTTCACAACACAAAACTTAACAGAAAACTCGTAAGCTCCGTTAGTATAAGAAAATAAATCACCACTTAGGTACTGTTGTGAACTCATTCTAAATTCACATTGGTGTAATATATACTGTATTCCAACTTCTCTATGGTTCATACCCTCCGATACTACTCATAGATTCATCAAAATAAGCAAACAACACATAGAAAACAGAATCTGTCAAAAACAGAACAGTCTGTAGTAATCTGTAGGATTCGAATACTTCTGTAACTAAAACAATCCTGAGAAATTAGGAAGTCCTAGGAAATTTGTTTATTAATCTATTTCAAGTGGAATTGGTACTTTATCGCTCTCTGGTAAGAAATGAAAATTATTCCCGTGAGCGCATACTTTCTGTTTTTTACAGCAAGATCAAATAACAATCACCCAAGAAGGTCCTAAAAGATTTACTTGGCACAAACACTAATTAAAACATAAAATACACAATCATAACAGAGGCTATATGAATTATTTATTACTAAGCAGGAGCAAAAAAGCAAAGAACAAAAATAAAATTGGGTTGCTTCCCAACAAGCGCTAACGTTTAAAGCCCCTAGCTAGGCATGATGGTTTCAATGATGCTCACATAAAAGATAAGAATTATAACATAAAAAGAGCATCATGAAGAATATAACAAGCACATTTAAGCCTAACCCACTTCCTATGCATAGGGATTTTGTGAGCAAACAATTTGTGGGAACAAGAATCAACTTGCATAGGAAGGTAAAACAAGCATAACTTCAAAACTTTAAGCACATAGAGAGGAAACTTGATATTATTGCAATTCCTACAAGCACATGTTCCTCCCTCATAATAATTTTCAGTAGCATCATGAATGAATTCAACAATATAACCAGCACCTAAAGCATTCTTTTCATGATCTACAAGCATAGAAATTTTATTACTCTCCACACAAGCAAAATTCTTCTCATGAATAATAGTGGGAGCAAACTCAACAAAATAATTATCATGTGAGGCATGATCCAATTGAAAACTAAAATCATGATGACAAGTTTCATAGATATCATTATTCTTTATAGCATACAAGTCATCACAATAATCATCATAGATAGCAACTTTGTTCTCATAATCAATTGGAACCTCTTCTGGAATAGTGGATTCATCACAAAATAAAGTCATGACCTCTCCAAATCCACTTTCATCAATATAATCATCATAAATAGCAGGCATGCTTTCATCATAATAAATTTGCTCATCAAAACTTGGGGGACAAAAATATCATCTTCATCAAACATAGCTTCCCCAAGCTTGTGGCTTTGCATATCATTAGCATCATGGGTATTCAAGGAATTCATACCAACAATATTGCAATCATGATCATCATTCAAAGATTTAGTGCCAAACATTTTAATGCATTCTTCTTCTAACACTTTGGCACAATTTTCCTTCCCATCATACTCACGAAAGATATTAAAAAGATGAAGCGTATGAGGTAAACGTAATTCCATTTTTTAGTTTTATTTTATAAACTAAACTAGTGCTAAAACAAGAAACAAAAAGATCTGATTGCAAGATCTAAAGATATACCTTCAAGCGCTAACCTCCCCGGCAACGGCGCCAGAAAAGAGCTTGATGTATACTACACAGCCTTCTTCTTGTAGACGTTGTTGGGCCTCCAAGTGCAGAGGTTTGTAGGACAGTAGAAAATTTCCCTCAAGTGGATGACCTAAGGTTTATCAATCCGTGGGAGGTGTAGGATGAAGATGGTCTCTCTCAAGCAACCCTGCAACCAAATAACAAAGAGTCTCTTGTGTCCCCAACACACCCAATACAATGGTAAATTGTATAGGTGCACTAGTTCGGTGAAGAGATGGTGATACAAGTGGTATATGGATGGTAGATAAAGGTTTTTGTAATCTGAAAATATAAAAACAGCAAGGTGACTAATGATAAAAGTGAGCACAAACGGTATTGCAATGCGTTGAAACAAGGCCTAGGGTTCATACTTTCACTAGTGCAAGTTCTCTCAACAATAATAACATAATTGGATCACATAACTATCCCTCAACATGCAACAAAGAGTCACTCCAAAGTCACTAATATCGGAGAACAAACGAAGAGATTATGGTAGGGTACGGAACCACCTCAAAGTTATTCTTTCTGATCGATCTATTCAAGAGTCCGTAGTAAAATAACATGAAGCTATTCTTTCCGTTCAATCTATCCTAGAGTTCGTACTAGAATAACACCTTAAGACACAAATCAATCAAAACCCTAATGTCACCTAGATACTCCAATGTCACCTCAAGTATCCGCGGGCATGATTATACGATATGCATCACACAATCTCAGATTCATCTATTCAAACTAACACAAAGCACTTCAAAGAGTGCCCCGAAGTTTCTACCGGAGATTCAAGAGGAAAACGTGTGCCAACCCTATGCATAGGTTCATGAGAGGAACCCGCAAGTTGATCACCAAAACATACATCAAGTGAATCAATAGAATAACCCATTGTCACCACGGTTATCCCACGCAAGACATACATCAAGTGTTCTCAAATCCTTAAAGACTCAAACCGATAAGATAACTTCATAGGGAAAACTAAATCCATTACAAGTGAGTAGAGGGGGAGAAACATCATAAGATCCAACTCTAATAGCAAAGCTCGCGATACATCAAGATCGTATCACCGCAAGAACATGAGAGAGAGAGAGAGAGAGATCAAACACATAGCTACTGGTACATACCCTCAGCCCCGACGGAGAACTACTCCCTCCTCATCATGGAGAGCACCGGGATGATGAAGATGGCCACCGGAGAGGGATTTCCCCCTCCGCAGGGTGCCGGAACAGGTCTAGATTGGTTTTCGGTGGCTACGGAGGCTTCTGGCGGTGGAACTCCCGATCTATTCTGCTCCCCAAAGTTTTTAGGGTATATGGGTATATATGGGAGGAAGAAGTATGTCGGTTGACCTCCGAGCTGTCCACGAGGCAGGGGGGCGCGCCAAGGGGGTGGGCGCGCCCCCACCCTCGTGGGCAGCCCGGGACTCTTCTGGTCCATCTCCGATACTCCGTGGGCTTCTTCTGGTCCAAAAATAAGTTCCGTGAAGTTTCAGGTCAATTGGACTCCGTTTGATTTTCCTTTTCTGCGATACTCTAAAACAAGGAAAAAACAGAAACTGGCACTGGGCTCTAGGTTAATAGGTTAGTCCCAAAAATCATATTAAATAGCATATAAATGCATATAAAACATCCAAGGTTGATAATATAATAGCATGGAACAATCAAAAATTATAGATACGTTGGAGATGTATCAATGGTCGCCACCAGATCCACCACTGCACATGGGAAGAGGCCGCCCACAAAAGAACCACATCAGTGGGGTGAGTTTTTGATTTGGGCATATTGAGAGTAAATGATATATTCTTGGTGTGACCAAGAATATAGAGAAAGCTGATATCTAACAATGCTATTGTCGTATTGTTGTCTGTGGCTAAAACCTGAACCATGTGATCATAGTTTTCAAGTGTCAAAGTTTCTCGATAAACTCAAAATATGTATCTCCTTCCATCTGAATTAGAATAAAGAATTTTGTGTATTTAATGACCGACTTCAAAATGCTAAAAAAACATGATTCATTTGGTGAAAACTACAAGCCGTTCAAAATTCAGTTGGAGGAACCCATACACCGATCAAAACACAAGATATTCTTCCTGTTCATCTCCGATGAGATGACAAGGGACTAAGTTGTTGTAATTATCATGATCCTATCAAAGGTTGCCATTATCATGGTGCTACCATCACATTGATATTGTCCCGTGATAGCAAATATAGACCGATATATTACACTAGCATAGAAGAACGCACCAACAATGTAAGTGAGCGTGGTTGATCATGCGGTGCAACACGGTCTGTACCCGGTCTCACGGCAATAAATTACTCTTACCCTCACAAAAAAGATAAAACTACTCTCAAAATAGTTTAGTTGGGTATTCTAAAACAGAGGGACATAAAGTTAAATCAGCCATCAACGTAAAAGATGGGAACATGTAACCACTTGAACATGCAGAAACAAAACTTAAGGGCAACTCCAACGCGAATCACCAAACGCCGGACCTTCCAACCGTGGTCATCAAATGTCAGCCCGCTAATTTTTCACTATGCTCAGAGTAATTGTTAGGGCATATTTCTCCTTAGTGGTTTTCGTGATTGATGGCAATGTGTTTTGCGGACTAACAGTGTGCATTGAGTTTTTCAGAGATTATTACATGGCTCGAGATGGTTTGTTTCCCCTCAGTAATTAAGAGTGAAGACATCTATTTTCTGGCGTTTTCTTTTTGGTGGATTTGAGTCATAGGAAATCCGTACTATTAAGGGGCATCCACATTTGGAAAGGTTAGGGTGGAATCAACACGTACACATTCACCTTCGCACCCTCTTTCCTTCTTGGCAACTTGGAGCACCATATGTCTTCTGATTGGGCTTAATAGAAGCATCCAAGTGGCAGTACCGCGCTGGGGAGCGGTAGTACCGCTCTGGTGGTGCTGCCGCACTCCAGTACTTTAGGCACTTCCGCTTGTTTTAGGCGTTCTGTAAATCAGTGGTAATAGGGCAGTAGTCGTGAGCGGTAGTACCACTTGTGCGGGTACTGTGGCTCGTACTACTACCCCACTACCGCAGATCCATGAACCCTAGAGGGCTAAGAGGTAGTACCACTGCTTCAGAGCGGCAGTACCGCTTGTGCGGTACTACCAACATCTACCTCTGCTCGCACTACCGCTTAGTTCTGGGCTTTTGTAACCTCGTTCCACTCTAGCGGAAGTAGAGCGACAGTGGACAACAGTAGTACCGCCTTGTGCGGTACTGCCGCACAACCTGAATCTACTTCCGTAGTTCCACCTCAGTTTGCAACACTAAGTGGAAGTACCGCTGGTGAGAGCGGTGGTACCGTTCCGGTGGAACTACCGCGTCCGTGACTCTGTGAGTTGCACTCATTGACTAGAACTGCCGTGCATGGCAGTAGTACCACTTGTGCATGACTTGTGGGCAGAAAACGGTTGGATTTGTTCCCCTACTATATAAGGAGGTCTTCTTCCTCAAGAAGACCTACCTCTTTTCCGCCAAGCTCCAGTGTTACCCCTAAGTTCATTTTCGCCCGATCTCTCTCCCTAGACAACAAAACTTGTTGATTCTCTAGGGTTTTCTTGAGAGGGCCCCGATCTACACTTCCGTCGAGGGAAATTTGATTCCCCCCACTAATCCCTTGTTGATGTTGTTACTCTTGGGTGTTTGGGCACCCTAGACAAAAGAGGTCACCTCCGAGCCACAATCCATTATGGTGAAGCTTCGTGGTGGTGTTGGGAGCCTCCAATTAAGTTGTGGTGATTGCCCCAACCTTGTTTGTAAAGGTTACGTCACCACCTTCAAGGGCAACACTATTGGAATCACGACTTGTTGCATTGTGCGAGGGCGTGAGGAGAATACGGTGGCCCTAGTGGCTTCTTGTGGGAGCATTGTGCCTCCACACATCTCCAATGGAGACGTACTTCCCCCTAAAGGGAAGGAACTTCGGTAACACATCCTCGTCTTCACCGACTCCACTTTGAGCAAGCTATTATTGCGTTGTATCCTTTTCTTGCTTGTCTTGTGGTTGTTGTTAGCATCATATAGGTTGTTCACCTAGTTGCATATCTAGACAACCTATTTGTTTCTAAAACTAATTCATTAAGAAAAGCTAAAAATTGGTAGTTGCCTATTCATCCCCTCCCGGTCAACCATATCGATCCTTTCAGTAATGAATGGTAAATAGAACAATTCTTCTTTGATAACTAAAAGATAAATATTCCAATGCAACAATAATTCAAATATAAATATTATAATTCAAACATAAAGTTTTGAAATAATAGTTTCAATTGGAATTTAACTTATTACCACATATTCTCAACTAGATCATTCTGAAGCTGCTCATGAGTTCCTAGATGGCAAATCTGTTGATGTGTTTAGAGAAAATCCTCAAACGTCGTCAAATTATGCTCTGGAAGTTGGATAAGATCATCTGTCTCTTGAAATTCAAGAGTTTGGTGAACTCCCTCACTCTCATCCCCCATAATCATGTTGTGCAAGATCACACAAGTTTTCATCACCTCCCACAATGTCTTTGGATACCATAGTTTAGTTGGTCCTTGAAAAACTGCATAACAAGTCTAGAGCACTCCAAATGCCCTGCCCACATACTTTCTAGCACCTTCATGTTTTGGGGTAAGTGAATTTTTTTGTTACCACTTGGCTCAGAGATGGTATTGAAAAGGTCACCCATGGAGGATAGATAGCATCACAAAGATAGTACCATGTTGTAATCATGACCATTGATGATATGGTTGCACACAGGAGCTTTCCTCGCCCACAACTTCAAACTATGGAGGCCGCCGCATCACGTTGATGTTATTGTGGGACTCAGACATGCAAAAGAAAGAGAGTCAAATATATCTTGCGATGCAAATGCTTTAGGAATGATGGTGGGCTTTCTGCAATGGCCTTAGTATTGCCCCTGTTGAGCATATGGTCGACTCTTTCATTTTTGGTGCATGCAATACAAGAATCTGAGAATGCCTAGAAACCCTCTTGATTCTCCAAGTGCCATGAGCTATTTGCGGCATTGGTTCTCTCAAGTACTTCGCTTCAAACACCATGACCACTACAGTAGCAAATCTTACCATACATTTGAGGCATGTGCTTTCAGCCATTCGAAGGTACTCATCCCACGAATCTATGATCGTGCCATAGGAAAGCAGCCTCATAGAAAGCGTGCGCTTCTAATAACCAGAGAATCCAATGTTTTCGATGACATGCTCTTCATCTTGATGTAATAAACATAGGCCCTGACACCTTGCTATATGTGTTCGAACACATGTTTTCGCATCTGAAATCGGCGATAGAAATAGGGTCTGAACAACGCATTGGGGGCAAAGTAGTCATAGTAAAACATAATATGGCCTCGTGTGATCTGTCGATTCAACACTCAATGTCCCTTTGTTGAACCATTGTAGTTGACAACATGCTCTGACACACATTACGCATCTTCGGGAATCACCCTCATCATCGATGTTTCATCATCGTCTTCATCCTCGTCCGACGAAGACGAATCCATGAACTCGACGTAGAAGTATTACTCGGTTGAATCCATCATGTTTGCTTAAAAGTAAACAACAAGAACGCTTTGGCAATAGCATTTGACCAAACACTTGTTGGGTGTAGTATCTGCCATGGGCGGCGTTGGCAAGGGGGAGGATACCATGGCTGCGGCTGATTTCAGGGTGGTACAAAGGCGTAGGAAAAGCCGGGCAACGCCTGGATGGAGAGGAGGAGGTTCGACAAGTCTTCGACGGTGCCGGGTGGTACAACAGTGATGTCGGAGTCGGGTAGCATGGATACAGAGCATATGAGGATGGATGAAACACGGAAAAAATGGAGTCCTGCGTTACGGACATCCAGACACCCACAAACATCACCTCAATTTGTTTGGGGGATTTCAGACTGGTCTTGACCAATTTGATGATCATAGTTGGATGGCCAAAAGTGAGTGTTCATTGTGGACTTTTGCAGGCGATTTGGTGATCTGTGTTAGAGTTACCTTGGGATGCTAGGGTTGACATATCAAATAGGGTGATGTGCAAATTGCACTGCACACCACCGAACAAGGCAGAAGGAAAGCTTGTGAGCACATGCAGCGGTAGCTCCCGTGATGCCAGGGTTGAACATGAACCTATGGTGATAGCTCACCTGGAGCTCCAAAACTTCATAACAACAAGAATTCACAAGTCAAACTCGAAGCACACGTAGAGGAAGAATCTCAATGCATCATAGGCATGCAAAACGATAGATTAGACCTGGCAGTAGTTGCAGAATAACCAACAACCAGTACCAAACTCATAACCAAGTTCAAGGGTGTAGGAAAATACCACCAACATAAAGATAACGGAGTCCGCCAGATGGTAAACCTCCCAGATCAACCAGAACCAGACCAATGTACTTATGGTTTACTACTAGCATAGTTTCAAATCACAAACGGTTAACGTCTTCACTAGTCAAACTCGAGGCACATGCAGAGGAAGAATCTCAACGCATCATAGGTGAAAGATCGTGGATGTCGCCTAGAGGGGGGGTGAATAGGCGTTTTAAAATAATTACGGTTTAGGCTTGAACAAATGCGGAATAAACCTAGCGGTTAATTTGCCAAGCACAAAACCTAAAACTACTAGGCTCACCTATGTGCACCAACAACTTATGCTAAGCAAGATAAGCAACTATGTGATAGCAAGATATATGACAAGAAACAATATGGCTATCACAAAGTAAAGTGCATAAGTAAAGGGGCTCGGGTAAGAGATAACCGAGGCACGCGGAGACGACGATGTATCCCGAAGTTCACACCCTTGCGGATGCTAATCTCCGTTTAGAGCGGTGTGGAGGCACAATGCTCCCCAAGAAGCCACTAGGGCCACCGTAATCTCCTCACGCCCTCGCACAATGCAAGATGCTGTGATTCCACTAAGGGACCCTTGAGGGCGGTCACCGAACCCGTACAAATGGCAACCCTTGGGGGCGGTCACCGAACCCGTACACTTTGGCAACCCTTGGGGGCGGTCACCGGTACCCGTCAAATTGCTTGGGGCGATCTCCACAACCTAATTGGAGACCCCGACGCTTGCCCGGAGCTTTGCACCACAATGATTGAGCTCCGAACACCAACAACCGTCTAGGGCACCCAAGCACCCAAGAGGACAAGCTCAAGGGTACCAAGCACCCAAGAGTAATAAGCTTCTCAACTTGTAACTTCCACGTATCACGTGGAGAACTCAAACCGATGCACCAAATGCAATGGCAAGGGCACACGGAGTGCCCAAGTCCTTCTCTCTCAAATCCCACCGAAGCAACTAATGCTAGGGAGGAAAATGAGAGGAAGAACAAGAAAGAGAACACCAAGAACTCCAAGATCTAGATCCAAGGGGTTCCCCTCACATAGAGGAGGAAGTGATTGGTGGAAATGTGGATCTAGATCTCCTCTCTCTTTTCCCTCAAAAACTAGCAAGAATCCATGGAGGGATTGAGAGTTAGCAAGCTCGAAGAAGGTCAACAATGGGGGAAGAACACGAGCTCAAAGGGTTAGGTTCAATGGGGAAGAAGACCCCCTTTTATAGGAGGGGGAAAATCCAACCGTTATCCCCCACACAGCCCCGCAGAGAGCGGTACTACCGCTGAGGTAGAGCGGTACTGCCGCCCTCAAGCGGTACTACCGCTCCCCCTCAGCGGTACTACCGCGCCAGAAGAGAAGGGCTGGGGCAGGGGCCCAGGGCGGTACTACCGCGGAGGTAGAGCGATACTACCGCTCTCAAGCAGTACTACCGCCACTACTGCCGCAGCTAGTACCGCAAAACCCGACACGAGAAAATGCGCGCAAGAATCGAAGCGGAAGGAGCACCATGCCACCACGGTACTGCGGCTGAGCCCAGCAAGCGGTACTACCGCTCCGAGGAGCGGTACTACCACTACAGACGCAGTGACAGGACGGTAGTAGCACGGAACCGCAGAGGTACTGCCGCTGAGGCCACCCAGCGGTACTACCGCTCCGGGGAGCGGTACTACCGCTCCAAGGAGCGGTACTACCGCTTAGGGAGTCTCAGCCGCACTACCGCTGTGGACCGCGGTACTACCGCTGGGTCCAGGAAAAACCATACTCCAGAAAACCAGAACTGCCATAACTTCTGTATATGAGCTCCGAATTGAGCAAACTCAAGCTTGTTGAAAGCAAGACGACGAGTAGCATCAAAACAGCGAAAGGGGAGGTATGCCAACAAATAGAGGAGTGAAACCTCCAACCGAGACGAACCGACAAAACCTCCAACATCGAAAACATCATAGAAGATGCATGCGAACTCCGTTTTTGATGAACTCAAGCTTGTCATCAAGATGACCATAAGCTCTAAGACTCACAAAGAGAACCAAACAAGAACCAAGAAAGATGATGCAAGGAAGCAATGGTTTGAGTTCTCAGCGAACGATACGATCAAGCTACTCATCGAGAGCCCCCCTTGATAGTACGGCAATCGATCCTATAACCCGGTCTCCCAACTACCATCATGAGACCGGTAAAATAGAAAACCTACCAAGGGCAAACCTTTGCCTTGCACATGGTCCACTTGAGCTAGATGATGACGATCTTGACTCCCTCAAGTTGGACCACCTTTCTTGATTGTGTTGGCTCGATGAAGACTAGTTGATTGCTCCCCCATACTCCACTATGGGTGAGCCTTTCTTCCGCACATCTTCACAAGTTCATTATCACCACAAAGGACGGCAAGCTTCAAGCATTTGATCTCTTCGTGATGCTCCACTTGAACTTGCACACCGCAACCTAACCCCACAAAGAACTCTCCCGAAGACCATGGGTTAGTACACAAAGCGTAATTGACAATTCTTACCATACCATGGGATCACTTGATCCCTCTCGGTACATCTTCTGCGCTTTGTGAGTTGATCAACTTGATTCACTCTTGACTTAGTCTTGAACCTTTCCAATTCTCTTCATTTGGATGATGTCTTGAAGGTAGACATGAATGATCACACAATCTTCTTCTTCAAGACATGCTTGCAATAAGCTCAACTCTCACATGACCAATCTTTGGATAATTCCTTGAATAACACCTTGGTCGACACAAACTCTCCTTGAAATCAACACATGTACTCCAAGACAAGCATATGGACAAAACCTTCAAATATAACTCAAGGCAACCATTAGTCCATAGAGATTGTCATCAATTATCAAAACCAAACATGGGGGCACCGCATGTTCTTTCAATCTCCCCCATTTTGGTAATTGATGACAATCACTTTCAAGAGAGTTTAATACAAGGAATTATGCATCACCATGCAATGCAACAACCAATAATGCATGCGTATGAGATGCAAAAGCTTAGGAACAAAACCAACGCAAGGAGAAAACTCTAAAGACTTCTCCACAAAACTCTCCGAGACCTCCACAAAACTCTCTGAAACTTCTCCCCCATTGGCATCGATTGCCAAAATGGGCGAAAAGCTTAGAAGGCCAATATAGATTGAGTTCCTCCATAAGTTGTGTATTTTCAACAAGAGAGTGGAATGCAATACACATATCCAACAATAAATACTTGGAGGAAGACAAACTATATTGAGGCCCAAAGATTGCAAAAGAAAGATATGCCACAAAGACATACCAAAGAGAGACACAAGCAATCAAGCGATCAAAAGATACCAATTGAAGCAAGCTATCAAGAGATACCAAATGAACCAACTAGGCCAAAGATCCTACGAGCCACAAGAAAGAAAGATATTATGATATGAGCAGGAGTGTTCTTCTAGAGAAACTAGAGAAGCTCCCCATGATTTGTGCACACATAAGAATGTTTGTATTTGGATACAAAGTGCACAAAATAGGATCATAGCTCCCCCAAAATCAATAGAAACTTACAACAAGTGCAAGTGAGCATATAGGAAACTAAGCCTAGTACTTGCAACTAACACATGGTTGAGCAACAAGTAAAAGAGGCGACTTAAGCATGGGCTCAACCAAAATGATGTGTGTGAGTCAAGGCAATGCACTTGAGAAGACTAATGTACGGATGAGCATTAAGCATCAATAAAGTCTTGAAAGAATGAGGCAACACGGTGCAAGGCCTATCATTCCCACACACAACAAGTAAATGGGTTCACAAGCGTACTAATAAGCATATAAAGAACCTATGCTTGTGACAACCCATGGTGAAGATAGAAGATGAAAGCCTCATCAAGACAAGGGATACCAATTAAGATGGCAAAAGCCTCGTAAAGATAAGCATGACGAAAATAATCTTCACCACTCAAGAGTGCATCAAGATGCAACGAGATAAGACACACACTCAAGGCAAAAGCTTTCACGGAGCCACCAAAGAAATAACATAAGAAAGACAAGGTGGACATGAAAGAAAAGATATCATCTAGAGATGTAATTTCTCTCAAGTGTATAAGGTTCTAGGTAGACGAAATCATGATGATATATATCTACAAAGAAGGATGTACACCCGAGATAGTTACAACATGAAGGAACAAGATATCCAAAGGGAAGTCATACATATACCAATAAGATATTTGCTTGAGAGCATGGCACAAGGCTAGATATGGTCTTATTGCATATAAATGAATTCCAAACACACGAACATCAAAGACATCACAACTAGCAACAAGACATCATTGTTGGGATGCTTTGAGAAAGGAAACAAGTAACACAAGAGAGAATGAATAACATGCCATGATACAACCTACACAAGGTTGATGCAAGAAATGTGTGCATGGAGTATATGAAGATACTTGTTACCGAGATAACATTGGAAGGATGTAGTAGATACCAATTGAAGGTACAAAGTAGTTCATTGATCATCCTAGCTTGACTCCAATAAGCACATGGTGACAACACCTTCCTTGTGAGTGAGCCGAGCATCCAATGCATCTCCACTTGTTCCTAGAACAACACCACAAACAAAATGATACCCAAACTCATTGGTACCAAAGAGTTAGAGAACCAACAACACATAGGACAAACTCCACATAAATATGTGCATATAGATAAGGAAATGAATTCCATGCACAACTCATCCAATTTGAGACTAGGAGGATATTCTCCTATATATTGGGTCAAAGAAAGGAAGCATGCCAAGGATACTACACGAAGTAAATATGCATGCTCAAGACTTTCAAGAACCGATACCAAAAGACAAAGAAATACCAAGGAAAGAAAAGATACCAAATGAATAAATCATCACTTGGAACAAGGAATGAGATATCCATTGATATACACAAAGAAGAGACATCAAACTCCCAAAAGAGAGGATGGTTCCAAACAAACCAAGCTCTCTACAAAGTTTCATGATGGCACAAAGTACCAAAACGAAAACGGCTTGCCTTCCACCAACACACACTTGATAAGGATCGCAAGAAGAGTGTTTTATAGAAAATAGGATAGCTCCCCCGAGACTAGTGCATTAGAGAGAAATTGCATTTGAATACAACATGCACGAGGTGGGATCATCACTTTCACTATATCTAGAAAACACTAGACAAGGTCAAGAAATACACAAGATCCACAAGTGGTATGGAAGACAAAGGGAGTTGATACAAACCTTGGCAAGAGAAAGGGCAAATAAAAAGCAAAAGCCAATGTAAAGATGATCAATAATTTCTACCACACATAAGTGAGTACCAATTGTCAAAAGACAAGAAGTATTTGGGAATAATTCCCGGTGGTAGATAACAAGGATATCCGACACCATCTTCACACCAAACAAAAAGCAAATTGCAACTTGTAGAGCTAACATGCCACCTAGGAACAAGATAATTTACAATATCAACTCTAGATGACAATATCTCAAATGTACACATTTTCTAGGCTAGTAATATACACGTAGCATATTACTCCCCCATAATGTGATACCAATTAAAGACTTTAACAAGAGGCAATAAGAGGAACCAACAAGAGATAATTAATGGACTATTTAGAATTTGAATTTCTCATGAGGAGACATACCACATAGCAACTAGATAATCTTGTAATATCAATACTAAATGGTATTCCTCATGTACACACATTTATAGGATTGTGAGGTGCACAAAGCACATTACTCCCCCATAACGGGATATTCCATTAATCTCTCACAAGAGCCAACTAAGATACAAGAAGAAGCATAAGGCTCTACGCACGACACACACGCACATGATGTCCAAACCAACACACAAGTTGGAAGCACAACATATACAAACACATGCAAGGAACAAAGCCAAACATGCAAAGGGGCAAGTAACTTTCAATGTAAACAATTTAAGCACGAGTTACCGCAAGGAGAAACATTGGATATGATAGAAACTTGATAATCCGAATGACTTGGCTTGAGACAATAAGAATGATGAAGTCCCCTTAATTCTTCATAATGTAGCCATGTCTCCAATGACCTCCAACATCACCTATTGATCAAGTTTTAACTTGTTGGTCCCCAACCAAGTTGGGTCCTAAGAGGTTAGTCACAATAGGCTTGGCTACCCAAATGGTTCTTTGCTTCAAACCACTTTGAGTACCAACAAACTTGGCAACCACATTGCCAACCTTATCCTTCCCAAGAGAATAGACATCATCAATAATAATTGGGTCGGATAAGTTACCACTAGTGCATGAAGAAGCGAGGTGACCTTTCTCGCGACATAGGTAGCAACGTCTACTCTTCACTTTCTTCTCACTTGATTTCTCAACTTGAGAAGCATTAGCTTGAGTCTTCTTGGGAAGAGGCCTTTCTTCAACTTGAGGTTGAGAATGAGAGTGAACTTGTGGCCGCTTCCCTTGTTGCTTGTCACTAATGGGCTTCTTCTTCAATGGGCAAGATCTAACATGATGCCCTTCTACTTTGCACTTGAAGCAAATAATCTTGGCCGAATTCTTGACTTGTTCTTGGCCCTTCTTCTTGATCATCTTGGACTTCTTCTTCTTTGGAGTTGAATCCAAGTCCACCTTTGTCACTGGGGGATTTTTGCACACTCAAGATATTGTTGAGTGTGGATTTCCCTTCATGACTCTTTTCCAAGTCTTTCTTCAAAGAAGTGACTTGGGCCTTGAGCTCTTTGATTTCCTCTACATGGTTAGTCTCAACACAAGTACTAGAGGAAGTATAAGCTTGGGAGTGATGCCAACAAATAGAGGAGTGAAACCTCCAACCGAGACGAACCGGCAAAACCTCCAACATCGAAAACATCATAGAAGATGCATGCGAACTCCGTTTTCGATGAACTCAAGCTTGTCATCAAGATGACCATAAGCTCTAAGACTCACAAAGAGAACCAAACAAGAACCAAGAAAGATGATGCAAGGAAGCAATGGTTTGAGTTCTCAGCGAACGATACGATCAAGCTACTCATCGAGAGCCCCCCTTGATAGTACGGCAATCGATCCTAACCCGGTCTCCCAACTACCATCATGAGACCGGTAAAATAGAAAACCTACCAAGGGAAAACCTTTGCCTTGCACATGGTCCACTTGAGCTAGATGATGACGATCTTGACTCCCTCAAGTTGGACCACCTTTCTTGATTGTGTTGGCTCGATGAAGACTAGTTGATTGCTCCCCCATACTCCACTATGGGTGAGCCTTTCTTCCGCACATCTTCACAAGTTCATTATCACCACAAAGGACGGCAAGCTTCAAGCATTTGATCTCTTCGTGATGCTCCACTTGAACTTGCACACCGCAACCTAACCCCACAAAGAACTCTCCCGAAGACCATGGGTTAGTACACAAAGCGTAATTGACAATTCTTACCATACCATGGGATCACTTGATCCCTCTCGGTACATCTTCTGCGCTTTGTGAGTTGATCAACTTGATTCACTCTTGACTTAGTCTTGAACCTTTCCAATTCTCTTCATTTGGATGATGTCTTGAAGGTAGACATGAATGATCACACAATCTTCTTCTTCAAGACATGCTTGCAATAAGCTCAACTCTCACATGACCAATCTTTGGATAATTCCTTGAATAACACCTTGGTCGACACAAACTCTCCTTGAAATCAACACATGTACTCCAAGACAAGCATATGGACAAAACCTTCAAATATAACTCAAGGCAACCATTAGTCCATAGAGATTGTCATCAATTATCAAAACCAAACATGGGGGAACCGCATGTTCTTTCAATAGGCATGCAAAATGATAGATTAGAACTATCATTAGTTGCAGAATAACCAACAACCAGGACCAAAGTCATAACCAAGTTCAGAGTGTAGGAAAATACCACCAACATAAACATAACGGAGTCCGCCAAATGGTAAACCTCCTAGATCGACCGGAACAAGACCAATGTACTTACGGTTTACTACTAGCCAATGTTGGGGATATCGCTTATGGGGAACTTATCGGTTGACCCATGATAAGGGGTGAATCGGCCAGTTTATCGGCAAATTTATCGCCATATCGGCTGATTTATCGGCCGATAAATCTTATCGGTCGGACAAAGGTAAGCGATAAATCGGCCGATTTATCGGAATATCGGAAGATATCTTGAACAGTGCTACTAGCATAGTTTCGAACCACAAATGGTTAACGGCTGCTCCCAAGCATTAACAAAGTTGGGTTTCTGTCATTGTCGGTCATTCGCATTACGAGATAGTTGTTTCTTTAGTTGTTCCCCCTCGACCTTCATTCTAAGGCCCACTGGTTCTTCCTCCGGAGTTCATCCCCTTCCTCTTTGGTGAAGTCGTTCTTGATGTTGAAGGTCTTGCGGATCTCCTTTGGAGTCATCCCCTTTATAATGTCAACGACCTTCTGTCAGGTCAGGTCAAACAACCCCCTGATGTCCAGGTAGTTTGCAACCTGTCAAGGAAAATACAAGCATGATGGTCAGGTATCATACTTACACAAAAGAGACGAAACATATAAGAAACAGGAGCAACATAAACAAGATATAATTGCATCACTCACATAGTGAAGGAGCACAACTTCGTAATTCAACAAGCATGATGGTCAGGTATCATACTTACACAAAAGAGACGAAACAAATAAGAAACAGGAGCAACATAAACAAGATATAATTGCATCACTCACATAGTGAAGGAGCAGAACTTCGTAATTCAACAAAATAGTAGTAAAAATGCAAATGATGAGCGAGCAGAAGTTCATATTAAGCAAAACAGTAGCAATATAACATGATGAGGGAGCAAAATTCCATACTTAACCAAGACAATATCAATGCATATAGTATAGTCTGAAGGTGAGTTGTCTTACATGACACTGAAACAATACTATACAAGCTTTGCACATAGATGGATTCCAATGTAGTGCAGATGAATTACTCAAGCAACGGGATAACCCAAAACAGCTATTTACAGCAACAAACCTACCAACTAGGAGTAGTAAAGAAATGCATATTATATCACGTGCAAAAGAATATACTATTAAACAATGAGACATATACTACAAAGCTAAACACCAAAAGATCATCCTCATGTGTGCAGAATATTATCCGGACTAAAGACACCACAAAGCAACAAGGAAAGATCACATGCCTTACAATCTGATGGGATAAATATACCGAATAGTAGAACACAGATGCATCCTAGAATAGCATTCTTGATTGGCCATGCAACAAGCATAGAATGGTAATGACATCAAAGCACTCCGAAAGACCATCACAAAGAAACAATCAAACCATGTTGATATCTTACAATATTGCTGACCATTTCTATAGATAAACCTCCAATCTAATAATGAAATGCAAGTCAGATAGTTTAGATTTCCAACAAAGGACGAAATGCAAATAGTCAAATGTTATCAAAGTAACTCTTCTCAAGTAAATATAATATACAAAAAGGAGCAATGCAAGTTAACTCAGTAAACATATTAGCAAGTAAGGCAATGCACTTTCACCAATATCATCAAGGGACATTTACATTTGTGCCCCTCATTCGAACCCACTACTCAGATTTGCCCCTAATTTCCAAGCATGCTCAAATTTGCCCCTCCGCCGTCAGTTGCACTTACAGAATTGCCCTTCCGTGCCGTTTCCGTCCAGTCAAAGGTCTTTGACCGTTTTCTTAACATTTGCTGGACCTTTTTGCCCCTATATGCCCATGCCACTTACACGTGGGACCGGCTCAGGAAAACAAGAAAACTCTCTCACCCCCTGACTCACTTACAACTGGCCCCCAGCAAACATAAAAGAATAAATAAAAAAACTCTCTCCCTCTCTCTGCCTGACATGTGGGCCACGGGAGGCCCACATGCCAGGGTCAACGCTGGTCCGCACATGGCCATGGTGCGGCTCGGCCGATGGCCGGCGCCGGCGAGGGCAGCACGCCTGCTCGTGAGGACCAGAGAGGCATGCTCGGACTGGTCTGGCGAAGGGGGTGGAGCCGACGCCCACAGCTATCGTCATTGCTAATGTCGAAGCTATTGGCTGAGAGCGCCTGAGAGCTTCTGTCGACGTTGTCGTCACTAGCCACCGCGGCGCGAGTCTAGATCGAGCAGGATGAGCATGTCCATGAGCTCCTTCGGTCGCCTATCCTCCGCCCTACGCAGTCAATCGAGCCTGGGGCCGCCCGTTGACGACGCGCGGGACCGCGAACTCCGCCACGACCGTCGCTCTTCCCCTCCTAAATCCGGCCGCGCCGGGCCACCATTGAGCTACCCGACCTCTGTGTCATCGTCACCGAAGGGTCACGCACCTACTACGGTCTTCTCCCGCTTGATTCTGTGGCCGGAGCCACCTGCCCGAAGCCGACCGCCATGACGGACCTCGACTGGTCGGCCATGTGCGCGCCCATTTACTCCTGCCGCGCTCAGCATGCTTAGAGCATCGCCCAGATCGTGTGCCTCGCGACCTCCTCCCGCGGTTGTACGGCCCCCTCCGGCGAGCCGCCGGCGAGCGCAGCCGCTCACGGCCGCGAATGCGTGGACCAGTTGACCCTGGGTCCCATGGCCCACATGTCAGGTTGAGAGAGAGGGGGGCGATTATGAGAGGAGAGTGTTTTTTATTCTGTACTAATTTTGTTTGGGGTCCATGTGTAAGTCAGAGAGAGGGGATAAGACAGATTTTTTTTACGTTGGTCCCACATGTAAGTTGCATGTGCAGAGAGGGGCAAAAATGTCCAGCCAACATCAGGAAAACGGTCAAAGCCCTTTGACTGGACGGAAACGGCACATAAGGACATTTTTGTAAGTGCAACTAATGGAAGAGGGGCAAATTTGAGCATGCTTCGAAATTAGGGGCAAATATGAGTAGTGGGTTCGAGTTAGGGGCACAAATATAAATGACCCTATCATCAAATAACATATAATAGTTGTTTCATCCCATTGAGATTACAAATACCTAGGATCACACAACCATGTAAATACGATGGCAAATAACCCATAAAGAAAACATAAAAAAACAGATAGGTCGACAACATCCCCATTTTATTTATTTAAAAAATTAATGAACCATTCCAATATTTTGCAGAATACCTGCAATGAACCTACAATACATATCAGAGTACCTGCGAGAGTCTATAGTACTGCCCAGTTCCCAACCCAACAACGCCATGAAACCCTAAAACCCAAAATCACGAGCACGCGAAGAACAAATCTAGGGTACCAACCGTTCAAAATCACAACAAAACCGCATCTAAAGAGCAGGAACAAGAGCCCTCGACAAGTAGTACTAACTAGAAGGAGCACCACGGGGAGGGTTGGATGGAAATATCACCAAGATGAGGTCGAAGAGGATGTGATGTTTGACGTCGACGAACTCCTTGTCAAAGGTCTTGAGGTCCTGCTCGTAGGCCTTGGCGATGGAGTTTGTGGCTTCAGCTCCGCGCTTCTGGACGTGCTGCTTGCAGTACTTGATGACCATGGCGAGGATCTTGGCTTTGACGTTGGGGAGGGGGGTGGTGTTGTCGATGCAGTAGTCCTCGACCATGTGCTTGATGGTCTGCAACTCCATCGCCACCGTCTCCTCCACCACAAACTCCACGCCATCGGAGCTCCTCAATGTGAGCCTTCTCCGATGTCGCCGCTGCCGCATCCGCCATTGATCCGGTCGCTGGGGAGACTGGGGTGGCTGGGTGGTGCGAGGCGAGAAACCGTAGGAGAGAAGGCGAAGTGGGAGTTTGGGGGCTTGGTGGGAAGGGGAGGCGCTTTCACTTTTCGGACCACGAAGGAGAAATGTGGATTTTTTTTGTGGACTCGAAAGGGTCTAAAATTATTACCATTATCATTTAGGGAAACATCGAAGCTTCGTCCGGTCGCCTAGCTCTCTCCCATGCGCCACGCCACACCCACCAATACTAAGGCGCCACGCCACACCCACCAATGCCAAAGAGCCACACGTCCTTGCGCCCCACGCACATCCCTTCTCCCCTTCTTATCTTCTTTTTCCCTTTGGTCTAAAATTATTACCATATCATTTAGGGAAACGCCAAAGCTTCCTCTGGTCGCGTAGCGCCACGCTACACCCAGCAATGCCAGGGCGCCATGCTACACCCAGCAATGCCAGGGCACCACACGTCCTTGTGGGCTCACACACATCCCTTCTCCCCTGCTTCTCTTCTTTTTCCCTCTGGTCGGACTCCTCTCCCCCAAGCGCGCTCCCCCTCCTCTCCCCCGATGCTCACCGACATGGCCGCACTCTCTCCTCCTCTTCCTTGATGCTCGCCGCCATGGCCACCTCCTCCTCCGCCCCTCCCCCCATGGGCACGGCCAGCGATCTTTTCCCCTACCAGTCCACAAATGTTGCAACCGACGGCCTCATCGCTGGAACTCGTGTGGCTGCGTGTAGCATTCCAAGGCCATGGTTGCAAGCTCTTTTTCGGGGGGGCATAATTTTTTGACATGATCCAACCACATGTTTCCACCCACATTCTTTTTCGAACCAACAACACAATTTCTTGGAACCGACTACACATTTTGCTAGAATGCGAGGTTGATGACCACGACCGGCATATTTTTTGTTGCAACCAGAGTTGTAGCTGACGACACTGTAGTCGTCTTTTTACAACCGTACCCGGCAAAAGCTACATCCACATTCAAGCAGAGCTGCAACCCTTTTCACATGGGAGTTGCAACTACCGAGGACATAGGTGTCTATGTTACAAATGCAGAGGAGCTAAGACGACGGTGGCCACGAGCTACACGTTTTGCTGAAATCGGCGAATATAGATGTTACATTTGGTGAGGAATAAAGCTACTACCGGCAATTTTTTTTGTTGCTACCGAAGAATTATCTGTTACATTCATTTACAACTTAGTTGCGAACCCCCGACGATGAGACGACGGTTCTTGCTACAATCGTGTGGGTTTTTGCTACTAGTGTCGACGGTTTTTGCTACATCCATTATTCATGACCATGAGAGGCCGGTGGTGAACTGATGTGAATCTCGGCAACGAGATCTAGCATTGGCCCCGGGGCGGATGCTGCAACCGGCCAGTGATAAGCTGAAACCTCGACTGGCAAGGCGTGATGGCGACCGCACGGCACTACGACTGTAGAGCTGGTGAGTTGCAGCGACGACTCGACGGTCACCATAGCAAGGGCGGTAGATACCTTGTCTCTATTTTGCTACGACCGATAATGAAAATCGTTGCCACGACGTCGGCCATGGTTTTTGCGACCAACATGGGGTTGCTCCTCAGTGGGAGACGACGAGAGCGACGACCAATGAGCGAGCGATGGTGGCCGGTAGTGGCATGACGAGCGCGGGGTGGTGGCTCAGGGTGCAGAGGGGGCACAGACGAGCTCTCTATGGGGGGAGGGAGGGCATGGGGGATTTTTCAGCCGTGCAAGAGGAAAGAGAAGAAAGCGATAGTGCACCCTACTCTCTCAAATCGGATGGCTGCTAGACGACTGGCAAAAATTTGTGTCGGCAGGCCGGTGCCTAGCACTGCCCTATTATTTAGGGGGCTAAGTTTTGAGAATTTGGTCACACTGGTTTGGTTCACATCATCAGATAGGAAGACACTTAATGGATGTGTTCTTTGTCCGGATTTACTATGTCCGTTGTTCAAAACTAATGGACCAATGCAAAATGTCTAGGCTTAAGACGTGTGATTTAGGAGTATGGTAATAGCCAATGAAATTAACTCAGAGTAATTGCATGCAACTGATTGCACGCTACGTATTTGCCTCCAGCTAGTCAAGCGTACATCCAATGCTAGCCCCCAATTATAGCATGCATATGTTGCCATTTTCATTCTTGTATGCCAATTCGAGCGCACATCAAGTGGAGGGCATCAAGGAAATGTAAAAAAACTAAGTGCATTGTTGGTCACAATCACAGAACTCTGTAAAAAAGTCCCTAGCATTATCTTTGACAGATTTGTTTGTGAGTCGTCGTGTCCACATGGATACCTTGGTGAGGCCCAAAGTAATTGCATACAACTGGTTGTATGTTTTGTGAACGCGTACGTCCAACACTAGCCTGCAATTATAGTGCAGCCATTACCATCTTCATTTTTGCATGCCAATCGAGCGTACACCCATCGAAGGGGCTAGAAACAGTAAAGCGATAACCACATTGCGTGTCACACAACTCTATCATGGTGACTAGTTTAGCTTTTTCCGAAAAGGTCCCTAGCAATATTTTTGGAGGCATATGGTTTTGAAGTCATATGCTGACAGTGGCTTTATATGCGCTTTCTATAAATGGACCTACATGGTTTATATTTGAAATGATACTGCATGTGGGGCATTATAAGTTGGTATCAGAGCAGGACCAACCATAGGATTCCTTAGTAGTTGTTGTCGAGTATAGAAAATTATTTGGTAGTTATACATGTAGATATCAGAGAGTGGGATTCTTTTTATTACTTCCCCACCCATCCTCTGGTAAGGATAGGTGACGTATGTGGTTTACCTTTTGACTTATCTCTTTCAACAATCTAGGTCATCGTTTACATGAGGTTTCAGAATTGTTACAATGATATGCTAGCGGCGAGTGATATTGATGTGAACCACGAACTGACCATTAGGGAGTTATGCCAACATGAACCACCTAGACCAGGGATACCTCCATTCTAGGATAGCCTCCACTCCACCTGAACCACCGATTGGTCCGATCTACTCAAGGCCTTATGCCTCCACAGTCGGTAGGCGACTCAGTTGTGTCCCATGGTTGCGTACTCATCCCCGGTGATGTTATTGTAGACTTGCTAGTATGGTATTGTTTTAGTTTCGTGACCTCGGGATTGGGGATTCATGTAAATCTTTAGATTTTCCTACTCAGGTCGCATCGTGGTCAGACTAATGATTTCATACCTTGTGGAATAGTGCCCTCACAACTTTCATGAGAATCCTAATTTTTGTTCCGTTACTTTGTTGCAATTCTTTCCGATTGATGGTTTATCACCTCATTTCAATTATCATCCTCTCAATCGCAAACCTCAAATCCAGTTGGGACGAGCTTGTCTTCCAACTGTTGTTTTATCATCTTTTTCCCAACTTATTCAAAGTGCAACTATCTTCAGTGAGCACCACAAGAAGCCAATGATTCGGAGGATGTTGTTTCTTCCTCTTCTGTGGTTCTAAAAAGTAAGGTGTTTGGCTTTCTGTCAATGTGTTTCCACGACCTCTTTCCCTTGCAAGTCTGTGTAACGTGCTTTCCCCCACCCATCCAACCATGTTTTTTTCAGAAAGTCAGCATGTTCAGCCAAGGCCAAGTGTTCCTTCTCCTCATGTTAACCATGTGGTGACTTGTTTTAGGTGCATGGAACAAGTCATTTTTCCACCTAGTGTCCTCAGGATAAGTTTCTACCTCGTCCACCTTGCTCTACTTCGACAAAGCCTATGGTGAAGATATCTCCTCCGAGAAGTGTTAAATTCATCATCATCAATGCAGCAAAAGCCCAAGAGTTCCAAGACATCAGTCTCGTTACCCTTTCGGTTAACTCAATTTTAACAAAAGTACCATTTGATTCTGGCCTTTTGCATTCTTTGTCACTACATTGCTCAAATGCGTGAGTTATCTCTAGTTTTCTTAGCCAAGCCTCTTATGGTTAATTCTCCACGTATTCATATGTGGACTTCCAAGTAAACCCATCAAAGATTCAATAAGTAGTGGAGGTCATACCTTTGTTGATGTTCTCATGCCTTGGCAATTCTGAAATCGATGTGATTATCTTTGGTTCATATTTTGTTGATGCATCATCGATTATCTTTGGTTCATATTCTAGGCATGGTTCGGTTGTCACCAAGCAAGCCATCATTGATTATCTTTCAAAGGTGTTCTGTTGATGCATCCCTTAGGCCATTGTTAATTTTTGGTTCATATTCCTTCGCCTCACTTGTTTGCCCTCAGTGCCATTGCTTCTCAGTTGCTCTAAGATGTCCTGGTGGTTTGTGTTTTTGCCGATGTCTTTCCAGAAGAGTTTCTCAATGATTTCTTCTTGTTTGACCAATGTTCCTTCGACATTTTGTTTATAGGGATGGAGTATATCGACCAGAAGGGGTGAATGGGAGACTTACATTTCTTTTGAAACTTAAATACTCTCAACACAACACATCGGAAATAAACTATCAGGAGCAGTTGTATGAAGTAAAACTACTAGAAACAACAAGAAAGAACTGGATAGATTACTGTGAGATATTCGCCAGAACATGACTGAGAAGAATGACTATGTAGCAGAAGATGAATATCAGGAGGACACTCAAACAGACAATCTTCAGCATAGCGAGAGATAACACGGAACAAAACATGATCTCAACACGGATGGAATAGTACGAGAAGAATGAACATACAAAGTCCCAAAGAACAACACTTGAGAAATAACTCAACCAAAAGGAAATTAATGAAAGTAATGCAAGACGAGAAAAACCAGTGGTTCAGAAGGGCTAAAGAATATTTGGTAGACCAGTTCACTCTTCTACAAAAGAGCTATGTCTGGTTGGAGGGACTTGCGATTGAACACAGGTGCAAACCTCTCTCTGTCCTATTCTCCTCACCATGAAGTTCCTAGAACTTTAGTTGACTTCACTCGTGGTAGATTCTTCTCAACAATCTCCAAAACCTTCAACAGACTTTGTCTTCGATGACCATAATTAGTCTTAGTCACTCAAACAGACGCCTAACCGTCTAGAGAGTATGCAGCTCATAAGAGTAATAGGCTGACGGACTCTCGACTTAGATCTACGTAATTCTCAACCACTATCTGAGTTTTGGCTCTTGGATTTTCTCTGAGAAGAATTCACGCAAATCTCTTAGAGATGGGTTCTCAAACAAACTTGTTAAATCACTCGGAGCAGCCAACCACAATGGTTGGAGCAAAGAGTCTATTTATAGCTGGAGCAATCTCGAGGTGAAATGACCAATCAGGGCTTGCAACCTAACCAATGGCTAATCAACATGTTTCCAACAGTCAAATTTCAAACTCACACAACAAATTTACTTGAGGAACAAGTAAAGTTGACTCCACCGCTAGAGCATTTCTCTCGAAGCTTAGAAGAACTTCGTCTTTGGCTTACGATGAATAACTCAATGCACGTAAAGATTTCTCTCAACTCACTTGGGATATATCCGATTGAGCATAAACACAGACATAAGTATTGACACACTTGAACCGCTCTTAATAGTACGGTGGTCCCATGACTCAAATGAAGAAAAAAGGACTATGAAAGAAAACAGCGTCTTCATTCCTCCCCATTGCTGTCATTTCTCTTAGCACGAAACTTTAGCATACTTCTCTGCTACGCACAAAACTCTCACATAAGTTTATAGCAAACTTCTCATAAATCCAGGGACCAAATATCTCTGTGTGCACTAGCAAACATATTGACCCCTCCCTGTTTTTATACAATCTCCAAAATACTCAAGGGGCACTAGATTGCACCAACAATCTCCCCTTTTTGGATGATTGTTAACAAAACAGTTAAGCATCATAACCGGTAACGTGCAAAAAGTTAATAACTTGGAATGTAAATAACTCGAAGATACAAAATACCCCCCCCCCTCTAAATGTATGCAATATATGAAAGATTTTCTCTTGATAAACCTGCATATATTAGGATAGAAATGATGGAGATATGTTTGATATCTTCAGAAATAATGGACTGCATGTAACGCCCCGAGACCGATGTGCCAGGTGTCCTCCAGTTATTCATTGTTGTTGCTTTGTCATTGCTTGCGTGTCATGCATTGCATATCATGTCATCATGTGCATTTCATTTGCATACGTGTTCGTCTCATGCATCCGAGCTTTTTCCCCGTTGTCCGTTTTGCATTCCGGCGCTTCGTTCTCCTCCGGTGGTCAATTCTACCTTTCTTTCATGTATGGGGATTAGACATTTTCGGATTGGACCGAGACTTGCCAAGCGGCCTTGGTTTACTACCGGTAGACCGCCTGTCAAGTTTCGTATCATTTGGACTTCGTTTGATGCTCCAACGGTTAACCGAGGGACCGAAAAGGCCTCGTGTGTGTTGCAGCCCAACACCCCTCCAATTTGGCCCAAGACCCACCTAAACTTGCTCCATCATCTAGAGCGTTCGATCACGATCGCGTGGCCGAAAACCGCACCTCATTTGGACTCTCCTAGCTCCCTCTACCTATAAATATGTGTCCCTCCCGGAATTTTCGTGCAGATGGAACCCTAACTTCCTCCTCCGCGTGCCGCCGGACATTTCTTCCCCGCGCCGGACATGTCCGCCGCCCGCTGCCACCTCACTCCCACCAATGGGGAGCCACCACGTTGCCACGCCGCCCCTCTCCTCCAACCAGGCCGCGCCACGTCACCTTCCCGCCGGCCTCTCTCTCCCCGCGGCCCGCCCGGGCCCGGATCGGGCCCGCGGGGCCCAACCGCCGCCGCCCGAGCGCCTGCCTCCCCGCGCCGCCGCCTGGGCGCCCAAGCCGCCGCCCGCGCCCGCGCGCCTTCGCCGCCGGCCACCGCGCCCCGCCGCCTCGCACCTCGTCGCGCCGCCCCGCCTCGCCTACCTACCGCGCAGCCGCCGCCTTGCGCCCTGCCGCCGCCTCGCCGTGCTCGCCGTGGCATGCGGCACCGCACCTCCGCCCTTCTCCGCCGGTCGCCGCCACGTTGCGTCGCGCCCCGCTCACCGGAGCTTCGTCGCCGGCGCCGCCATGTCGCCGGAGCCCGCCGGCCGAACCTGGTGGATCTGGATGAGATCCACCACCTCCTCCAACCAAACGGGGTCCCGCGTCCCCGGATCCCTTCGTCCCGCACCGTCCCGTCCCGGGTTGACTTTTCGCGAGGGTATAATTTCGACTAAGTCCTCAGATCTGCATATTTTCATGCCATATTCATCGCATCACAACTTTGCATCCGTAGCTCCGATTCATGCATATAGCATATCAAAATGTTCATCTCAGAGAGTACATCATTTCATTCCATTGCATCATTTTCATTTGAGTTCATCTTGATGCCCGAAATGCTGTTAGAAGGAGGCTACTTGAGTTAACTGTCAGATCTGCTACTCCATCTTAGACATTTGTCATTTTTGCCATGATTATTGTGTGCATGTTATGCCCTGATGCTCTACATATGTTTTGTTAAGGGTTTTGTCATCTTTCCAGAGGTGCAACCCATGTATTTTTGTGATGTGTGTGGTGCCTAGTGCAAGCTTGCAAAGTGAGGCACCCGGTAACTCTGTTTTCAGGGACTTAGTATTTTCACTAAGTCCTGGGATTGTTTATCTCATGATGTCATATGTTTATGTTGTTTCCTAGTGATCCGTGCCTCTTTTGAGGATGATCAGTAAGGATGTTTTGGTAATCTTGTAGTGCTCTATCCATCCATGTCTTTGTTTGCATATATGGAGCACCCTAGCTTGATTCAGTCGAGCTCTACTTTTGCTTCGTTGTGAATCTAGGCAGATCGTCAACTTGTTTGCAATTTTGCCGATGTTGTTGTAGTTGATCCGTGCATGCTATGCCATTGTTCTTGCCATGTATAGCTTGCATTTTGTGTGTTTTTAATGGATGTATGCTTGTCTTTCCATGACTTGCACCGTAGTGAGTGCATCGAGCTCGTAAACATGCCTACTTGAGTTATGTTTCAGCATGTCCCAGTTTTCACTAAGTCTGAAAACTGATTATGTTTTTGCTATGTTCACATGCTTGCAATTGTATTTTGTGATCCCTTTTGGCTCAAGGTCACTAAGGGACTTTTGTTAAGCTCTTTGAGTAGCTCCATTCCATGTTTTACTTTGTCATGTTCAGGTCCTGTATCTGATCTGAAATTCCAGACAAGTGTTAATTTCACTAAGTCTGAGATCTGTTTACCGTTTGCGTTTTTGCCATGCTTGTTTGAACCTGTTAATGGATGAATTGGCCGTAGCTCAGTGCTAGACTTTTGTTAAGCATCTTGAATGCATCCCTGCCATATATTTTGTTGCCATGTTTGAGTGCTGTAGCATGTTTATCTCATTGCATTTAGATGACTACTTGTTGTAAATCGCAGACCGGTGTCATATTTGAATCGCTTGCCATTTCCAAACCGTAACTCCGATTCCGGTGATCTTTATATCGTTTTCAAGAAATTTCATCTCATCTTTCTAGTGGCACACTTGGTTTTCCAAGTTGAGGCTATGTTCATGCATTCCTTGTCAAATCATGCATATGCATCGCATACCGCATCTCGCATATCATACCATGCTCATGTGTTGGTTGTTTACTATGTGTTTTCTTCTTTTCCGGTGTTTTCTTCTTCGGGTTGGTTCCGGTAACATCGCGTTTGTGAGGATCCGTTCGTCTACGTCCGTTTGTCTTCTTCATGGACTCGTTCTTCTTCCTTGCGAGATTTCAGGCAAGATGATCATACCCTCGAAATCACTTCTATCTTTGCTTGCTTTGTTGCTCGCTCTTTTGCTATGCCTATGTTGCGATACCTACCACTTGCTTATCATGCCTCCTAAATTGTTGAACCAAGCCTCTAACCCACCTTGTCCTAGCAAACTGTTGTTTGGTATGTTACCGCTTTGCTCAGCCTCTCTTATAGCGTTGTTAGTTGCAGGTGAAGATTTAAATTTGTTCCTTGTTGGAACATGGAGATGTTGTTCCTTGTTGGAACATGTTTACTTGTTGGGATATCACAATATATCTTATTTAATTAATGCATCTATATACTTGGTAAAGGGTGGAAGGCTCGGCCTTATGCCTGGTGTTTTGTTCCACTCTTGCCGCCCTAGTTTCCGTCATATCGGTGTTATGTTCCCGGATTTTGCGTTCCTCACGCGGTTGGGCTATTATGGGAACCCCTTGACAGTTCGCCTTAATTAAAGCTCTTCCAGCAATGCCCAACATTGGTTTTACCATTCGCCACCTAGCCTTTTTCTTTCCCTTGGGTCGGCCAGCCCAAGGGTCATCATTATTTTACCCCCCCCCCCCTGGGCCAGTGCTCCTCTGAGTGTTGATCCCACTGAGCGATGTCCGAGGCTACCAGGGGCAACTCTGGGCTGGCTTATCCGACGTCTTGCTCATCCGGTGTGCCCTGAGAACGAGATATGTGCAGCTCCTATCGGGATTTGTCGGCACATCTGGGTGGTGTTGCTGGTTTAGTTTTACCCTGTCGAAATGTCTTGTTGTACCGGGATACCGAGTCTGATCGGAATGTCTCGGGAGGAGGTCTATTCCTTCGTTGACCATGAGAGCTTGTGATGGGCTAAGTTGGGACACCCCTGCAGGGATTTGAACTTTCGAAAGCTGTGCCCGCGGTTATGGGCAGATGAGAATTTGTTAACGTCCGGTTGTAGAAAACCTGAAGTTGACCTTAATTAAAATGAATCAACAGCGTGTGTAACTTTGATGGTCTCTTTCCGGCAGAGTCCGGGAAGTGAACACGGTGTTGGAGTTATGTTTGACGTAGGTTGTTCTAGGATCACTTCTTGATCATAGTTTCTCGATCGTGCTTTGCCTTCTCTTCTCGCTCTCATTTGCGTATATTTAGCCACCACATATGCTAGTCGCTTGCTGCAGCTCCACCTCATACCTTTAGCTTACCCATAAGCTTAAATAGTCTTGATCGCAAGGGTGCGAGATTGCTGAGTCCTCGTGGCTCACAGATTCTTCCAAAACTAGCTTGCAGGTGCCGATGAGTCCGTGCAGATGACGCAACCAAGCTCAGGAGGATCTTGTTGAAGATCTTGTCCTTTGTGTTGTTTCGTTCTAGTTGATCAGTAGTGGAGCCCAGTTGGGGTCGATCGGGACCTTTGTCGCATTTGGGGTTCTTCTTTTATTTTGGCTCCGTAGTCGGGCCATGATTGTATTTGGTTGATGTAATGCTTTATTCATGTAATTGTGTGAAGTGGCGATTGTAAGCCAACTATGTATCTTTTTCCCCTATTGTATTACATGGGTTGTGTGAAGATTACGTCACTTGCGACATTGCTTTCAATGCGGTTATGCCTCTAAGTCGTGCTTCGACACGTGGGAGATATAGCCGCATCGAGGGCGTTACAAGTTGGTATCAGAGGCTTCCCCGACCTTAGGAGCCCCATTACTTGATCGTTTTTAGCAGCCGAGTTGTGTCTAGAAAAATGTTTTGAGTCATTTAGGAATTATATATCGGAGAGTTTAGGAATTCTTTTTACTCCCCAGTCTCCTCATCGCTCTGGTAAGGCATCCTGACGTAGAGTTTTGACTCTTCTCTTCTCAAATTTCACTAAAAAAATTTAGGATCACGCGGGTATCTTGGAATCGTTCCGATGGTTTTGTGACAAGAACATTGTCTTGGTGCCTCTTGTCAGGGGTTTTGTGGAAGTGTCCCGGGGAGTTGAGCTCTGAGGTGTTGTCGTCATAATTTTATCATTGCAATTCTGGAATACCTGAGTTTAGTACGCCGACATCGAAAATCTCTTTTATGCAGTTCGTTGGGTAGATAACCTCGACGCCACCCAGTACTGGGGCGGGAGTTCGGGAGTATTGCCATAACTTGTATAACAGATGGTTTTCGAAGGTTGAGGTAGATGATTTCCGAAGGTTTCTTGGTTATGTGTTGAAGGATGGATACAGCTGGATGTAGGATTTGTTAGTTTGGGTGAGATATTATGCTTCCCCTATATCCCCAACACCTGATTGCATAACCGGAAAATTTCGGGAGTTTCATAGGTGGGAATTCAAGTAGCTCTTAGGACATCTTTTCGACAGATGTATGATATGAAATTGGGGTTCGACGTCTAGTGGTCCGCCTATCCACGGTCGGTTTTACAGTGGTCTCGTTGTGTCTTAAAGAGTCCTTGGCTATGCCAACTCGGGGACGCTTCGTATGTCATGTGCACTGCCTTGTACATGATGGTGCTGTACGATCGAACCCCTGTAGGCCCCACCACGAAAACTTCGGACGAAATATCTATCATATGTTTGTTCCGGCTTATTCCGCAAGCCAATCCTTTGTTTTGCTTTTGAGTTGTGGTATTCGAGTTGTTTCGATGTCAAGTGGTGATTCTATACCTTTCCTAAATGGTGTTCTCATACTCCGATGTGGATACCAATCCTTCTTGTTCATCAAGATTGTTTTTGTCAATCCTTTTCAACCGGTGTGTCTCTCTTCAAGTGGATCCGGTCATTTCAACATCCGCAAGTTCAATTCCAAGCTTTCTCTCAACGGTGTTCGTTTCATCCATCCCAAGTTGTTTTTGTTGTCCCGCCCTCCCACCCTTGTTTCGTCAATGAATATGATGTCTTAATCAAATATCCTTTATTTTCTTGTGAAGTCTCTTCATTCTTTTTTCCTTCATGTTCTTATCCGGTGATTCTCATGAAGATCCTAACGGAGCTTCAAGTTCATCATTATTTGCTCTTTTCTTCTCCGGTGGGACCAAGTCAAGCTTTGTTGATCATATCTTTTCCTCATTTTAATACCTTCTCATACCGGTGCACCTCTTAATCATCTACTCCTCGCTATTCATTTGTTTCGGTGTGCCGAAGATGTCTCAGAAGATTCCTGTTTTCACTCTGCTTTCGTTCAAGATCTTTCGAGGATGTCACTTCATTCAAGCCATTTAATTCAACCGGTGCAACCTCTCTTTTAAATCATTTCAACGGTGTTTCTTTGAGTGGGCCCTAACCCACAGGTCTATTCCCAGGATCTTACCTGACTCTTCTTATTTCCCGGAGCTATCCTAAATTCCTTTTAAAGTTTGACGTAAGAATGAGTTATCATCAGTCATATGTATTTCTCCAAGATCTGTCGAATTCTTTGCATCGTTGGCTCAACCTCTTCGTTTTGATTCTTCCGGAGTGCCTAAATAAGTCTTGATGGTATTTCTCGTCGTCATTCTCGGATTTTGAAGACCGAAGAAGAGTTTCTCTTTAATCTTGCTCCGTTCTCTTCAAGATTCGTGATTCTAGCTTGTTGCCATCCTCTCGTAATTGTTTTGATCGTGAGAATTCTTTTCACCCTTCTGGAGCAATTTAAGAGTCTTCTCAGTTTGCTATCCGGAGTCCATCAATTCAGACTTGTTCATTCTCAGCTTTCAGCTCTTGTTCCCCAAATCTTACCGGTGCATCATTCAAGTATTCTCTTATCAGTTCGTGATCGCTTCGTTCTCATGTATCTAAATCCTCACAAGCATCTTCATTCAATTGCTAATTCTTCCCGGTGTTTCTTCATGTTTTAATCATTCTTTTTCAATTCTTACGGTGGTTTGTTCAAGATTCCTCTTCTTACGCTATCATACTTCCGTTCTTTCAAATCCTACCAGTGGATTATCGAAGGCCTCTTCAAGTTTGCGCATTATCTATCTTAATCCTTTCTACAAAAATAAGTAGTATGCCAATTCCATTGGTTGTCATCAATTTGAATTGGTGAATGATAAGCATAATGTAATTCTTATTCTTGTTTCATCAAGTGATTAATTCCTTATTCCGGAGGCTCATCAAAATTCTTGATCTCAATTGTTCATCTTATCTTTTTCCGGAGTTCCAAGCTCTCGCAATTATGTAATCACGGAGATCTATCAAAAATCTTTACAAGGATTCACCTTGTGTTTTCAACTTCTTTTTCCTTCCGTTTGATCATCCTTTTATTACCGGAGTTTCTTATTGGAGGCTATACATGATGGTTCATCAAGGATTTATTTCCTTCTCTAAGCGTTCATTAAGATTCTTTTCTAAGGAGCTTAAGTTTCTTCATTTTGCAATCCGGAGTGCTATTCTTCACGCATATCTTTTGAGGTGGTGTTATGTCTTTCTTGATAATTTCCCGTCGTGCTCCGTGATTCACAAGTTATCAAGAATGAGATATTTTAAATCCATCAATCTCGCCATTCGACTTATCTTGGGTAATATTTTCACCTAAAGCCTTCCCTAAGGATTGTTGTTATCTATGGTGCTTATAAATGTTCCAAGCTCTTCATTTATCCTCCCGGCGAAATATTTTCTCGTCTCCTTGTTCATTCCAATCTAATTCTTTTTCCCTTGAGTGGCAGGTTGTCACCTCATGATTTGAGTTGTATTCCATAAGACCATATCAAGCTTATTCTTTTCGTTGTTGGTTTTTCAACAACTCCGTTCTAGCATTTGTTGTAACCGTGCTCTCTCAAGATATTGTTTCCCTTCGTTCCGGAGGCATTGTGATGTTGCTATCTTCAACCTTTCTTTTGTTCTTGTCAGGACCTTGTTCCTTTCTTGCTTATCCATCTAACCGAGTGTGGTGTCATATCTTCTAGTTCTTTTCGCCTTATCAAGTCTTGCATATCTTCTCAACCGGAGTGCTGTCTGAGATCTTTCTTACCCCTTGTTCCATGCATTCAATACTTCTGGAGGCTGTATGTTGTGATTTCATCAAGTATCCCCTCATCTTGTCAAATTCATGTTCAATTCCTTCCATTTACAGTCGGAGTGCTGTCCAAATTATATCATTCTTAATCCTTCTCTATCTTGTTTTAACCGGGGTGGTTTCAATATATATCTTGCCCTTCAACCTCAAGGTTTTTTTTTTGCAATGTTCTTTGTCCCTCTTTTCTAACGGAGTGTTTTTGATTTTGTTCACCTTCGTTGTATTCTTTTCTTGAATTTGTTTAACCTCTCAAGGTCTGTTGGTTTCACTCGTTTGTCAAAGAAGCAACTTAGTTATACCTCTTCTCTTTCTCTTTCGTTTTTCCCTCCGGTGCCATTCTAGATCTCGGGACGAGATCCTCTCGTAGTGGTGGAGTATTGTGACGCCCCGAGACCGATGTGCCAGGTGTCCTCCAGTTATTCACTGTTGTTGCTTTGTCATTGCTTGTGTGTCATGCATTGCATATCATGTCATCATGTGCATTTCATTTGCATACGTGTTCGTCTCATGCATCCGAGCTTTTTCCCCATTGTTCGTTTTGCATTCCGGCGCTTCGTTCTCCTCCGGTGGTCAATTCTACCTTTCTTTCATGTGTGGGGATTAGACATTTCTGGATTGGACCGAGACTTGTCAAGCGGCCTTGGTTTACTACCGGTAGACCGCCTGTCAAGTTTCGTATCATTTGGACTTCGTTTGATGCTCCAACGGTTAACCGAGGGACCGAAAAGGCCTCATGTGTGTTGCAGCCCAACACCCCTCCAATTTGGCCCAAGACCCACCTAAACCTGCTCCATCATCTAGAGCGTTCGATCACAATCGCGTGGCCGAAAACCGCACCTCATTTGGACTCTCCTAGCTCCCTCTACCTATAAATATGTGTCCCTCCCGGAATTTTCGCGCACATGGAACCCTAACTTCCTCCTCCGCGTGCCGCCGGACATTTCTTCCCCGCGCCGGACATGTCCGCCGCCCGCTGCCACCTCAGTCCCACCAATGGGGAGCTGCCACGTCGCCACGCCGCCCCTCTCCTCCAACCAAGCCGCGCCACGTCACCTCCCCGCCGGCCTCTCTCTCCCCGCGGCCCGCCCGGGCCCGGATCGGGCCCGCGGGGCCCAACCGCCGCCGCCCGAGCGCCTGCCTCCCCGAGCCGCCGCCCGCGCCCGCGCGCCTTCACCGCCGGCCACCGCGCCCCGCCGCCTCGCACCTCGCCGCGCCGCCCCGCCTCGCCTACCTCCCGCGCCGCCGCCGACTTGCGCCCTGCCACCGCCTCGCCGTGCTCGCCGTGGCATGCGGCATCGCACCTCCGCCCTTCTCCGCCGGTCACCGCCGCGTTGCGCCGCGCCCCGCTTGCCGGAGCTTCGTCGCCGGCGCCGCCATGTCGCCGGAGCCCGCCGGCCGAACCTGGTGGATCTGGATGAGATCCACCACCTCCTCCAACCAAACGGGGTCCCGCGTCCCCGGATCCCTTCGTCCCGCACCGTCCCGTCCCGGGTTGACTTTTCGCGAGGGTATAATTTCGACTAAGTCCTCAGATCTGCATATTTTCATGCCATATTCATCGCATCACAACTTTGCATCCGTAGCTCCGATTCATGCATATAGCATATCAAAATGTTCATCTCAGAGAGTACATCATTTCATTCCATTGCATCATTTTCATTTGAGTTCATCTTGATGCCCGAAATGCTGTTAGAAGGAGGCTACTTGAGTTAACTGTCAGATCTGCTACTCCATCTTAGACATTTGTCATTTTTGCCATGATTATTGTGTGCATGTTATGCCCTGATGCTCTACATATGTTTTGTTAAGGGTTTTGTCATCTTTCCAGAGGTGAAACCCATGTATTTTTTTGATGTGTGTGGTGCCTAGTGCAAGCTTGCAAAGTGAGGCATCCGGTAACTCTGTTTTCAGGGACTTAGTATTTTCACTAAGTCCTGGGATTGTTTATCTCATGATGTCATATGTTCATGTTGTTTCCTAGTGATCCGTGCCTCTTTTGAGGATGATCAGTAAGGATGTTTTGGTAATCTTGTAGTGCTCTATCCATCCATGTCTTTGTTTGCATATATGGAGCACCCTAGCTTGATTCAATCGAGCTCTACTTTTGCTTCGTTGTGAATCTGGGCAGATCGTCAACTTGTTTGCAATTTTGCCGATGTTGTTGTAGTTGATCCGTGCAAGCTATGCCATTGTTCTTGCCATGTATAGCCTGCATTTTGTGTGTTTTTAATGGATGTATGCTTGTCTTGCCATGACTTGCACCGTAGTGAGTGCATCGAGCTCGTAAACATGCCTACTTGAGTTATGTTTCAGCATGTCCCAGTTTTCACTAAGTCTGAAAACTGATTATGTTTTTGCTATGTTCACATGCTTGCAATTGTATTTTGTGATCCCTTTTGGCTCAAGGCCATTAAGGGACTTTTGTTAAGCTCTTTGAGTAGCTCCATGTCATGTTTTACTTTGTCATGTTCAGGTCCTGTAGCATATAGTTTTGTTGCTCCGAAGAGTGCTATCTGATCTGAAATTCCAGACAAGTGTTAATTTCACTAAGTCTGAGATCTGTTTACCGTTTGCGTTTTTGCCATGCTTGTTTGAACCTGTTAATGGATGAATTGGCCGTAGCTCAGTGCTAGACTTTTGTTAAGCATCTTGAATGCATCCCTGCCATGTATTTTGTTGCCATGTTTGAGTGTTGTAGCATGTTTATCTCATTGCATTTAGATGACTACTTGTTGTAAATCGCAGACCGGTGTCATATTTGAATCGCTTGCCATTTCCAAACCGTAACTCCGATTCCGATGATCTTTATATCGTTTTCAAGCGATTTCATCTCATCTTTCCAGTGGCACACTTGGTTTTCCAAGTTGAGGCCAGGTTCATGCATTCTTTGTCAAATCATGCATATGCATCGCATACCGCATCCCGCATATCATACCATGCTCATGTGTTGGTTGTTTACTATGTGTGTGCTTCTTTTCCGGTGTTTGCTTCTTCGGGTTGGTTCCGGTAACGTCGCGTTTGTAAGGATCCGTTCGTCTACGTCCGTTTGTCTTCTTCATGGACTCGTTCTTCTTCCTTGCGGGATTTCAGGCAAGATGATCATACCCTCGAAATCACTTCTATCTTTGCTTGCTTAGTTGCTCGCTCTTTTGCTATGCCTATGCTGCGATACCTACCACTTGCTTATCATGCCTCCTAAATTGTTGAACCAAGCCTCTAACCCACCTTGTCCTAGCAAACCATTGTTTGGCTATGTTACCACTTTGCTCAGCCCCTCTTATAGCGTTGTTAGTTGCAGGTGAAGATTGAAATTTGTTCCTTGTTGGAACATGGAGATGTTGTTCCTTGTTGGAACATGTTTACTTGTTGGGATATCACAATATATCTTATTTAATTAATGCATCTATATACTTGGTAAAGGGTGGAAGGCTCGGCCTTATGCCTGGTGTTTTGTTCCACTCTTGCCGCCCTAGTTTCCGTCATATCGGTGTTATGTTCCCGAATTTTGCGTTCCTCACGCGGTTGGGCTATTATGGGAACCCCTTGACAGTTCGCCTTAAGTAAAGCTCTTCCAGCAATGCCCAACATTGGTTTTACCATTCGCCACCTAGCCTTTTTATTTCCCTTGGGTCGGCCAGCCCAAGGGTCATCATTATTTTACCCCCCCCCCCCCGGGCCAGTGCTCCTCTAAGTGTTGGTCCCACTGAGCGATGTCCGAGGCTACCAGGGGCAACTCTGGGCTGGCTTACCCGACGTCTTGCTCATCCGGCGTGCCCTGAGAACGAGATATGTGCAGCTCTTATCGGGATTTGTCGGCACATCTGGGTGGTGTTGTGAAAGTGCAACTATCCCTAGGTGGTTTTGGTAATTCATAACAACATATAGCTCATTGAGCTAATGCTATTCCAAGATGATTATTTCAGGAAAGTTCAATGATTGGCATGGCATGGATGGTGAAAGTGGAACCCTCAAAATGCTAAGGACAAAGGATTGGCTCAAGCTCAAAAGCTCAAGACTCTTCATTTTACATTTTTGTGATCCAAGATCACATTGAGTCTTAGGAAAAGCCAATACTATCAAGGAGGGATGAGGTGTTGCTTAATGAGCCTCTTGCTTCATGTGCTTAGTGATATGCTTCAAAACCCTCAACTACTTTCCCATATCCACATATGACCTAAACCCTAAGCCAAACTCGGTCCTACCGATTCTTCCTATCCGGCGCCACCGAGTTTCACTTGTCATAAGCCACTGCCAAACCCTAGCAATTCAGTTCTACCGATAGGGATCTCGGTCTCACCAAGATGGGATTGCAAACTCTCTGTTTCCCTTTCGTAACTTTTCGGTCTCACCGAAAGAGTGGATCGGTCCCACCGAGATTGCAATGTAAATTCAGTGTTTCCTTTTTGTAACTTTTCGGTCTCACCGAAAGAGCAAATCGGTCCCACCGAGTTTGCCTGACCAACTCTCTGGTTAGCTAATTACCAAAATCGGTCTCACCGAGTTTGTGTAATCGGTCTCACCGAGATTACATTATGCCCTAACCCTAACCATATCGGTCCTACCGAGTTGCATGTCAGTCCCACCAAAAATCTCTAACGGTCACTAGGTTTACTATTTCGGTCTGACCGAGTTTGTTGATTCGGTCCCACCGAGATTGGAAAACTGTGTGTAACGGTTAGATTTTGTGTGGAGGCTATATATACCCCTCCACCTCCTCTTCACTCGTGGAGAGAGCCATCAGAACAGATCTACACTTCCAACTCATATGTTCTGAGAGAGAACCACCTACTCATGTGTTGAGACCAAGATATTCCATTCCTACCATATGAATCTTGATCTCTAGCCTTCCCCAAGTTGCTTTCCACTCAAATCTTCTTTCCACCAGATCCAAATCCTATGAGAGAGAGTTGAGTGTTGGGGAGACTATCATTTGAAGCACAAGAGCAAGGAGTTCATCATCAACACACCATTTGTTACTTCTTGGAGAGTGGTGTCTCCTAGATTGGCTAGGTGTCACTTGGGAGCCTCCCACAAGATTGTGGAGTTGAACCAAGGAGTTTGTACGGGCAAGGAGATCGCCTACTTCATGAAGATCTACCGCTAGTGAGGCAAGTCCTTCATGGGCGATGGCCATGGTGGGATAGACAAGGTTGCTTCTTCGTGGACCCTTCGTGGGTGGAGCCCTCCGTGGACTCGCGCAACCGTTACCCTTCGTGGGTTGAAGTCTCCATCAACGTGGATGTAGGATAGCACCACCTATCCGAACCACGGGAAAAACATCCGTGTCTCCAATTGCGTTTGAATTCTCCAAACCCTTCCCTTTACATTCTTGCAAGTTGCATGCTTTACTTTCCGCTGCCAATATACTCTTTGCATGCTTGCTTGAATTATGTGATGATTGCTTGACTTGTCCTAAATAGCTAAAATCTGCCAAGAACTAAAATTGGGAAAGGTTAAGTTTTTATTTGGTCAAGTAGTCTAATCACCCCCCCCCCCCTCTAGACATACTTTCGATCCTACATGTTGCTGGTTTAGTTTTACCCTGTCGAAATGTATTGTTGTACCAGGATACCGAGTCTGATCGGAATGTCTCGGGAGGAGGTCTATTCCTTCGTTGACCGTGAGAGCTTGTGATGGGCTAAGTTGGGACACCCCTGCAGGGATTTGAACTTTCGAAAGCCGTGCCCGCGGTTATGAGCAGATGGGAATTTGTTAACATCCGGTTGTAGAAAACCTGAAGTTGACCTTAATTAAAATGAATCAACAGCGTGTGTAACCATGATGGTCTCTTTCCGGCAGAGTCCGGGAAGTGAACACGGTGTTGGAGTTATGTTTGACGTAGGTTGTTCTAGGATCACTTCTTGATCATAGTTTCTCGATCGTGCTTTGCCTTCTCTTCTCGCTCTCATTTGCGTATGTTTAGCCACCACATATGCTAGTCGCTTGTTGCAGCTCCACCTCATACCTTTACCTTACCCATAAGCTTAAATAGTCTTGATCGCGAGGGTGCGAGATTGCTGAGTCCCCGTGGCTCACAGATTCTTCCAAAACCATCTTGCAGGTGCCGATGAGTCCGTGCAGATGACGCAACCAAGCTCGGGAGGATCTTGATGAAGATCTTGTCCTTTGTGTTGTTTCGTTCTAGTTGATCAGTAGTGGAGCCCAGTTGGGGTCAATCGGGACCTTTGTCGCATTTGGGGTTCTTCTTTTATTTTGGCTCCGTAGTCGGGCCATGATTGTATTTGGTTGATGTAATGCTTTATTCATGTAATTGTGTGAAGTGGCGATTGTAAGCCAACTATGTATCTTTTTTCCCTATTGTATTACATGGGTTGTGTGAAGATTACCTCACTTGTGACATTGCTTTCAATGCAATTATGCCTCTAAGTCGTGCTTCGACACGTGGGAGATATAGCCGCATCGAGGGCGTTACACTGCATTAAGAACAATATCATCAAGGAATAACTCAATGCATCCAGAGTGAACTCTGAGAATAATCCTACCTGCAAAATAAATTATCAAGAAATATTACGACAGGGGTTTATTAACATTACAACCACTTCAGAGTGTCACTAGAGTTTTACAACATGGTAAGTATCAAATGGAACGCCAAGTGTTGTAAACTCGAGAACAAAATACCCTGGCAAAACACCGCATTAATAACTCTTGATGTCTTCTCCCCCTTTTTGTCAACAAGTGTCGACAAGGCGAAGAAGAACATGAGGTGGTATACATGCCTGGGAAACAAGAAGACGATGATCTAGAACTACTCGATGAAGATGAAACTTGAGAATCATCAACCATGTTACTAGTTGAATTCACTTCTGGGGGAGAATCTTCAATGCAAGTGACAACATTTCCTTTAGATTCATTTCCTTCGGGAATGACTGGGTCAGTTGGGCCATCTGTGTTGTCCTAGAGAGTATTTTGATCACCTTCCTTGAACTGGGGTGACGTGGCTTCAGATTCTTCAATAGTATCATCCTCACTGATAAAAATCAGATCAATCGTTGTTGATTTCGTTGGAAGGGGGTGAGTATCTCTTCTCTTTCGATCGGTCACAAAGGTATTAATGTAATCATATCTATTCTTGATTCTAGCCTTCTTGAGTTGATTTTTGAAATAAAATTTCCTGAAAAGTTTCCAGGTACAACGTTTGTCTTCCTTCACTATGAAAAGAATCTTCCTTTTTGTCTTAGCAACATGATTTATCTCAGAGGCAGTGTGCTCTTTCTCTTTGCGGTCTTGACGCGGATGTTGCAGTTGTTGTGTGCGGACACAGACTTTATAGAGCAGAGGATTTCTCATTCTTCTCTTTTATCCTGATAGATTTGCCCTTATCATTATCTTTCAAGACCTATAGTGTGTTGCCACAGGAGGTGTGAAATGCTTTGGTACATGAAGGCAAATATATCACTTTCCTTGAGCCATGTTGATAAGTTTATGGATCCAAGGAGCATAAAGTTTCGAAGCCAGATGGACTTCAACAGGATCCACCGGGTTACAAAGGAACATATCTTCAATGTTGAACGTGCGACAGTAGGATATAGCATATAGAGTATTCCTTAGTACACCTGAAATTTGTCGAGGACAAGCAGTGGGGCAGAGAGTTTTGCATGACATCTTGAAGAACATGCGATGATTAAACTCGATACCATTGGGATCAGGGTTACTGAAGCATCATCTCGAACTCTGGTTGGATCCATCAGAAGGTGCACTTGTTAATCAGTAACATTCGAGAAGTCATTCTATATTCCATGCCATTTTCTTCAAATCAAGGGAAATCCAGGATTTCTAACATCTCAGATGTGGAGCAGAAGAACTTGTTTTCCTTACACATCCATTCAAAAGCCTATGTTTTTGCTATTTGTTCTTTCTCACAAGACATAAAGGGTAGCATAGAATTGAAGAATAAGCTCGTTGTTTGATCCATGGTTGAACTCGAGAATTTTTCTTAAAGGAAGTTCATCGATCCGGGCTAGAACATCCTTGAAACAAGGCAACTGACGCATAGATGCAATGTCAAGAAATTCATGCAAAAGATTCAATTCTTGAAGCAAAAAATTCTCTCATAGAAAGGGGCATGTTCAGTGGTCCAAAATTAAGGGGAATTAACAATTTCTCTCTTCATCATAAGGACTCTTCTAGAAGAAGCGCAACTTGAATTTGTGAAGAGTTCCACTAAACGGCGGACCATGTATACCATGACCTTCGAGAAAGATGGGGATTTCCTCTCGGGGATTGGGGCGATGTAATTCTTCATTCTCATCATTAGAATTTTGAACTTCAACATCTAGTGCTGCTTTATTTTCATTAATTAGTGGCAGCTGAGATTGAGAGGATTGATCAATGTTAATCTTCTCAGACCGCGACACATTTTTGTCGGAAGCAGACCCAGACAAGATATCTATCATGGTTTTTTCCTTTTCGACACTCTTCTTAGTGTTATTCTTCTCAGGCACAAGGGACTTTTCTTGATTTCCATCAACATGAGGCGTCATTGGAGTTGAATCGGCATTCTTTTTGAATGACCACACTAGGGCCTTGTTAGCACTTTTTTCAACAACAATTTATCCTTGAGACCTTGCCTCATCTTCTTGTTTCTTCCCACTCTCATCAACAGGGTTGATCTTGTGAGGAATATTACCACTATCAATTTCCATCTAAGATTGTTGCTCGGTGGAGAGGTCGTGAACTGATTCTTCTCAATGAGCGCTTGACTCGCCCCGATGAATTTCACCTTCCTCCATATGAGACTTAGAGGAAATATCAGTTGCGTTCCTCAGTGGAGACAAAACGACTTGCTTGGCAAGGGATATGTTGATATCTTCTTTGGGAGCCCTGGGCTTTGGAGGAGTTGTATCTTTCTCAGAAGCATACTCATACCAACAAGATGAACCTTACAATTAATCATATTTGGCTTAGAGTAATTTCAAAATGGATGACCGGCTGAAAAATTTATTCCGAATGCACACAAATAAGAACACAGTGTACTGAAAAGACTAGTGTTGGTCACTCACTCACTCTAGATCCACAACGGCCATGAACCGATGGGTTTGATCGGGGACTTAATGTCTGTCGTCGCAGCCAAGGTTTGAGACGACCCCAGCTCGCATACGTCGCAAGTTTCGATAGCTCCACGTCAGGGAAGCACGACACACCCGGATTATTGAGAAATTGCCGACCAAAGGACAAGGAGAGCGCCACTTGAACGAAGCATGGCACACCCGGACATGAAGGTGCCAAACCAGACCGAGGACGATGGCAATGTCAGACAGCTATACCTCAGACACGGCCCCCAACCACTTTGGGGTGGGGAGGCAAATGACTGAACTATTCATAATTTAAGCCTCTAAAATAATTTTCCTTCACTAAATCTGCACTACACATAGCTCTGCCCCTAATGGCTATGAGCCCTGACCTCAACCTCACCTCCCGCAAGTTGTTAGAATTTTCCTTTTTGTTGTGTAAGTACTTTCTCCGTTCTAAAATAAGTGTCTTCCCTTTAATACAACTTTATACTAAAAGTAATATAAAGTTGAAACACTTATTTTGGGACAGGGGAAGTATTTTTATAGGGATCTTCACTTTACAATGTTCGGAAATAACGGTGGAGATACCCTTATGAACTGAAGCAGACAAAAGTTACTGTCTATTGCTTCCATCAACTTGTGGACTGATCAAACCTTCCAGCCACACGGCCTTTGTGTTTTCTTCTTTTTTCTTCCTCAGCGGCTAACAGGCTAAAACCAGAGAGGCAATCAAGAGAAGACAAAATCTTGCTCCCATCCTATGATTGTGTTCTCCGCAACCTGGCTTGTCGGTTGTACTATAATTTAAGCCCCAAAGGTAGTATCGCAGCACAAGCTCACGGTTGCACGGCCAGCCTGTCTACAACTCCTACAAACAAAATTAGCCACCGTCGAAATATATACACAGAAGAAACAAGAAACTGCACAAGATACCAGCTCTGAAATGCAACGAAGAACCAATATGTCAAACCCCCAAAACACCATGGAGTTCACCAACCTAGCAAGAAACCACAATGGCAAAGCAGCTCAAAGCAAACGCAAGACAGCAAAATGGATCTCAGGGCATCACAGGCAGGACGCCACAACTACAAATTTAGTGCAGAATAACCAGCATACCATCTCATTTCCTCATAACCAGATCCAAGAGTGCAGCAAAATACCACCACAACCAAAAAGCGAAGCGGAGTCAGCCAAATGGTGAGGACCCTCCAGGTCGACCGGAACCAGAACCTACTTACATCTTCCCTACTAGCATTGTCTCAGAACCACAAAACAGTTAACGGCTGCTCCCAGGCATTCGACGAAGCCAAGTTTCCTTCCATGCTGGTTATTCGCGTCACGGACCCGACCTTCACTCAAAGGCCCACTGGTTCTCCTTCCGCACTTCCTCCTCCTCCTCCGGGGTGAAGTCGTTGGTGATGTTGAAGGTCTTGCGGATCTCCTCCGGAGTCTTGCCCTTGATCATGTCGGCGACGGTCTGGCAGGTCAGGTCCAGGAGCCCCTTGATGTCCAGGTAGTTGGCAGCCTGTCCAGGCAAATAAAAGCAATCATGGTCAGGCATCACATTAAACAGATATAAGAACAGGGGCATCAGATACAGTAGATCAGTTAATCATCTACTGGAGAGCTTCAGTTCAAAATTAAGCAAGAAAGTAGCAATATATCATATTTAAGCAAGACAGAGCTTCAGTTAACATCAGGGTGAGCAAAGCAAACGTTCATAAGAAAGACGGTGGCAATATAGCATGGTGAGGGAGCAAAAACTCGTATTTAAACTAGACAGTGTCAAGTACTACCAAGGTTAAGTAAGTTGTCCATGATGGTAGCAAGGACGAACACAACCGCCATATACTCCATGCTCACACACAGACGAACACCAATACATGGAAGAAATATAATTAAGCAAGGTGGATAACACAAAACAACGATTTACAACAGCCTACCAACTAGGAACAGTAAGGTCGGGCACATGCTTAACAGATAAAGAACAGGAGCATCATATACAGCAGATTATTGCAACAGGCACACAATAAAAGAACTTGCAGTTCATATTTAAGCAGGACAGTTGCAATAAATCATGTAAGCAAACTTCATGCTTAAGAAAGAAAGTAGCAATACTCTGTCCCCAAAATAGATGGCAGATTATGTACAGAAATATGAACATAAATAATGTCAAACCAATATCAATATATCCACCACTAGATATACGTTCATAATATATTTATTCAATACTGTAGTTGTTGATATTTTCTCCTACATATTTGGTCAAACTTAGAAAGAAATGACTTTTTGACTGAATTTAAACACCATATATTTTGGGGACAGAGGGATTATGTCTTAAGGTTGTGCTACTAGAGTCTAGAGACAAGACCACAACTGACACAGTATATTACAAATTTACACAGTTGGATACAAATACAGTGCACACGAATTAAAATTCAGCAAGGTGCATAACCCAGAACAACTATTTACAATAAAACCTACCAACTATTGAGCAGTAAAGGAGGATATATTATGCTCCCTCCTCCCAAATTGGTTAGACAACTAATTTGGGACGGAGTTAATATTATATACAGAAGTGTATAAAAAACAAAGGGATACACATACTACAAAGCTAAAGAACAATGAATCAACCACAGTAGCATTCTGAGTGTGTCCATGTACAAGACTTGCAAAGGTACTAATCCCCAAGAAAGAACACCACAAAGCAACAAATAAACATCACATGCTTTACAGCCTGATGGAGGTCAGATACTGAATAGTTTAACAGACATAGATTCTAGTAGCATTCTTGTCAGATTAGGCAACAAGCATTGAATAGTAACGCCACCCACGCCCGACAAGGCCGCCACAAAGCTACAACTAGGACCATACTAATATCTTATTACTGGCTTGCAGACAACCACAAAGCATTGCTTCCTACCAACCTACTGTACCTAACAGTGCAATGCAAGTCAGGTGACTATGATTCCTAGTACAAGATTTAACAATGCAATGCAGATAATCATTTTTTTTTCTCACAGACTGAGTAATCTAAATGAGGAAACAGAAAACAGCTGGCTGCAACAACAGAGCATGCCTTCACATGCACAGAAATTCATATCAGGCATCATTTATCTGAAACAGATCATGCTAAAGATACATAATACCAGAATTCCAGTGTTACATCTAAACAGCAAGAAAATAAATGGCACTATTTAACACAGAAAAAGTATCATCATCACTGAAAGTAGAACAGCCGACAACTAAATCATACAACAGTAATATCATCAAATCGCTCATCACATAACAGTTATTCCATCCAATAGATTGCATAAATATGACAAATCCCCCTTTTTTCTTGAGCAAAACTAGGCACTTGAAATCTCCAACCATAACAGATGAACAGAACCTGCAATACCTCCCATTTCATAACACAACAACGACACAACCCTAAACCCTAGAACCACGACTAGTTGTCCACAATCGAACCACGAATCCGGGCACCAACCGCTCAAAACCACAACGCAATCGCATCTAAACAGCCGGAACACGAGCCCTCGACGAGTACATAAAAGGAGCGGCACACGGGGAGGGGGGGTCGGAAGTGTCGCTCACCAGGATGAGGTCGAAGAGAGTCGCCTGCTCGACCTTGACGAATTCGGCGTCGAAGGCCTTGAGCGTCTCCTCGTCGGGCTTGACGGCGGTGGCGGAGTCGGCGGCGGCGGCGTCGTCGGCCTTGGGGGCGTGCTGCGTGCAGTACTCGATGACCTTGGAGAGGACCTTGGCGTTGACGTTGGGGAGCGGGATGCTGTTGTCGGCGCAGCCGTCCTCCACCATGTGCTTGATGGTCTGCGACGCCATCGCCACCTCCACCTCCACCTCGAAGTCCTCGCCGTCGGAGCTCTTGAGCGTGAGCTTCTTCGCCGCCGCCGATGCCGCCATTGGTCCGATCGCCGGGGAGAGGGGGCGAGGGTTTTGGGGGTGGTGCGCGGCGGGAAACCCTAGGAGCGGAGGCGAGTGGGGGTGGTGGTGGGGTGGAATGGAAGGGAGGGGAAGGGGGGCGCCTTTTATTTCCGGCGTCGCAGAGAGGAAGGCTCTAGAACCGGGGCCGTTGGGGTTCCTGGGCCCGAAAACCTGGGCCTTGGAGATGTGGCGGGCTTTCTGGGCTGTGGCCCTTTTGATGTCTCTTTCCGTTAAAATGAAAAAAAAAACCGCTGAGTATATTTCCCGAAAGAAGAAAAAAAAGGTAATCACTGTGGTTTCAGAGGATACTGCAGAGAAACTTTCCAACTTTTTGTGTGAGTTTTGATTCTTCAAATGGATTTCAAATATTGATACGATGCCTCCAAGAATATGTTTCGGTGCCTTACTGGAGTAGTATTTTATTGGAAGTATTATCCAAGAAGAAATGTCTGCAGATTCTCATGCGTATTTCTTCGGAGCAGCAGGCAAGCATGCTCGAAGATTCATCCAACCAGTTGATGTCAAAGTGCTAGTGGTAGCTACAGATCATTTGCTCCGATCAAAGAGCAACAAGAAGAACAGAAAAAAGCGCAAGAAACTGACTGCAATTTGAACAAAACAGGGTCCGCGAGCTGCATGCAGGCTCGGGTCAAAAGCACGGCGCAGTGCTGCTGATGGCTCGCGCCGCCGCGTCGCCGGCCTCCCCGCGGCGAGACGAGAAGGAGTCGACCCTGAGGCGGTGCCGGAACGCCGAGATGAACTCCTCCGCGCGCCTGTCCACCTCCGCGGCGTCGCCGGCGGCTCCTTCGTCTTCTTCTTCTCCGCCCGTCGGCGCCGCCATCACGACACCGTGGTCAACCACCAGCGCCATGCAGCGGTCCGCCGCGACGTAGGGTGGCGCTGGCGCGAGAGCCGCCGGTTCGGCGACGTCCCCGCGCCTCTTGCTGCTCCGCCTCTTCTTCAGCTTCTTCGCTCCGCCGTCGCCCGCCGGCGTCACCTCCGCGGCGACGGCGCCGGTCGCCACCGCCGCGGCGGGTCGCTTGGCCGGCTGCACGGAGACGACGACGATGCAGGCGACGAGGACGTTGAGGAGGAGGAACAGGACGGGCGACGGCGCCGCCGCGAGCACCTGCGCGGGCAGGGGCAGCGGCAGGGGCCACCACCAGCGGTCCACGAGCACGGCCGGCGCCAGGCTCTTGACCCCGGACACGAACAGCGCGGCCGCGGCGGCCGCCAGCGCCGCCTCCACCAGCTCCTCCTCCCTCCGCGGCGCCTTCCTCTCCACCTCCGCCATCAATCCTGCCGCCTCTCTCTGCTCCCCGATGGTTTGCGCTCTAGGCACGCACAGCAGGACGCTTTCTTGCGCTGCCTCTGCTCGGCCGGCTTTTGCTCGCCTTTGCGCCGGGGTGGCGGAGCTATATGTATAGACCCGAGCGAGCAGCCAGGGCAGGCGCCAAAAGGGCAGGGCTCGTGAGAGCAATCGATGGCTGCGGGGGTGCCTGTCGCGCCGGCAGCAGGGCAAGCACGCAGCCCGTGCGAGCCGCTGTCGGGCGATTAAATTCCCTCCCTCCGACCATGGCAGCGGCAGAGCATGACATTTCTCCGGCTGCAGGGCCACTCAGCTCGACGCAGTGCAGCAAATTCTGTGTCATGTGTAAGTAAAAAACTTCTCTCGTCAGTGACAGTCCGGCATGGCAACAGAGACATGGCTGGCGCTAGCAGGCGTGTTTATCCACTGATGATGATGACTAGCTCGCTAATCACATCTGCAGAGACTAAATAATACTCCTGCTCGCAGCTAATCGAGCATCTAGACGGCATTTTTAGTTTTGTTTTGTGTCATCGAGGGGAGAGGCTAGGGGCGCACGCCTGAAGCTCGTGCGTCGTCGTCGTTTCTCCCGGCCGCGTGGCGGACACGATGATGAGCCTTTTCTTCATCGGGTCGGGGAGCATATACTACCTAGAAGGATGCCGCCCAAACCAGCAAAATTTAAAACTAGTACCACTCAGATGATTGTACTACTACCACTAGGGTGTAACCACTAACCAGGCTGCTTGTGACTAGTATGTGGAGTAATAGGGCTGGGTAGACCAAAGATTCCCCATAATGAGTCTGTACTCACTGCTAGTTTAACCACGAGATTAGGTTCGAATGCGCGTCCATGGTACATTCATACGGTACCCAAATGCGGAACAGAATATCAAATTTTCTTATCCTCCTGGTTCTAGTGGAACTGAGGTGAGAACCTTTCCCAAAGCAAATACCAGGGGAGTGCGTTTCAAAATACAAAACAGCAGAAAAGTTTGCACAAGCAGCAGATATATATACATAATAGGGCTTGCAGCGGTCAAAATGTTTAAATTCCCACATCGCAAAGTATAAACTGAAAATTAACTAAAAACAACCTATGAAGATTATAAACAATCGGCTGCTCTAGAAAACAAGGTGTAGATTTGAACCCAAAAAAGATAGGGGTAGTTAATTCCAGCACAGCATGTTCAGACCCTGAAATCAGTCTCCAACACAGCTTCAACAAGAAAAAATTCCTTCAACATTCGCGTAATAAATAATGTCTTAATATCGCAAGACAGGCAAAAACACTGATACAGATGTCACCGACTCTCCACAGTAAAATCTAGCACGTCAAACGGGATCCATCTCCAGCAGCAACGATTGCAGTGGGTAGCCCATTATTGCAAAGAAATATGTTTAGTTTGCAACAAGGCTGTCGATGAGGTTGGCGGCGTCTTCCACCGTTGCGATGGTCTGCGCGCTCGACTCCTCCACGCTGATCCCAAAAGCCTCCTCGAGGCCCATGACAATCTCAACCTACACAACAGAGCCACACAAAGTTTCACTAATTAGGACCTGAGCAATCTCAAACTGAAAACTATGATTTCGAGTGCTTATTTTCATGCACAAAGGAGTGTTGATAAAAGTTAGCATAAACTGCAGTAACAAAGTACTGCTGCCAAAAACTGCTCCTAAGGATCAAAATGAAGAAAGCAGAACAACGTGGTTCTCGCAGACACACTGGAACTTTTGCTAAAAGAGAACAGACCTACACATTCCCAGGCTTGGGTTCCAACTTACTAGTACTAGCGAGTCGTACTCACAAAATACTTTTAAAACAGAAACTATTTGTTGTTGTTGCATAACAAACAGAAACTACTGCCAAATAAGGGGTTTTTAGATGGATGATGCACTGTTACAAACTTAACAACATCATATCCACTGGGTGGTGCCAGCTAGGTCTGTTGCTAGGATGAACATGTGACACACATTACAGTAACTAGCTGACTTACCGTGTCCAAGGAATCGGCACCAAGATCAGCAAACGTAGAGGAGCCAGAAACTACAGTGTCATCAGCAAGCGCAAGCTGGCTCTTCACAATATCACAAACCTTTTCTACTGTCTCCTTTTTGGCCTGTTAAATTACAACACCAATATGAAGCAGTTAGAATCATAGCAACAAAGCCCTATGATGGATAGTAGGCTTTCAGAAACATTGCATGGTAAATTTACCTGCCTATTAAATCACAATTACAGGGTTAAATTATGGTTGAATCAATGTGGTACAAGTAGACTAGGAGGCGCTTACTTAAGTCAAATTATAGGCCAAGCATGCAAAATGCACGATACCAAAAAGAAACTACCGTTGCTGGAATTATCTCCAAATTACTTTTAGACAAAATGGAAGCACTGTTGTGATGAAACACGACAGGGTTTTCTATATGATGCAGTAGTAGTTTGTTGACTTATGATAAAACTGGAATAAAATAGATTGAGATGAATAGCCTGAGATAGCATGCATGATTAATTATTCCAAAGAAAGGATTTTGCCTTCATATATGAAACTAATGACATATCAAATAGGTAGGGAAACAAATTTGAAGTGCATTAACTAATATATCAATTAATGATTGATACGACTGCAATACCAGAAAAGGATGATACTTACAGCACAGGAAACAGAAAATCTCTGGGGAACTGGCTGAAGACGGAAGGATACATTGCCTTTCCTTGGAGCAGAGAAGGAGACCGAGTTGGCATTGATTGCCTGTAAATCGGCGAACATGATTTCGTGGGTAAGGCAAAAACAAGTGAACTAGGGAATAGCAAACCAAATTGACAGTGGAAAAACAATGCCACATTGCATAAAACTGTCAAGTAGGTTGGTTGACTATCATTCTATCAAATAGTGTTCAGGCATAAATAAATTATAAAATTATCAATGCTGCTTCACTGAAAGTGAAAAGCAGAAACTAGAGTACAAAATAGTACCAAAAACAGTTACGTATATCCCTAAGTAATGCTATGTTAAAAAAACTGTCAAACAGGACCTGTTCGGCTATTCCATTGTTTTCCATTTGGTTTCAACAAAGTGCTGCGAAGCATGTATGTGTCTTAACATAACTCCTAAGAAACGTTCACAGCCTGAGTTAACTATACTTTTTCTCATTGAACACAGCATCAGTTTAAACAACAACCCCCATACTTTACTATAGAATGTTTCTTTTGTCTGCATAGCTTAAAGGCGGAATCATATAATCGAGGAAACCTCGGAGCTACACATCATGCATACAAGTTGAGTGTGAAGCAACCTATAAGATTGTGTATCAATCACCTAAACCTGGGAACCTTTCATGTAAAGTGAGACGCCTTTAGTGGGCAACCATTACAGCATGCTACCATGAACCAATGCAAACAACAGTCCGCTCGATAGGGTAGTGTGTCATTATAGTTTTATGAATGGACAATGACTATGCATGCACCATACAACTCTAGTTTTGTATTTGTTTAATTTTCTGATTAAGATCTGTAAGCATGATCATGGCATCACATAAAGAAAAGGTTACAGACACAACAAAATCCAGTGAAGAAGTAATAACAAATCCGCACAGAATTCCCAAACATCCGATCCGACGAGCATGCACATGTGGTCGCATATCATAGTGATATGCGGTAGCACCGCCCAGATCGATTGGCTTAGGACAGGGAGCGGGAAACTCAGCCCTACCGTACGGTGCCAGATCCAATCGAGCCGAACTTCACGGACGTTTAGACCGACTAGAAGCTACGGAATCGGCCGCACCTAGGGCCTCCAGGCATCCCAGCCACGGCAGGCGGACCAGAGCGGATCCGCGCCGAATCTCGCGAAGTATCCCCAGATTCTGAAACCCCGCGGCCACTTAAACCCTACCGGGCGCGGAACGAACGGCGCGAGGGAGGGAGGGAGGGAGGAGGGGAGCGGGCAGACGTGGCACGGTACCTTGACGGGCCTGGCGAAGGAGACGGCGGATGCGGCGGCGGAGGCCATGAGGGAGACGGGACAGGGGGAGAGGCCGGCGCGGTGGGGGTGGGTGGGTGGGTGGTGGAGGCGGCGGTCAGGGCGGCAACACGGGCAACACAGCAGCAGCAGCAGGAGGGGTTGGATGCGCGTCGAAGGAAGTTAGCGGGGCCGTCTTATAGCGCGGGCCGGGCTTTGCACGTGGGCGCGGCATCGGGCGTATCGACCGACGCGGCTGGCTGGCTGGCGGAGGTCACGAGGCCCGGCCCATGACGATCTCGATGCCTCCGTCCCCCCGTCGCCCCGGGCCCACCTGCCAGCGCGACGGGCCCGGGTGGCCTATCGATCAACGGTGCTGCGTCGTTTGTTTTAGGAAGGAGAAACCGGTGGCGTGCTAGGCTGGCTCGTGGCGGCGCCCGCTGTTTTTGGCCGGACGTGCCCGTGCTGGCACGGCGACGTTTGACGGCGAGGCTGCTGGTGTTCGGTTCTTGTGTGGTTGAGCCGATTGATCGCTCTTGTTTTGGTACGGGTGAGTGAGGTAGGTGTAGGTTGGAGAGCGAGGAACTTAACCGCCCACGGAAAATGGCACGACCACTAGCTCAAGAACTGGAATACGAGTCAGGGGTAGGGTACAAAACGGATGGGATAGCGGACAATACCATTAGCATAAATACGATGTTGATTTTAGCCAAATGCTGTGCAAAAATGTTCGCACGAGCTAGATGATTAGTTTCATTTCGTGGGATAAATCGAGATGCTGCTTGCAGCCCTAGTCACGAGGAGCGAGCACTAGTTTTTATTTTTATTTTTGAGGTGAAGGTGCGAGCACTAGTTGAACCGGAGAGCTCCTCTTCGGCGCCTGTTGCGCCACGCTACGAATGCTTCTCGGCATTGGCCCATTTAGAGCATTTCTAATAGATGGTTTAAATATAAAAATACCTTATTTTTGAACTGTTTAGAGCAAAAAAAAAAACTGCTCCAACAGATGGTCCATGTGCAAAAGAAATTGGGCCGCGGCCTCCTCGTGATGTAAAATCCAACATCTCGCGACGCAAATATATATCACGAGATGCATCTGGTCCAAAACCAGCCGCCGCCTGCGAACGCCCAACCGTCACTTCATTTCCGTCCCCGCTCGCGCCCGTCCGCCCGCCAGTGACTCGCCGGCCGGAATCCGCCGCCGCGACCGCCCAAAACCTCGTCGTCCTCCGCGTCACCACCCCACATCCCCGCTGCCGCCGCCCTCCGCCGCCGTCGCCCCCCTCGCCGCCCCGCCGCCGCCCGGACACCGCCGAATCGGGAGGCAGCCGACACGGGATTCGGCCCCTCCGGCGGTCCGGCTGCCGCGGTAGACCTCCGCAGGGTCTCGGGCTGCCGCCGACCTGCTCCCGCCGGCCGTGAGCTTGTCCACGGACGTTGCACCGGCCGCACGACGACCGCCGCACCAATCCCTCCGCTCGGCTGCCGAATTTGTCTTCGCCACCCGCCGAGTTCCTCTTGGCCGGCCTCCAACCTCTTTTGTTATCACCGCCACCGTCCGGAGCCGCATAGATTCATTACTTGTTTGTTCAAAACTATGTTGTATTGTGTAAAACTATGTTGTATTTGTGTTGCATTTCATCTCCTGGATCTGGAGAACTATGTAATAATTTGATGTTGTGGACATGAAATTTTTTTATGTTGTTTTAAAACATGTTTTATGCAATATATGCGGCTGTACAATGGCTGGACAGCGGCTGCTGGTTGGTTTTGGACCATAAATTTGGACCATCTATTGGAGTTGCTTTTTTGGACCATGAATTTGGACCATCTGTTGGAGTTGCCCTTTTTTCGAAGCTCCAAAACGCATTTTTTGGCGGTTCAATTTTTACATCTCCGGTTTTAGATCGTCAAATTTTGGACCATCTATTGGAGATGCTCTTAGGTAGGCCACTCGCACACCCCTAAAAAAGGTGTCGTTTGCTCTACTTTTTTTGTGCTCGAGTTTTCTGCTTCCTTTATCTTCGAGTTTGCGAATTTAAAAAAACAGACAAATCAAAACAGTTCTACCGGTTTAAAAATGGTTTGTGAATTTAGAAATTTCCGTGGTTTGAAAACAGTTTTTGGATCTGAAAAACAGTTCATGGATTTATAAAATGACGATTTTGAAAAATCTTGGATTCGAAAAAAGTTTGCGAATATTAAAAAAATCACAAATTTAGAAAGTGCATGAATTGAAAAGTTCAAAACACTGGAAATAAGCTCACGAATTTCACAAAATTAAAAAAAAATCATGACATTTGAAAATTTTCATAGATTGTGAAAAAAAATCACCAATTTTGGGAAAAAATCATAAAATTGAAAAAGGTTAACGGATTCGGAAAAAGTCCATGTATGTCATGGTATTCTCACCGTAGATGCCATGGGATGGCTAAAAGAGGTGAGAGCAAGGCTACAGTGGAAATCCGGGACGGGATTAGGCAACAGCGCATAGTGGTTTATCCAAGTTCGAGGCCCTTGCGTGGAGGTAACACCCCTATTCCTACATGTTTGATGTATATGGAGTGTATATGATGGCACATGGTTGCTCCTAGAGCTGTTTGGAGGAGGAAAAAGGAGGCTCTGAGTTCTTCTCTTCTCCTTGAGTGTGTGTGGGAATGAGAGAGTGTGAGAGGGAATTGGCTGGAGCTCCTCCCTGGTGCACCTTATAAAGGGGTGCCGAGGGGACAAGGGGTGGTCCACATGGCCAACTATACACTATTTTGAGGTGTCACGTGACGTACGAACAATGTCTGCTGCTCATCAATAGTGCTCCATTGTAGAGCATGGCCGTCTCATCCGTGCAGTTCCGGTGGGATGCCTAAGGTTGACTTTGCCGGACGGCCTCGAGCCGGATGGGCACCAACCATGATGATTGGCTCATCTCAATGTTATGTGTTGCTTGACACACCTCTTTTTCGATTTTTCGACAAAGGGTGAACTCTATTAGCTCAAAATGGAGCATTAAGAGGATACCTACATATACCTCCTTTCGATTTGTCTTGGATCCTCATCACAATCAAGAGCATATACCTCTGCAGGGACTGAGGCAGGATTAGGCCATGCCCCGAGGCTACTTTAGTGCAAAATAGTTTACAGGACGTTGCACGACAGTGCCGAAAGCCTGCGGGGCGGCGCTCGCGTCCAAGCCCGCGGCCTGTGGTTTCTCTCCGCCCATGTACCTCTGCATAGAGGAAAGTATTGTCCACCCCCCCCCCCCCCCCCAATCCTTTGTGACGGGCCGATTTCCCACTCAAGTCTAGTACCAGTCCAATCACCGCCTAAAATCATTGAAACCGGATCAATTACCCCCATACGGTGATCTTGCACTTGATTTAAGCGGTTTTGGCTATTACCGTGCTGATTGGACGCGCTGAGTTGGCAGTAATAAAATTCAGGTAGAGCCGACGCTTCCGGTTGCCCAAGACGGTTTCGTCATGGCACACACGCTGGATGCGTTTGAGGTCACCCAAGCGAAGGAGGTGATGGAGCAGCATGCCATTCTAGACTCCATCCGCTTGGTGACTGGAGGTGGAGACTAACCGTCGCTACATCTATGATCGATGGCAGAGGTGGACGCAATCTTCGCGGACATGGAGGCTGACGAGGAGCCGGAGCCACCGCGGGAGGCTGCCATCCCCCAAAAGACGGGTGTCGTCTACATCTTCGATGACGAGTAGGCTAGTTTTATCCCCCAAAATATGCAAGTTCTTCTAGCACATAAATGATTGTGTTGTATGTAAATCGCCATAGAAGATTGCAAGAACCAAATTCTTATTTTGATAATTCTCATCAACTTATAAAGCTATATTTATCCTGTTTGGCTATGTCTTAATCCACAAGGATTTTCTAATAGTTGGACTCTCATGAAAAGTTGCACTTTTCGAAATCGTTTGGGACTTAAATCTCACTTCAATGGGACTTATAGAAACGATTTTTTTCGTTCAAGAGTGATGCTATCTGATAGAGTTCATTTTTTTTGTTCATGTAGTGCAACCTTTTTTTTGTCAGCCATGAAGCACAAGAGAGACCGGAGTTATTTCCTGAAGAAGAAAAAATGACTCCACTGTCAATGCCAGAAGAGGTAGAAAAAGAATTCCTTCCAACCAGGGCCAGGCCAAACGGCTGCCCCCCTCTCGCGGCGCCGCCTCCGCTCGCTCCGGCACAGCCCCCTCGTTCCTTCTCCTCGGCCCAGCCGCGCGCCAGAGCCCCAAATTCCTGCAGAGCGCGTCCGCTGGGAGCTGCAAAGTGGAGTAAGAAGCTTCCCCCTTTCTCGACCCATTGCCGTTGGAACCCGGTTCAGGGCGCTGCCTCCTCCACCGGAGCACCGCCGTCTCCTCCGGCGTCCTCGACCCGCAGAGATCGCCGCCACCATTGACCGCGTTTCCGCGGACGCCGCCTCCAGGGTTCGGCAAGGCTGAAAATTTCGACATCCCGGTAAGGTCCTGCTGCATTTTGGTTCCGAGCAATGTGAATCTGCAGTAGAAGTTTCAATCTCTTATCTTTTGTGTGTTGTGTAATATGGCATTATTAGTCGATTCCTCCCAAAGTAATATGTGTACTACGTAGAGTATTAGATATTTGCTAGCTTTTGTAGCATTAGCGCTATCATCAAGCTAGCTTTTGTGATGTTAGATGTTACCAAAACGCACCAAATCTTGAACTGGGGTCTCTGTTTAGGGCCTTGTAACCTTTTTGGTGGCTTCACTTTTATGGGGATTTTACTTTTTGGAGTCTTGGGTCTTGCTATTTGCACCTTCAGATGTGTACTCCCTCCGTTCCAAAATAGATGACTCAACTTTGTACTAACTTTGTACAAAGTTGAGTCATCTATTTCAGAACGGAGGACATGCCTGTACTGCCATTGGACTTGTATACTGTATTTTACAGCCAATGTACAGTTATTAGAAGTTAGCATACCATGATTTTTTGTTTGACTCTAGAAATTGGAACTGCCTGTGAACGGTCTATTTTAGTACTCCATTTCAAAATTATTGAAGTTCTAGATTTGTTTAAGTCAAACTTCTTTAATTTCGACCAAGTCTATAGAAAAATATAGTTGATACCTGGGCTTAAACAAGGTAGATTTAGTTGTTAACTGTATACACAGCCTCTATTGCTGCATTAAGCGAAAGAACATGCATAAACTATGACAGAGCACATGCACTATTTGTCATCCCATAAAACAAAAGTTAATTTCTCTCGACATTTTTGTGGTCTACTCACACAGTGGCAGAGGGGCCAACCTGGGCCATCCCCCCCCCCCCCCCCCCACCCACCCACCCAAAGCTAATTTAGTTCTGCCATATCAATAACATGCATTTAGTCATTAACGATGTACCTTTTCCTAATCTTTGCATTAGATGGCCCCTCCAAAAATCCTGATCAAGCTCCGCCACTGACTCACACCTGCCTAAATTACTCATTTAGTGGCATATACATGATCAGAGAAGAGCATGGTGCATGCCACATCCATGGCCTATCCAGGATTTTGACGATGGGTTTTCAGAGTTAAAAATAAATAAAAGAGAAACAACCAAAACACAATCCGGATGATTTCTAGTTCTGTGTTACAATGCCTTAGTACGCAACTTATTCTTCATAGCACGGTTACTGAAACTGACAGATGTGTAACAGACACATACATTACAAAGAAACACAAGAAACAATTCCATAAGAAACACAATGAATCGGTTGAAAATAAAATGGAAGCTTCAAATCGATAAATATAGAGGTCTGCTCAGTGCCTCTTCAAAGCCGGTTGGTTTTGATTCTTTGCCAGCTCACCCCTCAGCTCTTCCACAAAACTATCCTTGTAGCCGTTGTGGAACTCCATGAGCATGAACTCCTTAAGGCTTGGGAGTGATGGCAGCCCAGTAAACAACCCAGTGCTGGCTTGAGAAGTCCAGTCACGAAACTGCAGCAGCTCGAGCTTCGGGGTGGCTTCTTCAAACTTCACCGATTTCAGACCAGCTATGCGATCCAGCTCCAGTACAACCAGGCTCGGGAATGCACCTTGACAGAAGTTGAAACAAACCTCCTTGCCCACGAACAACTCCCTCCACAGGTGCAGAGTAGACAGATTCGGTATCTTCGCAAGGAGTTGTATGGCAGCATCATGCTCCACAATCCTTGAGCTCTGTAGCCTCTACTTGACGAGATTTGTGAGCCCCTGGATCCATTCGGGCAATTTTACAATGTTGCCGTACATCTTGAGGCTTTGAAGATTTGCTGGAGGTGAGGAGATGCCATCTAAGCAGCTAGATAAACCAGGATTCCCAGTGACTGTACTAACAGCTTGAGGCCCTGAAGATTTGCTGGAGGTGAGGATATGCCATCTAAGCAGCTAGATAAACCAGGATATCCCAGTGACTGCACTAACAACGGTTCCAAGCAGCTGAGGCCTGCAATTGCCAAAAGCAAATCTTGACTGCTTCTCTTGTTGACGCCAATCATTCCTAACTTGCGCAGCCGGGTAAGCTCTTTCATGTCTTGCAGAACGGCTTTTGTCCGTGTGATGTTGACAATACCCAATGTTTACAGGGCTTTCAGTCTGTGAATTCTTCTTGCCACTGCAACACCACGTGTACTTTGCCGCGTGGCCAACAGAGGCAATATGTTGCAGCAGCACATGGTGCATACGTCATGCCTGTTCACGTCGACATCCATACCCATCTTCTTTTTCAGAAGCTGAGGTGCACAGCATGCCACACAAAATGCAATTGAAGAGCAAGTAATGTTACACAGCCTGTTTCTCATTACCTTGGGTAGATCTTCTTGACATGTCTTGATTTCAAGTCTGTCATAATCGTTATCTTCTATGGCTCCAGCACAAATGTTCCGTAGCTTACTAAGCTTGACGATGGGCCACGGCAGCCTTATTATGCGTGTACCCGTGATATCAGAGTTTCGAGTTGCCTCAGGTTACCCAACGAATCTGACAGGTGATAAATGCCATCACATCCTCTTAGAGAGAGGTATCTCATGTGAAGAAGCTTCCCGATGCACTCAAGGTGATGGTCAACTAATTCTGAGGTGGCCGACATGGAAAGTTCACCTTTACATTTGGGTTTTCGTAGGCCGACCGGATGGTGGACGTTTGCCCGAGTCCACCACCTGCTCCCCACACGGAGATCACTCTGAGATCATCGCCCCTCGTGTTGATCAGTTGGGCGAGATCCACACTTGCCTTGTCCTGCTGCCTGGTCATATACTCCTCCCTTCATTGATGCCAAACAGCGAGGCATCGCCCCTCGTGATGCTTGACCCATACCTTGACCGCCCTGCTGTTGCCCTCCCGGTAATCGTCAACGGCCATCAGGAAAGCTTGCATCATCTCGAGCTCGTCCTTGATGAAGGTATGGTCACGCTGGACCCCGAGCTGCAGCGCCACCTGCTCCGCCAGGGCAGAGCAGGCGTAGCTCAGCGCTCCATTCACCATGGAATTGCCGACGCTCAGCACCGTCACCTCCATTAGTTAGCTGTGATGGATGGATTGGAATGGATAGAGGTAGTGCTGCTAGCTATGGCAGATGCAGATTGTTGATCGATGTAGAGGAGCTAAACAATTATGGTAGGCCTAGGGCCCCCAAGTTGCAGTTTCTTATTCTGTTCTTTTATCAAGTTTGGCCTACTAACCACATATGCCATTGTGGTTGGAGTTTCTTATTCTGGGGTTGTACTACTGCGTTCCGCAAGTTGGAGTGTCTTATTCTGAAATGAAGGCGACGACTCCGGGCTGTATGTTTATTGACAGTCGAAACTAAATCTCGAAATGTGTGCATGCCTTGTAAACTGGAACGGAGGGTCTGAAATGATGCCTTATAGAGTTTGAGCTGTGGGTGGAGATTAACTTCTTTTTTATGCTTCAATCACTGTACTTAGTTGAATTCGCCATCATCATTTGTGCTCGCATGAAGATTGTGGCAGCTTGAATTATTTTGGTAGCATCTATGTTTATCTTCATTATGTAGCTCTGAACATTTTTTATACAACAATGTATTTTTTTCTGTTGCCATCTTGAGCAAAAATGATAAGTATTTCTTTATGCAGTCCCTTGGAAGAAAAGGTCTTGGTCCTCGTGAACCCTAGAGAAGAGATAAAGAGTTGTGATGCATTCAAGAACGCGCTACAGAGAAGGCTGCGATGAAGGTTAAGAAGAAAAACAAACACCTGGCTGGTGGCCGCAAGGAGGAAGCCAGATCAGCTCCATATTGCACAAGTAGGCAAGCTGAATTGAAAAATTGCGCAAAAAAACTGGCCCAAGGCTACGCTGCGCAAGCAGGCAATTGCAACTGAAGCCTAGAATGAAGGGCGGCAGACATTAGATTGTTATCACCATCTACAGAAGACAGAAGCCAGGTTTTGGAATAATACAGCTTAAGACACGTCTTGAACTACAAAGGTCAAGGTCTCAAGGAAACTGAACAATCAAGACAGCAGGTGGAGTAATCTACGATTCTACTAAAACAACACAATTTAGAGAGGAGATTTGAGAAGGTGATCAGTAGGAACAGGGAAGACAATAGACCAACACAACAACCCCACCGCAGCCGCCGGATCCAGGCTCGCGGGTGGATAATTATGGGCTGGCAGCTTTGATCTCGCCAATTTCTCTCTCTCAAAACTTGGCATAACAAAGCAGATAGAATAGGTGGGTTCATAATGAAGAGTATGTGATGTTGGATGTGTTCTAGTTTTCTGGGGTTACACACTCTTACCTCTAATACTAGTGAACCATTTGTTTCGCTCCATTGCCACTGATATATTCTGAACTGAAACGTATAATTTCAGATGTATGATTACAAAATGGTTTGTCTGGTTAAAGAATGTCTGAAACAAAAGCCTCTGGCAGATGTTTTTTGTTTCGCTCCATTGCCAAACGTAGATAATTTCAGATGTATGATTACAAAATGGTTTATCTGGTTAAAGAATGTCTGAAACAAAAGCCTTTGGCAGATGTTTTAGATGGAGGGGTCCTGTGCATGAAATGAATGAAGTTTGGTTAGAAAATTTCAGAAACAAAAGTGCAGCTAACGTTTTAGTTTCTGTGTGCGTTTGGCCAAAAAATAAAAAGAATTTTGGAGTCTGTCAGACAACCACTGGGCCACCCTGCACAGGCGTGAACCAGGCAGGAACGATCCTCTACAGCCGTCAGATCCATCCATCAGATGAATCCAGGCCGTTAATCACGCTCTGGCCCAGTGGTCAGAATGCATCAACCAGACTGGAGTGCTTGCCTCCTTATTGGTAAAGGATGCAGCGGTACGAGCCTATAGAACAGATCCTGTTCAAGTAAGGTCGTGCTACAAGACGCTGCGCCTCGCCTTATAAGCTGGTTCCGCTCCGTGTAAACTAGCGAGGTGGGACTAATGAATTTGGCACACAGCGCCGCAGCGCAGCGCAGCGCACCTCCTCGGTAGGAGATTGGAAGGGGCCTCGTCCCTCGTGGGTGCTGGCCCGTGAGGTTGGGCTGGAGAGTAGACAGATCCCGGCCCATCTGCGAAATATCTGCTCGTATGGCCTTTTCCTCTCTTTTTCGTTGCATCAGCTTTTCATTTTTTATCCCCTGAAATTTCTTTTTTTTTTCATTTAATTAATTTTGCACTAGATTAAACAACGCCCGGCCAGCATTATAAACGAGCTGGCATCCACGGCTTTGGCAACGTATCGCCAGAGTTTCTGCCACCTCACCTCCTGTCATAACATATGGATGTTAGCCCAAGAAAGTCTACGACGTAACTGCTAGTGTCCTTCAACCGCCGTTCCTGCATTGTACTCCCCAGTTTAGTAATCCAGATTCGCCGTCAAGGTTAATTAATTGTCGGTACAAACTAGATTCGAGATTCGACTTGCATCCTAAGTTTTGAGCGTGACACAGCAAAGGGTAGAACAGTTGCGGCTGCGAGGCGAAGCCACGGAGAAAGTGAGAGCGGAGACGACAACAAAGTCGAGCAAAGAGCTCAAAGTGTCGACGGTCAGGATTGATGGTGTTCACCGGAGACGAGAGGGTTGACCAATTGGTTTCCGCTGTCAAAAGCGTGTGGATGCAGCGGAGGTTAGCACGTCGGTGGGAGAGGGAGGAAGAACACTGACCAAAACAGTAAGTAATTTAGTCTACAATTTTACAAATGGTGTAAGCCGCACAAAGAAAAGAAACGAAAATGGCAATACAAAATTAAGTGCACAAGTGCGAACGCTTCTTCGCGAAGGAAGCCAGTTTAAAATTGGAGCTGAAACGTCCTATACACTCACATACACGTACACAGCGCTTGTCGTACGTATATACAGATCAACGCATATTACTGTGCATACATCATCACCTTAACCACACAGAATTGAGAGCGAGAGCGAGGAGGATGCACTACGACATGCTGCTCCGGCGCATGGAGGACGGCATGAGCAACCAGGTCCCGGCGGGCGGCGGCGACGACAGGGACGCCTTCACCATCGTCCGCCTGCCGCACCACGTCCGGGAGATGAACAGGGGCCTCTACGAGCCGGTCATGGTCTCGGTGGGGCCCTACCACATGTCCAGCGCCAGCACCCGCGCCATGCAGGCCCGCAAGTGGCCCATGCTCCGGGACTTCCTCCTCCGGGGGGACCCGGACGGCAGGGCCGGCCTCCTCGCCGACTGCCTCAAGGCGGCGCGCAGGATGGAGCAGCGGGCGCGCCGCTGCTACGGGGAGTCCCTCGACCAGGCCGCCGGCGGCGGGAGCGACGACTTCGTGGGGATGCTGGTGCTCGACGGCTGCTTCGTGCTCCAGTTCCTGCTCCAGTGGAGCGAGAGCGACGCCCGGTGCATGCAGGGCACCTCCACCTACGTCTACTACGACCTGCTCCTCGTGGAGAACCAGATGCCCTACTTCGTCCTCGCCAAGCTCTTCAACCTCGTCATGGGGAATGGCAACGCAGGGGACGACGCGGACCAGGGGCTCCTTCACCTCATATCCAGCTTCTTCAGCCTGCGCGAGCCTCTGGGCATGGTCCCGCTCCCGCCTCCGGCGCCGGAGCTGGCTGGCCAGTTCGCCGAGGTCTACCACCTGCTCCACCTCCAGTACCAGAGGATCGTCATGAGCCCGGAGCGGCGCAGGATCCGCCGGCTCACGGGGCTGGGCGCCAGCCTGCACCGCATCCCCGTGAGCCTCGGCTCGTTCAGGCGCACGCGGGCTAACCAGGCCAGGACGCCGCTGGCGATGCCGTGCGTGACCGTGCTCCAGGAGTTCGGCGTCAGGTTCAAGGAGAAGCCCTCGCCGGCGAGCCAGTTCGACGTGACCTTCCGCGGCGGCACCATGGAGATCCCGCGCCTGGTCATCAACGGCGGCACCAGGATCCTCCTGGCCAACCTGTTCGCGCTGGAGCAGACCAAGGACTGCTGGAACGAGGGGACCATGACGGGGTACCTCGTGCTGATGAACGCGCTGGTGAACACGGGCGCGGACGTCGCCGTGCTCCAGCGCCACGGCATCCTGGACAACATGCTCTCCAACGAGGAAGAGGCGGCGGCCTTCTTCAACCAGCTCGGCGGCAGCGCGCTCTTCGACCCCAGGACGCACCGCTACGCGCGGCTGTTCAAGGACACCAACGATTTCTGCGACTCTCGCTGGAACCAGTACATGGCCGTGCTCAAGCGCGACCACCTCCGCACCCCGTGCTCCATCATCAACCTCCTCGTGGCGGTCATCCTGCTCTTCGTCTCGGTCATCTCCGCTGGCTACGTGATTTGCCGCTACCGCCATTCCTGCACCTGATCAAATAAGTTGCTGTATTTCTTCGGAGAGGAAGCAGCAACTCAATATGGACCTGCTGGTAGCTAGCCAAGATACTCATGCAACTGTCTCTGTAAATAACCTGTGACATACTCCAATAACAGAATCAACCATCAATCATGTTCAAGTTGCAACTTTCAGTAGCCACTAGGAAAAAATGTTTTTCTTTTAAAACGGATTTGCCTCATCCATGAATTAAGCAGCAAGAATTTAGTGAAAAAACAGGCGAAAACCATTACATCATTGAGCGGCACACATAGAATACCCCGCACATACCTCTCCAAAGTGCAAAGAGGGTCTCATCGAGACAGCACACATGCGTCACCTTGTCATCACTCCTCCCTTACATGGCGTCATCATCATCCCTAAACCCTGAGCAAATGACTCCAACTTCGCTGTAGACGATCGCCAGCCCAACCGACATTGTAGAGGCATTTGTCGGGTTATATGGAGACCCGTGCCAGAGCACAACCGCCCGCGACTGGACAATGAGCTTCGATTCTGATGGAGAACATCAATGGACAAGCTAGGCACAGCTGGCGCCACAGAAGATCACTGAACGGACCACCTGCTGACTGTCATCGTATGCCAATGAGACCTGTCATCTCAGCTTTGACTTCACAACAACACAAGCCGAGGCAATCTCGCAGACACATCGGAGAAGAGCCAACTACCTCAACTATTGTCGTGTCGCTGACATTGCTCCCCCCATCATCATTGCCACAGAAGCCTCAATGACAATATCGCCGCCGTCCATTGGTCCCGCTTGTCGATGCCAAAGACGAAGCCCCCAAGAGGGAATACGACACCAAGACGCCGCCATCGTCCGATCACACAAGAGCAACGATTTCCATTAGAGTTGTCGTGATGGCTAGATCTGCGCGGGAGGGATGCGACAACAATGCAGTCAACGATGACCGCAACCGCCGCCATAGCTGGTCATGGCACAAAGCCGAGACAGTACCTTTGCCCAAGCTCCCACGCCGCGCATCAACCGACGCCGACGCCAGCAAGCCCACTAACCACCACCACCATCGAAACTACCCGTCGGCGAAAAAGAACCAAGATCCGCTGCAGCCAACCGCACGTCACAGAGACCATCGACGGCCAAACTCTAGCTTGAGGCGCCAGATCCGTCAATGGCAGTCGGAACACAGGCCATCGAACGCAGCGTGAACCACCATGCCCTATCGAGCACCATGTCGACAACCGAGCACCATGTTGACAAGGAACAGAGGAGCGCTGCCCGAGGCTAAGAAGCTTTAGAACCACCATGATGGCGAGCCACATCCATACATCAGATGCGCCGACATGTGCCATCGCGCTTGCCGGAGACTAGATCTGTTGCACCAGCAACAAGAGGCACCCTTCTTTACCATCTTGGGACACCGAGCCGTGCGCCAGTTCCACCGGGGGCATCCTCGCCACAACAGATTTGTGTTGGCATGCACCCGCTGCACCCCTCATGGCCGAAGCTGCCGTCCAGGGCCGCCCGAGCCACACCACGATGCACCCCACCGCTTTTTGGCATGACCAGCTCTCATAATGACATCAACGTGCTTCAGCGTTCTCCGGTGTTCGAAAGGCTTGCAGGAGGCAACTGCCCAGAGGTTAACTTTGAGATCAATGGCCACAACAACAACAAGGGATACTACCTAGCTGATGTCATTTATCCTCAGTGGACAACTTTTGTGAAGACAATACCTAATCCAGTAGGAGAGAAGAGCGAGAGATTTGCTCAAGCACAAGAGAGTGCTAGGAAGGATGCGGAACGTGCTTTTGGTGTGCTTCAACCTCGATGGGGCATTGTCCCTTACCCTGCTAGAACTTGGAGCACCAAAAAGTTGTTGGAGGTAATGACTGCTTGTGTGGGGCATCGTTCCGTATCCTGCTAGAATTTGGAGCACCAAAAAGTGGTTGGAGATAATGACTGCTTGTGTGATTATGCACAACATGATCGTAGATGGTGAGCGTAATCTTCGACCAGGGGTTTCAAATTTCAGGATGAAAATGTTGTACCTCAGCATGAAGGAGCGACAACTTTTGCACAGTTCATCCAATTTCATCATGAAGTGTGTGATTGAGCAACCCACATTCAACTCCAAGATGATTTGGTTGAGCATATGTGTGCTCATCTTGGCAACCAATAGATGTATCAACTCTTTTTTTCCCAATGTATTTGTGATCATTTAAATTTTGTTTGGTTTGTAAACTATGAGATTTTTATTTGGTTGTAAAAATGACGAGATTTTTATTTGGTTGTGGTAAACTTGACCAAATATTTGATATGTATGATTTTTTTGCCAAAAATATGGCCATACTGACCACGTGAACGAAAAATGCTTCGGCGCGTTGACCAGCAAAATGCGGGCGGGCCAGACGCTGCCCAAAACGCCGACCCAAAGCGGGCAAATCATGCGTCTCGTTTGGGTTGATGCGTTGGAGTTGCTCTAACTTAATGTACTTCCGAGACAACTTCTTTAGTGGATATCGTTGCCATTGGAGATCGGTAGCTTGAAGCACATTACAGACATTGATTTATCTGATAGTCAATTTTCTGGTGAGATTCCTGCATCTATTGGTGATTCCCAAAGCCTGCAATTCTTAAAGATGCAAGGAAACTTCCTTCAAGGTGGAATACCGGCATCAGTGGGGCAGCTGAAAGGCCTTGAAATACTTGGTCATTCACGAGGTGCCGAAAGAGGGGATATTTCTTGATGCAAACTCAACGGCAATTCAAAAAAAAAAAACTCTACCGCAATTCAGGGAAATGAAGGACTGTGCGGTGGTATCCCTGGAACGAAGTTGCCTCCGTGTTCCATCAACGCCTCCAAGAAACGGCCTTTGAAGCTTATCATGATAATTAATCTCCATAAGCAGCGCCGTGCTATTGCTTGTCGTCCCTGTAGCATTGTTTGCTTGCTGTTGCTGGTACAGCAGGAGCAAGTCACACCAAGCTAACACAGACTCATCACTCGTCAATGATTTACTACATATCAGAGTATCTTACGCTGAATTAGCCAATGCAACAAAGGGTTTTGCTTCTGAGAACCTCGTCGGAGTAGGAAGCTTCGGCTTGGTGTACGAGGGAAGACTGGTGATCCACGGCCAGCAGGTCATTCTTGCTGTCAAAGTGTTCAATCTGCAACAGCGTTGTGCATCTCAAAGTTTTCCTGCAGAATGCGAGACCCTAAGTCGTGTTCGGCATCGAGACCTTGTGAAGATCTTGACAGTCTGGTCAAGTATGGATTTCCAGAGCCAGGATTTCAAAGCTCTTTTGTTGAATTTCTACCGAATGGAAATTTGGACCAATGGATACATGAGCCTACTGAGGAAAATGATGAAGACAAGGTGCTAGATCTCATCGTAAGGCTCAGCATCGCCATCGATGTGGCATCTGCACTTGATTATCTTCACCAACACATGCCATTGTCAATTATTCACTGTGATCTCAAGCCAAGCAACATTCTCCTTGATAGTGACATGGTTACTCATGTTCGTGATCTTGGGCTTGCAAGAGCCCTGCCTAAACACCCAAGCGGCTGTTTAGAGAAATCAAGTGGCTGGGCTACAATGAGAGGAACAATTGGCTATGCTGCTCCAGCTATACATAAATACGTTCTAACAGCTGTCTTCAGCTTAAATGCGTAAACATGTTCAGTGCTTCTAATTCTTTTATTATGATGTTTGCAGAGTACGGTTTGGGCAACAAAGTTTCAATCCTAGGTGATGTGTACAGCTATGGGGTACTGTTGCTGGAGATGTTTACTGGCAAAAGACCAACAGACGGCGAGTTTGGAGAAGCTCTAGGCCTTCACAAGCATGTCCAAATGGCACTTCGAGTTCCAGACAGAACCACCAATTGTTATCAGAGGACAAAGATGGAGGAGAAGCAAACACCTCAAACCCTGGCAGGAAAAGAGATATATCAATTGCTTGCATCACTTCAATTCTGCACATTGCAGTTTCATGTTCAAAAGAAACTCCAATAGACCGCATGCAAATTGGAGATGCTTTGAAAGAGTTGCTGAAGATAAAAGACAAGTTTCTCATGCATCTTTCCAGTATGCAAGTGTCACGTAACTAAAGGATTGGAGGTACTGTTCAGCTGAGGCGCTATTCAGTTGAGGTCCTTAGGGTTCTATTCAGTTGAGGCACCATAGGCCTCCAAGCTCAATCGGTCGGCTTTATGGATATGATATAAATCTATGGTGTGTAGCAGCGTATTGGCACAAACAAAACATATCAAGTTTACATATGATCATATTAGTTAATATACAAATATTCTTACCATCTTCCATTCTATTACCTCCGTCCCAAATTACTCGTCTTAGATTTGTCTAGATACAGATGTATCTAACACAAAAACGTGATCTAAGACAAGTAATTCAGGACAGAGGGAGTATATAGTTACAGCAAGACTTCTGATGTGCACACAAAACTTGTAATCCAGGAGTACAATGTAAGTCAGTTTAATTAGAAGTTGTTCGGTTTAATTTTGTATTGCTACAGAGATAGTGAGCATTTGTGCAGGTGGCCAACTGCCCCTACATCTCTAGTATCCAGATACAAATAATCATAACATAATATAAGCCATTTTACTTCAAGATTTTTTTTACTGGAAAAAAAATGACTGGTACTATTTTACTTCAAGATTTCACACTCGTATAGTTTTTGTATGTCAAGAACACAGAGTTACTGAGTGGTGATGGGTACATGAAATTAACCCATTTGCCAGCTGAAAGGAAAATTATCCTGCATATATTTTTAGAAGTGTTTGACGTTTATAACAGAAGGCAAACTTTACCACAACCCAAATTTATTATCCAGTGGCTCTTTACATGGTTGCATTTGATTGCACCTAGTATTTCGATATTTCCACTTTTCCTTCTATTTTCAGTGGTTATCATTACATGTTTATGATTAGGCATATGGGATACACCATTAACGAAGGCAATCACTCCAAAGTCCAAAGTGCACAGGTAGGCAGGAAGATTTGAGAAGATGTCCATAAACATGGAATGATTTAATAAAAAAAAAGCAGCCTAGGACTACACTAGCAGGCAATTACAACTGAAACCTACAATGATGAACTAAAACATTAAATTCATGACATTTATCATCCATAATAGAAGCCAGGTTTTGGGTTAATAGTGGTTGCAAAGGCCAAGGAAACCGAACATCTTGAACTACAAAGGTCAAGGAAACTGAACGTCTTGAACTACAAAGGTCAAGGAAACTGAACACGGTCAAGATTGGCTGTATTTATCACAGCAAGTGGTCCAGTGACTGGTGTACTAGATTGGCACAAGTTTAAGTCAAACGTCATAGCAAATGAAGTTTTTGTTTTTGAACAGAGGTCAAGAAAATTGAACATTTAGACTGGCTGTATTTATCACAGAAAGTGATCTAGTGACTGCTGTACTAAACTAGCACAAATTTAAGTCAAATCTATTATTCGGATAGATTTTGTGTTGCAGCAGTTTAAACAGACAAGCACATGACACAATACTAGCCAAAGCTTACACTAAAATGAGCTACACTGGATATGGAAACACACAAATGATGAAATGGTCGAGCTTACAAAAGCATTAGTCCTCATCGTCTTCATCTGAGCTCCCGACGTCGCTACTGTACTCATCGCTGCTAGAACTGATAATGTCAAGGTTCACAGCTGCGACCTGTATTGGCTCTTGGGCCCTTGGCACCATTGGCTGCACCCCAACAGGAATCGGTACACTGGGTCGTTGTTCCTCAGGCTTGACAGCAGGAATGATGCCACCCAGCTCGATCGGGTCCCCAGGCTTCCATCCAGGTGGCGGCATTGGAATATCAGGAAGCAGAGCAGGCAAACCTTTCTGCCAACCTGGTGGCACTGTGATTGGTAGCATAGATGGCCGTGGAGGCTCTTCCTCCGGTAGCTCGAATAGCGGCATGGACTCCATCTCTGCTGTGACCCCCTCCTTCGTTTCCAGGGGTTTCTTGGGCACCCCAACATCCAAATCAGCAAACTGATACAGCTGTGACATCCGCAGCTCGTTATCCTGTGGCGCAGGCGGCAATGCACCCCTCAGAGGCAGCCCAGCACCATGCTCCGGCGGTGCAAAGGTCGTGTAGCTTATGCGATGTGCATAGGTCAAGATGTCATCCAGCTTGAGCTTGGAGTGGAGGGACGCGCCGAAGTCGCCCTGCGACACCGGCTCGGGCTCGTCAACAGCAGCGGCGCCGCGCGGGCGCTTGGGATCGCGGCGGTAGTCGGCGTAGTCGTCAACGAGGCGGTCGAGCACGTGGTGGGCCTCGCGCAGCTTCTTCGCGAAGGCGAGCAGCGAAGCGTCCTTGGCGCGCGCCTCGCGGGCGAGCTTGGCGCGCGCGTCCTGCAGGTCGAGGGTCTCCTGCAGCTCGGCGACGGTCTCGAAGAGCTGCGTCTGGAGGGAGGTGAGCATCGACATGGCCTCCTTGGTGGTGGAGACCGGGGCCGGCAGCGGCGTAGGCGCCGCGGAAGCCGACGACGACGGTAGGAAGTTGGGGAGCGAGCCCCGGTACGACGAGATCCAGGCGGCGCGGTTGGGCGAGAGCTCGAAGAGGTTGGAGGCGAGGGAGGAGATGAGGTGGAGCAGTGACTGCGCGCGAGGGAGCGGCGGCAGGAGCGGGAGCAGCGCCGGCGAGGTGGTTAGGGTTGGGACCGCGATTCCGGCCGCGGACGGGGCCGCGCTCGCGGACGGCGGGTTGGCCTGCGGCGGCGAGGAGGTGGGGTTCGCGGGAGACTGGTTGGGCGGGAGCGACGGCGACGAGGCGGTCACCCCCAGCCTCGCCGGCGACGGCATGTGCGACTGCATCATCGTGGCGGCGGGGGCGGCGGACTGGGGAATCCAACGCGAGGAGCAGAGGCTCGTCGACTAGCCGGGCTATTAGGCACGCGAGGTCCTCTTAGTGGGATCCTGGGCCTGACGTGAATATGGGCTTGATGACTTCTTTTGGGAGAGATCTGGGCTTGATGACAAGTCAGGCTTGTCAGCCCAACAAGCCCATATATCCGCAATAAAACCTCGCCTTGAAACCCTCGGCTTCCTCACCACCGATCATTTTGGCGGGAGAGCAGCAGTTCGCCGCCTCCACTTTCCCGCGCAGAGCAAATCAGCAATGGACGGCGGCGCCTCCTTCCAGGCCGTCGCGGCCGCCGCCGCCATGGAGATGGAGGAGTACCTCAACTGGAAGAAGAACGCGCCGGTGCTCTACGACCTCGTCATGTCGCACCCGCTCGAGTGGCCCTCGCTCACCGTCCAGTGGCTCCCCTCGGGGTCGCCGGCCTCCGCCCGCTCCCACCGCCTCGTCCTCGGCACCCACGCCTCCGACGACTCCCCCAACCACCTCATGCTCGTCGACGCCGTGCTCCCGCTCCCGCCGCGCCTGGCCGCGGCGGCCGCCGCCGAGGGCCGCGCCGTCCCGGCCCCGTCCGTGTCCATCGGCCGCTCGGCGCCGCATCAGGGCGAGGTCAACCGCGCCCGGTGCATGCCGCAGCAGCCGTACACCGTGGCCACCAAGACCTGCGTCGACGAGGTGCACGTGTACCACCTCGGGGAGGACGGCCAGAAGGGCGGCGCGGATGTCGTGCTCAGGGGTCATGGCGCGGAGGGGTATGGGCTGGCGTGGAGCGCCATGAAGGAGGGGTTCCTCCTGAGCGGCTCGTATGATAAGAAGATTTGTCTGTGGGATCTCAAGGCCGGGAATGGAGCCCCGGTTCTGGACGCGCAACATGTGTTTGAGGTAATGTCCCAACGTATGCTCCTGTGTTGTTCCTGTTCCCCGCATTTATCTTGTTTTTCATATATGATTTTATTATGCGTGTTAGGTTCGCAACCTTTGAAAAGTATAGTATATACTGTGATCCTAGTGTAGTAGCAGCTAGGACTAGACTAGAAGCAGAAGTGATTAACACTTCGGCCTTCATAAGAAGTGTGGATATCCGAAGCACTGGACTCAGTCATAACAACACCAAGAAACCTACCACGAATTATGCTGTCCTTCGTTTTCCATTACCCAGAGCACATTCAGTTGAAGTCGCTGAATGTGAAAAGATAATATAATGAAATCCAACCGAAAGTCCTGTAAGGATGATCACATTCAGTGCCTACAAACCTGATGTATTGGAACTTCCCCTGATACACACAATTCTTCCATATCTGGTGGCTAACCAGGCTAGATACATCAATCTTGCACAGGAACGTTCTGTATGTCATTTTTCTTCACTTTTCAGGCATATTGGCAACAAGATTTGTCTGATTTGATGTTCTAAATAGCAATTTGTGTTGGGCAAGAGATGCACTCCTTCTGTTATTATTCATCAATTCATGATTCATTTGGACTCAAAGAAGTGCTGTCTTCTGACATCAGGTTAACCAACCATTGCGATAACATGAGAACACATAATAACAATAAAAACCTGATGGTTCCTCTTAAGCAATTAGAACAAAATATCATCACCTTGGTTGCCACCACAATTCATCACTTCTGTATGGTGCTCTATGAAGACTGGAATTGAAATAAATTTGTTTGCTGTTTGCCTTAGTTTCATACTAGGAAAATTAACGTTTCAGCTGGATGGTGAAAAACATAGTTTTCTATTATTTGGAAAGACTTTCTGAGTTGAGTACCTGCTTTCAAAAGTAATAATGCAGAGGCTGGAGACCTTTTTCCTTTTTTAGCAAGTAGCTGATGAGCATTGCGTCATTTGCCTAGAATGCTAATATTGCTACAGTCGTACTTCTTTTTTGCTTTCAAATGAAATAAGCTTCTTAGCCCCAGATCACCCTCCAACCACAAGCCTTATAGTTCAGGGCCTAGCTTACTCAAAAACTACTACAGCAGCTAACACTAAGTTCTTAATTTTGCTGGGGAGCAGCTATCACTAAAATGACAGTTTCATAAACCATTGTTACAAATTACTCAAAGTTAACACTTCTGCCTTCATGAGACCTGTGGATACCCGAAGCACTCAACTCATAACTCATAGTCATAACAATGCCAAGAAATCAACCACGAATTATGCCGTCCTTCGTTTTCCATACCCAGACCAGTATATGTGAAAGGATAATATGATGAAATGCAACTGAATCTCCCTGAATGGATGAGCAAATTTAATTGAAGTCACCACTTCATTCACCGTTTTGTCTACTGTCTGCAAACCTAATATATTGAAACTTCCCCTGATATACTCGATTATTACATTTATGGAGGCTAACCAGGCTAGGCACATTAATCCTGCACCAGAAACGTTTGTTATGTCATTTTTCTTCACTTTTCAGGCATATTGTAAATAATGTTTCTCTGATTTTATTTATAAAATAGCAATTTGGTCGGGCAAGAGATGTGCTCTTCTTGTTATTACTCATCAAGTCACACTTCATTTGGAATCAAAGAAGTGGTCTCTCCTGACATGCGATAACATGAGAACGCATGATCTCAACAAAAGTCTCACAGTTCTTATTAAGCAATTAAAATAGAATACCATCAGCTTGGTTCAGGGGCGGATCTACAGGGTGGACGGGGTGAGCCCACCCTGGGATTTTGGGTCAGTCTGTCTAATATTTACATATGGGCGGGACGAAAATAATAAAAGCCCACCAAGCACTTGCCAGCCTACTCGTCCCGACCCACGTGCACGCACAGCCGCGCCCTGTCCCGACTCCCAACTCTGATTCCCTCTATGGTCTGCGCTCCGGATCTCTACTAGACGCCTGCCTCCTGGCCGTCTCCGAATGCCGCGGCTTGAGCGGACGGGCGCTTTATGCCCAGGAGGCCAGGAGCCGCCTGCTGCCCAGTGTCCGGCAGTGTGCAACAACTAGCAGTCCACCGTCCAGCAGCCTGACACAACTTGGCCTTCCTCAGACCTCAATACCGTCCCATTCGAAAATTTCTTATTGATTGCATCTTAGTTCTTTATTGATTATTCATTATAACTAGGGTTTGCTGTGTGTGTTTTGACATTGTCCAATTATGATTATTGATTCATTTCGCCTTTCTGTCTCCATTGTGACATTGTCCAATTAGAATGCAAAATTCAGACTTTATTGAGAATTTTAATATATTTGTATGCCCAATTGATCTATTTCTATTGTGCCATTGGTAAATCAATTAGTCCATTGGCATGCCATATTTGTTATCCAACTTTTTTTCTAAGGTGGACCACCCTGTTTCAAAATCCTAGATCCTCCATTGGCTTGGTTGCCACTATAATTCATCACTTCTGTATGGTGCTTTAATATGAAGATTAGATTTGAATAAATTTATTTGCTGTCTGCAGTGGTTTCATACTAGGAAAAATACTGTTTTAGCTGGATGGTGAAAACACAATTTTCTATTATTTGAAAAGACTTACTCAGTTAACTACATGCCTTTAAAAAATTAATGTGGAGGCTGGAGACCTTTTCCTTTTTTGAAGCAAGTAGGTGGTGAGTATTGCATCATTTGGCTAGCATGTTAAAATTGCTATAGTCCTACTTATTTTCAAATAAAATGAGTTTCTTCACCCCAGATCAGCCTCCAATCACAAGCCTTACAGTTCAGGACTGAGCTTACTCAAAAACAACTACAGCAGCTTAAACTTAAACGACAGGTTCAGAAACCATTATTACAAAGTACTTGCTCATTACAAAGACCAGCATCAGCTGAACACTCAGAAGCATACCAAAGTAACTGAACCCCAGCATAGAAGTATGACTTCCATCAGCCATTCTCCAGCCGGAGCATCATAGCTCCCCATCCTTATTAGTCATATTATTTTTGACAACGCTTCTGTTGTCAGTAAAAACATACATCTGTGAGCATGGCCACAAGCGGAAACAGGACTTGTGTAACTGTCATGCCTGGATCCACATTTTTTGGATATGATGTCACAGTCATGATTTCTTAAGCTACCTCATTACTTCCGTGCTTGTCTTACTTGTCCAAAATCCAAAATCATAATTGCATGGTTCTGTTTTACAGATGCGACATAAGAGTGTATGGGTGTTTATTTTTGGATATGACGATCTTCACAATCATGAGTATCTAAGCAAGGCAGGCAATGTTAAACATCTAGTTAAAATTTATGTTTTTGCAGGCTCATGAGGATGTCGTTGAAGATGTTGCTTGGCACCTTAAGGATGAAAACCTATTTGGATCTGTTGGCGATGACTGCAAGTTCATGATGTGGGACCTGCGTACGAACAAACCAGTACAATCTATAGTTGCACACCAAAAGGAAGTAAGCATGCTTTAATTGATAGTTGCTGAGCTAAATGTTTTTCTATGTTGATGGGGACATAGCTGCAGTACTACAGTTTGTTCTATACTCACTTTTTTGCTGAGCTAAATGTTTTTCTGTGTCTGAGTGGAGTATAGCTGCAGTACCACAGTTTGTTCTAAGCTCAACTTTTACTATAGTGGGAAGACCTTTTCTTTGTGGAAGCATCCTTACTGAAAAAGATGCAAACCTATTTGGGTCTGTTAGTGACGACTGCAAGCTCATGACGTGGGACTTGCACAGCGGCGAAGCTACGTGTTAGTCTTTGGGATCAGTTGACCCCACAGTTATTTAGAAAATAAGCCTAAAACACTGTTCAGTTACTGTTCATACTGAAGAAAAAAAAACCAAAAAATACCATTGACCCCACAGAAACTTTAGGCTGGCCTCGCCGCTGAATTGCATGTGAACAAACAGGAACAACCTATAGGTGCTCATTAAAAGGAAGTTAGCATGCTTTGATCAAGAGCTACTGGGCTAAATGTTTTTCTGTGTCAAGGGGAACATAGCTGCACTATACTCATTTTTTTAGTAAGCAAGACCTTTGCTTTATGTACCGGAGTGGTATGTGAAGCATGTTTTCTAAAGTTGCAATGATATACTTATTCCTTGTGTCTGGCTTCTTCCAAAAAATTTACCAGCAGATGGTTTTTTTAGTTGGTACATCATCAGTTTGCTTGTGTGACTGTAGCTACTGTACTGAAGTTTGCTTGTGTGATTGTTTTATGTTTGTGACTTTGAGTTAGAAAATGACAAAACCTTGGTAATATGTGGTTTTGCATGGTGAATAGAAAATATCAATGTTTATGCTAGCACCTACAATTTGTTTATGTGTAAATATATGTTCCTTATTTCAGTATTCTCATGATGATGTATATGGTCACTTTGTCAGGTTAACTCTCTGTCCTTCAATCCGTTTAATGAATGGATCTTGGCAACAGCATCTGGCGATGGAACTATTAAGCTATTTGACTTGCGTAAACTATCTAGAAGCCTGCATGCTTTCGACAACCATGAGTATGTATATATATCTTTTGTCTTACCTATTTGCGGCAGTCAGTTCTTCTCTTTTCTTTTGTCGAGACAACTCTCTGTTTCTTATTGATCAGTCTACCTGCTATTCTTCAGTTTTGCTGCTACGCATCTGATGTTATTGTGTTTGCGCAATTTGCACGTGCAGGGGCGAGGTTTTCCAGGTTGAGTGGAATCCAAATCTGGAGACTGTATTAGCTTCCCATGCTGCAGACAAAAGGGTGATGATATGGGACGTTAGCAGGTAAGTTTAGTCAAATCTGCTCCCATTTTCCATCTTACATTTGCAGCTGGCATCTCATTTTTGGTGCTACCACACTGTTATTTACTCGTGAATCTTTCCCAAAGGGAAACAAACATACTGATGTGAGCTGAGATTGACCCAAAAGACGAATTGCATTTTTTAGCCTCTGTACATAAATTGCTAACACATGCATCTACTGTCACTATCTGTACAAAAGATGAACACCTGGTTGTTCTGTGGACTGCCTTTGAGAGAGAGCTTCGTGACTTGACAGATATGCTATCTTCCGTGTGATTTGTGGCTGAATTTTGTCATATGCTGTCCATCACCTTCAGGATCGGCGAGGAGCAGGCGGACGAGGACGCGGGCGACGGGCCACCGGAGCTCCTTTTCGTCCACGGCGGGCACACGGCCAAGATCTCGGAGCTGTCGTGGAACCCCAGCGAGAAGTGGGTGGTGGCCAGCGTGGCGGAGGACAACGTGCTGCAGATCTGGGAGGTGGCAGAGAGCATCTACAGCGACGACACCAGCAACAACAACAACGCCTCGTGCCTGTCCACATAAGAAGACGCCACCAACCGACTACTTCCCTGATATGTGGACGACGGGGACATGGATCGTAGTCTTTCCGTGGGTGGATGCGTCGCGTGCGGTTTACTTGTAGTGCCTCGTACGGTTTCGTCGCTTAATTAGCAGCTGCTGCTATCGTTTGGCGTCTAGATCTTGGAGACATGGATGGATCGAGCATCTTAAAAGTGACTCTGGAACATTTGTGTGTCCATGCTGAAGCCTGTTATGTTACCTGGTGCGTGCGTGTGTGCCTGTTGTGAGGCAGAAGTTTTCAGGCCTTGGTGCTGAATTGTCACTCGGTGCTCTCGTGGTCGCACGGTCCACATCATCCTCTGCTGAAACTCTGCTTATGTGGTCGCACACGCGCCTTGTCACTCACTTTCCACGGCGCAATCATTCGCTCGCTGCCTGGTGTGGCGCTCCGACGCGACGTGGGGGAGCGACTTCGAGGCGTGTCCGTCCCGTCTCGCCACCGGACGTGACGCGTCCGCCGCTCGCCGGGTCTCATGCCCACGGCACGCCATGTCATGCCTGCCACTGCCAGTATGCAATGCAAGCTCGTTTCCGATCGCCAATCGTTTTACCAAAAGCAGAGCCCTGCTGCTCTGCTCTGCCCTGCCGCGCCCATGCCCATGCACGCACGGCATCGACGTGCCCCTGACACGGCGACGACGTCTTTGACTCATCTGGCAGCCCTGGCTTGCACTTTGCAGCCTCGGTTGGTCAACACCAGACGCGTGCGCAAATTGTTTTTTTACGTACAGTATCTTGTGGTTGGTCTCTCTGCGCTGGAGTATGCCTGCCGGGGCAATGAGCCCGGCACGGCGGGCGAACGACGCCGGGGTCCCCCGCAGGCCGCAGACCGCGACCGCGAGCACGCCCCGTCCGATGGGCATCCACCTCGCGCGCCGTCCCAGGGAGGAAATAAGGAAAAGAAATGCCACGACACGAGAAAGGAGTCGGCTCCCCCCCTACCCCCCTGTGCCATGTGGACGTACAGGCGCAGGCGTACTTGCTCGCGCCCCGCCCCGGGCGATCCGCCGCAGCGTCTGGTCACGCTCGCCGTCGCCTTTCAGTCCTCGGTCGCCCACTGCACCTAGCAAGCTGCCATTTCTCCCTCTTTTCCAGCGGGTGCCAATGCCAACGCCACGGCCACGCTGTGCTGGGTTCTCTTTCGTTTCGGGAGACGCGGAGGCTACCGGCTGCGTAGCATCGTGATAGGAGTGTAGGAGTGTAGGAGGAGTACTGGTGCTGCTACTACTTCTTTTTTGAGATGACTAGTGCTGTACTTGTGTAGCCGGGGCGAGGTGGAGTGCGATGTGCCGCGCTTTAATTGGTACTTGGGCCAGGAGAGCCACAAAGGAAGGCAGAAATCACATATTTGATCTTAGGGCCAAATCAAATCGCAAACTGATCTGCTTTCGGAATTTTTTCACAATGATGACCCTTTCGTGTGGCGTCCGGCAGCTAGGCGCCGCACACTACTGTGCAGCGCCTCGGACTGAGGCGTCACACCTCCTGCCAGCGTGGCATCCCTGGTCCAGTTGCGGCCCCACAGACAGCACTGCAGCGGCTAAGGCTTGGGCGCCACACTGTGTAAAGTGTAGCGCCTATCGCTTGGGCGCCGCACATTGACTTAAGCCGCATCGGGCCAGCCCCTCCCAGGCAGTTCTTCCGTCTCTGAGGAAGTTGCTCTCTGTACAGAGAGCGGCGGCGGCGACCCCTTCGGATCCCCCTCCACACACCTCTCAGATCTGAAGTTTTGAGGCCCGGATTTGATTTCCAATCCCTCCTACTAGGTAAACTCCTTCGTTCCCTTTCTTTTCCTCCGTAAATTCGTTGCAATTTTAGGGATTTGCCCAAGATTAGGTGGAACCTTTGACCCCCCCCCCCCCCCCCACACACACACTATATGATTCTTGTTAGTGAAACCTAGATTGTATATTTTTTAGATATATATAAGATGCCTAGTTTTGTAGATAATTATGAGATGTTGAGTTTTGTAGCTATATGTGAGATGTTGAGTTTTTTTAGATATATATATTAAATGTTGAGTTTATTTGAAATATGAGATGTTGATTTACTTGAACACATATGACATACTAGATATATATGAGAATTTACAATCATTTATTCATTGTGTGAGAAGGAGATGTTGAGATTCTTGTAGATGAATACATATGAGATGTTTAGATGAACACATATGAAATGTTGAGTGTTTACCGATATTTGAGATGAACTCATATATGTTTATTGTTTGAAATTTATAAGGATGGTTTGGCTTCTCGACGATGTTAACACCGGGCCTACATGATGCACGAGAAGGATATGGTAATAACGAGTAATTTAAATATTTTGCAAATTTGCCTTAAGTTGAAATTTACATGCCCTAAGATTTGTCATTACTTGTTTTTTGCAGAAGCTTGAACCTCTGAAGATTCGGTATCACGGGGTCTCTGGTCCTGCCATGCCCTACAACGCCTAAGAGACGAGCGTTGCACATTACAAATGTGGCGCCTAGGCCTTAGGCACTGCAGTGCTGTTTGTGGGGCCGCAACTGGACCAGGGATGCCACGCTGGCAGGAGGTGCGACGCCTAAGGCCGAGGCGCTGCACAGTAGTGTGCGGCGCCTAGCTGTCGGGCGCCACACAAAAGGGTCATCATTGTGAATTTTTTTCGAGAGCAGGTCAGTTTGTGATTTGATTTCGCCCTCAGGTCAAATATGTGATTTCTGCCACAAAGGAACCACCTCCACCTCCACCTCCTCCTCCAACAGTTAGAGCAACTCCAACCGGCCGACCCACTTCGTCCGCGTATGTCCATTTAGGTCGAAGCAGACAAAAACGATGGCCCAATGCACCGACCCAAATCTAAAACGCGTCCGCTAGATGTCCGTGACGACGTATTTCAGGCCCAAATTTGGGCCTGGTTTGCGTCAGTTTGGACACAAAATAGGCGCGCCACACGTCCCCTTGGCGTCTGCCGCGGCCGCACATGTTGGCTGGCCAACCACCGCCCGCGGTCATATTTATGGCGGCAACCTAGCGCGGGCCCACACGTTAGTGAGTGGAAGCTATGGGAGGCCGTCCTTTTTAATCCACGCGTGGGCGAGGGGGGGGTGCTCATCCATTTCCACTTCTGTCCACATCTAGCCTTGCGTGCTCCTTTGCAGCCGACAAGCAAAGCCTAGCGCCATGGACTTCTTCAGCGATAGCTGCAAGAGCAAGGGGAAGCTCACCCCTGGCGCCAGCTCGTCCTGCGCCTCCTCCGTCGCCACCGCCGGCGCCTGCATGCCTCGTGAGGGAGTAGCTAAATATACTGGCGCACCAGGCACAGTGGCACTAGCAGTACCGGCAGCAGCTGCCGTACCCATATGTGAACCTCCCACATGGTTGGCATTTGGATCCATAGCGCATCCCAATGCCGACGGACCATGTGGACCAGTGGGAGTGGGTTGCGTGAGTGGGTTAGCGCCCCCCTCCCCGGTCTGGCTTGACACCACGCTTGCGTAGAGCACAGCGTACCTTGAGCAGTGGAAGGCCCGCGCACTGTCGGCGGAGCAGGCAGAAGGTGAGCGCCTGATGCAGATTGAGCGTGAGGTGGAGTGATGTCGTTTGAAACTGTGTCGGTATTTCCCCAAAAAGGAAGGGATGATGCATCACTACTACGGTAGGTATTCCCCTCAGTTATGAAAACAAGATATCAATCTAGTAGGAGGACCAAGCAAGCCTATGTAAATGATACTTGCACACAAATGAAAGTGCGTTATATCGACTAGAGGGGGGGTGAATAGGCGATTTTTATGAAAGTCTTCAAAACGTGGAAGTTATGAAGACAAACAGAATAGATAGGCCTTTCACTAAGCAGCGGAAGTTAGATTACACTAGGCAAGCCATGGTCAAGTATTCAATAGAGTGAAAGCACAGTGACAAAAGCTTCAGTGTAATGAGGATCAGGTAGGAAGTAGTTATGAAGCCAAACAAATTATACAGTTATGTTGTGAAGACAAAAGATAGAGCAAGCAGGCAATGGCTTCACAATGAATAACAGTAAGTTGAAAAGAAGTGAAGATGAAACCAGTGACACGTTGAAGACAATGATCTGTTGGACCAGTTCCAGTTGCTGTGACAACTGTACGTCTGGTTGGAGCGGCTAGGTATTTAAACCAAAGGACACACAGTCCCGGACACCTAGTCAAGGACACTTAGTCCAAGACACCCAGTCCTCACCGTATTCTCCTTGAGCTAAGGTCACACAGACCTCGCCCAATCACTCTGGTAAGTCTTCAAGGTAGACTCCCAAACCTTCACAGACTTCGTTCACCGGCAATCCACAATTCCTCTTGGATGCTCAGAACGCGACGCCTAACCGTCTGGAGGATGCACAGTCCTCAAGTGTAATAAGTCTTCAGATCACACAGACAAGAAGACCTAAGTGATGCCCAGTTACTCTGGCTCTGGGTGGTTAGGGCTTTTCTCCTCACTAAGGATTTTCTCTCAAAGGCTTCGAGGTGGGTTGCTCTCAAACGACAAAAGCCGTGCACTGAAATCTGAGCAGCCAACCGTTTATGGTTGTAGGGGTGGACTATTTATAGCCGCTTGGCAACCCTGACCTGATTTGTCCGAAATGACCCTGGGTCACTAAGGAACTGACACGTGTACTAACGGTCGGATTTTGAACTCTCACGGCAACTTTACTTGGGCTGCAAGTAAAGCTGACTTGTCTGACTCTGGACAAGATTTTCTCTCATTGTCTTCATTCGAAGACATAGGATTTGGATTAGGCATCACTTCAGTCATTCTGACTGGTTCTCTTGGACCCCACTTAACAGTACGGTGGTTCCTATGACACAACATAAATGAAATAAAACTACGAAGGACTAAGTCTTCGAGTTCCATAAGCTTCATAGGGAGTCTTCTTGTGTCATTGTCTTCAATATGAATATCTTCATAGAGCACCATTGTCTTCAATGTCTTCGTACATTTTTAGGGGTCATCTCTGCTAGTGAGACCGAATCAATGAGGGACTTCTACCTGTGTTATCCTGCAATTCTCACAAACACATTAGTCCCTCAACTAGGTTTGTCGTCAATACTCCAAAACCAACTAGGGGTGGCACTAGATGCACTTACAATCTCCCCCTTTTTGGTGATTGATGACAAACTAGTTGAAGTTTTCAACGGGGAATATAATTTGTGAAATTGTAAAGGAATTGTCTTCATAAGCTGCAAGGGCTCCCCCTGAGGATGTGCATATAAGTGATTTGCTTCTGGAACGCGAATGCACATAGCAGGTTGTATTTGTGGGAATCCGCTTCAACTTATGATGACAATCCATCATGCATGTAAAGATATAAGAAGATAATGATATGCATAATGAAAAATGGACGTCTGCAAAATGACATAAGTGCGGAAATTATCGTTGTACACGCGGAATTTATCTTCGCAAAAACACAGTGGCAAACATAGTAGCAGACGACCATCAAGTTTAAGTGTTACAACTCAAAGAACCAAATGTAGCAAAACGAGAGTTGTAAGCACGAAGCAAAATATAATAAAGCACCCGCCCTTTTTATTGACCCGCTTGAAGACTATAAACATCATATGCTTCTCCCCCTTTTGTCAGTGATGACCAAAAAGGTTTGAAGACATAGAGTTTTCTAAGCGTTCCCAGGCGCAGCAGGGTCGGTGGAGGCGTTTGGTGGTGCTGGCGAGCTTGGTGCAGTGACGATGCGCGCTGAAGACATTGGTGGTGATGTAGCGTCGTCTTCTTCCTCAATGATTTTTCCTGTCACGGTGGCAGCAGAGGAAGAGAACTCGGATTCTTCAAGCGACGGAGTCCCACGCAACACAGCTCGTCTGGGGGGTGTGGAGTCAAACTTGAATCTCTCTTTGAAGCCGTCCTCTTGCAGTTCAGCTTCAGTGCACATCATTTCTGATGCGGTTGACGTCTTGCATGATACTGCGCATCTGCCTTTTGAGCCAGTCGTGATGCCTATCTTGCTTTTGGTGCAGAGCCACAAGAAGTTCACGGTCAGTGAGTGTACGAGCGCGTTTCTTGGGTCTCTGTGCAGCTGTGCTGTCAGTGGCTTCAGTTGATGCAGGGGCACATGTTGTGCCAGCCATTGGATAGACTCTGGAAATGGCTTCAACACCTTCATCATGCTGAGTGAAGCTTTGGTGTTCTGCATTCTGAAGACTTAGTGGCTGTTTGGCAGGCTCAGGATAAATAGCTTCAGCAGAGGTGTCCACATCAGGTAAGAAGATTCTGTGGTTGCGGGCTGAGGGTTGATAGGATATGGCAGAGTGGAGCTTGATGAGTCTCATAACCCATGGAGCATAAATCTTCAGACCAAAGATTTGGCTCAGGCCGCTGAAATATGCTCGCAACTGCTTCAGCATGGAGTTGGCAACCTTCTTCGAAGAGTTCGCCTGGAGTGGGTAGGCCGGTGAGCTCAATGATATCAAATGCATTGGCTTCATGATGGACGTTGCCGGTCATCCACTCCAGGACCCAAGTCTTCAGATCTCTGTTGTAGCCCTTGATGTGCAATGTGGCATAGAACTGAAGCAGAAGCTCTTCGTTCCAGTGCTCTTCATCCGTGACAAACGGCAGCAGGCCAACTTGCTTGAAGCAGTCCAGGGCTTCTTCCAGACCAGGCAGACCAGCAAAAGCTTCAACTTCAAGGCGCTGATGTGGAAAGATACGGCTCTGGTTGTAGAGGACGCAGGAGTAGTAGCTGCGCTGTGGGTAGCTCCAGAACCTATCTGACACAATCTTTTCCCTTGAGTAGGGGTTCTTGGAGCGGTTGAAGAAGGTGTTATCTGCCCTGAAGCTATTGACATTGAAGGAGCCAGGAGCAGTGGCTGGACCTGGGAACCTTGGTAGTCGTGGGATTGGCTTCTGTACCTGGGGCCTGTGCGCAACATGATAGTTGAACTGTGGTCCAGCAGCAGACACAGGCACAGAAGGGTCAGAGGCAGTAGCTTCAGTATCTCTTGAAGCTGTTGGTTGGTTGGGCTCCACAAATGCTTCAGTATTATGTGTGGCAGCCGCAGTGGTGTCAGCCTCCTTGAGAACTTCTTCTTGCTGGTGTGGGGGAGATGGAGCTTGAGGTTCTTTATGCTCTTCTGCATGTTCTTCGGCTGATGCAGCCGGAATGTCGTCAGCAGTCTGAGCCCTTGGCCCTTTGCGAAGCCTACGGAATGCAGGCGACGCCGGTGGAGTTGCAGTGGGCTGGGGCTCATCCTCTTCCTCCTGCGAGCGATCTGCCCACGATGCATCTTGGGTGATTGGCGTCAAGGGACGACCAATGCTGATCATTTCGCTCGTTTCGAGCTGAGGAAGGACTGCATCACCTTGCACATTGTCTTGGAGACCAATGTCTTCAACAGCGTTGGGGTCGGCTGCTGGAATGTCTTCAGCATGCGGAGCCTCTATGAGAGCAGGCTCATGCACGGTCATCTGACGATCTTCATGAGGAAAGCGAACGGAAAGGGGTTCGACTATCAAGGGCTCTGTGGGAGCAGCCCGAGACTTCTTGGTCTTGCGCTTCTTGATGGTGGGGTCTGAAGGAGAGGCTTCAGGGTGTTTCCTCTTCCTTGCTTTAGCTTCAGCTATCCTTGTCTTCTTAAGCTCTGAAGCGGTTGAGCGCTGCTTTGGCTTCGAGCTAGGCTTGGCGGTGGGGAAGACAATCGGAACAGCTTCTTGTTGTGGGGCCTCTTCTTCAGTCACAGTGGGCTTCTTCTTTTTCTTGGCGGCCATCCTGGGGTCGATGCCAGGACGCCCAAGTGCCTTTTGCTTCTCGGCCTCATTGTAGGCCTGCACACAGAGATCAGCCAAATTCTTCATGCGCTCGCGTGAACCCTGAGCCTGTGCACGTTTCAGCATAAAGTTTTCCTTTAACTCGTGCAGCATGACTTTGAAGTCTTTGACCTCTTGGACGCTGAGCGTGGCCATGTTCTGCTTGAACTGAGCCTTTTCAAAATCTATTTTCTGCTTCAGTTCCACGATGCGCTGGGCAATTGCGAGTTCTGAAGCAATAGCTCCTTGGATGGCAACACTGAGGCCTATGGGCAGCTGCAGATCATCGAAGCTGATGTTGGGTGTATCAAACCACTCATCAATGAAGTTGTGGATGATTGCTGCATCGAACAGAGGCAGATTGTTGAAGATTTCGCTTCCTCCTTGCTCTTGATGAGCTGCTCAAGGGCATCATCTCCAAGATCTTCATCGCTTGAAAGATCAATGGCTTCGCAGCGCAGAATAGCAGCAGCTGTGAGTTCTTTCCCTGTGTCTTGCTTAGGCTTCTTGGCTTCTTGGGGCTTGGAGACTCTTGATAAGCCTTCAGACTGCACACTGGCTTCAGGAGGTGCAGTTGCCAATGGCTTCGCTTTGGAGATTTTGGGGGAAGCGGCTGGCTTTGAAGCTTTTGACTTCTTCTTCATCTGCTTCGGCTCCGGGGCAGCAGGAGCGTCATCAGAGTTGGTATCTGCTGGAGGGTCGTTCACGACAGTCCCTTGGACTAGAATGTGAGTGATGAGGCCTGCGAGATTGGCAAACGGCCCGATGATATTGGGATCGGCGTCGCGTGTGCCATCCGCCCTTGGCGCAGATGGGCCAGGGTTGAAGTCTAACCCCAGCTCCTTCTTGTTTTGCTTCGCAGAGGTCTGAGCAAACTGAAAGTTGCTTGAATAAATTGTCATCACGACACCAGAGGAGTGATGACGGATGTGCTTCAGCTGGCTGCGGTCCTCGGACCATGCAAGGGTAAAAGCCTTGAGCAACGGCTTCGTCTCTGGTCTTGGGTACAAGATTTTTGTACAACACGTCTCCCCATGGCCTCTGCATGGCGTACTTCTCTGCGTATTCCTTGGTGACGAAGCGGTATTGGAACCACTGCTCTGCCCAATATCTTCGAATCCATTGGATTCGTGTCTTGCGCTGACCATAGCTCTCTTCAGGATCAGTTTGGTACATCTCTGCCAAATCTTCAGGCAGATCTTTAGACGTTTCACCACGTCTCTGTCTGCCTCCCTTCCTTGCTGGTTTTTCAGTTGCCATGAAGCTTAACTTGGAAGGCTTCAAGAGATTCAAAGTCTTCAAAGGCTTCCTTTTGCTTGACAAACAAGAACTGGCTTCAGGAGAGTTAACGTGACGCTGTAAGAATTCTTCAAATGAATGCAGACTATGAGAACCAAAAGATTCTCCCACGGACATGTACCTGTGACAGCATTAAGGTGCGAGGGAAGGGGAAGAGGTCATATGCATTCTCAGAGGATTTTGAAGATAAATCAGTTTAGAAGACATTGACCTCATCATGCGAAGATATTCACTTAGAGAAAAGAAGTTGGTTCCAGATTTGTACGAACCCACAGATAAGTACAAGTGAGGAATCTAACTACTTCATGAGTTACGAGTGAATATACTAGGCATGTTGTGAGATGCAGATTGAAAGAGAACTAGCGTGTGTGAAGAGAAACCTCTTATGGAAGAAAGTGACTGAGCTATAGAATCAAAAGAGGCTGTAAAAAGGGGTTTTAATTACCACACTTGGAACTGCTAGACGATGTGGGATTTGAGGCCGAGCAGTTCGATCCTTCGTGCCCTAACTTGGCGACGGAAGACACCTACGGCGACGGCGGAGAGGTTGAAGTCCGCGGTCGGCGTGTGAACGGCGTCGGAGAGGTCGCGGCAGTGAAGTGCTTTGTCGCCGGCGTCGTCGAGAGTTAGCGGTGGCGCTAGGGTTTGTGCGAGGGTGGAAGAAGAGATAATGACCGCAGTGAAACGTGTATTTATAGGGATATGGGCGGCACTGCGCTATTACTCAGGTGCCCCTGGCGATTCGCATCTGATCAGTACGTGGCCAGCATGTGGAATTGTGGGGGCAGTTTCACCCCACGCACGCCTGGTTTGTCGGGAGCCGTTCCTACTTCTCCGGATTCATTTTGATGGATAAACATTGAAAGCTGTTTTAAAGTTTGTCTCTGTGTCTTCTTCTGACAAGGATGCAGTGAAGACATTCGACAGTTTCAATAGAATGCATATGACTTGGAGAGATAGAGTTTGAGGTAGGCAGCATGGAGAGGTTAGGGTCCGATCACATCCACTTAGTTCAAAAGATTCAAACAAGAAGACATAGCTATAAGTGAATGCTGTAGAGGATAGAACATCAGTACATATATAATCAACATAGTGAAGATAATCATGAAGACATGTTGAGATTGAAGCCAAATCAAATGTGAAGACATAGCAAATGTAATGCCATGAGTGAAACACTTCAAGCAAAAAAAATTGGTGGTGGCGCTACCCACCGTATAGGAAGTATTGGACCCAGACACGGCGCACAATTATCGTGGCGCTCCGAGGTCAAATTCCACGTTAATGTATTCACACTTAGAATGTATGTCTTCATTGATTGAAGATATACGTTACTTTGTGTGTTGCACATCTAAGTCATCATCATGCATAAGTGTTAGGATGTGTGCCTGATCACAGGACATTTGAGGATTCCAAGATATTTAGCTCACACCGTAACTTGCAAAATCTCTTCTCATCCAAGGGCTTGGTGAAGATATCTGCCAATTGCTCTTCAGTGTTGACGTGTATGATATCAATGTCTTCCTTTGCAACATGATCTCTGAGAAAATGATGACGAATTTCAATGTGCTTTGTCTTCGAGTGCTGAACTGGGTTGTTGGCGATCTTGATGGCGCTTTCGTTGTCGCAGTAAAGTGGCACTTGCTTCAGATGAATGCCATAATCCTTGAGGGTTTGCTTCATCCATAGAAGCTGAGCGCAGCAGGATCCAGCAGCAATGTATTCAGATTCAGCAGTGGAGAGAGATACACAGTTCTGCTTCTTTGAAGACCAACAGACAAGCGATCGGCCCAGAAAGTGACATGTGCCTGATGTGGACTTCCGATCAACCTTGTCACCAGCGTAATCAGCGTCCGAAAATCCAACCAGATCAAACTCTGAGCCCTTTGGATACCATAACCCTAGAGTTGGGGTGTGAGCCAAATATCGAAGAATTCGCTTCACAGCTAAGTGATGCGACTCCTTTGGTGCCGCTTGAAACCGAGCACACATGCAAACACTAAGCATAATATCTGGCCTAGATGCACATAAGTAAAGCAAAGACCCAATCATGGAGCGGTATACCTTTTGATCGAACTCTTTACCATTGTCGTCAGGACCCAGATGATGTTTGGCTGGCATTGGTGTTGTGAAGCCTTTGCAGTCTTGCATACCGAACTTCTTCAGGCAGTCTTTGAGATATTTCTCTTGAGATATAAAGATGCCATTGCGTTGTTGCCGTATCTGAAGACCGAGGAAGAATTTCAGCTCCCCCATCATAGACATCTGATATTGCTCTTGCATCATATATCCGAACTCCTCATTGTACTTCTGATTGGTGCAGCCGAAGATAATGTCATCCACGTATATTTGGCACACAAACAGTTCACCATCATATGTCTTTGTGAAGAGAGTGGGATCCAGGGAACCAGGTATGAAGCCTTTGCTCTTCAGGAAGTATTTGAGCGTATCATACCAGGCCCGAGGGGCTTGTTTGAGGCCATATAGTGCCTTTTTGAGCTTGTACACCATGTCAGGATGTTTTGGATCTTCAAACCCAGGTGGTTGTGCAACATACACTTCTTCTTCAATTTTGCCATTGAGGAAGGCACTTTTTACATCCATTTGATACAGGATTATGTTGTGATGATTTGCATAGGCCAGCAGTATACGGATGGCTTCAAGTCTGGCAACAGGAGCAAATGTTTCATCGAAGTCAATGCCTTCCACTTGAGTATATCCTTGAGCAACGAGACGAGCCTTGTTTCTGACGACTTGGCCATGATCATCTTGCTTGTTGCGGTATATCCATTTGGTGCCTATTATGTTATGCTTCCGTGGATCAGGACGCTTAACCAACTCCCATACATTGTTCAGCTCAAATTGCTGAAGCTCTTCTTGCATAGCTTGAATCCATTCAGGTTCCATAAAGGCTTCATCAATTTTCTCGGGTTCTGTGATTGAAACGAATGCGAAGTGTCCGCAGAAGTTTGCCAGTTGAGTTGCCCTTGAACGAGTCAATGGACTAGGTGCATTGATGCTATCAATTATTCTGTCAATCTGCACTTCATTGGCAACACGAGGATGTAGGGGTCGAAGACTTTGCTCTTGCTGATCTACGTTGTCATGGGGAGGAATGTCTTCAGGCTGAGCATTGTCTTCATGTGGATCAGGCGCTGAGATGATAAGTTCTTCTTCCGGACGAGCTTCAGAAGGTATAATTTCTCCAGTTCCCATTAGCTTGATTGATTCACTGGCTGGAACTTCATCTAGCACATCTGGTAGTTGCTCTCTTTGTGACCCATTGGTCTCATCGAACCGCACATCCACTGTTTCAACCACTTTGTAGTGAAAGAGATTGAAGACTCTGTAGGAGTGCGAATCCTTTCCATATCCAAGCATGAAGCCCTCATGTGCTTTTGGAGCAAATTTTGAGGTGTGGTGAGGGTCCTTGATCCAACATCTTGATCCAAATACTCTGAAGTAACTTACATTTGGCTTCTTGCCAGTCAGAAGTTCATAAGATGTCTTGTTCAGCAGCTTGTGAAGATATACACGGTTGATAGTATGGCATGCAGTGTCAATGGCTTCAGTCCAGAATTTTCTTGGTGTCTTGTACTCATCTAACATTGTTCTGGCCATCTCAATGAGTGTTCTGTTCTTGCGTTCGACGATGCCATTCTGTTGTGGCGTGTATGGAGCAGAGAATTCATGAGTGATGCCCAATGTGTCAAGATATGTGTCAAGGCCGGTGTTCTTGAATTCTGTGCCATTGTCACTTCTGATGTGCTTTATCTTGGCGCCATAATTGTTCATTGCCCGATTTGCGAAGCGTCTGAAGACATCCTGCACTTCAGTCTTGTAAAGGATTATGTGCACCCAAGTATATCTAGAGTAATCATCAACAATGACGAAGCCATAGAGGCAAGCGGTAGTGGAGAAAGTTGAGTAGTGAGTGGGACCGAAGAGATCCATGTGAAGCAGTTCGAAGGGTTGAGTAGTGGTCATGATTGTCTTCGAAGGATGTTTTGCCCTTGTCATCTTCCCAGCTTCACAGGCGCCGCATAAGTGATCTTTCTTGAACTTGACGCCCTCGATGCCTATGACATGCTTCTTCTTCGCAAGGGTGTGGAGGTTCCTCATGCCAGCATGCCCAAGTCTTCGATGCCAAAGCCAGCATTTTGAAGCCTTTGCGAGAAGACAAACTGCAAGCTGTGGCCCTGCTGAGAAATCTACCACGTACAGATCATCTTTTCGATACCCTTCAAACACTAGAGACTTGTCAGATTCCATAAGTACCAGACAACGATATTTTCCAAAGATTACAATCATGTTTAAATTGCAAAGCATTGAGACAGACATTAAGTTGAAGCCAAGGGATTCAACAAACATGACTTTATCCATGTGTTGATCCTTTGAGATTGCAACTCTACCTAGACCCAGTACCTTACTTTTACCAGTGTCAGCGAATGTGATGTGGCTCTTGTCAGATGGACGTAAGGTTGAATCCATAAAGAGACTTCTTTTGCCAGTCATGTGATTTGTACACCCACTGTCAATAATCCATTCTGAAGACTCTGAAGTCACTGGTGTCGTACCCTACAGTGCAGTTAGGGGGATAGGCTTCACGAAGAGTGTTGTGAAGCAAAAACATTTGACGAACCAGTGGATTATGAAAACTTAGATCCAGGTTAGGACAAGTAGGGAGAGTAGCATGCGATTCAGGTATGAAATACATAGTGATGCCATTCGGGCATTTGATCTTGCGCCCCACAAGATTTTTAAGGTCCCTAGCAATAGCATCAGAAGATTTTGGTTTTGTGCTGGAGACCTTTCCCTGCAAAAGAGAGTTAAGCTTTCTTAACCACCCACATCTTCAAGGGTGGCTTAGAAGCAATAAGTCTAAGTGCAGCATCTGAAAATTTTGGCTTTGGAGCCCTAGCAAACAGTCTAGCAGGTGGACAATAGTACTCATAAGAATAGGCAGAATAGTTTTTGGTCATATGAGAATGACGGTTTGAAGAACCGCTCTCATATGCCTGAGCATGGTTTCCCTGCAAAACATTTGTGTTAGTGCGACTCAAGTGAGTCCTCTGCCTGTATGAAGCCTTTGGACCATATGAAGCCTTTGGTCTGAGGTTTGTCTTCTTCATGTGAGGTGTCATGAGGACATTCACAGGAAGATTCTCAAGACACGTTTTTGGAACCCAGATCTTCTTCATAGGCGGTCCATTCCTGCAGTTAGTACCAATGTACTTGGCAAATACTTCACCATTCTGATTCCTAAACAGTTTATAGTTTGCATCAAAGGATTCATCAATGATAATTGGATTAGCACAAGTGAAGCCAGATAGATTGGATGGATCTGCTGAGGATTCCTTTGCAGCAACCCATGTGGTTTTGGGGTACTGCTCAGGTTGCCAGTGAGAGCCATCTGCATTAATTTTCCTCACGAACCCAACACCCTCTTTCCTAGGGTTTCGGTCCAGAATCTGCTTTTTGAGGACATCACATAATGTCTGATGTCCTTTGAGACTTTTGTACATCCCTGTTTCAAGCAATGTCTTCAACCTAGCATTTTCATCAGCAATAGCAGTGGTATCCTCAGCAGAGGGGTTAGTTACCACTTCAACAGTTGAAGATATTGCAACAGCAGTAGCAGTGGAACATTCAGCAACAGAAGTAGCATTATCACGCTCAATGCATTTAAGGCATGGTGGTTCAAATCCTTCCTGAGCAGAACTGATCTGTTTGGCTCGAAGTGACTCGTTTTCCTTTTGAAGATCTTCATGATCCGCTCTCAACTTCTCAAGATCTTGCTTCTTTTGAAGATAATCATAGGAAAGCTTTTCATGAGTAGTTGGGAGAGTCTCAAGACGATCTTCGAGTTCCTGATACTTAACATGAAGATTTTTTTATGTCTTCAATTAAGGATTCAGAACGAGTCATTTCAGCACCCAACAGATCATCGCTTCTGTCTAACAGTTTTTGAATATGTTCCATGGCCTTTTGTTGTTCAGTTGCAATTTTAGCAAGTGTTTTGTAACTGGGTTTTGAATCACAATTAGAGTCATCATCACTAGATGTTCGATAGTGAGTAGTGCGTGTGTTTACCTTGGCACCACGTGCCATGAAGCAGTAGGTGGGAGTAGAGTCGTCCTTGTCACTTGCATCGGTGATGGTGATGGAGTCATTGTCTTCAGTGTTGAAGATGGACTTGGTGACATAGGCTGTAGCCAAACTCGCAATGCCTGAATCAAACTCCTCCTCAGACTCCACCTCTGCCTCCTCAGAAGCGGACTCTTCCTCTGAATCCATTTCCTTGCCAACAAATGCACGAGCCTTGCCAGATGAACTTTTCTTGTGTGATGAAGACTTTGAGGAAGACTTGGACGAAGACTTTGAGTATTTCTTCGTCTTCTTATCGTCAGAGTCATATTCCTTGCTCTTCTTCTTCTTTCTGTTCTCATTGTCCCACTATGGGCATTCAGAGATGAAGCGTCCAGTTTTCTTGCACTTGTGACAAGTTTTCCTCTTGTAGTCATGCACAGAAGCTTCATCATTCCTTGAGCTTGATCGTGAAGACTTTCTGAAGCCTTTCTTCTTGGTGAATTCCTGGAACTTCGTCACTAGCATTGCAAGTTCCCTTCCAATGTCTTCAGGATCATCAGAACTGCTGTCAGATTCTTCTTCAGATGATGACACAGCTTTTGCCTTCAAGGCACGAGTTCGCCCATAGTTTGGACCGTAGATATCTCTTTTCTCAGAAAGCTGAAACTCATGTGTGTTGAGCCTCTCAAGTATGTCAGACGGATCGAGTGTCTTGAAGTCTGGACGTTCTTGAATCATCAGGGCTAGGATGTCAAATGAACTGTCAAGTGATCTTAGCAGCGTCTTGACGATTTCATGTTTGGTGATCTCAGTGGCGCCGAGGGCTTGAAGCTCATTTGTGATGTCAGTGAGCCGGTCAAATGTGTGCTGGACATTCTCATTGTCATTTCGCTTGAAGCGGTTGAAGAGATTGCGAAGAACACTGATTCTCTGATCTCTCTGGGTTGAGATGCCTTCATTGACCTTGGAGAGCCAGTCCCAGACCAGCTTGGATGTCTTCAAGGCACTCACACGGCCGTACTGTCCCTTGGTCAGATGACCACAGATAATATTCTTGGCAGTGGAGTCCAGTTGAGTGAACTTCTTGACATCAGCCGCAGTGACACCTTCTCCAGCCTTGGGAACGCCGTTTTCGACGACATACCATAGGTCGACGTCAATGGCTTCAAGATGCATGCGCATCTTATTCTTCCAGTAGGGATATTCAGTTCCATCGAAGACGGGGCACGCAGCGGAGACTTTAATTATCCCTGCAGTCAACATAGCTAAAACTCCAGGTGGTTAAATCGAATCACACAGAACAAGGGAGCACCTTGCTTTGATACCAATTGAAAGTGCGTTATATCGACTAGAGGGGGGGTGAATAGGCGATTTTTATGAAAGTCGTCAAAACATGGAAGTTATGAAGACAAACAGAATAGATAGGCCTTTCACTAAGCAGCGGAAGTTAGATTACACTAGGCAAGCCATGGTCAAGTATTCAATAGAGTGAAAGCATAGTGACAAAAGCTTCAGTGTAATGAGGATCAGGTAGGAAGTAGTTATGAAGCCAAACAAATCATACAGTTATGTTGTGAAGACAAAAGATAGAGCAAGCAGGCAATGGCTTCACAATGAATAACAGTAAGTTGAAAAGAAGTGAAGATGAAACCAGTGACACGTTGAAGACAATGATCTGTTGGACCAGTTCCAGTTGCTATGACAACTGTACGTCTGGTTGGAGCGGCTAGGTATTTAAACCAAAGGACACACAGTCCCGGACACCCAGTCAAGGACACTTAGTCCAAGACACCCAGTCCTCACCGTATTCTCCTTGAGCTAAGGTCACACAGACCTCGCCCAATCACTCTGGTAAGTCTTCAAGGTAGACTCCCAAACCTTCACAGACTTCGTTCACCGGCAATCCACAATTCCTCTTGGATGCTCAGAACGCGACGCCTAACCGTCTGGAGGATGCATAGTCCTCAAGTGTAATAAGTCTTCAGATCACACAGACAAGAAGACCTAAGTGATGCCCAATTACTCTAGCTCTGGGTGGTTAGGGCTTTTCTCCTCACTAAGGATTTTCTCTCAAAGGCTTCGAGGTGGGTTGCTCTCAAACAACAAAAGCCGTGCACTGAAATCTGAGCAGCCAACCATTTATGGTTGTAGGGGTGGACTATTTATAGCCGCTTGGCAACCCTGACCTGATTTGTCCGAAATGACCCTGGGTCACTAAGGAACTGACACGTGTACTAACGGTCGGATTTTGAACTCTCACGGCAACTTTACTTGGGCTGCAAGTAAAGCTGACTTGTCTGACTCTGGACAAGATTTTCTCTCATTGTCTTCATTCGAAGACATAGGATTTGGATTAGGCATCACTTCAGTCATTCTGACTGGTTCTCTTGGACCCCACTTAACAGTACGGTGGTTCCTATGACACAACATAAATGAAATAAAACTACGAAGGACTAAGTCTTCGAGTTCCATAAGCTTCATAGGGAGTCTTCTTGTGTCATTGTCTTCAATATGAATATCTTCATAGAGCACCATTGTCTTCAATGTCTTCGTACATTTTTAGGGGTCATCTCTGCTAGTGAGACCGAATCAATGAGGGACTTCTACTTGTGTTATCCTGCAATTCTCACAAACACATTAGTCCCTCAACTAGGTTTGTCGTCAATACTCCAAAACCAACTAGGGGTGGCACTAGATGCACTTACAACAAAGAACAAATAATTACAACCCGACGCGTAAGAGGGGTTGTCAATCCCTCCTCGGTAAAAAAGATAAATTGTTTTGTGGTAGATTGGATAAATAGATCTCGATAGAATGTGAAATAAAATAAATAATAAAAATGCAGCAAGGTATTTTTTGGTTTTTAGAAATATAGATCTAAAAATAAAAGTGGAAAATAATAGATCGAAAAGCAATATGATAAGGAATAGACCCGTGGGCCATAGATTTCACAAGTGGATTGTCTCAAGAAATAGCACACTGTGGGTAAACAAATTATTGTTGGGCAATTGATACAAGATCAAATAATTATGACGATATCCGAGGCAATGATAAATATATAGGCATCACGTCCAAGATTGGTAGACCGACTCCTGCTTTCATTTACTACTATTACTCCACACATTAACCGTTATCCAGCATGCATCGAGTGTATTAAGTTCATGGAGAAACAGAGTAATGCAATAAGAACGATGACATGATGTAGACAAGATCTATTCATGTAGGAATAGACCCCATCTCGTTATACTTAATAGCAACGATACATGTGTGTCTTGCTGCCCCCTTTGTCACTAGGAAAGAACACCGCAAGATCAAACCCATCACAAAGCACCTCTTCCCATGGCAAGAAAAATCGATCTAGTTGGCCTAACTAAACCAAAGATTCGAAGAAGAAATATGATGGTATAAATAATCATGCATATAAGAGATGAAAGAAGACTCAAATAATATTCATGGATAAAAGATCTGATCATAAACTCAAACTTCATCGGATCCCAACAAACACACCGCAAAAAGTCATTACATCAAATAGATCTCCAAGAGACCATTGTATTGAGAATCAAGAGAGAGAGAGAGAGAGAGAGAGAGAGAGAGAGTGGAAGCCATCTAGCTACTGCCTATGTACCCGTAGGTCTATGGTGGAGTACTCACGCATCATCGGAGAAGCATCAATGAGGAAGATGAACCCCTCTGTGATGGTGTTAGATTGGATCTCGTGGTTCTGGAACTTGCGAAGGCTGGAATTGTGTTTCGTCGACTCCCCTAGGGTTTCTGCAATATTTTGGAATTTATAGGGCGAAGAGGTGGTGTAAGAGGCCTTCGTGGGCCCACAACCCCCCTGGGCGCGCCCTGGTGGGTTGTGCTCCCCACGGGCCTCCCACCAGGTGCTTTCTTGATCCCACAAGGTGTCTTCTGGTACAAAAAAATATCCAAGTTTCGCTGCGTTTGGACTCCGTCTGGTACTGATATTATGCGAAGTAAAAAATAAGCAAAAAACAGCAACTGGCACTGGGCACTATGTCAATAGACTAGTCCCACAAGATTATATAAAGTTGCTATAAAATGATTGTACAACATCCAAGATTGATAATATAACATCACGGAACAATAAAAAATTATAGATACGTTGGAGACGTATCAACATTCCCAAGCTTAATTCCTACTCATCCTCGAGTACATAAATGATAAAAACAGAATTTTTGAAGTGGAATGCTGCCTAACATGTTCATCATATATTGTTTTCTTTTGGTAGCATGGACATTTGGACTTTTATATGGTTCAAAGCAATAGTCTAGTTTTGACGTGAAGATTTCAATACTCAAGCATATCAACAAGAAACCATGTCTTTCAAAATATCAACACTAAATAAAGTTATCCCTAGCCCATCATGCTCGATCATTGATCCATTCACGAAACACACTCGCATATTAGCTACATCCAATGCTCAAGTACGATCATAGTGCTCCCTAGTTGGTGCTTTATAAGAGAAGATGGAGACTCAAATAAAAAATAAAATTGCATAAAGTAAATATATAGGCCCTTCGCAGAGGGAAGCAGAGATTTATTGAGGTGCAAGAGGCCAAAGCTTAAATTGAGAGATAATTTTTTTGAGAGGCATACTTTTCCCGTCAACGAAAATGGCCAAGTAATTCCCAACACTTTCCATGCTAGATATATAATAGGCGGTTCTCAAACATAAAATAAAGTTAATTCCTTTTTCCACCATACGTTAGCCGACGGTTGACCAGATTTAATGTTTAATTTTGCTAAATTTGAACGTGTTTGTTGTGTTATTTTAGTCTGCGCGCAAAAAATGCGTCGAACTAGCGTTGGGTGCATGCACCGACCCAAATTAAAAAACAGACACCAACGTCCGCGTCGCTGACCCGAAAGGACAAAGAGCGGACAAAATGTGTGTTCGTTTGGGTCAGCGTGTTGGAGTTGCTCTTAGAGCATCTACAACCGGGGGCTCCATACCCCCCAAATGCCCGGACGAACAGTTCGGTCATTGATCGGTCAAAAAAATTCCATACCTCAAGCGGGCCTCAAACACCCAGACTAGCCGACACCCCTCATATCCAACCCAAATATGGGGCGGATATGGCGAGGCCCGGGTGCGACCAGGCGTGTTGATATCTTCTTTTTATTGATCAGGTATTGGAACTAAAAATAGTATCCCGCACCTATTTCCTCAGAGGTGACTCTGGGTTATCGAACCCACGAGAGGAAGATTCCCTTGAAGCGATGGTCTCTAGCAAGCTTTTGCCAAATTGTCCAATCCAGATTTTGGCCGGACCAGCAAGCAAATAGAAATTCAAGCACTTACAATAAAAATAGGTATGAGAATGTTATCTTATGCTTACAACCTTGTATTTGCGATGGGATCAAATATAATATTAGTCTCTACGGTGAAAGTCACCCATTGAGATGTGCTTGTTACATATCGAAGTGGGGGATGTGTCCAAATAACATATTGACCGACACGAGTCCTGCATCAAGAATCAATTATCGTACCACATGCCCTATCCGTCACGCGGGATTACCTTGGTAATTAAGATAATGAAATCAGATAAGAGTTTTGGACCTACTAAACCTTACTGTCACCGATGTTCGGTATAACACTTCTCGGTCTCCTTGCTCCTAGCCTCAGTGGTGCTCGATCTCCGTGATCCTGGGTACCTGCAGGGATAAAATCGTGGACAAGACTAGATACATCTCCCCATAACAATTTTATTTACACATACGGGACGTTATATCAAAGTCTTTCATTGATCCCCTCAAAAAATACCATGGGATGCAAGGATTATGACTCAACCCATACCTTACCGAACTACTCACACATGGAGATCGGATCGCGGGAAGAAAACATTGAAGAACATCTTGAGATTGATAGATTGCAATATGTTTTACAGTGGATGCCTTTGTGCGATGCATGATTACAAGTATGAATGGGATGGATAAGCACTATGGTGGTGGTGGAGATGGCAGCGACTAGAGTTTGTGGATGATGATGTTGATTGATGTCTACTACACAACCTTCTTCTCGTAGACGTTGTTGGGCCTCCAAGTGCAGAGGTTTGTAGGACAGTAGCAAATTTCCCTCAAGTGGATGACCTAAGGTTTATCAATCCGTAGGAGGCGCAGGATGAAGATGGTCTCTCTCAAGCAACCCTGCAAGCAAATAACAAAAAGTCTCTTGTGTCCCCAACACACCCAATACAATGCTAAATTGTATAGGTGCACTAGTTCATCGAAGAGATGGTGATACAAGTGGTATATGGATGGTAGATATAGGTTTTTGTAATCTGAAAATATAAAAACAGCAAGGTAACTAATGATGAAAGTGAGCACAAACGGTATTGCAATGCGTTGAAACAAGGCCTAGGGTTCATAATTTCACTAGTGCAAGTTCTCTCAACAATAATAACATAATTGGATCATATAACTATCCCTAAACATGCAACAAAGAGTCACTCCAAAGTCACTAATAGCGGAGAACAAACAAAGCGATTATGGTAGGGTACGAAACCACCTCAAAGTTATCCTTTCTGATCGATCTATTCAAGAGTCCGTAGTATAATAACATGAAGCTATTCTTTCCGTTCAATATATCATAGAGTTCGTACTAGAATAACACCTTAAGACACAAATCAACCAAAACCCTAATGTCACCTAGATACTCCAATGTCACCTCAAGTATCCGTGGGTATGATTATACGATATGCATCACACAATCTCAGATCCATCTATTCAACCAACACAAAGAACTTCAAAGAGTGCCCCAAAGTTTCTACTGGAGAGTCAAGACGAAAACATGTGCCAACCCCTATGCATAGGTTCATGGGCGGAACCCGCAAGTTGATCACCAAAACATACATCAAGTGAATCAATAGAATAACCCATTGTCACCACGGTTATCCCACGCAAGACATACATCAAGTGTTCTCAAATCCTTAAAGACTCAATCCGATAAGATAACTTCAAAGGGAAAACTCAATCCATTACAAGAGAGTAGAGGGGGAGAAACATCATAAGATCCAACTATAATAGCAAAGCTCGCGATACATCAAGATCGTATCACCTCAAGAACACGAGAGAGAGAGAGAGAGAGATCAAACACATAGCTACTAGTACATACCCTCAGCCCCGAGGGTGAACTACTCCCTCCTCGTCATGGAGAGTGTCGGGATGATGAAGATGGCCACCGGCGAGGGATTCCCCCTCCGGCAGGGTGCCGGAACAGGGTTCCGATTGGTTTTCGGTGGCTACAGAGGCTTGCGGCAGCGGAACTCCCGATCTATTATGCTCCCCGGAGTTTTTAGGGTATATGGGTATATATGGGAGGAAGAAGTACGTCGGTGGACCTCCGGGCTGTCCACGAGGCAGGGGGCGCGCCCAGGGGGTGGGCGTGCTCCCCCACCCTCGTGGGCAGCCGGGGACTCTCCTGGCCCAACTCCGATACTCCGTGGGCTTCTTCTGGTCCAAAAATAAGTTCCGTGAAGTTTCAGGTCAATTGGACTCCGTTTGATTTTCCTTTTCTGCGATACTCTAAAACAAGGAAAAAACAGAAACTGGCACTGGGCTCTAGGTTAATAGGTTAGTCCCAAAAATCATATAAAATAGCATATAAATGCATATAAAACATCCAAGGTTGATAATATAATAGCATGGAACAATCGAAAATTATAGATACGTTGGAGACGTATCATTGATGAAGAGGTTCTGCCTTATGTGCTCCGTGTTCGTCTCTTTGTTCACATTTCCATGGGTTCCCTTTAATGAAAGTTGTTGGGCTGGATGTCCTGTCTCGGAATCCATGCCATATGGGCGCTCACACGAATGCTTGCGCCCGTATGGAACACCGTCTTTTGTCTTGTTTCTTTGTAGATGTCTCTAGATGATTCCCTCTCCTCCATTTTCCCCCATTCCATTTCCACACGTGATTTCTTCCCTTTTTAGCCCATTTCCCATGGAAATACATCAAAGAGAGGATTTTTGGAATCCTTTGCATTCATTAGTCATTACTACCAATATCGGAGCGAATATCTCTTTTTAATTGAAATTTTACAGCTTAAACAAAGGTGAAATGAGTGTAAAAATATCACTCATCACGTGTCTGCCATGTCAGACTGACGATGGGGTCCCACTGGAAAACATCCGAAAACTCGATGGGCATCTCGTTGGGTGGGGTGTGAACTTCGCATGGCGCCACTTCGGCTCGTCGCCCGAGGGCGAAAGTCCGGCCACTTTAGCCGAACGACGTTACCAATCCCTAGTCACTACCACTTCCTTCCTCTCTGCACCGCCAGCTCGAGCCGATCCACCCCTCTCCCGCTCCGCCTCACTCTTCCCACACCGTCCAATTTCTTCATGGACCAGAAAAAGAAAATGACATATGCTATGCTCACATCACATCGCCCGTTCCAGATTGAGGAGGAGATTCGGACGAAGCACGCCACCCACATCATAGCTGACCTCCCTCCGGACTTATCGAAGCTGGAGGAGGAGCAACCGGTTCCTATGGAGGAGTATGAGACGGGGCAGTCGGTGAAGGAGCTGGCGCCGGGCTTCAGCATGGAATATGCCATGGTAGAGTTCGCGGTTGCACAATCGGTGAAGATGGCGGAGCAGCAGGCCATCCTAGAGCCCTGAGACGTCTCCAACGTATCTATATTTTTTGTTTCATGCTATTATAATATCAATCTTGGATGTTTTATATACAACTATATATCATTTTTTGGGACTAACCTATTAACCTAGTGCCTAGTGTGAGTTGCTGTTTTTGCTTGTTTTCAACTTTTCAGGAAATCAATATCAAACATAGTCCAAACGGAGAAAAAAATTGGATTAATTTTTTCCTGGACCAAAAGAGACCCTAGAAGGTTCGGGAGAAGACCTGACGATCCATGAGGGAGAGAAAATCTCAGGAGGCGCGCCCCCAGGCTTGTGGGCCCCTCGTGGCACCTCTTGACGTAATTCTGCCTCTATAAATTCTCAAATATTCCCCTAACATTAGAGAGCCACACGAAATACTTTTTCGCCACCGCAAGTTTGTGTCCCACGAGATCCCATCCAGAGGCCTTCTCCGGTACTCCGTCGGAGGGGGAACTGATCACGGAGGGGCTCTACATCAACCTTGCCACCCTTCCGATGATGTGTGAGTAGTTCACCAAAGACCAACGAGTCCATAACTATTATCTAGATGGCTTCTTCTCTCTCTTTGATCTTTAATACAATGTTCTCCTCGATGTTCTTGGAGATCTATTCGGTGTAATGACTTTTTGCGGTGTGTTTGTTGGAATCCGATGAATTGTGAGTTTATGATCAGATTATCCATGAATATTATTTTAATTGTCTTTGAACTCTTTTATGCATGATTGTTACAACATTGTATTTCTCTCTGATCTATTGATTTGGTTTGGCCAACTAGATTGATTTTTCTTGCAATGGGAGAGGTGCTTTGTGATGGGCTCAATCTTGTGGTGCTCAATACCAGTGGAAGAAAGGGACATGACATGTATTTGTATTGTTGCCATTAATGATAAAAAGATGGGTGATATGTCTCCAACATATCTATAATTTTTTATTGTTCCATGCTCTTATATTATCTGTTTTGGATGTTTTATATGCATTAATATGCTATTTTATATTATTTTTGGGACTAACCTATTAACCTAGAGCCCAGTGCTACTTTCTGTTTTCTTCCTTGTTTTTGAGTTCCACGGAAAAGGAATACCAAACGGAATAAAACCTTCACGATCATTTCTCTTGAACCAGAAGACACCTATTGGACTTGGACTCCAAGTCACAAGAGCTTGGAGTAGACGACAAGCCACATGGGCGCGCCATAAGGGGGGGGGGGGCTGCCTTGTGGCCTACTCCAACACCCCCTGACCTAATTCTTTGACCTATATATTCACATATATTCACAAACCTCTCGAGGCATCCATGAAAACACTTTTCCACCACCGGAACCTTCTTTACCCATGATATCCCATCCAGGGACCTTTTCCGGCACCCTGGGATTCGATCACGAAGGGCTTCTAAATCAACTCTATCGCCCTTCTGATGAAGCATGAGTAGTTTACCTCAGATCTACGGGTCCATAGCTAGTATCTAGACGGCTTCTTCTCTCTTTGATTATCAATACCATGTTCTCCTCGATGTTCTTGGAGATCTATCCGATGTAATATTCTTTTGAGGTATGTTTGTCGAGATCCGATGAATTGTGGATTTATGATCAGCTTATCTATGAATATTATTTGAATCTTCTTTGAATTCTTATATGCATGATTTGATATCTTTGTAATTCTCTTCGAACTATCTATTTAGTTTGGCCAACTAGATTGGTTTTTCTTGCAATGGGAGAAGTGCTTAGCTTTGGGTTCAATCTTGCGGTGTCCTTTCCTAGTGATAGTAAGGGCAGCAAGGCACGTATTGTATTGTTTCCATTGAAGATAACAAGATGGGGTTTTCATCATATTGCTTGAATTAACTCCTCTACATCATGTCATCAATGCGTTACTCTGTTCTTCATGAACTTAATACTCTAGATGCAGGCAGGAGTCAGTTGATGTGTGGAGTAATAGTAGTAGATGCAGAATTGTTTCGGTCTACTTGACATGGACATGATGCCTATATTTCATAATCATTGCCTTAGAAATCATCATAACTTTGCGCTTTTCTACCAATTGCTCGACAGTAATTTGTTCACCAACAATATTATTTGCTATCATGAGAGAAGCCTCTAGTGAAATCTATGGCCCCTGGGTCTATTTTCCATCATATAAGTTTCTGATCTACAATATTAGTTTCCAATCTACTATTTTTCAATATTTTACTTTCCGATCTATAAACCAAAAATACCAAAAATATTTACTTTACCGTTTATCTATCTCTATCAGATCTCACTTTTGCAAGTGATCGTGAAGGGATTGAGAACCCCTTTATCGCGTTGGGTGCAAGTTTGTTTGATTGTTTGTGCAGGTATTAGGTGATTTGTGCATTGTCTCCTACTAGATTGATACCTTGGTTCTTAAACTGAGGGAAATACTTATCTCTACTTTGCTGCATCACCCTTTCCTCTTCAAGGGAAAAACCAACGCAAGCTCAAGAAGTAGCAGGAACAATTTCTGTCACCGTTGCCGGGGAGATCTACGCCAAGTCAAGACACACCAAGTACCCATCATAAACTCTCATCTCTTGAATTACATTGTTTGCCATTTGCCTCTCGTTTTCCTCTCCTTCACTTCTAAAACGATTTTCAAAAAGATTTGCCTTTTCTTCGCCCATCTTCTGTTCATCTTATTTGTTTGCTTTGTGTGTGCTCGTGTGTCAGCCTGCCTTCATGGATCAGCCAAATAACATTGATCCTCACTTTAGGAGGTTGTAAGAAATTGAAAATAATGTTAGGAGCTTCATGTCTTTACAATTTGAGCGTAATAGTTTCTTTAGAAACGGGCTTAAGGAGCAGAAAAGTTTGATGGAGTACATGAATAAGGAGCTCGATGATATGTCTAAGGAATTTTATGATTTGAAATCTTAGTTTGCTCATCTTGAAAATTTAGTAGGCCAAATTTCTGATAAACAAGCTACCTTTGTAAATAAGATGGCTACTAAACCGAAGTCTTTAAATAATGATGAAGATCTTAAAGTGATTGATGTGACTAATAACCCACAAGTATGGGGGATCGCAACAGTTTTTGATAAGTAAGAGTGTCGAACCCAATGAGGAGCTAAAGGTAGAACAAATATTCCCTCAAGTTCTATCGACCACCGACACAACTCTACGCACGCTTGATGTTCGCTTTACCTAGAACAAGTATGAAACTAGAAGTACTTTGTAGGTGTTATTGGATAGGTTTGCAAGATAATAAAGAGTGCGTAAATAAAAAGTAGGGGCTGTTTAGATAAAGAAACAAGAAAGTAAATATAGCGAGTGTGGAAAAGTGGTGGTAGGAGTTGTGAAATTGCCCCTAAGCAATTCACTACTTTACTAAACCGATAGCAAGTATTATGTGGGAGAGGCCACTGCTAGCATGTCATCCCTGACTTGGAATTCTATGCACTTATGATTGGAACTATTAGCAAGCGTCCGCAACTACTAACGTTCATTAAGGTAAAACCCAACCATAGCATTAAGATGTATTGGTCCCCCTTCAATCCCGTATGCATCAATTTCTATGCTAGGTTGAAGCTTCGGTCACTCTTGCCCTCCAATACACAGTCCTATCAACATACAACTAACCCTAGGGTGTGATCCACGCGCGCAATCATATGATGCGCACCAAAGGACAACAACATAACCACAAGCAAATTAAATCAATCATAGCAATTCATCAACCACCGATAGGACAACGAAAATCTACTCAGACATCATAGGATGGCAACACATCATTGGATAATAATATGAAGCATAAAGCACCATGTTCAAGTAGAAGGTACAGCGGGTTGCGGGAGAGTGGACCGCTGTAGATAGAGGGGGGAAGGTGATGGAGATGTTGGTGAAGACGGTGGAGGTGTTGGTGTAGATCGCGGTGATGATGATGATGGCCACGGCAGCGTTCCGGCGCCACCGGAAGAGAAGGGGAGAGGGGGCCCCTTCGTCTTCTTCTTCCTTGACCTCCTCCCTAGATGGGAGAAGGGTTTCCCCTCTGGTCCTTGTCCTTCATGGCATGGGAGGGGCGAGAGCCCCTCCGAGATTGGACCTGTCTCTCTGTCTCTCTCTGTTTCTGCGTTCTCAGATTCTACCCTTTCACCGTTTCTTATATTCCCGGAGATCCGTAACTCCGATTGGGCTGAACTTTTGACACGATCTCTATCCAGAAATTAGCTTTCTTGCAGCGAAAGAAGGGCACCAACCGCCTTACGGGTGGCCCACGAGGGTCAGGGGCGCGCCCCCTGCCTCGTGGCCACCTCGGGCACCGTCTCGCGTGGATTTTCCTTCCCAAAAATCATATATATTCCAAAAAAATCTCCGTCAGTTTTTATCCCATTTGGACTCCGTTTGATATGGATATTCTGCGAAAAAAAAACATACAACAAACAGGAACTAGCACTGGGCACTGGATCAATATGTTAGTCCCAAAAATAGTATAAAAAGTTACCAAAAGTATATGAAAGTTGAATAATATTGGCATGGAACAATCAAAAATTATAGATACGACGGAGACGTATCAGCATCCCCAAGCTTAATTCCTGCTCGTCCTCGAGTAGGCAAATGATAAAAAAGATAATTTTTGATGTGGAATGCTACCTAGCATAATCTTGATCATATGTCTAATCATGGCATGAATATTAAGACACGAGTGATTCAAAGCAATAGTCTATCATTTGACATAAAAACAATAATACTTCAGTCCTACTAATAAAGCAATCATGTCTTTTCAAAATAACAAGGCCAAAGAAAGTTATCCCTATAAAATCATATAGTCTGGCTATGCTCCATCTTCAGCACACAAAATACTCACATCATGCACAACCCCGATGACAAGCCAAGCAATTGTTTCATACTTTTGACGTTCTCAAACCTTTTCAACTTTCACGCAATACATGAGCGTGAGCCATGGACATAGCACTATAGGTGGAATAGAATGGTGGTTGTGGAGAAGACAAAAAGGAGAAGATAGTCTCACATCAACTAGGCATATCAACGGGCTATGGAGATGCCCATCAATAGATATCAATGTGAGTGAGTAGGGATTTCCATGCAACGGATGCACTAGAGCTATAAGTATATGAAAGCTCAAACTGAAACTAAGTGGGTGTGCATCCAAATTGCTTGCTCATGAAGACCTAGGGCATTTGAGGAAGCCCATCGTTGGAATATACAAGCCAAGTTCTATAATGAAAATTCCCACTAGTATATGAAAGTGATAACTCAAGAGACTCTCTATATGAAGAACATGGTGCTACTTTGAAGCACAAGTGTGGTAAAAGGATAGTAAAATTGCCCCTTCTCTCTTTTTCTCTCATTTTTTCTTTTTTTCTTTTTTTGTAGGCTTCTTTGGCCTTTCTCTCTCTTTTATTTTTTGGGGGCTTCTTTGGCCACTTTTATTTTGATAACCTCACATGGGACAATGTTCTAATAATGATGATCATCACACTTTTATTTACTCACAGCTCAATATTACAACTCGATATCTAGAACACATATATGACTCTATATGAATGCCTCCGGCGGTGTACCGGGATGTGCAATGATCTAGCATAGTAATGACATCAAAAAACGGACAAGCCATGAAAACATCTTGCTAGCTATCTTACGATCATGCAAAGCAATATGACAATGAATGCTCAAGTCATGTATATGATGATGATGAAAGTTGCATGGCAATATATCTCGGAATGGCTATGGAAATGTCATGATAGGTAGGTATGGTGGCTGTTTTGAGGAAGGTATATGGTGGGTTTATGGTACCGGCGAAAGTTGCGCGGTACTAGAGAGGCTAGCAATGATGGAAGGGTGAGAGTGCGTATAATCCATGGACTCAACATTATTTATAAAGAACTCACATACTTATTGCAAAAATCTATTAGTCATCGAAACAAAGTACTACGCGCATGCTCCTAGGGGGATAGATTGGTAGGAAAAGACCATCGCTCATCCCTGACCGCCACTCATAAGGAAGACAATCAATAAATACCTCATGCTCCAACTTCGTTACATAACGGTTCACCATACGTGCATGCTACGGGAATCACAAACCTCAACACAAGTATTTCTACAATTCACAACCACCCACTAGCATGGCTCTAATATCACCATCTTTATATCTCAAAACTATTGCAAGGAATCAAACATATCATATTCAGTGATCTACAAGTTTTATGCAGGATTTTATGACTAACCATGTGAATGACCAATTCCTGTCATCTCTCTAAATAGATATAAGTGAAGAAAGATAGTTTAATTCTTTATACAAAAGATATGCCCATGCTCTAACAAATATAAGTGAAGCAAAAGAGCATTCTACAAATGGCGGTTGTCTATGTAAAGAGAAACATGCAATCCAAACTTCAAATGATATAAGTGAAGCGCATGAAGCATTCTATAAAGCCATACTCAAAAGATATAAGTGAAGTGCAAAGAGCATTCTATAAATCAACCAAGGATTATCTCATACCAGCATGGTGCATAAAAAAAATGAAAACTAAATGCAAAAGACGCTCCAAGATTGCACATATCGCATGAACCATGAACAAAACGAATCCGAAAACATACCGATACTTGTTGAAGAAAGAGGGGATGCCTTCCGGGGCATCCCCAAGCTTAGACGCTTGAGTATCCTTGAATATTTACTTGGGGTGCGTCAGGCATCCCCAAGCTTGAACTCTTTCCTCTCTTCCTTCTCACATCGAGACCTTCTCGATCATCGAACACTTCATCCACACAAAACTTCAACAGAAAACTCGGTAAGATCCGTTAGTATAATAAAGCAAATCACTACTCTAAGTACTGTTGCAAACCAATTCATATTTTGTTTTTTCATTGTGTCTAATGTAATATAACTTTTTCATGGCTTAATCCACTGATATAAATCGATAGTTTCATCAAAACAAGCAAACTATGCATCAAAAACAGAATCTGTCTAAAACAGAACAGTCTGTAATAATCTGAACATTCACCATGCTAATGATACTTGAAAAATTCTACCAAAATTATGAAAAATAAAAAATTTGTATAGGAAGACATTGCAAAAATAATCATAGCCATTTGACATTCCAGCTAAAAATGTAAAATCGTGCACTACAGCCAAAGTTTCTGTCCTGCACCGTACAAACCATCAAGCAAATGTAAACATCCTAAAGGCAAACATTGGCACATTATTTTTATTTCTAAACTTTATAAAGGCACACAACAGAAATAAATGACTCTCTAAAACTTCCGGGTTGTCTCCCTGGCAGCGCTTTCTTTAAAGCCATTAAACTAGGCATATAGTGCTCAAGTAATAGATCCACCCGGATCCCAAGGTATATCAAAGCCAATTTTAATTAACAATGATTTGTAATTTAGTGGTGAGCACAAAGTAACATATATCATATAACAACAAAGTCTAACTCTCTTTCTATGCATCGGCATGTCATAAAAGAACAATTCATGCACACAAAGTAAAGGCCAATGCATAGTATAAACAGTTTCTTGCAATTCTATCATATTGGAAACATAGAGAGGTGGAGATATAGTTCCTCTCTCATAATAATTGCAAGTAGGAGCAGAAAGCACATGCATATTATATTCATCAAAATCATCATGTGCAACGGTAAAAGGCAACCCATCAATATATTCCTTAATAAGAGCAATCTTCTCTGATGTAGTGTAGTTTGGAGAATTCAAAAAGATAATAGGACTATCATGTGTGGGTGCAAATAGCAACAATTTCATGTTTAACATAAGGAACTATAGCAAGTTCATCTCCATAAGCATAATTCATATTGGCATCTTGGCCACAAGCATAGCAAGCATCATCAAAAAGGGATATTTCAAAAGAATCAACGGGATCATAACAATCATCATAGCAATCATCCTTCGGTAAGCACGAAGGGAAATTAAACAATGTATGAGTTGAAGAGTTACTCTCATTAGAAGGTGGGAATGGGTAGCTAATCCGCTCTTCCTCCTTTTGTTCTTCGCTCTCCTCATCATCTTTTTCATCCAATGAGCTCACAATTTCATCAATTTCTTCTTCCATAGACTCCTGCAAAATATTAGACTCTTCTTGGACAGCGGAGTAGTCCTCAATATATAGTTCAACATAGGCATTAGAAGCAAAATTATCATAGCAATATTTAAATATGGCAAAATTTTCAGATTTGTAAATAGTAGCACCATACTTTTCAATCAAAGAAGCAATTTCGTAAGCACCCTTAAAAGCAACAAATTCTTCAATTTATTGAACATCATAGTAACTATAAACTCCCTTAGCATAAGAGGATACGATTCCATTATCACTAAACAAACATTGGTAGGGAAGGTGTTTCTTAGGGTCTTCAGAACAACAAGTATAATCATATATTTCACATAAATTCCAAGCATAGCATTGCAAACGATGAATTTGATTCAGTAAAGTTTTCCCTGTTTCAGATATTCGGCGTCGCACATAACAAGCATGCTCATCTAAAGATTTGCCCTCAACTAAGCTAGTTGGGGTTTTAGCACGAGCACATAGGGATCAAAGATGATCCATGTAATAAGCTTCAGCAGTGTGATAGATTTTGAGTGGTTCTTCAACCATTGGTTCAGTAGGTACAACTATTTTTTTGGTATTTTACGTTTCCTACCCATAACTAAAGATAGAAAACAACTAAGAACAACAAATAAAAATTACTTAGTGATAAAGCAAACAAGCACACGTGAATATTCACCCCACGCTATTGCTCCCCGGCAACGGCGCCAGAAAAAGGTCTTGATAACCCACAAGTATAGGGGATCGCAACAGTTTTCAATAAGTAAGAGTGTCGAACCCAACGAGGAGCTAAAGGTAGAACAAATATTCCCTCAAGTTCTATTGACCACCGATACAACTCTATGCACGCTTGACGTTGGCTTTACCTAGAACAAGTATGAAACTAGAAGTACTTTGTAGGTGTTATTGGATAGGTTTGCAAGATAATAAAGAGTGTGTAAATAAAAAGTAGGGGCTGTTTAGATAAAGAAACAATAAAGTAAATATAGCGAGTGTGGAAAAGTGGTGGTAGGAGTTGCGAAATTTCCCCTAAGCAATTGCCTACTTTACTAGACCGATAGCAAGTATTATGTGGGAGAGGCCACTGCTAGCATGTCATCCCTGACTTGGAATTCTATGCACTTATGATTGGAACTATTAGCAAGCATGCACAACTATTAATATTCATTAAGGTAAAACCCAACCATAGCATTAAGATGTATTGGCCCCCCTTCAATCCCATATGCATCAATTTCTATGCTAGGTTGAAGCTTCTGTCACTCTTGCCCTCCAATACATAGTCCTATCAACATAAAACTAACCCTAGGGTGTGATCCACGCGCGCAATCATATGATGGGCACCAAAGGACAACAACATAACCACAAGCAAATTAAATCAATCATAACAATTCATCAACCATCGACAGGACAACGAAAATCTACTCAGACATCATAGGATGGCAACGCATCATTGGATAATAATATGAAGCATAAAGCACCATGTTCAAGTAGAAGGTACAGCGGGTTGCGGGAGAGTGGACCGCTATAGATAGAGGGGGGAAGGTGATGGAGATGTTGGTGAAGACGGTGGAGGTGTTGGTGTAGATCACGGTGATGATGATGATGGCCACGACAGCGTTCCGACGCCACCGGAAGAGAAGGGGAGAGGGGGGCCCTTCGTCTTCTTCTTCCTTGACCTCCTCCCTAGATGGGAGAAGGGTTTCCCCTCTGGTCCTTGGCCTCCATGGCATGGGAGGCGAGAGCCCCTCCGAGATTGGATCTGTCTCTCTGTCTCTCTCTGTTTCTGCGTTCTCAGATTCTACCCTTTCACCGTTTCTTATATTCCCGGAGATCTATAACTCCGATTGGGCTGAAATTTTGACACGATCTCTATCCGGAAATTAGCTTTCTTGCGGCGAAAGAAGGGCACCAACCGCCTTACGGGTGGCCCACGAGGGTCAGGGGCGCGCCCAGGGGGGGGGGGGGGCAGGCGCGCCCCCTACCTCGTGGCCACCTCGGGCACCGTCTTGCGTGGATTTTTCTTCCCAAAAATCATATATATTCCAAAAAAATCTCCGTCAGTTTTTATCCCGTTTGGACTCCGTTTGATATGGATATTCTACGAAACAAAAAACATGCAACAAACAGGAACTGGCATTGGGCAGTGGATCAATATGTTAGTCCCAAAAATAGTATAAAAAGTTGCCAAAAGTATATGAAAGTTGAATAATATTGGCATGGAACAATAAAAAATTATAGATACGACGGAGACGTATCAGTGACTCCTATTGAATCTTTGTTTTCCAATATAAATCTTGATAAATATGGGAGTGGAGATGAGTCAACTTTAGTTAAAAGGCATCCCAATGATTCGGAGTTTTTATATCTTGATGCAAAAATTAATAAAAGTGGGATTGGAGAGGTCAATACTTTAAGTAGCAATGAACCCACTCTTTTGGATTTCAAGGAATTTAATTATGATAATTGTTCTTTAATAGATTGTATTTCCTTGTTGCAATCCATGTTGAATTCTGCTCATGCTTATAATCAAAACAAAGCTTTTACTAAACATATCGTTGATGCTATGATGCAATCTTTTGAAGAAAAGCTTGAATTGGAAGTTTCTATCCCTAGAAAACTTTATGATGAGTGGGAACCTACTATTAAGATTAAGATTAAAGATTATGAGTGTCATGCTTTGTGTGATTTGCGTGCTAGCGTTTCCACGATTCTGAAAACTTTATGTGATGTGCTAGGTTTCCGTGAATTTGATGATTGTTCTTTAAATTTGCGTCTTCCGGATTCCACTATTAAGAAACCTATGAGAAGAATTAATGATGTTCTTATTGTTGAAAATAGGAATTATGTGCCCGTAGATTTCATTGTTCTTGATATAGATTGCAATCCTACATGTCCTATTATTCTTGGTAGACCTTTCCTTAGAACAATTGGTGTAATTATTGATATGAAAGAAAGGAAACATTAGATTTCAATTTCCATTAAGGAAGGGAATGGAAACTAGAAAGAAAATTAAATTGCCATATGAATCTATTATGAGATCTACTTATGGATTGCATACCAAAGATGACAATACCTAGATATGTTCGTGTTTTTATGCCTAGCTATGGGCGTTAAACAATAGCGCTTGTTGGGAGGCAACCCAATTTTATTTTTGTTCTTTGCTTTTTGCTTATGTTTTTCAATAAATAATTCATCTAGCCTCTGGTTAGATGTGGTTTCGTGTTTTAATTAGTTTTTGTGCCAAGTAAAACCTTTAGGATAGCTTACGGTAATAGTTGATTTGATCTTGCTGCAAAAACTTTTGCGCTTAGGAAAACAATTCTCATTTTTTACATAAGAATGATAAAATAATGATTCTTTTGGTAGAAGATTAATAAAAAATTGCCAAGGTTGTCCTAAGTTTTTAGAATTTTTTGGAGTTACAGAAGTATTCGAGAGTTACAGATTACTATAGACTGTTCTGTTTTTGACAGATTCTGTTTTCTATGTGTTGTTTGCTTATTTTGATAAATCTATGGCTAGTATCGCGCGGGGGGGGGGGGGGGGATGAACCATGGAAAAGTTGGAATACATTAGATATTACACAATATAAATAAAAAATGAGTTCACAACAGTACCAAAAGTGGTGATTTATTTTCTTATACTAACGGAGCTTATGAGATTTTCTGTTGAGTTTTGTGTTGTGAAGTTTTCAAGTTTTGGGTAAGGATTTGATTGATTATGGAATAAGGAGTGGCAAGAGCCTAATATTGGGGATGCCCAAGGCACCCCAAGGTAATATTCATGGACAACCAAGAGCCTAAGATTGGGGATGCCCCGTAAGGCATCCCCTCTTTCGTCTTCGTCTATTGGTAACTTTACTTGTGGCTATATTTTTATTCACCACATGATATGTGTTTTGCTTGGAGCGTCTTGTATGATATGAGTGTTTGCTTTTTAGTTTGCCACAATCATCCTTGATGTACACACCTTTTGAGAGGGACACGCATGAATCGTGATTTATTAGAATACTCTATGTGCTTCACTTATATCTTTTGAGCTAGGCAATTTTTGCTCTAGTGCTTCACATATATCTTTTTAGAGCACGGTGGTGGAAATTATTGAACTCTCATGCTTCACTTATATTATTTTGAGAGTATTTAAACAGCATGGTAATTTTCTTTGGTTATAAATTTAGTCCTAATATGATAGGCATCCAAGAGGGATATAATAAAACTTTCATATAAAGTGCATTGAATACTATGAGAAGTTTGATTCCTTATGCTTGTTTTGAGATATAGCGATGGTGATATTAGAGTCATGCTAGTGAGTAATTGTGAATTTGGGAAACACTTGTGTTAAGGTTTGTGAGCCCCGTAGCATGCACGTATGGTGAACCATTATGTAATGAAGTTGGAGCATGAGATATTTTTTGATTGTATTCCTTATGAGTGGTAGTCGGGGATGAGCGATGGTCTTTTCCTACCAATCTACCCCCTAGGAGCATGCATGTAGTACTTTGTTTCGATGAATAATAGATTTTTGCAATAAGTATGCGATTTCTTTAAGACTAATTTGAGTTCATGGATTATACGCACTCTCACCCTTCCACCATTGCTAGCCTCTCTAGTATCGCGCAATTTTCGCCGGTACCACACACCCACCATATACCTTCCTCAAAACAGCCACTATACCTACCTATTATGGCATTTCCAAGCCATTCTGAGATATATTGCCATGCAACTTTCCACCATTCCGTTTATTATGACACGTTCCATCATTGTCATGTTGCTTTGCATGATCATGTAGTTGACATCATATTTGTGGCAAAGCCACATTTCATCATTTTTTATACATGTCGCTCTTGAGTCATTGCACATCCCGGTACACCGTCGGAGGCATTCATATAGAGTCATATTTTTTTCTAGTATCGAGTTGTAATTTTTGAGTTGTAAGTAAATAAAAGTGTGATGATCTTCATTTTTTGAGCATTGTCCCATCTGACGAAAAAAATAATACGTGGCCAAAGAAGCCAACAAAAAAAAGAGAGGCCAAAGAAGCCTAACAAGAAAATGAGAGAAAAATAGTGAAGGGGCAATGTTACTATTCTTTTTTCCGCACTTGTGCTTCAAAGTAGCACCATGATCTTCATGATAGAGAGTCTCCTATGTTGTCAATTTCATATACTAGTGGGAATTTTTCATTATAAAACTTGGCTTGTAAATTCCAATGATGGGCTTCCTCAAATTGCCCTAGGTCTTCATGAGCAAGCAAGTTGGATGCACACCCACTTAGTTTTCTTTTTGATCTTTCATACACTTATAGCTCTAGTGCATCTGTTGCATGGCAATCCCTACTCACTCACATTGATATCTATTGACGGCCATCTCCATAGCCCGTTGATACGCCTAGTTGATGTGAGACTATCCCCTTCTTTTTGCCTTCTCCACAACCACCATATTCTATTCCACTCATAGTGCTATGTCCATGGCTCACGCTCATGTATTGCGTGAACGTTGAAAAAGTTTGAGAACACCAAAATTATGAAATAATTTCTTGGCTTGTCATCAGGGTTGTGCATGATTTGAATATTTTGTGTGATGAAGATGGAGCATAGCCAAACTATATGATTTTGTAGGGATAAGCTTTCTTTGGCCATGTTATTTTGAGAAGACATAATTGCCTTGTTAGTATGCTTGAAGTGTTATTGTTTTTATGTCAGTATTTTTTTCAATCTTATGGATCTTAACATTCATGCCACAATAAAGAAACTTACATGGATAAATATGTTAGGTAGCATTCCACATCAAAATTTTTGTTTTTATCATTTACCTACTTGAGGACGAGCATGAATTAAGCTTGGGGATGATTGATACGTCTCCAACGTATTTATAATTTTTGATTGTTCCATGCTATTATATTATATTTTTTGGATGTTTTATATGCATTAATATGCAATTTTGTATTATTTTTGGGACTAACCTATTAACCTAGATCCTAGTGCCAGTTTCTATTTTTTTCCTTGTTTTCGAGCTTCGCAGAAAAGGAATACCAAACGGAGTCCAAACAGAATAAAACCTTCGCGATGATTTTTCTTGGACCGGAAGACACCTATTGGACTTGGACTCCAAGTCAAAAGAGCTTGGAGTAGACAACAAGCCACAGGGGGCGCCCCGTGCCTTATGGCCTACTCCAACACCCCCTGACCTAATTCTACTTCCTATATATTCATATATATTCCCAAATATACCTTCTGAACTTGTGAGATCCCATCTAGGGACCTTTTCTGGCACCCTACCGGAGGGGGATTCGATCACGGAGGGCTTCTACATCAACTCTATTGCCCTTCCGATGAAGCGTGAGTTGTTTACCTCAGACCTACGGGTCCATAGCTAGTAGCTAGATGGCTTCTTCTTTTCTCTCTCTCTCTCTCTCTCTCTCTCTGATTCTCAATACCATGTTCTCCTCGATGTTCTTGGAGATCTATCCGATGTAATATTCTTTTGTGGTGTGTTTGTGGAGATCCGATGAATTGTGGATTTATGATCAGCTTATCTATGAATATTATTTGAATCTTCTCTGAATTCTTATATGCATGATTTGATATCTTTGTAATTCTCTTAGAACTATTGGTTTAGTTTGGCCAACTAGATTGTTTTTTCTTGCAATGGGAGAAGTGCTTAGCTTTGGGTTCAATCTTGTGGTGTCCTTTCCCAGTGACAGTAGGGGCAGCAAGGCAAATATTGTATTGTTGCTATCGAGGATAACAAGATAGGGTTTACATCCTATTGCTTGAGTTAATTCCTCTACATCATGTCATCTCACTTAATGCATTACTCTGTTCTTCTTGAACTTAATACTCTAGATGCAGGCAGGAGTCGATCGATGTGTGGAGTAATAGTAGTAGATGCAGAATTGTTTTAGTCTACCTGACACTGACGTGATGCCTATATTGCATAATCACCGCCTTAGATATTTTCATAACTTTGCGCTTTTCTATGAATTGCTTGACAGTAATTTGTTCACCCACCATATTATTTGCTATCATGAGAGAAGCCTCTAGTGAAACCTATGCCTCCCGGGTTTATTTTCCATCATATAAGTTTCCGATCTACAATATTAGTTTCCTATCTACTATTTTGCAATCTTTTACTTTCTGATCTATAAATCAAAAATACCAAAAATATTTACTTTTACCGTTTATCTATCTCTATCAGATCTCACTTTTGCAAGTTTTTTTGACATAAAGATTGTATGGGAACCCCCTACAGTATAATTGGTGCAACAAACCCAAGTTGCAAGTACCATGCCTTGAACCTGGGTGGGTGGGAAGGCATCAACCCCTTCCCGCCACTAGGCTATGCTGACCGTGAATGGATTGACAACCCCTTTATCGCGTTGGGTGCAAGTTTGTTTGATTGTTTGTGCATGTATTAGGTGATTTGTGCGTTGTCTCCTGCTGGTCTACATCATCTCATCTTGCTTAAGGCGTTACTCCATTCTTTATGAACTTAATACTCTAGATGCATGCTGGATAGCGGTCGATGTGTGGAGTAATAGTAGTAGATGCAGGCAGGAATCAGTCTACTTGTCTCGGACGTGATGCCTATATACATGATCATTGCCTTGGATATCGTCATGATTATTTGCTTTTCTATCAATTGCCCAATAGTAATTGGTTTACCACTGTAAGCTATTTTCAATAGAGAATCTTGTAGTGAAAACTATGGCCCCCGGGTCTACTTTTTATCATATATTAAAATCAAAATTATCTTGCTGCAATTTTTCTTTATTTATTTTATTTTGTATTTTAATTATCTATCTATCACCACGAGATTTGATCCTTGCAATTAACCGCTGAGGGATTGACAACCCCTTGTTCGCGTTGGGTGCAAGTATTTGTTATTTTGTGTGTAGGTACTGCTAACAAGGTGTTGCGTGGTTCTCCTACTGGATTGATAACCTTGGTTCTTAACTGAGGGAAGTACTTATCTCTACTGTAATGCATCATCGTCCCTTCTTCGAGGAAATCCCAACGCAGCTCACAAGTCGCAACCCCATCTAGGATGAGGCCTATGTCGAGGCCAGCTGGAGTTCATCCAGCAGGAACGGGCGGAGGCAGCCGCGCTTTTCACTGAAATTGACACGGAGATGGAGGCGGAGGGCAACACAAAGCAGCCGTAGGAGCCAGAGTTACGGATGCCGCCCATGTACCCGGAGCCGGGCACAGAGATACTGGACATCTCCGATGAGGATTAGGGTAGTATATGTCATTTGATCTACGTAGTACATGGATTTCCTCGTTTGCATGCTTTGTATGGATTCAAGGTTTCAAGTATGAGGTATCCAGATGCAGAGGAGCAAATTTGAGGTGTGACCGGTCACTGCCCATGGACATGCCCACGTGTGTCCTTAGGAGTTTGAGGGCCCGGATTTTCTGTCCGTGACAGTAGATGCTCTTAGGGAAAATACACACCGATACATCAAATCTAGTTCATCAAACGTCCGCAGACAGTGATCGCTCATATCTCAGATTTTTGTTTTCACAACCGGATGCCTCAATTACGAATCCTCAAGTCCATATAATTACATGCAACATAAAACCTAATTTAAATATTTGGCGTCCCTTGTTTGGCACCATGGTCGTGTCCATGTCAGACGTCCGGCTAAGCCCCTCGAAGTGAAGGTGCGGTTGCCGGCGAGGTAGAGTGGGACATATGAAACAGACTGGCTCATGGGACTCGAGGCGCCGCCGTCTCCCATGCCCTACTCTTCCTCGTCGGAGCCCATGGCCTGCTCTTCATCGATGGATGTGATGTCCATGATAGATCTATCGTGGTTAGAGCCTGACACGTCCATTGCGATGCGATTGCGCTAGTTGTTGCCGGTCACACACAGCGGCGTGCGACTCCGCCTTGCCGGCATCTCTTGCGAGGGCTGTTGCACCCTCTCCCTCGCACGGCGGGCATGCCGCTATTGGAAATATGCCCTAGAGGCAATAATAAAATGGTTATTATCATATTTCCTATTCATGATAAATGTTTATTGTTCATGCTAGAATTGTATTGACCGGAAACTTTAAATGCGTGTGTGGATACATAAACAACACTGTGTTCCTAGTGAGCCTGTACTAGACTAGCTCGTTGATCAAAGATGGTTATGGTTTCCTGACTATAGACATGAGTTGTCATTTGATAACGGGATCACATCATTAGGAGAATGATTTGATGGACAAACCTAACTGTAAGCTTAGAATCAGATCATTTAGTTATTTGCTACATCTTTGTTCATGTCAAGTATTTGTTCCTTCGACCATGAGATCATGCTACTCCTGGATAACGGAGGAATGTCTTGTGTGCTATCAAACGTCACTTCGTAACTGGGTGAGCATAAAGGTGCTCTACAGGTATCTCTGAAGGAGGTGTCTTTTGGGTTGCATGGATCGAGACTGAGATTTGTCACTCTGTGTGACGGAGAGATATCTCTGGGCCCTCTCGTAATACAACATCATAAGAAGCTTCATGTGCCTAATGAGTTTAGTCACGGGATCTTGTATTATGGAATGAGTAAAGAGACTTGTGTGTAATGAGATTTAACTAGGTATGGAGATACCGACGATCGAATCTCAGGCAAGTAACATATCATTGGACAAAGGGAATTGCATACGGGATTGACTGAATCCTTGACATCATGGTTCAGCCGATAAAGATCTTTGTTGAATATGTAGTAATCAATATGGGCATCCAGGTCCCGCTATCGGTTATTGACCGAAGAGGACTCTCGGTCATGTCTGCATGATTCTCGAACCCGTAGGGTCGCACGCTTAATGTTCGGTAGCGCTAGGGTAGTATTGGGATATTAATAGTGGAAAGTATGAAGATTGTTCAGAGTCCCGGATGGGATCCGGGACATCATGAGGAGTTTCGGAATGGTCCGGAGATAAAGATTTATATATGGAAAGTTGTTGTCGGGGTTCCGAGAAAAAGTCTGAGTTTTTCGGTATTGTACCGGGAAGCCACCGGAAGGTTCCAGAGGCTTCCGGAGGGGTTCAGAAGTCCTTGGAGGGTCCCACCACGTCACATACAGTAGCATGGGTTGTAGGGGGCGCCCTGGCCTTAATGGGCCAGGGGCACTAATGACCCACAAGTATAGGAGGTCAATCGTAGTCCTTTCGAGAAGTAAGAGTGTGGAACCCAACGAGGAGCAGAAGGAAATGCCAAGTGGTTTTTAGCAAGGTAATTTCTGCAAGCACTAAAGTTGTTGGTAATAGGTAGTTTGATAGTAAGATAATTTGTAACGAGCAAGTAACGGTAATGGTAAATAAAGTGCAGCAATGTAGTCCAATCCTTTTGTGGCAAAGGACATGCCAAAACAGTCTCTTATAATAAGCAAACCGTTCTTGAGTGTACACGGGAATTTCATCTAGCCACTTTTATCATGTTGGTTTGATTTATGTTCACTACTTTGATAATTTCATATGTGGGTGGACAGGTGCTTGGGTTCTCTTCTTACTTGAACAAACCTCCCACTTATTATTAACCCCGTCACAAGCATCCTCAACTATGAGAAAAGTATTAAGATAAAATCTAACCATAGCATTAACATTTGGATCTAAATAGGTTCCTTACGAAGTAGCGCATAAACTAGGGTTTAAGCTTCTGTCACTCTAGCAACCCATCATCTAATAACTACTCCATAATGCATTCCCTTAGGCCCAAATATGGTGAAGTGTCGTGTAGTCAACGTTCACATGACACCACTAAGGGAATCACAACATACATATCATTAGAATCTCAAACACATATCAAGTTCACATGATTACTTGCAACAAGATTTCTCCCGTAACCTCAAGAACAAAAGTAACTACTCACAAATGAAAATCGCTCAAGATCAGAGGGGTATTGAATAGCAAAATGGATCTGAACATATAATATTCCACCAAATAAACCATATAGTAATCAACTACAAGATGTAATCAACACTACTAGTCACCCACAGGTACCAATCTGAGGTTCCGGTATAAGGATTGAACATAAGAGATGAACTAGGGTTTGAGAGGAGATGGTGCTATTGAAGATGTTGATGGAGATTGGCCTCCCAAAGATGAGAGGGTTGTTGGCGATGACGATGGCTTTGATTTCCCACTTTGGGAGGGAAGTTCCCCCGGCGGAATCGCTCTGCCAGAGGGCAAAAGTGCTCATGCCCAAGTTCCACCTTGAGACGATGTCGCTCCGTCCCGAAAGTCCTCTCCTGATTTTTTTCTAGCTCAAAATGACCTATATACCAGAAAGTGGGCACCGGAGGTGGGCTGGGCTGAGCACAACCCACCAGGGCACGCCCTGGTGTCTTGTGCTCACCAGGTGCCCCCCCCTCCAGTAGTTATTTTCTCCAGTATTTTTTATATATTCCAAAACAATTCTCCATAAAGTTTTAGCTCATTTGGAGATGTGCAGAATAGGTAAGTCTGACGTAGCTATTTCAGGTCCAGAATTCCAGCTGTCGACATTCTCCCTCTTTGTGTAACCTTGCATATTATGAGAGAAAAAGGCATTAGAATTACTCCATAAAGTATTATTATGCATAAAAACACTATAAATAATAGTAGGATAACATGATGCAAAATGGACGTATCAACTCCCCCAATCTCAGACCTCGCTTGTCCTCAAGGGAAAAAACGAAATTGAAAATCATGCCCACAGCTTAGAGAGAGAGAGAGAGGTGTCGATAGAAACAAAATACGGACATAGAAGCATCATGCTAATTACTATTACAACAACAAACTCTATCATAGTACTTTATCATATAACTTCTCATGAACAATTAACAATTCATCACAATATCTAAGTAAAAGCATAAACTCTATTGAAAACCAACAAACTATGTTCTCAATCAACTTTGCAACTAAAATTCTTCATCTTTTTAGGAAGGGTTTCGTATCAAAGCCTTTTGGCAAGTCCACATACTCAACCATCATATAATCTTCTATGATTGCTAACAGTCACCGCATACAGATGAGCAAAAAGTTTCAACCCGACACATAGAAAGATAGGGGCTCATAGTTTCGCTTCCCAACGTATCGACCTCAAGGCTGATGTCAACAATAGTAACTCGTGCCCACTCTTATCCAACTGAGTATATGTGCCTAGATCTTTCCTCACCACATGATGCTTGCAAAAAATAAAATAAAAAGGAATGGGGAAGAATACTTTCACTCTTGCATAAAAGTAAATACATAAAATTAAAAGATAGGCCCTTTGTAGAGGGAAGCACATGTTGTCATGCACTTCTTGGTTTGTATGCTCAATCTCTTAGTGCAAAAGAATGTCACATTATATTGCCCCTTATGATAGCAACCTTTATTATGTAGTATGTCACCTTTATTACTTTGCCATCACAGGTTCGTACAACGCTCAATTTTTTCTTACACTAAATGATCCAACACATTTCGAAACAATTTTTATTGCCTTATTGCACCGACAACAACTTACTTGAAGGATCTTACTCAATCCATAGGTAGGTATGGTGGACTCTCAAAATAAGATTTTGGGTTGAAGGGTTTTTGGATGCACAAGTAGTATCTCTACTTAGTGCGAATTTTTGGCTAGCAAAGATATTGAGCAAGCACCACATGTTAAAGGATCTATGACAATATATCTTCTATGTGAATATGAACAAACATAAATCATTACATTGTCTTCCTTGTCCAACGTCAACAATTTTGGCATATAATATTTTGATGGGGGCTCACAATCATAAAAGATGTGCAAGATAGTGTATTTGCATGTGAATCCTTCCTTCCCTTATAAATTCTTTCATGAATTGCATCATTGACCAATGCTATTTTTCTCAACTTCCAACAAATTTTACCACTTGTACTTTTGTTTATGTGATGTCATTACTTAACATAAAAGTAAAGAAAGCAAAACTCAAACTACTCTTTATTATATATCTCGTAGACGATTACATAGATAGAAATATCACTAAGCAAACACTCGAAAGAGATTGAACTAAACTTTTATTGAACTAATTCTTAGAATAACTGAACATCGAACTAAGATAAATAAAGGCAAAGAAGGTGGTGGTGATACGATACCGGTGCACCTCCCCAAGCTTGGCACGATCCAAGGGGAGTGCCCATACCATGTACTCAAGTCTCATTTGGTGGTGAAGAAGGTGATGGTGGTGGTGATGAGGTAGTGTCCTTTTTCCTCAACTTACGCTTGAGGGTAGAATTTTCCTCCCTCAGGTCATCGATCTCTTGCTCGAGCCTTAATAGCTTTTTGCATAATTCTTTCTTGTTTTCCTGTAGAAGACCAACAGGGATAAACTTGATCTTAGGTTTCTTTACTTTATTAGGGAGACTGGACTTCTTGAATTCCATGTGCAAGTCCCCAGGTTGAGGTAAAGGGATTTCATCTTCATCTGAGCTTGTCTCTTCTTTTCCCTTCGAATCATAATCTTCTTCTTCCTCCATGGTCCAACTGTAATGCTCCACATCCCCATAAACTTTTGGGTTTGTGATATAGTCTGCAACATAGCTCTCTCCACCCGAATCTTTAGACGACATATTTTCAGATCTGTCAGGAAAACAACATGAAACAAGAACAGAGGATTTCTCCGTGATACGGTGGTCAACACGTTTGGGGGGTATATAAAGATTTTTTATCTTGGGAAACAAGCAAAATGGAAGGAAAACGACATCGGGAAGGTTCCCGAGGTGGGCACAACCCACCCGGGTGCGCCAGGCAAGGCAGGCGCGCCCTGGTGTCTTGCACCCTCCTGGTTATTTCTTAATTTCCTAATTTTTTCCTAATATTCCAAAACTGGCAGAAAATATTTTTCCGGATTTTTGGGAGTCCCTTTACTTACGGTATCACGTACCTCCACTTTTTCAGGGTTCTGGAGTGTTCCGGAAGGTTTCTTTTAGGTGTTCCTCTAGTGTCATGGTTTGAATAATGTTGCTTTCAACATTAATAGGCGTACCTGAGATATAGTGTTTAATTCTTTGCCCATTGACCACCTTCGGGTCAGTTCCTTCGACATTATTAATTCTGATATCTCCAGAGCGATAAACCTCTTCGATAATATATGGTCCTTCCCATTTGGAAAGAAGTTTTCCTGCAAAGAATCTAAAATGGGAGTTGTACAAAAGAACATATTCCCCAACTTTGAATTCTCGCTTTTGGATTCTTTTATCGTGCCATCTTTTAACCTTTTCTTTGAATAGTTTGGCATTTTCATAAGCTGGGGTTCTCCATTCTTCTAGTGAGCTAATATCAAATAACCTCTTTTCACCGGCAAGTTTGAACTCATAGTTAAGTTCTTTAATTCCCACTATGCTTTATGTTCTAAATCAAGAGGCAAATGACAAGCTTTTCCATATACCATTTTATAAGGAGACATATCCATAGGATTTTTATATGATATTCTGTAGGCCCAAAGTGCATCATCCAATTTCTTAGACCAATTCTTTCGGGACCTATTGATAGTCTTTTGTAATATTAGTTTTCTCTCTATTGCTAATTTCAACTTGACCACTAGTTTGCGGATGATAGGGTGATGCAATTCTATGGTTAACATCATATTTAGCAAGCATTTTACGGAAATCACCATGAATAAAGTGTGAACCAACATCAATCATTAAATATCTAGGGACTCTAAACCTTGGGAAAATAACTTCTTTAAGCATTCTAATGGAAGTGTTATGATCAACACTACTAGTTGGAATAGCTTCTACCCACTTAGTAACATAATCAACAACAACCAAAATATGAGTATACCCATTAGAGGAAGGAAAAGGTCCCATATAATCAAAACCCCAAACATCAAATGGTTCAATAATAAGTGAATAATTCGTAGACATTTCGTGACGCTTACCGACATTAAAAGTTCTTTGATATTCATCACAAGATAAAACAAACTTACGGGCATCCTTGAAGAGAGTAGGCCAATAAAAACCAGATTGCAATACCTTATGAGCAGTTCTATCTACCACATGATGTCCTCCATAAGCTTCGGAATGGCATTTCCGTAGGATTTATTCCCTTTCACGCTTAGGTACACAACATCTAATAATACCATCTACTCCTTCTTTATAAAGATGTGGGTCATCCCAGAAGTAATGTCTTAAACATAGAAGAATTTTTTCTTTTGTTGGTATGTCAAACTAGGTGGTATATATTCAGCAAAAATGTAATTAGCATAGTCAGCATGCCAAGGAGTGTTATGAGAAACATTTATTGCAGCTAGTTGTTCATCAGGAAAACAATCATCAATAGGTAGTGGGTCATCAAGAATATTTTCTAACCTAGACAAGTTATCAGCTACGAGGTTCTCAGCTCCTTTCCTATTAGTGATATGTAAATCAAATTCTTGTAGCAAGAGAACCCACCTAATGAGTCTAGGTTTAGCATCTTTCTTTTCCATAAGATATTTTATAGCAGCATGATTAGTGTGAACAATTAGTTTGGAATCAACAATGTAAGATCTAAATTTGTCACAAGCAAACTTAACTGCAAAATATTCTTTCTTAGTAGTAGCATAATTTCGTTGAGCACTGTCTAGAGTTTTACTAGCATAATGAATAACATTTAATTTCTTATAAACTCTTTGTCCCAGGATAGCACTGTCGGTGTCAAAACCGGCGGATCTCGGGTAGGGGGTCCCGAACTGTGCGTCTAGGCGGATGGTAACATGAGGCAGGGGACATGAAGTTTTACCCAGGTTCGGGCCCTCTTGATGGAGGTAAAACCCTATGTCCTGCTTGATTTATTCTCGATGATATGGGTATTACAAGAGTTGATCTACCACGAGATCGGAGAGGCTAAACCCTAGAAACTAGCCTATGGTATGATTGTATGTTGTCCTACGGACTAAAACCCTCCGGTTTATATAGACACCGGAGGGGGCTAGGGTTACACAAGGTCAGTTACAAAGGAGGAGATATACATATCTGTACTGCTTAGCTTGCCTTCCACGCCAAGTAGAGTCCCCTCTGGACACGAGATGAAGTCTTCAATCTTGTATCTTCATAGTCTAACAGTCCGGCCAAAGGATATAGTCCGGCTGTCCGGAGACCCCCTAATCCAGGACTCCCTCAGTAGCCCCTGAACCAGGCTTCAATGACGATGAGTCCGGCGCGCAGTGTTGTCTCCGGCATTGCAAGGCGGGTTCCTCCTCCGAACACATCACAGAAGAGTTTGAATATCAGGATAGTGTCCGACCCTGCAAAATAAATTCCACATACCACCGTAGAGAGAATAATATTTCCACAAATCTTAATCTGCTGACACGTTTCGGCAACATGACATCAGGCCATGGCTCGGCGATTATTTGAACCGTTTTTCTTCAACCAGTTCCACACATAACGCGAGGTGGTTTCTTGACACGTCTTGTCAAAGCAGAGATCGTGTTCCCCTAATTACGGGATTCACATCAATATGGTCGTGGGTAACCCAACCGTGCCTAGGACTCCTAGATTTTAGGCAAGTCCCAAACGACCATTAGGAGGATGCTTGATATTCACCCTCTTTATAAAGGGACAAGGCTTTTACTTTTTTCCCTCCCGTGCTCAATCGAATCCTTCCCCCGCTTCGACTTCTAACACCCAAAGCCCATGTCAGGTGCTTCGGACCTTCAATCATGTCCGGATCTAGCCTTCAAGGCCGGTGGATGCCTTCCTCCGTCACGGAGGAGGACATGAAGAAGTTGAGGGAGGCCAGATGCCTAACCGCCGAGGTTTTGCATCGGCTGCCTGCCCGAGGGCAGGTCGTCCCTACTCCCGAACCCAACGAGAACGTTGTGTTCATCTCCCACTTCCTCCGAGGTCTAGGCCTCACTCTGGATCCCTTCGTTAGGGGTTTGATGTTCTATTACGGGCTAGATTTCCACGATCTAGCCCCGGACTCCTTTCTCCATATCTCGGCATTTATTGTCGTATGTGAGGCCTTCCTACGCATTACCCCTCACTTCGGTCTGTGGCTCAAGACCTTTGACGTGAAGCCGAAGATGGTCGAGGGGCAGCATGTAGCGTGCGGAGGCGCATTAATAAGCAAGATTGTTGGCGCTCCATGGCCAAGGGGTTCCTTTCCAGAGGTGTCCGGATTATGGCAACGAGAGTGGTTTCACATCACAGCTCCTAGAAGTGCCAAGTGGGTGGCTGCCCCTGTTTTCCGCTCGGGCCCTCCACCACAACCGATGTCATGGATTAGCACAGGGCTGAGCTGGGGTCCAGCCAAGGACGTGCCTATACTGCAGAGCCGCATTCAAGATCTCTTCGAAGGAGATTTCAGTCTAGTTACAGTGATGCAAGTTATGCTGGTTCGTCGAGTCCAGCCTTGCAAACGCCGGCCCCTCCGCATGTGGGAGTTCAACCCAGAAGGACTATGCACTATTCAGAATTTCCTCAGTCTGACGCACGAGGAGATGTATAAATCATTCTTCGGACCCCAAATAGAGTGTCTGGATACTACCGAGGACGTGGGCCTGAGCAGCAACCGCACCGCCGACCAAGTAAGTAATCCTCTAGCCGAACACTCCGTCTTTCATTTATCATGACGTCATTCTGAGAAATCGCTCTTTGACCAGGACTGGGTAACAAAGGCGAAGATGATTCGGTGTTCGGCCCCCTTCCCGAGGGTTTGGACAATCCGGTACTGGAAAAGATGCTCGAGCTAGCACCTTGCCCGAAGCCCTCAAAGGAAGATAAAGGGGGGAATAATGAGGGCGAAAGCGGGCCCTCATCGCTACCAATTCCAACCGAGGGAATGAGCACCTCTGTGAAGGAGGATAACCAAGGGGAAGGATCTGACCTTCTCTCACTTCGGGGAAGGAAGAGGACTGCCTCTGAAGATCCGGAAACCAAGGTTTCCAAACGGGAGAAGAAATCTCCACTAGAGGGTCCTGCCTTGGAGGGTGCTCTTGCCGCACAAAGTCCGCGCGGGGATCAGCCCTCTAACGAGCTGTAAGTAGTCAAAAAGTACTTTAATAGTGAAGATACACTACCTTACCTCTGAGGAAAATAGCCGAAGCATTTATCTTGCAGTTCGGATCTCAACCCTTCTCAGCAAAGGTCCTCTTCGAGGGATCTTCTTCCAGAGATGATGGAGAGCGAAACGCCTCCCCCGGACTCCTCCGCTCAAGAAGCAAGCAACCTTGAAGTGTCGTCTCGGAGGGCCTCCTCAGATCCAGTGAGGCCAGAAGATAATCCTATGGTCACCCGAAGTCCCCAGTATCCGGCTCTTGAAGAGAGCAAACAGAAGAGTCCGGCACCGTCTGGTATGCGGTCGGACATATTGAGGGAGCTGTTGGAGCGAGCGGCCATCTCAGAAGAACACCGTATGTTGATGGGTACGGTGATGGAAAGAATTTCGTCCGCCGAAAGCGGATTGCATGAGGCCTTTATGAGTCTACTGACGGGCTTTGAGGTACGTGAAATGATATACTTTTTGATAGTACCACACATTTTAGGTGTGCCCTGTGTAGATAGTAGCCCCTGAGACTCTGGTTGTCGTCGAGAACAGTGGCGAACAGAGGATCGTAGTCCCAGGTAATAACCAAACTGCCTTTATGTGCAGGTGGCTGGAGCTCCAGTGGCTGGCCAGACTCATGAGATTGCCAAACTAAAGCGGCAACTGGATGTGGCCGATGCTGACATCGAGCTTCTTAATAAGCGGCTTGACGAGGCATAGGGTAAGTGATATTTTCTGGTGAATGTCACATAGTAAGAGCAGCGTAACGCCAGTATCTTTAATATGTTGTGACTGCAGATGGAGCTGCCACCTTGGAGACCCTTCGGGCGGAACTTGCCCGAGCCAAGGAACAAGCAAGAATTAGTAATGCGACCGCTTTAAAGGCGGCCGAAGAGTTAAGAGCCGAAAAGGCTGCAGATTGCGAGAGCAAAGATAATATGGCCAAGATGGTTGTAAAGTTAAAAGACACTGCCGACCGTTGCCAGTTCCTTGAAGAAGAAAACCGGGCGAGGGCGACGGACCTCGAGAAGGCCGCAATGGCGACCAAGGACACCCGCTCTGCCATGAGAGCGAAGAAGGAGGAACTGCGTGAAGCCGGGGATATTGCGGCTGGGAAGCCCTTTATGCTGTGGAGGAAGTTCGGAGATCCACGGTATGCCCCTCTGGATCGGCTGTGGAGTTCGGCAGACACATATATGGACTTGGCGGCGAGTGCTGTCGATGCGGCCCAATACTTCCGAGATCAAACAGATCGTGAAGTGGACAAGCTGTTCTGGTCGCAGTTTAATGTTCCAGAGCGTCCGCTTCCATTGACTGATCAGCTAGCCGAATGGACCGAACTCAATAGATTGTCCGAACTTGCCATGAGGTCCGTCGTAGATCATTTGTGGCCGGAAAAGCCGAAGCCGAACAGCTATTTCAGCTTAGTGCAGCAGTTCCTTGGTGCGGTGCCGCGCATCAATGCGATGAAAAGGTCGGCGTGTATAGAAGGCTCGTGGATGGCCTTTGCCCGTGTCAAAGCATACTGGGCGGAGATGGATGCTGCCACTGTTGCGGTGCAGGGTTCGGCCATAGGCCGAGTGGCTGTCGAGCACTATTTTGAAGAAGTTCTTGAGGGTGCTCGTTTGATAGAGGCCCAGTGCTCGAAGAATATTATGTTTGAGTGACATGTATTACCATTGTAAAAAATGTTTATGAAATTTATTAAGGCTGTATTTATACTTTTGCCTGAAAGTAATATGATGCCTCCTATGCGGCCGTTTATGTATACATGTGTATAACCTGAAAGATTGCAGTCATCGGCTTCAGCCCCCACACATATAATGCGGGGGTGTTCGCAGAAGACGCGTGTTCACACTTAATCGAATGTCTTGGTCCTAATAAGGAGGTGATAGCGCAGCGAACTAGGCAACCAGACTATAATGCTTTAACACTTTCACTTAGCCATATGAGTTTGACAGTGGGGCTACTATATAGTCCCTGGTGGCTCTGCACTCATCCGAATTCGGGGTGCGTACATGCCTGGCCGGGAAACGGCCCTTCGTTAAGGCGGAGGAATTCTATCATTCCGATAGGTCATCGAGTGGTTGACCAGTCTCACGCTATATCATGACAGTCAGTTTTCGGATTTCTCTATTGAGGTGCTTGTCCGGATGAACCGGGGCACAATCGCAGTAGTTCTCCTGGTGCCGCCTTAGCCGATAGAGCGGAACGTAAGGCAGCAAAACACAGGAGCCGGGCAAACCCAACATTTGACCAAAGACTTGATTCGGAGCTTATGCATATAAGGCCAAACTCGCGACGCCGAACACTCCCTAAGGTATTCGGTCTTTATGGTATAAACCGGGCCGAAACAGTGCCCTTTGTAAGAAGCCCCTGGTGTCCAGGTACGTGCATTATTCTGATGTGGCCACATGCCAAGACGTCAGCATCCTTCTCAATAGCACTGAGAATCCGAGAGATGTGTATCAACACAAGATAGTAAGAAAGGTTTACGCATGGTCTTAATCTAAAAAGAATCCTTAGAATGGGTCCCTGCTGCACGTCTGTGCCCGTGTCTCCGTTGTGCCGTATCCTAGACGGGTGTAGCACAATGGTCATCTGTAAAAGAGAGGAACTTAGGTCAAAAGTTGTCATGCAAAAAGGTAGGTTATATTAAAGAAACCATGTACAATTCAATATGAGCGAAAATTGCCACTTGTTTGCGCGCGTGGAGCCCCTTGTTTTTATAACAGGGGTGTGGCCGTCAAACCTGTATGGATTACATATAGCTGCACCGGACTCGTCTGACCGTGTCCGTGGTCTTGACGACCTATCAAGTGCTTTAGTTGGTGAGGTTGTTTTAGTGTGCGGCTGCCAAGGCAGTCGCACTCTCTTCGGCGCGCAAGGATCGCTCAATATTTCCACTTACTGTAATGATGCCGCGTGGACCGGGCATCTTAAGCATGAGGGAAGCATAATGCGGTATTGCGTTGAAGCGAGTGAAAGCTTCACGTCCGAGTAGTGCTTGATAGCCACTTTGGAATGGAGCAATGTGGAAAGTTAAATTTTCACTATGGAAGTTATCGGGGAAGCCGAATATAACCTCTAGTAGCAGGGAGCTCATGCAATGAGCCCCTGAGCCTGGCATTACTCCTCTGAAGGTAGTATTGCTGTGGCGAATTTTTGTTGGGTCTATCCCCATTTTGCGGACTGTGTCCTGATATATCAGGTTTAGGCTGCTGCCACCGTCCCTCAGGACTCGTGTGAAGAGGTATCCGTCAATTATTGGGTATAATACCAAGGCAGCCCATCCTGCACGCCGGATACTTGCTGAGTAATCCCTATGGTCGAAAGTGATCAGTTGAGACGACCAGTAGCAGGACTCCGCGGTGATAGGCCCTTGGGCATATTTATCTGGGAGTGCCGCTTTGTTTCTCCCATTTATCACGTGTAACACGTTTACTGTTTTGACTTCTGGTGGAAATTTCTTCTGTTCCCCAGTGCTTTGCTTGCGAGGCCCATCCCCGTCTTTGCTTGGTGTATCTTGCCCCTTGTGTTCGGCGTTGAGCCTGCCGGGCTGCTTGAAGACCCAACATTCTCTGTGGGTATGATTTGCAGGTTTATCGGGGGTGCTATGGATCTGACATATTTGGTCCAGAATTTTGTTTAGGCTGGACAGTTCATCTCTGGCGCCTTTAGAGGGCGGCTTTTGCTGACCTGGCCGAGAGCTTCTGAATCCCGCATTTACCGCTGTGCTCTTCGGGCTGTCTTCTTTATTCTGGCGCTTATTATTTTTGCTGCGTCGTGATTTCCCGTTTCCATCTCTAACTTTAGATGTACTTGGGTCGCTGGTGCTGCATCGGGCTAGCCAGCTGTCCTCGCCCGCGCAAAAGCGGGTCATGAGGCTTGTCAATGCTGCCATTGTTCTCGTCTTTTCTTGGCTGAGGTGCCTGGCAAGCCATTGGTCTCGGACGTTGTGTTTAAAAGCTGCCAAGGCTTCGGCGTCCGGACTGTCGACTATTTGGTTCTTTTTAGTAAGAAACCTGTTCCAAAGCTTTCGGGCTGACTCTCCGGGCTGTTGAGTTATATGACTTAAATCGTCTGCATCCGGAGGTCGGACATAAGTCCCTTGAAAATTTGCCCAAAAAGCGTCTTCGAGCTCTTCCCAGCTTCCAATGGAGCTTTCAGGGAGGCTTTTAAGCCAGTGCCGAGCTGGCCCTTTGAGTTTGAGGGGTAAATACTTAATGGCGTGGAGATCATCTCCTCGAGCCATATGGATATGGAGGATATAGTCCTCAATCCAGATCCCAGGGTCTGTTGTTTCGTCGTATGCCTCTATGTTTACGGGTTTGAATCCCTCTAGAAATTCATGGTCCAGCACCTCGTCGGTGAAACATAGGGGGTGTGCGGCACCCCTGTATCTGGGTGTACCGCGTTGTTCAGATGTTTGTTGTGTTGCATCATATGCTGGAGCGCGCTTGCGTGGTCCATAGATGGATCTGGTTGCGCCGTCCTTTTGATGCGAGCCTTCGTGTGGATTGCGTATTGGCTTATGTGCGACGTTGTTTGCCGCTCTATGTTGGCCGTGAGGTCGTCTATCCGGCCGAATGGCCGTTTTAATTTTTGGTTGCGGGGTATATAAGGCCTCCTCATCGGATTCAGGTAGCAACTTCCGCTTCGGGTAGCTCTTGGTGGGGCGATTACCGTCGTACTTCGCTGCTGTGTTGAGTACTTTACTCCATCTAATTCTGAGTGTGTCTTGCGCAGCCTTGAGCCTTTGCTTCTGCTTTTTTAGACTCCTCGCGATGGCAACAAGCCTTTGACGGGCATTCTGTTGCTCCGGGTGTCTGTCTGGTGTGATGTCGTCAGGACTATTATCTTTGACAGAGTCAGGTTGTTCGGTTTGATTCTCCGTGTTGCCATGGTCCGGCGATGGTTCAACCTGCTCTAACGCTGGGTCTATATGATCGTTGTTTCTACCGAGGTGGGATTTGGAGCGGCGCTTACGCAGCCGCTTGGACTGCTTCTTGAGGGGACAACCCTTCGTTGCGTCCTTCCGTTCCTCGTCGTCGTTTTCTTTTGGTGTGTCCACCATGTATACGTCATGTGATGAAGTGGGCGTCCAGTGCCCTGTGGGCAGTGGTTCCTGTTCGTCTCCTGCATCGTCGTCCATACCGTCGATGTCTTCGGAGTCAAAGTTGAGCATGTCGGTTAAGTCATCGAAAGTGGCTACTAAGTGGGTGGTGGGTGGGCGGCGAATTTCTTCGTCATCCGCATCCCAATCCTGCCAGACATAGTTCGGCCAGGACTCTCCTGACAAGGAGAGAGACCTTAATGAATTCAATATGTCGCCGAAGGGTGAGTGCTGAAAGATATCCGCAGAGGTGAACTCCATGATTGGCGCCCGGTCGGATTTGATAGGCACGGACGCAGGCGGTTCGGAGTCCGTGGCCGGGGAAGGATCCGACAGTTTGGCAACACGGCTCTCGTGAAGGGTAAGGTCGATATTCGGCTCAATCGTCGCTCAGGATACGGCCTCCGTGACAGGGTCCATCCACCCGTCTGTGGATGGCGCAACTGGCTCCGAGTTGAGGCTCGGAGCGGCTGCCGGTGCGATCTCCTGAATACGGTCCGATGGTAGAGCTAAATCGTACTCATCGTGACTTCGTGGCGCACAAGGCAGGGGCTCGAATCCGTCGAAGATCAAGTCTCAGCGGATATCGGCCGTGTAATTTAAGCTTCCAAACCTGACCTGATGGCCAGGGGCGTAGCTTTAGATCTGCTCCAGATGGCCAAGCGAGTTGGCCCGCAGTGCGAAGCTGCCAAACACAAAGATCTGTCCTAGGAGAAAAGTCTTACCTTGGACTGCATCGCTATCGATGATAGAAGGAGCCATCAAGCCTAACGGCGACGACACGGAGGAACTCTCAATGAAAGCACCAATGTCGGTGTCAAAACCAGCGGATCTCGGGCAGGGGGTCCCGAACTGTGCGTCTAGGCGGATGGTAACAGGAGGCAGGGGGCATGAAGTTTTACCCAGGTTCGGGCCCTCTTGATGGAGGTAAAACCCTACGCCCCGCTTGTTTTATTCTTGATGATATGGGTATTACAAGAGTTGATCTACGGACTAAAACCCTCTGGTATGATTGTATGATTGTATCTTGTCCTACGGACTAAAACCCTCTGGTTTATATAGACACCGGAGGGGGCTAGGGTTACACAAGGTCGGTTACAAAGGAGGAGATATACATATCCGTACTGCCTAGCTTGCCTTCCACGCCAAGTAGAGTCCCCTCCGGACACGAGACGAAGTCTTCAATCTTGTATCTTCATAGTCTAACAGTTCGGCTGTCCGGAGACCCCCTAATCCAGGACTCCCTCAAGCACCAACATCATAATCACTAGCATCACACATAATTTCAAAAGGCAAGTTCCAATCAGGTGGTTGAACAATAGGTGCAGAAGTTAAGGCTTTATTAAGTGTTTCAAAGGCTTCTACACAATCATCATAAAAAACAAATGGAATATCCTTTTGTAAAAGATTTGTAAGAGTCCTAGAAATTTTGGAGAAGTCTTTAATAAACCTCCTATAGAAACCAGCATGACCGAGGAAACTATGAATACCTTTACCATCTTTAGGACATAGCATTTTCTCAATTGCATCAACTTTAGCTTTATCCACCTCAATACCTCGTTCAGAAATTTTATGCCCCAAGACAATACATTCATTAACCATAAAGTGGCACTTCTCCCAATACAGAATGAGATTAGTTTTCTCACATCTCTGCAAAACTTGATCAAAGTTGCTTAAGCTATCATCAAAAGAAGTTATGTAAATGGGGAAATCATCCATGAAAACCTCAACAATCTTTTCACAAAAATTAGGGAATAAGCAGTCACACATCTTTGAAAGGTAGCAGGTGCATTGCATAAACCAAAAGGCATACGTCTATAAGTATAATTCCAAAAGGACAAGTAAAGGTAGTTTTCTCTTGATCAGGTTGTGAACAGGTATTTGAGAAAACCAGAATATACATCAAGAAAACAAAAGTGTGTGTGCTCAGATATTCTTTCTAGCATTTCATCAATAAAAGGCAGAGGGTAATGCTCTTTTCTAGTTGCTTTATTTAATTTTTTGAAATCAATTACCATTCTATAGCCAGTAATAATTCTTTGTGTAATAAGTTCATTTTTATCATTAGGAACAACAGTAATACCTCCCTTCTTAGGGACACAATGAACGGGACTTACCCATCTACTATCAGGTACAAGATAGATTATACCTACTTCCAAAAGCTTTAATATTTCTGTTGTTACCACTTCTTTCATCTTAGGATTCAAACATCGTTGGTGATCAACAACGGGTTTAGCATTAGGTTCCATATTAATCTTGTGTTGACAGAGAGTGAGACTAATGCCCTTAAGATCATCAAGAGTATATCCAATAGCAGCTCGGTGCTTGTTCAGAATTTTCAATAATCTTTCTTCTTCATGTTCTGAAAGGTTTGCACTAATAATAACAGGATATATCTTGTTCTCATCAAGATAAGCATATTTCAAAGTGTCATGCAATTGTTTTAATTCAAACACAAGATCGCCTTTAGGTGGAGGAGGACCTCCTAGAGTTTCAATATGCAAATTGTGTTTAAGCAGAGGTAGTTGTTCAAAGAATATTTTATCTATTTCATTTCTTTCACGCAAGTGCATACCATTTTCATGGTCGAGCAAATATTGTTCTAGTGGATGAGCATGTGGCATGGCAATAGAAGCAAGACCAATTATTTCATCCTTACTAGGTAATTCTTTAGCACGAGGTTGTCTACTAAACTTAGAGAAATTAAATTCATGGGACTCATCACCAAAGCCAACACTGGAAGTTTGTCTATGAAAATCTATAGTAGCATTGACATTGTTCAAGAAGGGTCTACCAAATATAATGGGACAAAAGTCATCTTGTGGGGAACCAAGAACTAGAAAAGCAGTAGGATATTTTATTTTCCCACACAGGACTTCAACATCTCTAACAATCCCAAGTGGTGTGGTGGTGTCTCTATTAGCAAGTTTAATAGTAACATCTATATCTTTTATTTCAGCGGGTTCCATATCATTCATAATTTCTTGGTATAAGGTAAAAGGAATAGCACTCACGCTAGCACCTCAATCACATAGGCCATGATAACAATGGTCTCCTATTTTAACTGAGACAATAGGCATGCCAACAACAGGGCTGCGTTTATCTTTTTCATTGGGTTTGGCAATCCTAGCAGCCTCGTCGCAAAAATAAATAACATGCCCATCAATATTTTCTACCAAGAGATCTTTAGCCATAGCAACACCAGGTTCTACTTTGATTTGTTCTGAGGGTCTAGGTGCTTTAATATTACTTTTTGCGAATCACAGTTGAAACCTTTGCATGTTCCTTTATCTTAACAGGGAAAGGTGATTTTCAATATAAACAGTAGGCACCACTGGATCAACATTGTAAATGATAGTTTCATATTTAGCTATTACTAGTTCTTTAATTTCTTCTTTAACAGGGGGTGATAAATAAACCACTTCTCTTTAACATGAGTAGCAAATGATTCACAAAAAGAGGCTACGATCTCAGAGTCAAGTCCATACACTACAAAAAATACACTTCCGTGATGATACGTGTTTGTCACAGTATGTCGCTTTTTTTGTCATGCATGTACATCAATGACAAATTTATGACAGAATCAAGATAGTCATACCTGTGCTGTCGTAGAAGTGTTCCATGACATTACCAAAATTATCATCATGGAAGTGTCCACTTCCATGACGATAAATCGCGCGTCACAGAAGTGCTTTCGTCAAGGGTGACCGACACGTGGCATCCACCATAACGAAACGCCGTTAAGCTATCGGGTCAGGTTTTGGATCCGATAACCCGTTAACAGCCCCGACCAATGGGGATTTTCCACGTGTAAAATCATCATTGGTTGGAGGAAACACGTGTCGGCTCATCGTTGGGACAGATGTCAACCACTCATTGGACGGAAGGCGCCTATGATACGTCGACATGTGGCACGGCCCAACAGAGGCCCATTCCTGTGAAAAGGCCGGCCCGTTTGACTTGGTCAAAAGCTGGCGGGCCGGCCCATGGAAAGCCTATTAATGTCCTGTTTGAATATAGCCCATTTACAGCCTGCTAACCCAAGGCTCGTTACGCCCTATCCGAATTAGGCCCAGTAGCGTCATCTGGGCCATCCAATATGATTCCAGCCCGTTTTCACTTCTGGCCCATGTATGGCCCATGACGTCTTTCAGCCCATATGAGGCCCTACGCATTGTGTTGAAGTCTGCGTGCAACTATGGCTGCAAGGTTATAATCCCTTTCACCAGTGAGAGCAGTGTGAATGAGGCTCAAGTTTGTCGCACAAAGTATGCTACAGTCTTGCTTGCCTACTATGCATTTCCCGTTAAATAATGCAAAATACTAAATTGCGGGAAAGTGAATGCTCTTTATTCTTCCTTGTCTCACTCCCCTATTTTCACCGTAACAAAGGCTAGTCAAGAAAGACTCAAATTCAGTCCTTGATGGCTCATCAAGCGAACCCCAAAATGGAAGTTTGCAATGGTAAGAAAAATTCTATAGTGGAATATTCTGTAGTGGAATAGTAAATGGATTATCATAAAGCATAAACGACACCCTAGACTCACGTGGAAAATATTTAAATCCTTTGACAAATGATTCAGTGAGAAGTTGGTGCTGTTCACACTTATTTGAGAGGTAGGGACAAAGATCGGCATTGTGAACATATTGCTCAAATTCCTCCTGAATGCTCACTCGCATCATATACTCATCGCAAGGCCATAAGCATGTTTTGGTAGCAGCACTTTGTGTGGAACTTTCACTTGGTTCAACATAAGAACGGCGAGCAAAACTATCGCTAGAAGATGCTCCCGAGGATCGTCTCCTCGAAGATCTCCTTCCAAATAGGTTCATCATGTCCACGTAAAATTTCATGAAAATAAAAAAAATTGGGGTGAGAAAAATTTGTCAACAAAAATTATAAGATTGATAGCAACTACTCATAGAGATACATAGAGGCCATAGCAAGCATTCAAACTACTTAGAACACTAAGAATTCAACATGCAAGCACATCTACAATAGCACCAAGAGTAGCTAATTATTCAAAGTATAAACCACTAAAACAAAAACTAATTGGACAAACAGTGGAGTCACATACCAAGCAACAATCCCCCAAACAGTTTCGGAAACGGAGCTTCGAGCAAAGAGATCGAAATCTACGGGTTTGGGCTCAAGAACACGGGAGAGAGAGCAATGGAGATTTTTTCTGGAGGTAAGTGGTGATGTGGGATGAAGAGGTAAGTGAGGGGGCCCACGTGGGGACCACAACCCACCAGGGCGCGCTTGGGCGTCTTGAAGCGCCCAGGTGGGTTGTGCCCAGCTGGTGCACCTCTCTCTGATGTTATTTGCACCAAAAATTCTTAAATATTCAGAAAAAATCGTGTAATATTTTCAGGGCATTCTGAGAACTTTTATTTTTGGGTCATTTTTTATAGCACGGGAAATTCAGAAAAGAGACAAAACATGGTATTTTATTTCATTTAACAAATAAAAACAGAGAATAAAAATTAGGGACAAAAAGTAGTGCTTACTAAATTCATCAACTTCATACCGTTCAAAAATGATCCATTAATAAGGTTGATCAAGTCTTATTAACAACCACTTTCGAATAGCATGAAACCGAAGAACTTCGTAAGTCACTAACTTACCTCAATAGGGTTATGCATTTCCCCAATAATAAGCATTTCATATTTCTTTTTGACAGTAGGTAGAGGTATTTGAAAAATTCCAATAGTGTTTGTCAGAGATTTTTAAATAACATTAATACCATTTACTTGGAATTGTTTCTTCGAAAAGTGCACCGTATGCTCATTACCATTGATATGAAAAGTGACCTTGCTTTTATTGCAATCAATAACAGCCCTTGCAGTATTCAAGAAGGGTCTACCAAGGATAATTGACATGTTTTTGTCCTCGGGCATCTTAAGTATAACAAAGTCAGTCAAAATAGTAACATTAGCAACAACAACGAGGATATCCTCACAGATACCGATGGGTATGGCAGTTGATTTGTCAGCCATTTGCAAAGATATTTCAGTGGATGTGAGTTTATTCATGTCAAGTCTTTTATATAAAGAGACACGCATAACACTAACACCAGCTCCTAAATCACACAAAGCAGTTTTCACATAGTTCTTTTTGATAGAGCAAGGTATAGTTGGTATTCCCGGATCTCCAAGTTTTTAGGTACTCCATCTTTAAAAGTGTAATTAGCAAGCATAGTGGAGATTTCAGCTTCTAGTATTTTTCTCTTATTTGTGATGATGTCTTTCATATACTTTGCATCTGGAGGCATTTTCAAGATATCAGTCAAGCGAGTACGCAAATAGACTGGCCTTAGCATTTCAGCAAAGCGTTCAAATTCTTCAACATCATTCTTTTTAGTTGACTTGGGTGGAAAAGGCATAGATTTTTGAACCCACTCTTCTCTTTCTTTACCGTATTTTCTAGCAACAAAGTCTCTTTTGTCGTATCTTTTATTTTTAGTTTGTGGGTTATCAAGATCAACAGGTGGTTTTATCTCAACATCATTGTCTGGTTCTTTATCATTGGTTCGTTGAGAGTCTTCATGAACCTCATCATTATCTTTTTATTGTCACTAGGTGAGTGTTCATTACCAGACTAGGTTTCAGCATCTAAGATAGAAGTTTCATTATCATCATCAGGAGGTTTCTCTATTTCAGGTTCACTAGGAGCATGCATAGTCCTATCATTTTTCTTTTTCTTTTTCTTTCTACAAGGACTAGGTGCACTAGTGTTAGCTCTTTGTGAATCTTGTTCAATTCTTTTTGGGTGTCCCTCTGGATAAAGTGGTTCCTGAGTCATTTTACCTCCTCTAGTTGCAACTCTAACAGCAAAGTCATGCATATTATTATTCATTTCATCAAGCAATTCTGTTTGAGATTTAGCAACTTGTTCCAATTGAGTTTGAACCATAGAAGTATGCTTTCCAACACCTCTAACAACATTTGATATTCTATATAACAAGTCACTCAAGCGAGCAATCATATCAGAATTGTATTTCAATTGTTTCATAACACCTGCATTGAAGTGATCTTGTTTTCCAATATAGTTTTCACACTCATAAAGGCATTGACTAGGATGCAAATTGTGAGGATTATCATTATCATTGAACTTCATAAGAGAATTTACCTCTACTACCTTAATCAGTGGTGGTGTATTAAGCCCATGTATTTCTTCAATAGGAGGTAAAATTTTAACATCCTCAGCTTTAATACCTTTTTCCTTCATAGATTTATTTGCCTCTTGCATATCTTCAGGACTGAGATATAATATACCCCTCTTCTTCAGAGTGGGTTTTGGCGGTGGTTCGGGAATAGTCCAATCATCATAGTTTTTCAATATGTTATTCAATAATTCCTCAGCTTGTCCAACAGTTCGTTCCCTGAAAACACAAGCAGCACAACTATCTAGGAAGTCCCTAGAAGCATCAGTTAGTCCATTATAGAAGATATCAAGTATTTCATTTTTCTTAAGAGGGTGATCAGGCAAAGCATTAAATAACTGGCAAAGCCTCCCCCAATCTTGTGGGAGACTCTCTTCTTTAGTCTGCACAAAGTTAAATATTTCCTGGAAGGCAGCTTGTTTCTTATGAGCAGGAAAATAATTTTCAGAGAAGTAGTAAATCATATCCTGGGGACTACACACACAACCAGGAGCAAGAGTATTGTGCCAAGCTTTAGCATCACCCTTTAATGAGAAAGGAAATAATTTGAGAATAAACTAGTGGCGAGTTTTCTCATCATGAGTAAAAAGGGTGCATATGTCATTCAACTTAATTAGTAAGATGTGCAACAACAGTTTCAGTTTCATAACCATGGAAAGGATCAAATTCAACCAAAGTAATCAACTCTAGGTCGACAGATAATTCACAATCCTTATCATCAATAAAGATAGGTGAAGTAGCAAACTTAGGATCACCACTTCATTCTAGCATTCAGAGATTTTCCCTTATACTTGTGTAGTAATTTATCTAGATCATCTCTATCATTATAAGCAAGAATATCTCTAGTTGCTTCTTCACTCATAACATAACCTTCCGGTACCTTAGGCAATTCATATCTAGGAAGGCTAGTTCTAGCAGGTGTTTCAGGAGATTCAGTTTCAAGCTCATCATCAGATTCAACAACATCATGTTGTATTACTCTAGCATTTTGTTCATCAAGAAATTCACCAAGTGGCACATCATCATTATCAAGCAAGGTACTAGCATCATCATAAGCATCATTCATACTAGAATTAGCATCATCAATAACTTGCGACATATTAGAATTAATAGCATGTGGTGGTGTTGCAAGTTTATTCATAACAGAAAGTGAATCTAAAGCAGAACTAGATGGTAGTTCATTACCTCCCCTCATCCTTGAGGGAAATATCTTAGTCTTAGGATCCTTCAGATTCTTCATAGTGACAATATGATAATAAACCCAAGTGACTCAACAAATATAGCTATGCTCCCCGGCGACGACGCCAGAAAAAGTCTTGATAACCCACAAGTATAGGGGATCGCAACCGTTTTTGAGGGTAGAGTATTCAACCCAAATTTATAGATTCGACACAAGGGGAGCCAAAGAATATTTGAAGGTATTAGCAGCTGAGTTTTCAATTCAACCACACTTGGAGATTAATTATCTGCAGCAAAGTGATCAGTAGCAAAGTAGTTTGATAGTTTTGATAGTAGTGACAGCAACAATAGTAACAGTAACAGTGATAGCAGTAACTTTGTAGCAAGTGTAACAGTGATGATAGCAGTAGTAACTTGGCAAAAAATATATAGGATAAATTCGTAGGCATTGGATCGGTGACTTGTTGGATGGTATTCATCATGTGGCAGTTATTACCTAGGGCGATACGGCACTAGCTCTAGTTCATCGGTATAATGTAGGCATGTATTCCATAAATAGTCATACGTGCTTTATTAAAAGAACTTGCATGACATCTTTTGTCCTACCCTCCTGTGGAAGCGGGGTCCATATTGGAAACTAAGGGATATTAAGGCCTCCTTTTGATAGACAACCGGAACAAAGCATTAACACATAGTGAATGCATGAACTCCTCAAACTACGGTCATCACCGGGAGTGGCCCTGGTTGTTGTCACTCCGGGGTTGTCGGATCATAACACGTAGTAGGTGACTATAACTTGCAAGATCAGATCTAAAACATGGATATAATGATGATACCATAAATGGTTCAGATCTGAAATCAAGGCACCTGGGCCCAAAGTGACAAGCATTAAGCATGGCAAAGTCATAGCAACATCAATCTAAGAACATAGTGGATACTAGGGATCAAGCCCTAACAAAACTAGCTCGATTACATGATGAATCTTGTCCAACTCCTCACCGACCAGTGAGCCTAAGAAGGAATTACTCACTCCCGGTGGGGAGCATCATGGAATTGGTGATGGAGAAGGTTTGGTGATGACGAAGAATGAAGACCCCCTCTCCGAAGCCCCAAACAGACTCAGGATCTACCCTCCCGAGGAAGAACAGGGCTTGGTGGCGGCTCCGTCTCGTGGATCACGATAATTCTTTCTCCCTAATTTTTTCTCTGAAAATAGGAATTTATAGTGTCAGGGTTGAGGTCTGCGGGGCCACAGGCGCGCCAGGAGAGGGGGGGTGCTCCCTGGTGGGTTGTGCCCACCCAGGGGGCCCTCTCCAGTAGGTATTGGCTCCATAAATTCTTATTTATTATATAAAAAAATCCTCGTGAAGTTTCGTTCCATTTCGAGAACTTTTATTTCTGCATAAGAACAACACCATGGTAGTTCTGCTGAAAACAGCGTCAGTCCGGGGTTAGTTTCATTCAAATCATGCAAATTAGAGTCCAAAACAAGAGGAAAAGTGTGAGAAAAAGTAGATACGTTGGAGACGTATCAGAGTCTTTGCTTGGTTTTGCTTTTTAGTTAGTGTCATCTATCCTTGCTGGACACACCTATTTGAGAGAGCCAAAATTATGCTATGATTTAATAGAATTGCTCTATGTGCTTCACTTAAATTTTTTGAGCTATGGATTTTCTCTAGTGCTTCACTTATATCTTTTTTAGCATGGTGTGCTTCAATCATTTTGAAGAAATTCTCTCATGCTTCACGTATACTATTTTGAGAGAATAAAAATTTTATGCTGATGTTCTTCACTTAATTTTTTTTGAGCTTATCAAAAGAAACATATAAACTAGTCCCAAAGTGATAGATATTCAAGAGGGATATAATAAAAACTTTCATGAAGATCATACGACAAATTAAACTTGATTCTTTGTAATAGTTTTGAGATATGATGATAGTGATATGTGAGTCATAATGGTGAGTAATTATACTTTAGTAAGAATATTGGTGTTAAGGTTTGTGATTCCCTATGCAAGTATGAAAGTCAATACTTATGCAATGAAATTACATCCTACTTATGGTGCATTATTCGATGTTAGTTATGCTTAATGCTCGCTTATGTGATTTTTCGTTTCTTGGTTGGTTGCTTCTCAATCTATTTGCTAGCCTCCACTTGTACTAAGAAGAAGTACTAGTGCATCCAAAATCTTTAATCCCAGTTTTGCCATATCAGTCCACCATACCTACCTATATGTGGTATTTTCATGTCGTTCTAAGCAAATTTGTATGTGCCATCTCTAATTTAAAAAATAAATATCCTTTTTGTGTGCTCATACCGCTCATGAAGCAGCGGGGGTGGCCAATATTTTCCATGCTAGATGTGTTATTCTCAAGATGAGTGTTTATTCACTTCTCATTGCACAAGAGTACGGTGGTAATAGGGATGCCCAGTCCCAAAATGAAAAAGAAATTTACATTATGTTCTCAAATAATAAATTCCTTGGAAAGTGTTGGTATGGAAGGCACCCATGGATACGACTAGCCATGGACTATGAAAGAATGGTGGAAAAAGGAATAAACTTTATTTTCTTTTTGGGAACCGCCTATGATACATTTAGCATGGGAAGTGTTGGGAATTAGTGGGTCGTTTTCGTTGACGGGATAAGTATGCCTCTGGAAAAAAATGTCTCTCAATTTAAGCTTTGATCCCTGGCACCTCTACAAATCCCTACTTCCCTCTGTGAAGAGCCTTTCTATTTACTTTATGGAATTTTATTTTTATTTGAGTCTCCATCTTCTCTTATAAAGCACCAACTAGGGGAGCACTATGATCATACTTGAGCATTGGATGTAGCTAATATGCGAGTCTGTTTCGTGAATGGATCAATGATTGAGCATGATGGGCTAGGGATACCTTTCTTTATTGTTGATATTTTGAAAGACATGATTGCTTGTTGATATGCTTGAGTATTGAAATCTTCATGTCAAAACTAGACTATTGCTTTGAACCATAAAAGTCCAAACGTAAATGCTACAAAAGAAAATAATATGTGATGAACATGTTAGAAACATTGCACATCAAAAATTCTGTTTTTATCATTTACCTACTCGAGGATGAGCAGGAATTAAGCATGGGGCTGCTGATAGTCTCCAACGTATCTATAATTTTTGATTGTTCCATGTTGTTATATTATCATTCTTGGATGTTTGCCAATCATTTTATAGCAACTTTATATCATTTTTGGGACTAACCTATTGACATAGTGGCCAGTGCCAGTTGCTGTTTCTTTGCTTGTTTTTTACATCAAAGAAAATTAATACCAAACGGAGTCCAAAGACAGCAAAAAAATTTGGAGAATTTTTCTGGACCAAAAGGCACCTGATGGGCCAAAGAAGTACCAGAGGGGGACTCCGAGGGGAGCACAACCCACCATGGTGTGCCAGGAGGCCCAGGCGTGCCCAGGTGGGTTGTGCCCACCTTAGTGGCCTCCTGCACCGCCTCTTCGCCCTACAAATCCATCCGCCGCAAGTTCCAGAAACCCTAGGAGAGTAAAAAACAAAATTCCAGCCACCGCAAGTTCCTGAACCACGAGATCCAATCTAAACATCATCATGGAGGGGTTCATCATCCTCATTGGTGCCTCTTCGATGATGCGTGAGTAGTTTGTCATAGACCTACGGGTCCGTAGGCAATAGCTAGATGGCTTCTCTCTCTCTCTCTCTCTCTCTCTCTCTCTTTTGATTCTCAATACAATGGTCTCTTGGAGATCTATTTGATGTACTCATTTTAAAATGTGTTTGTTGGGATCCGATGAACTTTGAGTTTATGATCAGATCTATATCCATGAATATTATTTGAGTCTTCTTTTGATCTCTTATATGCATGATTATTTATAGCCTCGTATTTCTTTTTCGAATCTTTGGTTTAGTTAGGCCAACTAGATCAATTTTTCTTGCCGTGGGAAGAGGTGCTTTGTGATGGGTTCGATCTTGTGGTGTTCTTTCCCAATGACAGAAGGGGCAGCAAGACACGCATGTACCGTTGCTATTAAGGATAACAAGATTGGGGCTATTCTTACATGAATAGATCTCGTCTACATCATGTCATCGTTCTTATTGCATTACTCCGTTTCTCCATGAACTTAATACACTAGATGCATGCTGGATAGCGGTCGATGTGTGGAGTAATAGTAGTAGATGCAGATAGGAGTCGGTCTACTAATCTTGGACATGATGCCTATATTGAAGGAAATATGCCCTAGAGGCAATAATAAAGTTGTTATTTATATTTCCTTACATCATGATAAATGTTTATTATTCATGCTAGAATTGAATTAACCGGAAACTTAGAGCATCTCCAGCCGTTGAGCCCCCCAAGAGGCATTCTTTTCGACTCCTAGGGGGGCTGCCGGCGAGAACTTTGGCCTGGGGGCGGGAATATCTCCAGCCGTTTCCACACCCAAGAGAGACTGTCGTCCTTGCCGCGCCATCCCGCTCCTCGCCTCCGTTCGCCCCGCGCTATAGCTGCTCGCGCCCGCACTTGGCCATGGCCGCCCTCCGTTGTTGCCGCCCCGCGCGTAGCGGTCCTCAGTGCCAACAACGACATTGTCTCTGTGGCGTCCCAGATCAAGCGCGATGGTGCCAAGGACAAGAAGGAGAGCCTGTCGAGCCCAACGTTGGCCGCGCTCGCGTCGGCGCTGGCGTTCGCAGTGGGCGTGCTCCTGCTGCTGCTGGCCACCCCGTGAAGCCGGCGATGTTGGCGGCGGCGGGGGCAAGCTCCGAACGATGCCTACAACGTGATCGAACCATGTCAGGCCATAGTTCATGGCACCCGGGTTGCTCACGCCCTCAAACCCCAGCAAGAAGGGCGCGTCCGTGCCATCCGGGTGGTGACAAAGCGGAGTACGACGTCGTCGTAGAGCTCGACCTCCGTTAAGCCTAAGCCACAGCCAAGGTCCACGGGGCTGACTATGAGATTATGCAACTCCCGAATATCGAAGGAACACCTTGTGTGCTATCAAACGTCAGAACGTAACTGGGTGATTATAAAGATGCTCTACAGGTGTCTCCGAAGGTGTTTGTTGGGTTGGCATAGATAGAGATTAGGATTTGTCACTCCAAGTATCGGAGAGGTATCCGTGGGCCCTCTCAGTAATACACATCACTATAAGCCTTGCAAGCAATGTGACTAATGAGTTAGTTGTGGGATGATGTATTACGGAACAAGTAAAGACACTTGCCTGTAACGAGATTGAACTAGGTATGATGATACCGACGATTGAATCTTGGGCAAGTAACATACCAATGACAAAGGGAATGACGTATATTGTTATTGCGGTTTGACCGATAAAGATCTTCGTAGAATATGTAGGAACCAATATGAGCATCCAGGTTCCGCTATTGGTTATTGACTAGATATGTGTCTCGGTCATGCCTACATAGTTCTCGAACCCGTAGGGTCCGCACGCTTAACGTTCGATGACGATTTGTATTATGAGTTATGTGTTTTGGTGACCGAAGTTTGTTCAGAGTCCCGGGTGAGATCACGGACATGATGAGGAGTCTCGAAATGGTCGAGAGGTAAAGACTCATATATTGGAAGGTTATATACGGAGACCGGAATGGTTCCGGAGAGGTTCGAGGATTTTTCGGAGTACCGGGAGGTTACCGGAACCCCCCAAGAAAGTTAATGGGCCTCATGGGCCATAGTGGAGAGGAGGAGGCAGGCCACAGGAGGTGCCCCCCCATAGCAGTCTGATTTGGACAAGGGGTGGGGGCGCGCCCCCCCTTTACTTCTCCCGCTCCCCCTCTTTCCCCTTTCTCCCTCTCCGTTGGATGGAAGGGGAAGCCGACTAGGACTAGGAGTCCTAGTGGGACTCCCCCCACTTGGCGCGTCCCAAGGGCTGGCCGAGGCACCCAAAAGGCACATCAATTGTTCTCTTAGCCATGTGTAGTGCCCCTCTCCATAGTTCACTCCTCCGGTCATAGCGTCGGAGTGCTTAGGCGAAGCCCTGCGCGGATCACATCACCATCACCATGCCTTCGTACTGATGGAACTCTCCCTCGACCCTCTGCTAGATCAAGAGTTCGAGGGACGTCATCAAGTTGAACATGTGCTGAACAGATAGGTGTTGTATGTTCGGTACTAAGATCGGTTGGATGGTGAAGACGTTTGACTACATCAACCGCATTAAACTAACGCTTCTGCTTTCGGTCTACAAGGGTACGTGGACACACTCTCTCCCTCTCGTTGCTATGTTTCTCCTAGATAGATCTTGCGTGATCATATGATTTTTTTTGAAATTGCATGCTATGTTCCCCAACAGTGGCATCCGAGCCAGGTCTATGCGTAGATGATATGCACAAGTAGAACACAAAGAGTTGTGGGCGATAATAGTCATACTGCTTACCACCAACGTCTTATTTTGATTCGGCGGTATTGTTGGATGAAGTGGCTCGGACCAACATTACATGACCACATTCATGAGACCGGTTCTACCGACGTGCTTTTGCACACAGGTGCTTGGCGGGTGTCTGTTTCTCCAACTTTAGTTGAATCGAATTTGACTACGGCCGGTCCTTGTTGACGGTTAACACGACACACTTGACGAAAAATCGTTGTGGTTTTTGATGCGTAGGAAAGAACGGTTATTGCTAGAAGCCCGTAGCAGCCATGTAAAACTTGCAACTACAATGTAGAGGAAGTCTAACTTGTTTTTGCAGGGCATGTTGTGATATGATATGGTCAAGACGTGATGAGATATAAATTGTTGTATGAGATGATCATGTTTTGTAAAAGTTATCTGCAACTGGCAGGAGCCTTATGGTTATTGCTTTATTGTATGAAATGCAATCGCCATGTAATTGCTTCACTTTATCACTAAGCGGTAGCGATAGTTGTAGAAGCAATAGTTGGCGAGACAACAACGACGCTACGATGGAGATCAAGGTGTCAAGCCGGTGACGATGGAGATCATGATGGTGCTTTGGAGATGGTGATCAAAGGCACAAAATGATGATGCCCATATGATGTTTATCTTTTATGCATCTTATTTTGCTTAGTACGACGGTAGCATTATAAGATGATCCCTCACTAAATTTCAAGGTACAAGTGTTCTCCCTGAGTATGCACCGTTGCTACAGTTTGTTGTGCCGAGACACCACGTGATGATCGGGTGTGATAAGCTCTACATTCACATACAACGGGTGCAAGCCAGTTTTGCACGTGCAGAATACTTGGGTTAAACTTGACGAGCCTAGCGTATGCAGATATGGCCTCGGAACACTGAGACCGAAAGGTCGAACGTGAATCATATAGCAGATATGATCAACATAGAGATGTTCACCATTGGAAACTACTCCATCTCACGTGATTGTCGGACATGGTTTAGTTGATACGGATCACATGATCACGAAGATGATTAGAGGGATGTCTATCTAAGTGGGAGTTCTTAAGTAGTTTGATTAACTGAACTTTAATTTATCATGAACTTAGTACCTAATAGTATTTTGCATGTTTATGTTGTTGTAGATAGATGGCCCGTGTTATTGTTCCGTTGAATTTTAATACGATCCTAGAGAAAGCTAAGTTGAAAGATGATGGTAGCAATTACACGGACTAGGTCCATAACTTGAGGATTATCCTCATTGTTGCATAGAAGAATTACGTCCTGGAAGTACCGCTAGGTGATAAACCCGCTGCAGGAGCAACGCCAGATGTTGTGAACACCTGGCAGAGCAAATCTAATGACTAATCGATAGTTCAGTGTGCCATGATTTACGGCTTAGAACCGGGACTTCAACGACGTTTTGAACGTCATGGAGCATATGAGATGTTTCAGGAGTTGAAGTTAATATTTCAAGCAAATGCCCGGATTGAGAGCTATGAAGTCTCCAATAAGTTCTACACTGCAAAATGGAGGAGAATAGTTGTGTCAGTGAACATATATTCAGAATGTCTGGGTACCACAACCACTTGACTCGGCTGGGAGTTAATCTTCCTGATGATAGTGTCACTGACAGAGTTTTTCAATCATTGCCACCAAGCTACAAGAGCTTCGTGATGAACTATAATATGCAAGGGATGAATAAGACGATTCCCAAGCTCTTCGCAATGCTAAAGGCTACGGAGGTAGAAATCAAGGAGTATCAAGTGTTGATGGTCAACAAGACCACCAGTTTCAAGAAAAAAGGTACAGGGAAGAAGGGGAACTGCAAGAAGAACGGCAAGTGATGTCTACTACACAACCTTCTTCTTGTAGACGTTGTTGGGCCTCCAAGTGAAGAGGTTTGTAGGACAGTAGCAAATTTCCCTCAAGTGGATGACCTAAGGTTTATCAATCTGTGGGAGGCGTAGGAAGAAGATGGTCTCTCTCAAACAACCCTGCAACCGAATAACAAAGAGTCTGTTGTGTCCCCAACACACCCAATACAATGGTAAATTGTATAGGTGCACTAGTTCGGCGAAGAGATGGTGATACAAGTGCAATATGGATAGTAGTTAATGGTTTTTGTAATCGTAAAATATAAAAACAGCAAGGTAGCAAGTGGTAAAAGTGAGCGTAAACGGTATTGCAATGCTAGGAAACAAGTCCTAGGGTTCATACTTTCAGTAGCGCAAGTTCCCTCAACAATAATAACATAATTGGATCATATAACTATCCCTCGACATGCAACAAAGAGTCACTCCAAAGTCACTAATAGCGGAGAACGAACGAAGAGATTATGGTAGGGTACGAAACCACCTCAAAGTTATTCTTTCCGATCGATCTATTCAAGAGTTCGTACTCGAATAACACCTTAAGACACAAATCAACCAAAACCCTAATGTCACCTAGATACTCCAATGTCACCTCAAGTATCCATGGGTATGATTATATGATATGCATCACACAATCTCAGATTCATCTATTCAACCAACACAAAGAAATTCAAAGAGTGCCCCAAAGTTTCTACCGGAGAGTCAATACTAGAGGGATGTCTATCTAAGTGGGAGTTCCTAAGTAATACGATTAATTGAACTTTAATTTATCATGAACTTTGTCCTGATAGTTTTTGCATATCTATGTTGTTGTAGATCAATGGCCCGTGCTACCGTTCCCTAGAATTTTAATGAGTTCCTACAGAAAGCTAAGTTGAGAGATGATGGTAGCAATTACACGGACTGAGTTCATAACTTGAGGATTATCCTCATTGCTGCATAGAAGAATTACGTCCTAGAAGCACCGCTAGGTGCAAGGCCCACTGCAGGAGCAACTCTGAACATTATGAACGTCTGGCAGACCAAAGCTCATGACTAGTTCAGTGTTCCATGCTTTACGGCTTAGAATCGGGACTTCAAAGACATTTTGAATGTCATGGAGCATATGAGATGTTCCGAGAGTTGAAGCTAATATTTCAAGCAAATGACCGAGTTGAGAGATATGAAGTCTCCAACAAGTTCTATAGCTGCAAGATGCAGGAGAATAATTTTGTCAGTGAATTCATACTCAGAATGTCTGGGTACCATAACCACTTGACTCAGCTGGGAGTTAATCTTCCTGATGATCGTGTCATTGCCAGAGTTCTTCAATCACTGCCACCAAGCTATAAAGGCTTTGTGATGAACTATAATATGCAAGGGATGGAAAAGACAATTCCCGAGCTCTTCGCGATTCTAAAGGCTGCGGAGGTAGATATCAAGACGGAGCATCAAGTGTTGATGGTTAACAAGACCACTAGTTTAAAGAAAAAGGGCAAAGGGAAGAAGGGTAACTTCAAGAAGAATAGCAAGCAAGTTGTTGCTCCCGGGAAGAAGCCCAAGTCTGGACCTAAGCCTGAAACTCAGTGCTTCTACTACAAAGGGACTGGTCACTTGAAGCGGAATTGCCTTAAGTATTTGGTGGATAAGAAGGATGGCAAAGTAAAAGGTATATTTGATATACATGTTATTGATCTGTACATTACTAATGCTCGTAGTAGCACCTGGGTATTTGATACTGGTTCTCTTTCTCATATTTGCAACTCGAAACAGGGGCTATGGATTAGACGAAGATTGGTTAAGTTCGAGGTGACGATGCGAGTCGGAAAAGGTTCCAAGGTTGATGTGATCGTCGTCGGCACGCTACCTGATACGTCTCCAACGTATCTATAATTTTTGATTGGTCCATGCTATATTATCTTCTGTTTTGGATGTTTATGGGCTTTATTATACACTTTTATATTATTTTTGGGACTAACCTATTAACCCAGAGCCCAGTGCCAGTTTCTGTTTTTCCTTGTTTTAGAGAATCGCAGAAAAGGAAAACCAAACGGAGTCCAATTGACCTGAAACTTCACGGAAGTTATTTTTGGACCAGAAGAAACCCAGAAGACTTGGAGTGCACATCAAGAAAGAAACAAGGGAGCCACGAGGTAGGGGGCGCCCACCCCTCTAGGGCGCGCCCTCCACCCTTGTGGGCCCCTCGTGCCCCCCTGACGTATTTCTTTCGCCTATATATCTCCATATACCCTAAAAACATCCGAGAGCACAATAGATCGGGAGTTCCGCTGCCAGAAGCCTCCGTAGCCACCGAAAGCCAATCTAGACCCGTTCCGGCACCCTGCAGGAAGGGGAAATCCCTCTCCGGTGGCCATCTTCATCATCCCGGTGCTCTCCATGACGAGGAGGTAGTAGTTCTGCCTCGGGGCTGAGGGTATGTACCAGTAGCTATGTGTTTGATCTCTCTCTCTCTCTCGTGTTCTTGATTTGGCACGATATTGATGTATCGCGAGCTTTGCTATTATAGTTGGATCTTATGTTTCTCCTCCCCCTCTACTCTCTTGTAATGGATTGAGTTTCCCCTTTGAAGTTATTTTATCTGATTGAGTCTTTAAAGATTTGAGAACACTTGATGTATGTCTTGTTGTGCGTATATGTGGTGACAATGGGATATCACGTGATTCACTAGATGTATGTTTTGGTGACCAACTTGCTGGTTCCGCCCATGAACCTATGTATAGGGGTTGGCACACATTTTCGTCGTGACTCTCCGGTAGGAACTTTGGGGCACTCTTTGAGGTTCTATGTGTTGGTTGAATAGATGAATCTGAGATTGTGTGATGCATATCATATAATCATACCCACGGATATTTGAGGTGACATTGGAGTATCTAGGTGACATTAGGGTTTTGCTTGATTTGTGTCTTAAGGTGTTATTCTAGTACGAACTCTAGGGCTGTTTGTGACACTTATAGGAATAGCCCAACGGATTGATTGGAAAGAATAACTTTGAGGTGGTTTCATACCCTACCATAATCTCTTCGTTCGTTCTCCGCTATTAGTGACTTTGGAGTGACACTTTGTTGCATGTTGAGGGATAGTTATGTGATCCAATTATGTTATTATTGTTGAGAGGACTTGCACTACTGAAAGTATGAACCCTAGGCCTTGTTTCAACGCATTGTAATACCATTTACGCTCACTTTTACCATTAGTCTTGCTGTTTTTATATTTTTCATATTACAAAAACCATTATCTACTATCCGTATACCACTTGTATCACCATCTCTTCGCCGAACTAGTGCACCTATACAATTTACCATTGTATTGGGTGTGTTGGGGACACAAGAGACTCTTTGTCATTTGGTTGTAGGGTTGCTTGAGAGAGACCATCTTCATCCTACGCCTCCTACGGATTGATAAACCTTAGGTCATCCACTTGAGGAAAATTTGCTACTATCCTACAAACCTCTGCACTTGGAGGCCCAAGAACGTCTACAAGAAGAAGGTTGTGTAGTAGACATCAAGCCCTTTTCTGGCGCCGTTGCTGGGGAGGTTAGCGCTTGAAGCTATATCTTTAGATTTTGCAATCAAGTCTTTTAGTTTCTTGTTTTAGCACTAGTTTAGTTTATAAAAGAAAACTATAAAAAAATGGAATTGAGTTTACCTCATACGCTTCATCTTTTTAATATCTTTCGTGAGTATGATGGAAAGGAAAATTATGCTCAAATACTAGAAGAAGAATTACATAGAATGCTTGGCATAAAATATGTGAATGATGAGCATGATTGCAATGTTGTTAGTACGAATTCTTTGAATATCCATGATACTAATGATGATTGCACTAGTTATGATGAAAATGTCTCCTATAAACATGTCAATTTTTGTGGAGTGCATTGGATTTGCAAGTACACACCAAATAGGGAAGATAGATATTGCAAGATGCATAAGCACATAGAAACTAAATTGTTGCAAGAAAGGCTAGATGATTGTGCTGAAAATTTAAATTTTCTTTGCCATACTTGTGAGCTTTGCAATGAACGTGGTCATTTAACCATCCGATGCAAATTGTTTCATGATCTAACCGTGTCCAAAAATTGTGATGAGTTGATTTCCCTTGCACATTATAATGAACTTAGCTTGATTATGGGTTGCGAAGAAATGAAACATATAACCGGGGATCTTCCAGAATTTGCCCGTTATAAACTGCTTGGCTTTGATTTAGAGGAAATTTATATGTATTATGTGGTGACTTGCATTGAAAATCCTTATATTGCCAATTACATAAAGAAAAGAAAACAAATAGAAGATGAAGAGAATACTAATGAAAGGGAAGAGACTTCCCAATATCCTCCTATTATTTCTTATGATGAATCAGGTAACGAGGAGGATCCTCCTATTCAACCAATCTCATTAATAAGGAGCTCCAAAAAGAGGATTGAACCCACACATGATGTGGTGAAGAAGAAGAAAAGAAAAAGGAAGAGAGGTAAAAAGATATCTCCCCCAAATAATGCTGCTCCTATTACTATTGTGCCTCATGAAAATATAATTGTGGAAGATAATTATACTTCTTATGATCTTGAAAATCTTTTTGGCACTTGCTTGGAAGAATATGATAATTGCTATACTATTGGTGCTATCCATACTATTAATGATGAGAGTGATTATGCTTATGATATGAAAAGGGCCAAGCTTTGGGATGATATGTTTGATGAAGTTGATGTTTTTGAGAATATATTTGCTGCAATTAATGTTTGTCCCAAGCTTGGGGAAGCTATGTTTAATGATGATATTTTTAGTCTCCCAAGTGTTGACATGCAAATTTATAATGATGATAGCATGCCTCCTACTTATGATGATTATTGTGATGATACTTATGCTATAAAAAGTAGTGATTATATTTATAAAACTTGTCATGATTATGGTTACCCATTTTCTGAACATTACTCTTTTAATGTGGAAACAATTTATAGTATTCGAGTCTCTTATGATACTCCCACTATTCCGATTGAGAAGAATTTTGCTTATGTGGAGAGTAGTAAATTTTCTATGCTTGTAGATCATGAAAAGAATGCTTTAGGTGCTGGTTATATTGTTGAATTCATTCATGATGCTACTGAAAATTATTATGAGGGAGGAACATATGCTTGTAGGAATTGCAACAATATCAAGTTTCCTCTCTATGTGCTTAAAGTTTTGAAGTTATGCTTGTTTTACCTTCCTATGCAAGTTGATTCTTGTTCACACAAGTTGTTTGCTCACAAAATCCCTATGCATACGAAGTGGGTTAGACTTAAATGTGCTAGTCCTATTCTTCTAGATGCTCTCTTTATGTTTCAATTCTTATTTTTTATGTGAGCATCGTTGAAATCATCATGCCTAGCTAGGGGCGTTAAACGATAGCGCTTGTTGGGAGGCAACCCAATCCTACTCTTGTTCTTTACTTTTTGTTCCTGTTTAGTAATAAATAATTCATCTAGCCTCTGTTTATATGTGGTTTTATGCTTTTAATTAGTGTTTGTGCCAAGTAGAACCTTTGGGAAGACTTGGGGAAAGTCTTGTTGATCATGCTGTCAAAAACAGAAACTTTAGCGCTCACGAGAATTGCTGCCATTTTTATTTGGAGAGTGCTATTTAGTTAGTTATTTTTGCAGATGATTAATAGATAAATTCCTCATGTACAGAAATTTATTTGAGAATTCTATGAGTTCCATAAGTATACATTTGATCCAAATTACTACAGACTGTTCTGTTTTTGACAGATTCTGTTTTCTATGTGTTGTTTACCTATTTTGATGAATCTATGGCTAGTAAAAGAGTTTATAAACCATACAGAAGTTGGAATAAAGTAGTTTTAACACCAATATAAATAAAGAATGAGTTCATTACAGTACCTTGAAGTGGTGGTTTATTTTCTTATACTGGCGGAGCTTACGAGTTTTCTGTTAAGTTTTGTGTTGTGAAGTTTTCAAGTTTTGGGTAAGGATTCGATGGACTATGGAATAAGGAGTGGAAAGAGCCTAAGATTGGGGATTCCCAAGGAACCCCAAGGTAATATTGAATGATAGACAAGAGCCTAAGCTTGGGGATGCCCCGGAAGGCATCCCCTCTTTCGTCTTCGTTCATCGGTAACTTTACTTGGAGCTATATTTTTATTCGCCAAATGATATGTGTTTTGCTTGGAGCGTCATTTTATTTTATTTAGTTTTTCTTGATGTTTGAATAAAATACCAAGATCTGAAATTCCTAAATGTTAGAGAGTCTTCACATAGTTGCATAATTATGCAACTACTCATTGATCTTCACTTATATCTTTCGGAGTAGTTTGTCATTTGCTCTAGTACTTCACTTATATCCTTTTAGAGCACGGTGGTGGTTTTATTTTGTAGAAATAGATGAACTCTCATGCTCCACTTATATTATTTTGAGAGTCTTAAATAGCATGGTAATTTTCTTAAAATCCTAATATGCTAGGTATTCAAGATTAGTAAAATTTTCTTATGAGTGTTTTGAATACTAAGAGAAGTTTGATGCTTGATGATTGTTTTGAGATATGGAGGTAATAATATCAAAGTCGTGCTAGTTGAGTAGTTGTGAAATTGAGAAATGCTTGTGTTGAAGTTTGCAAGTCCCGTAGCATGCATGTATGGTAAACGTTATGTAACAAATTTGAAACATGAGGTGTTATTTGATTGTCCTCCTTATGAGTGACGGTCGGGGACGAGCCATGGTCTTTTCCTACCAATCTATCCCCCTAGGAGCATGCACGTAGTGCCGAGGTTTTTGATGACTTGTAGATTTTTGCAATAAGTATGTGAGTTCTTTATGACTAATGTTGAGTCCATGGATTATACGCACTCTCACCCTTCCATCCTTGCTAGCCTCTTCGGTACCGTGCATTGCCTTTTCTCACATTGAGAGTTGGTGCAAACTTCGCCGGTGCATCCAAACCCCGTGATATGATACGCGCTACCACACATAAACCTCCTTATATCTTCCTCAAAACAGCCACCATACCTACCTATTATGGCATTTCCATAGCCATTCCGAGATATATTGCCATGCAAATTTCCACCGTTCCGTTTATTATGACACGCTTCATCATTGTAATATTTCTTTGCATGATCATGTAGTCGACATCATATTTGTGGCAAAGCCACCTCTCATAATTCTTTCATACATGTCACTCATGCATCATTGCACATCCCGGTACACCGCCGGGGGCATTCATATTGTTCTAGTATCGAGTTGTAATCATTGAGTTGTAAATAAATAGAAGTGTGATGATCATCATAATCTAGAGCATTGTCCCAAGTGAGGAATAAAAAAAGAAGAGAAAGGCCATAAAAAAAGGGGCCCCAAAAAATGAGAGAAAAGGAGAGAAGGGACAATGCTACTATCCTTTGCCACACTTGTGCTTCAAAGTAGGACCATAATCCTCATGATAGAGAGTCTCTTGTTTTTTCACTTTCATATACTAGTGGGAATTTTTCATTATAGTACTCGGCTTGTATATTCCAACAATGGGCCTCCTCAAGTGCCCTAGATCTTCGTGAGCAAGCAAGCTGGATGCACACCCACTTAGTTTCTTTTGTTGAGCTTTCATACATTTATAGCTCTAGTGCATCCGTTGCATGGCAATCCCTACTCCTTGCATTAACATCAATCGATGGGCATCTCCATAGCCCATTGATTAGCCTCGTTGATCTGAGACTTTCTGCCTTTTGTCTTCTCCACATAACCCCCATCATCATATTCTATTCCACCCATAGTGTTATGTCCATGGCTCGCGCTCATATATTGCGTGAAAGTTTATAGGTTTGAGATTACTAAAGTATGAAACAATTGCCTGGCTTGTCATCGGGGTTGTGCATGATGAGAGCATTCTTGTGTGATGAAAATGGAGCATGACTAAACTATATGATTTCGTAGGGATGAACTTTCTTTGGCCATGTTATTTTGAGAGGACATAATTGCTTAGTTAGTATGCTTGAAGTATTATTATTTTCATATCAATATGAACTTTTGTCTTGAATCTTTCGGATCTGAATACTTTTTTGATAGAAAGACTGTAAGGGAAGCCCCTATAGTATAATTGGTGCAACAAACCCAAATTGCAAGTACCATGCCTGGAACCTGGGTGGGTGGGAAGGCATCAGCCCCTTCTCACCACTAGGCTATGCCACAATCTTTCGGATCTGAATACTCATACCACAATTAAGAAGAATTACATTGAAATTATGCCAAGTGGCACTCCGCATCAAAAATTCGGTTTTTATCATTTACCTACTCGAGGACGAGCAGGAATTAAGCTTGGGGATGCTAATACGTCTCCAACGTATCTATAATTTTTGATTGCTCCATGCTATATTATCTTCTATTTTGGATGTTTATGGGCTTTATTATACACTTTTATATTATTTTTGGGACTAACCTATTAACCCAGAGCCCAGTGCAGTTTCTATTTTTTCCTTGTTTTAGAGTATCGCAGAAAAGGAAAATCAAACGGTGTCCAATTGACCTGAAACTTCACGGAAGTTATTGTTGTACCAGAAGAAACCCAGAAGACTTGGAGTGCACGTCAGGAAAGAAATGAGGGAGCCACGAGGTAGGGGGCGCGCCCACCCCCCTAGGGCGCGCCCTTCACCCTCGTGGGCCCCTCATGCCCCCCCTGACGTACTTCTTCTGCATATATATCTCCATATACCCTAAAAACATCTGAGAGCACAATAGATCGGGAGTTCCGCCGCCAGAAGCCTCCGTAGCCACCGAAAGCCAATCTAGACCCATTCCGGCACCCTGTCGGAGGGGGAAATCCCTCTCCGGTGGCCATCTTCATCATCCCGGTGCTCTCCATGACGAGGAGGGAGTAGTTTTCCCTCGGGGCTGAGGGTATGTACTAGTAGCTATGTGTTTGATCTCTCTCTCTCGTGTTCTTGATTTGGCACGATCTTGATGTATCGCGAGCTTTGCTATTATGGTTGGATCTTATGTTTCTCCTCCCCCTCTACTCTCTTGTAATGGATTGAGTTTCCCCTTTGAAGTTATCTTATTAGATTGAGTCTCTAAAGATTTGAGAACACTTGATGTATGTCTTGCCATGCGTATCTATGGTGACAATGGCATATCACGTGATTCACTTGATGTATGTTTTGGTGACCAACTTGCGGGTTCCGCCCATGAACCTATGGATAGGGGTTGGCACACGTTTTCGTCGTGATTCTCCGGTAGGAACTTTGGGGCATTCTTTGAGGTTCTATGTGTTGGTTGAATAGATGAATCTGAGATTGTGTGATGCATATCGTATAATCATACCCACGGATACTTGAGGTGAAATTGGAGTATCTAGGTGACATTAGGGTTTTGGTTGATTTATTTCTTAAGGTGTTATTCTAGTACGAACTCTAGGGCTGTTTGTGACACTTATAGGAATAGCCCAACGGATTGATTGGAAAGAATAACTTTGAGGTGGTTTCGTAGCCTACCATAATCTCTTCATTCGTTCTTCGCTATTAGAAACTTTGGAGTGACTCTTTGTTGCATGTTGAGGGATAGTTATGTGATCCAATTATGTTATTATTGTTGAGAGGACTTGCACTAGTGAAAGTATGAACCCTAGGCGTTGTTTCAACGCATTGCAATACCGTTTACGCTGACTATTACCATTAGTTACCTTGCAATTTTTATATTTTCATATTACAAAAACCGTTATCTACTATCCATATACCACTTGTATCACCATCTCTTCACCAAACTAGTGCACCTATACAATTTACCATTGTATTGGGTGTGTTGGGGACACAAGAGACTCTTTGTTATTTGGTTGCAGGGTTGCTTGAGAGAGACCATCTTCATCCTACAACTCATACGGATTGATAAACCTTAGGTCATCCACTTGAGGGAAATTTGCTACTGTCCTGAAAACCTCTGCACTTGGAGGCCCAACAATGTCTACAAGAAGAAGGTTGTGTAGTAGACATCACTACCTCTACATCTACCATCTGGATAGCATAAATGGATACTTGAATAAGAATTTTTCAATGAAAGACATCGGTGAAGCTGCTTATATATTGGGCATCAAGATCTATAGAGATTGATCAAGACGCTTAATTGGACTTTCAAAAAGCACATACCTTGATAAAGTTTTGAATAAGTTCAAAATGGAACAGTCAAAGAAATGGTTCTTGCTTGTGTTACAAGGTGTGAAGTTGAGTCAGAGTCAATGCCCGACCACTTCAGAAGATAGAGAAAAAATGAAATTCATTCCCTATGCCTCAGCCATTCACATACAACGGGTGCAAGCCAGTTTCGCACTTGCAGAATACTTGGGTTAAACTTGACGAGCCTAGCATATGCAGATATGGCCTCGGAACACTGAGACTGAAAGGTCGAACGTGAATCTTATAGCAGATATGATCAACATAGAGATGTTCACCATTGAAAACTACTCCATCTCACGTGATGTTCGGACATGGTTTAGTTGATATGGATCACGTGATCACTTAGATGATTAGAGGGATGTCTATCTAAGTGGGAGTTCTTAAGTAGTTTGATTAACTGAACTTTAATTTATCATGAACTTAGTACCTAATAGTATTTTGCATGTTTATGTTGTTGTAGATAGATGGCCCGTGTTATTGTTCCGTTGAATTTTAATGCGATCCTAGAGAAAGCTAAGTTGAAAGATGATGGTAGCAATTACACGGACTAGGTCCGTAACTTGAGGATTATCCTCATTGTTTCACAGAAGAATTACGTCCTGGAAGCATCGCTAGGTGACAAACCTGCTACAGGAGCAACGCCAGATGTTGTGAACACCTGGCAGAGAAAATCTAATGACTAATCGATAGTTCAGTGTGCCATGATTTACGGCTTAGAACCGGGACTTCAACGACATTTTGAACGTCATGGAGCATATGAGATGTTTCAGGAGTTGAAGTTAATATTTCAAGCAAATGCCCGGATTGAGAGCTATGAAGTCTACAATAAGTTCTACAACTGCAAAATGGAGGAGAATAGTTGTGTTAGTGAACATATACTCAGAATGTCTGGGTACCACAACCACTTGACTCGGCTGGGAGTTAATCTTCCTGATGATAGTGTCACTAACAAAGTTTTTCAATCATTGCCACCATGATACAAGAGCTTCGTGATGAACTATAATATGCAAGGGATGGATAAGATGATTCCCGAGCTCTTCGCAATGCTAAAGGCTGCGGAGGTAGAAATCAAGGAGTATCAAGTGTTGATGGTCAACAAGACCACCAGTTTCAAGAAAAAAGGTACAGGGAAGAAGGGGAACTTCAAGAAGAACGGCAAGTGATGTCTACTACACAACCTTCTTCTTGTAGACGTTGTTGGGCCTCCAAGTGAAGAGGTTTGTAGGACAGTAGCAAATTTCCCTCAAGTGGATGACCTAAGGTTTATCAATCTGTGGGAGGCGTAGGATGAAGATGGTCTCTCTCAAACAACCCTGCAACCGAATAACAAAGAGTCTGTTGTGTCCCCAACACACCCAATACAATGGTAAATTGTATAGGTGCACTAGTTCGGCGAAGAGATGGTGATACAAGTGCAATATGGATAGTAGTTAATGGTTTTTGTAATCGTAAAATATAAAAACAGCAAGGTAGCAAGTGGTAAAAGTGAGCGTAAACGGTATTGCAATGCTAGGAAACAAGTCCTAGGGTTCATACTTTCACTAGCGCAAGTTCCCTCAACAATAATAACATAATTGGATCATATAACTATCCCTCGACATGCAACAAAGAGTCACTCCAAAGTCACTAATAGCGGAGAACGAACGAAGAGATTATGGTAGGGTACGAAACCACCTCAAAGTTATTCTTTCCGATCGATCTATTCAAGAGTTCGTACTCGAATAACACCTTAAGACACAAATCAACCAAAACCCTAATGTCACCTAGATACTCCAATGTCACCTCAAGTATCCATGGGTATGATTATAGGATATGCATCACACAATCTCAGATCATCTATTCAACCAACACAAAGAAATTCAAAGAGTGCCCCAAAGTTTCTACCGGAGAGTCAATACTAGAGGGATGTCTATCTAAGTGGGAGTTCCTAAGTAATACGATCAATTGAACTTTAATTTATCATGAACTTTGTCCTGATAGTTTTTGCATATCTATGTTGTTGTAGATCAATGGCCCGTGCTACCGTTCCCTTGAATTTTTATGAGTTCCTACAGAAAGCTAAGTTGAGAGATGATGGTAGCAATTACACGGACTGGGTCCATAACTTGAGGATTATCCTCATTGCTGCACAGAAGAATTACGTCCTACAAGCACCGCTAGGTGCAAGGCCCACTGCAGGAGCAACTCTGAACATTATGAACGTCTGGCAGACTAAAGCTCACGACTACTCGATAGTTCAGTGTGCCATGTTTTACGGCTTATAATCGGGACTTCAAACACTTTTTGAATGTCATGGAGCATATGAGATGTTCCAAGAGTTGAAGTTAATATTTCAAGAAAATGCCCGAGTTGAGAGATATGAAGTCTCCAACAAGTTCTTTAGCTGCAAGATGCAAGAGAATAATTTTGTCAGTGAACACATACTCAGAATGTCTGGGTACCATAACCACTTGACTCGGCTGGGAGTTAATCTTCCTGATGATCGTGTCATTGACAGAGTTCTTCAATCACTGCCACCAAGCTATAAAGGCTTTGTGATGAACTATAATATGCAAGGGATGGAAAAGACAATTCCCGAGCTCTTCGCGATGCTAAAGGTTGTGGAGGTAGAAATCAAGAAGGAGCATCAAGTGTTGATGGTTAACAAGACCACTAGTTTCAAGAAAAAGGGCAAAGGGAAGAAGGGTAACTTCAAGAAGAATAGCAAGCAAGTTGCTGCTCCCGGGAAGAAGCCCAAGTCTGGACCTAAGCCTGAAACTGAGTGCTTCTACTACAAAGGGACTGGTCACAGGAAGCGGAACTGCCTTAAGTATTTGGTGGATAAGAAGGATGGAAAGTAAAAAGGTATATTTGATATACATGTTATTGATGTGTACATTACTAATGCTCGTAGTTGCACCTGGGTATATGATACTGGTTCTCTTTCTCATATTTGCAACTCGAAACAGGGGCTATGGATTAGACGAAGATTGGTTAAGTTCGAGGTGACGATGCGAGTTGGAAATGGTTCCAAGGTTGATGTGATCGCCGTCGGCACGCTGCCTGATACGTCTCCAACGTATCTATAATTTTTGATTGCTCCATGCTATATTATCTTCTGTTTTGGATGTTTATGGGCTTTATTATACACTTTTATACTATTTTTGGGACTAACCTATTAACCCAGAGCCCAGTGCCAGTTTCTGTTTTTTCCTTGTTTTAGAGAATCGCAGAAAAGGAAAATCAAACAGAGTCCAATTGACCTGAAACTTCATGGAAGTTATTTTTATACCAGAAGAAACCCAGAAGACTTGGAGTGCACGTCAGGAAAGAAACGAGGGATCCATGAGGTAGGGGGCGCGCCCTCCACCCTTGTGGGCCCCTCATGGCCCCCTGACGTATTTCTTCCGCCTATATATCTCCATATACCCTAAAAACATCTAAGAGCACAATAGATCGGGAGTTCCGCCGCTAGAAGCCTCCGTAGCCACCGAAAGCCAATCTAGACCCGTTCTGGCACCCTGCCGGAAGCGGGAAATCCCTCTCCGGTGGCCATCTTCATCATCCCGGTGCTCTCCATGACGAGGAGGGAGTAGTTCTCCCTCGGGGCTGAGGGTATGCACCAGTAGCTATGTGTTTGATCTCTCTCTCTCTCTCTCATGTTCTTTATTTGGCACGAGATTGATGTATCGCGAGCTTTGCTATTATAGTTGGATCTTATGTTTCTCCTCCCCCTCTACTCTCTTGTAATGGATTGAGTTTCCCCTTTGAAGTTATTTTATCTGATTGAGTCTTTAAAGATTTGAGAACACTTGATGTATGTCTTGTTGTGCGTATATGTGGTGACAATGGGATATCACGTGATTCACTAGATGTATGTTTTGGTGACCAACTTGCTGGTTCCGCCCATGAACCTATGTATAGGGGTTGGCACACATTTTCGTCGTGACTCTCCGGTAGGAACTTTGGGGCACTCTTTGAGGTTCTATGTGTTGGTTGAATAGATGAATCTGAGATTGTGTGATGCATATCATATAATCATACCCACGGATATTTGAGGTGACATTGGAGTATCTAGGTGACATTAGGGTTTTGCTTGATTTTTGTCTTAAGGTGTTATTCTAGTACGAACTCTAGGGCTGTTTGTGACACTTATAGGAATAGCCCAACGGATTGATTGGAAAGAATAACTTTGAGGTGGTTTCATACCCTACCATAATCTCTTCGTTCGTTCTCCGCTATTAGTGACTTTGGAGTGACACTTTGTTGCATGTTGAGGGATAGTTATGTGATCCAATTATGTTATTATTGTTGAGAGGACTTGCACTACTGAAAGTATGAACCCTAGGCCTTGTTTCAACGCATTGTAATACCATTTACGCTCACTTTTACCATTAGTCTTGCTGTTTTTATATTTTTCATATTACCAAAACCATTATCTACTATCCGTATACCACTTGTATCACCATCTCTTCGCCGAACTAGTGCACCTATACAATTTACCATTGTATTGGGTGTGTTGGGGACACAAGAGACTCTTTGTCATTTGGTTGTAGGGTTGCTTGAGAGAGACCATCTTCATCCTACGCCTCCTACGGATTGATAAACCTTAGGTCATCCACTTGAGGAAAATTTGCTACTATCCTACAAACCTCTGCACTTGGAGGCCCAAGAACGTCTACAAGAAGAAGGTTGTGTAGTAGACATCAAGCCCTTTTCTGGCGCCGTTGCTGGGGAGGTTAGCGCTTGAAGGGGGAAGGAGAGGTTGATGATGATCCAGCAGCACGACGTACGGGACGGGAGACGTCTCCTCCTTCTTGATCCAGCAAGGGGGAAGGAGAGGTTGATGATGATCCAGCAGCACGACGGCGTGGTGGTGGATGTAGGGCGTCACGACAGCAGGGCTTCGCCGTGTACTACGAGAAAGGGAGAAGTAACAGGGGGAGAGGGAAGCACCAAAAGCGTAGGGATCAAGTCCCTCCTCTCCCCCACTATATATAGGGGTGCCAAGAGGGGGGCGCAGGCCCTAGTAGATGGCATCTACTAGGGGGGGCGGCGGCCAAGGGGTGGGGGGCTTGCCCCCCAAGCAAGGGGGCGCCCCCCTTAGGGTTCCCCCCCCCAACCCTAAGCGCATGGGCCCTTGGGGGGTGGCGCCCCAGCCCACTAAGGGCTGGGTTCCCTCCTATTTCAGCCCATGGGGCCCTCCAGGATAGGTGGCCCCACCCGGTGGACCCCCGGGACCCTTCCGGTGGTCCCGGTACAATACCGGGTACCCCGAAACTTGTCCCGATGGCCGAAACTGCACATCCTATATATAATTCTTTACCTCCGGACCATTCCGGAACTCCTCGTGACGTCCGGGATCTCATCCGGGACCCCGAACAACATTCGGGTTACTGCATATACATATCTTCACAACCCTAGCGTCACCGAACCTTAAGTGTGTAGACCCTACGGGTTCGGGAGACATGTAGACATGACCGAGACGACTCTCCGGTCAATAACCAACAGCGGGATCTGGATACCCATGTTGGCTCCCACATGCTTCACGATGATTTCATCGGATGAACCACGATGTCGAGGATTCAATCAACCCCGTATGCAATTCCCTTTGTCAATCGATATATTACTTGCCCGAGATTCGATCGTCGGTATCCCAATACCTCGTTCAATCTCGTTACCGGCAAGTCACTTTACTCGTACCGTAATGCATGATCCCGTGACCAGACACTTGGTCACTTTGAGCTCATTATGATGATGCATTACCGAGTGGGCCCAGTGATACCTCTCTGTCATACGGAGTGACAAATCCCAGTCTTGATCCGTGTCAACCCAACAGACACTTTCGGAGATACCCGTAGTGTACCTTTATAGTCACCCAGTTACGTTGTGACGTTTGGTACACCCAAAGCACTTCCTACGGTATCCGGGAGCTACACGATCTCATGGTCTAAGGAAAAGATACTTGACATTGCAAAACTCTAGCAAACGAACTATACGATCTTTATGCTATGTTTAGGATTGGGTCTTGTCCATCACATCATTCTCCTAATGATGTGATCTCGTTATCAATGACATCTTATGTCCATAGCCAGGAAACCATGACTATCTGTTGATCAACGAGCTAGTCAACTAGAGGCTTACTAGGGACATGTTGGTGTCTGTTATTCACACATGTATTACGATTTCCGGATAACACAATTATAACATGAATAAAGACAATTACCATGAATAAGGAAATATAATAATAATGCTTTTATTATTGCCTCTAGGGCATATTTCCAACAGTCTCCCACTTGCACTAGAGTCAATAATCTAGTTACATTGTGATGAATCGAACACCCATGGAATTCTGGTGTTGATCATGTTTTGCCCTAGGGAGAGGTTTAGTCAACGGATCTGCTACATTCAGGTCCGTATGTACTTTACAAATTTCTATGTCTCCATCTTGAACATTTTCACGAATGGAGTTGAAGCGACGCTTGATGTGCCTTGTCTTCTTGTGAAACCTGGGCTCCTTGGCAAGTGCAATAGCTCCAGTGTTGTCACAGAAGAGCTTGATCGGCCCCCACGCATTGGGTATGACTCCGAGGTCGGTGATGAACTCCTTCACCCAAATTGCTTCATGTGCTGCCTCCGAGGCTGCCATGTACTCCGCTTCACATGTAGATCCCGCCACAACGCTTTGCTTGCAACTGCACCAGCTTACTGCCCCACCATTCAAAATATACACGTATCCGGTTTGTGACTTTGAGTCATCCAGATCTGTGTCGAAGCTAGCATCGACGTAACCCTTTACGACGAGCTCTTCGTCACCTCCATAAACGAGAAACATCTCCTTAGTCCTTTTCAGGTACTTTAGGATATTCTTGACCGCTGTCCAGTGTTCCTTGCCGGGATTACTTTGGTATCTTCCTACCAAACTTACGGCAAGATTTACATCAGGTCTGGTACACAGCATGGCATACATAATAGAACCTATAGCTAAGGCATAGGGGATGACACTCATCTCTTCTATTTCTTCTGCCGTGGTCGGACTTTGAGCCGAGCTCAATTTCATACCTTGCAATACAGGCAAGAACCCCTTCTTAGACTGATCCATATTGAACTTCTTCAATATCTTATCAAGGTATGTGCTTTGTGAAAGACCTATGAGGCGTCTCGATCTATCTCTATAGATCTTGATGCCTAATATATAAGCAGCTTCTCCAAGGTCCTTCATTGAAAAACTCTTATTCAAGTAGGCCTTGATGCTGTCCAAGAGTTCTATATCATTTCCCATCAAAAGTATGTCATCTACATATAGTATGAGAAATGCTACAGAGCTCCCACTCACTTTCTTGTAAACACAGGCTTCTCCATAAGTCTGTGTAAACCCAAACGCTTTGATCATCTCATCAAAGCGAATGTTCCAACTCCGAGATGCTTGCACCAGCCCATAAATCGAGCGTTGGAGCTTGCATACCTTGTCAGCATTCTTAGGATCGACAAAACCTTCTGGCTGCATCATATACAATTCTTCCTTAAGGAAACCATTAAGGAATGCCGTTTTGACGTCCATTTGCCATATTTCATAGTCGTAAAACGCGGCAATTGCTAACATGATTCGAACGGACTTCAGCTTCGCTACCGGTGAGAAAGTCTCATCGTAGTCAACCCCTTGAACTTGTCGGTAACCCTTAGCGACAAGCCGAGCCTTATAGATGGTCACATTACCATCCGCGTCTGTCTTCTTCTTAAAGATCCATTTATTTTCTATGGCTCGCCGTTCAACGGGCAAGTCAGTCAAAGTCCACACTTCGTTTTCATACATGGATCCTATCTCGGATTTCATGGCTTCTAGCCATTTGTCGGAATCCGGGCCCGCCATCGCTTCTTCATAGTTCGAAGGTTCACCGTTGTCTAACAACATGATTTCCAAGACAGGGTTGCCGTACCACTCTGGTGCGGAACGTGTCCTTGTGGACCTTCGAATTTCAGTAGGAGCTAGATCAGAGGTATCTTGATCATTAACATCCTCTCTAGTCGGTGCTGGCACCTCAGGAACATTTTCTTGAGTTGCACCATTTTCCGGTTCAAGAGGCAATACTTCATCTAGTTCTACTTTCCTCCCACTTACTTCTTTCGAGAGAAACTGCTTCTCTAGAAAGGATCCATTCTTGGCAACAAAGATCTTGCCTTCGGATCTGAGGTAGAAGGTATACCCAATAGTTTCTTTAGGGTATCCTATGAAGACGCATTTTTCTGACTTGGGTTCGAGCTTTTTAGGTTGAAGTTTCTTGACATAAGCATCGCATCCCCAAACTTTTAGAAACGACAGCTTAGGTTTCTTCCCAAACCATAATTCATACGGTGTCGTCTCAACGGATTTCGACGGAGCCCTATTTAAAGTGAATGCGGCAGTCTCTAAAGCATAGTCCCAAAAAGATAGCGGTAAATCGGTAAGAGACATCATAGACCGCACCATATCTAATAGAGTGCGATTACGACGTTCGGACACACCGTTACGCTGAGGTGTTCCAGGCGGCGTTAGTTGTGAAACTATTCCACATTTTCTTAAGTATGTGCCAAATTCATGACTCAAGTATTCTCCTCCACGATCTGATCGTAGAAACTTGATTTTCCTGTCACGTTGATTCTCAACCTCACTCTGAAATTCCTTGAACTTTTCAAAGGTTTCAGACTTGTGTTTCATTAAGTAGATATACCCATATCTACTCAAGTCATCAGTGAGAGTGAGAACATAACGATAGCCACCGCGAGCCTCAACACTCATTGGACCGCACACATCAGTATGTATGATTTCCAATAAGTTGGTTGCTCGCTCCATTGTTCCTGAGAACGGAGTCTTGGTCATTTTACCCATGAGGCATGGTTCGCACGTGTCAAATGATTCATAATCAAGAGACTCTAAAAGTCCATCAGCATGGAGCTTCTTCATGCGTTTGACACCTATGTGACCAAGGCGGCAGTGCCACAAGTATGTGGGACTATCATTATCAACCTTACATCTTTTGGTATTCACACTATGAATATGTGCAGCATTACGTTCGAGATCCATTAAGAATAAACCATTCACCATAGGAGCATGACCATAAAACATATCTCTCATATAAATGGAACAACCATTATTCTCGGATTTAAATGAGTAGCCATCTCGAATTAAACGAGATCCCGATACAATGTTCATGCTCAAAGCTGGTACTAAATAACAATTATTGAGGTTTAAAACTAATCCCGTAGGTAAATGAAGAGGTAGCGTGCCGACGGCGATCACATCGACCTTGGAACCATTCCCGACGCGCATCGTCACCTCGTCCTTCGCCAGTCTCCGTTTATTCCGCAGCTCCTGCTTTGAGTTACAAATGTGAGAAACTGCACCGGTATCGAATACCCAAGAGCTACTACGAGTACTGGTTAGGTACACATCAATTACATGTATATCACATATACCTTTTGTTTTGCCGGCCTTCTTGTCAGCTAAGTATTTGGGGCAATTCCGCTTCCAGTGACAACTTCCCTTGCAATAAAAACACTCAGTCTCGGGCTTGGGTCCATTCTTTGGCTTCTTCCCGGCAGCTTGCTTGCCGTGCGCGGCAACTTCCTTGTCGTCCTTCTTGAAGGCTTTCTTACCCTTGCCCTTCTTGAACTTAGTGGTTTTATTGACCATCAACACCTGATGTTCCTTCTTGACTTCTACCTCTGCTGATTTCAGCATAGCAAATACTTCAGGAATGGTCTTTTCCATCCCCTGCATATTGAAGTTCATCACAAAGCTCTTGTAGCTCGGTGGAAGCGACTGGAGGATTCTGTCAATGACCGCATCATCCGGGAGATTAACTCCCAGCTGAGTCAAGCGGTTATGTAATCCAGACATCGTGAGTATGTGCTCACTGACAGAACTGTTTTGCTCCATCTTACAGCTGAAGAACTTGTCGGAGACCTCATATCTCTCGACCCGGGCATGAGCTTGGAAAACCATTCTCATCTCTTCGAACATCTCATATGCTCCATGTCTCTCAAAACGCTTTTGGAGCCCTGGTTCTAAACTGTAAAGCATGCCGCACTGAACGAGGGAGTAGTCATCGGATCGTGCCTGCCAAGCGTTCATAACGTCTTGTTCAACAGGGAGGACAGGTGCGTCACCCAGCGGTGCTTGTAGGACATAATCTTTCTTGGCAGCTATGAGGATGATCCTCAGGTTCTGGACCCAGTCCGTGTAGTTGCTGCCATCGTCTTTTAGCTTGGTTTTCTCTAGGAACGCGTTGAAGTTGAGGACTACGTTGGCCATTTGATCTACAAGACATATTGTAAATATTTTAGACTAAGTTCATGATAATTAAGTTCATCAAATCAAATTATTTATGAACTCCCACTTAGATAGACATCCCTCTTCTAGTCATCTAAGTATAACATGATCCGAGTTAACTAGGCCGTGTCCAATCATCACGTGAGACGGACTAGTCAACATCGGTGAACATCTTCATGTTGATCGTATCTTCTATACGACTCATGCTCGACCTTTCGGTCTTCTATGTTCCGAGGTCATGTCTGTACATGCTAGGCTCGTCAAGTCAACCTAAGTGTTTGCATGTGTAAATCTGTCTTACACCCGTTGTATGTGAACGTTAGAATCTATCACACCCGATCATCACGTGGTGCTTCGAAACAACGAACTGTCGCAACGGTGCACAGTTAGGGGGAACACTTCTTGAAATTATTATGAGGGATCATCTTATTTACTACCGTCGTTCTAAGTAAACAAGATGCAAAATATGATAAACATCACATGCAATCAAATAATAAACGTGACATGATATGGCCAATATCACATAGCTCCTTTGATCTCCATCTTGGGGCTCCATGATCATCTTGTCACCGGCTTGACACCATGATCTCCATCATCGTGCCTCCATGAAGTTGCTCGCCAACTATTACTTCTACTACTATGGCTAACGCGTTTAGCAATAAAGTAAAGTAATTTACATGGCGTTTCTCAATGACACGCAGGTCATATAAAAGAATAAAGACAACTCCTATGGCTCCTGCCGGTTGTCATACTCATCGACATGCAAGTCTCGATTCCTATTACAATAGCATGAACATCTCATACATCACATATAGAACATTCATCATTCATCACAACTTCTGGCCATATCATATCACAATCACTTGCTGCAAAAACAAGTTAGACGTCCTCTAATTGTTGTTGCAAGTTTTACGTGGCTGAATTAGGGTTCTAGCAAGAACGTTTTCTTACCTACGTGAAAGCCACAACGTGATTTGTCAACTTCTATTTACCCTTCATAAGGACCCTGTTCATCGAATCTGCTCCAACTAAAGTGGGAGAGACAGACACCCGCCAGCCACCTTATGCAACTAGTGCATGTTAGTCGGTGGAACCGGTCTCACGTAAGCGTACGTGTAAGGTTGGTCCGGGCCGCTTCATCCCACAATACCGCTGAAGCAAGAAAAGACTAGTAGCGGCAAGAAAGTTGACAAATCCACGCCCACAACGAATTGTGTTCTACTCGCGCAAAAGAACTACGCATAGACCTAGCTCATGATGCCGCTGTTGGGGAACGTTGCAGAAAACAAAAATTTTCCTACTCGTTTCACCAAGATCATCTAGGAGTTCATCTAGCAACGAGTCACGAGATGCATCTACATACCTTTGTAGATCGCGAGCGGAAGCGTTCGTTAGAACGAGGTTGAAGTAGTCGTACACGACGTGATCCAAATCACCGATGACCAGCGCCGAACGGACGGCACCTCCGCGTTCAACACACGTACGGGACGGGAGACGTCTCCTCCTTCTTGATCCAGCAAGGGGGAAGGAGAGGTTTATGATGATCCAGCAGCACGACGGCGTGGTGGTGGATGCAGGGCGTCACGACAGCAGGGCTTCGTCGTGTACTACGAGAAAGGGAGAAGTAACAGGGGGAGAGGGAAGCACCAAAAGCGTAGGGATCAAGTCCCTCCTCTCCCCCACTATATATAGGGGTGCCAAGGGGGGGTGCCGGCCCTAGTAGATGGCATCTACTAGGGGGGCGGCGGCCAAGGGGTGGGGGGCTTGCCCCCCAAGCAAGGGGGCGCCCCCCTTAGGGTTCCCCCCCCCCAACCCTAGGCGCATGGGCCCTTGGGGGGTGGCGCCCCAGCCCACTAAGGGCTGGGTTCCCTCCTATTTCAGCCCATGGGGCCCTCCGGGATAGGTGGCCCCACCCGGTGGACCCCCGGGACCCTTCCGGTGGTCCCGGTACAATACCGGGTACCCCGAAACTTGTCCCGATGGCCGAAACTGCACATCCTATATATAATTCTTTACCTCCGGACCATTCCGGAACTCCTCGTGACGTCCGGGATCTCATCCGGGACCCCAAACAACATTCGGGTTACTGCATATACATATCTTCACAACCCTAGCGTCACCGAACCTTAAGTGTGTAGACCCTACGGGTTCGGGAGACATGTAGACATGACCGAGACGACTCTCCGGTCAATAACCAACAGCGGGATCTGGATACCCATGTTGGCTCCCACATGCTTCACGATGATTTCATCGGATGAACCATGATGTCGAGGATTCAATCAACCCCGTATGCAATTCCCTTTGTCAATCGATATATTACTTGCCCGAGATTCGATCGTCGGTATCCCAATACCTCGTTCAATCTCGTTACCGGCAAGTCACTTTACTCGTACCGTAATGCATGATCCCGTGACCAGACACTTGGTCACTTTGAGCTCATTATGATGATGCATTACCGAGTGGGCCCAGTGATACCTCTTTGTCATACGGAGTGACAAATCCCAGTCTTGATCCGTGTCAACCCAACAGACACTTTCGGAGATACCCGTAGTGTACCTTTATAGTCACCCAGTTACGTTGTGACGTTTGGTACACCCAAAGCACTTCCTACGGTATCCGGGAGCTACACGATCTCATGGTCTAAGGAAAAGATACTTGACATTGCAAAACTCTAGCAAACGAACTATACGATCTTTATGCTATGTTTAGGATTGGGTCTTGTCCATCACATCATTCTCCTAATGATGTGATCTCGTTAGCAATGACATCTTATGTCCATAGCCAGGAAACCATGACTATCTGTTGATCAACGAGCTAGTCAACTAGAGGCTTACTAGGGACATGTTGGTGTCTGTTATTCACACATGTATTACGATTTCCGGATAACACAATTATAACATGAATAAAGACAATTACCATGAACAAGGAAATATAATAATAATGCTTTTATTATTGCCTCTAGGGCATATTTCCAACAGTTACCTTGCTATTTTTATATTTTCATATTACAAAAACCATTATCGACTGTCCATATACCACTTGTATCACCATCTCTTCGCCGAACTAGTGCACCTATACAATTTACCATTGTATTGGGTGTGTTGGGGACACAAGAGACTCTTTGTTATTTGGCTGCAGGGTTGCTCGAGAGAGACCATATTCATCCTACGCCTCATACGGATTGATAAACCTTAGTTCATCCACTTGAGGGAAATTTTCTACTGTCCTACAAACCTTTGCACTTGGAGGCCCAACAACGTCTACAAGAAGAAGGTTGTGTAGTAGACATCACTACCTCTACATCTACCGTCTGGATAGCATAAATGGATATACTTGAATAAGAATTTTTCAATGAAACACATCGGTGAAGCTGCTTATATATTGGGCATCAAGATCTATAGAGATTGATCAAGACGCTTAATTGGACTTTCAAAAAGCACATACCTTGATAAAGTTTTGAAGAAGTTCAAAATCGAACAGTCAAAGAAATGGTTCTTGCTTGTGTTACAAGGTGTGAAGTTGAGTCAGACTCAATGCCCGACCACTTCAGAAGATAGAGAAAAAATGAAATTCATTCCCTATGCCTCAGTCATAGGTTCTATCATGTATGCAATGTTGTGTACCAGACCTGATGTGTGCCTTGCTATAAGTTTAGCAGGGAGGTACCAAAGTAATCCAGGAGTGGATCACTGGACAGCGGTCAAAAATATCCTGAAATACCTGAAAAGGACTAAGGATATGTTTCTCGTTTATGGAGGTGACAAAGAGCTTATCGTAAATGGTTACATCGATGCAAGATTTGACACTGATCTGGATGACTCTAAGTCGCAAACCGGATACATATTTATATTGAATGGTGGAGTTGTAAGTTGGTGCAGTTCCAAGCAGAGCGTCGTGGTGGGATCTACGTGTGAAGCGGAGTACATAGCTGCTTCGGAAGCAGCAAATGAAGGAGTCTGGATGAAGGAGTTCATATCCAATCTAGGTGTAATACCTAGCGCATCGGGTCCAATGAAAATCTTTTGTGACAATACTGGAGAAATTGCCTTGGCGAAGGAATCCAGATTTCACAAGAGAACCAAACACATCAATAGGCGCTTCAATTGCATCCGCGATCAAGTCAAGGCTGGAGACATAGAGATTTGCAATATACATATGGATCTGAATGTTGCAGACCCGTTGACTAAGCATCTTCCACGAGCAAAACATGATCAGCACCAAGACTCCATGGGTGTTAGAATCATTACTATGTAATCTAGATTATTGACTCTAGTGCAAGTGGGAGACTGAAGGAAATATGCCCTAAAGGCAATAATAAAGTTGTTATTTATATTTCCTTGTATCATGATAAATGTTTATTATTCATGCTAGAATTGTATTAACACGAAACTTATTACATGTGTGAATACATAGACAAAAACAAAGTGTCCCTAGTATGCCTCTACTTGACTAGCTCGTTAATCAAGGATGGTTAAGTTTCCTAACCATAGACATGTGTTGTCATTTGATGAACAGGATCACATCATTAGAGAACGATGTGATGGACAAGACCCATCCGTTAGCTTAGCATAATGATCGTTAAGTTTTATTGCTATTGCTTTCTTCATGACTTATACAATTCCTCTGACTATGAGATTATGAAACTCCCGAATACCGGAGGAACACCTTGTGTGGTATCAAATGTCACAACGTAACTGGGTGATTATAAAGATGCTCTAAATGTGTCTCCGAAGGTGTTTGTTGGTTTGGCATAACTCGAGATTAGGATTTGTCACTCCGAGTATCGGAGAGGTATCTCTGGGCCCTCTCGGTAATACACATCACTATAAGCCTTGTAAGCAATGTGACTAATGAGTTAGTTGCGGGATGATGTATTACGGAACGAGTAAAGAGATTTGCCGGTAACGAGATTGAACTTGGTATGACGATACCGACGATCGAATCTCGGGCAAGTAACATACCGATGACAAAGGGAATGATGTATATTGTTATTGCAGTTACACCAATAAAGATCTTCGTAGAATATTGTAACGCCCCAGATGTAACTTTCCCAATTTGTACTCCAACTCTTGCCGTTTCCGGCATTAAGAACAAATACCCACTTCCCAACATCAATGAGCTGTCCGAACAACTCAAGGGTGCCCAAGTATTCTCCAAGCTGGATCTTTGTATGGGTTATCATCAAATTCGTATCCGTGAGCAAGATATTCCCAAGACGGCCTTCAGAACAAGCTATGGGTCATATGAATACACTGTCATGTCTTTTGGCCTTGCCAACGCTCCTCCGACGTTCTCTCGCATGATGAACTTCATCTTCAACCCCTACACCAATGACTTCGTTTTGGTCTATCTCGACGACATTCTGGTTTTCTCGAAGAACAAGGAAGATCATGCCAAGCACTTGCGTTTGGTTCTTGACAAGCTCAGGGAACATCAGTTCTACGCCAAGTTCTCCAAGTGTGAATTTTGGCTCGATGAGGTGCTTTATCTTGGCCATATCATCTCTACCAAGGGCATTTCCGTGGATCCTGAGAAGGTGTCTGCAATTGTTAATTGGGAACCTCCTCAGAACGTGAAGCAACTCCGTAGCTTCCTCGGTCTTGCAAGCTACTGCCGAAGATTCGTTGAAATTTTTTCCAAGATCGCGAAGCCTCTCTCAAATCTTCTTCAGAAGCACGTCAAGTACGTTTGGTCTCCGGAGTGTGATATTGCTTTCAACTCTTTGAAAGAGAAGTTGATCACTGCTCCAGTTCTGACTCCGCCTGATGAAACCAAGCCGTACGAGGTCTTTTGTGATGCCTCTCTCCAAGGTCTCGGTGCTGTACTGATGCAAGAGAAGAAAGTTGTTGCTTATACCTCTCGCCAGTTGAAGCCTAATGAGAAGAACTACCCCACTCATGATCTCGAGTTGGCGGCAGTTGTGCATGCTTTGTTGACTTGGAGACATCTTCTATTGGGAAGAAAAGTGGACATTTTCACTGATCACAAGAGTCTCAAGTACATCTTCACCTAGCCTAATCTCAACCTCAGGCAGACTCGATGGGTCGAAATGATTCAAGAGTACAATCCGAGTATCGAGTATACTCTAGGCAAGGCTAATGTGATTGCTGACGCTTTGAGCAGAAAAGCATACTGCAACAGTCTGATTCTCAAGCCTTATCAACCCGAGCTTTGTGAAGCTTTCCGCAAACTTAATCTGCAAATTGTTCCTCAAGGTTTCCTCACCAACCTTCAAGTCTCTCCTACCTTGGAAGACCAGATTCGCCAAGCCCAGCTTCTTTATGCTATGGTGAAAAAGGTGAAGATTGGTATCGCAAAGAGTCAGTCCAAGTACAAGTGCTACCGACTTGATGACAAGGACACTCTCTTCTTCGAGGATCGAATTGTTGTGCCCAAAGGTGAACTTCATAAAGTGATCATGAACGAGGCTCACAACTCTCTCCTCTCCATCCACCCTGGGAGCACGAAGATGTATCAGGATCTGAAGCAAACTTATTGGTGGACTCGAATGAAGCGCGAGATCGCTCAATTCGTGAATGAATGTGATGTCTGCAGAAGAGTGAAGGCAGAACACCAAAGGCCAGCGGGTCTCGTCCAACCTCTTGCCATTCCAGAATGGAAGTTTGACCACATTGAAATGGACTTCGTGACTGGGTTTCCAAAGTCCAAGCGTGGCAATGATGCTATATTTGTTGTCATCGACAAGCTCACCAAAGTGGCTCATTTTCTGCCTATCAAAGAGTCAATCACTGCAGCTCAATTGGCGAAACTCTACACCTCTCGAATTGTCTCTCTGCACGGTATTCCTCAAGTGATATCTTTAGACCGTGGCAGCATCTTTACCTCCAAGTTTTGGGATTCTTTTCAGAAGGCCATGGGCACCAACATCCGCTTCAGCACTGCTTTCCATCCTCAAACAAGCGGTCAAGTCGAGCGTGTCAACCAAATTCTTGAAGATATGCTCAGGGCTTGTGTTATCTCCTTCGGCATGAAGTGGGAGGATTGTCTTCCTTATGCTGAATTCTCATACAACAACAGTTTTCAAGCAAGTTCGGGCAAGGCCCCATTTGAAATTCTGTATGGTAGGAAGTGCCGTACACCTCTCAACTGGTCTGAAACCGGTGAACGTCAGCTGCTGGGTAATGACCTAATCACAGAGGCAGAAGAAATGTGCAAGGTCATTCGTGATAACCTCAAAGCAGCCCAATCCCGCCAGAAGAGCTACTATGATAGTAAGCACCGTGATTTGGCTTTCGAGATCGGAGATCATGTCTACCTCCGCGTCACTCCTATGAAAGGGACTCGTCGCTTCGGTATCAAGGGGAAGCTTGCCCCCAGATACGTCGGACCTTTCAAGATTGTCAGCAAGAGAGGCGACCTCGCCTATCAACTCGAGCTTCCTTCAAACTTCGCCAATATTCATGATGTGTTCCATGTCTCCCAACTACGAAAGTGCTTCAAGACGCCTGAACGCACTGTCAACTTCGAGGACATTGAGCTCCAAGAAGATCTCTCCTATCGTGAGCACCCAGTTGCAATCCTTGAAGAGACAGAACGCAGGACTCGCAACAAGTCAATCAAATTTCTCAAAGTCAAGTGGTCACACCATTCCGACCGTGAAGCTACCTGGGAACGCGAGGATCACCTCCGTTCTGAGTACCCGGAGTTCTTTCAGTCCTAGATCTCGGGACGAGATCTTTTCGTAGTGGTGGAGTGTTGTAACGCCCCAGATGTAACTTTCCCAATTTGTACTCCAACTCTTGCCGTTTCCAGAATTAAGTTATATTTATTCCTCGGGTTCGGGTCTTTGTCTCCGTGTGTTGTTTTCGTTTTCATGCATTTCATATCATGTCATCACATGCATTGCATTTGCATACATGTTCATCTCATGCATTCGAGCATTTTCCTCGTTGTCCGTTTTGCATTCCGGCACTTCGTTCTCCTCCGGTGGCCATTTCTAGCTTTCTTTCGTGTGTGGGGATTAAACATTTCCGGATTGGACCGAGACTTGCCATGCGGCCTTGGTTTACTACCGGTAGACCACCTGTCAAGTTTCGGGTCATTTGGACTTCGTTTGATACTCCAACGGTTAACCGAGGGACCGAAAAGGCCTCGTGTGTGTTGCAGCCCAACACCCCTCCAATTTCGCCCAAAACCCACCAAACTCTGCTCCATCGTCTCGGTCGTTCGATCACGATCGCGTGGGCGAAAACCGCACCTCATTTGGACTCTCCTAGCTCCCTCTATGCCTATAAATACCCCTCCATTTCGGATCTCGTCTCCCCCGTCCAAACCCTAATTTTTTCCAGATCCGCCGCTCCACCCGCCGACGGACACGTCCGAATCGGGCCGGACATGTCCGCCCTGCCGCCGCCAGCCAACCACCGCCCGCCACGTGGCAGGTCGGCCACCGCCGCCACCGCAGCCCGCCGAGGCCCGTCTCCGGCCCTCCTCCCCGCCGCACGGGCCCGAGGCCATCTCCCCGCGCCGCCTTCGTCATCCCCGGCTTGTTGGGGAACGTAGTAATTTCAAAAATTTCCTACGCACACGCAAGATCATGGTGATGCATAGCAACGAGAGGGGAGAGTGTTGTCTACGTACCAACGCAGACCGACTGCGGAGGCGATCACACAACGTAGAGGAAGTAGTCGTACGTCTTCTTCCCGATCCGACCGATCCAAGCACCGTTACTCCGGCACCTCCGAGTTCTTAGCACACGTTCAGCTCGATGACGATCCTCGGGCTCCGATCCAGCAAAGCGTCGAGGAAGAGTTCCGTCAGCACGACGGCGTGGTGACGATCTTGATATACTACCGACGCAGGGCTTCGCCTAAGCACTGCAACGGTATGATCGAGGTGGAATTTGGTGGCAGGGGGCACCGCACACGGCTAAGGAACGATCTCAAGGATCAACTTGTGTGTCTATGGGGTGCCCCTTGCCCTTGTATATAAAGGATGGAGGAGGAGGAGGCCGGCCAAGGCAAAGGTGCGGCCAAGATAGGGAGTCCTACTAGGACTCCAAGTCCTAGTTGGAGTCCACCAAGAGGGGAGGAAGGGAGAAGGAATAGGAGGAGAAGGAGAGGTGGCCGGCCCCCTTTTCCCTAGTCCAATTCGGACCAAAGGGGAGGGGGGGCGCAGCAGCCTTTTCCTCTTCCCACTAAATCCCATCAAGGCCCATTACTTCTCCCGTAACTACCCGGTACTCCGAAAAATACCCGAATCACTCGGAACCTTTCCGATGTCCGAATATAGTCGTCCAATATATCGATCTTTACGTGTCGACCATTTCGAGACTCCTTGTCATGTACCCGATCTCATCCGGGACTCCGAACTCCTTCGGTACATCAAAACTCATAAACTCATAATATAACTGTCATCAAAACCTTAAGCGTGCGGACCCTACGGTTCGAGAACAATATAGACATGACCGAGACACGTCTCCGGTCAATAACCAATAGCGGGACCTGGATGCCCATATTGGCTCCTACATATTCTACGAAGATCTTTATCGGTCAGACCGCATAACAACATACGTTGTTCCCTTTGTCATCGGTATGTTACTTGCCCGAGATTCGATCGTCGGTATCCAATACCTAGTTCAATCTCGTTACCAGCAAGTCTCTTTACTCGTTCCGTAATACATCATCTCGCAACTAACTTCTTAGTTGCAATGCTTGCAAGGCTTATGTGATGTGCATTACCGAGAGGGCCTAGAGATACCTCTCCGACAATCGGAGTGACAAATCCTAATCTTGAAATACGCCAACCCAACATCTACCTTTGGAGACACCTGTAGTACTCCTTTATAATCACCCAGTTACGTTGTGACGTTTGGTAGCACCCAAAGTGTTCCTCCGGTAAACGGGAGCTGCATAATCTCATAGTCATAGGAACATGTATAAGTCATGAAGAAAGCAATAGCAACATACTAAACGATCGGGTGCTAAGCTAATGGAATGGGTCATGTCAATCAGATCATTCAACTAATGATGTGATCCCGTTAATCAAATAACAACTCTTTGTTCATGGTTAGGAAACATAACCATCTTTGATTAACGAGCTAGTCAAGTAGAGGCATACTAGTGACACTCTGTTTGTCTATGTATTCACACATGTATTATGTTTCCGGTTAATACAATTCTAGCATGAATAATAAACATTTATCATGATATAAGGAAATAAATAATAACTTTATTATTGCCTCTAGGGCATATTTCCTTCAGTCTCCCACTTGCACTAGAGTCAATAATCTAGTTCACATCGCCATGTGATTTAACAGCAATAGTTCACATCACCATGTGATTAACACCCATAGTTCACATCGTCATGTGACCAACACTCAAAGGGTTTACTAGGGTCAGTAATCTAGTTCACATCTCTATGTGATTAACACCCAAAGAGTACTAAGGTGTGATCATGTTTTGCTTGTGAGATAATTTTAGTCCACGGGTCTGTCACATTCAGATCCGTAAGTATTTTGTAAGTACTATGTCTACAATGCTCTACACGGAGCTACTCTAGCTAATTGCTCCCACTTTCAATATGTATCCAGATTGAGACTTAGAATCATCTGGATCAGTGTCAAAAACTTGCATCGACGTAACCCTTTACGACGAACCTTTTTGTCACGTCCATAATCGAGAAACATATCCTTATTTCACTAAGGATAATTCTGACCGCTGTCTAGTGATCTACTCCTAGATCACTATTGTACTCCCTTGCCAAAATCAGTGTAGGGTATACAATAGATCTGGTACACAGCATGGCATACTTTATAGAACCTATGGCCAAGGCACAGGGAATGACTTTCATTCTCTTTCTATCTTTTGTCGTGGTCGGGTTTTGAGTCTTACTCAATTTCACACCTTGTAACACAGGCAAGAACTCTTTCTTTGACTGTTCCATTTTGAACTACTTCAAAATCTTGTCAAGGTATGTACTCATTGAAAAAACTTAACAAGCTTCTTGGTCTATCTCTATAGATCTTGGAGCTCAATATGTAAGCAGCTTCACCGAAGTCTTTCTTTGAAAAACTCCTTTCAAACACTCCTTTATGCTTTACAGAATAATTCTACATTATTTCCGATCAACAATTCACATATACTTTATCAGAAATGCTGTAGTGCTCCCACTCACTTTCTTGTAAATGCAGGCTTCACCGCAAGTCTGTATAAAACTATATGCTTTGATCAACTTATCAAAGCGTGTATTCCAACTCTGAGATGCTTGCACCAGTCCATAGATGAATCGCTGGAGCTTGCATATTTTGTTAGCACCTTTAGGATTGACAAAACCTACTGGTTGCATCATATACAACTCTTCTTTAAGAAATCCATTAAGGAATGCAGTTTTGTTTATCCATTTGCCAGATTTCATAAAATGCGGCAATTGCTAACATGATTCGGACAGACTTAAGCATAGATACGGGTGAGAAACTCTCATCGTAGTCAACACTTTGAACTTGTCGAAAACCTTTTGCGACAATTCTAGCTTTGTAGATAGTAACACTACTATCAGCGTCCGTCTTCCTCTTGAAGATCCATTTATTCTCAATTGCTTGCTGATCATCGGGCAAGTCAACCAAAGTCCAAACTTTGTTCTCATACATGGATCATATCTCAGATTTCATGGCCTCAAACCATTTCGCGGAATCTGGGCTCATCATCGCTTCCTTATAGTTCACAAGTTTGTCATGGTCTAGTAACATGACTTCCAGAACAGGATTACCGTACCACTCTAGTGCAGATCTCACTCTGGTTTACCTACGAGATTCCGTAGTAACTTGATCTGAAGTTACATGATCATCATCATTAGCTTCCTCACTAATTGGTGTAGGTGTCACAGAAACTGGTTTCTGTGATGTACTACTTTCCAATAAGGGAGAAGGTACAATTACCTTATCAAGTTTTCCACTTTCCTCCCACTCACTTCTTTCGAGAGAAACTCCTTTTCTGGAAAGGATCCATTCTCGGCAACGAATATCTTGCCTTCGGATCTGTGATAGAAGGTGTACCCAACAGTCTCCTTTTGGGTATCCTATGAAGACATATTTCTCCGATTTGGTTTTGAGCTTATCAGGATGAAACTTTTTCACATAAGCATCACAACCCCAAACTTTAAGAAACGACTACTTTGGTTTCTTGCTAAACCACAGTTCAGATTGTGTCGTCTCAACGGACTTAGATGGTGCCCCTTTTTTTAACGTGAATGCAGCTGTCTCTAATGCATAACCCCAAAACGATAGTGGTAGATCGGTAAGAGACATCATAGATCGCACTGTATCTAATAAAGTACGGTTATGACGTTCGGACACACCATTACACTATGGTGTTCCATGTGGCGTGAGTAGTGAAACTATTTCACATTGTTTTTAACTGAAGGCCAAACTCGTAACTCAAATACTCTTCTCTACGATCAGATCATAGAAACTTTATTTTCTTGTTACGATGATTTTTTCCACTTCACTCTGAAATTCTTTGAACTTTTCAAATGTTTCAGACTTTATGTTTCATCAAGTAGATATACTCATATCTGCTCAAATCATCCGTGAAGATCAGAAAATAATGATACCTGTCGCGAGCCTCAATATTCATCGGACCACATACATCAGTATGTATGATTTCCAACAAATTTGTTGCTCGCTCCATTGTTCCGAAGAACAGAGTCTTGGTAATCTTGCCCATGAGGCATGGTTCGCAAGCATCAACTGATTCATAATCAAGTGATTCCAAAAGCCCATCAGCATGGAGTTTCTTCATGCGCTTTACACCAATATGACCTAAACAGCAGTGCCACAAATAAGTTGCACTATCATTATTAACTTTGCATCTTTTGGTGTCAATATTATGAATATGTGTATCACTATGATCGAGATCCAACGAACTTGTTTCATTGGGTGTATGACCATCGAAGGTTTTATTCATGTAAACAGAACAACAATTATTCTCTGACTTTAATGAATAACCGTATTGCAATAAACATGATCAAATCATATTCATGCTCAACGCAAAAACCAAATAACACTTATTTAAGTTCAACACTAATCCCGAAAGTATAGGGGAGTGTGTGATGATGATCATATCAATCTTGGAACTACTTCCAACATCCATCGTCACTTCACCCTTAACTAGTCTCTGTTTATTCTGCAACTCCTGTTTCGAGTTACTACTCTTAGCAACTGAACCAATATCAAATACCGAAGGGTTGCTATAAACACTAGTAAAGCACACATCAATAACATGTATATCAAATATACTTTTGTTCACTTTGCCATCCTTCTTATCCGCCAAATACTTGGGGCAGTTCCGCTTCCAGTGACTAGTCCCTTTGAAGTAGAAGCACTTAGTCTCAGGCTTAGGATCAGACTTGGGCTTCTTCACTTGAGCAGCAATTTGCTTGCCGTTCTTCTTGAAGTTCCCCTTCTTCCCTTTGCCCTTTTTCTTGAAACTAGTGGTCTTGTCAACCATCAACACTTGATGTTTTTCTTGATTTCTACCTTCGTTGATTTCAGCATCACGAAGAGCTTGGGAGTTGTTTCTGTTATCCCTTGCATATTATAGCTCATCACGAAGTTCTACTAACTTGGTGATGGTGACTAGAGAATTCTGTCAATCACTATCTTATCTGGAAGATTAACTCCCACTTGATTCAAGCGATTGTAGTACCCAGACAATCTGAGCACATGCTCACTGGTTGAGCGATTCTCCTCCATCTTTTAGCTATAGAACTTGTTGGAGACTTCATATCTCTCAACTCGGGTATTTGCTTGAAATATTAACTTCAACTCCTGGAACATCTCATATGGTCCATGACGTTCAAAACGTCTTTGAAGTCCCGATTCTAAGCCATTAAGCATGGTGCACTAAACTATCAAGTAGTCATCATATTGAGCTAGCCAAACGTTCATAACGTCTTCATCTGCTCCTGCAATAGGTCTATCACCTAGCGGTGCATCAAGGACATAATTCTTCTGTGCAGCAATGAGGATAAACCTCAGATCACGGATCCAATCCGCATCATTGCTACTAACATCTTTCAACACAATTTTCTCTAGGAACATATCAAAATAAACACAGGGAAGCAACAACGCGAGCTATTGATCTACAACATGATTTGCAAAATACTACCAGGACTAAGTTCATGATAAATTTAAGTTCAATTTAATCATATTACTTAAGAACTCCCACTTAGATAGACATCCCTCTAATCCTCTAAGTGATCACGTGATCCAAATCAACTAAACCATAACCGATCATCACGTGAGATGGAGTAGTTTTCAATGGTGAACATCATCATGTTGATCATATCTACTATATGATTCACGCTCGACCTTTCGGTCTCTGTGTTCCGAGGCCATATCTGCATATGCTAAGCTCGTCAAGTTTAACCTGAGTATTCTGCGTGTGCAAAACTGGCTTGCACCCGTTGTAGATGGACGTAGAGCTTATCACACCCGATCATCACGTGGTGTCTGGGCACGACGAACTTTGGCAACGGTGCATACTCAGGGAGAACACTTCTTGATAATTTAGTGAGAGATCATCTTATAATGCTACCGTCAATCAAAGCAAGATAAGATGCATAAAAGATAAACATCACATGCAATCAATATAAGTGATATGATATGGCCATCATCATCTTGTGCTTGTGATCTCCATCTCCGAAGCACCGTCATGATCACCATCGTCACCGGCGCGACACCTTGATCTCCATCGTAGCATCGTTGTCGTCTCGCCAATCTTATGCTTCCATGACTATCACTACGCTTAGTAATAAAGTAAAGCATTACATCGCGATTGCATTGCATACAATAAAGCGACAACCATATGGCTCCTGCCAGTTGCCAATAACTTGGTTACAAAACATGATCATCTCATACAATAAAATCAGCATCATGCCTTGACCATATCACATCACAACATGCCCTGCAAAAACAAGTTAGACGTCCTCTACTTTGTTGTTGCAAGTTTTACGTGGCTGCTACGGGCTTAAGCAAGAACTCATCTCACCTACGCATCAAAACCACAACGATAGTTTGTCAAATAGACTCCGTTTTAACCTTCTCAAGGACCGGGCGTAGCCACACTCGGTTCAACTAAAGTTGGAGAGACAGTCGCCCGCAAGCCATCTATGTGCAAAGCACGTCGAGGGAACCGGTCTCGCGTAAGCGTACGCGTAAGGTTGGTCCAGGTCGTCTCGTCCAACAATACCGCCGAACCAAAGTATGACAGGCTGGTAGGCAGTATGACTTGTATCGCCCACAACTCACTTGTGTTCTACTCGTGCAAATAACATCAAACCATAAAACCTAGGCTCGGATGCCACTGTTGGGGAACGTAGTAATTTCAAAAATTTCCTACACACACGCAAGATCATGGTGATGCATAGCAACGAGAGGGGAGAGTGTTGTCTACGTACCAACGCAGGCCGACTGCGGAAGCGATCACACAACGTAGAGGAAGTAGTCGTACGTCTTCTTCCCGATCCGACCGATCCAAGCACCGTTACTCCGGCACCTCCGAGTTCTTAGCACACGTTCAGCTCGATGACGATCCTCGGGCTCCGATCCAGCAAAGCGTCGAGGAAGAGTTCCGTCAGCATGACGGCGTGGTGACGATCTTGATGTACTACCGACGCAGGGCTTCGCCTAAGCACTGCAACGGTATGATCAAGGTGGAATTTGGTGGCAGGGGGCACCGCACACGGCTAAGGAACGATCTCAAGGATCAACTTGTGTGTCTATGGGGTTCCCCCTGCCCTTGTATATAAAGGATGGAGGAGGAGGAGGCCGGCCAAGGCAAAGGTGCGGCCAGGATAGGGAGTCCTACTGGGACTCCAAGTCCTAGTAGGAGTCCACCAAGAGGGGAGGAAGGGAGAAGGAATAGGAGGAGAAGGAGAGGTGGCCGGCCCCCTTTTCCCTAGTCCAATTCGGACCAAAGGGGAGGGGGCGCAGCAGCCTTTTCCTCTTCCCACTAAAGCCCATCAAGGCCCATTACTTCTCCCGTAACTACCCGGTACTCCGAAAAATACCCGAATCACTCGGAACCTTTCCGATGTCCGAATATAGTCGTCCAATATATCGATCTTTACGTCTCGACCATTTCGAGACTCCTCGTCATGTCCCCGATCTCATCCGGGACTCCGAACTCCTTCGGTACATCAAAACTCATAAACTCATAATATAACTGTCATCGAAACCTTAAGCGTGCGGATATTGGCTCCTACATCGTAGCGTCGTTGTCGTCTGTTGTCAATAACCAATAGCGGGACCTGGATGCCCATATTGGCTCCTACATATTCTACGAAGATCTTTACCGGTCAGACCGCATAACAACATACGTTGTTCCCTTTGTCATCGGTATGTTACTTGCCCGAGATTCGATCGTCGGTATCCAATACCTAGTTCAATCTCGTTACCGGCAAGTCTCTTTACTCGTTCCGTAATACATCATCTCGCAACTAACTTCTTAGTTGCAATGCTTGCAAGGCTTATGTGATGTGCATTACCGAGAGGGCCCAGAGATACCTCTCCGACAATCGGAGTAACAAATCCTAATCTCGAAATACGCCAACCCAACATCTACCTTTGGAGACACCTGTAGTACTCCTTTATAATCACCCAGTTACGTTGTGACGTTTGGTAGCACCCAAAGTGTTCCTCCGGTAAACGGGAGCTGCATAATCTCATAGTCATAGGAACATGTATAAGTCATGAAGAAAGCAATAGCAACATACTAAACGATCGGGTGCTAAGCTAATGGAATGGGTCATGTCAATCAGATCATTCAACTAATGATGTGATCCCGTTAATCAAATAACAACTCTTTGTTCATGGTTAGGAAACATAACCATCTTTGATTAACGAGCTAGTCAAGTAGAGGCATACTAGTGACACTCTGTTTGTCTATGTATTCACACATGTATTATGTTTCCGGTTAATACAATTCTAGCATGAATAATAAACATTTATCATGATATAAGGAAATAAATAATAACTTCATTATTGCCTCTAGGGCATATTTCCTTCACGGCTCCAGCCGCCAGAGCCCGCACCTCGCCTCGCCGCCGGCCGCCGCAAGCTCCGCCACCACGCCACCCGCGCCCGGCCGCCTTCGACGGCGCTCCGCCCGCTGCCTCGACCCGAAGCTCGCCGCGCCACCATCGTCGGTGCCGCCGCCCCCACCGGCCGGCCTCTCCCTCTCGCCGGCGACCTCGTCTCCGGCCACCGCGACCTCCGGTTCCGGCGACCTCGGCGTGGTTGCTACAGTGCCTGCTACAGTGCACGGGATCCGGATATGGATCTAGATCCGGTTGACCTTTTACCCCTAACCCTAATTTTTATGCTATGTTTGACTACTCATATCTCCGCATCCGTAGCTCCGTTTTGGACATATGATATATCAAAATCTTCGTCTCGACGAGTACATCATTTCATTCCATTGCATCATTTGCATTTGAGTTCATATTGATGCCCAAAATGCTGTTAGAAGGAGGCATTGTGAGTTAAATTGCAGATCCGTTAGCTCATCATTGACTTTTGTCATTTTTGCCATGATTATTGTGTGCATGATATGCCTGCGCCCCTTTGGGATGAATTGTCAAGCATTTTGTCTTCTTTCCAGAGGTGCCACCCATGCATTTCTAGGATGTGTGTGGTGTCTTGTGCAAGCTTGCAAAGAGGGGTACCTGAGATTGGTGATTTCAGGGACTTAGTGATTTTCACTAAGTCTGGGATATTTTAGTTCATGATGGTATATGTCCAGCTTGTTTCCTAGTGATCCGTGCCTCTTTTGAGGATGATCAGTAAGGGAGTTTTGATATTCTTGTTATGCTCTATCTATCCATGTCTTTACTTGTTATGTTGTAGCACCCTAGGTTGAGTCAATCGAGCTCAACTTTTGCATCGTTGTTAATTTGGGCAGATCATGAACTCTTTTGCGATTTTGCCGGTGCTATTGCTAGTGATCCATGCATGCTATGCCATTGTTCTTGCCATGTATAGCTAGCATTTTGTGCCTTCTTTATGGGTATATGCTTGCCTTGCCATGACTTGCACCGTAGTGAGTGCATCGAGCTCGTTTACATGTCTCCATGAGTTATAATTTCAGCATGTCTCAAGTCTGAAAACTGATTGTGTTTCATCTATATTCGTGTGCTCGTTAGAGTATTTTGTGAACCCTTTTGGCCCCTGGTCACTTTGGGTGTTTTGTTAAGCTTGTTGAGTATCTCAATGCCATGCTCTTAATTTTCATGTTCAGGTTATGTTTCATGTTGTTTTGCTGCTCCGAAGAGAGCATCGTAGTCTGAAATTTCAGACTAGTGTTAATTTCACTAAGTCTGAAATCTGTTTTGCTTACTCAGTTTTGCCATGGTTGTTTGAACCTCTTAATGGATGAATTTGCCTATGGCTCAGTCCTAGTGATTTGTTAAGCATCTTGTATACACCCCTGCCATGTATTTTGTTTTCATGTTTGGTGGCTGTAGCATGTTCACTTCGTTGCATTTAGGAGCCTTCTTGCTGTAAATCGCAGATCGGTTCGTTTCGTAAAACGCTTGCCATTTCCAAACCGTAGCTCCGATTCCTATGATCTTTATATCGTTTTCAGGGGATTTCTTCCCCTCTATCCAGTGGCACACTTGGTTTTCCAAGTAGAGGCCAGGTTCATGCATTTCCTGTCACGTCTTGCATTTTGCATCCCGCATCGCATCCCGCATAGCATACCATCTTTGCATATTATTGGTTGCCCTTGCACGTGGTTGATTGTATCCTTGTTGCTTGTTTGTGTTGTTGGGTAGAGCCAGGAGACGAGTTCGCTAACGAGGAGCCCGTTGAGTTTGCTTTTGAGGATCCAGTCAACTCTGACAACTGTGCAGGCAAGATGATCATACCCTCGAAATCACTACTATCTTTGCTATGCTAGTTTGCTCGCTCTTTTGCTATGCCATTGCTATGATGCCTACCACTTGCTTGTCAGCCTCCCAATTTCCATGATTGAGCCTCTAACCCACCTTTGTCCTAGCAAACCGTTGATTGGCTATGTTACCGCTTTGCTCAGCCCCCTTCTTATAGCGTTGTAAGTTGCAGGTGAAGATTGGAGCCGTTCCTTGTTGGAACATTTATTTACTTGTTGGGATATCATTATATTGCCATGTTATCTTAATTCATCTATATACTTGGTAAAGGGTGGAAGTCTCGGCCTCTCGCCTAGTGTTTTGTTCCACTCTTGCCGCCCTAGTTTCTGTCATATCGGTGTTATGTTCCCGGATTGTTGCGTCCCTTACGCGGTTGGGCTATAATGGGAACCCCTTGATAGTTCGCCTTGATTAAAGCTTTTCCAGCAATGCCCAACATTGGTTTTACCATTTGCCACCTAGCCTCTTTTCCCCTTGGGTTTCCGGAGCCCGAGGGTCATCTTGTTTTAACCCCCCCGGGCCAGTGCTCCTCTGAGTGTTGGTCCCACCGAGCGATGTCCGGGGCTACCAGGGGCAACTCTGGGCTGGCCTACCCGACGTCTGGCTCATCTGAGTGTGCCCTGAGAACGAGATATGTGCAGCTCCTATCGGGATTTGTCGGCACATTCGGGCGGTGTTGCTGGACTTGTTTTGACCTGTCGAATCATCTTGTTGTACCGAGATACCGAGTCTGATCGGTGTGTCTTGGGTGGAGGTCTATTCCTTCGTTGACCGTGAGAGCTTGTTATGGGCTAAGTTGGGACCCCCTGCAGGGATTGATCTTTCGAAAGCCGTGCCCGCGGTTATGAGCAGAAGGGAATTTGTTAATGTCCGGTTGTAGAAAACTTGAACCTTAATTAATTAAAATGAATCAACCGAGTGTGTTGCCGTGATGGCCTCTTCTCGGCGGAGTCCGGGAAGCGGACACGGTGTTGGAGTTATGTTTGCGCAGGTTGCTCTCTAGTTTCTCGCTCGTGCTTTGCCTCCTCTTCTCGCTCTCTTTTGCGAATAAGTTAGCCACCATATATGCTAGTCGCTTGCTGCAGCTCCACTTACATTACCCCTTTCCTACCTATTAAGCTTAAATAGTCCTGATCGCGAGGGTGCGAGATTGCTGAGTCCCTGTGGCTCACAGATTACTATTACCCCAGATGCAGGGACAGATGATACAGCTCCAGATGGCGTGCTCGAGCTAAAGCGGGAGTACGACAAGGACTCTCAGCGTTACTATGTGTCTTTTCCTGATGATGAGTAGTGGTGCCTATTCGGGGTTAGATTCAGGGCCTTGTCGCATGTTGGGGGTCTTTTCTATTTTGGCGCCGTAGTCGGGCCATGAGTGAATTGTATGATGGATGTTATTTATGTACCTTGATGTGACGTGGCGAGTGTAAGCCAACTATGTTCTTCCCCTTTATATTATTTATGTACATGGGATGTGTGATGATTTCCCGACTTGCGACATTGCTTTCAATGCGGCTATGCCTCTAAGTCGTGCCTCGACACGTGGGAGATATAGCCGCATCGAGGGCGTTACAAATATGTAGGAACCAATATAAGCATCCAGGTTCTGCTGTTGGTTATTGACCGGAGATGTGTCTCAGTCATGCCTACATAGTTCTCGAACCCATAGGATTCGCATGCTTAATGTTCGATGACGATTTGTATTATGAGTTACGTGTTTTGTCGCCGTAGTTTGTTCGGAGTCCCGGATGAGATCACAGACATGACGAGGAGTCTCGAAATGGTCGAGATGTAAAGATTCATATATTGGAAGGTTATATACGGACACCAGAATGGTTCCGAAGAGGTTCGCGGATTTTTACGAGTACTCGGAGGTTACCGGAACCCCCTGGGAAAGTTAATGGGCCTCATGGGCCATAGTGGAGAGGAGGAGGAAGGTCACAGGAGGTGCCCCGCCATAGTAGTCCAAATTGGACAGGGGGTGGGGGCGCGGCCCACCTTTCCTTCTCCCTCTCCCCCTCTTTCCCCTTTGCCCCTCTCCGCTGGAAGGAAGGGGGGAGCCGACTAGGACTAGGAGTCCTAGTTGGACTCCCCCCACTTGGCGCGCCCCTAGGGCCGACCGATCGACCTCCCCTCTCCTCCTATATATATGGGGTCGGGGGCACCCCCAAAGGCACATCAATTGTTCTCTTAGCCGTGTGCGGTGCCCCCCTACACAGATTACTCCTCCGGTCATAGCGTCGTAGTGCTTAGGCGAAGCCCTGCGTGGATCACATCACCATCACCGTCACCACGCCGTCGTGCTGACAGAACTCTCCCTCGACCCTCTGCTGGATCAAGAGTTAGAGGGACGTCATCGAGCTAAACGTGTGCTGAACACGCAGGTGCCGTAGGTTCGGTACTAAGATCAGTTGGATCGTGAAGACGTTCAACTACATCAACCGCGTTAAACTAACACTTCCGCTTTCGGTATACGAGGGTACGTGGACACACTCTCTCCCTCCCGTTGCTATGCTTCTCCTAGATAGATCTTGCGTGCTCATAGGAATTTTTTTGAAATTGCATGCTACGTTCCCCAACATATATATTGATCATTGCCTAGATATCATCATAACTATTCAATTTTCTATCAATTTCCCAACAATAAATTGTTTACCCACCGTGTGCTATTCTCGAGAGAAGCCACTAGTGAAATCTACGGCCCCCGGTGATACGTCTCCAACGTATCTATAACTTTTGATTGTTCCATGATATTATATTATCTATCTCGGATGTATTACTTGCATTTATATGCTATTTTATATGATTTTTTGGGACTGGCCTATTAACCTAGAGGCCAGTGCCAGTTTTTGTTTTTTCCTTTTTTTGAGTTTCGCAGAAAAGGAATATCAAACGGAGTCCAATTGACCTGAAAATTTGTGGAGATTATCTTTGGAAAATATAAAAAAAACTAGAACGAAAAGATATCGGAGAGAAGTCCCGAGGCCACCACAAGGGTGAAGGGCGCCCCCACCCCCTAGGGTGCGCCCTCCATCCTTGTCGTTGCCTCGTGGGCCCCCTGACTTGTCCCTGACGCCAACACCTCTTATAAATCCCCAAACCTCTAGAACAGAACCTATATTGGGATTCCGCCGCCGCAAGCCATTATAGCCACGAAAAACCAATCGAGACCCTATTCCGGCACCCTGCCGGAGGGGTGAATCATCACTGGTGGCCATCATCATCATCCCGGCGCTCTCCATGATGAGGAGGGAGTAGTTCACCCTCGGGGCTAAGGGTATGTACCAATAGCTATGTGTTTGATCTCTCTCTCTCTCCTATTCTTCATATGACACGATCTTGATGTACCGCGAGCTTTGCTATTATAGTTGGATCTTACGATGTTTATCCCCCTCTACCTTATTGTAATGCATTGAATTTTCCCTTTGAAGTTATCTTATAGGATTGAGTCTTTAAATATTTGGGAACACTTGATGTATGTCTTGCATGTGCTTATTTTTGGTGACAATGGAATATTCACGTGATCTACTTGATGTATGTTTTGGTGATCAACTTGCGGGTTCTGTGACCTTGTGAACTTATGCATAGGAGTTGGCACACGTTTTCGTCTTGACTCTCCACTAGAAACCTTGGGGCACTCTTTGAAGTTCTTTGTGTTGGTTTGAATAGATGAATCTGAGATTGTGTGATGCATATCGTATAATCAAACCCGCGAATACTTGTGGTGACATTGGAGTATCTAGGTGAAATTAGGGTTTTGGTTGATGTGTGTCTTAAGGTGTTATTTTAGTATGAACTCTAGGTTGTTTGTGACACTTATAGGAATATCCCAATAGATTGATCAGGAAGAATAACTTTGAGGTGGTTTCATACCCTACAATAATCTTTTTGTTTGTTCTCCGCTATTAGTGACTTTGGAGTGACTCTTTGTTGCATTTTGAGGGATTGTTATATGATCCAATTATGTTATTATTGTTGAGAGAACTTGCACTACTGGAAGTATGAATCCTAGGTCTTGTTTCCAAGCATTGCAATACCGTTTTCGCTCACTTTTGCCACTTGCTACCTTGCTGTTTTTATATTTTCAGTTTACAAAAACCGATATCTACCATCCATATTGCACTTGTATCACCATCTCTTCGCCGAACTAATGCACCTATATAATTTACCATTGTATTGGGTGTGTTGGGACAGAAGAGACTCTCTATTATTTTGTTGTAGGGTTGTTTGAGAGAGATCATCTTCATCCTACGCCTCCCACGGATTGATAAACCATAAGTCATCCACTTGAGGGGAATTTGCTACTGTCCTACAAAACTCTACACTTGGAGCCCAACAACATCTACCAGGATAAAGTTGCGTAGTAGACATCAAGCTCTTTTCTGGAGCCGTTGCCGGGGAGGTTAGTGCTTGAAGCTATATCTTTAGATCTTGCAATTGAATCTTTTAGTTTCTTGTTTTATCACTAGTTTAGTCTATAAAAGAAAACTACAAAAAAATGGAATTGAGGTTGCCTCATATGCTTCATTTTTCAATGTCTTCCGTGAAAATAAGGGTTCCGGTAATTGTGCCAAAGTGTTGGAAGAAGAATGCAATTAAATGTTTGGCACTAAATCTTTGGATGATGAGCATGATTGCAATGTTGTTAGTATGAATTATTTGGATATCCATGATGCTAATGATATGCAAAGCCACATGCTTGGGGATGCTATGTTTGATGAAGATCATATTTTTTGTCCCCCAAGTTTTGATGAGCAAATTTATTATGATGAAATCATCCCTACTATCTATGATGATTATTGTGGTGACATGTATGCCATGAATAATAATGATATCCATGAAACTTGTCATCATGATTTTAACTTTCAAGTGGATTATGCCTCACATGATAGCTATTTTCTTGAGTTTTCTCCCACTACTATTGATGAGAATAAATTTGTTTATGTGGAGAGTAATAAAATTTCTATGCTTATGCATCATGAAATTAATGTTTTATGTGATAGCTATACACTACTAGGGAACAGCCTAGCAGTAGCGCAGGGTGGTGCGCTACTGGTACCGGTTAGCAGTAGTGTGGGTTAACCCACGCTACTGCTATATCGACTTAGTAGTAGCGTTTTCTCCAAACAGCGCTACTGGTAATTACTAGTAGCGCTTCTCCCTGCACGCGCTAGTACTATTATTTCATATTTTATTTCTTTTTTATTTCATGTTTTATTCATACACATTTATACAAGTTTTCATACAACAGCAATTTAGAGATTGTTTTTACACCATAATGAGTTACTACATCACTGGGTGAAAGAACCGTGGACTAGTTTCAAGTGGATGGACATCCACTTGAAACTAATCCGCGGTTCTTTCACCCAGTGATATAATAAATATCATCGTCGTCATCATCATCATATCATTAACAACTTATCATCATAATACATCATTGTCATATAACACGTCCTCATGATCATCGTTTTCATCAATGAGACATCACATAGCAAGTTGGTCACTAGTCATAATCACAACTACTACTCATCATCAACTCTAACACATTGTACCACATAATAAATATTGTACCTCATAGGACCGACTACATTCTCTTAGGGCCTACTATATTCTCTTAGGTAAAATAGCATAAAACAAGATAGCCCCTGACTCTCCATTATGGAGAATGGAGATTATCCTGTCTCCAATTCTTGCCTTTCGCACAATGTTGCTTCCAAGTAGCTCCTTACGACTGTCCGTACATTTTTTCCATTCTGTGATTTTCATGTCTCCATCTCTTTTAGAAATCTGATATGGACAGGTGAGATTCGTAGGACGACCTGGCTGTATGTTCAAAACATTAAGGCGACCTTTCTGATACATCAGATGAGGCACACAATCATCCGTGATTTTCTGTTGAAAAACATAGTAATAACTTCGTAGTTAGCAATGTAGTAAAGTTTTAAAAGAATTTATGCAAAAGATGCACGGATGTCGTAATAGTAAAAAATCTTACCATGGCATCTCCATGGATGTTACCGTAGTTCAACACGTGCACTAGTGGCAGGTATTGACCATAATGTGGAGGATTTTTATTATAGATATCGTAATTCTCAAGATCAGTGCAAAATGCGACCAGATGATTTTTCTCCTGATAAGTTAACTCAGAGCCATCGGTGTAGTAGGTTTTGTCTACCATGTTCCGCACATTGTTTGAACAATTAAAATAAGTTGTCAATGGAAATAAGATGTCAACTATTTTTAAATGAACAATATAAATTAGTTAATAACTATGTCTGAGAAACTCACATAGCGGTAGAATTGGAAGCGTATCAACAAGGACCCAAATGTCCAAATTGTCTTGGTCGATGTCAGGATCACCAAGATCCATAGTGAAAAACATACCCTCTTGAAAATCATACATCTTGCAAAGTGTTTCCCAAGCCGGGCAACCAAAATGGGATACGCTCTCAGAATTGTATAGATTTACCTCAAAATCCATAGCATGATGGGTCCTTAGGTTAATTTTCTTTGTTTCATTCCTCTCATGATCTTGAAAACCCATCCTCTCCAAGACATAGCATCTTGCATGGCATGGGATAAGCTAGTCGAATTGTAAAAGACAAAAATTACACGTTGTATTGTAGCTTACCATATCACAATCGAAGGCCTCCTCGAGCTTAATGCTGAAGCACCGATCTTTGTCCAGGTGAGGCCTGTCGCAGAAACCCCGGTCGTCGTGGCACCAGGAGCACTCCCCGAGAGACTTTCGTTGTCCGAGTACGACATTTCCTATGTTCATAATTCAAATATTAAACTGGTACAATTAAATATATGTACTATAAAAATTAAAATAGATCATTATTATTCATCATGGGTTGACTATCGGTCTGCCGAGTCTATATGGCGGAGACTCTCCCTCACTTATTCCTCTCTGACATTTGCGACCGTCGGTGATGGTCGTTACTCCTTCTTTCCCTGGTGCATAACAAAGGTCTAGCACAAGGAAAAGAAAGAGAAACGACCCCCACGACAACAGTCGGGATTCTTCGTCCTCTCTCATATATGGTGGATACACTCCCTCGCTGATTTTTCAACCTTCGGTGATGGAGCCTTGGCAGACTTAATGTCAACCCGAAATGTCATTTAATTATTTTTCTAGAAAATCCAGGCCACTCGATATTTCCTACATATTCTAGCACAAGTCATGCCACAATTCACGAAAAATTCCGGCATGACCTTTGCTAAAACAGGACATATCGAGCACCTGAAATTTGCCGGAACGGAAATTAATCAACACTCCGGCAAAACATAGGCCACTCGGAGGTGTAACATGAACATGATCAGCCACTTCGGCAACCACATATCCTATTTGAGCAAGACAAAATATACATGTTTTATCTACATCATATCTTATAGGACTCATATTGACATGGACATTTGGCTGGTCTCACCTCGAGGTCGGAGAGGGTCGGTGACGGGGACGACGACGGGGATGATGGAGGGGCTCCTTGATTTCTGCAAAAACAAAAACACTATAAATAAAACCCTAGCGAATGACATCGATGCAGGAATAATTGCTTAAACTAAAAGAATAACAACAAATGTGACATGTTCAACTTGTTCTATTAATTCAAATAGTTCTTACTAAATATGAACTTACTATAAATAGAAATAAACTAAAAATAAACTAGTTTAACTAGTTATATTAATTTTCTTACTAAAAATACATTAGTTCTATTAATTCAACTAGTTTATTAATTTACTTACTAAACTAGTTCAACTAGTTTATTAATTTACTTACTAATTATTTTAAACACTTACTAAAAACAGTAAAAAAACTACATTATACAATAGTAAAAACATCTACTATTAACCATACTGCCCTAGTTAACTAGTACCATCACTACTACTAATTAACATCTACTACTACTAAAAATCATTATCTATGAACCATAAATTAACATCTACTACTAAAAAACATATACTAACTAAGCAGAGAGAGAGAGGGTAGGGGGCTTACAGAGAGGGGAGAGATGGTGGCGGGGAGATGCTCGGCGACGGAGGTAGGGGCGGCGAGGGCGGGCTCGGGATCGGGAGGCACCGGTCCTGGGCGGGCTTGGGCGGCGGCGGTGAGGTCGAGGACGGCGGCGGTGAGGTCGAGAGCGGCGGCGGGCGGCGGCGGTGAGGTTGAGGGCGGCCTCGGGCAGCGGCGGTGAGGGCAGGCTCGGGCTCGGGTGGCGGCGACAAAGGAGTAGGGGAACAGGGAGAAAGGTGGACTTAGCAAACTTTTGAGCCCGCTGGTGGTTAAGTCGAACTAGCAGTAGCGCTCTTAAGGAAATGCGCTATAGCGCATTTTAGAAAAAAACGCTACTGCTAAAGGAAGCAGTTATTTCTTTTGTTTATCCCAATATCAGTAGCGCTTTGTCCTGGAAAAACGCTATAAGTGTAAGCATGTAAAAACATCAAAAATATACATTAGTCATCATTGATATTTTTGTGTAGAATCTAAATAGTCAACATGAATCTTCACCGTACCTGTTTAGGCACAGGTGAAGATTCATATTGCAGCCACAAATCCTACACATATAGTTCAATGAAGACCAAGTGCTCGAGATAGTTTGAGAAGTAACATATTTAAGGTGGTAAACACCTTGTTCTCTTAGCAGTATGGGACTAAACTTAATTAGTTGCGGTGATACTTAGCAGTAGCGAGTTTTGAAGAAAAACGCAGCTACTGAGTACATTAGCAGTAGCGCGTCGAGGAGAAGGTCACTACTACTATATCTAGCTTAGAGGCAACGCCGCGGCAATTATAGTAGTAGCGCTTGTTTCACCTAGAGTGCTACTGCTATCGGGATGTTAGTAGCGTGGTTTCCTGGAGCTCGCTACTGCTAATTAGCAGTAGTGTTTGTTTTTAAACCACGCTGCTGCTAAGATTCTGTATATAAGCTTTTCCCTAGTAGTGATATTGTTCAATTCATTCATGATGCTACTGAAAATTATTATGAGGGAGGAATATATGCTTGTAAGAGTTGCAATAATATCAAGTTTCCTCTTTATGTATTGAAAATATTGAAGTTATGCTTGTTTTACCTTCCTATGCTAGTTGATTCTTGCTCCCATAAGTTGTTTGCTCACAAAATCCCTATGCATAGGAATAGGGTTAGACTTAAATGTGCTAGTCAAATTCTTCATGATGCTCCCATTATGTTTCAATTCTTATCTTCTATGTGAGCATCATTGAAATCATCATGCCTAGCTAGAAAGACAATAAAGAAAAATGCTTGTTGGGAGACAACCCAAAATTTATACCTATTGTTTTTGTGTTCACATGATTAAGCTACTGTGGTGATGATGTTTTATTGCTTTTGTTTCAATAAAGTGCCAAGTAAGACCTTTGGGATGATCTATGGTGATAGTTGATTTGATCTTGTTGAAAAACAGAAACTTTTGCACTCCAAAAAACAATTCTTATTTTTAACAGAAGTGTGATAAAATACTGATTTCTTCTGCAGAAGATTAATAAAAAAAAGTTCTCAGGTTTTCGTCTTTTTCAGTTTTTTGGAGCTACAAAAGTATTTGAGAGTTACAGATTACTACAGACTGTCATGTTTTTGACATATTCTGTTTTTGATGCATATTTGCTTGTTTTGTAGTTTCTATGGGTTATATTGCTTAATATAAATTGTAGAAATAATAGGGTACAGTAGGCATCATGTGTGAAAAAATATGAATCTTGTCTTGAAAGTACATAAGTGGTGATTTGCTTTATTATACTAATGGAGCTTACGAGTTTTCTATTAAGTTTTGTGTTGTGAAGTTTTCAAGTTTTGGGTGAAGTTTCAATGGACTACGGAATAAAGAGTGGCAAGAGCCTAAGCTTAGGGATTCCCAAGGCACCCCAAGGTAATATTCAAGGAATACCCAAGCAACTAAGCTTGGGGATGCCCCGGAAGGCATCCCCTCTTTCATCTTCGTCTATCGGTAATTTACTTGAGGCTATATTTTTATTCACCACCTGATATGTGTTTTGCTTGGAGCGTCATTTTATTTTATTAATATTTGCTTGCTGTTTGAATAATATCCCAAGATTTGAAATTCTTAAATGCTAGAGAGTCTTCACATCGTTACATAATTATTCGACTACTCATTGATCTTCACTTATATCTTTTTGGAGTAGTTTGTCATTTGCTCTAGTGCTTCACTTATATCTTTTTAGAGCACGACGGTAGTTTTATTTTAAAGAAATTTTTGATCTCTCATGCTTCACTTATATTATTTTGAGAGTCTTTAAACAGCATGGTAATTTGCTTAGGTTATAAATTTAGTCCTAATATGATGGTCATCCAAGAGGGATATAATAAAAACTTTCATATTCAAGTGCATTGAATACTATGAGAAGTTTGATTCCTTCTGATTGTTTTGAGATATAGAGATGGTGATATTAGAGTCATGCTAGTGAGTACTTGTGGATTGTAGAAATATTTGTGTTAAAGTTTGTGATTCCCGTAGCATGCACGTATGGTGAACAGTTATGTGATGAAGTCGGAGCATGATTTATTTATTGATTGTCTTCCTTATGAGTGGCGGTCAAGGACGAGCGATGGTCTTTTCCTACCAATCTATACCCCTAGGAGCATGTGTGTAGTACTTTGTTTCGATGACTAATAGATTTTTGCAATAAGTATGTGAGTTCTTTATGACTAATGTTGATTACATGGATTATACGCACTCTCACCCTTTCACCATTGCTAGCCTCTCTAGTACCGCGCAACTTTCGCTGGTACCTTAAACCCACCATATACCTTCCTCAAAACAGCCACCATACCTACCTATTATGGCATTTTCATAGCCATTCCGAGATATATTTCCATGCAACTTTCCACCATTCATAATTCTTTCATACATGTCACTCCTGATTCATTGCGCATCCCAGTACACCGCCGGAGGCATTCATATAGAGTGATATCTTTGTTCTAAGTATCGAGTTGTAATTCTTGAGTTGTAAGTAAATAAAAGTGTGATGATCTTCATTATTAGAGCATTGTCCCATGTGAGGAAAGGATGATGGAGACTATGATTCCCCCACAAGTCGGGATGAGACTCTGGACAAAAATAAAAAAAGAGCCCAACAAAAAGAGAAGGCCCAAAAAATGAGAGAAAAGAAAGAAGGGGCAATGCTACTATCCTTTTACCACACTTGTGCTTCAAAATAGCACCATGATCTTCATGATAGAGAGTCTCCTATGTTGTCACTTTCATATACTAGTGGGAATTTTCATTATAGAACTTGGCTTGTATATTCCAATGATGGGCTTCCTCAGATTGCCCTAGGTCTTCATGAGCAAGCAAGTTGGATGCACCCCCACTTAGTTTCTTTTTGAGCTTTCATAAACTTATAGCTCTAGTGCATCCGTTGCATGGTAATCCCTACTCACTCACATTGATATCTCTTGATGGGCATCTCCATAGCCCGTTGATACGCCTAGTTTATGTGAGACTATCTCCCTCTTTTTGTCTTCTCCACAACCACCATATTCTATTCCACCTATAGTGCTATGTCCATGGCTCACACTCATGTATTGCGTGAAAGTTGAAAAGGTTTGAGAACATCAAAAGTATGAAACAATTGCTTGGCTTGTCATCGGGGTTGTGCATGATTTGAATACTTTGTAGCATAGCGAGACTATATGATTTTGTAGGGATAGCTTTCTTTGGCCATGTTATATTGAGAAGACATGATTACTGTATTAGTATGCTCGAAGTATTACTGTTTTTATGTCAATATTAAACTTTTGTTTTGAATCTTATGGATCTGAATATTCATGCCACAATAAAGAAAATTACATGGATGAATATGTTAGGTAGCATTCCACATCAAAAATTCTTATTTTATCATTTACCTACTCGAGGCAGGAATTAAGCTTGGGATGCTTGATACGTCTCCAACGTATCTATAATTTCTTATTGTTCCATGCTACTATATTATCTATCTTGGATGTTTTGTATGCATTTATATGCTATTTTATATGATTTTTGGGACTAACCTATTAACCTAGAGTCCGATGCCAGTTTATGTTTTTTCCTTGTTTTTGAATTTCGCAGAAAAAGAATATCAAACAAAGTCCAATTGACCTGAAAATTTATGGAGATTATTTTTGGAAAATATAAAAATACTGGAGCGAAAAGATACCAGAGAAGAGTCCTAAGGCCACCACAAGGGTGGAGGCGCCCCCACCCCCTAGGGCGCGCCCTCCATACTTGTCGTCACCTCGTGGCCCCCCAGACTTGTTCCCGACGCCAACACCTCTTATAAATCCCCAAACCTCCATAACAGAACATAGATCGGGAGTTCCGCCGCCACAAGCCTCTGTAGCCATGAAAAACCAATCGGGACACTGTTCCGGCACCCTGCCGGAGGGGGAATCATCACCGGTGGCCATCTTCATCATCCTGGCGCTCTCCATGACGAGGAGGGAGTAGTTCACCCTCGGGGCTGAGGGTATATACCATCAGCTATGTTTTTGATCTCTCTCTCTCTCTCTCTCTCTCTCTCTCTCGTGTTCTTGATATGGCACGATCTTGATGTACCACGAGCTTTGCTATCATAGTTGGATCTTATGATGTTTCTCCCCCTCTACCTTCTTATAATGGATTGAGTTTTCCCTTTGAAGTTATCTTATCGGATTGAGTCTTTATAGATTTGAGAACACTTGATGTATGTCTTGCATGTGCTTATCTATGGTGAGAATGGCACATTCACGTGATCTACTTGATGTATGTTTTGGTGACCAACTTGCGGGTTCTGTGACCTTTTGAACTTATGCACAGGGGTTGGAACACATTTTCGTCTTGACTCTCTGGTAGAAACCTTGGGGCACTCTTTGAAGTTCTTTGTGTTGGTTTGAATAGATGAATATGAGATTGTGTGATGCATATCGATAATCAAACCCGCAGATACTTGTGGTGACATTGGAGTATCTGGGTGACATTAGGGTTTTGGTTGATGTGTGTCTTGAGGTTTTATTTTAGTACGAACTCTAGGGCTGTTTGTGACACTTATACGAATTGCCCAATAGATTGATCAGAAAGAATAACTTTGAGGTGGTTTCATACCCTACAATAATCTCTTCGTTTGTTCTCCGCTATTAGTGACTTTGGAGTGACTCTTTGTTGCATGTTGAGGGATTATTATATGATCCAATTATGTTATTATTGTTGAGATAACTTGCACTAGTGAAAGTATGAACCCTAGGCCTTGTTTCCAAGCATTGCAATTCCATTTTCGCTCACTTTTGCCACTTTCTACCTTGCTGTTTTTATATTTTTTGATTACAAAAACCTATATCGACCATCCATATTGCACTTGTATCACCATCTCTTCGCCGAACTAGTGCACCTATACAATTTACCATTGTATTGGGTGTGTTGGGGACACAAGAGACTCTTTGTTATTTGGTTGTAGGGTTGTTTGAGAGAAACCCTCTTCATCCTACGCCTCCCACGGATTGATAAACCCTAGGTCATCCACTTGAGGGAAATTTGCTACTATCCTACAAAACTCTGCACTTTGAGAGAGACCCTCTTCATCCTACGCCTCACACGGGTCTATTCTTCATCATATTTGGTTTCCGATCTATTATTTGCATTTGAGATCTATTTTTATTTTCTTTTATTTTCAGATCTATTATTCTAAAAACCCAAAAATACTTTCCTGCACTTTTTATTTTCATCTTTTATTTCACGTTTATTTGAGATCAATTTATTACAAATTTTATCCCGTCAACTTAACAATTTCTTGTGATGTTACCTGTAAGAGGGATTGACAACCCCTCATACACGTCGGGTTGCAAGTATTTGTTCTTTGTGTAGAGGTACCGTTTACATAGTGTTGCTTGGTTCTCCTACTGGATTTATACCTTGGTTTTATAACTGAGGGAAATACCTACTGTAGCTGTGCTGCATCATCCCTCCCTCTTCGAGGAAATACCGAAGTAGTTCAAGCGACATCATAGTATGGCAATCGGCAGGAGCCATAGGGTTGTCTTTAATTTATTGTATGTCCCGTGTGTCAATAATTTAACATCTGTAATTGCTTTACTTTATCGGTATGCATTAGCAATAGTTGTAGAAGCAATATTTGGAGATACAGCCACGTGACAACACGATGATGGAGATTATGGTGTCACGCCGGTGATGATGGAGATCATGGTGGTCCTTTGGAGATGGAGATCAAAAGCACACAATGATAATGGCCATATGATGTCACATATTTTGATTGCATGTGAGATGTTTATCTTTTATGAATCTTATTTTGCTTAGGACGTCATTAGCGTTATAAGATGACCCCTTCACTAAATTTCAAGATAAAAGTGTTCTCCCTAAGTATGCACCATTGGGAAAGTTCGTCGTTTCAAAGAACCATGTGATGATTGGGTGTGATAGACTCTGCGTTCACATACAACGGGTGTAAGCAAGTTTTACACATGCAAAATACTTGGGGTTAAACTTGACGAGCCTAGCATGTACAGACATGACCTCGGAACACGGAAGACCGAAAGGTCGAACATGTGTCATATTGTAGATATGATGAACATGGAGGTGTTCACCATTGATGACCACCCCATCTCACGTGATGATCGGACATGGGTTGGTTGATATGCATTGTGTAACACATAGACAACTTGAGGGATGTTGATTTAAGTGGGTGTTCTTTAGTAATTTGATTAACAGAACCAATTATCATGAACATAGTCTTAATGTCTTTGCAAATTATGTTGTAGATCAATGGCTCGCGCTGTAGCTCCCCTTAATTTTAATGCGTTCAGAAGGCTGGGTCCGTAATTTGAGGATTATCCTAACAGCTGCATAGAAGGCTTATGTCCTTGAAGCACCACTAGGTGTGCCACCTGCTCCTGCTAATCTGGTCGCTATGAACGTCTGGCAGACTAGAAGTGATGACTACATGATAGTTCAGTGCGCCATGCTTTACAGATTAGAACCGGGGCTCCAAAGACGTCTTGAGCACCACGGAGCATATGAGATGTTCCAGGAGCTGAAATTGGTATTCCAGGTTCATGCCCGGGTTGAGAGGTATGACACCTGATATGTCTCCAACGTATCTATAATTTTTTATTGTTCCATGCAGTTATATTATCATTCTTGGATGTTTTACAATCATTTTATATCATTTTTGGTACTAACCTATTGACACAGTGCCAAGTGCCAGTTGTTATTTTTGCTTGTTTTTTACATCGCAGAAAATCAATACCAAACAGAGTCTAAACGCAGTGAAACGTTTTCTGGAATTTGTGGACCAGAAGACATCCAATGGGCCAAGAAGCACCTGTGGGTTGTGCCCCGAGGGGGGAAACCCATCAGAGCATGCCTGGGCCCCCAGGCGTGCCCAGGTGGGTTGTGCCCACCTCGCTGGCCTCCCGCGTCGTCTCTTTGCTCTTAAATACCCCCAATAATCCAGAAACCCTAAGGGAGTCGACGAAAATCAATTCCAGCCACCGCAAGTTCCAGAAACCATAGATCCAATCTAGACACTGCTACCTCTTGAGCACTATGTTGGATTTCCTTGAAGAGGAAAGGATGATGCAGCAAAGTAGCGTAAGTATTTCCCTCGGTTTTTTAGAACCAAGGTAGCAATCCAGTAGGAGGCTACGCGCGAGTCCCTCGTACCTGCACAAAACAAGTAACTCCTCGCAACCAACGCGATAAGGGGTTGTCAGTCCTTTCATGGTCACTTACGAGAGTGAGATCTGATCGATAGAATAATATTTTTGGTATTTTTGTGATAAAGATGCAAAGTAAAATAAAAGCAAAGTAAAAAATCAAAGGAAATAACTAAGTATTGGAAGATTAATATGATGAAGATAGACCCGGGGCAAATAGGTTTCACTAGTGGCTTCTCTCAAGAGCATAAGTATTTTATGGTTGGTGAACGAATTACTGTTGAGCAATTGACGGAATTGAGCATAGTTATGAGAATATCTAGGTATGATCATGTGTATAGGCATCACGTCCGAGACAAGTAGACCGACTCATGCCTGCATCTACTACTATTACTCCACTCATCGACCGCTATCCAGCATGCGTCTAGAGTATTAAGTTCATGAAAACATAGTAACACTTTAAGCAAGATGACATGATGTAGAGGGATAAATTCATGCAATATGATAAAAAAATCATCTTGTTATCCTCGATGGCAACAATACAATACGTGCCTTGCTGCCCCTACTGTCACTGGGAAAGGACACCGCAAGATTGAACCCAAAGCTAAGCACTTCTCCCATTGCAAGAAAGATCAATCTAGTAGGCCAAACCAAACTGATAATTCAAAGAGACTTGCAAAGATAACCAATCATACATAAAAGAATTCAGAGAAGATTCAAATATTGTTCATAGATAATCTTGATCATAAACCCAAAATTCTTCGGTCTCAACAAACACACCGCAAAAAGAAGATTACATCGAATAGATCTCCACAAGAGAGGGGAGAACATTGTATTGAGATCCAAAGGTCTGAGGTAAACTACTCACACTTCATCGGAGAGGCTATCGTGTTGATGTAGAAGCCCTCTGTGATGGATGCCCCCTCCGGCGGACCTCCGGAATAGGCCCCAAGATGGGATCTCGTGGATACAGAAAGTTACGGCGGTGGAATTAGGGTTTTGGCTTCGTATCTGGTCGTTTGGGGGTACGTAGGTATATATAGGAGGAAGGAGTACGTCGGTGGAGCAAAAGGCGGCCCACGAGGGTGGAGGGCATGCTTGGGGGGGGTCTGCGCGCCCCCCTACCTCGTGGCCTCCATGTTGGTTGCTTGATGTAGGGTCCAAGTCTCCTAGGTCTTGTTCATTCCAAAAATCACGTTCCTGAAGGTTTCATTCCGTTTGGACTCCGTTTGATATTCCTTTTCTTCGAAACCCTAAAATAGGCAAAAAAACAGCAATTCTGGGCTGGGCCTCCGGTTAATAGGTTAGTCCAAAAAATAATATAAAAGTGGATAATAGAGCCCAATAATGTCCAAAACAGTAGATAATATAGCATGGTGCAATCAAAAATTATAGATATGTTGGAGATGTATCAAGCATCCCCAAGCTTACTTCTTGCTCGTCCTCGAGTAGGTAAATGATAAAAAAGATAATTTTTTATGTGAAGTGCTACTTGGCATAATTTTAATGTAATTCTTCTTAATTGTGGTATGAATATTCAGATCCGAAAGATTCAAGATAAAATTTTAATATTGACATAAAAATAATAATACTTCAAGCATACTAACAAAGCAATCATGTCTTCTCAAAATAACATGGCCAAAGAAAGTTATCCCTACAAAATCATATAGTCTGGCTATGCTCTATCTTCACCACACAAAGTATTTAAATCATGCACAACCCCGATGACAAGCCAAGCAATTGTTTCATACTTTTGACATTCTCAAACTTTTTTCAATCTTCACGCAATACATGAGCGTGAGCCATGGATATAGCACTATATGTGGAATAGAATGGTGGTTGTGGAGAAGACAAAAAAGGGAGAAGATAGTCTCACATCAACTAGGCGTATCAACGGGCTATGGAGATGCCCATCAATAGATATCAATGTGAGTGAGTAGGGATTGCCATGCAACGGATGCACTAGAGCTATAAGTATATGAAAGCTCAACAAAAGAAACTAAGTGGGTGTGCATCCAACTTGCTTGCTCATGAAGACCTAGGGCATTTTGAGGAAGACCATCATTGGAATATACAAGCCAAGTTCTATAATGAAAAATTCCCACTAGTATATGAAAGTGACGAAATGAGAGACTCTCTGTCATGAATATCATGGTGCTACTTTAAAGCACAAGTGTGGTAAAGGATAGTAACATTGTCCCTTCTCTCTTTTTCTCTCATTTTTTTATTTGGGCCTTTTCTCTTTTTTTATGGCCTCTTTTCTTCCCCTTTTTTCGTCCGGAGTCTCATCCCGACTTGTGGGGGAATCAGTCTCCATTATCCTTTCCTCACTGGGACAATGCTCTAATAATGATGATCATCACACTTTTATTTTCTTACAACTCAACAATTACAACTCGATACTTAGAACAAAATATGACTCTATATGAATGCCTCCGGCGGTGTACTGGGATATGCAATGAATCAAGAGTGACATGTATGAAAGAATTATGAATGGTGTCTTTGCCACAAATAGGATGTCAACTACACGGTCATGCTAAGCAATATGACAATGATGGAGTGTGCCATAATAAACGGAATGGTGGAAAGTTGCATGGCAATATATCTCAGAATGGCTATGGAAATGCCATAATAGGTAGGTATGGTGGCTGTTTTGAGGAAGGTATATGGTGGGTGTATGATACCGGCGAAAGGTGCGCAGTATTAGAGAGGCTAGCAATGGTGGAAGGAAGAAAAGTGCGTATAATCCATGGACTCAACATTAGTCATAAAGAACTCATATACTTATTGCAAAATCTACAAGTTATCAAAGCAAAGTATTATGTGCATGCTCCTAGGGGGATATATTGGTAGGAAAATACCATCGCTCGTCCCCGACCACCACTCATAAGGAAGACAATCAAAAAATAAATCATGCTCCGACTTCATCACATAATGGTTCACCATACGTGCATGCTACGGGAATCACAAACTTTAACACAAGTATTTCTCAAATTCACAACTACTCAACTAGCACAACTTTAATATCACCATCTTCATATCTCAAAACAATTATCAAGCATCAAACTTCTCATAGCATTCAACACACTCATAAGAAAGTTTTTACTATTCTTGAATACCAAGCATATTAGGATTATTTAAGAAAATTACCATGCTATTTAAGACTCTCAAAATAATCTAACTGAAGCATGAGAGATGAATAGTTTCTATAAAACAATTCCACCACCATGCTCTAAAAAATATAAGTGAAGTACTAGAGCAAAAACTATATAACTCAAATGATATAAGCGAAGCACATAGAGTATTCTAACAAATTCCAAATCATGTATGGCTCTCTCAAAAGGTGTGTACAGCAAGGATGATTGTGGTAAACTAAAAAGAAAAGACTCAAATCATACAAGACGCTCCAAGCAAAACACATATCATGTGGTGAATAAAAATATAGCTCCCAGTAAAGTTACCGATAGAAGTAGATGAAAGAGGGGATGCCTTCCGGGACATCCCCAAGCTTTGGCTTTTAGGTGTCCTTAGATTATCTTGGGGGTTCCATGGGAATCCCCAAGCTTAGGCTCTTGCCACTCCTTGTTCCATAATCCATCAAATTTTTACCCAAAACTTGAAAACTTCACAACACAAAACTTAAAGTAGAAAATCTCGTGAGCTCCGTTAGCGAAAGAAAACAAAAGACCACTTCAAGGTACTGTAATGAACTCATTCTTTATTTATATTGGTGTTAAACCTACTGTATTACAACTTCTCTATGGTTTATAAACTATTTTACTAGCCATAGATTCATCAAAATAAGCAAACAACTCCCGAAAAACAGAATCTGTCAAAAACATAACAGTCTGTAGTAATCTGTAGCTAGCACAAGATCTGAAACCCCAAAAATTCTAAAATAAATTTCTGGACGTGAGGAATTTATCTATTAATCATCTTAAAAATAATTAACTAAATATAACTTTCCAAATAAAAATGGCAGCAGTTCTCGTGAGCCCTAAAGTTTCTGTTTTTCACAGCAAGATAATAAGACTTTCCCCAAGTCTACCCAATGGTTCTACTTGGCACAAACACTAATTAAACACAAAAAACACAACCAAAACCGAGGCTAGGTAAATTACTTATTACTAAACAGGAGCAAAAAGCAAGGAATAAAAATAAAATTGGGTTGCCTCCCAACAAGCGCTATCATTTAACGCCCCTAGCTAGGCATAAAAGGCAAGGATAGATCTAGCTATTGCCATCTTTGGTAGGCAATACATAAGTGGCTATCATAATAGATTCATAAGGTAATTTAATTTTCTTTCTAGGAAAGTGTTCCATGCCTTTCCTTAACAGAAATTGGAATCTAATATTTCCTTCCTTCATATCAATAATTGCACCAATCGTTCTAAGGAAAGGTGTACCAAGAATAATAGGACATGAAGGATTGCAATCTATGTCAAGAACAATAAAATCTACGGGCACATAATTCCTATTTGTGACAATAAGAACATCATTGATTCTTCCCATTGGTTTTTAATAGTGGAATCCGCAAGGTACAAGTTTAAAGAGTAATCATCAAAATCACGGAAACCTAACAAATCACACAAAGTCTTTGGAATCGTGGAAACACTAGCACCCAAATCACATAAAGCATAGAACTCATGATCTTTAATCTTAGTTTTAATAGTTGGTTCCCACTCATCGTAAAGTTTTCTAGGGATAGAAACTTCCAACTCAAGTTTTTCTTCAGAAGATTGCATCAATGCATCAATGATATGTTTAGTAAACGCTTTATTTTGACTATAAGCATGAGGAGAATTTAGCACAGATTGCAACAAGGAAATACAACCAATCAAAGAGCAATTTTCATAATTAAATTCCTTGAAATCCAAAATAGTGGGTTTAGCAACATCTAGGGTTTAAATTTCTTCAGTCCCACTTTCATCAAATTTAGCATCAAGATCTAAAAACTCCGAATTTTTGGAACGCCTTCTAGGTAAAGGTGGATCATATTCGGTCCCATCATTATCAAGATTCATATTGCAAAACAAAGATTTAACACGGGACACATCAATAACTTTTAGATCTTCATCTTTATTTTCATAGGAACTAGAAGAACACGCTCTTATAAAGGCATCTTTCTTAGCACGCATCCTAGCGGTTCTTTCTTTGCACTCATCAATGGAAATTCTCATGGCTTTGAGAGACTCATTGATATCATGCTTAGGAGGAATAGAACTAAGTTTCAGAGAATCAACATCAAGAGAAATTCTATCAACGTTCCTAGCCAACTCATCAATCTTAAGCAGTTTTTCTTCAATCAAAGAATTGAAATTCTTTTGTGAAGTAATAAATTATTTAATATTAGATTCAAAATAAGAGTGCATCATATTATAATTTCCATAAGAATTGTTGTAGGAATTACCATAAATATTAGAGGGATTACTAGGATAAGGCCTAGGATTAAAATTTCCTCTATACGCGTTGTTACCAAAATTGTTCCTACCAACAAAATTCACATCCATAGATTCATTATTATTCTCAATCAAAGTAGACAAGGGCATATCATTAGGATTAGAAGAAACACCCTTACTAGCAAATAATTTCATAAGCTCATCCATCTTTCACTCAAAACATTAATTTCTTCTATCGCATGCACCTTTTTATTAGTAGATCTTTCAGTATGCCATTGAGAATAATTAGCCATAATATTATCTAGGAGTTTAGTAGCTTCTCGTAAAGTGATTTCCATAAAAATGCCTCCTGCGGCCGAATCTAAAAGATTTCTAGAAGCAAAATTCAATCCGGCATAAAAATTTTGTATAATCATCCACAAATTCAAACCATGAGTAGGGCAATTACGTATCATTAATTTCATCCTCTCCCAAGCTTGCGCAACATGTTCATGATCAAGTTGCTTAAAAATCATAATATCGTTTCTAAGGGAGATGATCTTAGTGGGAGGAAAATAATTAGAGATAAAAGCATCTTTGCACTTGTTCCAAGAATCAATACTATTTTTAGGCAAAGACGAAAACCAAGCTTTAGCATGATCTCTAAGCGAAAAAGGCAATAGCTTCAATTTAACAATATCATTATCCACATCTTTCTTATTTTGCATATCACACAAATCAACGAAACTATTTAGATGGGTAGCGGCATCTTCACTAGGAAGGCCGGAAAACGGATCTTTCATGACAAGATTCAGCAAAGCGCCATTAATTTCACAAGATTCAGCATCGGTAAGAGGAGTAATCGGAGTGCTAATAATATCATTGTTGTTGGTATTGGTAAAGTCACACAATTTAGTGTTATCTTGAGCCATCGTGACAAGCAAGCAATCCAACACATAAGCAAACAAAAAGCAAGTGGGTAAAAAGAGGCAAATAGAGAAAGAGAGGGAGGATAGAGAGAGAGAGGGCGAATAAAACGGCAAGGGTGAAGTGGGGGAGAGGAAAACGATAGGAAAATGGCAAATAATGTAATGCGGGAGATAATGGTTGTGATGGGTACTTGGTATGTTGACTTTTGCGTAGACTCCCCGGCAATGGCGCCAGAATTCTTCTTGCTACCTCTTGAGCACTGCGTTGGATTTCCTTGAAGAGGAAAGGATGATGCAGCAAAGTAGCGTAAGTATTTCCCTCAGTTTTTGAGAACCAAGGTATCAATCCAGTAGGAGGCTACGCGTGAGTCCCTTGTACCTGCACAAAACAAATAACTCCTCGCAACCAACGCGATAAAGGGTTGTCAATCCCTTCACGGTCACTTACGAGAGTGAGATCTGATCGATAGAATAATATTTTTGGTATTTTTGTGATAAAGATGCAAAGTAAAATAAAAGCAAAGTAAAAAGCAAAGGAAATAACTAAGTATTGGAAGATTAATATGATGAAGATAGACCCGGGGGCCATAGGTTTCACTAGTGGCTTCTCTCAAGAGCATAAGTATTTTACGGTGGGTGAACGAATTACTGTTGAGCAATTGACAGAATTGAGCATAGTTATGAGAATATCTAGGTATGATCATGTGTATAGGCATCACATCCGCCATAGGTTTCACTAGTGGCTTCTCTCAAGAGCATAAGTATTTTACGGTGGGTGAACGAATTACTGTTGAGCAATTGACAGAATTGAGCATAGTTATGAGAATATCTAGGTATGATCATGTGTATAGGCATCAGAACCGAGACAAGTAGACCGACTCCTGCCTGCATCTACTACTATTACTCCACTCATCGACCGCTATCCAGCATGCATCTAGAGTATTAAGTTCATGAAAATAGAGTAACGCCTTAAGCAAGATGACATGATGTAGAGGGATAAATTCATGCGATATGATAAAAATCCCATCTTGTTATCCTCGATGGCAACAATACAATACGTGCCTAGCTGCCCCTACTGTCACTGGGAAAGGACACCGCAAGATTGAACCCAAAGCTAAGCACTTCTCCCATTGCAAGAAAGATCAATCTAGTAGGCCAAACCAAACTGATAATTCGAAGAGACTTGCAAAGATAACCAATCATACATAAAAGGATTCAGAGAAGATTCAAATATTGTTCATAGATAATCTTGATCATAAACCCAAAATTCATCGGTCTCAACAAACACAACGCAAAAAGAAGATTACATCGAATAGATCTCCACAAGAGAGGGGTGAACATTGTATTGAGATCCAAAAAGAGAGAAGAAGCCATCTAGCTAATAACTATGGACCCGAAGGTCTGAGGTAAACTACTCACACTTCATCGGAGAGGCTATGGTGTTGATGTAGAAGCCCTCCGTGACGGATGCCCCCTCCGGCGGAGCTCCGGAACAGGCCCCAAGATGGGATCTCATGGATACAGAAAGTTACGGTGGTGGAATTAGGGTTTTGGCTCCGTATCTGATCGTTTGGGGGTACGTGGGTATATATAGGAGGAAGGAGTACGTCGGTGGAGCAACAGTGGGCCCACGAGGGTGGACAGCGCGCCTGGGGGGCGTAGGCGCGGCCCCCTACCTCGTGGCCTCCCTGTTGGTTGCTTAACATAGGGTCCAAGTCTCTTGGGTCTTGTTCGTTCCAAAAATCACGTTCCCGAAGGTTTCCTTCCGTTTGGACTCGTTTGATATTCCTTTTCTTCGAAACCCTAAAATAGGCCAAAAACAACAATTCTAGGCTGGGCCTCCGGTTAATAGGTTAGTCCCAAAAATAATATAAAAGTGGATAATAAAGCCCAATAATGTCCAAAACAGTAGATAATATAGCATGGAGCAATCAAAAATTATAGATACATTGAAGACGTATCAGACACCATCACGGAGGGGTTCGTCATCCTCATTGGTGCCTCTCCGATGATGCATGAGTAGTCTTTTGTAGACCTTCGGGTCTGTAGTTAGTAGCTAGATTGCTTCCTCTCTCTCTCTCTCTCTCTCTCTCTCTCTTGATTCTCAATACAATGGTCTCTTGGAGATCTATTTGATGTAACTCCTTTTGCGGTGTGTTTGTTGGGATCCGATGAACTTTGAGTTTATGATCATATCTATGTTTTTATCCATGAAAGCTATTTGAGTCTTTTGATCTCTTATATGCATGATTACTTATAGCCTCGTATTTCTTCTCTGATATTTGGGTTTTCTTTGGCCAACTTGATCTATTTATCTTGCAATGGGAAGAGGTGCTTTGTGATGGGTTCGATCTTACGGTGCTTGATCCCAGTGACAGAAGGGGAACCGACACGTATGTATCGTTGCTATTAAGGATGACCAGATGGGGTCTATTTCTACATAAATAGATCTTATCTACATCATGTCATCGTTCTTATTGCATTACTCCCTTTCTCCATGAACTTAATACACTAGATGCATCCTGGATAGCGGTTGATGTGTGGAGTAATAGTAGTAGATGCAGGCAGGAGTCGGTCTATTAATCTTGGACATGATGCCTATATAATGATCATTGCCTGGATATCGTCATGATTATTTGAAGTTCTATCAATTGCCCAACAGTAATTTGTTTACCCACCGTTGCTATTTTTCTCAAGAGAAGCCACTAGTGAAACCTATGCCCCCGGGTCTTTTCTTTATTATATTTGCCTCCGCGGTCTATTTTTATTTGCTTTTATTTTCAAATCTATAAATCCAAAAACCCAAAAATACCTTGCTGCAATTTATTGTTATTTATTTTATCTCGCGTTCCCGCGAGATCTATTTATCCAATCTACTACAATCTTACCTATCTTTTTACCCGTGAGGGATTGACAACCCCTCTATTACGTCGGGTTGCAAGTATTTGTTCTTTGTGTGCAGGAGCAGTTTACGTGGTGTTTGCGTGGTTCTCCTACTGGTTCGATAACCTTGGTATCAACACTGAGGGAAATACCTACCGTAGTTGTGCTGCATCATCCCTTCCTCTTTGGGGAAATACCGACGTAGTTCAAGCCGCAATCAAAAGGAATTTCTGGCGTCGTTGCCGGGGAGACATCATCAACATCTACCAGGTTCCTAATCACAAATCTCATCTCCTTGCAATTTACATTATTTTCCATTTGCCTCTCATTTTCCTCTCCCCCACTTCACAAAAAATGCTATTTTATTCGCCCTCTTTTTTGTTCTTCGTTTTCTCGTCGGATCTGCTTTTGAGTGCAATCTTGTTGTGTAGTCACAATGACTCAAGAGAACATCAAGTTGTGTGATTTCTCCAATACCAACAACAATGATTTTACTAGCACTCTGATTGCTCCTCCCGCCACTAGTGCGGAGTCTTGTGATATTAATACCGCTTTGCTGAATCTTGTTATGAAAGATCAATTTTCCGGTACTCCTAATGAGGATACCGCGTCCCATCTTAACACATTTGTGGAATTATGCGATATGTAAAAGAAAAAAGATGTAGACAATGATGTTGTGAAGTTGAAATTATTCCTGTTTTCTTTGCGAGATCGTGCAAAAATTTGGTTTTCTTCTTTGCCTCGCAATAGTATCGATTCTTGGGATAAGTGCCAAGATACTTTTATTAGTAAATATTTTCCGCCCACAAAAATTATTTCCCTTAGAACCCGGATCATGAATTTCAAGCAACTTGAACATGAGGATGTTGCACAATCTTGGGAAAGGATGAAATTAAAGCTAAGGAATTTCCCAACTCATGGGTTAAATCTTTGGATGATCATACAAAAATTTTATGTGGGGTTGAATTTTGTTTCTCGTAATCTTTTGGACTCCACCGCAGGTGGTACTTTTATGGAAATTAGTTTGGGTGAAGCCACTAAATTGCTTGATAATATTATGGAAAATTATTCACAATGGCATATCGAAAGAGCTCCTACTAGTAAAAAAGTTAATTCGGTTGAAGAAATTTTTTCTTTGAGTGAAAAAGTTGATGCTCTTATGAAATTGGTTGCTAATAAAAGTTCTCCTATTGATTTTAATGATGTGCCTTTGTCTAATTTGATTGAGGAACATAGTGATGCCATAGATGTGAATTTTATCTCTCGAAATAATTTCAACAAGAATGCTTATAGAGGTAATTTTAATCCTAGGCCTTTTCCTAGTAATTCCACTAATAATTCTGGTAATTCCTATGGTAATCATTCTTATAATAATAATAAGAACACCTCTGATCTTGAGAATAATATTAAAGAATTTGTCAATACTCAAAAAGTTTTAAATGCTACAATAGAAAAAAAGTTGAATAAGATGGTGATATGTCTAGAAGTACTGATAGAATTTCCCATGATGTGAAAAATCTCAAGATGAAAATTTGTGTGCCTAAGGTTGAGGAACTAATGAAATCTCTTTATGTTTCTATGGGTGAAAGTAATAAAAGAACCGCCATGCTTAGAGCTAGAAGAGAATTTTTAGAAAAAGCGTTTTCTAGTGATTGCTTTCATAAAAGTGATGAAGATCTTAAAACGATTGGTGTTTCTTCTATATATTCCTTGTTTAGTAAAGTTGAGATTGATAATAAAGGGACTGGAGAAGAGTCAACTTTAGCTAGAAGGCGTCCCGATAATTTGGAGGGTGAAAATCTTGTTGAGAAATTTGACAAAAGTGGGTTTGAAGAGGTCAAAACTTTAACTGATGATGTGCCCACTCTTTTAGATTACAAAGACTTCAATTATGATAGTTGCTCTTTGATTGATTGTATTTCTTTGTTGCAATCCATGATAAATTCACCCCATGCTTATGAACAAAACAAAGCTTTTACTAAACATATTGTTGATGCTATGATGAAAGCTTTGGAAGAAAAGTTAGAATTAGAGATTTCAATTCCTAGAAAATTGCATGATGAATGGGAATCTACTATCAAAGTCAAGATTAAAAATTATGAATGTTTGGCTTTATGTGACTTGGGTGCTAGTGTTCATACAATTCTGAAATCTTTATGTGATGTGCTTAGTCTTACCGATATTGAAAAGTGTTCTCTAAATTTGCACTTGGCGGATTCTACTATTAAAAAACCTATGGGAAGAATTAATGATGCTCTTATTCTTGCAAATAGGAATTATGTGACCATAGATTTTATTGTTCTTTATATTGATTGCAATCCGTCTTGTCAAATTATTCTTGGTAGACCGTTTTTACGTACTATTGTGACGTGATTGATATGAAAGAAGGCAATATTAAATTTCAATTTTCACTAAGGAAGGGTATGATACACTTCCCTATAACTAGAATTAATCCACCATATGAATCAATCATGAGGGCATCGTATGGATCTAGAAACAAAGATGACAATAGTTGAACCTTTGCATTATGCCTAGCTAGGGGCATAAAACAATAGCGCTTGATGGGAGGCAACCCAATGAATAAAATTTATTTTTGTATTTTTCTTTCCGTTCTTGAGTGTTTGCACAATTATTTTACTGTTATGATTGTGTTTTTTGTGTTTTAATTAGTGTTTGTGCCAAGTAGAGCTTTTGGGATCATGTTGGGTGATAGTTGATTTGATCTTGCTGAAAAACAGAAACTTTTGCGCCCAAGAAAATAATTTTCGTTTTTAACGGAAGTGCGCTAAAATACTGATTGTTTTTGCAGAAGATTAATATACAAATTGCTCGTGTTTCCTAATTTTTCAGAATTTTTGGAGTCACAAAAGTATTCGGAATCGCCAGATTGCTACAAACTGATCTGTTTTTGATAGATTCTGTTTTCTTTGCGTTGTGTGCTTGTTTTAATGATTCTGTGATTTTCTTTGAAGAGTTTTTGCCATAGAAAAATTGGAATACAGTAGATATAATGCAAAAATAAAATATGAATGGGTTTGCAACAGTACTTATAGTAGTGATTTGCTTTCTTATACAAACGGATCTCACGAAGGTTTTGTTGAGTTTTGTGTGATTGAAGTTCTCAAGTTTTGGGTGACTTTACGATGGATGAAGGAATAAGGATTAGAAAAAGTCTAACCTTGGGGATGCCCATGGAACCCCAAGATAATATTTAGGAAGTATCAAGCAACTAAGCTTGGGGATGCCCCGAGTGGCCTCCCCTCTTTCTTCTAACAACCATCGATATTTTACTTGAAACTATATTTTTATTCGTCACATATTATGAGTTTTGCTTGGAGCTTCTTGTATGATATGAGTCTTTGCTTGTTTTGCTTTGTATTTTTAGTCATGAATCCTTGCTGGACACACCTATTTGAGAGAGCCAAAATTATGCCATGACTTGTTCGAATTGCTCTCTATGCTTCACTTAAATCTTTTTTAGCTATGGAATTGCTCTAGTGCTTCACTTATATCCTTTTAAGCAGGGTGTGCTTTAGTATTTTTGGAGAAATGCTCTCATGCTCCACTTAGATTTATTTGAGAGTTAGTAAAAAATTGAATAAATTCTCTCATGCTTCACTTAAATTATCTTGAGAGAAGAAAAATTTTATGCCCATGTTGTTCACTTAGATTTGTTTGAGCTACTAAAAGCAACATATGAAATTAGTCCCAAAGTGATAGATATCCAAGGAGGATAATATAAACTTTCATGAAGATCATTGGACAAAATAAACTTGATTCCTTGTAATAGTTTTGCGATGTGATAATATAATATGTGAGTCATGTTGATGAGTAATTATGCTTTAGTAAGAATATTGGTGTTAAGGTTTGTGATTCCCTATGCAAGGACGAAAGTCAATAGTTATGCAGTAAAATTACATCCTACTTGTGGTGCATTATTCGGTGTTAGTTATGCTTAATGCTCGCTTATGAGATTTTTTTGTTTCTTGGTTGGATGCTTCTCAATCTTTTGCTAGCCTTCATTTTGCACTAAGTATGATCACTACTTGTGCATCCAAAATCCTTTAAACCAGTTTTGCCACATGAGTCCACTATACCCACCTATATGTGGTATTCTTTTACCATTCTAAGCAAATTTGTATGTGCCATCTCTAATTTTCAAAATAAACTTCTCTTTTGTGTGCTCGTATCGCTCATGAAACGGTAGGGGTGGCTCATATATTTCCATGCTGGATGTGTTATTCTCAAAATGAGTGTTTATTCACTTGTCATTGCACGAGAGTACGACAAAGGTATTAGGGATGCCCAGTCCCAAAATGAAAAATGAATTTACTTTATGTTGTCAAATAATAAATATCTTGGAAAGTGTTGGTATGGAAGGCACCCATGGATACGGTTAGCCATGGAAAGTGAAAGTATGGTGGAAAAAGGAATAAACTTTATTTTATGTTTGGGAACCGCCTATGATATATCTAGCATGGAAAGTATTGGGAACTACTCGATCATTTCTTTTGACAGGAAAAGCATGCCTTCCAAAATGTTTTTATCTCTATTCTCTTTGAGCTCTGGCACCTCTACAAATCCCTACTTCCCTCCACGAAGGGCCTTTCTGTTTACTTTATGTAATTTTTATTTTTACTTCAGTCTCCATCTTCTCTTATAAAGCACCAACTAAGGGGCACTATGATCGTACTTGAGCATTGGGTGTTGCTAATATGCGAGTGTGTTTCATGAATGGATCAATGATTGAGCATAATGGGATAGGGATAACTTGCTTTAGCTTTGATATTTTGAAAGACATGATTGCTTGTTGATATGCTTGAGTATTAAAGTCTTCATGTCAAAACTAGACTACTGCGAAACTTTTTGTGGAATTTTTATGGACCAGAGGACATCCAATGGGCCGGAGAAGCACCTGGGGGGGTGCCCCAAGGGGGCACAACCCACCAGGGCGCGCCAAGGCCCCCAGGCGCGCCCAGGTGGGTTGTGCCCACCTCGGTGGCCTCCCGCACCGCCTCTTTGCTCTATAAATACCCCAATATTCCAGAAACCCTAGGAGAGTCGACGAAAATCAATTCCAGCCGCCGCAAGTTCCAGAAACCACATATCCAATCTAGACACCGTCACAGAGGGGTTCATCATCCTAATTGGTGCCTCTCCGATGATGTGTGAGTATTATTTTGTAGACCTTTGGGTCTGTAGTTAGTAACTAGATGGCTTCCTCTCTCTCTCTCTCTCTCTCTCTCTCTCTTGATTCTCAATACAATGGTCTCTTGGAGATCTATTTGATGTAACTCCTTTTGCGGTGTGTTTGTTGGGATCCGATGAACTTTGAGTTTATGATCATATCTATGTTTTTATCCATGAAAGCTATTTGAGTCTTTTGATCTCTTATATGCATGATTACTTATAGCCTCGTATTTCTTCTCTGATATTTGGGTTTTCTTTGGCCAACTTGATCTATTTATCTTGCAATGGGAAGAGGTGCTTTGTGATGGGTTCGATCTTACGGTGCTTGATCCCAGTGACAGAAGGGGAACCGACACGTATGTATCATTGCTATTAAGGATGACAAGATGGGGTCTATTTCTACATAAATAGATCTTGTCTATATCATGTCATCATTCTTATTGCATTACTCTGTTTCTACATGAACTTAATACACTAGATGCATGCTGGATAGCGGTTGATGTGTGGAGTAATAGTAGTAGATGCAGGCAGGAGTCAGCCTACTAATCTTGGACGTGATGCCTATATAATGATCATTGCCTGGATATCGTCATGATTATTTGAAGTTATATCAATTGCCCGCCAGTAATTTGTTTACCCACCATTGCTATTTTTCTCGAGAGAAGCCACTAGTGAAACCTACGGCCCCCGGGTCTCTTCTTTATTATATTTTCCTTCGTGATCTATTTTATTTGCTTTTATTTTTAGGTCTATTAATCCGAAAACCCAAAAATACCTTGCTGCAATTTACTATTATTTATTTTATCTCGCATTCCCGTTAGATCTATTTATCCAATCAACTACAATTTTACCTATCTTTTTACCTGTGAGGGATTGACAACCTCTCTCTTACGTCGGGTTGCAAGTATTTGTTCTTTGTGTGCAGGTGTTGTTTACGTGGTGTTGTGTGGTTCTCCTACTGGTTCGATAACCTTGGTCTCATCACTGAGGGAAATACCTACCGTAGCTGTGCTGCATTATCCCTTCCTCTTTGTGGAAATACCGACGTAGTTCAAGCCGCAAGCAACACCTTCGACAAGTTCCTTAGCTGCAAGATGGAGTTGAAAAACTCTGTTAGTAAGCATGTACTCAGAATGTGTGGGTACTATAACCGCTTGAATCACTTGGGAGTTAATCTTCTGGATGAAGTAGCAATTGACATAGTTCTCCAGTCACTACCACCAAGCTACAAGGGCTTTGTGATGAACTATAATATGCAAGGGATGGAGAAAACGATCCATGAGCTCTTCGCAATGCTTAAGGTCGCGGAGGTAGAAATCAAGAAAGAGCATCAAGTGTTGATGGTCAATAAGACCACCAGCTTCAAGAAGGGCAAGGGAAAGAAAGGGAATTTCAAGCAGAATGGAAAGACAGTTGTCGCTCCCGTGAAGAAACCCAAGGCTAGATTCAAACCCGAGACTGAGTGTTTCTATTGCAAGGGGAAGGGCCACTGGAAGTGGAACTGCCCCAAGTACTTGGCAGATAAGAAGGCTGGCAACGTCAACAAAGGTATATTTGATATACATGTTATTGATGTGTACCTTACTAGTGCTCGTAGTAGCGCCTGGGTATTTGATACCGGTTCGGTTGCTAATATTTGTAACTCGAAACAGGAGCTGCAAAATAAAGAAAGACTAGCTAAGGACGAGGTGATGATGCGTGTCGGAAATGGTTCCAAGGTTGATGTGATCACCGTCGGCACGCTACCTCTACATTTACCTTTGGGATTAGTTTTAAACCTAAATAATTGTTATTTGGTGTCTGCATTGAGCATGAACATTATATCTGGATCATGTTTATTGTGAGACGGTTATTCATTTAAGTCAGAGAATAGTGGTTGTTCTATTCATATGGATAATACCTTTTATGGTCATGCACCCCTTGTGAATGGTTTATTCTTGTTGAATCTCGATGGTAGTGATATACATATTCATAACATTGATGCCAAAATATGCAAAGTTAATGATGAAAGTACCACATACTTGTGGCACTGCCACTTAGGTCATATTGGTGTAAAGAGCATGAAGAAACTCCATGTTGATGGCCTTTGGAATCACTTTATTATGAATCATTTGATACATGTGAACCATGCCTTATGGGCAAGATGACAAAAACCACGTTTTCCAGTACAATGGAGCGGGCTAGTGACTTACTGGAAATAATACATACCGATGTATGCGGTCCGATGAGTGTTGAAGCACACGGTAGATATCGTTATTTTCTTACCTTCATGGAAGATTTGAGTAGATACGGGTATATTTACTTTATGAAACATAAGTTTGAGACATTTGAAAAGTTCAAAGGATTTCGGAATGAAGTGGAGAATCATCATAACAAGAAAATAAAGTTTCTACGATCCAATCATGGAGGTGAATATTTGAGTTACGAGTTTGGTATGCATTTAAGACAATGTGGAATTGTTTCACAACTCACGCCACCTGGAACACCATAGCGTAATGGTGTGTGCGAACATCGTAATCGTACTTTATTGGATATGGTGCATTCTATGATGTCGCTTACCGATTTGCCACTATCATTTTGGGGTTATGCATTAGAGACAACCACATCCACTTTAAATAGGGCACCATCTAAATCCGTTGAGATGACATTGTATGTGTTATGGTCTGGCAAGCAACCTAAGTTATCATTTCTTAAAGTTTGGGGATGTGACGTTTATGTGAAAAGGCGTCAGTCTGATAAACTTGAACTCAAAGAGGAGAAGTGTGTCTTCATAGGATACCCTAAAAAGACCATTGGGGATATATTCTATCACAAATCCGAGGGCAAGATCTGTGTTGCCAAGAATGGGTCCTTTTTAGAGAAAGAGTTTCTCTCCAAAGAAATGAGTGGGAGGAAAGTAGAACTTCATGAGGCAAGTGTACCTTCTCTCGAATTGGAGAGTAGCACATCACAAAAAGCAGTTCCTGTGATGCCTACACCAATAGGAGAGGAATCTAATGATGATTTTCATGAAACTTTAGATCAAGTTACTACCGAACTTCATAGGTCGACCAAGACACGTCCCGCACCAAAGTGGTACAATAATCCCGTCTTGGAAGTCATGTTGTTAGACAACGGTGAACCTACGAACTATGAAGAATCAATGATGAGCCCGGATTCTGAAAAATGGCTTGAGGCCATGAAATCCGAGATAGGGTCCATGTATGAGAACAAAATATGGACTTTGGTGGACTTGCTCGATGACCTGCAGGCCATTGATAATAAATGGATCTTTAAGAAGAAGATAGATGCCGATGGTAATGTCACCGTCTATAAAGCTCGACTTGTCGCAAAAGGTTTTCAACAAATTCAAGGAGTTGACTATGATGAGGCTTTCTCACCCATAGTGATGCTTAGGTCTGTTAAAATAATGTTAGCAATTGCCGCATACCATGATTATGAAATCTGGGAGATGGACGTCAAAACAACGTTCCTTGACGGGTTCCTTAAGGAAGAGTTGTATATGACGCAAGCGGAAGGTTTTGTCGATCCTAAGGATGCTAACAAGGTATGCAAGCTCCAGCTATGCATCTATGGACTCGTGCAAGCATCTTGAATTCTACATGCAAGTCCCTAGGTTGAGGTAAAGGGATTTCATCTTCATCTAAGCTTGTCTCTTCTTTTCCCTTCGAATCATAATATTCTTCTCCCTTCGTGGTCCAAACGTAATGCTCCACATCCCCATAAACTTTTGGGTTTGCGATATAGTCTGCAACATAGCTCTCTCCACCCGAATCTTGAGACGACATATTTTCAGATCTGTCAGGAAAACAACACAAAACAAGAATAGAGGATTTCTCCGCGATACGATGGTCAACACGTTCGAGGGGTATATAAAGATTTTTTATCTTGGGAAACAATCAAAACAGAAGGAAAACGGAGTCGGGAAGGTTCCCCAGGTGGGCACAACCCACCTGGGCGCGCCAGGCAAGGCAGGCGTGCCCTGGTGTCTTGCGCCCTCCTCGTTTTCCTTCCTAGTTATTTCTTAATTTCCTAATTTTTGTAATATTCCAAAACTGGCAGAAAATATTTTTGCAGATTTTCCGGAGTCCATTTACTTACCGTATCACGTACCTCCTCTTTTTCAGGATTCTGGAGTGTTCCGAACGTTTCTTTTATGTGTTCCTCTAGTGTCATGGTTTGAATAATATTGCTTTCAATATTAATAGGCGTACCTGAGATATAGTGTTTAATTCTTTGCCCATTGACCACCTTCGGGTTAGTACCTTTGGCATTATTAATTTTGATAGCTCCAAAACGATAAACCTCTTTGATAATATATGGTCCTTTCCATTTGGAAAGAAGTTTTCCTGCAAAGAATCTAAAATGAGAGTTGTACAAAAGAACATATTCCCCAACTTTGAATTCCCGCTTTTGGATAATTCCACAAAAATATTCTCATCACTCCCATCCTACTAACACTCAGCAGATCGTGATTGCCTTACGCTTATGACCCTGTAGGTTCGGTAACTCATAGACATGAACGAAACCGTTCATTCAATGACCGATAGTGGGACCGTGGACGTCCATATCGATCCCTATGAGCACACAAATGATATTCGAGTGAACCTTTGGTTATCATGTGTTGTTCCCTTTGCTTTGCGATACTTAACAAAACCCGAGATTTATCGATATCCTTCCGAGTTATCACTATGCTCATTATACTGAAATCCTCATTACCGGTTTTGTTCTTCTTTCTCGTTATTGTGTTCCGGCATCCCAGTGACAAAGTCACTCGTGTCTGGCCAGACTATGATTGATGTCGTCACACCGGGAGGGCCCTAAGAATATATCTCCATTGTCGGAGCAACAAATCCCACTCTTGAGCTATCCGGCTACTTGTCAAACTTTCTGGTGAACCTGTAAGTTGTCGTTATGACCACCTTGTTACAGGCGACATTTGAGCAACTCAAAGCCCACCGTACAGTAAGAAGTGACCACAATACTCTCATGGTCTAAGGAGCAAGATCACACATTAACACTCCGCGTTATTACAATTGAATATAGACGATATTAATCCAATTCACAAAAAACAAGTTTGGGTCGATTCAATATGATTGTTCTTCCAACATCATAATCTCAATGTTGTTTTAGGACTATCGTTACACTTAATGATATCCAAAGATTCGGAAAACATGATCACCAACAACACTTAGCTCGTCCTAGAGGCAAGACTAGGAAGCTTTTATTTAACCATTTATCATCCACACATGCATATGAGTTTTTCACTGAATCACATATTCCAGAATCATAGCAGTTATAGCATAAAATATAAACTCTTTAATTATGAATGTATAGAAATATAATAATACAAATATTATTGCCTCTAGGCATATTTTCACCAAGTCCGTCATGAGATATTGCAGTGTGATTCACCGAGTGGAGACAATGTGGCCACTGGGCTCATTAACCATGGGGATCGCAAGTTTGCTTCTTGCTGGTGTACATATTGGTTAATTCATTCATTCATTCATTCACTCAACGTTGCTCTACACTTATATAGCATGCACGCGCTGTTGTGATGTACTATATCATCAAGGGCAGGTCATTCACGCACATATATTATTGGATGAAATTCAAGAGGCAGTATGTGTGGGACAACATATGCCGATTCTGGATCGAGTATCATTTAATTAGGAATCTATGTATTCGAAAAACTTGTTGAACATATCCAGTTACCTCCGATGTAATATTTACATTTAAACTAGTGTAGTTCTAGAAATATTTGCATGTCATTTATGGATGAAGTGTGCTATTTCCTATAATTATTTTGAGTGTTGTTGGCTTGGAAAAAAATATAGACGCGTATTTAGGGTGTAGGGTTGGATAGCAGGCTCCCGCATCAGTATTTGTAGACTAGTCTGCGGATAAATAGTGTGTTTGTTTTAGGGGACGGCGTTGGAGATGTCCATAATTCTATTACCAAGGCATGATTGCTTTTTTTTCAACATAGTACAAATCTAGACACTCACATACACGCACTCCTATAAATACATTTAAAGTACTGAACCGACACAATATTTTAAGATTGCCGAAGTTACCATAGCACACCTCGTATTCAATGAGAACATCCCCTCCCACTAAACGAACATTACTGAAAGTCTAGACTAAAAAAAGAAAAATGCGTACATCGGTGTTAAAGTTTACGGCTTGAACCTTGTAGACTGATTCCACCACAAAGAAGTTAACCACCCCCCGCAAAAAAAAAGAAGAAGTTAACCACGTGTCAGCTCTGCTGAGCACGTAGTAGCAACTACACCTACTCGACCTGTTTGCTTCTTGCATTGCCAACTCTGGCAGTGAACAGCTCCCCTCGACGGAGAAAACGAAAAACGTGTAGCCAGAAACGGAGACCCCGTGAAGAGATGCAACCACCGTTTCTTCGTGCGACGATCCAAAACAGAATACTGGTGAGCGTACAATGCTACACAAACGCGCGCAGATGCCAAACGGACTGGTGACTTGTACTAGGTCGCTGCTGCCTTTGGCTGGTCCATTGATTCCGAGACCGACCCCGATGGAGTGCTGTCACATGCATGCTAGGCTCCTAGTAGTATACTACTACTCCTAGGAACAGCAGCCAGTAGGAGCACCAGTAAACCAGTTGTAGGAGTAGTTGTAGTAGCTAGGCCTGCACCGGGTCTCAACCGAGGCGAAGCGCACGCAGAGGGCGGGACGACGGGGCCGGGTGTGTCCAGCTCGGGTGCCCAAAGGCAGGTACGGTGCGGCAGGCGAGGCATTGCTTGCTTGCTTGCTTGAAACGCACGCTTGGCTACGGTCTCCCACACCACATGCCGCCTTGTACCAGCCGTGGACGCAGGCCAGAGCACTGCCCTCGGCATCGCCCGACAACGACCAAGACCCAGCTGACGCTGCTGGTCTGGTCAAGCGTAGCGGCGCACAGTTCGGCAGTGCTCCTCCATCCTGCCCGTCAAGCAAAGCGGCGATGAGATCCTCCTCCACCTCCACGGCCGATGCAGTCGTGCCGTGCGCGCGGCGTACCAGAACCGTCTCACGGGCGCTCAAAACGTACTCAGGCCCAGCCACGCCTAGCTAGGCTCGATCGTGCGCTCCCGGCCGGCCGGCCGCTGTACGTCGGCGCCCCGGCGTTGGACACGTCAAATATTCCTGCGCTCGCTTTTGATGGGCCGTGCCACAGCCGGCCGGGGAACCGCGCCCGTTGTACGCGATGCACGACATGCATGGCGTCCGCATCAGCATCGCATCAGGTCGCCACCGCGCCCTGCGCCTAAAAGATTTCCGCTGGGACCGGCCGGATCTAGTTCTTAGCGGCAACGCATCGTCGTCTATGGCTAGCCTCCGTTTCTTCTGTCCGGCCCGTCTCTGTACGGCTCTTGGCTAGTGATCCCTTGCTGTTGCTGATCATCCGTCTCCCGCTGGCTGCTCAACCACGCTGTATATATGCCTGCGTAGTCGGCACTGTTTTCCGATTGACGCACCGTCGAATGCCTCTTCTTCAAAGGAACAAGATCCTTGTCTTCTCTTTGAGTCGCGATCATCTTTATCATGTCCACGGAGTCGAGCATCTTTATCATCTCTGTGGAGTAGAGCACGAGGCGGCAACTGTGGTGCTAGTGAAGGATAGAATCAGAGATAGACATTGTTGATCCCCGCTCGACTGTGTGCCACAGTCATCTTTTGACAATGATTCTACTCTCCTTTTGCTTCGTGAGGAACGGTGAGGAGGGAAGGAGCGTTGTCACTGTTGGATCTTATCAAAATCACCGTCATGGATCTCATGGCGTGTTTGGTTTGTGAGAAGTATTTCTTTTGAAATATGCACGAGAGTGCATATCATCTATTAAAGAATGAAAGGGGTTAAAGAAACCCTCCACAAATAGTGTTACATGTGATTACAAGCAAACACTACTCTGCCCGGTCACAACCGACTCAAGTTGCCTACCCATCTCTCATGCTAATCCACCTAGCTAGTTCCGCTATGAAATGGTCGAGGTCGTCCTTGATTAAACCCGCTCGCTTCCAGTTCCTACACTCCAAGTGTATGGTCTCGATGACCCGATGTAAGTAGGGTGTTGCGCCGTCGAACACGATTGCGTTCCAGTGCTTCCATAATGTCCACATACCCAACGTGGTGATCGTTCTGTTGTCCTTATTCGAAAGTCGATTTCTTGTTCGGTTGGTGCACCAATCTGTCAGGACGTCGAGATTGGTGGGTGCATACGCGGGCGACTCCATCGCCGTGCCTATTACCGTCCACATTTGTCTTGAGAAGACGCACTGAAGAAGTAGGTGGTTGATCGTCTCGTCTTGTTGATCACAGAACAGGCACTTGTCCTGGTGGGGCAGACCTCTTTGTGCTAGGTGGTCTGACGTCCAGCATCTATTTTTTATGGCTAACCAAGAGAAAATTTTGCACCAGAGGGGGGCTCGCGTTTTCCATGTGAAGCTTCCAGTGGGGGAAACTTCCTTTCCCCGAAACTTGGCGGCATATGCTGATCTTGTTGAGAAACATCTGTCCTTCTCCCACGCCCAAGGTCCTTCTCCCACGCCCAAGGTACTGTGTCTGGTATTGAATTCATGCTTCAGCCAAATCATCCAAAAGTCCGAACTGATGAAGGGAGGTAGGCAATATATTTCAACACTTCCCCTCACGTCTAGGCTATTTTAGTCCTTCGACGTGGGATCGATGTAGGCCGCAAAATCGTTTTCTTTAATACTGCGTTCGAAGGGTCTTGAACTCAAGACCTCTTGGCTCGAATACCATATTGAATTCATGCTCCGGCCAACTCATCCAAATGTCTGAACTGATGAAGGGAGGTGGGCAATATATTTCAACATCTGGGATCTCATCGTGCAACTGCACCGTGGTCGTGTGGCCCCATATATCGAAGAACTCGAGCAGCTGCTCCTCCGTCAGCTCGAGGCCAAAGTCATGCACCCAGGACCCCTGCGCTAGCGCGTCTTGTACGGTTCTCATCTTTCTACTTCTGTTCAGCACACCGCCGTAAATCCCTGGCGCAAGTTCTTGCACCCGATACCCCTGGAGCCAACGATCCTCCCAGAACAGGGTCGTGTGTCCATTCCCAATAGTAGTGCTGGCAGCCGCCCTGAATAATTCCATGGATTCCTTGGGCACTTTGATTGGGAATTCGCTCCAAGGCTGCGATGGGTCTGTACGTTGCAACCACGGCCATCTTGCCTGCATAGCATAGTTTAACCACCCGAGATTTGGTATTCCTAGTCCTCCTACCCACTTGGGTGTGCATACGGCGTCCCAAGCCATCGCGCAATTTCCACCATTGGGCTTGTCTTTTCCACACCACAAGAATCTTCTGCATAGTTTCGTCATTGCCATAAGCGTTTTTGGCGGGATGTCCAGTGCCATCATCGCGTGGATCGGGATTGCGCACAAGACCGACTGCACCAACAGCAGACGTCCACTTTTGGGTAGGGATGATGCACGCCAAGTGCGCAAGCGCGCGGCCACATGGTCCACCAGATCATGCAGTTGCGATGTTGTTTGCTTCCTGAGTGTTAATGGTAAACCGAGGTACTTGCATGGGAAGGATCCTATTAGGCATCTCATGGTGTTTTGGACTGCTGCTACGTCATCACCTGAGCAGTGAATGGGAATTGCCGCACTCTTCAGTAGATTGACCTTGAGGACCGATGCTTCCCCAAACATCTCCAATATTCTTGAGCAAGTCCTTAATTCCACTTCCTGTGGCTTGATGAAGATCATCATGTCATCTGCGAACATAGATATCCTTTGCCTTATTCATGTTCTTGCCAGGGGGCAGTAGGCCTCGTGTCATGGCAAGGTCAAACATTTTCTTGAAGGGCTCCATGATCATGATGAAAAGCATTGGGGATACCGGATCACCCTGGCATAGCCCTTGACAATTGTAGATATTCCTCCGTAGTATACCATTGACTGTGATCTTAGTGGTTGTGGTTCCTAGCAGTCCACAGATCCACGATACCCATCTACCACCGAAGCCAAGTTGTGTCATTGTCTCGATGAGGAATGGCCATTGTACCGAGTCAGATGCCTTGGTGATGTCCAGCTTTAGCATTATTGAAGATTGGCTCATAGCATGTAACTTACGCGCCGTGCTTTGGACCAACATGAAGTTCTCATGTAGTAGTCTTCCTTTGACAAAAGCTCTCTGATGTGTTCCCACAATGGATGGCAGCTCCTTCGCAAGTCTGTCTGCAAGTACCTTGTCGAAGATCTTGATGGCCCCGTAGACTAGGGTCACCGGCCAGAAGTCCTTTAGTTCTGTGGCGCCAACCCTCTTGGGTAGTAAAGTGACTATGGCTTTGTTTATTGCGTCGAGGCCTCTCATGTCAGTGCGGTGGAACATGTCCATAGCGCACATGAAATCATCCTTGATGATGTGCGAACATGTAGCATAAAACCGGCCGGTGAATCCATCCGGCCCCGGCGCCTTGTCAAGTGGCATCGCTTTTACTACCCTCTCCACTTCTTGTGCCAGAAACGACCTCTCCAGGTGCTCTAGTTCCTTGCACGACATATCCAGCTTGTCTAGGTCCAAGGAATGCGCCCTCACCGGCGTGTGTCCGAAGAGGTTGTCGTAGAAATTGTCCACCACTTCGATCAACTCCTCCTGGCCCGTGATGATCTGTCATTGTGTTTGAGTGAGAATCATGTTTTTCCTGGTCCATTGGCATGCATGCTGTTGGAAGAATGAGGTATTGGCATCCTCCTCGCGCAGATAAAGCAATCTAGATCGCTGTTTTGCAATGCAGCGCTCCAGCGAGCATAAGACGAGTAGTTTGTGCTTCAAGGTTCTCCTTAGTGCGATTTCCCCGGCCGTCAGATGTCGCGAGTCCATGGCCACGTCCAGTCGCGCGATGATCTCCAAAGCTATGGAGATTTGTACTTTGATGTTGCCGATCCACCTATCCTTCCAGCTTTGTAGTTTCTTGGCTATCGCTCTTAGCTTGTTATCCAGCACAATAAACGGGTTTCCAATGGAAGGGGTGGAATTCCACGCTTCTGTGACCGTGTCAAAGAAGCCCTCGATCTTGGTCCAGAAAACCTTGAAGCGAAAGCGCTTTCCGAATCTGAAGTCTGCGTCGAGGTCTAGGAGGAGAGGGCAGTGGTCCGTTATCACGGATCCCAATGGTGCTACAAAACTCGAGGGATGGTCCTCCTCCCTGATACGTCCATTTTGCATCATGCTTTTATGTTGATATTTATGGCATTATGGGCTGTTATTACACATTATATCACAATACGTATGCCTTTTCTCTCTTATTTTATAAGGTTTACATGAAGAGGAATAATGCCGGCAGCTGAAATTCTGGACTGCAAAAGGAGTAAATATTAGAGACCTAGGGCCTATTTGGATGCACTCCGCTCCGCAACTCCGTGCCCGGAGCGGGCGGAGTGGCACCGAACGCTACCGCTCTTGGAGTTGAAAGAGTGGAGCGGAGCTGCATGCAGTTCAATTCGGCGGAGTGGCTAATAGCGAGCTCCACGGGCGACTCCCTTCGCCCGATCGATCGAAATTTCTTTCTCTCTCACAGCGACTCTCCGACCATTGAACCCAAGCGCCACGCCGCCGCCGCCTACTAGCGTTGTTCCTTGGCGAGCTTGCCATCCATGCCGCGACGCGTTCCCTGATGGTCGCATCCGTGTGCGCCACCACCGCGTGCTCCAGGGCCGCCGCCCCCACCCATGCCTGTCGTGCACCAGCAGGTCAGAAGACTGCGCGGGCTCTATGCTGACGGCATGGATGCGGTTCTTGAAGTACTCCCCCGGCAGCGCCGGCCAGAGCTGCCCTTGATTGTTGACGGCCCCACAGAATGCCGCCTCGTGGTACGGGACCAGCCACCGAGCGCGGGTGACGCACCGCCACATCAGCGAGCCCAAGGCCTGGAACCGCCTCAGGGCGGCCGCACCCGCCGCGTCCCCGGCCTCCAGGAGCTCCTGCCTAGCCTGTTCCTTCAGCGCCACCAGCAACTCCGCCGAGAAGTACAGCGCGCACCCACGCAGTGGCGTCCGCGTCGGCCTCTAGATGAGCTCCAACGGGTCCGTGCACAGTAGTACGCCGGCACCGGGAGGGACGACGTCGGTGACCTCGACGCGGCCGATGATGGAGTGGAGGAGATCGACGGCCCCTGCACCCTTCTGATTGATCGTTTATGGACTGTGGAGTGGAGTCAGTTGCCGAACATATTATAAACTCTCGATTTGGTTGAAGGAGCCATCAGTCCAAGAGCTGGGAGTGGAGTGGAAGATTTTAAGGAGTGGAGTGCATCCGAACAGGCTCCTAGTCTGCCCAACTCCAAAAGTCATGAAACTTTACAGAGAATTATTTTGGAATATATAAAAAATATTGGGCGAAGAAAGCACTATAGGGGGGCCACCTGCCATCCACAAGGGTGGAGGGCGCGCCCTACCCCCTAGGCACGCCCCCTACCTTGTGGGCCACCTGGCAGGGCCCAGACACCCATCTTCTGCTATATGGTGTGTTTTGACCTGGAAAAAATCAGAAGGAAGTTTTCGAGACGAAGCGCCGCAGTATCGAGGCAGAATTTGGGCAGAACCAATCTAGGGCTCCGGCGGAGCTATTCTGCCGGGGAAACTTCCCTCCGGGAGGGGGAAATCGAAGCCATCGTCATCACCAATGATCCTCTTATGGAGAGGGGGTCAATCTCCATCAACATCTTCACCAGCACCACCTCCTCTCAAACCGTAGTTCATCTCTTGTATCCAATCTCTGTCTCAAAACCTCAGATTGGTACCTGTGGGTTGCTAGTAGTGTTGATTACTCCTTGTAGTTGATGCTAGTTGGTTTATTTGGTGGAAGATCGTATGTTCAGATCCTTAATGATAATTAATAATCCTCTGATTATGAACATGAATATGCTTTGTGAGTAGTTATGTTTGTTCCTAAGGACATGGGAGAAGTCTTGTTATAAGTAATCATGTGAATTTGGTATTCATTCGATATTTTGATGAGATGTATGTTGTCTTTCCTCTAGTGGTGTTATGTGAATGTTGACTACATGACACTTTACCATTGTTTGGGCCCAGGGGAAGGCATTGGGAAGTAATAAGTAGATGATGGGTTGCTAGAGTGACAGAATCTTAAACCCTAGTTTATGTGTTGCTTCGTAAGGGGCTGATTTGGATCCATATGCTTCATGCTATGGTTAGATTTATCTTAATTCTTCTTTCGTAGTTGAGGATGCTTGCGAGAGGGGTTAATCATAAGTGGGAGGCTTGTCCAAGGAAAGGCAGCACCCAAGCACCGGTCCACCTACATATCAAATTATCAAAGTAACGAACGTGAATCATAGGAGCATGATGAAAACTAACTTGACAACAATTCTCATGTGTCCTCGGGAGCGCTTTGCTTTATATAAGAGTTCATCCTGGCTTGTCCTTTGCTACAAAAAGGATTGAGCCACCTTGCTGCACCTTGTTTACTTTTGTTACGTGTTACTCATTACGAATTATCTTATCACACAACTATGTGTTACCGATAATTTCAGTGCTTGCACAGAATACCTTGCTGAAAACCGCTTGTCGTTTCCTTCTGCTCCTCATTGGGTTCGACACTCTTACTTATCGAAAGGACTAAGATAGATCCCCTATACTTGTGGGTCATCACTCCCATGAATTGTTGCAAAAAATATGATCAATCTTCTCAAGGGTCGGCCTCTCCCTTTCATTCGACCATGTGAATTTACGCCCATTCAGATGAATCTCCTTGAGCTCAAGCTGGTTTAGTTTTGTATGGAATCTGTACATCATCCACCTATGTATTGTCGTGTTGTTCTTGTCTTCAGGGTTAACCATGAGGTTAAAGTCCCCCACAAGCACCCAAGGGCCTGCCGGCAGTTCACGCACCTCCACGATCTCCCGGAGGAACTCGATCTTCTCTCTATCGCCCCGCGGGCCGTACACCCCGGTGATCCACCATTTTGGGCCTTCCACAGGTTTGACCACCGCCGTCAGCGTGTTAGTTGTGGTGTGCGGGTTTGATAACTGTACCACCGTAGCATCCCAAGCAAGGAGGATGACGCCTCTAGTACCCACCGCGGGTAAATAGTAAAAACTTTCGAATTTATTTCCAAGACATTGTCTTACAAGTTCCACATTGATGTTCTCCATCTTAATCTCTTGGAAGCATATAATGCTAGGACTTGCCGAAATTACCACTTGGTAGATAGAATGCGTACGCGCCCGAGAGTTTAGTCCCCGAACGTTCCACACCAGTAACTTAAGGGGTTGTATCGCCATGGGTAAGGTCCACAGATCCACCATCCTTGGTAGGCACTAGGGGCCTAGCTCCACTCCGGTCGGCAGCTCCATGAGTGGGAGCACCGATGACTCCCATCCAAACAATGCTAGGATCGCTGCTATGTGGGAATCCGAAAGGGGTTTCTTGAAGAGCTCGACGTACGCTTCTAGGGCCTGATCGCTGATGATCTCTCCTTCATTGGCCAAGCAGAGTTTCTTGATGATTATTGATTGTTGCTTCGTGGCGTGTGACCCTCTGCCCTTTACAAGCTGCACACTTCTTCTTGGGTTAGAGACAGGAGCTCTCTTTTGTCGGGGCCTTCTGGATTGTGCTGGCAGCGTACGTGTGACCGGGCCATGCAAAATCGGAGCCAGCTCGCGTGTGATATCAGCGCAGAAGTCCTCAATCCTAGGGGTGTACTGGTTGTTGTGGAGCACCCGACGTTTCCGCTGCGAGGCTCACCGCTACCATGCCCTCATCATGCATGGGCGCGTCGGCATCCTGCATGTGATGTGGGTGCTCCGAGCCCAATCCCGATAAGAAACTGAAATCCCCATCTAATCCACAGTCCTCATTCCTCAATCTGCGCGGCATGCGGGGACAGGAGCGTGGAATCCACCTGCCCAACATTCTTTTCTCCCCCCGCATTCCTCAGGCCATGTGACAAAAAGCGCCAAGGGGGTGGGGCTGCACACGGGATCTGCTTCTGATCCCTCAGGATGGCCCTCCTACGGCAGTTCCTGGTCAATCCTCTGCTGCAGCACGATCTCGACAGACCCCACATGCATCGAGGCCCGAGGTGTCTGTCTTTGTCCTTCTTCATTCTGACCGCACAGGTCCGGTGCTAAGAAGCTAATGTGGGGCACGCCGGTGGGAAGGGAGGGGCCTGGACGTCCACCAGCGGCGAGACCCGCCTCCACATGCAGTCCCGCGCGATGTGGCTGATAGCGGCTTGAAGCTACGTCGGTATTTCCCCAAAGAGGAAGGGATGATGCAGCACATCGACAGTAGGTATTTCCCTCAATGATGAAACCAAGGTTATCGAACCAGTAGGAGAACCAAGCAACACAACGTAATCAGCACTTGCACCCAAATAACAAATACTCGCAACCCGGCGTGTAAAAGGGGTTGTCGATCCATTTCCGGTACGGCGCCCAAGATATGCAAAACGGACGTGATTAAATTGTAGTAGAATGATAGATCGAATGCCAAATAAAATAAATAAGAATAAATTGCAGCAAGGTATTTTTGGATTTTTGGATTTAGTAGATCTGAAAATAAAGGCAAAGGCAAATAATATGTAGAAGAGACCCGGGGGCCGTAGGTTTCACTAGTGGCTTCTCTCAAGAAAAATAGCAAACGGTGGGTGAACAAATTACTGTTGGACAATTGATAGAACTTCAAATACTCATGATGATATCCAGGCAATGATCATTACATAGGCATCACGTCCAAGATTAGTAGACCGACTCCTGCCAGCATATACTACTATTACTCCACACATCGACCGCTATCCAGCATGCATCTAGTGTATTAAGTTCATGGAGAAATGGAGTGATGCAATAAGAGCAATGACATGATGTAGACAAGATCTATTTATGTAGAAATAGACCCCATCGTTTTATCCTTAGTAGCAACAATACATACGTGTCGGTTCCCCTTCTGTCACTGGGATCAAGCACCGTAAGATCGAACCCACTACAAAGCACCTCTTCCCATTGCAAGATAAATAGATCAAGTTGGCCAAACAAAACCTAAATATTGGAGAGGAAATATGAGGCTATAAGCAATCATGCATATAAGAGATCAAAGAAACTCAAATAACTTTCATGGATAAAAAGAGATAGACCGGATCATAAACTCAAAGTCCATCGGCTCCCAACAAACACACCGCAAAAGAGTTACATCATATGGATCTCCAAGAGACCATTGTATTGAGAATCAAACGAGAGAGAGAAAGCCATCTAGCTACTAACTACGGACCCGAAGGTCTACAAAGAACTACACACGCATCATCGGAGAGGCACCGATGGAAGTGGTGAACCCCTTCGTGATGGTTTCTAGATTGGATCTGGTGGTTCTGGACTCTGCGGCGGCTGGAATTGATTTTCACCGACTCCCCTAGGGTTTCTGGAATATTAGGGTATTTATAGAGTAAAGAAGCGGTCCAGGGGGCACCCGAGGTGGGCACAACCCACCAAGGTGCGCATGGGCCCCCGGGCGCGCCCTGGTGGGTTGTCCTCCCCTCGGAGCAGCCCTCAGGTGCTTCTTCGGCCCATTGGTTGTCTTCTGGTCCAAAAAATCCACAAAAAGTTTCGTTGCGTTTGGACTCCATTTGGTATTGATTATCTGCAATGTAAAAAACATGCAAAAACAGCAACTGGCACTTGGCACTATGTCAATAGGTTAGTACCAAAAAATGATATGAAATGACTATAAAATGATTATAAAACATCCAAGATTGATACTATAACAACATGGAACAATAAAAAATATAGATACGTTGGAGACATATCAGCATCACCAAGCTTAATTCCTGCTCGTCCTCGAGTAGGTAAATGATAAAAACGGAATTTTTGATGTGGAATGCTTCCTAACATGTCATATCATATTATTTTCTTTATAGCATGGACATTTGGACTTTTATATTGTTCAAAGCAATAGTCTAGTTTTGACATGATATCTTAAATACTCAAGCATATCAACAAGCAACCATGTCTTTCAAAATATCAACGCTAAAATAAGCTATCCCTAGCCCATCATGCTCAATCATTGATCCATTCATGAAACACACTCGCATATTAACTACACCCAATGCTCAAGTACGATCATAGTGCCCCCTAGTTGATGCTTTATAAGAAAAGATGGAGACTCAGATTCAAAAATAAAAATTGCATAAAGTAAATCAAAGGCCCTTCGCAGAGGGAAGTAGGGATTTGTAGAGGTGCCAGAGCTCAAAGCGAAAATTGAGAGACAAAAACATTTTGAGAGGCATACTTTTCCCACCAACGAAAACGACTTAGAGTTCCCAACACTTTCCATGCTAGATATATCATAGGCGGTTCCCAAACAGAAATTAAAGTTTAATCCTTTTTCCACCATACTTTCACTTTCATGGATAATCGTATCCACGGGTGCCTTCCATACCAACACTTTCCAAGGAATTTATTATTTGACAACATAAAGTGAATTCATTTTTCATTTTGGGACTGGGCATCCCTAAAACCTTTGCCTTACTCTCGTACAATAACAAGTGAATAAACACTCATCATGAGAATAACACATCTATCATGGAAAATATTAGCTACCCCTTACCGCCTCGCGAGCGGTACGAGCACACAAAAGAGAAATTTATTTTGAATATTAGAGATGGTACATAGAAATTTTCTTAAAACGGCAAAAGAATACCGCATATAGGTAGATATAGTGGACTCATGTGGTAAAATTGGTTTAAAGGATTTTGGATGCACAAGTAGTGATCATACTTAGTGCAAAATGAAGGCTAGCAAAAGATTGAGAAGCGACCAACCAAGAAACGAATAATCTCATAAGCGAGCATTAAGCATAATTAACACCGAATAATGCACCACAAGTAGGATATAATTTCATTGCATGACTATTGACTTCCGTGCTTGCATAGGGAATCGCAAACCTTTACACCAATATTCTTACTAAAGCATAATTACTCATCAAGATGACTCACATATCACATCATCATATCTCAAAACTATTACTAAGAATCAAGTTTATTTTGTCCAATGATCTTCATGAAAGTTTTTATTATATCCTTCTTGGATATCTATCACTTTGGAACTAATTTTCATGGGTTGCTTTTGATAATCTCAAACAAATATAAGTGAAGATCATGAGTATAATATTTCTTTCTCTCAAAATAATTTAAGTGAAGCAAGAGAGAATTTCTTAAAAATTACTAACTCTCAAATAAATTTAAGTGAAGCAAGAGAGCATTTCTTCAAAAATACTAAAGCACACTGTGCTCAAAAAGATATAAGTGAAGCACTAGAGCAAATCCATAGCTCATAAAAATTAAGTGAAGCATAGAGAGCAATTCTAACAAGTCATGGCATAATTTTGGCTCTCTCAAATAGGTATGTCCAGAAAGGGGTCAATACTAAAAACATAAAATAAAACAAGCAAAGACTCATATCATACAAGGCTCCAAACAAAACACATAGTATGTGACGAATAAGAATATAACTTCAAGTAAAATACCGATGGTCGTTAGAAGAAAGAGGGGATGCCACTCGGGGCATCCCCAAGCTTAGTTGCTTGCTCTCTTTTGGATAATAGCTTGGGATGTTGGGGCATCCCCAAGCTTAGGATCTTCTTACTCCTTATTCCTTCATCCATCGTAAGATAACCCAAAACTTGAAAACTTCAATCACACAAAACTCAACAAAAGCCTTCATGAGATCCGTTAGTATAAGAAAACAAATCACTACTATAAGTCTTGTAGCTAACCAATTCATATTTTGTTCTTTAATTATATCTACTATATTCCAACCTTTATATGGCAAAAACTCATCAAATAAAACCATAGAATCGTCAAAACAAGCACACAACGCAAAGAAATATGAATCTGTCAAAAACAGAACATTATGTAGCAATCTGGATATTTTGAATACTTCTGTAACTCCAAAAACTATGAAAAAATAGGACGACCTAGGAAATTTTTATATTAATCTACGGCAAAACAAATGGGTATTTTATCGCTCTCTGATTAAAAATGAAAATTATTTTCACGGGCGCAAAAGTTTTTGTTTTTTCAGCAAGATCAAACAACTATCACCCAAGAAGATCCTAAAGGCTTTACTTGGCACAAACACTAATTAAAATATAAAAACACAATTATAACAGTAGCATAATTGTGCTAACACTCAAGAACAGAAAGAAAAAAAGCAAAAATAAATTTTATTCATTGGGTTGCCTCCCAATGAGCGCTATTGTTTCACGCCCTTAGCTAGGCATAAAGCAAGGATCTGAGTTCTATCATCTTTGTGCAACTCTTCAATCAAACAATTAGAATTCTTCAAAGATTTAGCATAAAGATTTTCAATGACAATACTTCTAGGAACAATTTTAAAGATTTCATTCTTGCCAAAGGGATCTCTTATAACTTCAACAAAATCCGGGTGGATGCTAATCATCTTAAGATCCTCTTTACTATTACTAGAAGTTGCACCCGTGTTCTTAGTAACTTGAGTAGTCTTGCCAATCTTTACGGGAGTTTTTTCAATAGTTTTAGCGGAAGAAAAAGTCGTCCTCAAAATTACTAAAGATTTCTTCTAGTTTAACAATCCGAGACGGACTTTCTTCAATTCTTTCATGAATTATGGTCCCCTTTTCCTTTAACAACTTAAAAACTTCTCCCACTTTTGACCCAATCTTAGTAGAAAAATTATGCATCTTTTTATCCAAGTTTTCGATATGTTCTTCAGTAAGCA